>OZ014534.1:17691011-18960093 GCA_963966105.1 Volucella zonaria
TGTTCTGCTGAGATTGAGTCTTTGGAAGCCGAAAGTAAATTTTGCACGATCAAGTTTCCGAATCGATTAAACAAAAGTGGCTTGACTATCGTTCGAACTTTCCAAGTTCACGAGCTATTCAAATACTAAGGTGGATAGGAATTAGTGACTTCGTCACAGTCATAACTTATCATTAAACTGATATTATTGCCGCCCCTGGAATTATGTACTGCCGCTTTATTAACAAGACTGATCATGACATGTTAGAAAGGCAATCGACCTGTACGTTTGTAACATCTATGGGTGGACCAACTCATCTGTAACAAGGGCCTGCCTTCAATAGCATCCCAGCAGATGGCGCACATTTGTTGCTAAACCTGTTGCTCAAATACAAGAGGTTATAGCACCAAAGATATGGAAAATGTTACATAACCCGACCGATTACGGATTCTTTTAGCTCCTTTAGTGGCAATCCGTGACCACTAAAGGAGCTAAAAGAATTCAACTTATTGTGGAAAGGACTCCTGGACAAGCTATGAGCTTGTTATTAGTTTTACAGACCAATGCAGAGTATTACTATTGAGATATTACCCCCGCAAAGCAGCATCAAATAATCTCGTTGATAGCATTCTTCTCTATCTGCGCTGAAACATGCTACTGCATATACTCGTATCAACAGATTCATAAACAACATTTGCTGTCAATTCGTAAATTGCAAAGGAAAATCGTCCATTCTAAGTCGATCTAACAGGTTTCTCGACCCCGACGAAATTAACGACGTACTTATTTTACTTTTGTATAAACGCCAATCATCGAAGATGATATTCGCCGACTCACATAAGAATGCTCTCAAAAGTGAAGCAAGGTCTTAAAATTAAATCCATTTATATTATAGACGAGAATGGACTTCTTCATGTGGGTGGGAGGCTTTGAAATGCATCCTGTTCTTTTACCTCCCTGCTTCAAGATTTACTACGACGATCTGCAGCGATGTTCATCACTCATCGCTTAACAATGGTCATACAACCATGTTTGCGATTATACAGGAACGAATTTTGGATAATCAACGGCCGGAATTTACTAAGGAAGGAGTGACTTGCCAAGTGAAGTCTTGTCAACCCTTTCTCATAAGTGGCTTTGGATTTGCAGGACCTGTTTGGCTTCGCTTACCAAATGGACGTGGTGACCTTTTACCGAGTACCTTCATATCTAGCTGTTCTGATAAGATTCGTATCTCGGAAGGGGGCACTGTAGAGATTTGTAAAACAACAATGGGATCAATTTTATTGGAGCCGAAAAGGAGCTTAAATTTCTTCTTCGTAGCAACGCAAGACGAGAATTTGGACAGATGATTTCCTACTTTAACCCTCCTGCGGCACCACATGTGGGCGGATATTGGAAAGCCGACAATAAACGTGTGAAGTTTTATCTGCGAAGGACTTTGCATGAACATTTGTTAACATTCGAGAAGTTTTCGACTCTTCTGACAGAAATCGAGGTCTGCCTTAATCTAGCCCAATGTGTATTGCTTCTACTGGTATCAAGGATCTGCAACCCGAACATCGGGTCATTTTCTAATAGGAGAGCCGATGAAATCCATTCCAGAACCAGACAAAGAAAGTGCTAAAATCAATTTTCAAAACCGATGACCCGTAATTTCTCAGTTGCGTCAGCATTTCTGGAAAGATGGCAATGGTGAATACCTGCAGTAACTCCAACAGCGACTTAAGTGGACAAAGTTGCTTCCAAATACATATATGTTCGTGAAATATCTGGTGAGGTTTCCGAACAACTTCCGCTACCATCTAACCTACCTATCAAACGAGCTGTAGAGCGTATCCATTGATTTTTTTTTTTCGATTATAGTCGTACCTTTTCAGCAAGGTCAAGGCATCTTATTGGAAATTCGGTTTGGAATACAAATCTTCGGTAATATTTCCAAAGCCAACCTGATGCATAGTATTAAGTCAATAACCCTGTGTTTAAGTACAATCACCACCACCAATCAAGCTAGTCGAACTTATTACATACTGCGGTTCCAGGAAGATGGGTCCTATCGTATGTTGCGATGCTAATGCGCTCAGAATACCTTTTGTTCAGAATACCTTTTGCTCAGAATACCTTTTGCTCAGAATACAGATTTACTTTATTCAAACGAAAATTTTTATTTTTATATTTTTTTATATGCGCAAGTATGACGCTATGTTCACATTTATGAACGTAATGCAGTTTGACTAAGTTAGTTCTGCAGAAAATCTGGATTATTGAATCCAACTAAGGCAGTTAGGACTGATCTGCATTCCGCTGTTATGGAGAGAAATTAATGTAGTTTACATTCCCAAAGCTGGAAAATGTTCCCATGTTGTCCTAAAGGACCTCAGACCTATAAGTCTATCATCTTTCCTTCTGAATACTCTAGAACGAATGATTGACATCCATATATGAGCGAAAATTGATCCACGACTTTCGTCAACAAATCCACATGCCTACTGTACAGGATAGTCGTTGGAAATTGCACTGCCACATCGCACTTTTTTTTATTAATTTTTTTTTGAAAATTTTGAGTTTGCATGCGATTTTTTCAAATACTATTGACATAAATTATTTAATTTAAATTCAGGATTAAAGAACAGGTTTCTGGCTTTCAAAATCGGTATAATACTTTATTTTAAGTGTTGCCGTTGTTTTTTAATAACTTTTTTTCATGTTATGTAATTTTCTTTTTAAATTGCTCCTACTTCCCATAGTAAAAAATGATTGTATTGAACTATTCTACAACAAGCCGTTATTGTTTCTTGGCGCATAAGTTATCGAACTCTTGCCGCAAATGGTATAAAAGTTTGAATTTCGCGCCCAAGCAGCCATCTATTTTGAATAAAAACTGAACGGAGAAGAAATCACTGTTCTGCGAATCAGCAAATGGCTAAGACGCGTTTTAAAATTAAAAATAAAGTTGAAAATTAAAAGTAAAAGAAAAGTTGCAGCTCTTTTTATTTTCCAAGTTCTTTTGCAAAAATTATTGCAAATTTTTCATGGCGCTCCAGCAAACACAAAACATCACATCAACACACATCAATGCATTCAAATTGCAATTGTGAGCAGTGCAAAAGGGAGGTTTTCAAGGTATAAGTTAACGTTGCAAACATTGAAACACTCAATTTTCCCACGTTAATAAGTGCATGCAATCATACTGTCGTCACCCAACACCTTACACATGCCGGTACCAGATCCATGGGAAACATTTCAATACGAAACTGCTGACAATGCGTCTGCACCTGAGCAATGACAATGAATATTATAAATAGATGTAGAATTGTTTTAAGTTTGGTTTTGACAATAAAGAATTGCGGTCAGTCTTCCACTGATCGTAATAAAATAATTTTTTTAAATACTTTAATTAAAAAATATTTAATTGGCGCCCGAGCAGCGAACAAAAGTTCGAGTTCGGTCGATCTAGAAAAAAAATAAAGTCGCGAATATTGCGTGTGAAAATAATCAGCAAAGGTCCTCAAGTAGTACCGCTGAACCGGGTGTGATTAGTGAACTAAGCTAAACAAAGGTCCTTAAGTAGTAGCGTCGAGTCACGAGTGACTAGTAGACTGAACCAAGTGAAAGGTCCTCAAGTAGCACCGCTGTGAACTAAAACATGAGGCCCTCAAGAAGTGCCACATACCCGTGTCCGCACCGCAAAGAGGAAACAAGGCCCCCTAGTAGCCGGAAACGGAGGAAACGGAGCTAAGAGAATTAGCAGCCACTCTTCGCGGCATATGTCAGCCAAACTTCAACTAGGTTTACGTTTTTTTTTGTATTGTAAGTAAAATTAATTTTATTGTATGGTTTTATTCAGTGAAAAGAAAATAGTTATAAATGAATTTTAAGGAAATTTAAAATATTTTAAAGTATCCGAAATTGAAATTGAAAATAAGCATACTTTGCATAAACCACATAATTATAAGAAAGAAAACGAAAGTTAAAACAAAGCTATAATTATTAGAAAGTGAAAGAAATTTTAAATTATTTAAATATTAATCAAATACTGTAAAATATAAGCCAAAAAGTAGGGTGGTAAGTAATAAGGGTTAAACACAAAATTTTAATTAAATTTAATTTATTCACACACACAAAACATGGCTAACCAAAATCCTTATCCAACCTGCTGTGTTAATAGCAGCTGAAGCCAATGATAACCATACTAAACCACAACCCAATCCTGATCCTCAACCTCGATCGCATTGTGTAGTCGGTACCCCCGAATTGGTTTCCTTAATAACCGGTATTGTCTCCCAAGTATTAAACGTTGCAGGTCGTAGTATGATTAATGCCATTCTCAACCCCAGTTCTGAACTTTCGTCCGGTTGTGACCAAACGATATACCCAGAATTCAGAGCAAACATGGATAAAATTCCAGACGTGGTGAGATGCTTGCGGGATTTTTTAGGAAATCCGGGAGAATTGAGCTCTTGGAGAAAGAGTGTCGACAGGATTCTTCAAATATATGAACCGCTTAAAAGATTGCCTAGATACTACGGCATCCTTAATGTAATAAGAAATAAAATAGTAGGAAACGCAGATACTGTGTTAGAATCTTACAACACACCGTTAGACTGGAAGGCAATTTCAAGGTGCCATACACCGCATTACGCAGACAAAAGGGACATTGGTACCTGAGAGTACCAGATGACAATACAACAGTTCTATCAATCAGTTTATACCCACTTATCGCTCATCTTAAACAACATTTCGAGCATGAAAATTAGTTCTGAATCATTGTCTTTACTCCCAAAAACGTACAGGGATAAAGTTCTAGACACCTTTATCTGAGGTCTTAGAGGGGACTTACCAAGGCTCCTCGGCATTCGGGAATCAGCCGATTTACCTCAGGGACTCAATCCGTGTCTCAAGTTAGAGAACCAGAACTTCCGCTCCCACTATGTCAACAATAATCAGAATTTCATAAAAGGGGTAAACAACCCTATGCCTCCTCAGCCACCACCTCACAGGGCTAACCCTAATCATCAGCCAACAACACACAGGGAACCCTTCCATTCACAAATAGCATATTTACCTCCAGCGCCACATGGTCAGAATGTGCAACCCACGCAAAACAACCCCTACTACCAACAACCTCCATATGGCAAAACTCATTACCAACCAGTACACACTCAACTACATCAGGGACCACCGAGGCCCTCCGCGCCAAAGCCACAGCCAAGGCCGGAGCCTATGAAAACTTCCACAATTAGGACATCAGCTCTTAATTATCAGAACAAACCTCCACCGTTCAAGTATGCGGGAGAGAGACAACCAGGTCCTTCAGGACAAGCACCCATCCAGAATAAAAACAAATGTATTACCATATAGAGGCCGTCGATATCAGTGCCCCTGAGGAAAACCTCGAAAACTACAATCAACAAGCATTAACCGAAGACTCAGTCCACGCTCAGACCTTAGACGAATGCGCTCAAAGCCAATCCTGGGATGAATACGCTCAACACCAAGAAGGAACAGTAAGTGACCAGGAACAATGTCTAGAACATACCGATTTACAGTTTTTAGGTTAACCGATTCTTTCCTGCTCTATTTCCAGGGCGGAATGAATGAGTGGAGAAATTCTAAATTTTTTAATCGATACTGGCTCTAGTAAGAATTACATACAACCCCAATTAGTAGAAAAACCACTCCCAAATAATCAACCCTTTTTTGCTAAGTCTGTAGCGGGTTATGTTAAGATTACCCAATATACTTTATTAACCTTATTCGCCCAGGACGTGAAGCTGAAATTCTTCCTCCTTCCAACGCTAAAGTCGTTTCATGTTATCCTTGGGAATGACAGCCTAAAAGAATTGTCGGCGGTCATTCATACTAAGGACAGTTTCATGAGTATTCTTAATGGCGTAAAAATAAAAGTTAGACAATTAAAATCTCCCTCAGTAAACCCACTAGGCATAAAATTATTACATATGTCAGCCACACAAAAAATTGCAATACATTCGATTATCCAAAAATTCCCTTCTTTGTTTGCCGATCCCGATGAAAAATTGACGTGTACAACGAAAGTTGTCGGTGAAATACGCACCAGGGATTCGCCGGTTAACACCAGATACTATCCCTATCCTGCGTCCCTTAAGGACGAAATGGCAAAACAGATTAATAAACTGCTCGAGGATGGTATAATCAGGCCATCCAGATCACCGTATAACTCCCCGGTATGGGTTGTTAGCAAAAAACCCGATTCTGCCGGTAATAAACAATATCGAAAGGTAATAGATTTGATAAAACTCAATACAGTCACAATCGCACATCGTTACCCGATCCCGGAGATCAATGAAGTACTCAACCAACTAGGGGAAAATAAGTACTTTACGGCGCTGGACTTAAAAAGCGGCTTCCACCAGATCCCTTTAAAGGAATCTGATATAGAGAAGACTGCATTCTCAATTAACAACGGAAAGTACGAGTTTACAAGGCTATCTTTCGGCCTGAAGAACGCACCGTCTATTTTAAAACGCGCACTTGACGATATACTTCGAGATAACATTGGCATAATCTGTTGGGTTTATATTGATGACATTATTGTCTTCAGTAAAACTGAGGCCGATAATGTCAAGCGTGTAGAAGAAGTATTTCAAACGCTTAATGAAGCAAACATGAAGGTGCAGTTAGACAAGTGCCATTTTTTTAAACAGCAAGTCGAGTTTCTTGGGTTTATTGTATCATCCGAGGGAATAAAAATAAACCCTGTGAAAGTCGAAGCGATTGTCAACTTTCCAATTCCGAAAACCCTCAAGGATCTTCGATTATTCCTTGGTCTCTCAGGGTATTATCGTCGCTTTGTGAAAGATTATGCAAAGCTCGCTAAGCCCCTGACATCCCTTTTCAGAGGGGAGGAAGGACGACTGTCCACGACTGAGTCAAGAAAGAAACTAATTTCTCTGCCATCCAACGCGACTGAAGCTTTTGACAAAATTAAGAAAACCCTAACCTCCAAAGACCTAATTCTCACCTATACAAATTTTAAAAGGGATTTTGAAATTACAACTGATGCGTCCGATTTTGCCCTTGGTGCTGTGTTATCACAGGACGAAAAACCCATAACGTTCATCCCCATAACCTTAAGTAAGGCGGAGGAGAACTACGCAGCAAATGAGAAAGAAATGTTTGCGATTATATGGGCATTAATGCACACATAAAAATTTGCACTGACCACCAGCCATTGACGTACGCTCTCAGTAATAAGAACACCAATTCCAAAATGAAACGCTTGAAAGCGATTCTCGAGGAATATAAATATGAGCTCAGGTACAAGCCTGGGAAAAGCAACGTTGTAGCTGATGCGCTCTCTCGATCGCCTCAAGTATCCGAAATCAACTCAATGACTCCGACACAAAACAGCGATGAAAGTTCGGCACAAGAACTAATCCCAGTTGTTGAGTCCCCCATAAACGTCTTCAAAAATCAGATAATGCTACTGACAGGTAACGACACCAACTATGAATTTAAAATTCCTTTCCCCACATTCCACAGGCAGTGGAATGTACAGTACACCAACAGCCATTCTTAAGAAATGCTTTGACCCGAGTGTAATAAATGGTCTTTACACCCCAGAAGCGATCATGGAACGGATTCAGGAGATATTCATCCAACATTTTAAAACATACAAAGTAAGGTTCACCCAGTCCCAAGTTACAGATCTAGCTAATGAAAATGAGCAGGAGGAAGAGATCCTCAAAGAACACAAAAGAGCTCATCGTAATAGCATAGGAATACAATTGCTCCAACAATTTTACTTTCCACGCATGAAGGCGCGGGTACAAAAGTTAGTCAAACAATGCAGAGTTTGCAGAGAGCAAAAGTACGACCGATATCCCAACAGGCCAGAACTACAAGCAACTCCCATACCTCCGTACCCAGGTCAAATACTACACGTAGACATATATTCAACGGACAAAAGATTGATCCTTACAGCCCTGGATAAATTCTCTAAGTACGTTCAAGTCCGAATTTTAAAATCAAAGGCTATAAAGGATATAAGGGAACCGCTAAGACAGCTCTTGTTTGCTTTTGGTGTCCCCAAAATGATTGTTTTTGACAACGAGAAGTCATTTAATTCGGCTTCTATTTGTCACATGTTACAGGACCAGTTGGGCATAGAAATTTACAAAACTCCACCATACAGTAGTTCAGTAAACAGCCAAGTAGAAAGGTTTCATTCTACATTATCCGAAATAATGCGATGCTTTAAGACAGATCATATTCACGGAATTGCTAGATCGCTCAGCTTACGAATATAATTATTCTACATATTCATCCATTAACAAAAGGCCAATCGAAGTATTCTTAGGTGGGACTGTCTCCACAGACCCTGAGAAATATGATCAGGTAAGGCATGAGAACATTGAGAAATTAAAACACAAACAAAGCGAGGATATTAAAAGGCATAATAAAAAGAGCCATCAAATAAAAAGCTATAACCCAGGTGAAGTTGTTTACGTTAGAATCAATAAGCGTTTAGGGACAAAACTGTCTCCGAGATACCGGAAAGGAATAGTAAAAGAAGATAAATCTAACATACAACTATCCTAACACAATCAGGTAAAATTGTTCATAAGAATATCATAAAAAACAGTTCCCCAATTCTAGATCCCTCGTAATTACGAACTATGCAGAGATACAAATCCTTGACTACTCCAATTCCAAGGTTATCACGCTGACTACAGGAACCTCCTCCCGGAATTGGGACGTTGAAGTTAATTCACACTATCGATTTGGAATCCTACGAACAAGCCCTTCATGATTTGGTACGCAAGGTCGAGAGCGATGTTAACAAACATCATCCTACTAGATGTAGTGAAAAGTGACCTCCTTGACCGCCAGAATGCGCTGCTACTGCAAAAAAGGTTATGGTGCCTTGAAGTCCGTTCATATTTAGGTAGACATGACAAATTTCAATGCGATACTGTCTTTAGTTTTGTTTTGACAGCTGATTGTTGCTGACATGTTTGGCATCATGTTGAATATGGACAAAAACGATTTTTGTTGTCTCATAAAACATTATTTTTTGAGAGACAAAACGGCGAAGGAAACTTAAGAAAAGTTGGATAAATATTATATTATATTATGGGGCTAATGCTCCGTCAGATTCCACTGTCAAATATTGGTTTCGAGAGTTTCGTGGTGGCCGCAACTCCACTACCGATCAAGTCCTCAGCGGCAGGCCCTCCGATGCGGTTACAGAGGACAATGTCAAAAAAATACATTAAATGGTGTTGGCTGACCGGAAAGTGAACGTGCGCGAGCTATCAGATACTACAAGGATTAGTACTGAGCATACACGCCATATTTTGGGCAATATTCTGCATATGAAAAAGTTATCCTGCCGCTGAATGCCGTGAATGCTCACTCCTGACCAAAAACACGAACGCGACAGCACTTCGAAAGAGCGCTTGGACTTGCTGATGCGGAATCGGGCGGACTTTTGGTGTCGATTAGTAACTTGGATCCACTATTACACACCGGAGAACAGAATGAGTGCCCGGCAATGGACTGAGGCCGGCATGAGTGCGGCCGAGGGAGGCTCGATGGGTCGGAAAGGCTATGGCGTCGGTTTTCTGGAAAAACCATCAACAGCGAGTATTAATGTGCATTATTAGAGCGATTTAAGGCCGAAATCGCTGCAAAACGACCTCACATGAAGCGAAAAAAAATTTTATTTTTGCAAGACAATGCGCCGGCGCACAAGAGCAACGCAACCACGGCTAAAATCAATTGCTGTCGCATCCACCGTATTCGCCCGATTTGGCTTCTTCGGACTATTATCTATTCCCAAACCTCAAAAGATGGCTCATCAATAAAAAATTCAGCTGACGCGAGGAAATCATCGACGCCACGGAGGAGTACTTTGCAGACCTTCCGGAAAATTACTTTTCGGACGGGATCAAGAAGTTGGATAATCGCTGGAATAAGTGTATCAAACTAAAAGGGGACTATATTGAATAATATTGAATAATATAAAATTGTTTAATTCCCAGGGAGGTCACTTTTCACTCCATCTAGTATATATCCCTTCCTTTCCCACGATTCCATCAAGATCCTAGCTACATTAAATCGTTTAAAACGCAGAACAAAAGTTAAAAGATAATTAAATTTCCTCGGAAGCACATGGAAATGGATAGCTGGTACTCCCGACCATGATGACTTCCTTATACTTAAGACAAAGATTAATGGAGTTTTAGAAAATAACGATAAACAAATTGTAATTAATAAATCAACAATCTATAGAATTAATGAAATAACAAATGTCACGAATAGAATTTTGAAAATGTATAAAACAAACGAGGAAATAAAAGATGGAATAATTAATAATATTAAGTATAAATTGGATTTAATTAAGGAAGAGGTAGTTAATATTGAATACGCCATACACTGGGCAAAAGCCGGTGTAATAAACTCTTTTATATTATCTAGTAACGAAATAAATTTGATTAAAGAACTTTTTGAGAAAAATAATGTTCCATACTTAAATGTAGAAGAAGCAATAGAATTTACTGATATAAAAATTGCCTCAAGTGATACCACACTACTTTATGTTATAAGTATACCAAACACAGCGTTTGAATCATGTAAAACAGTAGTAATGAAACCCGTAAAAAAATGAAAACTTGTAACCAAGATATTATTTGTCAAAATTGAGTGTATGGAATAAGAGAAAAATGTACTTCTAGTAGTAAGCTAACGATATGTAATAAAAAATATATTCTAGATTTAAATGACACAACATGTATTCCTAATTTGCTCAGGAGCAAACCCTCAAACTGCACAGAAATCTCCAATTTACATATCCCGACTGCAGAAGAAATTTTTCCCGGAACTTTGCTGCTGAACCAGTTCAATGATACCATCCTGATTAATATTGACATGATGAAGTTATTGGGCACTTTCATCATCCAATACCATAATACAACGATAACAGCTAACAAGCCAAATTACATATCTAATGAATTGTACAGCGCAAAACCACTTCCTCCAATCGTACAGCCAGATTCAGCTTTTAGAACCTATGAAGAAGTGTAAACACTACAAGCCATGAAAGAATTGCATCTCAATAATACAAACCAGATAAAATTAATCGAAGCAGAGAGTCGAACGAGCTATATTGCGAACTTTGGCCTTACAATCATAGTAATTGTTCTACTTATAGTAATGATGACTGTAAAAGCATTTGCAGCCTACTAACAAAATAATGTGAACACTACGATGGTAGTTGACGGGGGTATTCAGCCTTAGCCCGCCGTGGTAAACCAAGAAAAGCCATCAGCAACAGAATCTCTTGCAGGAAGTTCAGAGCAAGCATCATCAATCTTAAAAAATGGTATAAGCCAAATACCACCATTTTACAAAATAATGAGTGAGGACACTCGAATTTAAGGAGGGAAGAGTTAACGTCGCAAACATTGAAACACTAGAAATTCTGCACTATCATCGTTTTCCCACGTTAATATGTTAAGTGCATGCAATCATACTGTTGTCAACCAACACCTTACACATGCCGGTACCAGATCCATGGGAAACATTTCAATACGAAACGCTGACAATGCGTCTGCACCTGAGCAATGACTTAAATAGAATATTATAAATAGATGTAGAGAACTAGAATAATTTTAAGTTTGGTTTTGACAATAAAGAATTGCGGTCAGTCTTCTACTGATCGTAATAAAATAATTTTTTTAAATATTTTAATTTAAAAATATTTAATCTAAGGACTGAAACGAATAAAATCTGTAAATTTTAATACGGGCTATACTTCCAATGCGTAAAAATTGCAATCCCACTTTGTACCCAAATTAGCCTGTATATTCTGTAGTTTCAGTTTGTTGTTGATCTTAGTTCGGTGCGGCTTAAAATATTTATAAAATATGAGTCAAGAGGAACGCCGTAAAAAGATCATCGACAAATGGCTCGATTATACTTCGCGTCCAAACCATTTCATCGCAAAAAATTTAAACATACCACGCAGTACAGTGGATTCTGTTATTAAACGATATATAGAGACGTTGACAGTTAAGCGAAAACAGAAAAGTGGAGCACATGATACAAATTTGGACAGGAAAATTGTGGGTACCATCATAAAAAACCGGACTATGCCATCCAAAGATGTTGCTCGGAAATGTAGTAAGAACCAAATAATGGTACAAAGACCTAAAAAACGTAATGGTCTAAAAACACGAAAAAAACAAAAAATACCAAAAATTACTGAAAAGCACAAAAAAGTCATAAAAACACGAGCCTGAAAGCTATACGAGTTGATCGGCAACAAGAAAGCATGCTTGGTTTTGGATGACGAAACTTATGTCAAAGCCGACTTTACTACTCTTCCAGGTGCGCAGCTTTACAATTCGTTTGAAGCTGAGATTCTTCCGCAGTCAACAACATCGATTGGGATGGAAAAATTCGGGTCAAGATATCTCGTTTGGCAGGTCATTTTCCAGTGTGGACACAGAAGCTCATCGTTTATTACTACGGGAACAATTAACGGAGAAGTGTACATTAACGAGTGCCTTAAAAAACGGTTGATTCCTTTCTTAAACAAACACGAGGGTTCAACATTATTTTGGCCAGATTTTGCTTCAGTTCACTATGCTCATGCGACATTGAGCTTTCTTCTTGCTAAAAATGTCGACTTTGTTCCAAAAGACATGAATCCACCCAATGTTCCACAGTGCCGTCCCATTGAAAGGTATTGGGCTTTGGTCAAAGCTAAATTGAGGAAAAGCGAGCAGTGTGCAAAGGACGTAAAAGATTTTAGTGCTAATTGGAAAAGAGCGTCCAAAAAGATCACGGATGTAACTGTCACCAACCTTATGAAGGACATTCGAAAGAAGTTGAGGAAAGAATGGGAACCCAAATAATGTTTTTTATTTTTTGTAATTTTGAATGAATTTAATAAAAACAGAGTTTTAAAGCAAATAAAAAAATTTACATGAATTATGAAAATATTTTCTTTTTTACTTTGAAGTTTCCAAATTTTATTCGTGTCAGTCCTTATACAACAAAAGTTGAAAGTGATTAAATTTGGAATTTGTGTTGTAGTTCTTTTAATGACTCGTACAGTAACAACTATGTATGTTGTAAAATTAATATTTACTGTCTAAAACTCTATGAACACTGTGTAGATTAAAAAAATAGCTTAAAATAAAACAAACGTTATAAAATGCGATTCCTTTATTTTGTGTAAATGTTTCCTTTTTATGCTAATTTGACATATGCAATTTTTTATGTCATGAGAGTTCTATTATAAGTGTGTTTGTTTATAAATTTAAGAGTAGTTACGATATTCTATATTTTTAATTTAATTCACATTAATTTAAATTTCATGAGCAATTTATAATTTTATAACTTTTGTTATAAATGCTTATGCGAATATTTTGCTATTAGTTTCAATAGTGTAGTGTTGTCCTCTTTGCACTACTTTCTTTCATTGCGAAGTTGAAGAATAGTGCCTGATCGAATTGCGAAGGCTGTCCATTGATCAGTTGTCAGTAAACAATAATGGCAGCCGTGATGAATATTGTTTGTCTAAATTCAGTTTTTAGTGCGGGAATTTGTTTAAGTAATAATTTAATTCGTTTATGGTGTCGTCGGTGTTTAAAATTCAGGTGAGTATTGTTTTAATGTTATATATTTATTTATTTATTTTTTTGTTTCTGTTTTTATTGATTATGTGTGAAGTGCTGTGAGTTCCGCATCGCGATTTATACGCACTTTACCGGTGCCATTTGTTTTTTGAGTTGATTAAAGTTGGTTTTGTTTTTTTTTTGTGTTGTGAGTGATATTTATGATTTGTATCTATTAACATATTTTTCTGCATTATATATAAATTTATATTTTATTGTAAATATGTTGATGCGAGACAAGTTACGATATATTTTTATTTTGATTTTATAGGTTTAAGAAATGATTTATGGACGTACTAAATACTCAGTGGTCCATTTCCTCCAGAAGCTGTCTGTTAAAACTTGAACCCTCTTCCATCTGTAGATTGTGTTGATGTTGTTTGCGAATGTGTTTTCACTGGGTATCGCATTTAGGGTTTCGCCAAATAAAACGTGCGCGGGAGTGATCGCCTCTACACAGAGGCTTTGAATTCAGGCACGCTTCTATTTGAATAAGAAGCGTAGTGAATTCGTCGAATGTTAACTTCCCGTCTCCTCCAACTCTTCTTAAGTGGTGCTTAACAGATTTCACCCCTGCTTCCCATAGTCCATCGAAGTATGGGGAAGCTGGGGGAATGAAGTTCAACTTCGTACCTTCTTTGCTTAGGGTGTCTGGGATTGTTAAGTCCTCCGGAAACCTGTCCCTTTGCACTGATCTGATTGCCATCTGTGATGCGGTGTTCAACTCTTCTGGTTGCAAAGGCCAGATTTTTTGCAACGTGATCTGCAGTTGAAAATGAATCGTTGACAATACGCCAACACGCGTAATATCGTGTGCAGTCTGGTAAACCTGGTAATAATTTGTCCTACTATGCTTTGTTGTATCTGTGTTTGTATGTGTGTTGTGGCGACATGAGTTTTTATTGTTCGTCTTTCCTCTTCCGTGTTGATGTTCGTTGGTTGCTCTGGGACTGGGAAGTTCCATTGGTATCTCATGAAGGGTCGTTCAAGATGAAAGAATCATCGTAAAGCTCCTTCCTTACTCGACCTCAAAGCTGGATGTGTTCCTTGCTTGACAGGTAAAACTACTTCATAGCGGACGTCTGCTCGTCTGGTGGTGTTTGCTAAAAACTGCTTTTCAAATTGGATGTCCTCTTTCGTGGCTTCAGCGGGAAAAGGTAGCTCTTCAATTTCTCGAAACCCTTTTAACGTGGTGTCGAGACTTACATTTTCAGTGAAGGCCCGGAGTTTTAAAGGTGTCTCCGAGACCTTTCCCAAAACTACCCAACCTAATTGAGTCTTTTGGGCTATTGGCATACCGGGTTGGGTACTCCGAACGATATCCGGTATGATTATATCTGCATAAACATCGCTGCCAAGCAGCAAATCGATGGGTGCCGGAGTATGGAGCAGAGGATCTGCTAATTCCAGATTGTTTAAGTGCCTGCACTCGTACATTGTTGTTTGGTAGACCGGAAGAAGGCCAGTCAACGACTTGAAGACAAAGGCCATAGTGAAACCTTCAAACGTCGAACGTCGAGACGCGAGTTTTAGATCCACGTATTTGTTGGTAGTGCGGCTGCTGACCTTCCCTAACCCTGATATCTGTACGAATGTGTTTTGCTTTGGCAGCTTAAGCATTTGAGTAGCAGACTCTGAAATAAACGAAGCTTCGGAGCCTGGGTCGATTAGTGCGCGAAGTTCAACGTACCTGCCATTGGCTAATAATACCTTCACAACCGAAGTTGCCAACAAAACCTTTGAATTATACTGGTATTTGTGTGAAGTGTGGAAAGTGCCGAAAGTGGTTCGAACTTGTCCGGATCCAGAGGGATGGTCTTCTTGCGTGGGATTAAAAGAGTTTGCATTTGGGTTCATTAGCGTCTCTTTGTACTGTTTATTTATGTTGTGTTGTTAAAACTGTGCCATTGTTTCTGTGTTGTTTGAAAAATTGATGTGTAGTAAAGAGTGGTGCCGTTGATGACAAAAGTAACAATTTTTATTACTTGGACAGTTTCGGCTAGTATGGCTGTAAGCCAGACAATTATTGCAGACCTTTTTTTGCCAAACAGTCTGTTGCCTCCTCGTCACGTCAATCCCCAGAAATCGCTTACATTTTCTTAACGAGTGTTGCCCGTTGTTGCATACCTTACACTGGAATTGATTAAAATTTGTTACAGTGTGGTATGTCTTAGCTGCTGGTTGCGATTTCGGACATGGCTTGGCGATAGGCCCAGATGCCACTTTTTGTGCTACAGCTTCTAGTGTCCGGAAACGTGTTTCTAAAAACTCGGTGAAGTCCCTCAACGTAGGAAGATCCTTGCTGTTGCCCAGTTTTTCTTCCCATAGTTGTTGCTTCTCATAATTTACTGCGTCTAGTGCCAATGGTTGGAGAAGTCTTGCCGCTTCTCCTGAGAGACTTAACTTCAGGTAGTAGAGCTACTGGATGCCTCCAAGAGACGTGTTGCTATGAATAAGGGACACAAAGATATCGTGGTACGAGCGCCACTACGTGTAACACCCAGAGAACTCAGGAATATTGATTTTGGGGAGACGTATATCTTCGCTCTGAGGAATATTTGTTGCCAACGTTGTTTCTGAAAGAGAAGTTTGCGCGCCAGAATACCTATCTAATCATTCCAGCAACTCACACCTGAACTTAAGGTAAGTTTCCGGAGTTTGTTCCATAATTAAATTAATTTCATTTTCAACGCACCTGCTTGCTTCTAGCTGACGCCAGATTCTCTTCCAACAACAAGAGTCTTGTAGAGAGATAATTTTTAGTACGATGGGATTCGCCCGTTTTTTCACAATTAGCAAAGTCTCTTTTAACTTATACAAAAACATCAGTAAGAAGTTCAGCCGACATTTCAATTAATTGGAATTTATTAGGTAAGGTATGAACAAATCACATACAATATAAAAAAGCTGGTACTCACTTTGTTCTTCCTTTTAAGGTTTTGTTGAAAGGCGAGCTGCTTGCCGTCGATACTGCTGGTGCTGTTGGTACCGCTTGCTGTTGTTGCAGATACTTCTGCTTATGCTGAAATTCCTATTTGCTGCTACTGCTGGTATTGCTGCTGTTACCGGTAGATACTTCTGGTGCAGATGCTGCTAATGCCGATAGTGTTGTTGCAATTACTGCTGTGCTTCCTTTGTTTGCACTGGACACTCAATTTAATTATTTAATTTTAACTTAATTTTAATTTTTAAACTTTCAATCTTTGTCTGGCACACATATAGATGCAGAGATTTTTATATTCGCACATATAATACATACGAGTATATTTAAATAATTGAAAAAAATTGTATTCGGTTCAAACGGACCAAATGTTCGTACAGTAACAACTGTGTTGTAAAATTAATATTTACTGTCTAAAACTGTATGAACACTATGTAGATTAACAAAATAGCTTAAAATAAAACAAACTGTTCACTTCAACGTTATAAAATGCGATTCCTTTATTTTGTGTAAATGTTTCCTTTTTATGCTAATTTGATATACCATATGCAATTTTTTATGTCATGAGAGTTTTATTATAAGTGTGTTTGTTTATAAACTTCAGAGTAGTTACAATATTCTATATTTTTAATTTAATTTACATTTCATGAGCAATTTATAATTTTATAACTTTTGTCAGCAATAAGCAACAATATTGCTGCTTCATTTAAGCACAAAAAAAACATGCTTTAAATTTTTGTCAAATTTGCATTACCAAATATATACATATACACATATGTACATAGTAAATATATGTAGTATAAAAATCTGTCCAAAAAAAAAAGAAAAAGAAAGTGCGCGATTCGCAGAAGTCAAATTTAGTCGTGTCTTAAAACTAATAAGCAAAAACAAAATTTTTTTTAAACTATCTGAAACTAACAAATAATTTAAAATAAGTGTGAGCTTTATTTTTAAGGTTTTATATAAAACACTAAGAATAAAACTATTCGCCAGTCATATTGGTTGCCATCACGACCGCCACTACGCCGTTGTTTCTCTTTTTATCCTTATCCGCTGAAGATATCCGCCGTATTCAACACTCAGCTAATAAAACTACTTTCGACAATCAATTAATTCGAAATTTTATCGGGATTTGATTGAAAATCACTCGAAATTCAATGTGATGAACACATGACAATTCTATGTCTACATTTGGTTGTTTTACGTTCAGAGTTTCAATAAGCTTTCAGTGCGAAAAATAATTTTTGAACTTTTGTGTAAGATTGCTTTCAGCGAGATAAACATAAAATACTATCATTAAATTATTTAAACGTGGTAAAAAAAAGGTGAAATTAAACTATTTACTAAATTGTAAAGTATTTCGGCTAAAAACACAAATTTGGTTGCGAATATAGAAATTGGTGCGTTATTGTTTGGCTAATAAATCTATTGCAAATTTGCCTACTTCAAGCAGCAATTATGTATATCGATAACCAGTGTAATCATAGCCAGTGGACAATCGAATTCCAAAAAAAAATCCAAAGTGGTTTAACTACATCTCGCGAACAATTTATTGTAATGGCACCAAAGAGACAAGTTTCTCCGCGCAAAGGTGACTCTCTTGAGCAATTAAAGCATCAGAGGTCACTTATTGTAGCGAATATTTCCCGGATAAAAGTGGCATTAAAACAAAATACCATGTCACAAAATCCAATTGAACTGGAATGTCGATTGGATTTATTAAATTCATACATATATAGCACAACCTAAAATGTTTATTTTGTAAATCGAATGACCACTATATAACGGCATGTCAGTCGATCATTGCACTCCCGGTCTTGCAAAGATTTGAATTTGCAAAAAGTGTTTCAATTTGCATTAACTGCCTTCGAAAAGGACACACAGTATCAAACTGTAAATTGAGCCGGTGTAGTATTTGCAATCGTGCGCATTATTCATTGTTGCATTAGCTTGCAACAACGTTCAATGGTGTCCAACCTTCGACCTGTCAAATTATGCACGCCTCTGTATCGACTGAACAAATTATTCTCGCAACTGCAGTCGTAAAAATTAAATGCGATAACGGCGAATATTATTAGGTCATAATATCTATTTCAGCATATCCTCCAGATCCTACGAATTGGAATATTCCAAGCAATATAGAACCCATGGTTTCATAAACCACAAAAAATCGATTTTCTATTAGGCGCAGATACATTCTTTGAACTACTTTCCGTTGGTCAAATAAAGAAACGCCCAGAGTATCCTGTTATCCAAAAAACTCAGCTTGTCTGGATAGTATCTGGAAAATTCTCTAAGTGTTCAAGTTCGAATACGAGAATATGCAACATGATATGACAGTAGACCTAGTTGTTCCAAAATTTTGGTTACTAGAAGAAATCCCAGGAGAATCAAATAAAATGCACACACCAGAACATGAAAAGCACTTTGTTGAAAATACGTAACTCTTACCGATAGATCGATTTGAGGTTAAGTTGCCTTTCAAAGCACCTCCTAGCTTCGGTTGGAGCTTAAGTTGCCCTTCAAAGCACCTCCTAGCTCGGTTGGATCATCATTTGAAATTGCATAACGTCGTTTCCTCTCACTTGAGCGAAAACTTTAAAAAAATAATGATCTAAGAGCGATGTATGTTATATGGAGTTTATGAATGAATACCTCACAATGGGACATACCTATGTCGGTGACGAAGAATGAAATCCCGAATAGCCCACTTCACTCCGCATCAGTGAGTCTTAAGACCACAAAGTATAAGCACGAAATTGTGTGTCGTATTTGATGCGTCGAGTCGTACAACGTCTCAAAAATCATTAAATGACTTGTTTATGGTCGTCCCAACCATTCAAGAGGAGCTGTTTCCGAGGTTGCTCCGTTTTCGAACGCATAAATATGCTCGAACGGCAGACATATCGAAAATGTACTGGCAAGTTCTAATTGCCAAAGAGCAGTCGATTAACCAACTCGTAGTGTGGAGAAGCATCCATCTGAGCCACTTCAACATTTTCGTTTAAACACTGTCACTTATGGTACTGCGCCAGCGCCATTCTTGGCAGTACGGTGTTTAAAAATGTTGAGCGATACACATAAAAACTCGCATCCGTCAGGATCGGAAACGATTCTCCAAGATTTTTATGTCGTCGATCTATTAACTGGTGCCAATAATCTTAAAGCCCTCACAAAAATCCAACAAGAAGTGAGAGAGATACTGAAATGAAGTGGAGTTCAATTAGCAAAATGGTTTTCTAATCATTCAGACTTATATGAAGCTGAGAGTCCAAAAAAACTAATAAAATTTAATGATTCAGACTCCATAAAAACGCTTGGGATTCAATGTCACCCAAAAGAAGATACTATATGTTTAGCTTCAACCTAGAAAAAAACTTTCATAATCTTCTTCGACATTTTATCAGTTTCTTCACGTCTCTTCGATCCTCTTGGATTACTATGCCCCATAGTAACCAAACCAAAGTTCTTATTATAAGAGCTATGGATCACAAAATTAGATTGGGATGATTCGATTCCATTGCGCCTTGATACCAGTTGGCAGAACTTCAATATGAATTTGACATAACTTCGCCATATCAAAATACCGCGATTTGTAAAAACGCATTCTAATGCGAAAATTTAAATTCACGGGTTCGGTGAAGCTTCGATGAGAGCATATGGTTACTGTATTTACATACGCAGCCAAACCGAAGATGGTATCAAGTTGACGCTTTTAACAGCGAAACCAAAGTAGCCCCTTTAAAAATCAAATCGCTTCCTAGGTTAGAACTCTGCGCAGCGCATACTCTATCCAAACTAAACAAAATCCAGCGGACATTGAATCTAGAGATTGTAATGTGGATGAACTAAAGGGTTCAATTTGGTTTAATGATCCATAGTTCCTTTAAGAAAGTTCAGCTGATTGGCCCAGTCACTTGGAGCTATCGCCAAGTGAAGAGGCTTTAGAAAGACGAAAAACAAAGCTTTAATTGATAGCAGTCAAACATCCTCGAAACTGTCGGATGGATGTTATTGACAAAGTTTCGTCGTATGCAAAGCTAGCAAAGATCTTGTGTACATAATGCGTTTTGTTAGAAAAATGAAGAACAAAACAAAAAACTTTGAATCATCACCTACGGCTAAGGAATTACAGTCATTGCGACAACGGGACGAACTTCATGGATGTCCAGAGGAAGCTCCAGGAAGCTCGCGTGCAGTTCGAGCGAGAGGTGGAAGCAGTTCGCCAATACGCAGCCGAGGAAGGGTTCAACTTCGCCCTCATACCGCCAAGGGCTCCTCATTTCGGCGGTCTATGGGCGGCAGCAGTGAAGACCGCGAAAGGACTTCTATAAAAAACAATAGGGGATGCCCTGTTGACAAGCGTAGAGTTGTTGAAGGTGCTCTGGGAAGTAGAAGCGGTCCTGAACTCAAGACTCATATCAGCTTTCAGGTAGATCCCAGCGACGGCGACGCGCTTACACCCGCGCACCTCCTCATAGAAAGCCCACTGCTAGCTTTGCCACCGGAGCAAATTCCAAATCGAAAGAGCTGCTTAAAAAGTTGGCAGCTTGTATGCTGTGTCAAGCAGCAGTTCTGGCGAAAGTGGTCCAAGGACTACCTGTTGAGCCTGCAATGTCGCAACAAATGGGCTCAAAAGCAGCCCAATCTCGCGTCGTCGTCCACGAAGGCAAAAATCCACCGCAACAGTGGACAATACAACGGGTAGTCGCAGTCGTCGCAGGGGAGGACGGAAGGATCAGGGTTGCAGACGTGAGGACACGAGGAGGTGTAATCAGACATATAATCGTGAAGATAGCCGTTTTGAATGAAGAAAATTGAAGCCTGAAGGACTTCAACGCGGCCGGTGTTTCGGCAGAACTAAATACCCAATATAAAAAAATGGTATAAAAGTTTAAATTCCGCGCCCAAGCAGCCATCTTTTTTTAATAAAAACTAAACGGAGAAGAAATCATTGTTCTGCGAATCAGTAAACTTCTAAGACGCGTTTTAAAATTAAAAATAAAGTTGAAAATTAAAATTAAAAGAAAAATTGCAGTTCTTTTTCTTTTCCAAGTTCTTTTGCAGAATTATTGCAAATTTGTCACTAACATTCAAGAAGGAGTCAAGAAAGCTACAGTAGTTTTATTCACTTGCAAAGAAGTCATTGGGAACAAATGGGGCCTTCAACCTCACATATCCCACTGGCTATACATCTCGGTCATAAGACCGATACTCACATACGGGGTTGTTGTCTGGTGGACGACCTTAGACAATGCAATCAACTGCAGCAAGCTAAGCAGAGTCCAAAGAACAGCATGTTTATGTATAATCGGAGCCCTACGTTCCACTTCCTCCGCGGCATGGAATATTTTGTTTCACTTGACACACCTCGATATCTTCAGCAGGCCAGTGCCTGCGACTGCAGTTATTCGCCTTAAAGCGACTAAATAGTGAACAAATAATTCATTTGGCCACGCTAGCATTCTTAATACATTAGGAATCCTCACAGATAATATCGATTACAGCATACCCGGACTTTGATTTGGCAAAAACTTTCATGTAGGCTTAGAGGGGAAGCTTCTCCTTCTGGGAGGAAGATGCCTTCATGGAGGACAAGTCAATCCACTTTAACACAAATGGATCTAAAATTCGAAGCGGGGTTGGGGGCGGTGTTTTCTCAGATAAGCTAAATCTAAGCCTCTCCTTCCCTTTTCCAAATTACTGTAGTCTTTTCCAGGTGGAAATTTGTCTTAGCTATCCACATCTTTTCGGATAGTTTGGTCGCTATCCAGTCCCTGGAGTCAATCTCATTAAATTCTAAAACCGCCCTTGAATGCTGATCGTCTCTTACAGAGATTGCAGAACAGTTCAACATTTACCATTGTTGGGTTTCGGGTCACAGAGACATTCCAGGGAATTGTAGGGCTGACGAACTCGCCAAAATTGGAACCACCCTACCTATTCTACCGAAAAAGGGCCATGATTAACGACTTCTTACTGCTGAAACTAAATAAACGGGGCTTGGTGAACATGTGGTTTCAACAAGACGGTGCAACCGCACACACAGCACGAGCCACAATGGATATTGTGAAGGAAGCGTTTCCTGGTCGCGTAATCCCCCGGTTTGGCGATTTGGCACGGCCAGCAAGATCGCTCATCAAAGATTTCTTTCCATGGGGCTACTCGCGGGTTTATGCCAACAAGCCACAGAAAATCCCAGCTCTTAAGGAAAATATTCACCGGAAATCTTGCGGAAAGTCATGGAAAATGCGATAAAACGGGCACAGATGTGTATCAATACTGGCGGCAGCCACTTGGCAGATATCATCTTTTCCATTTAACAGAAACAATTGTAAAGGTCCAGATAAAGATTTCCATCACTCGAAGTCATTTCTACCGAAAAAGAGAAGAATAGGTATACCAATCACTACGTGCAAATCAATATTACAGCTGGATGATAATTATAAAGCAGACCTTAGGTGGACTGGAAAGCGACCTTTTCCGTGCAGAGGAATGGCTTGGGTCAGAATTTGACTCGAAATCGGATTTAGGATGTGGCTGTAGTGTCCCTCTGGAGGACGGCAACGTTAGATTTCACTCCTTTTTAGACAAACTTACGTCTGTCTTCCAAGCAGAGATATTGGCAATCCTGATGGCAACGTTTAATATTGTGAAGTGTCAGCGGGGAGGGCGAAGCATTTGCATTTGTAGTGACATCCAAGCTGCGCTTAAAGCCTAACTGAGCTCCGTCACGACTTCCAAACTAGTTTGAAAATGAAAGGCTTCACTGAATGCAGTCGGAAGTCTGAACTCACTGAGTCTTGTCCGGGTCCAAGGTAACAATGTAATTACGAGAAAATCCCCTAGGGGTCTGTTACGTAAGTGTAGGAGGCGAGCTTTTCACGACCAGAATCTACGTTAAGGCTTCATGCGTCCTCGTTTAAGGCTTCCATTGACAGTTGAGTCCCATATGAGTATAACTCCAGATGGCATGATCCTTCAGACCAAACGACAGACCAAACGAATGCTTCTCGACGTGTCACCTATTTTTCTGCTGTCCCACAATGTGAAAAACTGCATCGCGATTACTGGCATCGTTACAGGGCACTAGACTTTTGCTAAGGACTTAAGTGTGCTGGGCATAAGTGACACAACATTATGCGACGCTTGCTTTGAAAGTGATGATGACGCCGCAGAACACTACCTCTATGAGATCGGTGGGTGCTGGTACTTTATCACTAAAGGGCATATTCATCTTGTTTTAGTAGTTTAAGCTTACACGCATTGAGTTTAAGTGCCAATGTATAGGTTAAGCATGACCCATTATGTAGGTAAGTGTATTGAGTTATTAAAAATGAATAAACCCAGTGTTGGTGTGAGAGTCAAGAACATTCAATGACGACGAGGACTAACCCAAGAGGAAAGGTGAAATAATAAGAGAAAAAAAAGAGACTCATAAAGATAAAGAATTCAGTTCAAAAAAAAGTTTAATAAATTTAATTAAATTTTAAATCAGTTTTAAGTATAAAAAAAGAAAAGTAAAACGCTTCGTTGTTGGTGAGAGCCAAAGGTGAACCCTATAAATCCGTTGGAAAAAAACCACGTGGTAGACCGACAATAATGCGAAGCACAAAGGGAGTGCTCATGAATTTTTCAAGGAAAGTCGATCCATTGAGACTTTATGGCGACGTGTCCGAGAATTGGACAATCTTTAAGCAAAACCTTGATTATTTCCATACGGCAGCTGAAAATCAGAGAAGATGCAAGCGGCAGTGTTTCTAAATACTGTTGGGCCAGAAAATACGTCTCAAGTAAGACACGTTTCAACTTATTTTCCTTAATTAAAGATGCGAAATGTGCTGGAATGAGAACAAAATTAAAAGCTTACAATGGTTCACATATAAAAGTAAATGAGTGCGCAACACTTAAATGTAATGATGAAGGAAAACATGGAGTAATAACGTTTGTAATTGTAGAAAACGGGTCGATACCGACTAGAAGCATGCACACACTTAAGTTTGGTAAATAGAATTGATAGAATAGAAAATGTTAAAGCAAAAGTACAGTTGATAAAGAAGTTCTGGGAAAATTTTGAAGAACTACGTTCATCTGATGGAGAATATCGATTAAAATTAAAGTAATAGTGTGAATCCTATAGTGAGAGTGCCCTTTGCCTTAAATAGAGAGCCAGATACAATATAATTTATGCAGGAGAGGGATTATAGAAAAAGTAGAAGAGCCTTCTGAGTGGGTGTCAAACATTGTTGAAAAAAAAAGATAAAAGCTTAAGATTGCGCTTAAATTCTAAGTATCTTAATGGGAAAGAAATAAAGTCATCCCTTTCCAACTTTCGAACAAATCGGTGCTCAGCTGGCAAATAGGCAAGTTTTTTCAGTCCTTGATTTAGTACGATAGAAGGATTTTGGCAAATACGGTTATTGAGTGAATTGGCGAGTCTGTGCACATTTTTGATATCCTTTAGTTGCTTTAAATTCAACAGAATTCCTTTTGGTGTAAAAGCAAACGCCGCAGGCATTTTAAGGGCTAAACGAAATCAATTTTTGTGACACACCAGGAGTCATAGTTTACTTTGATGATACACTGATTTGTGAATGAACATGATGGTAGGTTGGAATTGATTATGAAAAGAGCTATAGAGAGAAGTGTAAAATTTAAGATGGACATAATTCAGCTACGAGTTAATGAGGTTAACTATTTAGATTGTACAATTTCCTGATAGGGATTCGAATCGGTCATAAAGGAATGAGAGCAATTAAATGCCTTAAGGATGCCACAAATAAGAAGGAGGTACAAATTTTATAAGGAATGATGACTTCATACCAGATTAGTCAGAGCTTTCATATTTGCTAAGATAAAAGTTACTATCCATGACAAGTGCTTGCAAAATATTAAAGACATAAATCTAAGTAATTTGTAAAAATCTAAGCTGATGGTTCAAAGTTCGGATTAGGTTGTGCTTATACAAGATAATAAGCCTGTTGGGTTTGCATGTAGGAGCTAAACTTCATCAGAAATTAATTATTCAGTGGAAAAGAAGCTCCTAGCAACATATTTTATTTTTGAAAAATATCACAAATATACTTTGGTCGGATCACAAGCTATTACTAAAAGTCACGAGTAAAGAAATTGGGCAAATACCATCACCTAGGTTTCAAAGACTAAGGATAAGACTTCGGAAATACACATTGATTCTGAAATATGCAGCAGGAAAGGAGATGCTTATTGCAGACCTGTGAAGAAACTTTTGTGATGAGGAAGCAGCAAGGAAAACAGGTGGCATCGATAAATTGGTACAGGATATTGTCAGCGGTCAAAAAAAAAGATATTTTCAAAACAGAAACCCAGAGAGTACTTAGCTAACCTCATGAAGATAGTGTAGTTGTAAAAAACTAAATGCAACAAAAAATACGAGTGTACATACACCCTGAATGAATCGAACTCCAACCAACTTCAGACTGCTATAATTTCCAAATCGTTCATGACAGTGAGCTCAAATTTTGACACATGACAGATAATTTTATTATTTACAAGCCTTTTAAGTGATTTGCGTCTCAGTTGTGTTGAAAAATTTTTATCCGCGATGGAATTCAAACGTGATAGTGTGATTGCTTTATATTTGGCTGGAAAACCACAAGTAGCTATCGTTAGAGCCCTCAAGCACCTCAACGTGAATAAATCATTTGTCTCTCGAACCATAGATCGTTACAGTGATACTGGCAACGTTGCAAAACGTCATGGAGGTGGTCATAAAAAAACAACAACTTTGGCAGAAATGGTTCGTAAAGTGAAGGCTCGAATTGGGCGAAATCCGCGTCGAAGTGAAAAAAAACGGCTCGTGAGCTCAACATATCGTTGGAAGGGATGCAATACATACTGAAAAATGAGCTTGGGCTCAAGCCATTGAAGTTCCAAACAGCACACCGCGTCACCGTCTCACAAAGCGCGCGTCAACCAAGATTGGTTAAAAAACAATGTTCCACACTTCATTTCTTCGACACAATGGATTGCAAATTCTCCGGATGCAAATCCGTTGGATTTCTCTGTCTAGGGTATTTTGAAGGCGAAGGTTGGCACTAAAAAAATACCAAAGTTTGGACCACCTCAAACAAGCACTTCGCCGGGAATGGGCCAAAATACCGCAGAGCCACTTGCGTGCAGCGTGCGATATTTTTTTCGGCCGTCTCAAGGCCATTATTCTCGCCAAAGGTGGACATATTGAAAACTACTGATACAATTTGAAAATTGATGTATTTTCCAACATTTTTTGCTTTGGCACAATAAAATTTATCAAAAAATAAAAAAAATTATAGCATTTAAAAAAGTTGGAGTTCGAGTCATTCACTCTGTATACATGAATATCTATATACGAACAATAAGGGCTTGTAGTAAAGATGCTTTCGATGGGACATCGTGGCTTTTAATTTTCCTCCCGAGTTCGCCTCTTACCTTTCGGAACTCTTACAGTTTTCGGAAGTGGGATTCGGTACATAATTTAAATGTACTGTTTAGTGAACGCCGAAAAAGACTTCGAAAGATTAATTAGCGAGTGTAATTGAAAATTTTATTATATACGAGTATGTCTGAAAACTTGATGGAATTTTTGAAATTTTCAACTGTTTGCAGGCCATCCCTAGATCATCAAAATTTCCATCTACAGGTACTAAAGCCCAACTTAAAATCCGAATCCAAAAAGCAGTTCAACTCTTTTCGGATGAAAGATTTCTTATTTTGACGGAGGAATTCCCTTCGGCTAGCAAGGTGACAAGTGCTGATGATTCAATACCGCCGGAGAATAACGTGTCTGATGAAGATAGTGAGAATGAGGAGCAATTCAATGAAAAGATAGAAAAGCTGCAGAGGATGTATAAAAAAAACTGAAGCTGAAACGAAAATTACGTGAACTGGAATTGGACGCAATAGAATTTGTCCCCAATTCGACTCCAAGCTACATATGCAAGGACATCGAAGACTGGATACCTGCTTTTAGTGATGATGACAAATGTTTCATTCATCGAAGATCGAGAAATTCGAAGAGTATTCAGAAGTCTAAATTTAGATTATAGAAACAAATTTATTTACAGTAAGAGATTCCTCAGGGGAACAGCAAGATTATTTGCCAGAACTATAAATCTTCGTAGTTGGACGCACTTAAAAGATGCGTTAAGAAATGAGTTCCAGAAAGTGGTGAAAAAATCAAATGTATACAATGAGGTCCGAAGGCGAAAGTAGCGTTGAAGAAGAGGACTTACACCATAAAAGTTATGTATACCATGTATGGATTCAAACAATCTCATGGAATTGAAAGCAGCTATACAAAAGTATTGGAAAATTAATAAGTAATCATTAAGGCAAAACCACCGAGAGAGCAACAAATTCTGAAACCGCTATTTCCCAAACTCGCCGTTGTGTTGCTTCTACAATAAACACCATATTTCAGATTCATCTCACAAAAATGATGTCTCCTGCTTCAAATTTGGAAAACATGGACACAAATTGTGAAAAAAAAAATTGACACAAGTGTGTCATCGCAACAAAACCCCAGATCGCAGCAACTGTGAGCTAATGGGAGCATTTCGAGGCATATGGACAACATCTCATTACCAAACGCAGGGCATATTGGACAAATGAAAAATGATTTTGAGTGCTATGTTCGAAATTAATGGATAAGCAGAGATATGAAGATCTCCATAATATTATGAACCCAGAAGCTTCGTGCGAGAAAGATACCCGCCACTGCCTTGGTTTCTACATTAAAGAAGATGAATTAGACGTACTGCGGATTCAACAATCGTCCACTGGAAATGTCAGGAAGTATTAACACGACTGTTGGGTTTTGATAATTCAATTATAAATATAAAGCTTTTAGTAGTGAAAAAATTCTTAATGATTTTCCCCGCAATTTTAAGTTTGGACTTCATCGGAAAAACGGGTTCGGCTTTTCGAAGGGTGAATGACATAATTAAGGAAAATTGCGATTACCAAATTATCTCCACTGACCATCAAGTTTCATGTTTGCCAATATGCCTAGATATGGCAGAAGTTGATTTTTCCAACAGATTACGAACATATTGCACATATAGCTGCGGAAGGTGATGAGTCTCAAGTGAATGTCAATGGAAACTTGTGTAAAAAAGTGAAAGAGAAGATTAGAGAAGTAGGCTTTCCTACATCCCAAGACCATTTGTCCCAAACTGATTTTCCAATGAAGCTGTGCTCCTAGGAGGCTTCCTTATGTTTCAGCAATTGTGTTGGTGTAGAAAAAAACAAGGAACTATGGCTCGATAAGATATCATTTACTACACTTGATTTAAAAAATGGGTTTCATTACGTTCAGTTGACGGATGACTCGGATGACAATTCACCACTCCTTTGATGCAGTTTGAATACACCCGTATGCCGTTAAGGTTAAAAACAACGCCCTATCAGTCGTCAAAAGGGATATGAAGCATATCGTTGGAAATTTAATTTCAAGTTTAAAAGTATTAACTTACCTGGATGACGTTTTAATCGCGATACAGTCCATCGAAGAACACCTAGACGTTTTGCCAAACATAATTATAAACATAATTAACAACTCAGATGTGATAAATGTAGATTTTTGAAGAGTAACTAAAGATATTATTAGGTCCAATGATAGCAGCTTCAATGCAATTAAAAGTTTTCCTACTCCTTCTTCTTCAAAATGTGTTCATAGTTTCCTACGATCTTGTTCCCATTTCCGAAAATTCATCAAAGGTTTTGCTAATATTGCTAAACCACAATATGACCTGTTTAAAAGCGATACACCATCCCTATTCGGAATTAAGGAAATGGAAGCTTTTGAAACGTTAAAAGCAAAACTCATTGCATCTTCAGCTTTAGCCTTATATAGTCCCCATAGCGTCTGAGGGCTATGAACTTGTGATGCAAGTTCGATAGGCTTCGATGCAGTTTTCTTGCAAAAGCAGGTGGATGGAAAATTTCATCTAGTATTTTATTTCCCGAAGCGTTTTACCGAATCAGAAAGTAAATGCTATATATTAGCTATGAGCTAGAGACACTTTCCATAATTTATTCTCTGAGAAAAGCGTAACCGGTCCGTTAGTATTAGCTATGATCCTAGGAAAAAAAACTCTCAACCTTGTAAAATTTCCACTACATGCGTTGTGGAGGACAGGAAAGGGGATCGAATGACCCATGCCAATGCATTAAGCCGTTCATTTAACATACTACATAGTACGTAGATAACGAGCCCTCTGAATTCATTCTTGCGGCAGCGCAAAAATCGATTACCTCCGAGCTGGAAACAAGTGAAAGTTCAACTTATGAAATGATAGATTATCTTATGTATAATACATATGTATATATAGAAAATGTAAGGACAAGATTCTTTCTCAAGTTCCATCAAGTATGGAAAAAGATGTCATTCGTACGCATTACGAATCTGTGCGACATTTGGTGGTGGAGATGTGTTTCCAACATTTTTTAGGAAGCTATTGACTTCCCAAAGTGAAGGAGGAGATAAAAGGTTCCACCAAAGGATACCTTAAATGAAAATATTTTTCACATCACTTTTTAAATCGGAAGCGAGTTTACACCTTATACCAAAAGGGAAAGTTCCCTTCGACAAACTGCACATCGGCCATCTTCGTCCTATATCGGATTCTCATGGAAAAATAAAACATGTTTTACTAGTCGTAGATGCTTTTACTAAATTTAATAAACTCTACCCTGCTAAGTGAACTCAAAGCAAGGAAGCAATAAACTGTTTAATGTCCTTTTTCGAAAATTATTCCTGACGGGATCATATTGTGTCCGATCGTGGAAGTGCCTTTACATCAAAAGAGTTCTCTGTTTTCAATCCAGAAAACATTATTAAACATAATAAGGTTGCAGGTGGTCAAGTAGAGCAGATAAACCGTATTCTTGTTGCAATGCTATCTAGAGTATATAATTTTAACACCGCTAGTGATTGGGATATGCCATATATTTGGTCAAAGCAACAACATCGTTAACAGGGATATCGGTTTTATATCCAGTATTCTTCGGTTGGGGTAAATCAAAAAGCAGAGTTTTCTGACCGCGTGAAAGAGTTTCTCGTCACTAAATTAGGAAGTGAACAAGCTAAACTTTAAAGATATTAGAGCTGAGGCCCGTGAAAACAGTGTAAGAAACCAAGAGAACAAAAAAATTTATTTTAATAACCCACACAAGAGTCCCAAAATGTATAATCTCCGGTGGCGTATATTGAAATGTATTCAATACGTCCCCTCAGGCTGGCTCAGGCGAACTCAGTTAGCATCTACGTGTACAGGCGAAAAACACGCAGAAATGCTACTTCAATACGTCTCCGACGGTGACGTACTTAAGGAGGATTTCAATGACTATAATAAGCATAAAGTAGAGGATGTCCTAGTTGTATTTATCATCGTGGTACTGTCGATATTTTTTTCGAAGCTTTTACGTTGACTATCTTACAAAGCGTTTGAATAACAACTACGGTATTTTATTGAACTTGAAAATTACATAACAATAGAAAAAAACGGTAAAGCAATTCTATAAGTAAAGAAAAGGTTTAAAATATTTCTGAAAAAGTAGAATCCATTTATGTGTTAATGGTTTTTAGCAGATGGCTGATTATTTTTAATATTAAAAGCAATATTATGGTGTCGTTTTTTGGTACTTCGGCTTTCTAATTTGGTAGAACAGCTCATTTGAATTCTTCTTAAAGAAATACCTTTGTCTTCCCGACGTGCAATGGATGTTGGCTTCACTTTTATATTTCTTTTTTTTTAACACATAAATGACATAATTTTGGATGGTGTTTGTAAAGATTCCAATACTGCGACGAATTTCTGTAATAAAAACAAGAATTATTTTTTGACTCGCTCGTAAACTTTATGCCTAAACTAGGAAAAGTACCCACCTCTAATTTTGGTATTTCACTTGTATTTACGTCACTTTGTAGGTCTTGGCTAATGCATGCAAACTGATCATCTATTTTGTGGATTGTGTTATTGTAATTGTCAATGGCGTTTTAGTCGATAGGCATGTTAAAATGTGAGGGTACTCTTGACCTCTCTGTATTGACATCCTCCGCTGGATCAGATGTAGATAGATTTGCTAATGCTTCTTGGTCATTAGCATTGAGATCTCTAAGAAAAGACAGCGGAACTTCTTTGCCTAGATCTAGATGTGCAAGCTCTTGGCGATCGTTTTCAGTTATCAATAAGGAAGACTTAAAAATAACACCATACTTCTTCTCCGCCGTAAGCCGGTGTTTGCAAAAGCGACCACCGCTGCTACTTGGGCAAATACAAAATCCAATTTCGCCGTCAACTACAATACATAGGGCTCTGACGTTTTGTCGTTCTCGACATTAAATGCTTTTTCATCAACCTGTGTTACATACCCTAAATATTTCACGCTTTCAAAGAATTTATCATAATCTACGGTAATTTTTCGAGATCTTGAATTAGCAAATGTAATGTTTGTTGCTGTGATAAATATGTCTCAAATGTTTTAAGCACAAAATCTGCCTAAGTGCACATATTGAAGGTTTTACATCTCTAAAGGACAATGTTTTTAAATATTCTTATATAGGCCTCACAATATTTATTGGTGTTGTGACTTCTGTGTAGAATGAATAGACGAATGCCCATTCTTCACGTTCCTCTCACAAGTCATTGAAATGCTTCATAAGTTTTACGTTGGTATGTACTGCATCGTCGGACAAAGTATTTGTAAAACAATCATTGATTTCCTCTTCGGTCTTAGAGAACATAATGCCTCAAAACATATTCATGATGAATTTGCGATCTTGTTTGTGAATATTGTTGTCTTTTAACCAGACCCAACGCCATAGAGTCTGAGTAACATCAAAAATGCACAATAATAATTTGCTGTTCGGGAATACTCTAAAAGCATTTCGCATTGTAGCTGAATCATCAGTCATAATATCTGAAAGCAACAATTATACTCGTACTTCAGTATTTTTTTCCAATGTTTCCTTTACGGTTTTCTCTTTGTCTTGAATGAAAATCTACCGCAACTGGAGCAGCCCCATATTGCTCTGATCACACGATGAGCTGGCGTCTATAAAAAAATTTCAATAGCTAATCCACCAAAAAAACTCTTTTCATAATAGGGGTAATAATAACGACAATAGTTTTTTATACATCTTTAATATATAGTACATGTCTCCTTTCGAAATTTCCACTTGCTTTTTCTTCAGAATATCTATGGCGCTACTCATATCTCTTTCAACGTACTGTTCCTTTCGCCTTTTTATATACTCGTATAAATAGTTGACCTGTGCTTCCGTTGAGTTCTTCTGAGCATTCGCCAATAATTCCACAATCCCCGTATTATCAATTTCAGCTAAATTCATCTCTTGTAACGTTTTTCTTCTGCAGGCCTTATTTCTGACTCAAAATATGATTGAAACAAAGCATTGACATCATCATTGCAACGTAAGAGGTTTTAAGCCGAAGCAACGCGTAATCTGTGAGAATGTATGTAATCTATTTCTATTAGAATATGTAGCCCTTCTCTTACCATTATAGATTTCTTCAAAGTGTGATGAGTTTGTTTTAAAAATTGTATGCTGATATTTGCATAATAGTTATAGTTACGCGTTTCTCCTTTCGTTTTATTTCCTACTTTGTTTTTAGATGAAAGTTGGTTTAGATATCTTTTGCGAAATTCATATCGATCACCCTTGTGAAAATATTTTTCAACAATCCAATTGCTCGCTGTGTTATTGGAAAAACTCTTTATAAAACAATTGGACTTGTCATCGTAACGTTCGTCACTTAGCTTACACTGAAACGATAAATTACACAATCCTACAGAAAAGTAATCTACATATAATATCCATTAGTTTTTTTTATCCTGTCACCTTTAGTTTACTATCTACTAGCACATATAAAGATCGCCTTGCGCGCCCTTTTTCAATGAAACCATTAAAATTGAAAATAAAAATGATACCATGGATTCGAATTAAACCAACTGAATTAAAACAGCTAACTAAGTTTGACGCTGCAGTATGCATTTAATTCACACTTCTTGGGTCCGTTATTTGTTATCCCCTTGCATATCAGCGCTGACGCAGTTTCAAGCTTCTGTAAGCACACTATTATTTGTAGAGACGTTATGTGTTTATTTCCTACGCTCTCCTCGACTTTATCGAATCGTCACTTTCCTCGCGGTTTAGTTTGTGTTAAGCGTAATTCGATTTCACAATAACACTGATAAAATAAATCTAAATATTTCATAATGGCTAGTAAGTTAAGACGTTGTGTTAACGACCCTGATAAGTTTTGTTACATTTGTGAAGAATATATTTTCAAAGATCAGCGATCAGCTTGTATTTTGCTTATTTCAATATTGAAATTTGCAATCAAAGTAAAGTGTGGGCGCCTCATAGTGTATGTAAAATGTGCACTGAACATTTGCAACAATGGGAGAAAGGTGCACGTAAATCTTTGAAATTTGGAGTACCGATGGTTTGGCGAGAACAAAAAAATCATCATAACGACTGTTACTCCTGTATGACAAGTATAGTGGGCATCAATAAAAGCAATCGCCTCAAATGGAAATATCCTATTATTTCTTCAGCAATAAGACCAATTCCTTATTCAGAAGACATTCCGATACCAGTTTTTCATCAGCTACCACAATGTCAGGACTATGAAATTGAAGGTTCTAATGCTTTTCAAGTAAGCGATGACTTTGAATGTAGAAACATCGAAACCTAAAACATTTTCACAAAACGGGCTTAATGATCTCATAAAAGACTGAGAAAGGTTAAAAGAAAAAAATTTCCTAGCCTCTGATGTGCGAATTACTTTCTACCGCACGAGAGAACAAAACTTATTGCAATTTTTTTATTCTGGTGACAATTTTGTATTTTCCAGTGATGGGAGAGGCTTACTGACTTCCATGGGCTTGCAGACCTATCAGGCAGGTGACTGGCGTCTCTTTATTGACAGCAGTAAAAGAAGTCTCAAGGCTGTCCTTTTACGTAATGGCATAAACATGCTCCTATTCTAATTGCCCACTCTACTTGTATGAAAGAAGAATATGAAGTAATTTCAGGTCTATTGCAGAAAATAAAATATGTCGAACATAAATGGGTGATTTGTGTCGATTTGAAGATGGTTAATTTTTTGTTAGGTCAACAAAGTGGCTATACAAAATATCTATGTTTTATTTGTCTCTGAGACAGTAGAGCAAAATCAAGACACTGGATACAAAAATATTGGTCTATGAGAAATGCTATGGTCGTTGGTGAAAGCAAAGTGATAAATGAGCCTTTAGTTCCCCGAGAAGGAATCATTCTTCCGCCCTTGCACATAAAATTGGGGCTAATGAAGCAATTTGTGAAAGCTCTGGACAAAAAAGGACAATGTTTTCAGTATATTTCTCAGAAATTTCCTAGATTAAGTGATAAAAAAAAGCAGGCATTTTTGATGGTTGCGTCCATCACGTTTATTAATTAATTGCTCTACTAATTTTGAGGCATCTATGACTGAATTAGAATTACTTGCGTGGAAATCTTTTGTAGCGGTGGTATAAAATTTTCTCGAAAATTACAAGGCTAATGACTATAAAGAGTTAGTTAAGGAAATGCTTCTTAACTTTAAAAATGTTGGCTGTAATATGAGTATAAAAGTACACTACCTCCATAGTCATATAGATCAGTTCCGGCATAACCTAGGAGATCTTGGCGAAGAACAAGGAGAACGCTTCCATCAACATATGTGGGTGGCTGCGGCTCAAGTGGTAGTGGACTGGCTTCCAAATCGGAAGTTTTGGTGTCCGAATCCCAGCCTCGCCCGAAAGACATATCCATTTTTTCAGTTAACGAAAATCAAGTAAGACAAGTAGTTGACTACAAATCAACATCAAGCCAACTTCCACTAAGAATTTAGTCTCCCCATTAAATGTTGGATACCACCCATGGAGTGAACTAACCACTGAGCCCAAACATCTCTCTTTATCCCATTTTCCAAAAAACTTAACACATGCTGAGGCATTATAAGTGTATTCATACCCACTTAAGTTTTAAATTCTTAAAAAAAAAAAATAAAAAAAAAACAATGGAGAACAGGTATCAAGGAAGATGGGACGTTCAATATGATGGCAGACTATTGCTTGGTGCGCGATTGCCCAAGACAACTTCACTCTAGAAAATCCCTTGAAAGACACTTTCTTCACGTATAATCTTAAAATAAAGCGGTTTTTTTTTAAATCTAAATTTTTGTCCATCTCATAAATTAGAGCTGATACAAAAACACAGTCAACATTTTTGAAATCACCTTATTAGATATACTTAAACACAGGTCTTAAATCCTAGGCTCCAAAATGTGTGTAGGGCAGTGCTATAGTTTTCATTACACAATTAACTTTTGAATTTCAACAATCGATAGGATGTTACTAATTAAAATTAAGATTAAATTTTTGCACCGTACATCTAAGGCTAGGAACGAGGGAACAACGGAGTTGTATCGCGTTAGCTTTCCTAGGAGCATATTGTACTTAAAGTAGTAGAAATCCTATCTCAATAATTCGTTACTCGAGGTTGACGAATAGGATAAGGGATTCTATGTAATATGTTCAAATACTTTATAACTTAAAAATCCTACTTTGCGTCTTTGACATTGACGTACTGAAGTACAATTTCTGTGGGTTTCTCGCATGTAAACACTAACTGAGTTCATCACTGCCTAAGGGGTAGTATTGAATTAGCATTTCAATATACGCATCCCGGTGAATATGTTATGATACGGAACACGTCAGCAAATCCAGAAGTTAATCAAAAACTGCTTGCTAAGCATTGAGGTCCGTATGAGGTCAAAAAAGATTTTTCTAACGATCGATACTTAGTCACAGATATCGATGGTTTGCAAATACTCGTATGTACATATCTCGATTTCTATACAAAGGAATATTCTCTCCAGATAACATGAAACATTATAATGTAGAACAAACGGGTTTCAAGGTGAGGTGCGATGAGGAGGTGGGTGGAGGTCATTTGGAGGATATTGATTCAGGTTCTGAGAGATGAAAAGCTTTTTTTTTCTCTTCATATCTTGCTGTTGGAACCTATTTTTCCCCATGAATTTTATTATTAAGCTTATAATGAATTGTTTTTTTTTTTTATTTTTCATAATTGAATTGTACGAATATTCTTATATTGTATTTATATTTTATGTTTTTGCACTTAGTATTTTTGGTTCATATGTAACAAGCATTCTTTGATATTGTAGTAAGTATTTAAATATACTCGTATGAAGACTAGTATAAATGGGTATTGCGTAATCTGGACGATTATTTCATCAGGATGGCCGAATTGTAATTGAAAGAAATTAAATGCAATAAAAAATCACAAATTAAAATGCACATTAATTCATCCTGTTTTGAATTTCAAACTAACAGTTTGGACCATTTGTAAAAAAAATAAACATAAATACGAATGTTCATGTGTCTAACAGGGGCGTGTAATAAAGATTAGCCATCGCGGATTTTAATTTTCCTCCCGAGTTCTCTTCTTACTAATTACAACTGCTATAGTGTTAGACAAGGTTAGCCAAATAACAGGAATAAATATTCAGATGAAATCAAAATTTTCTGGAAACTCAAAAATTACATTACAATCGAATAATAATACCACACAGTTTAAAAGGATCGGTCTTGAAAGACGTTCATATGACTCTTAGGAATTGAGAAAACGAACATGAGGGCTAGAAGTTTAGTATTTTGATCATGGCTTAATAATGACATTGGAATGGCTAATATGGCTTTGGAATGGCTAATATAAAAGATTGTTATAATAAGAGGTTTACGATAGGGGGTTGAAGGTAGGAAGAAAAGAAGGTAGGAAGAAAATGGTTTGAGTAGAAATATAGGATTATAGAGGGCGTTGGAGATGAGAAGATGACAGGAAACCAGGATGTGGACCGGACTAGGAAAAGAAGCGTGGCGTGCTTGCGAGGCACGGCTAGGTTCGCCGGATGGGGCTGGCTCTTGTCCTCACTCCTTGACAGGACCTACTACAACAAAAAAAACATAAATCCTGCAGACATACAATTTAAACTAATAACCATAATAAAGGACGGAACTTACGATGCTGAGGGGCGCTGTCTTGTTGACCACAATTCTCCCTCACTGTGAACAAGCTCTCAATCAAGTGCTGCCGCTTTACTGCTTGTTTACTACCACATTTCAAGTCGTTTTACTTCTCGTGAACATACTTCACCTTTATCGTTGTTGAAATGGCTGGACTCTGTTTACATTAGTCCGGATTAACTCATGCAAAGAAAGTAAGTATTAACTGGTATGAGCACAATAAATAAATCTATACAGATGTCTCATGCCTGTAGAAAAAAATGGTTCACTTTTGGTCGGCCTAGTGTCGGCTAGCCGACACGAGCTTTCGGAGTAATATAAAGCTTTTTTATTTTCTCTCTTTTTTGCTTTGTTTACTGAAAGATTTTTTTTCCTCTCACCACAAGTTGTGGGCAGTGGCACAGGGAATATGAAAAACATTTGCAAGGGGCTTGCGGGAAAGGGTATGAAGACTTGGCTGAAGAAAGAACAATTAAAAGGCGGGAAAAGTGGAATATTTCGTTACATTTTGTAATTGAAGTTTGACAAGCAAAATATTATTCGTGTTATTAATCTGTTGTGCATATAAATAATAATAAGTAATTGAAAAGTAATTGAATTGAATTGGAGTGAAAATTAAAGTGCACAGGTTAAACTATTAATTTACTTTTCTTTGGTATTTACATACATATTTTTATTTTAATATATTTTATCCACAAGATTACGTATAAAGCTACAAAAGGAGAACTAAACTTTGCTTCTAAAAATTTATCAAGGACAAAATTCAATGATCACATTGAATTTGCTTGCGCCAATTGTGAGGCTCATGTAAAAAGGCAATCTTTTTACATTAAGAGAATTGAAAAGCTCAAGAAATTGAACAATGTCTTGAGAATAACTATTAAAGAAAATAGAAAATCGAAACTAAATATATTAAAGAAAATTCGTCGTTTAAAAGAGGATAAGAAAAGGCTACAGGCGCGTGAAAAGCAAAACATTCAAGAGAAAATCGATTCATTGCTTGATATTCATCAAAATGCTATGACAGTTTTCGAAGCTCATCTTATCACAGGGTAAAAATGAATACACCGAAGAGGAGAAATGGATTTCGCAGAGCATCTTTTTTCGTTCAGCTGCCGGATACAACTTTTTGCGGGATCAACTTGAGATGCACTTGCCGCATCCATCTTCATTGCACAGGTGGATTAAAATTAAAAATCTGTACCTAGCTTAAATAGAAATGTTATGCAGGAAATTAAGGAAATAACATCGAAATTACCACCAATTTGGTTATATTTGACGAAATGAGCCTTCAGACGGATCTAACCTATAATAAATTTAAAGTTGAAATTGAAGGTTTTGTTGATTACGGAAGAAATCAAAGATATAATTCATACGCTAAGTCTGCATGCGTCTTTATGATTCGGAGCATATGTGCAAGTTTTATATCACGTCGTTTGTCCGAGCAATATACCCACCAAAGAACTTGAAGTTGAGGTATATAACTGCCTTGATATATACGCAGATCTGAAATTAAATGTAAGAGCTATTTGCTGCGATCAAGGACCCACTAATCGTAGTTTATATAGAAAGCTTAGTATAAATGAAAAAACCTCAAGCTTTATTTACAAAAACAAATCCATATATGGAATGCATGATATCCCGCATCTATTGAAAAGTATTCGAAACAACTTAGTAAAATACAATTTAACCACTTTTGATGGAATTGTTAGTTGGAAGGTAATTGAATACCTTTATAATACAGAAAAAAATAATACTACCAAAATATGCCCAAAACTGACAGCGGCACATATTGACCCTACTGAATTTCAAAAGATGAACGTGAAGCTGGCTGTACAGGTTCTAAGCAGATCTGTATCCTGTGGAATTGAAGCTTTAATAAAACTGAACAAATTCCCAGGCCATATAGTCTAATTTGCGAAATCGACAGCTGAATTTATTAAAAAAATAGATCGCCTTTTCGATCTTTTAAATGGAAAACCAGCTCTTGTACAGAACGATAAAAATATCCATTTTATAATAGAAATGAAGGATTATATATTAAATATTAAACCCATTAACACAACAAATAGATCATTCTGTTTCAAAGGTTTGGCTCTAATTATAGGGAGCGTTTTAAGAATAAGGGAAACGTTATTCATGAATCATGATGATTTATATTACATTTGTGTAAATAAATTTAATCAAGATCCATTAGAAAACTTATTTGGGAAAATAAGAGCGCGGAACATAAATAAAAGTAACCCCAGTGTTGCTGAATTTAGCTCATTGATAGCCAAAGTTATATCGATTAAATTTATATTTAAATCGAAATGTTCCAATTGCGAGGAAGACGATTCGGTGGATTGGAATGCCGTTTTGCAGAATGATACAGAGGAGCAAACTGTGCTTAAAGAGAATTTTCTTCAGAATGAAAACTGTTTTGAAAATAACATGAATACTAACAATATAATTAACCCATTAGATGAAAACGCAGTATCAGTTAAGGTACCGTAAGTCAACGACCTTGCTATTAGATATTTTGCAGGATACTGCTATTTCAAAACAATAAAAAAAGATGAATAAAATCTGTGAAAATTGTGCGGGAGAAATGTTAAAAGACAAGCACGATTTCAATCTAACAGAAGTACTGATAAAATTAAAAGAATATGAGAATTCGAAAGAAAATACAGTTCTCTTGTGGCCGTGCGAAAAATATTTTCAAGTATGCCATCTTCATACACAAATATTCTCCGCATACTTTGAAAAACTGCCTTTTGCTTCTAATTTAAGACAAAACATAATCAAAGAATGTATAAAGGCAACAAATATGAATTTTCCGAAATGTTTTGATACCTCTAGTGTATGTTACGAGCACAAGATTAATTTAATAAATTTCTTAATAATTGTATTGCTCTGGAAAAATTGTAAATGGGTCCTTGATAAGAACAGAAATAAAAACACGATTCCCAGAAATAAAATTAAAAAATTGCAAAATGTAATGAACGCTTGAAAATGTAAGTAAGCCGACACGATAAATTGACAACAATTATTGGAGGGTTTGGGGTGGGGGTCGATGTCCTGCCACGTCCTCGCTCGTGTCCCCTGGAAAGTACTTAAGTAAGGGTGCTTTAACTCATGTCAAAACATGTGATTTCTTAGAATTAGTTTTTCAATTTTGTACTTAAGCCGCCATTACTTAAGTAGGCCAAGAGCAGTGATCAATTATTATACATGTATATATATAGATAATACTATGTACATATATTAGAATATATATTGTACGTGGTATGTCCCAACATTTTCTACCGTGCCGAACCCTTGCTCTTAAGGTACGTTTTGAGTTTGGGCAATAAAAAAAGTCGAACGGGGCCAAACCACTGATAAAAACATGTTTCTTCTGGGATTGATTTGATTGAACCCGTAGTAAACAATCGATTGGCAGATCCTGGAGAAAACCCAAGAAGTCCAGATCGATACCCACCACCTGCTTGTCGATTTTAAGGCTGCCTATGACAGCATTTATAGAGACGAGCTATATAGAGCGATATTTAGTCTTGACATCCCTGCCAAACTCGTCTGTCTGTTTGCCTAATGTCGGCTATATGATTCTATTCAGTGTACTGTGTGAACGTGTAAAACCTCTTCGGTCCACAAAAATACAAAACCTCATTCCGGCAAATAGATACGCTCTCATAATATGGTTCTTCAATCTCTTTCGCCAGCTGTTTCCAGCAGTGCTGCACTCCAAGTTGGTTTAGATCCCATTCCACTTGTTCGCACTCCATACTATATTCGGCCGTCCAAATATTTTGCGTATAGTTTTGAAAACTCCACTTTACATAACTTGAAAGGGAGCAAATACGTACTCGTAAATTCACATTTTCCGAATAAGTTCGATCTTGCTCAATGCTTGGAAATTTATCAAATTTGACAAAAATCCCGTAATGTACGAGTATCATAAAATAAAAGACAAGTTCACATCTAGTATTGTTACATATTTTATTTCTTGTTTAATTGAGAAGCGAATTAGAGAGATGGTGCGAACCAGACTAGTTTATCATGTTCTCTAATATTCGGTCTTGTTCTTACTCAGCGCAAGTGTGAAATCATACGTAATCACTAGTACATCACAAATCCAAATAGGGAAATCGCTCTTGCGCTTATGTACATATTATATATCTTCAACCCCATAACATGTAAATTAAATTATACTATTGATTTTTAAGTTTTTAAAAAATAAACTTTATTACTTCGCGGCCAGACTTAGACTAAATGTTTAAACATTTCTTAAAAATAACTTAAGCTAAGCTTCGCCCCATTATCTTTTGTTTCCCACGATTTTCCTTTACATTCTGCTGCGTCTGCGACTGGGACACTGGACACCACTGGCTGTTTACTGCATTCCATCACGTACGTATGTTTTACACGAGCATGCGGATGTCGTTTGTTACTTGATCATGTGCATAAACTTGACACGGCAAACATTGTCTTTTAATATTGATGTCGTGGTTTTTATCTTTTAATAATTATTGTCGTTAACTCCTCCGCCCTTAAATTCAAACGTCCACGTTTGATTCTTCAAAACAGAGGGATCTGGCTAATTCTAGTTGAATGGATGGGTATCTGAGTCTCGGAGCTTTTGGTCATTGAACTGATGTTTGGATGAGAGATTGCAGCAGCTGATACTTCTATAGGTATGTTCGCTATCGGCTGTTCTGCGCCTGTTTTGCCATAGGGTTTTGCAGATTTCCTTATAATGTTCCATATGAAGAAGAAGACAGTCACCAATGTTACAGTTAACATCCCAAATATGGTAAGGTTCTTTTGGCGGTTACTTATTTCCAATTTTTGAATGTATCGGGTATTATTGACCTCTATTTCCCTAATCATTTCTAAGGAAAGAAGTTCTTCTATAGTCGGTTTTTCTGCCTGTGGTTGTAATATTGCTGGCAAGGGATTATGATCAGTGACTTCGTTTGCTCTAAAGGTTAGCTGGCCTGCTTTGATGGTAGCATTATGGAACTGGATGACATATGTTCCATTTAAGTGGACTGTTTTCTCGTCTATCTCGATTTCACCGTTGTACTGGTTTAGTAGGATTATTCCAGGGATTATTTCTTCTATCGTAGAAACATGTTGATTGTTAATCTGTGTGCATGTTGGGGGTCGGCTTGAAAGTAGATAGCTAATACACTTATCATTACTTATGTCTATTACATCGTAGTTACAAATAGATAGCTTGTTAAAGGTTTTACATGGTTCTCTTATTCCGTATAGTTTAGTTTTACATTTCAAGATTTCATTAAATTCTAATTTATTTATAACATTATTCCTTTTTATTGCTCTTATTAGCATTTTTTTACATGATTCCTTAGTAGTGGTTGGTAAACTTACAATATATAATAATAACATGTTATTTGACGCTATTTTTACTTTTGAGAATTCAATTGCCTCTATGACATTATTATAGGGCATATCTTCTTTATTTAATATTTCCTTAATAAAACTTATTTCTGAATTTGACAGTATGTATGCATTTACTATGTTGGCTTTTGCCCATTGCATGGCATACTCAATGTTTATAACATCTTCCTTAATTATTTCTATCTTATATTTTAAGCTTAACAAAAAGTCGTCCGTAGACTTTAAATTCTTTATTATATTATTCGTAACATTGCTTATTTCGCTAATTTTGCTTAAAACTAGTCTATTGATAACAACTTGTTGGTTATTGTTAGTTAGGACGTTATTAATTTTGGCTTCGATAATCTCAAAGTCATGCTTGTCTGGGGTTCCGGCAATCCATTTCCAGGCGGAGCCTAGGAAATCGAGAGATCGCTTAATTTTCGGCTTTGGGAGTAGTCGGTTGAGGTGCGTTTGGACTTGCAGGATTTGATTGAGGAGAAGTGGGAGCATGGGATGGGATTAACCGATAATCTGTTGCACTTTCTGTTCTATTTGGTGGAGCGCCAGTCGATATTGGTTTAAGTCAATCACGTGTATCAACTTAAAAGTACCGGTTTATATTTTCGCTATTCCGGCCTCTATGGTGACCAGCTGGACATTCGAGTAATCGAGCATTCTCACATCGGCCTTTGTGGGCACGACTATAACTCTAAAAGAAAAGTTTAATTCTTTATTAGGGATTTATGGACTATTTTTCCGGATTTAGTTAAAATGGTTGTTGTTCTATTTTCAGATACTACTTCCATCTTATACCGAGATGATAATTTTGAACCCTTACGTCTATTCTGTCTGACCGGGAATAAAATCTTTAATGGGTTGCCTTTTGATTCCGAGCTCGTTTTCAATCATGAAACTTATTGACGCCGAGTCGTCTACTATAACCATTTTAGGCAATCCATAGGAAAAGAGTGTTTCCCTTAATGGTTGTCGCACGTCTTCGATTGCCTTGAATTTAAGAATTTTTACCAACGCGTATTTTGAGAATTTATCGACTGAAGTTAGAACCAGATTGTTTTCTGTAGAGAATATATCCAAATGAACAATGTGGCCTGGATATTGGGGTATTGGTGTAGCCTGTATTATTGGTTTGCTTGGATGCCGGTCATACTTGTTTTCCTGGCATACCTGGCAATTTTTTATTACTCTCTTTATTTTACTGGCCATGCCTGGGAAATAGAATTTCTCTAATATTTGCTTTCTGTTTTCACGATCATTGCGATGTGCCCGCTTATGTGTTGTAATGATAATTTCTTCTTGTCCTGCCTCGTTAGTAATATCCTGAACTTGCAATTGAGTGAACCTTATTTTGTAATTGTTGAAGTGAGTGCTGTATATTTCTTGGATTAAGCCCATGACGTGCTCGTCGGTTTTGATACAGTTTATAACCGAGGGATTCAGAATTTTTTTGAGGATTCGCTTCAAATTTTCTCGATTAAATTCGGGCTCTGTTATTACATGTCTATGGTACGTTGGGAATATAATGCTGAAAGTTTGGCTGGGATTTGCATTTGTTTGAAGAAGAATTTGATTCTTGTATGCATTTATTGGAACTTCTGCGCTTTGTATGAGATTTTGTGAGGAGCTCTCGTCACTATGCTGAGTGACGGACATGGTGTTAATGTTCGACAGCTGTGGGGCTCTGGATAAAGCGTCTGCCACCACGTTCGTTCTTCCTGGCTTATATTTTATTTCGTATTTATACTCCTCTAATATTGCCTTCCACCTCTTCATTTTGCTGTTGTTGTTCTTATTGCTTAAAGCAAATGTGAGGGGTTGGTGATCCGTAAAGATTCGGACTTTGACAGGACCGTACAGGCAGTTTCGGAATGAACATAGTGCCCAAATAATGGCCAGCATCTCCTTCTCGTTGGCTGCATAATTTTCTTCAACCTTGCTTAGTGTTCGTGATATGAAAGAGATAGGTTTGTTCTCCTGCTCGAGAACGGCACCAATCGCAAAGTTGGAAGCGTCTGTTGTGGGGTCAAAAGGTTTTTTAAAATCAGGGTATAATAGGACTACGTCTTTAAAGATAAGGGAGTTTTTTAATTTGTTAAAGGATTCGAAAGCTTCCTGGTTTAATTCTATTGCTAATATCAAAGACTTATTTTTGGACACGTGTCCCTCTTCCCCTCTTAATAGGACTGTTAGGGGCTTCGCTAGCTTTGCGTAGTCTTTCACAAAGCGGCGGTAGTAGCCAGACAGGCCAAGGATGGATCTAAGTTCCTTAAGTGTTTTCGGGACTGCGAAGTCGGCAATAGATTTCACTTTAGTAGGATTTGTTTTGACCCCTTCTGCGGAAATAAGAAAAGCTAGAAATTCAACTTCGGGTTTGAAAAAGTGGCATTTATCTAATTGCACTTTCATGTTTGCCTTGCTCAATATACCGAATATTTCTTCGATATCTTTGGCGTGCTGAGTTTCGCTCTTGCTGAAGATGATTATATCATCTATATACACGTAACAGGTTCTTCCGATATTTTTATGCAAAATATCGTCAATTACCCTTTGGAAGATGGAGGGGGCATTCTTTAAACCGAACGGTAGCCGTGTGAATTCATATTTGCCAAAGTTGATAGAAAATGCCGTTTTCTCGATATCGGACTCCCTTAAAGGAATCTGGTGAAATCCACTCTTTAAATCGAGTACGGTGAAGAATTTGTTTTGTCCTAACTGGGCAATTACTTCGTTTATATCCGGGATTGGATAACGGTCGGCGATCGTAACACTGTTCAGTTTTCGGTAATCAATTACCAATCTATATTGCTTTGCACCGGTAGAATCGGGTTTTTTTTCCACAATCCACACGGGAGAATTATAAGGTGACCGTGAAGGTCTTCCGCTTTCAACGACATTGGGAATGGGTAATGTCGTGTATAGACAGGATAGCCTGTGGACGTTCTTATGTCTGCGACAACTCTTGTTGTATATGTGAACTTCTCCTCGGGTTCGGAGAAAAGGCATGGATATTTATTAACGGCTGATTTCAATAAGTACTCTTGGTTTGGCGTAAGGTGGTTTACATCGATCTTTATGGAATTGACTGACTGCGACTTCTGTTGCTTGATTTTAATTCTAACTTTATTGAGGACCGTCATGTAACTTTCCTTGGTATGAATTGTTGCGGATAATTCTTTAAGGTTATCGTTCCATGAAAAGTTTTGAGAGAGGGTAGGATAAAGAACTTGAGATTGATATTTTTTAAATCAAATAAATTTAGAAAGGTGTGGTGGCTGATTTTCACGTCGCCGGCTATAGAGTTAGCATAGAAGATCTGTTCGTTTGGGATGGAGTTTACTACAAAGTCGGGTCTAATATAATTCTTGTTCGAACCTGTATCTATTAAAAACTTTAGGATCTGTCCGTCTCTTGTCTTACATTCGAAGTAAGGCAAAGAGGAATCGGTTAGCCTAAAAATTGAACGTCATTATATTGCGACGCTTGTTGCATTAGGTATTGGTACTCTTCGTATCCCGGTTGATTTTCAACTGCTTGCTGTGTATTGAAGTGTTGAGCATCAAAAGGTTGTACATCAAAATGCTGGGTGTTAACTTGGGTATCTTCTCCTTGGGCTTGTGTGTACGGGTTTTCTACCGGTTTCATTCCTTCCGGGATTGGTGTTAATATTGTTGGTTCTTCTGTGCTTTCAGACGTTTGACTAATATGATAATTTTGTTGCTTCGGTTTATGAGACATAGAAGGTTGCTGAGTAGGAAAATTTTGCCTTGCCGAATGGAAATTAAATTGCCGATTTTGTTGGTTAGCGATTCCAACTTGGTTACTTCGACCTTGCGTTGCTGCTTCCATTTTAATAGGCATTTGGATGGGAGGAGGTCTGATAGGCTGAGAAGGATTCTGCCGATGATTTGGAATTTGATTTGATTGATGTGGAGGAAAATTGAAGTTTGGGTGGAAACCATAGGAATAAAATTGCTGTGGGGGAGGTACCTGCGATGGATAAATTGGATATAGTGGCCTAAAACCGAGGTTCGGATTCCTTTGCGGTGTTGGATGTTGTTGAGGTTTCTGTTGATGATGTGGAAAGGTTGGGCGAGATGGTTGTTGTTGAAGATTCTTTCTGGCTGTCCCCTGATTTCATTGAGCTTGATGCGATCTATAGTTCTGATTCTCAAGCCTGAGACAAAGGTGTAGGGCCTGAGGTAAGTCCGCTGGCTCTTTCACGCCGAGAAGATCTGACAAATTACCTCTAAGACCTCTAATAAAAGTGTCAAGTGCCTTGTCCCTGTAAGTTTGGGTAAGGAGACGCATTGACTCGGGGCTAATTTCCATGCAGGAAATTTTATTTATAATCAGCGTTAATTGTGAGCAGACGGCTTGGTAAAATTCCTGTATAGAACGATTACCTTGTACAAGGTGTGCCATCTGACATTCCAAGGTAGTGACGTCCCGCTTATCCGCATAATGCATAGTGAGACAGCTCGCTATGTTTTCCCAGTTGAGGGGCGTATTATATGATTCTAAAGCGGCGTCAGCTTGACCAATAATTTTGTTGCGTATCACGTTTAGGATCCCAAAATACTTTGGAGTTCCTTTCGTGTACTCGTAGATGCTGAGTACGCGTTCCACGCTCTTTCTCCAGGAGGAGAACTCACTGGCGTCCCCAGAGAATGTTCTGAGGCAACGAATCACATCAGGAACCTTTTCTAGGTCATCCAAACGATTCCGATGCTCAGGAAAATGGTCTGGTCTACAACAGAAAAACGTTGAGTATTTGGATTAAGAATACCTTCAACTATTGCTTTACCCTGCTGTTCAAGGACACTCTTGACAATTGACGCTATTAAAGCATTCAATTCGGGAGTGGATCCGATTTCTTGTTGTTCCACATTGGAGGAACTTGATTGGTAAGAACAATTTGGATCCTGTGGGGATGATGTTGATGTGCGAGATAATGGTACATTGATTTGGTTAGAGGGTATGGGACTTGTTCGGGTGTTATTGGATACAGGGTTTCAGGACATGGGATTTTGCTGCGTATTTTGAGCGGAAGCTGTCTGCTCTGCTGCTTGGGTTCGCGTGGTTGGCATGTTTTGAAAAAATGAAAAATATCAAGAGGAGGAACACGAAATTTAACGAAACTTATGGAGAATAAATGAAGATTTTGAAAATGAATGAACTTGAAAATGTTATAAAGCACAAAATGTTATCTATTAATAATAAAAAGAAATTGTTGGCCACTCTCTTAAGATTATTTTCACTTACACATTACTTCTTGTTTTCTAAATTCTAATTATTTTTATCGTAGATTTCTGGAGTATATTTAGCTTTTTTTCTTTCGTAATAAATTTTCCTTAGATAATCATATTTGTTCCTATAATAGATTCAAACTATTGTTATTTATTTCACTTGGATTTTCTTAAGTATTTTTAACTTTTTGAATTTATTATTCCTTACGTACTAGTTCTGATTTCTTGCTTCAATAGGAAAAAAACAATTTCCTGTTATTTTCTTTTGCTTAATTTCTAACTTTACTTTCACCATATGAGTATGCAACTTGAATTATTAATTTATAAAGCACTTATGTTAATTTACTTAATATTTCTTACCCTAATACTAAAATTAATGTTCCTAACTTCATGAGTCTAGTCGGCTGCCTTTGTCCGGATTGTTCTTCTGCTGGGTTGTGCGGATTTGGGTGGTGCGGCTAGCTCTAACGAGCTTCCAGTTTGTCGAGTTCACTGGGCTACTGCGGGGCCCTTGTACAAATTTGCACTTTCACCACAACACAAACTCTCGGGGGACCACGGGTTTTTTCATTATTTCTTTTTTTAAAAAAAATATTTCGCCATTCACGGGGTGAGCACTTCTTTACGCGCTATTTATCCCGTATTACTACTTTCGAGCTACTTAGCGATTTCCCGTGGTCCCTGCTCGGGCGCCAATGAAATTATACTATTGATTTTTAAGTTTTTAAAAAATAAACTTTATTACCTCGCGGCCAGACTTAGACTAAATGTACAAACATTTCTTAAAAATAACTTAAGCTAAGCTTCGCCCCATTATCTTTTGTTTCCCACGATTTTCCTTTACATTCTGCTGCGTCTGCGACTGGGACACTGGACACCACTGGCCGTTTACTGAATTCCATCACGTACATATGTTTTACACGAGCGGGAGCATGCGGATGTCGTTTGCTACTTGATCATGTGCATTAACTTGACACGGCAAACATTGTCTTTTAATATTGATGTCGTGGTTTTTATCTTTTAATAATTATTGTCGTTAACTTGTATTAGCCCTTAACACCTCGTGCTTCAAATACCAATCACTTTTATAATGTGGTGCAACGTCATACCCACCCCCTCCAGCACTTCCACCTTCACGGACCTTCGATTTCATGATCTTAACAATTATATTCCTACCCCCATTTAATTTACATTGCATAACAAGTTACAAACAAAATAACAAGCACACGTATATAAACCCAAGCAAACCGGTTATACTGGGCAATGTCAACGTACTCGTATGATGCCTTTGCAAATCGCAGTCCATTCAAGTACAGATGGGCGAATGGTTTTTTTTTATTTATTTCTTTCGTTACGTATTGTTTTTGCATATGAGGTAAACGACTTTGCATGCGTGGGTGACAAGTGGCAAGAGCAACAAGCGAAAAGAAATAAAAAGATCTTTCTGCTCTTTGTAAGAACATGCAGCTTTTTAAAAAGCAATTTTTTTGGCTTGATTTCATTTTCATAGGACACAACTTCCCATATGAATGAGACATCTGTATAGATTTATTATCTGTGGTATGAGTATACAAGTATGCAAAACATGAACAGAACGAGTTGACCAGACAAACAATACGAGTAGTACAAGTTGATTCTTATTGCCCTATCGTTGTCCCTGTTGCACTTGTTTCAGAATTCCGTGCGTATTTTTTCTTTTCCCCTACTCCTACTGCCATAATTCAGGTAAATTTCATTATTAACTCGATTGATCGGATGAGGGATGTGTCGCGAGTTATTTATTATTTTTATTATTTTAATTACAACATTATTTATTATTTCCCCTTTATTTGTTTCCTGCGTGGGCAGATAATCAGCAACAACATGTTATTTCATGTAAGTGACCAAAATGTTTAGTGTTGATTTTATTATTTTGACCAACAAGCATTGGTTTCTTTGATTTGTGTTCCTTAGTGTGTGGTGTGTGTGTGAGTGCCTGGATGATATGTTTGAAGATGAATGGAAGTTACTTCGAGTAGAATGTATGATGTTCGATCGCGAATTTGTTTATTAAGTGGACTGTATGTTTTGTAGATTAATGACTATTTGTTTAAGTGAAATATTTGACTATTGAGATTGTGCATTATAATTTACTTGTATTGAAATGGTTTAAGATTACTGGTGAGTTTTATTATTTCCATGGTAGGGGGTGCTCACTTCCTTTAAATTCGAAACAAAACGATTGCCTCCCAGAGCTCCTGTGAAACCGGTGTGATCTGTGTACGGTCGGCAACCCAATCGTGATGCCTTATAGTGTTAGGATCTGGGAAGTTTGGTTAATGTGTTGTGTTGGAGTCTATAATACTTGTACGTAAAGATTAGATGTTGTATTGTTTAAAGTTCAATTTGACCTCGTGTTGTTTGTTCTCGTGCTTATTTGTATTATTATAACTTACGAATGCTAAGAATATTTTATCTAATGGTCAGTTATATCTATCGCGTACCGTGGGTGTGTTGTAGTTTTGTTTTTTTAATATGACTGTGTTGTCGATTCCTGATGCATTCGTGAGCAGAGGGCATAGTTTTGTAATTGGGCGTTTCATTTCTGCTGAACTAGTTTGCCATCAGCACCGAGATGAAGAGCCTTTATCCTTGCCAAGCTCCATTTCAATGGGGGAAGTCGTTCGTCCTTAATCAGCACTAAGTCACCTATTTTTATTTCTTCGTTGGTGGTCCTGGTCCACTTTGGGCGTTGCTATAGGCACGAAAGGTATTCAGGACTCCATCGTTTCCTTAATGACTGCATACGGGGTGGCCGTGGTGTAGTGGTAGTGGAACTCAGTCAGAAAAATCTGCATGTGAAGGCGTAACACTGACATGTAGATTTGGCTGTTGTAGGGTTTTTCAAGCACAAAACAACCGTTAAAATTCACAACCTCACATTCCGAGAGAAGAAAAATCTCTCCGTCCTATTCGGACTCCCACCCCTGGAGAGTCAATATCGAAACCAAACACACCTGAGTTTCAAACCACTACATCACAAACTTTCCTTTTTCCTCCTTCTATCTTTCCGCCTGCGCCTTGGCAGCAGTATAAGGGTATTCATAACCCCTTAGACGCGCGTAAATTATAAAAAAACAAAAAAAATCAGAGTTTGAACGCGCTTCCACTTTCCAGATGCGAAATTTTTTCTAACTCATAGTACGGTTGTGGTGGCGCGACGAGAGGTGATCCTAATAAAAAGTGGCTTCCATGTTTTCACGTCAATAGGCCCAGCGTAATCAACTCCTGTATGTGTAAACGGCCTGGATATTCTTGTTCTTGCTAGTGGGAGATTGCCCATCAGCCCATCTAGAGCCGTTGTCGTATGTGTGCCGTGACCTTCTGATTCCCTCCATGGAGTGTCTTCTCATGTGCATTCTTGACTATCAGTTTCGATAAAGGATGATCTTGTTTTAACAGGATGGGATGTTTTTGACCGAAACTGAGGTCGCCATTTGCGAGCCTTCCTCCTACTCGCAAAACTCCTTCGACATCTTTGAAAGGATTAAGCGCTTCCAGCCCTCAAATCTTGTTTAATTTTTCAGTCGATTCCTCCGAAAACATGCTGTGTTGTGCTGCCTTAATGATACGAATGAACGCTGACTCAAGGTCTTGTGTTGTTAGCGTTACCCTCCACGTATCATCATTGGATTTGTTACCTTTGAACACTAACGCAAATCGTACGCAATAAGCCACTGTGCGGACTATTTTTTGCAAGTTTGAATGCTTGCGAAGTAGGGCATCAATCACTCCTTCTTCTACAACGTGATGATTGGTTGACACTGTATAAGCTTCTTGTTGGGTTTCCAATACGGTAGGTTGTTCTGGAAACGGGGTACCCCAATTTTGTCTTAGAAACTCCGGGCCATGCCACCAAAGCGTGTTGTTAACTAAATTTGAAGTTTGAACTGATGCTAGGTCTGCATGATTTAGTTTCGAGGGGATATGTTTCCACATAGAACAGCTTGTCAGGCCTGTATCTGTGAGACCCTGTTCGCAATGAATGTTTTCCACTTCGAAGGAGGGTGCCCTTATCCAACAAAGCGTTATTACTGAGTCGGTGCGTGCCCACACGGTTGCAGCCTCTTATTTTAACACCCGGATTACTTCCGCCAACAACGTCGCCATCAGAACCGCTCCACATAGTTCTAGCCTTGGCAGTGTTATCGACTTCAGTGGAGCAACTTTGGCCTTTGAAAAAAGCAAATGCACACGTGTTTTGTTATCTTCTCCTAACGCCCGCAAATATATTGCCGCTGCATACGCCTTTTCAGAGGCATCGCTGAAACCATGAATTTCTAATTTTGTGGTCCTCCTGGTTATGTTGACCCAGCGAGGCATAAAAATTTTCTCGATGTGTGGCAATTGTTCGCGAAAAAGAGACCATTCCCGCTTAATGTCTAGTGGGAGAGGTGCATCCCACTCTAATCCCTTCACTAAAGCTTATGCATTATTATCTTCTCCTTAATTATGCATGGCGAAATCCAACCCATAGGGTCATACAGCCTAGCTATGGAGGAAAGCATTGCTCTCTTAGTCGGTTCATCGTCAGTTATTTGGGCCATATGAAAGCAAAATGCATCTGGGACAGAAAGCCACCTCACTCCCAGAGTCTTGACGTTGATTTTATCAATCGGGACTGAAAATTGTACGCCTTGCTCGTCTACTGGAACGTGTTGAAGTACCTTTGCTGAGTTGCTGACAAAGCTTAAAGCCTACTGTTCCTAATAGTGTCTTTATCGCTATCAGTTTGTGTCGTGCCTCTTCTATGCTGTCTGCTCCGCTAATGACATCATCCACATAAGTCTCATCTCTTATGATTGGTAGTGCCAAAGGAAACCTAGATGCCTCATCTTCGGCCAGTTTGCGTAGTACACGAATTGCAAGATACGGCGCCGAAGCTGTTCCAAATGTCACCGTTCCCAGGCGATACATTTGTAGTGGCTCTCTTGGATCTGCTCTCCATACTATCATTTGATAGTTAGCATCTGTGTCGTTGACTTGAATCTGTCGGTACATTTTCTCTACGTCACCTGTGAATGCGTACCGATACAACCGCCATCTCAGGATGATGTCCATCACGTTTTGTTGTTGTTTGGGTCCTATTAGTAAGTGGTCATTTAACGACAATCTTCCAAACGATTTGAAAGTTGCGTCAAACACAACTCGCAACCTCGTTGTTGTACTCTCTTCTTTAATGCCCGCATGATGTGGAATAAAATAGTGGAACGGTACTTAACCTCATAATTTTCTTCCATTAAGGTCATATGGCCCATTCTGAAATATACTTAACATAATCTTTGTGTTGTGTTGGATTACATTGCAGTTTCTTTTCTAGCTGCAGAAAACGTTTGATGGCACCTTGTCTAGTTGGGCCCATGGTGGGACGTTTACTACCTTTGAACGGCAGGCAAACTTCAAAACGACCGTCTTGTAGGCGCCTTGTAGTTTCGACAAAGTGGGCTTCACATTCCTTTTCCGTTTCATACCTTCGAAAAGGTTCTTCCTCGATTTCCCAGAATTTTTGTAGTGTTGTGTCGAGATCCAGCTGGCAGAAAAAACTACGGAGCTCAGGTGTGCTGGATAACTTTCCTAGCAAAATCCATCCTAATTGTGTATTTTGCGCGATGGGACCAGCACCTTCAACGTTCCTAATGACCTCTCCGAGGACGATATCACTATACCCGTCACTTGAAGGCAGGATATCAATTTTTGAGGGTGAGTGAAATGTGAGATCGCCCAGTAAGGGACTTAGAGTCGATGTCCACGAACCTGTGCGTTGTTCCGCTGCTGACCATCCCCAGCCCATTTACTTTGATGGATAGATGGATGTTCTTCCTGCTTTGAGGTTTAACCATTGAACCGCCGCCTCAGTGATGAAAGAGGCTTCAGAACCTGGATCGATCAAAGCCCTCATGACCATAACGCCGTAGCCAATAACACCTGAGCGTCTGCACTGATGTGAAAGTTACTCACATTAGGATTCCTCGTCCCCCTTACTGGGTTGAAACTCCGGTGCGTAAGCATTTATTGATGTTCCTTTGGATGTCAGGTTACTAAAGGTAGAGGCTGCTGATGGTTGAGAGGCTTGAGAAGATGATGGAACCTGTTGAATTGATTCTATGTACCTGTTTGTATTTTCCTGTAGCAGTGTATGGTGTCGCTGATTACAAAAGTGACAGCATTGCGCACTGGGGCACTTTTGTTTATAATGGCTATATGCTAAGCAGTTTTGCCAACCTTAGCAGTTCGTACTGCCTGTTTTCTCTGGGGTACATCCATACGCAAAAACTTCCTGCACTCCTTCATTGCATGTTGACTCTTCATACAGACCCTACAAACAACCTACTTCTTCCTTTCTTGTTGTATGTGAAAAATACGATTACTCCCTGACTTGTTTTGTGCAACGTTACTACCATCAACCTGTTGTTCTACGGCCTCAAGAGAACGAAATCTACATTCCAAGAACTCTACAAATTCGTTTAATGTAGGAATCTCCTTCTTAGAACCTAACCTTTCCTCCCACAACTGTTGAGTGGTGCTGGTTAACTTTTGTAGGATCACGTAAATTAAAATCACGTCCCAGCTCTCCGCCGCCAATTCTAAATTCTTTAACGCGTGGATAATTTCTTAAGAGGTGTCGAGAATACATTTAATATTGATGGACGTATCATTGGTAATACTTGTTTGCCCAAATAACAGCTTTAATTGCGTATTAACAAGAACTCTTTTGTGATCATAGCGACCCGTAAGTATTTCCCACGCTGGCTGATAATTGTTCTTATCGATGGCTAGATGCTGCAGCAGTCTTTCAGCTTCACCACTAACAGACGATTTTAAATAGTGAAGCCTTTGCACATCAGACAGAGAGGAATTATTGTGAATCAAGGCAAGGAACATATCATGGAACGCTCTCCATGTTTCATAATTACCAAAAAAGGTGGGGATATTTATCACAGGTAATCGCAGCTCATTTTGTTCTTTCATTCTAATGTTATCTACCTCCTTTATTTCAGCAGAACTACCTAGACCTAACTGTGCTGCAGGCTGAATCCTATCCAAAGCATCTAACAGTATATATCTTCTATTTTATTGAAAGCTTCTGATAATAGCTAAATTTTTTCACCAGTTTCAATGGCAGTGCTGCTGCCCAGTATGATTTCATGGTACTTTTTTGCCTGAACCAACTGTTCTTCCAAAATTTTTATACGCGTTTGCAAATAATTTACTTTTTTTAGGCGTGCGCTATCGGCTTTTTTAAAATTGTCGTAATCTTTTGTCATACGTTCAAGAACATTTATTTGAAGTTTATCGCACATATCTTTTTACCCTTATTTTAGCAGACAACTGAATGTACGGATATGGTATATTTGTATTATTAATTTTACATACAATAAAGGATCAACTGTTTCAGAATTTAACAGAGACTTACTTGAGAGTTGGCTTAACTGTCCTTCAAGTTCCTTGTTCCATGTTGGTTGGTTTCCCCGTGGGTAGCCGCTTAAGGTACTCTTCTGAACTGAATGCTGGTAGCTATTGCTGGAGAAATGTTTGGTTTGTTGGAATCTTCTGCCTGTGATGAAGTTGTTGGATTCTCCTTTTTTTTCGAACTTTTTATCTCTAATTTATATTTTCCACACACACCAAATAAGTTTGTTTAATATTTATACTAAATGTCTATTTTTTGAAAAATGTCACTTTAATTTGTTGATACTTAACAATGTTTTTTTTTTGTGATTTATACAAAAGGCTCGATTGGACAAAAAATGTTTCTTGATTTATTTTACAATGTTGCTATACATTTCGTGCTAAATGAAAGTTGTAGTTTTGTTTGATTTAATTAATTAACAATTCAAATTTCAATATAACACATTTACTACTATTTTAACATTTAAGTTTATTTATATTTCATCTCCAACATATTGATACATTAATATTCACTTAAAAAAAACTAATCTCCCTTCACCTGAGATGGATGTGTGTTTATATTACTACTGACCTGCCTCAAATTCGAAGGGTATCGCAGCCATGTTGTTACCTTCCATAAGGGATAACTAGGAGTGATGTATTGAATTATTTTTTTTTTTTGGCTAAACTTATTCGAATAAAGAAAATATATACATATGTGGATAGCTAACAGAGCTAGGTATACAATATAATATAACTCTTAAATAAAATATAAAACTAACTCTTAACACTAACACTAACATTTGATATTTGGTATTTAATATAAAAACAATATAACATTATATATGTGTTTTTTTTTTTTCTCAAACAAAAAAAAATTTTTACGAATTTACAAATTTGATGAAGTTGCTGGAGGCACTTGCCGCTGATCCTTTCGAGGCTTCACGAACAGGGAACTAAGCAGAAAAAGGAGGGAAAAAAAGGTGGCGATCACGGTGTTTTATTATTTTTTTTTTGCCGTGATTGCCCCGTTCTCACTTCTCTTTGTATATGAGAATATCGCTCGATGCCTCGATGTTTTTATTTAGCGTCACGCAACTACAACTCCTTTTCCCTTTCTCCTCGAAGTGTTCCTCAAATATTTTTTTTTTTTTTAATTTTGATATATAACAACTTGTCCATGCACATACATATACAGTGGTGTTCAGAGAAATAGCACGCGCCATCCGCTTTATACGAAAGTCGCCCCATCTTACTCAAACATGAATTAATATTTATTTTTTCATTTATATCAGATGTATTTGTCTCTATTAACTTATCAGAACATAAAATAATATTTATAAGTACAGTAAAAAATAAAAAATAATCGAAGAATTCATAATAATACATAAATTAAATTGTACTAAAAGTACAATTTTACCATTCCAAAAGCTAGTATTTGGTTGGTTAACCTTTGCCCTTCAATACTAATTTGCGTCTGGATGGCATACAGTTAACAAGTTTCCGAAGTCGTTCAGTGGGTGTGCTGTACCAGCCTCGTCGCGACACGTCGTGTGCTTTCCCATAAAAGACCATCAAACTTGATGGTTTTTCGTCCTAAATCTTTTTCCCTATATCGTTGCATAGGTTTTCTATAGGGTTAAGATCAGGACTTTGTGACGGCCACTCTAAATCTTTAATTTATTGGTCTGCAAACCACTTGCTTACAGACCTTGCGGTGTGCTTCGGGTCATTATCTTGCATGAATTTCCTTGCAAGGGGGAGAAACTCGTCGCAATAGGGCTCAAGGATCTCTTTCTATTTATATTGATCCAAACGCCCTTCTATTTTCAGAATGGAACCAACGCCGTGCCAAGATGTTTAATGGTTTCGATCGTATACAGTGAGTTGAATTCTTGTCTTGGCTGACGTCGTACATACTTTGATTCATCGCTCCACAAAACGTTTTTCCAGAAAGAAACTGGTTTGTTAATATAAGCTCTTGCAAATCTAAATCTTCTCAACCTATTTTTCTCCGATACAGTTGGTTTCTTCCTTGCGATGCGTCCACGTAGATTATCCTTCAAAAGACGGTTTCGTAGGGTTACTGATGGTACTTCATTTGGTTTTTGATTTCAGGCTTCCGAATTTTATTGGATGCCATTTGTTCCACTGTCATATGCTTTATAGCGTTTTGGACCAGCTTTCTGGAGCAATGAAGGAGCCTGGTGATGTTAGATATTGTCGCACCTTTACGTTTCACGTCTAAAATTACTTTTCTGATGTGCAGTTTTTGTCTAAATTTAATTTCCAGATCTTTCAAGTACTCGTACATACTTTAAATATCTTAAAAATTAACTTACTTCGAATTTTACTCCAGGAAAGTACTCTATAAATCACTTTAAGAAAACCTGTGCTATTTCTCTGAATAGCTTAACCGTATGTTTGACGACTAACAATCGACGCGTATTATCACCAAATTTTTAAAAGGAATAATTCTTTGTTTTGTTGTTGTCTTTAAGGATCACACAACGATTTGTTATTGCTAACAGACATCTGACGCGACAGCATGAAAAAATATAACACTAACTTCGAAATCCAAAGGGAATGTGCTATTTCTGTAAACACCACTGTATATATATATAAGCATATATATATATATATATATATATTTTAAATTTTATTTAATTTTTTTATTTTTTTTTTTATTTCACCTTTAAAATTTTTTTTTCTCAATTTTGTAGCTTTCGCACTATTTCTTTACAGTTTTATTTAGACTTTAACTTTTCAAAAAGAACAAATTAAATTTTTTTTGTTACAGGAGGATTACTGCAACTTGCTGCAATCACTGCACTTTGTATTGTGGCGTGATGCGTTTTGCTCCCCTGATTCCAACGTCTTCTTGTTCTGTTGCTTTTTGTACCATCATTTAGCCACTCGCTCAGACTACCACAAGCTTATTCATTTCATTCAGGGTTGTCTTCCGAATAGCCTATTGGAAGTTTTAAGCTATTGCTCATTACCTTACCCACTGCCTAAAATTCTTGGTTCTAAGCCTTGCTGGCTTGGCACCACCTTCTTGGTTTTCTTCGAAAATCGAAATTCATTCTAAGTTCGAATTCCTATCCCCACCATCTTGGTTCTGGGTTTGACAACTGCCAAACAAATTAAATTGTTTCCTTTTTTTTTTGTTTAGATAGGAATATGTTCTGGTAAGTAATTGGATAAGTTTTTATTTTTATTCAACCTAATTTCTCTTTTACAGGGAGATGTAACACGATTTCGTTATTCATCACGAAATTCTAGAGATTCGTTACGACAAAGTCGGATTGGATATAATGGAATAGGCGGGAAGCTCTTACTTAGTAGTTGTAGATTATTTTTCAAAATCTTCACATGGAAAAAGTAAATAAGAAAACAGGAGAAGAAATTGCAATTAAGTTTGAGAACAGACATATATACTGCTCATGGAATTCCTCGAATAATCATAGCGGACAACATAACGTTTGGCTCGTTTTTTTAAAGACTTCACCAAATCACTAGACATTAAGTGACTTCAAGTCCGCACTATCCCAAGTCCAATGAACTTACTGAGAACTTCGTGAAAGCAGCTAAATTAATACTTACATGCTAAGGCTGAAGCTGATTTTAGAGTATCGAAATATACCAGTCACTGTAATCCTGTGCAAGGGTGGAAGATAATGGGTACAGGGGGTCAATTCTCCTTCTGTGAAGCTGTGAATTGATAAAATTTTTATCATTTCAGTTTTCACAGAGATTTTTTATTTTTTTTTTAAATGATAAATGCTGTCATTTCTCTGTCAGTTTTGCGTGCTTTTTTGTGTTTAGAAAAATATTTTGTTTCTGTTGTCAAAATATGTCCGGAGTTATCATTCAAATAATTATCAATAATAGACGCCGTATTGAACAAAGGTGCTTACTTTCATTAAATATTTGCTTTGCTAGAAAACTCATAAAATATTTTTTTTCAAGGAATAAACTACGAATATTGCGGCGTACACTTCGAGATGGGCAAAATTCGTTCCAAACTACCACTGAGGAGCATTTTATTCAACTGTACAGATTTCCACAACAACGGTGTTTGGAGCTAATAGAGGAATTGAAACCACTCCTGAATATAAGTCAACGAATAAATGGAATTCCAAATCATGTAAAAGGGTTTTGTGCTCTAAGGTTTTTCGCCACTGGCAGTTTTCAACGTTCTGTTGGACAAGATTCTTTATGTTTATTATCTCAGACATCAGTGAATCGCTGTTTGACGGAAGTTTCCACGGCATTAAATGAAATAGCCCACAGATATGTCAAGTGTCTTACCAGAGATGAATTTCCTTCTATAAAGGCTCAATTCAACGAAAAATATGGTTTTCCCGGTGTAGTTGGATTATTTGATGGGACGCACAAAGGAAAGGTGGCCATTCATTAAATGTTCAAATCGTATGTGGGGCTGATTTTACTATTTTCTGTGCCAACGCACATTATGGTGGAACAGCTCATGATGCATACGTTTGGCGACGATCTAGAATTAAATCAACACTTGAAGATCTACACAATGAAGGAGAAAGAAACTTCTGGCTATTAGGTGACAGTGGCTACCTATTGGAGAATACTTCTATTCTAACAACTACCACCGAGGCTGAAAACAGATACAATGCCACTCATAAGCAGACAAGAGGATTTGTGGAACAATGCATTGGGGTTCTTGAAAGCAGATTTCGCTGCTTGTCTAAAGAAAGGGTATAATTTTACAACCCAGCAAAAGCAGGTGTTATAATAAATGCTTATATTGTGCCCCACAATGCATAGATCAGAGCCAGGATTCCATTTTTGGAGAGCGAAGAAATTAAAAATACTATTGAAATAGACGTAAATTAAATTGCGATGACCTGCAATCGAATACAAATCAAACTCTACAGAAAGAAAGATGTATTCGAAGCAGTATTATTGGTCAAGTGTTTGCTCGTTAAAAGAAAGAAATTGTAAAATAAAGAAAAAATAAAATAGTTTTTATTAAAAATAGAAAAACATTTGGTTTAACTTATTGTTTTATATTTGAATTCGTTCTAGTAACTGATCAAGTTTAGATTATTTCTAGTTGGATTTGATTATTTTCTTCCAAAAGCTCAACTTTTCTTTCCTCAAGCTTTAATTTTTTCATTACTACTTCTTTAAAGAACTCGAAAACATCGTCGGTGGAGTCGGAGAGGGTTCTTTTTCGGCTTTGTTTTCTTTTTGATGTTACAGGAAGAACTGCCTCTTCTTCCCAAATGTTGATGCGATCCTGAAGCTTCTTCCTGAATGTGTTCCAGAATCCAATCCTCAGCATAATCTAGGTCCTCATTTGTTTCCACTGTAATTTTTGGTTCAATGGGGACCGGTTCGAAGCCTAACTCACTAACGAATTGCGAAACGTCTTCTACTGCTTCCGGTGTTATGATCGAAATAATTCGGCGGTCTAGGTCTTTTATTTGAAGAAGGCCATTAACACCGCTTTTACGCCGCTGCTCTTTAATGGCACTGTCTCGGCTTCGTAAACTTATTCCGTTAAATAAAAAAACTTAGATAAACTTAATCACCTCATTCATTATTAAATAACTCACGTCAAATCTTTCCAATCTTTTCTCCATTTTGGGCTATCTTTCAAAGCTCCTCCTAAGCTATTTAGTTTTTCGCTTAAAGTTTTCCACTTTTCCGTCAGCTGTTGTGAACCTGCAATTTTATTTGCAAGGTAATCGTATTAAGAACATTTGATAAGAATATATTAACATTCATATTATACATATTTCATATTGTAACGCATACTTACTTGTCATTTGCCAGGATTTTCTTCTAAAAATTCAATCGAAAATATTTTTTGTGTCTCAGACGTTTTTGCTCCTCGCTTGACTGTAGTATCCATCTTTCTTTTTTCCAGAATAATTTGGCTGTGATAAAAAAGTCTTCCTATGAAAAAATTTTGATATTTGCCTTCGCTTTTTCTGATATCGAGAATCGCATTTATCACTTCACAGCTTTACAGATCGAGAATTGACCCCCAGTCTACACTAATTAGCTCGGCAAATACATACTCCACTTTCATTTTGGATTAAACTTAATAAAAGACGGACATATAGAAGACACTCTATATATTTATGAAACATACCATATGAAGTATGTAATATACGAAAAAGAAATCAAAAGGCTTACACACATTTAGATTAAGTGCTAATGTATAGGTTAAGCATGAATCATTATACAGGGTGTCCCAGAAGGATAATTTGGGAAATGATTTCTGGGTATATTCTAAGGAAAAAATCATTCTGCAGAAAGGGACTATCTCCAATTTTGACATCATTTATTGAAGATTTAAGAAAAACCTTACTTTGGTGTAACCTGACGCATGTTAACAGAAATTGCTCTGTTGATACCTTTTGTACAAAATTCGTTTAGGACCTTACTTTTAGAAGAAATAATAACCCTCCTAACAGCCTTCATATAAAGCTGATATCTTGTTTGGGTCTTCAGATATCCAATTTTTAAAATTTAAATTTGAGGTCACGTTTCTCTAGAAAATGCGTAATAAACATAATGTATTATTATTTTTTTTTTCTTATGGATACGGTTTCAAAGCGTGGTCTTTCTGTCAAAACGATCATTTCCTGCCCCTGTTGCTTAAAAGATCTCAGAGAGAGTTATGTTTGGGGTATGAAGACCTATTTGTAAAATTTACCAAACAAAAATGGTATAAAAGATTAGAAAACAAAATTAATTCATTAGTTTAATTTTTTACCCAAGGTTGCAGTTGTTTAGAAATGTTATTTGAAATGATTGCATTTACAAACCAAGCAGACATTGTTTACGTTTATGGGCTGTACAATCGAATTTCAACTAGAGCGCGACGAAAATATTATGTACTTTATCCTAACCTACGACTTTCTAGTGAAGGAGTACTTGGGAATATGTATAGAAAACTCCGAGAAACGGAATCAGTTTCCAACACAGACCTAACGAGGGCACTCCACAAGTAAGACGAATTAAGGCTGTTGAAAGAACACTGAAAGCTGTTACAACTGATCCATCAATCAGCATCAGACTCTTAGCTTTGCAATTCAATCTTTCCAGACAAAAAATTTCAAATGAACTACATGGAAAAAATCTTAATGCATACCACCATAAACCTGTGCAAGAACTGCTTCCCGATGATTTGGAAAAGAGACTTGAGTTTTCTAACTGGTTGCTGGAGCGGTGCTTGGATGACAACCACTTTATTAGCAGAATTCTTTGGACGGAGGAATCTCAATTTACAAGAGATGGGATCACAAATTTTCATAATCTTCATACGTGGGCTACGGGCAATATACATACAATGAGACATAAATCATTTCAATACAAATTCAGCGTCAATATGTGGGCAGGTGTACTTGGAAACAAGTTAAACGGCCCCTTAAAACTACCACCTAGGGCGAATTGTGAAAACTATCTGGAGTTTTTGCGAAGTGATTTACCAGAACTCTTAGAGGACATTTCACTGATTCAACTACAATGGCTTCATCATATTTCCAACAGGATGGTGCTCCAGCCCACTATGGTGGTGAGGTTAGGAATTAGCTCCAAGATCTCTTGATCTTACAGTATTGGGTTATTTTGTATGGAGAAGAATGAAGGAAATTGTTTATTCAACCGAAATAGCAACTTTAGGTGAATTGGAAAAGCGTATTCTCGAAGCGTCATCATAAGTGAAGTAGCAGTTAGCATCAGTAAACATTCGCTGTGAAATCCAAAAACGGGTTCTAGCATGCCCACAAAACCAAGGAGGACACTTCTCATAACTGTTTTAGTACACACATAAAACAAAAATTAGATAAAATCACACAAAATCATTTTTTATTTATAGCCTTTGAAGCATAAGGCAAACAAAATATTTTTTTTTAAATTTTACCTCTGCAGGTTTTTCCAAGTATCATAAAATTTGTGGACTTATCTGCAAACTTGTTGATGATTTTTTTTTACTATTGTTACGATCATAAGAAAAACATAGTAAACCATTCAAATTCAAAAATTAGCATGGGCAAATGTAACAGGCTTTGAAATTGGATATCTGAAGATTCGAACAAGATATCAATTCTATTTAAACGCCGTTAGAAAGGCTCGTATTTCTTCTAAATGCAAAAGTCCTAAACAAAGTTTTAGTATTAACAGAGAAATTTTTGTTAACATGCGTCAGGGTACACCAAAGTAAGCCTTTACTTCAATCCTCGATAAATTATGTCAACATTGGAGATAGCCACTTACTGCAAAACGATTTTTTTCTTAAGATATACCCAAAAATCATTTTCCAAATTATCTTTGACGAGTTAGGGGACACCCTGTATAATAATGTAAGTGTAATAAATTAAATAAAAAAAGCCAGTGTTGGTCTGAGAGTCAAGAGCACCACACATCTTTTCTCGGAAGACTGAGAAATTTTTGTAAACTGAACAATAGACTAGTTTTTCGACTGAGAGCTCTTTTCCGACAGAAAAAATTCAATTATTTGCTGCCTTCCTTTCGCAAGAAAGCTTTGTTAGAACCCAAAATTGTTGATAATCCCATCAAATTGTAATATCATATAAGTTCTACGATTTAATTGCCTCGCACTTACTACTGCTCAAATAAGTACGAGTATTCTGCGCATTAACATGGTACCATATTGCAGTCAGATATTCATGGATTCACAATATTCAATCAGTTCGACTGGAGCTTTTGAGATATCGAATCATATGAGAAGTAAGCTTAAAAAACAAAGATCTTATGCAATTTTCCGTTTCACTCGTAGCTTTTAAAAATTTGTATGCAAAATTTTATATGAAACGTTAAAGAGGTTGAGGTTTCCGTAGTTGGCGCTATTTCAAAAGATTCCCTTCACGTGTTTGAGGAAAATGCAATTGATTTTAAATCGTACCTTTATCCCACCAATTTTATCTTTCGGCATTGTTTTCTTGATTCATGTTTGTTGGGTGGATAAAAGTATTGGTACGTTTGAAAATTATTTCTACGCCTCCGTCGAGTTTTATTTTGCATCAATTTCGGCTGCAGAAGCACGACGTGTTCAATCAACTACATATTTTATAGAATTTCTGAAAACTGTTTGATATTTGGTATTACTTGTTTACCTTGAAAAACGGCGATGTTCCGCATCTTTGCTGCCCGGCTGGCGACGTATAGATGTTTCATCATATACCTGACTGGCGGTTCAGTATTGTTGGGCGCGGTTTAGTTCCGTTTGCACTTGACTAGGTTATCAACAGGAAAATGACCGTAAGCGGCGGTGGGATTTGTGCGCTCAAATTTCACAGCTAGGTATAAACGAGCACCTTTTTTGGTAAAAATAATGAAGAATATTCCTGTTTGGCTTGTTTTAGTTATTAATGGATTAGCACTAAGAATCTTTAATACTACATCCTCGTTGAGTGATGTATGGTGCCGCATTTGGGTTTTACTGAGGGTGTTTGAGAATGCAAGATGCATTGCTGTAACAGTAACTGTTTTCAATTGGGCCTAGAGTATACATAGTTTCATTAGGATGATGCCACATCATATGCAGCTCTTGTTACGGTGCTAATTTAGAGAAAAACTTTCCCGGCCGAATTATATTGAAATACTGCCTGGCGTCAAAAACGCACTGATTTGGTTCCTCCCGACTCTGTTTTCTGTGAGGATTTTAAACAAAAAGTGTACAACAACAAATCAAGCACAGTCCTTTTGCTTAAGAACAATATTTGATATAAAATTGCCAAAATACCAACAGTAATGTGAGAGAATGGCATGAAATGGTATTTTTTTCAGGTTTGCGCCGCGGGCAAAGGCGGTAACTTAATCGAATCATAATGTTAAGAACCATATAATCAATTAATAAAAAAATAATTGCAAAATTGTATTTCAGTTAAAGCCTAATCCAAAAAATATTGGCCTGGAACATAAAGCGCACCCTGTTGTTTTGAAAAAATAGTGGAAAAACAAAATTGTCATTTTTGTAGCATACTTACAGGCACTTTTAAAAACTTTCGTACGGCTATTGGGCGTTAATAATATGCATATGCATACTACTCGATGGAGAGAAAAGTAACCTCATTAGGAATGAAAAATTTTTTTTTTTAAATGTAGTCCCCTTTTAGTTTGATACACTTATTCCAGCGATTTTCTAACTTCTTGATCCCGTCCGAAAAGTAATTTTCCGGAAAGTCTACATAACACTCCTCCGTGGCGTCGATGATTTCCTCGAGTGAGCTGAATTTTTTATTGATGAGCCATCTTTTGATGTTTGGGAAGAGATAACAGTCCGAGGGAGCCAAATCGGGCGAATACGGTGGATGCGACAGCAATTGGAGCCGTAAGTTATTGATTTTAGCCGTGGTTGCGATGCTCTTGTGCGCCGGCGCATTGTCTTGCAAAAACAAAATTTTTTTTCGCTTCATGTGAGGTCGTTTTGCAGCGATTTCGGCCTTTAATCGGTCCAATAATGCACAGTAATACTCGCTGTTGATGGTTTTTCCTTTTTCGAGGTAGTCCACGAAGAGTATGCCATGACAATCCCAGAAAACTCTCATTCTGTTCTCTGGTGTGTAATAGGGATCCAAGTTTCATCAACAGTTACCAATCGACGTCAAAAGTCCGCGCGATTCCGCATCAGCAAGTCCAAACACTCTTTCGAAGTGCTCTCGCGTTCGTGTTTTTGGTCAGAAGTGAGCATGCGCGGCACCCAGCGGCACCCAGCGGCAGGATAACTTTTTCATATGCAGAATATTGCCCAAAAAAATGTGGCGTGTGCGCTCAGTACTAATCTTTGTGGTATCTGCTAGCTCGCGCACCTTCATTTTCCGGTCAGCCAACACCATTTCATGTATTTTTTTGACATTGTCCTCTGTAACCGCATCGGAGGGGCTGCCGCTGCGGACTTGATCGGTAGTGGAGTTGCGGCCACCGCGAAACTGTCGAAACCAATATTTGACGGTGTAATCTGACGGAGCATTAGCCCCATAATATTGATCCAACTTTTCGTTTGCTTCCTTCGCTGTTTTGCCACTCGAAAAATAATGTTTTATGAGAACATCGTTTTTGTCCATACTCCACATGATGCCAAACACGTCAACAACAATCAGCTGTCAAAACAAAACTAAAGACAGTATCGCACTAAAATTTGGCATGTCTGCCTAAATATGAACGGACTTCAAGGCAGCGCATTCTGGCGGTCAAGGAGGTCGTCCCCAACACATCGATGACCAACAATTCGCATTCAACGAAGGCAAATAATTCTTTCAAATATTACGAGAAATAAATCATAGCAAACATCAAAAATCGATAAAGATAAACTAAGTGCTAAGAGCTGTAAGCCAAATTGCTTTTCCGCTAGGAAGGATTAAGAGAATGACGGAGATTTTTGAGAATGTATCTTTTTCTAAATACAAACTAAAATTAATTAGAAATACCTGGAAAGGTAGTTTCTTGATATGAAAAATTAGGCTTAAGTCATTTTCCACGATTTCACAGACACCGAATCACCCTACTATCAACGCACGTTAAGCCACATATGTATGTACCTACAAAAGATGCAGCTTGCCTGTCTGTCATATCGTGTCCAATGTTTACCTGCTTTATAGCGACCAGCACCACATGCAAACCCAAATTTCGACACAGTCTTGAACTTGAAAACGTACAATATTAGGGTAACGTAAAACCAATATAATAGCGTTCAGGAAACTTCCAAATGAAAGCGTAAAAAAATATTTCCATCATTATGACAGTTGCAGTAAAACTATATTGATAATTGAAAACGAAAGTGTTCTGAGAATTCGGTTCGGTTCTTCCAAAGACCGGTGGGTCCAAATAAATTACAAATTGAGAAACTGCAAAAACTAATGTCGTTTACTGTAAAAATAAATAAGAGAGTTCTAGACAGTAAACAATGACAGTAAATGCGGCTTCGTGGGAGTTTTCGGATAATGATGGAAAAATATTGCGAAACTTTTAAAGGTCCACATAGAAAAAGCATTCGACAGAGTATGCAGGGATCTTATTTCGACTGCGCTAAGATCTCAAAATGTACCCAAACCGTACATTATAAACATACATAATATATACTATAGATATTACGGACAGTTTCCAAAGTCCGATCCCTTTTACCATTTTGCAACATTTTCTATTGATGGTGCAAATATTACTCTTGTTTCGTACAAGGCCATCGTTTTTACTAGATTGCAGATAAGTCGCCCAAATATCACTAAGGGATGCTTTAAGAAAGCTTGCGTAGTCTATAGTGTATACGAATATTCCAAGAGCATATTGTCTTATAGATTGACTAAATGACGATTCGGAACATCTATCTATAGCTTCCACCAAAGATTTATAGCATTGCATCTTAATATTTTGTATAAAATACCAATTCCAAATATTGCCTTCCTTATTGCGACATTATTTCCGAGGCATAAGAAACACTCTATTTTTTTATTGATTGCCTTGCAACAAAGTTAACGATAATTTTAATGGTATTAGCGTTCAGCACAATGCGCAGGAAAAAAATCAAAAAAAAAATATGTTCGCTTTTAACTCAATAAACGGTGTATTATTGTAGAAAAATGACTCAATCAAACAAAAACAAAAATGTTTTCTCTTAAAAAATAACGGTACTTGCGGTAACACTGCATTGAGTAGAACGATCACGTCGCAATTTTATTAGTTTCAGTTTTGCTTGCTGTGAAAAAATGTTGTTTAGTTTTAGTGCGTGTAAAATTTGGGACCAAAATCATGTCGAATTTGGAAGAAGGTTTGTTATTCTAGAATTAGTACCAATATTCTTTAGATATGTATATTGAAATATAAAGTGAATTGTTAAAAAAAACAAAAAAAAATATTTCTTCATTTTAAATAAGCTTTAAAAAAATTCGGCGCAAAATATTCTGTGCATTTAATTGCTATGGATAAGTCATAAATCAGACTTTGTTCTTGTGTTATATTTTTTTTGCAAGAAATTGCTACCCTAATAACAGTGAATTTTTTTCCAGTATAATACCCAACGATTCGAAATTGTGGTTTGGCAGGCGATTGGATTTCAAATCCAAATTCAGAGAAAGTGTATAAAGTTATCCATAAACTGGAATCCCTTTTAAATTTAAATGACCGTTCTGATAGTTTAAATGCCAAAATTAGACAAGCAGATGAAGCTTATTGTTTAGCGATGAGCAGAAAGTGGAAAGATTGCTCTAGAAACCGCAAATATTCGTATTTATAAAAGCGACATTTAAAGTGGTTACAAAAAGAATTATTGATACCAACTTGGACAGAAAGCGATTTGCAACTAACACCATCAAGATCCACTAGAGAGCTGCAGGAAGAAACTCGTCGCCAGAGACCTTTAGTAAGGTTTCAGGAAGCATCTGTAAAGGCAAACAAATGTAAAGTCCAAGATCTAATAAATTCACGCTCCGTGGAAGAACTTAGTGTTGCATGCGATATTTCAAGAGGATCAACATCAACATCAGCCGACTTTAAGTTCTCATCCAGTTCTTGATTTATATTTTCACCCTAACCTTTCTGAAAGAAAGTATAATATTCTTCGCAGTTGTATGAATAAACAATCTAAGAACTATTTCCCATCCGCCAAGACTCTGAGGCTTTTACCAAATATATCTGTAAGCGAAATATCTGCAGAGGTTAACCTACAGAAGCTATTAGACATTACCCTACAAAGCATTTTAAAAATCATTGACATCGATTTCATCTCGGATTTAAAGCTAATTTGCAAGTGGGGATTTGATGGCAGTGCCGGACGCAGCCTTTACAAACAGAAATTCACGGAAAATACATCTCAAACTGATGAATTTGTGTTCTTGATAGGGTTTGTTTCTCTCAAATTAGTGGATGACAATAAAACTGAGTTATGGGTCAACCCACGTTGCACGTTCCACCTCCACATTGTTTTGCAGGCCTATTAAGTTCATTTTTATGAAGGAAAATCCGCATTTAGTAAGAGCAAGAGTCCTTAATGAAAAATGCTATACGCCAATTATCTGCGTATCAAATTAATTACGATGGTAGTTCTGTGCTAAATAAATACGAATTACATTTTATAATGCTGGAATGAAAAATTGAAGTACATGGAACATTTTATCAGACACTAATTGCAAAATGCTATATATGTATGTGGAAATGTCCCCAAAATAAATGAATTTAACTGTGGTTTCTGAAAGGCTTCCTAATACAGATCATTACCGTCTTGGATTATCCACTCTGCACACGTTGACTGACGTCAACAATGTTATTCATTATGAAAGTCGTTATTAATTATTTTTGTACGAACAAATTTTTTTTTATTTTTGTTTCGTACATTCTTAGCTTTTTCTTCTTTTCGCACCAAGAGGCTTCACTTAATTTGTTTCTTTTTTAAAGTTATCTAAGTTCACATTGGTTTTTTCTGTCGCTTGTATATAAAATAAATGCTGAAAAATTGTCTGCGTTCGATTGCGACTTCGTTGTGTATTGTAAGTATGACCATGACCAGCAACAATGACACTAGTTCTGGCAGCATATAGTAAATGAAAAAAATTATTTTTTGTTAAATACTCTTTGCAAAAGTAAAAATGGCCTTCATATCTGTCACATTAAGGCACAAAGTCTTGTTAATAAATTTGATGAGTTCAAAATGATATTTGTTTGCGAATCTGAGACTTGGTTTCACCCCAATTTAACAAGTAGCCTATTTTCCCTAAGAGGATTTAAAAAGCCTTACCGAGCTGATCGAACTCACTCCACTGGAGGAGGTGTTGCTATATATGGTATGTGAGAAAACACATTAGCTTTATCAAGTGTTCTGACGGCACCCAGTCTTGTGACTATTATTTCATCGATATCCTCAATGGTGAAAATAAATGCATTATCGGAACATTTTATATGCCATCGCACATTGCAAACTCGCGTGTTATATCCCCAATTGTTGAAGAAATACCTATGTCACCTAGCAACTAAATTCATTCTTAATTTTATATTTCATTTAAATATAAATCTTCTCCACTCTTCATCTAGTAGCTTGAGAACTTCTATGAACTCTCTCGGCTTTTCTTTTGCAAACGTTACTGAACCAGCGCACTTTAAACCAAATTGTATGCCGTCTCTGTTAGATGTATTTCTTATAAGTGATGTGAGGCTTGTTAAATGTTCTAGCCAATTATCTCTCCCGTTTTTTTCGTATCATGACCTCGTCTTTGCAACCTTTGACTTACACTTTCCTAAATAGGTGTCTCAGTCCATCCAGTATCGTGATTTTCGCTATGTCAACGTTGAAAGTCTTTTTAGCGATTGTTCGTCCATTGATTGGTACTCAATCTACTTGACACCTGACGTCAATAAACAAATTAAATTCCTAACCAATGCTATTATTGTTCCAATTAAGACCCGTGTTATAAGGCCGCACAGCTGCCCTTGGCTTTCGTATGACATTTCTGTGACGAAATGCTTAGATGTTTTAAATTTAATTGTAACATTGTCACTAACCGTATTAAATCCGCTAAGCTGAGGTACTATAATAATAAAAATTTAATTCCAATCGTTCCTCAAAGTTTCTGTGGAGTGAAATTCGGAATATTGGTGTAATTAAACAGCACTCCATAGTCTCGGACGACAATATTGATTTAGAAGAGTTGAATCGAATGTTTTCTACCCCAAGCGCACCGCCTGAGGCTAACCTAACGCCATCACAGGATGATAGAGAAAATGAATTTTCCTTGACTGTAGTTAACATATACAATGTCCGAAAAGCAATCTTCTCTATCAAAAGCAGGTCAGTCGGACAAGATGATATTAATCCCGACCTCATAAAAATTCTGTTTCCTCTTACATATACTACCTTACATCACCCATATATTTAACACCATTATTATGACATCTACCTACCCGTTAGCCTGGAAAAAGTCTTAAATGAAAACCATACCGATCCCTTAAAAAGGTACAAACTCTGAATACCGACCTATAGCTACGAGGGCGGATCAATAAGTCCGTGACTTTTTGAATTTCTGACCTCTTTACTGAAACAGCAACACTGCTCCTGTCAACAGGCATTTGTCAGTTGACTCCTGTCAAAATTTAAACTTGCTGCGTCAGTTAGTTTGTGTTTGACAGCTATTTTTATCAGACTACTCACTAATTTGAGGAGAAAATGGAAAAAAGTGAATTTCGTGTGCTTATTAAGCATTATTTCTTGCGAAAAAAAACCATTACCGAGACCAAGGCTAAGCTTGATAAATACTATGGGGACTCTGCACCATCGATTTCAATGGTAAAAAAGTGGTTTACTGAATTTCGTTGTGGCCGTACAAGCACTGAAGATGCCGAACGTCCTGGACGCCCAGTTGAGGTCTCTACACCCGAAACAATCGAAAAAATTCACGATATGGTGTTGGCCGACCGAAGATTGAAAGTGCGAGAGATTGTGGAAGCCGTAGGGATCTCGCATGGCTCAGTGGTTTCAATTTTGAATGATCACTTGGGCATGAGAAAGCTTTCCGCAAGATGGGTGCCGCGTTTGCTCACAGTCGACCACAAACGCAATCGTGTAACAACTTCACAGGAAGGTTTGGCGTTGTTTAATCGCAATATGGAGGAGTTTTTGCGCCGTTTTGTAACCGTGGACGAAACATGGATCCATCACAACACACCAGAGAACAAACAACAGTAAAAACAGTGGGTTTCTAAGGGTGAATCGGCGCCAAAGAAGGCCAAGGTGGGTTTGTCAGCCAATAAATAGTCAATCCACATTGACTACCTTCAAAAGGGAAGAACAATCAATGGGGAATATTATGCCAACTTATTGGACCGATTCAATGACGATTTGAAAAAAAACGACCTCATTTGGCCAAGAAAAAAGTTCTTTTCCACCAAGACAATGCAAGGGTGCACACATGTGCAGTTGCCATGGCAAAAATCCATGAATTGGGCTATGAATTGCTCCCTCATCCACCCTATTCTCCAGATTTGGCTCCGAGCGACTACTTCTTGTTCCCAAACCTGAAGAAATGGCTTGGTGGAAAAAGATTTGACTCCAATGATGAAGTCATCTCGCAAACAAAGGCCTATTTTGAGGACCTCGACAAATCATTTTTTTTGGAAGGGATAAAAAAATTGGAGAAGCGTTGGACAAAGTGTATAGAGCTCAAGGGAGACTACGTTGAAAAATAAAATTATTTTTTTATCAAAAAATCTGTGTTTTAATCCAAAGTCACGGACTTATTGACCCGCCGTGCGTTTAGTGAGCTTGCTTGGTGAAAAAGAATCTTTGTAGGAGTACTGAAACGTATCCTGTCGTGGATTCCAAGAAATCCCTAACGTCTTTGTTATTTCCAAGTCGTCTACGTTCAGCTCTACGTTCGTTGTTTCAGTCGATGTATCTAACGACACGTTAGATTGCCACTTGTGAAGTTCAAAATGAACCGATTTGAGGATAGTATTTACTTCCCTTTGAATTTGATACAAATCGTCGACGGAATTAGCTCCTGTGAGAAGATCATCAACATAAAAATCCCTCAAAACGACCTTTGCTCCTAATGGGAACTCCTCACTACACCTAACACCAAGTTCTTTCAGACACCGAGTTGCGAGAAATGGGGCCGAAGAAGTTCCGTATGTGACGGTATTAAGCTGGAACGTTTTTAGATCCTCCTTTGGATCATCCCTCCATAGAATCAGCTGATACTTCGATTTCAACTTGGCGATACATCTTTTTGATGTCAGCTGTTAAGACATATCTATGACACCTGAATCGAAGCACAATCACGGACATTTCTTCCTAAATCGTTGGTCCTACCATCAAAATGTTGTTGAGACAAATATTAGAGGTCGTTTGACACGATGCGTCAAAGACCACCCTAAGTTTTGTGGACAAACTGTCAGGCCGGAGAACGCACTGGTGTGGCATGTAATAATGCGGCTGTGTAAAGTCAATTTTACTAATCATTGACATGTGGCCCAAATCCAAATACTCTTGAATGAATACTCTTCCTGGCTGTTTCGAAAGAACTGCCAAGTTGACGTGGATTATCCTTGAATGGAAGCTTGACCCTAAACCTTCCACTATCAAGGATTCTAACATTTTCGACAAAATGCTGCTCGCAAATAATTTGTTCAGGAGTGCGAATAATTTTATTGGAAATCTCTTCCGTTCTCCAAAACCTTTCCACCAGCTTCTCTAAATCACGACATGTTTTGCTCAACGATTTCTCCAAGAGATTACATGACGGTCTACTTACTCCGTTTGCACAATATGCCCCTGAAACTATCCATCCGAGAAGAGTGTTTTGCATAATTGGCAAGTTTGGGCCCAATTTAATGTGCCCCTTTATCATTAAATCAAAGAACAGATCTGCACCCAGTAGCATATCTATTGTTTGAGGCTTGTAGAACAATGGATCCGCCAAGCTTACCTTCCTCGGAATTCTCCAATCCTTTGTTTGCAATCGATGTTGAGATTGGAAATCTGCTATTGAACGAGCGACCCAAAACTCAATGTTTTTCTCGAAATTGTCAAACCTTGATTGCACTGTTGTCCTAGTTTTCGAATGAAAATCGAAAATCGAGCAAAGCTCTGGCAAACACGAAATCCCCTGCCTGATTCTTGACCTTTACTACTACCGTTGCTAAAACGACTTGAGGCTCAACGTTGACATCTATCGAATTATGCAGAGTGGTCCTTGTATTTCCAACGAGCTGAGAGGAAGTCGACGGTTCACCCTGTGGCCGAGACGTATTGTACCTATGCAGCAATAGATGATGAGGGTCTGAGCATACATCACACCTTATGACGAGCAGTTGCTTACTTCATGTCAATTTTTTAGGCAGTTGATACACAGTGACAACCGTTTTGCATTTTTGAACCGATCATATACATTCAAATTTCTAAATTTATTGCAATCCACTATTGCATGATGCGGTGACTTGCAAAAACTACAAGAAGAATTGGTTACCGGTAAAGATATGTGAGTTGGTTTCCGATTATGTTGCCTGGACCTCATATCTAATCTTCCGGTATCGGCAAACAAACTCTTTGATTCCCTACTTTCCAGGAACTGGCAAGGTTTATTTAGTACGGTGGTACAATCGGTCCACTTGGGCAATTTCGAATAATCGAGTGATTCATCCCACTTAATTTGGGTCTCTGAGTCAACTTTAGATATAACCAAATAAATGATTATCGCATTGGAGATGTTTTCGTGATTGATATATACTCCAGAAATATCAGACAGGTGTTGTCATATCGCTCTTCTAGCCTTTTGAGCGCCTTTGGACAATTTTCCTCAGTAATTTGGAAAGCCTCCACTGTTCCAAGTGCTTGCTCATTCAAACAATGCACTAAATGGTTGAATTTTTCAATCCCACTGAGAGAAGCATCACTATCCACCAATGTCATAAAGGTGCTTATAAAATTCTTGTACTCAGAATATTTTCCTGAAAATTTTGGCAGACGAAGCTGTTGTAATCGAGAACTCGGCTGAGGAATAGCGAACGACATTTCTACTCCACTGGGTCTTCTAGTTGGTCCCATCAAAGATAATATTCTCGCCTTGGTAACACAATACAGCTCTTCTAACTCACCACGACAAGTGTCAGATGGACACAAGTCTTCTATTCTCGTTTGGTAGTTGACAACTTGCTTAAAATAGGACTCTACAATACCTAAACAACATTCTAACTCTGCGTACTCGAACTTCCTATCTTTCGACTTTTTTTTTTTTAAGGAAGGTAAACAATAAACAGATCGATTTACTTTCTGTCTGCAACGGACCGATCAGCTGTTCTGTTTCACAATTTGAAAGCTTCAGCAAACAAAAATTTGATTCCTCACGCATTACAGCTATTTGTGACGAATTCTGCAAAGCAACGGCGACGAAACAACCTCCAGCGGCGAATGTACGCAGTCAAATCCAAGAGCACAACCTTCCGATGTATGTGCGTGTGTTGCACTGAGCGAGTAGGTATCAAGTCCCAAAACAAACGATGAAAAACGACGGTTCAATGGCGCGGAAGATCTGGCAGTGGGTGTGGCGGTGGCTGTGCAGAGTTCAATGTGCAGTTAGGATTACAAACGTTTGCAAGGAACGACTATAAGCTGTAGTTTGCAAATTTAGTGCTAGGTTCAGTGAACTTGACCCAGCTGAGCGCAGACGATTGTGATCAAACGGTCTTTGAAAGCTCACGACGATACGATTGAAAGCTTGAATTGTGAGAATTAGGCGAAATGCAGCGAGTTGCAAATGAAACGAATCGAACGAAAATTTCCTAATTCCAATGAAGATACGAGTAAGCTTAATGTGTTGAATTACAGTACATATTAATCAATACGATTTAGCGACTTCTATTTGACTTTGTAACGAATCAAAGTTGCAATTTATGTATGTGCACATATGTATATTAATTGCCCTAATGTAAAACTTCCCTCGAAAGGTTGGGAAATGACTCTAATAAGGAATTATACGCAGCGAATTAATAGCCTAAGAGCGAAATGGGTGATGACGAAGGTGAAATTTCGTTCCAACCAAAGGTTCGATCGTTCGATCGATCCAATTAAGGTTCGATCGTTGCAATTTAAATTAAATAATTTATTTTTTTTTCTTTGAAAAGGAAGCGATGCAGACTCACCAATAAATATCTGGACATATGTATGAACATATATGTAGCTGTTCCTCTTGCTGTAGGTTGATGGCGTTGTGTAGATCCGTACGCGATCGAGGAACCGTAATCGAACACTTTCTGTTAATTTGAACTTTGTCCGCTTGTTCAAACACTATCCCGAAATAGTCACTGTTTTTTTTTATTGCGAAATTGGGTATTAACTAACTTATGATTTTATTTTCTTTTGACTTAAAGTCCTGTCACGGTCGCAATGAAGGAAATTACAAAAATGCCACTTAAATGAAACGTACTTTAGTTCGTTATAATACGAGGGCGGGTCAATAATTCCGTGCATTTTTGAATTTCTGACCTCTTTACTGAAACAGCAACACTGCTCCTGTCAACAGGCATTTGTCAGTTGACTCCTGTCAAAATTTAAACTTGCTGCGTCAGTTAGTTTGTGTTTGACAGCTATTTTTATCAGACTACTCACTAATTTGAGGAGAAAATGGAAAAAAGTGAATTTCGTGTGCTTATTAAGCATTATTTCTTGCGAAAAAAAACCATTACCGAGACCAAGGCTAAGCTTGATAAATACTATGGGGACTCTGCACCATCGATTTCAATGGTAAAAAAGTGGTTTACTGAATTTCGTTGTGGCCGTACAAGCACTGAAGATGCCGAACGTCCTGGACGCCCAGTTGAGGTCTCTACACCCGAAACAATCGAAAAAATTCACGATATGGTGTTGGCCGACCGAAGATTGAAAGTGCGAGAGATTGTGGAAGCCGTAGGGATCTCGCATGGCTCAGTGGTTTCAATTTTGAATGATCACTTGGGCATGAGAAAGCTTTCCGCAAGATGGGTGCCGCGTTTGCTCACAGTCGACCACAAACGCAATCGTGTAACAACTTCACAGGAAGGTTTGGCGTTGTTTAATCGCAATATGGAGGAGTTTTTGCGCCGTTTTGTAACCGTGGACGAAACATGGATCCATCACAACACACCAGAGAACAAACAACAGTCAAAACAGTGGGTTTCTAAGGGTGAATCGGCGCCAAAGAAGGCCAAGGTGGGTTTGTCAGCCAATAAAGTTATGGCGACTGTTTTTTGGGATGCACGCGGGATAATCCACATTGACTACCTTCAAAAGGGAAGAACAATCAATGGGGAATATTATGCCAACTTATTGGACCGATTCAATGACGATTTGAAAAAAAACGACCTCATTTGGCCAAGAAAAAAGTTCTTTTCCACCAAGACAATGCAAGGGTGCACACATGTGCAGTTGCCATGGCAAAAATCCATGAATTGGGCTATGAATTGCTCCCTCATCCACCCTATTCTCCAGATTTGGCTCCGAGCGACTACTTCTTGTTCCCAAACCTGAAGAAATGGCTTGGTGGAAAAAGATTTGACTCCAATGATGAAGTCATCTCGCAAACAAAGGCCTATTTTGAGGACCTCGACAAATCATTTTTTTTGGAAGGGATAAAAAAATTGGAGAAGCGTTGGACAAAGTGTATAGAGCTCAAGGGAGACTACGTTGAAAAATAAAATTATTTTTTTATCAAAAAATCTGTGTTTTAATCCAAAGTCACGGACTTATTGACCCGCCTTCAAGGAAGGTTGGTTCGTACGAACGAGTATAAAGGTTGTTTTACAGTGTGGGAAATTAGGATTGGGATGCGTTTTATATGGGAGCAATAGCGGGTGTGGTGAATATAATTCAAGGGAAATTGGTTGAGGAAATCGGTACTGTTGGGGAAATTGGTACTGTTTTTAATGTGGTACAGGGAGTCAATTGTTATTTGGCGCGAACAATTATTATATATTTTAACTTCTCTGACACTTCTAACAAATTAATTTATTCATATTTGACTAATCGCTTGCAAGCTGTTTCATGTAATAGTAAACTGTCGACGTTTCTTCCTGTTAATCGTAGTGTTCCCCAAGGATCTATTCTTGGTCCACTGTTGTTCTCTATTTTTATAAATGATCTACCCTCCATTTTATTGCATTGTCAATATCATATACGAGTATATGCTGTCGATGTTCAATTGTACTTTAGCTTCCCTATTGGCATGATTGAAGATGCAGTTGCAAAAATAAACGACGATCTATGTTCTATTCTCGAGTGGTCAACACACAATGGTCTAAAGCTGAATCCTGACAAAACTAAAGCCATACCAATACCCAAACATCAACAGTATCTCCCTGATTTTCCCCCTATCCTTTTAAATTATTCTTAAATTGAGTACGTTAACCAAATAAAAAACCTTGGAATAACCTTTAATAATAAGTTAACTTGGGATGTTCACATAAATTCTACAATCAATAAAATATATGCATCTCTACGTGGATTATCCATTGCAAAAACTATTTTACCTACTCAAGTCAAACTCAAATTGGTAAAGGCACTAATAATACCCCTCATATCATATGGCTGTGAACTGTTTGCGGATTCTCACTCGTACACGTTTAAAAAACTAAAAGATGTTTTTAACTCTATTGCGCGGTATGTTTGCAATGTTCGTAGACTTGATCATCTTTCATCTGAAGCTCGTCAACGCCTTGGATGTAACTTAGAGACTTTTTTAAAATATTGTTGCTGTGCTTTGCTCTTTAAAACTATTCACGTGAAGGAACCTATCTACCTGTTTAACAAAATTCATTTATGTTCATCAAATCGCTACATAGTCTTGCCTGCTACATTCACCTTCTTAACATCACGCAGGCAATTTTTCATTTATGCTGTCAAGATCTGGAATGGTCTACCCATTTGTGTGAATTCCTTAATCGAACGCCGTAAATTCCCAGCAGCTTGTTTCGAATACCTCTCTAGTTTGAGCTGATTTAACTTCTTGTTTTAATAAGTCCTGTTTCTTTTCTCTCTTCCTTGGTTGCGCTTAATTTTTCTTTAACTCAAAATTTTGTTTTCTTTTATTTATTACATGTATTTTCTTATTGTTCTCTTTAATTTTAAATGTGTATTCTTTTCTTTAATTGTTATATTATGTTATTTTATATCCTGTACTAATTATAAGTTTACCTTGATGCACAGCGTTGTCTTTAAACTAATAACCTAAACTAAACACGTGGATAAGGTGTTTTGAAAGCCTTCTTCACATTTCTTATAGTTTGCCGCTAAAAATGTGGCAAGAAAAAGTAGCTGAAAAAAAGGCTATATTCGCGCAAAATAAAAAAAAATTCAATACCGTTTTGAAATTCGTATGGGGCTCAAAGTGACAAAGTGGCATAAAGCCATATGGTATTTCGGCTTTTACAAAGCGTCATAAGGCCCTATAAATATGAGACATAATACCATATGTTTTTTTTTGTTTTTTCAATAACAATAACCAATTATGCGCTTGTCATTCGCATATCGTGACTCAAAGATAACGTCGTTCCTACAATGGAAAACTCTATTGATTTAATTTACAGTTTCGAATATTGCGAAGGTCTCAGGCAATCTCCGGGATATAAAGGATACTTTATATCCCGGAGATTAAACATTTATATAAATTGAAATACAACACAAAATTATCGAAACGTTGCATAAGCTATAATAAAACGTGTAGTGGTAGTGCAGTTGTAGACTTTCAAAATCAGAATCTTGTCCGAATCCCTGAATCTAGTGCCCAGCATTACCATGCAACCAACGGAAATGTAAGAAAAAAAAAATTAATGACATTTCTGAAATAAAAAAAGAGTGCGCAAATGTCTCACTTAAAAGAAGTGGCATTCGCGAAGTGTTTAATGAAGTGTATGCAGATGATAATGAAAATCCTCCAGTGGTAAGGCACCTAATGTTGCATTAAAATAGGTAATCCGTTTTTAATATAACTGATTTCAAGTGCAACTTCTCTTAAAACCTGTTTCTAAAATGCGGCTAATTTATAATTAGGTTCCATTTGGTAAATTAGGGAGGCAGCTCATCCGGATATGGAACGAATCGTTCCCAAAAGCTCCCGTTAATCTTTCGCATTATCGTATTGGTATCGGACTTATTTTAAAGCGAAACTGTAGTGGGTTGCTTTGGTATGTCGGGATATCAAAATGCGGAACCTTGTTCTAGGAACACTCTTATTGAAAAAGGTTTTTGCTATACAGTGTTTTTATCGCCAACAATCGCAGCAGCAATGCAAAATTTGGCTGAAGAATCCTCCCGGAACTATCTTTTGGATGGCACTTTCAGTGTTATGCCGTCTTATGGTTCCAAGCAACTCCTAATTGTACATTTTTTACACAACAGTTATGCAAGTAAGCACTATTTATTTGTGTTGTAAATACTTTTAATTTTTTTTTTATAAATTTGATTGTATAGAAAACATTTGTAATCATTTTCCTATACCATGAATAATTACCTACAAAATTTAAACTTCAGTGTTCGAGCATTAGATAAAACAATAGTGAGAAAATTAACATGAATGGTATGATATGGTATTTCAATTGCAGGTTTGCCCGTTTATTTATGTACTCTTGAGTCATAAGTCGGAGGTCGCTTATCTTCATGTATTTCAATACATTGGAGCCAATTTTTTTTTCAAATTTGAACCGAATTCTTTTGTAACAGATTCCGGAAAAGCTTTGAGAAACCGCTTACAAAACGTTTTTCCAAGCCTAAAGTGTATAACATGCTGGTTCGCTATTGTCAAAATGTTAGGAAAAAACCGTCAAAGTTACCAGCGTTTATGACTTCTTTGCTTAAAAAAAAGAAGCGAATAGACGTATTAGCATGTTTTTAATTCTTCCGCTCATGAGACCTGAAGATATGCAATCAGCTTTCGAGTTTCTGAATGGAGAAGCGAGTGGCGCACCATTTAAAAACAAAAATGGGTAGATCATGTTTAAGGACTTTCTGATTTATTTCAATAGGCAATGGATGGAGAAGGTAAATATATATTTTTTTTAATACATATACAGGGTATCTCAGTTTAGGTTTTCGTCCTGATAGCTGAAGATTCCTGAAACTATGGCAAACAAAAAATTGTATTGGAAGGGGATTCTCCCCTCCCTCCCCAAGACAAGTTATATGCCGTTAAAGTGAGGAATATGATTTGATTTCGAGGTAAAACTACTTAAAAGGGCGTAGCTTTCTAATGGATTCAGCTTAATAAACCGTTGTACACATTTTTCAAAGAGAATTTCAGTGTGCATAAAATATTAAAATCTTGTCCAATTTGCTGAACGCCAGTCAAAATTATGCCATTTTAAAGCTAACATTTTGAAAAATCGTTGGACAGAATTCAACAGAAAAATGCGTTTAACTCGAAATTTTCAACTTTTCGGTTAACTTTTTTTATCAAAACCTTTGTCTTCTCTTCATTATCTACGATTTTTATGTATGACTTTTTCACCTATGAACAACGCAACTTATTGCAAACCACTATTGCCTGAGTAGGCAAATGGGTCACAAAATAAATTTAATATCCCTTTAAATAGAAAGGACCGTTACGCTTTAAGATTTCAAAACGCTTTTATAGTAAATTTTCAAAATGTTGCCCGTGCCATTGGATGCATGTTCTATCTCGTTTGATTATTTCAGACTGCAAATTAATGTTTGGTAAAATGCCTTTTAGCTCCTCTGCCACTGTATTTATTCTCTCTCGGAGCTCTTCCGGACTTAAAATCTCTATCAAATAAAAAATTTCTTTTATGGCTCCCCTGAAAAAAAAAATCTATTGGCGTTAGGTCAGGAGATCTAGGTGGCCAAGGAAAAGGACCAAATCGGCCAATCCACCGTCCATTAAATTTTTGATTTAAAAACGAAGTTCCATTATTGCTACAATAGCAAGGAGCTCCATCGTGTTGGAAAACCATTCTTTGCGTCAGAGGTTCCTCAATTTAACGGCTTATAACTTGGTGGGGGTTGAAAATATACCCCTCCCTGCAATTCAATTTTTTGTTTGCCATAACTTCAGGAATCTTCAGCTATCAGGACGAAAACCTAAACTGGGACACCCTGTATATGTATATTATATATTTACTTCAGGAAGCTCTTTTAGTCTTCTCCGTATTTAATGCACCGATGAAAACAACAAATGCACTTGAAAGTCTTAATAGCCGTCTAAGTGTGAGGCTTTCTAAACATGGCAATTTTCTTAAGTTTCTTGATATCTTGGTGGATTAGAATCGAATTAAGTCGACAGAATTCATAATGTTCTTAGATAGCACATTCAACATCTTTGAACATCCAAAAAAGAAATTTAAAGACAAAGAGGATAAACATTTCGATCAATAATTTCCTGAACCAACTTACAAACGAAAACAATAATCTGCTTACAGGAGAAGCTGAGAAATTAGATCACTCCAACAATATTTAAATGCAGATGAAGAACCAGATCTTTGCGTTATTTGCTGCGAAAATACTCACACCATTCTCTTGCAACCATGTAATCACTTTAAATTGTTTTACACAGCTGTCGGAGAACTATACAAAGAACAACAATGCAATTCGTTGCTCAATTTGTAGACAAATTGTCGCAAATAACAAAACACTTTTCTGTTAAAAGTGTTTAAAATTTATTATTTTTCGTACCTACATTGACATAATTGTATTTATTGAAACATAAATATATACACTTCTTATAAAATCCTTATATAAATCCTTAATCAATTTGAGCATTTAAAAATGAAATTTGATCAGGTAGGGGTTAAAAACCCATTTGAAAGTGACATAAGGCCATATTCTGGCGTATGGCTTTATGAAAACGTCATTAGGCCATAATTTGAAATATGGCCTTATGTCTCATGACCTTATGTAACCGTGCCCATTTTCCACACCATTCTAATGTTCCTTGATGTCTGGTGATGCTAATCAGCTGATTACTTCCACTCTTTCCGAGAGGTATTTTCTTAATTTTTGCCACATTCAGGTGCCTGTTAGACGGCTGGTATATATACAGTGAGCGACAAAAGTATTCGTACGACCACCATTCTTGCAACCTAACGACTTCAAAAGCATTATGAAAAAATCTAATGATGCAGTTTTGTTTCAAATCTCTCTTTATTAATAATACACTAGAAAAAAAATGAATTTAACAAAAACTTAACAAGTGATTCACAAAAAAACGAAAAATAAATAATGACAAAAGTATACATACGCCCGGCATTCCATGTTTTATTTTTGTTATACGCAGATGGAGGATAACGGAAAAGTACCGTATTTGAATTTTTCCATTTGTGAAAATAAGATTTGTGCCTCTCAGTTGAAGTTTGGTCAGCTTCAATAAGTTTTACCTGTGACAATGGCCCCTCGAAGAGAAATTGCGATTGAAGTGCGAAATTTAGTAATAAAACATAAAAAAGACAAGAAATCGTTTTACTGGATTTAAGCAAGTCAACAGTCTAAACAATATACACCCTGAATGACTCGAACTGTAACCGACTTCAGACTGCTATAATTTCCAAACCGTTCATGACAGTGAGCTCAAATTTTGACACATGGCAGATAATTTTATTATTTACAAGCTTTTTAAACGATTTGCGTCTCAGTTGTGTTGAAAAATTTTTATCCGCGATGGAATTCAAACATGATAGTGTGATTGCTGTGTCTTGAACCATAGCTCGTTACCGTGATACTGGCAGTGTTGCAAAACGCCATGGAGGTGATCATAAAAAAACAGCAACATCGGCAGAAATGGTTCGGAAAGTGAAGGCTCGAATTGAGCGAAATCCGCGTCGAAGTGGAAGAAAAATGGCTCGTGAGCTCAACATATCGTTGGAACGGATGCAACACATACTGAAAAATGAGTTTGGGCTCAAGCCATTGAAGTTCCAGAAAGCACACGATCTTACACCGCAACAGAAAAAAGTTAGAGTCGAAAGAGCGAAGGAGCTGCTACGCTTGCACGAAGGTGGTGAGTTGCCGAATTTGGTTTTTACCGATGAGTCGCCATTTGTTATCGAGCAATATGTCAACAAACAAAATGACCGAGTTTACTTGCCAGAGAGGTCCTTCGAAAATTTATACCTTCGGACGGCCAGCAGAAAGCAGGCAGCACCGATGGTGATGCTTTGCGCCGCTCTGCTCGTATTTTTGGACCGTGGCGTCAAAATTAATACGATCGTATACCGTGAAACTGTCTTAGAGGCAGTATTGAAGCCTTGGGCAAACAATCATTTCGGTCGGAGACCGTGGACATTTCAACAAGACTCGGCATCGTCTTGTTGAAATGTCACAAAGCGCGCGTCAACCAAGATTGGTTAAAAAACAATGTTCCACACTTCATTTGTTCGACACAATGGATTGCAAATTCTCCGGATGCAAATCCGTTGGATTTCTCTGTCTGGCGAAGGTTAGCACTAAAAAATACCAAAGTTTGGATCACCTCAAACAAGCACTTCGCCGGGAATGGGAAAAACTACCGCAGAGCCACTTGCGTGCAGCGTGCGATGCTTTCTTCGGCCGTCTCAAAGTCGTTATTCGCGCCAAAGGTGGACATATTGAAAACTACTGATACAGTTTAAAAATTGATGAATTTTTCAACATTTTATGCTTTGGCACAATAAAATTTATCAAAAAAAAAAAAAATTATAGCATTTTAAAAAGTTGGAGTTCGAGTCATTCACCCTGTATGTACAATAACTTCGAAAACACCAGTACCGTCAAAAGCAAACCGCGTTGTGGCCGCCCAAAGAAGCTGATTCTCCAAGATGTCAGCTTTATCATGATAGAAGTAGGCAATAATCCAAGAGTGAATGCCACAATGCTGTCTAAAGGGCAGAAAGATCAAATAGAATTGTGCATCCACGCACAGTTCAAAGGGCTCTCAATAATTACGGTTTCCACAGCAGAACTCCACGCAGGAAACCCCTAATAATTGAAAAAAACGAAAACTGCGCTTAGAATGTGCCCAAAAACACATTGAAAAAGGAATGGATTTCTGGAAACGAGTTTTATTTACTGACGAATCAACATATTGTATGTTCGGAAGTGACAGGAGAACTAGAGTTTTGAGAAAAAATAACACAGCAATGAATCCAGAAAATTTTGTTTCTACGGTAAAGCATGGTGGTGGCAGCGTGATGGTTTGAGGTGCTGTAGCTGCTTCTGGCGTAGGACATCTAGCCTTTAGTGAAGATAATATGGATCACTATCAATACAAGTCTATTTTAGAACTAAACCTGAAAGCATCCGTCGACAGCTTAAATCTTGGCCCGAGTTGTATCTTTCAACAGGATAATGACCACAAGCACACCGCTCAAATTGTCAAAGATTGGCTAATTTACTACGCCCCAAGACAACTACACACACCACCCCAAGGCCCAGCCTTGAGATTCTGAAACGCAAGATAAGAAGATATGCCATAAGTAGTGCCACAATGCTAAAACAAGCTCCAAGAAGAGTAGCAGGCCATAACAGCGAATGAATTAAATAATTTAGTTGCTTCAATGCCCAGACGCTTGCGGCCAGTTCTAGATGCACATGGTGGATCTACAAAATATTAAATTTATCATTTACAATAGTTTTACCTAATGGATTAAAGATGTTTGTGTTAGTTAATATGCCGTATGTAGACTTTTGTCATTATTTATTTTTCGATTGTTGTGAATCACTTGTTAAGTTTTTGTTAAATTCATTTATTTTATATTGTATTATTAATAAAACGAGATTTGAAACAAAACTGCATCATTCGATTTTTTCATAATGCTTTTGAGATCGTTAGGTTGTAAGAATGGTGGTCGTACGTAGACTTTCGTCGCTCACTGTATGTCACCTGTCACCTTACTTACTGTCAGCCTTTATTCTGTTAGAAGAGCGTTTGGCTATTGTAATACCTTGGGAATTAAGATTGAATTTAGCAAATATAGGCGGATAACAAGGAATCACTTCTCTTCACACGTTCACATCTGTAAATATAGGTCAGGAGTTTTGAAAGTGAAATACAGGTAGATCCTCAGTCGTTCATTGATCTCCGCCGATTATAGACGTGTTTCGACTTTTGGTTGTGTAGTGAGACGAATTGAAAATAAAAGACAATAAAAGACAATTGATAAACACCATATGCGGCTACAATTAGCCCAGTGATAGTGTGCGCGTCAGTCGTTCATAGACCTTCTTAGTGGATAGATGTGTTTAGGCATCTTTTAAAGTGAAATAGTGAAAACAAAACTAAGTAAAAAGAATAATTAGAAACGTTATTGTCAAGTGCATTGGTGGCCCAGTGGTAGTGGTGTCCGACCGACAAAGCAGGGGTCGTGGGTTCGATTCCCAGAGAAGTTTCATTGACTTTTTATTTTTAAAAATAAATAAAAACAAAAAAGAAAGTGAGAATATAAGAAGCGATGAGTGACGTCGAAAGGTCCGCTATTCCAATAGCTGGACCATCAGATGGTACGATGTCATCTGACATCAGTTCTAAGAAGAGAAGGAGGAGGTTGAAGCCAACTCCGAATCTTGTGAAGCGCCCCTCCCTTTCAGCTTCTACCGAAATGCTGCCGTGTAGAGTAAGGGAAGAGGCGCCAACAACGTCAACAAAGGCGGCAGCTGAGTCAGACCTCGACGAATACCCTTATGTGTCTGATGGCAGGGAAGGTCACTATATGGGTAGTGAGAATACCTTCCAATCTCTGGCGGCCACGGAGTCAGAAGATGAAGAAGAAGAGGTGCACGCACTAAATAGCATCATTCAGCAACTAGAGAAAAAAGTACTGGCTATTAAAGCCAAACAAATGGCGAGGAGACAAATGGAGCAACAACAACAACTCCTGAGCTCTCAGCAACAGCCCACAACTAGCGAGGCTAAACAGAAAGAACAGCCACTACAACAACAAAAAACAGTGCCAACGAAAAAACCGGCACAGATACAACAAAAACAACAACAAAAAGCGCAACCGCAGCAGCAACAAAATCAACCGCAGCATAAGCCCCAAAAACAACAGCAAAAGCAGCAACAACAACAGCATCAGCAGCAACAACAGCAGCAACAACAACAGCAACAACAACAGCAACAGCAACAACAACAACAGCAACAGCAACAGCAGAAATCAACCAAACTACGTGTACCTCCAATCAACACATATAAGATGGAGTTGAAAGACACGATTGAATTATGTAAGTCGGCCATAGGCAATCATTTTTTTATCAAAAGACTTAGCGTAGATAGGCACGCGATCCACTGCAACACAGTGGAGCGCTATTATAAAATAAAAAACTTATTGAGGGATACGACGACGGAGTTCTTCTCCTACACCCCGAAAGGGGACAAGCTGCAAACAATGCTGCTGAGGGGGTTAGATCCGTCGACCGATCCGGAGGAGCTCCTTGCACTGCTGAAAGAGGAGGAGTGCGAAGGGCTCAAATTCGTGGGGGTCAAGCCATTTGTCACGGCTAGAGCCAAAAGGGAGAAGCGGAAACTACCGTTCTTCCTGGTCCAGCTAAGTCCCGACAGCAAACTGGATGGTCTAAGGAGTATAAAAGTCCTAGACTACCAGGTTGTACACTGGGAAAAATTAAAGAGGAGCGAAAACATTTTACAATGTGTTCGCTGCCAAAGGTTCGGGCACGCCGCGTCGAACTGCGAAATGCAGCCTCGATGTGTGAAGTGCGGAAAGAACCACAAATCCGAGGAATGCGCTCTAGGTAAGGACGGAGCGTCTGAAAAAAGCCAACTCTCTTGTGCTTTGTGTAGGAACACGGGACACACCGCAAATTATCGGGGTTGTCCCAAATTCCAATACATAAAGCGAGTAAATCTGGCTCGGCAGCAGAAAGTGGAAGTTAAACGTCCACTCGTGCAGGCACAAACACCAGCCGTTACTCCCCACGTTACCTACGCCCAAATGGCGGCAGGTAGGGGAAATACGGTACAACAAGCAAAGGTAGCTTCTCAGGCCCCAGCGCCTAGAGCACCGGAACCTGTACCTGACATGCTGGCTATCTTGCTCTCTATTCAGGAGCAGATGGCTCAGCTTCAGCGTCAAATACAGGAACAGGCTAAGCGGGTAGATCAAATATACGCGCTGCTGCCGGGCCTAACGCACCTCCAGTCGTAATGGGTACGTACATGGCGGAGCAAACCCTGAAGGTCCTTGCAGTGAATGTTAATTCACTGATTAGGTTCGAACGAAGAGCCACACTGTTTAAGTTGCTCAAAGACCAAGCCCCTGATGTGCTTTTGGTTAGCGAAACTAAGCTTACCAAAAGGCACAAAATGAGACACAGAAGATATGAAATATTACGAAGAAACCGACCCAATTCTATTCAAGGAGGTGGTGTTGCGATCTTTGTAAGAAAGGGACTGCGTTTCAAAAGAGTATACAGTCGTGTAGTACGTAGGTTCCAGGTGCTGGAAGCATGCGTCATGTACATCCCTCTCCGTAGTGGAAAGCGGTTATACATGGTGTCTGTTTATGCACCTAAAGCTTCTCAATCCACCTTATTCATCTCAGAGCTCGAGATACTTTTTCGATTCCTAAGACTGGAATTGGAGGAGAACTACTTTATTATCGGCGGAGATTTCAACGCCAAACATAGAGATTGGGGAAATAATACACCAAATACTAGAGGGAACCTACTTTTCAATTGGTGGGGTCAGCATAGTATAATGTATCGACTCGGCCTCAAGGCGACGGATAGTCCGTCGTTTCCCAGACATGGTGCCTATTTGGACCTCTTGCTGTTCGACACACGAATACACCTGACATGTACTAACCAACATACCATAAACTGTCTACGCACGTTTGTGTATGACAGTGACCATTGCGGTCTCAGTACCGAAATAACCGTTCCGAACGAAATTGCGAAATTGGACGAGTTTGTTCAAAGGCATTCCTACAACTATAGTAGGGTGCGCTGGACGCACTTCTCCAGAACACTGACGAGAGCACTCTCCTCGAATTCGCTCTACCTACCGTCCAACAGAAATCTGTCAAACGAGGAGATTGACAGGTATCTTAGACTAATGGACGAGACAATTAAACGAACAATGGACAAAACGATACCTCGGTATCAACACACTGATGACGAAGACTTATTCCGCAACGCAACTATTGACGCACTGCGCCGACAAAAAAGTAGACTGCTGTCAAGACTAAAAACCTTGTACAGACAGTTTACTGACAGACATAACCCGGAGATCATGACATTGAAGTCGTCGATTAAAAACCTCCAGACATTAATAAAGGAAAATTACAGAAACTCTGTAAGTTTGTATTGGAACAATAAAATTCGGGCTGTAAACACCAGCAACCCGAATATGTTCCCGCAAATAAATAAAATATTTCGGAGAAATAATCAAAACGACCTTCCATGTCTCAAAATCGCCCGAACGACGAACAACGAACAAATACTTGTAGCAGCAGGCATCGATCCAAATGAGGCCGTTGATGATGACAACTTCTTTGTGATCGAGGATCCACAGGAGAAAGTAGAGGCTATAGGAGCGACTTTCCAGGAAGTATACAAGGCGAATGACATCATTGGCCCCAACCACGACCTGGAAAATCGAGTCCTTGTGCACAATTTCTACCTTCGAAATGAAATAGTGAACTGGCGATTCGAGAGCTCGGGTTTCACCCAGTTCAGTGACGAGAATATGGCAAATAATGTCATCGCCAACAACAGGGTATTACCACCGTTCGTTTCGAAGGAAGAGCTCCAAACGATCTCCGAATCACTTAGAAGTAAGAAATCAGTGGGAACCGATGAAATACCGAACATTGTGCTTCGACTTCTCCCACTAGAAGCGGTGGACATTTATACCACCCTGTTTAATAATGCAATGAATAATGCACATTATCCAGCGCATTGGAAAACTGCGGTGGTACATCCCATTCCCAAAAGGAATAAAGATACTTCCAATCCGGCGAATCTCCGCTCGATCAGTCTTCTTCCAAACATCAGTAAGGTTTTCGAGAAGGTAATCAATAGAGTCCTGACTAAGTGGGTAGAGGACAAACATATAGCTCCGGATAATCAATTCGGTTTCAAGGCGGGGCATGATATCATTCATGCTGCGTCTAAACTGGTTTCTGATATCCAATGGAACAAAAGCAAGAAACAGTGCACTGGTGCCTGCCTGATTGACTTGGAAAAGGCCTTCGACACCGTATGGTTAGAAGGACTCTTCTTCAAGCTGGATAGGTTGGGCATTAGTAAACCACTGCTATATATTCTTTTTGATATGCTCTCCAGTAGACAGTTCATCGTGAAGAATGGCGATGTGACTTCCGCTGGAACATTTAACATCAAAAACGGTCTGCAACAAGGTGCGGTAAATTCGCCGATCCTGTTCAATATTTACACAAGTGATCTGATAGGTTCACTTCACCATGCCATAGCGTACGCAGACGACTTAATCGCGTACAGATCAGGTCCAAAGATTGAGGTCATTAACATACTCTTGCAACGTGACTTCGATAACTAAACGATATTGCGGCGACTGGAAGTTGAAAATCAACTTTCAGAAGTCGGAAACCATTCTGTTTAGGACGCCTTTGTCTGGGGCCTCTAGGGATACCAGAAAGAATTGGCGAAAGTTCTCTATCATCGGACAACATGGACAGCCCCTTGCTTGTCGAAATGTAGTCAGATACCTTGGGATCTGGCTAGATCAATATCTGTATTTTAACAAACATATAGATGTTGCTCTGGCCAGAGCCAGAGGTGCTTTTGCCATTACAAGGAGACTGTTTTATAACGAGGGGTGAAGGTTATCTGCTACATGGCCCTTATCCGGCCTATGCTTGTGTTTGGATGTCCCGTGTGGTTCAACGTGAGAGCAAGTTTATTGGAAAAGATTCGGGTGTTTGAGAGGGCATGCCTTAGGGCTTGCCTTCGCTTGTACAGAACACCAGAGTCGGAGTACAAAAAATTTTATCGTAATGAGGTCTTGTATAATAGGGCGAACCTAATAAGAGTGGACAATTTTGTTATTAAGTTGACTCGAAGGCACATTGCAAGAGCAATGACATCGTCGAACAACCTGATCTCTGGAGCTTACTACCCTAATTATATGTATCATGAGAGAGTTCGCTTTGACGGCTATGTTCCTCCAGAAGCGTTCCTCTACCTAGATAACAAAGGTCTGATCCAGGACAGATTGGCTGTGCCGCTAATCTTCCACGTTGCTCGAACAGCTGCGGACAGGCGACTCAACTACGACAGAGACGTCGCACACGGCAGTGCGGAGCATCTCCGGTTCAGTAGGGCGGTAGGGAGTCGCGACATAAGGGAAAAAAATTAAAAAAAAAAGAACATACATCTATATATATATACATATATTTATATATTAAGTATATATATATTATGTATATATATATATATGTATGTACTAGATGTAAGTAGTTTAAGTAGATTAAGACTTATTTTTTAGGTAGTTTTTAGGATTTTAGTTTTAAGTTTTAAATATAAAAAAAGTCATGTTACTAATTTTTTTTTTTGGAAAAAATGTTTTCTTAGTTTTAATTATAAGGAATAGAAATAGTATATTATAGTAGTAAGGTACGTCGAAAGACATAATTTAAGTGTTAGGTTTAACTTAGAGTGCACGCATCGGGCCAGTAAATTAGAATAAGATAATTTTAAGTTAATTAAGCTAATTTTTAAGCATTTTTGGTCTAGCAAGTAAGAGTAAATTAAGTAATATAATAAAAATGCATATAAACTGAACTGAACTGACAGGTAGATCCTCTTCCACATCTCTCGGATCACTCAGATTTGAAACTATCTGGTTGCGAACTAATGTCATTATTCTTTTCACATCGCCGTCTCGCTATTTATATGCGTAGTAATGTGACTACCATAACGTGATCCTTGTTCCAATCTAAAATTAAACTTCATGTCGTTTAAAATTCGATCTCTGTAATCCAATTGTCAGCTACTGCATTATTAACAGAAGTCCCAAATTAGACAGCAATTTGACCTTTAATGAGTTTAATGCGCTGTCTGACTCCATACAAAGAATTGTACCGAAATTGTTCTTATAGGTGATTTCAAAATACACAATACAGGGTTGTTTTGACATTCGGATGCAGCCGAAGGTCTGTTGAGAGCTCCTCTGCGGAAAACAACTGGACTCAGTTTATAAATGGTATGGCAATCCCAGAAAGCCAATTGAAGCAGACTTAACAGATTCTATAGGAATTTCAACTGTTCGTTACACTTCCTCGACATTAACTTGTCTTTGAAATGAGATTCTTTACTCCTAATCATATAAAATGACTAAATGAAAAGGCATGGTAGGACTCGAACTATACAGAGGCTCTCAGGATTACAGAAAACGTTGATTAACCGACAGCTCATGAACTATTTTGAAACAGCAAAGGACGGGCAAAATTTTTTTTCGTAGTAACAGGTCAACTGGTGATTCAATGGTATATCTCACTGAATAATGGAACTAAGGTCAATACCAATCTGGCGAAACGAAGATAGTTGGACTTAATATTTCAAAGCATTTAGGGGTGGCCGTGGTGTAGTGGTACTAGCAATCCCTTCTCACTCGGAGGGTCATGGTTCGAATCCTAGCCACGAGAAGCTTTCATTTGTGTGATGGAACTCTGTCAGAAAAATCTGGGTGTGAAGGCATAACACTGACATGTAGATTTGGCTGTTGTAGGGTTTTCAAACACAAAACAACCGTTAAAATTCACAACCTCACTATTCCGAGTGAAGAAAATCTCTCCGTCCTATGCGGACTCCCACCCCTGGAGAGTCAATATCGAAACCAAACACACCTGAGTTTTAAACCACTACATCACAAACTTTCCTTTCTCCTCCTTCTATCTTTCCGCCCGCGCCCTGGCAACAGTATAAGGGTATTCATAACCTCTTGGGCGCGCGTAAATTATATATATAAAAAAAAAAGAGTCTGGCATCACGCTCTTTTCTCGAAAACGCATGCATCTTTTTTCATCTCTCTGCATCTAGGTCTGATACCAGCAAAATAAATGCTGGTGTGCCACAGGGCTCCGTTTTGTGTCCGTCACTTTTCTGATCGTTTGCTACTTCTCATCCAATATATTCCTTTGCTGACGAGAGAACCACCACGTTCAAGTTCCTACTCTCTGGCTGTAGAAGAGGAGCGGCGGTGTATACCAATTGAAATTATCAATCCAATTCCACACTGCACTTGGTAGATACGAGTATGATTCAAAACCGTGCAATAGAATTCATATGTGATATTAATATTGAACAGTCAATTAACACTCTCGAACGCTGACGTGATATCTCTTGCCTAACCTTGTTTTAAAGTTATTAATTCCCATTCCATTCCAATTGCATTCCATTTATTCAAACCTTCAAACGTAACACCCGTCTCGCTGTGAATGGTCATCAGTTTTCCATCAAGATCGCTTTCGGACGTACTCTGAAATATCGTGATTCATTTCTAAGCCGCACAACTCGCTTATGTAATGACCTCCTGAGGTCGTTATTTACTAGGTATTATAATCTTAGACAGTCATCGGCTAACCTTTAAAGCGTGCACATCGTTTTGAACAGGTGATCTCTTCGTTGACGATTTTCTCTATAAATCCATTTACTTTCTCAGATTGTGTTTCTCGACGCTTAGTTTTCATTTACCGGTTGGAAACAAAAAATAAATAAATAAATAAAAGTAATTAATTACTCTCATTAGTGAGTGCTAGTGCCTTCCTCGACATGGCCCCAAAGCCACGTCCCCAACCTGCGAACAAATTTTGGGACCTCTCTGATCCCTCGATCCTCCAGATCGTCCCAAAAAGAGACCCAAAACATCTTCAATAATTTTTAATGACTACCCCGATCTTCCAACTAAATCCAACTATAAAAACCCGCGCTTCGTCCTCATATCGTCAAACCACATGGAAAAACCTCTAACCTCTTATAGCATTTTTCTGTTAAAAAAAGCTATCGATTCAATTAGCAAAGAATATGAAAAGATATCACAACTATATCACTTATACTGGTTAAAGACCAACTATAGCTGATAAATTCATTCGCTGCAAAAGCCTTAACAATGTGTGCCCAGTGACAATCAAACTCCACCCTAACCTCAATCTCACAAAAGGCATTGCATTCGCCCCTTGTCTCATCTGTTGATGAAGTCTCAACATGTCACTGATGTCTACAAATTCACGCGGATAGACCACGGGACGAGAAATCCAACTGGTCTCATGCTATTCTCCTTTGATTTATTTGAACTACCAAGTAGTATTGAAATAGGTTGGTACAAGACAAAAGTGTCCGAGTATATCCCAAACCCCATGAGATGCAGACAGTGTCAACTCCTCGGCCATACAATCAAACGGTCAGCCACGTGTGTAAACTGTAACCTCCCTCCTCATGCCGAGGTGGAATGTTCTCGCACCTTATGTGCCAATTGTCAAGGCCCCCACCCCGCTTTCTCCTGTTCCTGCCCCAGGTATGTACAAAGCAAAGAAATTCTGGCTATAAAACCAAATCAAAATGGTCTCTAGACGAAGCAAAACATATTTACAAAGAAAAACACCCCCTCCGACCACTTTCCTCCAATATGCTTTACTCAGAAAAACTTAAGCTAACCTCCAGCAAAGTAACCCTGCCCCCCGAAGCCACCGCACAATCTACCATACTCAGAAAATAAGACTACCTCACAGTTAACAAACAACTCCAACAAAAATTCTACAACCAACATAAATTTCTTATCAACAAATATAAATAACGAAACAACCAAAAATATTGTCAATCCAAGTAGCTCTCCGAGCGAAATAGCCCCACTAAATGAAAATGTGATCTCTCCCAAAAACAATGCTTCCAACTCTCTCACCCATTCCCCCACTTACATATCCCCATTCACCTATTCCAGGCGCATCTCGCACCCACAACATATAAACTCTTCTTCAGTATCAGCACCCGACAACCCCCCGTCTCCAAATCAATTCCCATTAACTAAGTTGTCACAATCTCTCTTAAATAAAAAGGATTACTTCATTAACACCTCTGACATAAAGGATGACAACATATAAACACAATACATTTAACTCAAATATTGACTCTGCTGCGCAGGGGTCAAGTAGTTCAGGCTCATTTATGCGCTTGGATGGCTCTGCCCCTGCTCGGCAGAGTCAATACTTCTGTCATCGAAACTCTACCAGCCTATTTTCTTCACAATGCACTGCAAACCGCGCCCCTCGCAAAGCAAACCATCCTAATAATACACTCAAAATTCTCCAATGGAATTTAAATGGATATTTTAACAATCTTCATGAACTCCACCTACTTATACGAGAGTTCAACCCTGCAATAATTGCATTGCAAGAGACACACATAACATCCAAAATCCACCAAACCCCCATAGAATACGTACCATATTTCCACAACTGTGAGTCTAACACCTATGCCAAAAATGGGACAGGGCTATTAATACACAAATCCATACCCCATTCTCCCCCAAAACCAATTCAGCTCAATACCCAAATATCCGCAATTGCAATAGAAATAGAATTGCAAATTAAATTAACTGTAATATCCGTGTACATTCCTCCATCCCAATATTTCAGCACAACCGATCTAGACAATATAACTAATAATCTTAGACCTCCTTTAATAGTTGTCGGTGATTTTAATGCGTGGAGCCCACTTTGGCGAACCCCCTCCTCTAACACAAGAGGAAAAACGCTCGAACAATTTCTAAATTTCTGCAACCTGACGATACTGAATGACGGCACACCAACCCATTTTTCGACCCACAAAACGTTTACACACGTCGACTTATCGCTCATCTCTCCCCAACTCTACCCAAACACTACCTGGGAAATCTTACCTGACTTACATGGTAGTGACCACTTTCCCATAGTCGTCAGGATCCCCTTAGCTAACAACTCGAAAATCAAGCGTCCTTCTCCAAAATTCCTATCGGGTAGCTCTCCCCGGTTGGATTCTTTTTCAAGACAAAGTTTCCGATTTCCTACGCACCAGACCTGAAACCCCAAACATCAATAAGGAAACAGCTATCCTAACTAAAGCTATCCGATATGGTGCAAACTCTTCCATTCCACAATCCCTTAACAAACCGCGCAAAACTGTTGTTCCTTGGTGGAACTCGGATCTTGGGAAACAACGGCACCAAAAACAAATGGCCTGGAAGACCTTTAAAAAAAATCCAACCGACCTTAACCTTATCAAATACCGGAAGCTTAATGCCCTTTTCCGGAAAAACGCAAAAATAGAAAAGAGGAAAAGCTTTGAACAATTTACATCCACCATTAACCCTAACTCGTCACCAAAGAAAATTTGGGGTGATATTAAAACACTCAGTGGTCACTACTCTCCACTCTCTATAAGAACCATCACAACCGGTCCCCAAATTTTAACTTGCTCGTTCCAAATCGCGGAACATTTTGCTCAAATTTGGTCTGCATACTCAGATGATTCCAGCTTTCACAGAAAATTCACAAAAGCAAAGCGGAAAGCAATAGATACCCAATCAACATCCCTTAGTCCTTGCCCCTCTGCTTCACTTATAGAACTCCCAATTAACACACTAGAACTCGAATCCAGCCTGCATTCAGCAAAGGGTAAAACCCCAGGCTTCAACAGAATCGACTACCGGATGCTAATAAACAGCCCAAAAATGTTCAAAAAACGATTACTCTCTCTATTTAATGAAATATTTAGCTCTGGTATAATCCCACAAGCCTGGAAAATTGCAACAGTAATTCCCATACCCAAATCAAAAAAACAACTCAATCAAGTTAACGGTTACCGTCCAATATCTCTCCTACCTTGCCCAGGTAAAATTTTGGAAAAAATTATTTCAAAACAGCTTTTATGGTTTTTGGAAAGAGATAACTTGATAAGCGAGGAACAAATAGCATTTAAACAAGGTCGTGGCACCAGCGATGCGCTTCTACACATTGATGACTACATCAACACTGCTTTATCCAGTAAAATTCACGTCTCAATACTCTCTATTGATTTTGAGAAAGCATTTGATAGCATTGGCGTCCATGTCGTCCTTTATAAGCTAATTAAATGGAAAGTTGGTCATAAGTCATTTAAATTCATTAAATCCTTTTTGACCAATAGGAAATTCCGTATAAAAGTTAATGGTTCAGTTTCCAATGTCAAAGATCTTAAGAACGGAATCCCGCAAGGTTCTCCGCTGTCTGTAGTATTATTCATGATAGCCTCTAACGATATCAACCTTATTCTAACATGGTACAGTCCAATTAGACATTGTCTATATGCCGATGATTTAATAATATTTACTAAATGCAAGGATCGCTTAAAAGTATCCACAACATTTTTTAATATCATGGCAGATCTTGAAGCCTTGTGCGAAGTATCAGGCTCCAAGATCACAGCCGAAAAAAGTAACATACTTCACATATGTAGAAAAACTAGCTGCACTAAGCATATAAATCTTAGCTTTAATTCCATAAATATCTGCAATGTAAACTACCTTAAACTACTTGGAATAACGTTCGACTGTAAATATAGCTTTAAAGAACATTGTCTAGAACTTAAGAAAAGCCTAGCTACCAGGTTAAATATTGTTAAATTCTTAGCTTCGAAAAACAGTGCTGCTCATACTAATACATTGATCAATGTCACCAGATCAATTATCCTTTCTAAAATCGACTGCGGCTTAGTAATATACGGTAGATGTTCGAAATCATCTCTACAATATATAAAATCCCCATACCATACTTTGGCTCGGATTTCCTTAAAAGCGTTTAGGACTACTCCCATCAGAAATATCCTCACCGAAAGTGGTCTCCCGTCAATTGAGCACAGATTCGATTACCTAACTTCTCTTTTACTCGCTAAAATCGCAGTATCCCGGAAAACCCCCATATTAAATGACATCAATAGGATATTAAAAAGGAAGTACCTGGATAAAAACCCGTCAGCTCTCACCAACGCCATTAAATTCTCAAAGAATTATGATGTCCCAATCGAAAACCTTACCAACCGATTTTCAACTCAACCACCCTGGCTATTACCAAAAGAGTCTATCAACATAGACCTAGCCAAGAGCTCGAATGCCTCAAACAAAGGTATAAAATATGTTTTCAGGCAAATGTTTGAAGAAATACGGCGAAAACACGACAACTGGCCTTTCATATTCACCGATGGGTCTAAAAGCATAAGTGGTACATCATATGCAGTGGTCAATGAGGAGGGTAAAACCTTGAGTAAAGGGCTTTTACCAGATCACTGCTCCATCCTATCCGCGGAATCTCTGGCTGTCCTACGTGCCCTGGAATCTATCTCCTGCAGAAAATCTATTATCTGTACAGACAACAGTAAAATAATAACAAATATATACGAGACAAACGGGCTAAGGGACAAATTTAATTATTATGGATACCAGGTCACATCGGTATCAGAGGGAACGAAAATGCAGATCAAGCAGCGAAACTTGCAGTGAAGGAGCCCCTTATCACCTCTCCCACCATATATAAAAAAGATATCGAAAGGAAAATAAAAGGCATTTGGTCCGGAAAGATTAAAAATGATTGGAGTAATTATAATCACATCTATTGCTCTTTCAACCCAAGTGGAACACATACAGCATATCCTCCAACAAATTATGGCAAGGTGTTACATTCGACTACGCCTCGGACACACCAACCTTACCCACTCTCATCTCATAAACAAAACCTCTCAGTTGAACTGTTACTTCTGCCAAAGCGACATCCCACTTTCAATCAAACATCTCGTTTTCGATTGCCAAAAAATAAAATCCATATCTAAAAACTTCGTTAATAATAGTAGTTTTCACGAACTTCTCTCTCATCCTACTGAAAAGAACATAAAGAAAGTTGTTGAATTTCTTATTACAATCTCTATCCCTATATTTTAGAAGCCATATTTTGTGTTTGGCTCAAGAAAAATGGGGGTAGGCTAACGAAACCACAAGGTTATTTTATATCAATCGATTCGTTTTGAAGAGAAGAAACACCAGAAAGAAATTTTAAAATCCTAGGTTAATTTGTTTGTCCTATAAACAGGTTTATGTATCCCTCCATGTCCTTTAAGGCGCATTTCATTCCATTTATACGTCTATAACTTAATAATGGCACACCCGATTTGAATATAATTGAATTACCTGGTTAGTGGATTTATTGCGAAAGAGATTGATATATCAATCATTAATCTGTGCTCTCTAGATCCGGAGAAGTGAGCCAAAATATAATTTTTTGCATAGGCGAAAAATCACAATCAATCGCGTGTCATTGCAATCAACAGCGCACCAGTGGCTGAGTGTCATGTTCACTTGAACTGATTTTTAAATACTCGTAGATAAGTGTTTTTCGAGAAATCCGATAATTAAAGATTATACGTGTTTCTCTTTGTTTTTTATTTAATTTGGTGTGTTTTGACTATTCGAGAATTACGGTGAGCTTAACAATATTTTATTTCTTAAGAACTTGAGTTTAGTTATCGTAGTTAGAGGATTATCATATTCAATTGCTATGTTTTTGTATTGTAGGTGCTAACATGCCACGAAAAAAGCGTTCATTGTCTGTGAGATCTGCTAATGCTCAGCTTAAAAGGATAGCCCGGCAAAGAGAAACAGAAGATCATGGTCTCGGAAGACTCCGAGCCCAAGCAGACAGAATGGCTGCTATACGACACCAGGAACATGATTGTATTACGAACAGAAGAAATCGACCATATACAACAAGCCAGTGGCATCAATGTGCTCTCAGGTATGAATCTGATCATGAATATGCGTCGGAAAAAATTGTGAAAATAGGTCACATGTCTCTTTTGTGTTTCTACTGTAGTGCAAAAAAGTGGGAAAAGGAACCACCAGGCATATGTTGCTCCAATGGAAAAATTCAATTGAACAAGTCAGAACCACCAGAACTTTTAAAAGATCTCCTTAAAGGCACGACGCCTGAATCCAGCCATTTTTTACAGCATATTCGAAAATACAACTCTGCTTTTCAAATGACATCTTTTGGAGCAAATATTATTACAGAAGGTGGATTTATGCCAACATTTAAAATCCAAGGACAGGTGTACCATACACTTGGATCCCTTCAACCAATGCCAGGTAAAGAGCCCAAATACTTACAAGTTTATTTTATTAGTGATCTTGAACAACAAGCGCAGAAGAGATGTGATCACAACCAAGGAACTAGAAAAGATCTTATTTTGAAACTGCAAGAAATGCTGCTTTTAAAAAACAGCTACGTTAAAAGTTTTAAGTTCGCTTTAGAGTGCTCATCTATCCCGGAGTGTAAGTTTATTATTGATGCTGACAAAAGACCATCTGGAGAACACGCTCGACGCTTCAATGCTCCTGAATGCAATGAAGTTGCTTTAATTATGGGTGATGAACAACATGGCAGAAGAGATATTGTTTTAAAGTATAGATATAGTAATGAATCTTTCAAACACATAAACGAAACGCACAGATTATATGATACTTTACAATATCCACTTTTATTTGCAAATGGAGAAGATGGATATCACTTTGGTATTCCTCAGGCTGGTGTAAACTCTAGAAAGGATGTTTCTTTCATGAATTTCTACAGTTATTACTTCATGATCCGTAATAATTCCCTTAACCATCTTCAACGAAGCCAGCAACTTTTCCACCAATTTGCTGTAGACATGTATTCCAAAACAGAGTCAGAAAGACTGTGCTATATAATTACTCACCAGAAGGAACTTAGAGTTGATTCGTACATACATTTGAAAGATGGTATCGAAAATGATGCTACTGGAAGGGATCTTGGTCAAATTTGCATTCTTCCTTCAAGTTTCACAGGAAGCCACAGGTACATGCATGAGCGGACCCAGGATGCAATGACGTATGTACGAAATCATGGCCGACCTGATTTATTCATTACCTTTACATGTAACGCAAAATGGAGCGAAATTCAAAGTGAACTACTGCATGGTCAAACATACATTCATAGACACGACCTTATTGTCAGAGTCTTTCATCTAAAGTTGATGAAATTAATGAATCTTATTACAAAATTTCACATATTTGGATCTGTACTATGTCACATGTATACTGTAGAATGGTAAAAACGAGGTTTGCCTCATGCGCATATCTTGATTTGGCTTCAAACGACAATCCATTCCAATCAAATCGATTCACTCATCTCTGCAGAGCTTCCAGATCCTACAAGGGACAAAGTACTTTTTGAAATCGTTAAGGCACAGATGGTCCATGGTCCATGTGGTTCCTTCAATTACAATTCCCCTTGCATGAAAGATGACAAGTGCAACAAACGATTCCCTAAAAGTTTTTTTTATGAAACACAGATTGGTGCTGATGGGTATCCCTCCTATAGGCGAAGAAAACCTGAAGATGGTGGTTTTCAAACGAAGATAGGACAACATGAAGTTGATAACAGGTGGATTGTACCCTATTGCCCTCTATTATCGAAGACGTTTAACGCCCATATTAACGTAGAATTTTGTAACTCGGTAAAATCAATTAATTATGTGTGCAAATAGGTTAACAAGGGATCAGACGCTGCAATGTATGCACTTCAAAACCGAAATGTTCAAAATGAAATTAGTCAATACCAAATGGGTCGATATATAAGCAGCAATGAAGCTTTCTGGAGAATTTTCGGTTTTTCCATTCATGATCGATATCCGGCAGTGCAACATCTTGCTGTCCATTTGGAAAATGGTCAGAGAGTCTATTTTACAGCTGATACTGCCCCACAATAAGCACGAACTCCAAGAGATACCACACTTACAGGTTTCTTCAAATTATGCCAACAAGACTCTTTTGCTCGAACTTTGCTATATAATCAGGTGTCATCGTATTATACATGGAACAATAACAAGTGGAACAGAAGGAAAAGGGGTAAAATAGTAGAAGGCTATCAGGGCTATAGGGAGAGTATATACTGTCCATCCCAGCCAACACGAGTGTTTTTTTCTTAAGACTACTCCTTCATGAAGTTATAGGTCCCACCTCATTTGTATCTCTACGGACTGTACATACTTATATTTGTGACACTTACCGAGATGCTTGCCTTAAACGAGGCTTACTAGAAGACGACGAACATTGGGATGCAACTTTGTCAGAGGCCGCATCGCTGCAAACAGCAAAACAACTTCGGTGTCTTTTCGCTATCCTACTTATATCGTGCGAAATTAGTAAGCCTTTGGCCCTATGGATGAAATTCAGGGATGATTTTGCAGAAGATTTTAAGCACCAACTTCAAGTACGAAATCCTCAAATGGAAATTGGTTTTTCTAAAGATATTTATAACTTAGCTTTAATTGCCATAGAAGATAAGGTTATTACTCTCAGGGAACAAAGTTTGCGTCCATTTGGTCTTCCTCAAACTAGCAGAACAGAAGTGAATAATCAAATAATCAAAATACTGAGCTATTCCGGGAGACTTCGATGTCGTAGATGGTTTCACTCGGTACATTAAGGAAAATGAGCCAAAGTTGTTACCAGACCAAAGACATGTATATTCTGCTGTATTCAATAAAGTTGCCAATCAAATGGGAGGCATATTTTTTCTTGACGCTCCAGGCGGCACAGGGAAAACGTTTGTCATAAAGCTTTTACTCACTAAAGTACGACTAGAGAAAGGAATAGCTTTAGTTGTGGCTTCATCCGGCATTGCTGCTACGCTACTTCCTGGGGGTCGAACAGCTCACTCTGTTTTTAAACTTCCATTAAATCTAGCCGCTAATGATTCACCTGTTTGCAATATCAGCAAATCGTCTGGAATGGCTCAGGTTCTTAAGAGGTGTAAACTTATAGTTTGGGATGAATGTACAATGGCCCATAAAAAAGCGTTTGAAGCAATTAACAGAATACTGCAAGACATATTAGAATGCAAGTCTCTGATGGGAGGTATAACCATTGTATTGTCGGGAGACTTTAGACAAACGCTTCCAGTCATCCCAAAAGGAACCAAAACAGATGAAATCAAAGCTTGCCTTAAGTCTTCTTTCTTTTGGTACCATGTGCAAACAATGAAACTTTCCACAAATATGAGAGCACATCTTTATGAGGATCAATTATCAGGCCACTTTGCTCAAAAATTAATTAAGCTTGGAGAAGGAAAGATGATCCTTGACAGAGATGGTAATTTAAGTCCTGATCAAGTCAGTACTGTGGTGCAGTCAGTTGATGAACTAGTGGAAAGAGTATTTCCAAACCTCAAACAAAATTATCACAATCATAGATGGCTATGCGAAAGAGCTATTCTTGCACCAAGAAATATCACTGTTAATAACATCAATAGTCAACTCCTGAATATGATACCGGGAAACAGATCGATTGACACTGTGGTCGACCTATCGGAATCTGTTAACTATCCAACTGAATTTCTAAATTCATTAGAGCCACCAGGTTTACCCCCCCATCAACTGCAGTTAAAAGTTGGAGTTCCAATCATGCTCTTGCGAAACTTAAATCAACCTCGCCTTTGTAATGGGACAAGACTGGTGGTTAAAAAACTAATGCATCATGTTATCGAAGCAACTATTCTTACTGGCTGTGGCGAAGGAGAAGACGTTGTTCTACCACGTATTCTTCTGATACCATCAGACACACCATTTCACTTCAAAAGGCTACAGTTCCCGATTCGCCTGAGTTTTGCCACTTCTATTAATAAATCTCAAGGACAAACTCTAGCTGTTGTTGGTTTACAACTAGAGGAGCCTTGCTTTTCCCATGGCCAACTATATGTAGGATGTTCAAGAGTTGGTAGTCCAGATAATTTGTTCATTTATACCCCAACCGGAAAAACAGGAAACATTGTATACACGGAAGTTTTTCAAATGTAATAAATTACTTCAACATTAATTACAGAATTGGCTTTTCTTATTGACAGTAAATATATTCTCTACACTTCTATGTTTAGCTCGAACAAATGAGATGTCTATGTACGTGCATTACTGTTACACAATGAATATTGAGCTCTGCAATTTTTAAGTAAGGAAAAAAAATTGAAGAAGTTGCAGGTAAAAAGTTGTAATCAACGGGAAACGAATTATAGTTTTGGCTGTGGATGAACTTGGGCGGGTCAAATGTCTTCATATTTTAGAAAATTGAGAGTGTTTTAAAAAAAGTGTACATTAAATTGCATATTAAAGACCCAGCGAAGCGGGTAAAAAAAGCTAGTAAATTTAATAAACCAGATATAGAAATCTTATTTAGACTAGCCGAAAGCCCTGGTAGCTAGTGCTATAGTATAGATTAAAAAAATTGTAATTGTATTACCTTTTTTTAAATAAAATAAATAAATAATCTTAGAATATTCAAAACCAATGTGCATTGGTAGCTTGTACTCCCTAATTTGCCTTCGTCCGCGCTGTGTTCAAACATTTTAAAGGTACACTAAAATCCCTTAAGTCCTTATCCGTGGATTTGGTGTGATGTTTTCCAACAAATGGGTTTCGGTTATACTGAACGCTTAGCTACTTAAGCTAAACTATGGAATAATACACATGTAATATTAACTCAAAATCACAAGAAGTAGTAAGTGCAGTTATCAGGTTTCATTGCAGAAACATAAAGCAATCACTTCACCTCAATTAGAATTAATCAACTATCTGATTATATGCATTGTGTCTCCCTTGAAAATTTCAGTGTAGTTTAATAAGATTTAGATCTTTAATTTCGTAAAAAATAAATCGTTACTAATGGAGGGTATTTCGTATTAAATTGTGTATTTTCAACCAAAACAACATCTTCATTATACGAGTAGCATGGTGTATAAAAGACGATAATGAGGTGATTTTTGCAGATTTAAAATTAAATCAGTGTCAGTGGCAATAGCCAAAAGGGGCCATTATTGCCCATATACAAGAAGGTCAATAGTCTGTTTCCTTCAAATAATATTCAGTCATTTATATGGGAGCATGCCTATCCGCTACCCTCTTAACGTTCTATTCCTCAACAGGAATTGAAGAGAGAGCCAACATCTTCCCTTGACTTTTTTATTTTCGAAACCAACACTTGATTTGCCTCATAAATGAAACGGCCACCATAAACAAAGCAGATCTATGAAGCCCGACTATATATGTACACACGGGTATATGTATATTCAGAGCAGTTTTTGATGCTTGTGAAGATTTGAGGTTCATGCCCTATAAGAGCATATACTCGTAATTTCTTTAGGAAAGCACACATAGCATTCAGCTAATATTCACAAGTACATACGAGTATATGGTGTAAAGGAGGAAAAAAAAGAAATATTCACAACAAAGCAAAAAGGTAACGTGGGGATATTATTGAGGTCGGAACGACTTATTTACTTTTTGTCGATGATAGCGGTATCATAAGCAATGATGTGACTCCCCTCCAAGAAACTTATAATAATTAGATAAATGCGCTAAAAGATAAGTGATCACGAATCAGTCATAGTAAGCACTGCATTGCTATTTTCCCAACCTGCTAACCCAACTTCTGACATAAGCCTATGTATGATTTTAGAAGGAGTTATCGTAACAGAGTATGAACAATTTACAACCTAGGCTAATAAACTGCGACAGAGTTAGTGTAGGGTGGCTTAAGTGGAGTGAATACTACGCGTATTTTGTTACAAAAAATGCCGCTTATATAAAGTGTGAGCCAATAGCTGATGTGGAAGTTTCCATTAAATTAAACAAACATTTATTGCGAAAACAATGTAGAATTTTATTGATTAATAAAGTTCGGTCAATGGTAATTATGAACAATATATTGTTCATGTGACCACTACGGCTTTTGTTGCAAGCCACCATCCGAAGTTAAAAACTATCTATGACATTTTGAAGAATAAGCCGGTCAATGGCCGTAATTTCAGTATGGATGTTATGTTTGAGATCTTGAATTGTCGCTAGGTTATTGGTATAGACCTTAGTCTTCAAATAACCTCACAGAAAGAAGCCTAAAGCTATCAAATGGAATGACCTTGGGGGCCAATCAACATCTTCTCTAACCGAAATAATGCGATCTCCAAATTTTGTAAATTGATTGATTGTTGGCTTATGTGGGCGGTAGCACCATCCTATTGAACCGAGAGTTCGTCCAGACCCAATTCAATCAATTTTGGAAAAAATAGCCCGTCAACATGTTGCGGTAATGATCTCTATTCCACCAGCTTCATCTAACCTGCTTTACTATACAGTGACCTTTTTGTGATGCATTGGATTTTCGTGAATATCATATGGGGATCGGCCAGAAACGACATCTTTGTTTCTTTACGTACCCATCCATCCAAAAATGGGCTTCATCGGAAAAGATCAAATTCGATGACAAATGTTACTTTTACAGATCGCACATTTTCGTAAAAGATTGAATAACAAAAATGCGTTGTTGCTTGGTAAACGACTCCATGACTAAAATTGCCAAAGATTGTATGACATCTTTGACATTAGTGCCGAGCTGACCATCGACCAGTGCATACGCACGTATGTACTCGTAAATTCGGTCCTCGCGTGAAGAACAAAAAAAAAAAAACAAGCAGCGCGCGAGTTCACGAAAACCCAAAAAAAAATTCGCTGTGCGGGCACCAAAAAAAAAAAAAAAAAAATCACAACAACGCGCGAGTGTAGTGGAGTCGTCATCCACAGTGCGGGCATTCCTACCTTCCTGCCCCTGGTCAAACTGTTGCTTGCACTCGGTCATTGCCGTTGCTGTATTACATTGTCATACAGCGCGTGCATTGGCTGAGTGTATGTAACAACCGATGGATAGCGGGCTGTGGGTTTCAATTTTGTTGGTGTGCTGGTTCCTTTTGTTGTAAGGGCATAACACTTACAACGATTTCATTCGGTAAACCAACTCTGAATTTTTACTTCACAGCTGTGCTTAGTAACGTCGGTGTTTGTGTTTTTGTGTTTGTCTTCCTTTATAATTGAGAGTTGATATTGCCAATATACGCGGGCTAAAAAGCAATCACTTTTATGCGTACGTCCACGTCTGTAAATATGGACCAGCTATTTTGGCACAGGTAGGTCCCTGCCCACACCTCTCAGATCACTCTGATGCCATTATTCTTCTCTCACCGCGGTCTCGCCATTTACGTGTGCAGTGATGTAGCTTACCAAACTCCACCACAATGTAGTCCCTGTTCCAATCCGGAATTCAATTTCATGTGGTTAAAATTCCATCTCTGTAAGGAAATTATCCACTACTGCTTTATTTACAGAAGCCCCAAACTGGACAGCAATTCCATTCAAAGAATTGTATCCCTGTATCCTCATATTGAAGTCGTTATTACGGGCGATTTCAATATACACAATTCTGGGTGGCTTCGGCATTCTGGACAGACAACACCCGAAGGACGGTGTGTTGAGATCTTTGCTGCGGAAAACAACCTAACGCAGCTTGTAAATGAGCCCACGCGAATACCAGAAGTTGATAGCCCCACCGCCAACACCCTGGACTTGTTTTTTACTTCTCACCCTGATAAGTACATAGTTGATGTGTTCTCCCCTCTAGGCTCGTCGAACCATTCTGTTATATCAGCTATTTATGTTTCTACTGTTCGTCGTGTTTGGACGTGTTTTCGTTTTGCTCCGCATTAAACTTTTAAACTTTTAAATATAATTTATTTCTTCCCCTTCCATATCTCTACCTCTGATATCAGTTCCGCGACATTATTGCATTACCTTAAGTGCTGACTGTCCCCTTGGCTTTTTTTGTTTTGTTTTTTGGCTGACCTCAATCTTTCGCGCTCAATAACTGTCGCTGTGCCACTTCTGATATCGGTTCCGCATATATTTAGTGCATTACCCCAAGTGTTGACCAATTTTCCGATTTTGCTGAATTTCCACTCGCAGTGTGTAAAGTACATTGTTAACTTTTGATAAAATTGCCATGTCTTGCGGAATCACTAAATGCCCAATCTTTGATGACAATGCTGACTTTGTTACTTGTAAGGGCATCTGTAGAAAATCATTCCATGTAATTTGTGTCGGATTAAATAAAAGGAATACGGTATATATCAAAGAGTTCTCTGACAACCTTCTATTCTTTTGTGATGAGTGCAAGGTCATCTCGCTATTGCACGTGTTGCTTGCTATAAAGTGCCTCAGTGACTCTAATGACTCATTCCAATAAAGTCTCACAAAAATGATCACGACGAATCAGTCCAATTTAGAAAGTAATGTCAGTTATGTTGATGAATTAGGTAACTCGGTTCTGTCCTCAACCGAAATAATTAAGTCCAAGCTCACCAACATCGATAAACTATCTGCAACTCTGGTCGAGACGAATACTGCGATCAATGATCTCAAAGCAGTTTGTTCCGCCCATCTCTAAACTTAAATTGAGCGAATCGATAAACAACCGCCGTGAAGACCTTGAGACCCATTTACAATCCACCTCAACGAAACAACCATCTCTAATGCAGCCTGATCCTATGCTCGAAGTAATCCTTGATAAGATCAACGGTGTTGGTGACGATCTAGCTGCCGCACAATCAACCATTTTCGAGAATCGAGAATCATATCGAAACAATAAGCAGCAAAATTGACAATTTACCACGTGCTACCATTGCCAGTGTTTCAACCATCCACTCTTACACCCTCTCAACATAAGACTCCTCTAACCTTCTACTATCAAAACGTAGGAGGACTGCGATCTAAGACCCGGGCCGTCTTGTGCCAGTCTCACGCTCTCCCATTTGAGATCTACGCTCTGACCCAAACTAATCTAATTCCCGATATAAAGAATCAGGAATTATTCCCGCCTAGTTTCAATGTTTTTCGAGACGACGATCTTACCCGTCCAAGTGTTGATTCTCCTTGTCGAGGTGTCCTATTGGTCGTCCACAATGACCTAACTGTCTCACTCTGTCCCCTTTTACTATCGACCATTGATAACTTTCACTCATCACTTCTTCCACCACTGTCGTATCCACCCCACCCCATCTACAGCTGCCTCTTCTTACAACTTTCACAAAGCGAATTTCCGCAAAATTAACGCTTATCTTAGTAAGTGTTCTTTTGATTTCGCCAATATGCCCCTTAAAAGTGCTCTCTCTATTTTCTAAAGAGAATTATTCAAATCTATTTCTCTCTATGTTCCCTTTTCGAGCAATAAAACCCTTTTTACGAACCCCCCGTGGTACAATCGTAAACTTCGTTCTTTACGTAAGAAGAGAAATAAATTATGGGCAGTTTTCCTCCGATCCAACTTTTTTGCTGACTAATCAAACTATCTCTTCAATTCGCCCAGCTTTACAAGCTTCTCTACCAGCAATACCTTGATAGTACGCAATCAAGGCTTATAAACGATCCTAAGTCTTTCTACCAATTCCTTAACTATAAAAAAAAAAAACCTGACGGTTTTCCTCCATTCCTCTCATACTAAAACATGTCATCAACCGATACGCATATGTAATATAGCCAACTAACTTGCTTAATTTTTTAAGCAATCTCTATTGCTCCTCTATTTCACAAAGTTTTGATCATACAGTAATAGAAAAAAATTACAACAACTTAATGATGAATACTTACCCGGCCCAGATGGCCTTCCATCCATATTTCTCAAAAAGTGTTCCCCAATACTTTCCCACCCCCTTGCAAATCTCTTTCGATTATCGCTCTCTCAAGGTGAATTCCCACAGATATGGAAGTCTTCTTTCATAACATCGATACACAAAGAGGGATTAAAGAACGAAGTTACTAATTACCGCCCCATAGCTAAACTCTCATATAGACATATACCCAAACTCTTCGAAAGCATTTTGTACGAAGCCTTAAGCTTCCACTGCAAATCTCTAATTTCCTCTAATCAAGACGGCTTTCTGGGCTTTCAACCCATTTTGCTTAAATGGATATCTTCTTACTTGGATAATCGTTTTTAAAGTGTTCGTCTGTCATATCGGCCCCTTTCTTCGCCACTTCAGGTATTCCTCCAGGTAGTCACTTAGGTCAACTTCTCTTCATCCTAACCATTAACGATCTTGAAAGGGTCATTCACCACTCAGCACTTTCTCTCTATGCTGACGATACCAAATTTTTTAAACCCATTTCCTCACAATACGACTCCAGCCTCCTCCAAATAGATCTCAATAGTTTTTCCACCTGGTGCAACAAGAACTGCTTAGAACTCAATGTCACCAAATGTCAGCCTATTACCTTTTCACGTAAGTGCAACAGGTCTACTCCCCGAACTTACGCTATCCACGGCCAACCTATATCCCTTGTTCAGACTATCCGCGACCTTAGCATGTTATGCGACAGGGAGTTTAATTTCGCCCGCATATCGATGAAATAATTCCCAAAGCAAACTCATCGCATGACTTCGTTAAAAGATGTTCCAAGGAATTCTGTAACCCGTACGTGACCAGATCACTATACATCACTTACGTTCGCCCCCTTCTGGAGTTCGCTAGCCAAGCGTCGTTTTCTTCGATTTGCTCTTCGAGGTCTACCCTGGAACGATCCTATAATCTTACCTCCCTATCCCGTATGCTGCTTAAGGTAAACTTCAACCTCTCCGTTTTCGATTTTAATCGCAGCACACTTTCCCTCAAATTCGATCTCCTACCATCCCTAGCCTTAAAACCCTAATTAAATATTTTGTATTTTAGTTTTTAAGTCTTAGTTTTTTAAGCTTGAATTAAGCCAAACAAATGAGGGCGTCGCCCACAAAATTTAAATTTTTAAAAAAAAAAAGTAATTAAAATAATGAGATAAGGACTGAAACGAATAAAATCTGTAAATTTTAATACGGGCTATACTTCCAATGCGTAAAAATTGCAATCCCATTTTGTACCCAAATTAGCCTGTATATTCTCTAGTTTCAGTTTGTTATTGATCTTAGTTCGGTGCGGTTTAAAATATTTATAAAATATGAGTCAAGAGGAACGCCGTAAAAAGATCATCGACAAATAGCTCGAAAATACTTCGCGACCAAACCATTTCATGGCAAAAAATTTAAACATATCACGCAGTACAGTGGATTCTGTTATTAAACGATATTTGGAAACGTTGACAGTTAAGCGAAGACAGAAAAGTAGAGCTAAAAGTGGAGCACATGATACAAATTTGGACAGGAAAATAGTGGGTACCATCATAAAAAACCGGACTATGTCATCCAGAGATGTTGCTCGGAAATGTAATACCAACCAAAGAATGGTACAAAGATCTAAAAAACATAACGGTCTAAAAACACGAAAAAAACAAAAAATACCAAACGTTACTGAAAAGCAAAAAAAGGTCATAAAAACACGAGCCCGAAAGCTATACGAGTTGATCGGCAATAAGAAAGCGTGCTTGGTTTTGGATGACGAAACTTATGTCAAAGCCGTCTTTACTACTCTTCCAGGTAGTTCCAGACAGTTTTACAACTCGTTTGAAGCTGAGATTCTTCCGCAATCAATAACATCGATTGGAATAGAAAAATTCGGGTCAAAATATCTCGTTTGGCAGGCCATTTGTCAATGTGGATACAGAAGCTCATCGTTTATTACAACCGGAACAATGTACAAGTGTACATTAATGAGTTCCTAAAAAAACGGTTGATTCCTTTCTGAAACAAACACGAGGGTTCAACATTATTTTGGCCAGATTTAGCTTCAGCTCGCTATGCTCATGCGACGTTGAGTTTTCTTGTTGCTAAAAATGCCGACTTTGTCCCAAAAGATATGAATCCACCCAATGTTCCACAGTGCCGTCCCATTGAAAGGTATTGGGCTTTGGTCAAAGCTAAATTGAGGAAAAGTGAACAGTGTGCAAAGGACGTAAAAGATTTTAGTGCTAAATGGAAAAGAGCGTCCAAAAAGATCACGGATGTAACTGTCACCAACCTAATGAAGGACATTCGAAAAAGTTGAAGAAAGAATGGGAACCCAAATAATTTTTTTATTTTTTGTAATTGTGAATGAATTTAATAAAAACAGAGTTTTAAAGCAAATAAAAAAAAATTTAGATGAATTATGAAAATATTTTTTTTTTTACTTTGAAGTTTCCAAATTTTCCTTAAGCGGGCTGATTGATTAAGAGACAATTTATCATCATGGAGTCATCCTTGACAATAATCCTAATGGGCAACCACACTTGTCATATGCTAAACTCCCAATCGCTTATGTACGAGTATGAGCATGAGACACTATAATTTGAAATAAAAATTATGTCTTATGTTCTGCATATTATACATATATTGTTCAAAAATAAAACAGAAGAAAGAATTGAAAAAAACCGAGACGTGTTTGCGGCGACTCTTTAATATTTTCTAATTAAGTGAAAAGAATACAGGTACGTCCACAATTTTCAATCAGAAACCAACTTCGCAATTCAATAACACTTACTTTAATTGAATCGATAAATCAACTCGGCCAGAACGCATTAATTTAAGTTGACCCAAGACTACATACTGGAGATACTCGCATTCGCAATCATGCATATTTTATTCATAATATAGCATGCAACTTGAGCTATCTGCGCGCCAGTTTCAACCTGACTTTTTTACCCCAATATTGCAGGGTCATTGAACTAAATTGTACAGTTCTCATACCATTTACCTTAAATGCATTTTCATTCAACAATTGTCCTAGTCCCGTGATTTTGGGAGGCATTTGAAGCAACACATGTAACAAATATCGTATGTCTCTCTAGAAAAATATATCGTAAAAGAAAAGCGCATGAACGCAATCCACAAGATACGTTCCACAATATGAGCGGCGACGATTTGCGAAAATCATGAATGAAAATGGCTTTTCCTATCATCAAGTTTAGTTATAGGAAATGCTCGGCATACGTCGGTTGGTCGGCCAGTCCTAAGCTTGTTCTCCGATAGATTTTGTTCATTGAGATACTCGATTGCGGCGAGATCGTTCGTTTAAATTTCTAGTCATGCCCCAAAAACCGGTGCCCTTCTTTAATTTGGCGGTTAAAGAAAACTTTTAAATATTGTGTTGTCTTCCCTCAATATGAGTTCTTGGGAGTAGGGTAAGATGTGTTGCCTTTCACCACCTTGAGTTATTCTGAAAATAACTGGAAATGAGTTTTCTCAATCCCAACTGAAATATCGACGAATCGGATAGAATAGTAGATTCTCGAGCGCACTTGGTAAAATAACACATGAGCTAATATTTATTTTTCTTTGACACCTTTTCCAAAATTGTTTTTCGGTTTTTTTCGATTTGTCGGCTCTTCGGATACACTGCTGTCTATGCATATATATAGATTTTTTAGGCTTTGGTCTATGGAAAATTTCTGTGTTTGCTTAGCGGGTAAAATGAATATAATTGTCATTTGTGGTAAATCAGTGGTGCAGGGTGTGCTAGCACCTTTAATTACGTTGTGCTATCGATAATTGCTGGTTAAGTGGTCTTGATTCTGAAGTAGTTCGCATTATAATTGGCTTTGTTATTGATGGTCTTCTTATCGGTGGTAACGAGGTTTTTTCCAAATAAGTGACCCCTAAGGTACATTTCGAAAAGTCACCACTAATTCCGATCCCTTGTGAGATATTCATTTTCGTATAAATGTAAATAAAAGTGCGCGTGTGAAATAATATAATATAATACTACATGTACATATAGAGTTAATTTCTGCTCCTCTTTAGTTGTGATTAAGGAATAGTGCAAGTATCTCCATGTATATACTGTTACGAATTTAGATACATCTATTCTAAAATTTGTTCTCGAAAATTATCAACCCTTTTTCTTCAGTGATTTCAAGATCATATAGGATAAGGGCGCGTAATGTGAATACAAAACATATTGAAAAGTTCCTTTCTGGTGTACAATTAATTATCACTCACTGGTTTATATACCACGGTTTGCGGATATCTCTCAAGCTATTGGATTACGTTCTTATGGAGGCATTCGACTGACAATGGAAATGAGTGGTATGTATATAACTCAATGTGAATTGTGAACGTTATGGAGTTTTCCTGAATGAAATAATAAGATTGAACATAGATATAGGAAAAATTCAAAGTGTAAACAAAGAAATTTTTACATTTAGAGGAAAACGTCCTTGCGTACGAGTACTGTGTATGTTGACATCATGAGTTCTGATGGAGATTAAAATTTTCTGTTTAGTCAAACATTTCATATGTAGTAGCACTTATTTCTTAAATCATTTAAGATTGCGGTTAATGAGAATTGTAATTTGATATGACAAAAGAACGCATATTTTTTAGCAGCGATCATTTTGGGACAGTTGTGTAAACAATGTTCGTTGTTCTTGACTTTATTAAACAAATTTTGTCTCCTCACTTGAAATTGAACTTATTGATACACACATTTCTACGATTCTTGAGGAAATAAGATTACGATACAATGTTTTGGTTATTATTTTGAAAAAGAGGATTTCGTTGTTTTACTTAATAACCCTGGTTCTTACTCAACATTTATTATAAAAATAAGACAGTAATTAATCGACGTAATACTATCTAGCAGGTACGCTAAGGGGACATAATTGATCTCGAAAACCGAGTTTAGAAACTCCGACGTTTGTGTTGTGCTTATTACAAAATTCCAATTTTTTTCCCTTTCGGAACAGAGCACTTCCTCATCGATCTAATCCATGGTACCCCTTGATGTTCCTTTTATCAGAATTGTTTAGTATTACATAGAAAAATGAGTAAACGCTTCAGTGCTAAGGTGCCTACAGTAGTGGTAACCAATACATCAGCTTCGAATAATTGGAGCTTGAAGCAAGCGCAGGCCAGACAAACCTAGTAACAGACATCACTTATGCTTAACAAAGACATAATGCACCGATACGATGCCGGCAAGCAGTCTACAGTTCTTTCTACTTAGGGGTCGCAGGGAAGTACTTGACACATTAAAGATGCGAAAAGCATTTGTTTGGTCTGTGTCCCACCCTTATAAAACGAAACTGCTCTAACCGAGAACGCAGGCAGCCCAACCGCAGATTCAGATTCTGAAAAACTCCCCCCAGAGACTTGCCTAGCAAGTTCATAGGCGACTTCGTTTCTCGTGATCGCATTGTGACTTAGCACCCAAAAAAGGCTCAATAAATTCAGCCCTCCGACAGCATTCAGTGAAGTTTTGCATTCTCGTACTATCTCGGATTCATGAGAGGGTCCAACAAGGCTTTAAGCGTAGCATGTCTGTCATTACAAATGCAGATCCTTCATCCTCACCACCGGTACATCACAGTTTAGTACATTGCCATCATGGCAAACTAACCCAACTCCTCACTATCTGAGGTTGTCGTCCTGTAGAATGACACCAGCCGCAATTATGTATTTTCGTGAAAGCTTGTTCCACCCTATAATCGACGCATAGGATAAAATTGGCCTTATCACAGTCACAAAAACGCCTCTTTGGTGACAAGTCCCATATCTTGCCGAAACTCTTTTACGCTGCCAGAGGTCCAACATCGCCTTGGAGGTTATTCGATGTGGCATCTTTAGTCCAAAGGAGTTTGTTAGCCTGGATGACACTCACCTACTTGGCTTCGTTAGATGGACGGATGGTGCTGCCTTTAGGCACAAGATGAGTCATGCTAATTAACTCCCTCCTTCAACCTCAGTTTTGACAAGATTGCCTGAAAGCACCTAGTATACCAGTCATCGATCACGTCTAGGGCTGTCTGATTTTTGGAAGAGGTAATCGCTAGACATGATCCAACTGACAGTATAGCTACACATGTGGTCAACAGTTGCGTTGTTCAATTTCTATCAAAATCCCCAGTGAGAACTCCTTCTTGTCGAGTGCGCCTCCAATTCCGCCCAGAAGATTTTGATGCGTAGTCTTGCAGGATCGTCTTGCAAACAAGTTCCCTCTTGGATAGATGTATTCATGGAGCTCATGGCGAGTGTGCCATCTTTTCCGATTTTTTGTTTTAAGGCTACACCTACTGTTCAATATATGTATGTATCAGTATCAGTTAAGTTTCTCTTCAGGGCTGCCAGCACCTAGTCATACGAGTATGACATCTGTGCTAGGCGTCTAGAAGCCATCAAGGAAACTGGTAGCGTCTTTGAGAAGGTTTAGGAGACTATTTGCTTTCTATAAATTCTGTTTCACTTGACAACCCTCGACTTCTTCAGCAGGCAAGTAGCTACGACTGCAGCTAGCTACACAGTAGACAAATAATTTATTTGGCCATACTAATAGTCTTAATATATTAGGAATCCACTATACCCGAACTTTGGTTTGAAAAAGACTTTCATGTAAACTTCCCCTCTAGATCCTTCTGGGAAGAAGATGCTTTCATGGAATACAAGTCAATTCACTTTTACATACAGTGAAAGTATGTAGCGTGTTCCAAGCGTACATTTTGGTGACTAAATAAGCTCTGTCCTGGCTGAAAAAAACGAGATATCTGAAAATTATATCCGCATCTTTTCGGATACTCAGGCCGCTATCAAGCCTCTGGACTCAGTTTCGGTCAAGGAGATGGCAGAACTGTTGAACCTTTACCTTTGTTGGATGCCTGCCCACAGATACATTCCAGGGAATTGTAGGGCTGACGAACTCACTACAATTCTAACCACTCCACCTATTCTACCGGAAAAGGGTAACATACATAGGTATATTAATCGCTACGTGTAAATCAATATTAAACCTGGATGCAAATAAAAGAACAGACCTTAAGTGGACTGTTGGACCAACATGTCTAGCGATCAAACAGACCTAGCCAAACTGGATCTAAGTCGGTCTAACAGTTTGATCCTTTTGAATAGGAAACATCTTAGAACCATCGTAGGTGTCATCACTGGACATTTCTGTAAAATAAAATCTGTAAATTTTAATACGGGCTATACTTCCAATGCGTAAAAATTACAATCCCATTTTGTACCCAAATTAGCCTGTATATTCTCTAGTTTCAGTTTGTTATTGATTTAAGTTCGGTGCGGTTTGAAATATTTATAAAATATGAGTCAAGAGGAACGCCGTAAAAAGATCATCGACAAATGGCTCGAAAATACTTCGCGTCGAAACCATTTCATCGCAAAAAATTTAAACATAGCACGCAGTACAGTGGATTCTGTTATTAAACGATATTTGGAGACGTTGACAGTTAAGCGAAGACAGAAAAGTGGAGCTAAAAGTGAAGCACATGATACAAATTTGGACAGGAAAATAATGGGTACCATCGTAAAAAACCGGACTATGTCATCCAGAGATGTTGCTCGGAAATGTAATACCAACCAAACAATGGTACAAAGATCTAAAAAACATAACGGTCTAAAAACACGAAAAAAAAAAATACCAAAAGTTACTGAAAAGCAAAAAAAAGTCATAAAAACGAAAGCTATACGAGTTGATCGGCAAGAAGAAAGCGTGCTTGGTTTTGGATGACGAAACTTATATCAAAGCCGACTTTACTACTCTTCCAGGTGCGCAGTTTTACAACTTGTTTGAAGCTGAGATTCTTCCGCAATCAACAACATCGATTGGGATGGAAAAATTCGGGTCAAAATATCTCGTTTGGCAGGCCATTTGCCAATGTGGACACCGAAGCTTATCGTTTATTACAACGGGAACAATTAACGGAGAAGTGTACATTAACGAGTGCCTAAACAAACGGTTGATTCTTTTCTGAAACAAACACGATGGTTCAACATTATTTTGGCCAGATTTAGCTTCAGCTCACTATGCTCATGCGACGTTGAGCTTTCTTGTTGCTAAAATGCCGACTTTGTCCCAAAAGAAATGAATCCAGCCAATGTTCCACAGTGCCGTCCCATTGAAAGGTATTGGGCTTTGGTCAAAGCTAAATTGAGGAAAAGTGAACAGTGTGCAAAGGACGTAAAAGATTTTAGTGCTAAATGGAAAGAGCGTCCAAACTACTAATGAAGGACATTCGAAAAAGTTGAAGAAAGAATGGGAAGCCAAATAATTTTTTTATTTTTTGTAATTGTGAATGAATTTAATAAAAACATAGTTTTAAAGCAAATAAAAAAAAATTTACATCAATTATGAAAATATTTTTTTTTTTTATTCGTTTCAGTCCTTAAGCTATTTGCTTTCGAACTAGTATAGGTGGCATAAGTTCATCCGCGTATTTCCAATCTGCCTAACTTCTCTCAATTAAGGATTTTGAATAGTCTGCTGCTTTCGCCGAGTACACCGTTTTTTGAAGTGGCAGCCTTTGAAATTCGATTTACATTCTTATAGATTTTTTATTTGCTTCGATCTGTAAAGGATACAGTCGTCCACCAAATAAGTTTTGACGTAAGTGACTTGTTTAAAGGTTTTCGTAGTCATTGCAAATCTGCGTTACACTAGCCTTGCAGGTTCTGAATATCGTCCTCTACCTTTAATTTTTCTATGTAGGAGTTAACGCGGAGCATTGACAAACTTACCGAGATCGTTTTTAAAGCGTGTTCAATTGATTTTCCATGAATTTCACTTTTTTAATTAGATCGAAATTTTTAATTCGTTGTTCCCATTTTCTTACATCGAAGCCTCCGATGGTACTTTGAAACCGGCATTCTTCTCAGCGGAGCTATTGATAGTAATTAATCGATAACTTGATGTTTTCATTTTGTAATAAATGTTAGCTGAGAATCAATAGTGTTGGCAACCAAGTCAGAAAAAAATGGCGCCGCAGAATATGACGATTCTCATCTTTCTGAAATCGTTTAGTGCTTTTGATAGTGGTGGCAGTAACAAGTCATAGGGAAAATAAGATGACTCTTGTGCGTCATCTATACCCAAGTTTATTTGATAAGAGTACATTCGGCATAAAGCTCAGCGGAGTAAAAAACTGTACTGGAGTCAATTAGATTACAAATCATAACCTTTGTTTTTTCGCTAATAATAAGCTTATGTTTAGTGAACCATTGTCTTAAGAGCTGCAAGTCCTGCTCCAGTTGTACAACCGATTGCAAACAGAGAGTTTGTTACGAAGGTTATGGCCATATCATCAACAGCAAATGCAGTAATACAATATTTTTGTTAATTTTTTGTTTGAAGATTGAGTGTATATAAATTAAATATAGCACAAGACTTGTGGTAAGGCTATACTAGTTTCAAGCTCCTCATACTCCTTCATACCCCATTGAATTTTACCCTCTGCCGGTGTCCCGTTAGATAGGACTTGGAGTTTGTCCAACAGAATGAAATGGTTGACCATCTCAAAAGCTTTTCTCATTTCTACAAATAATGCAATGGTACTTTGTCTGTTATCAAATCCTTCGTTTATTTCATTGCATAGCTTTCGACTAGCATCTTCAGCTGAGTTTTCCTCACGAAAACCGAATCGCTGATCATAAAATAAATAGTTCAATCATGAAGGGCGAAATGCGATCCTTCATGCATTTTTCAAGAGTTTGGAGAACGTCGGTAGTATAGAGATAGGCCGATAGCCTTCAACCTTCAATAAAGGCGGAAAACAGCCACTGCCAACACTTTTATTAAATACAATTTTTAGCACGTCAATACATACGTTTCAAAGGCAGTTTGTGATTTTATTCGAAGTGCTATAGCGCTCTTTATCGAGTTTCAAAATATATTTATTATCTACATATTGTAGATTGCATATATATCTTTAAAAAGAAAGCTATTGCTTAGTAATATATTGTATCTGCATTCAGATCAGAATAAAGAGAACAATTGAAATTACGCTGTTGTTAATTTTGTGGTTATTAATGCGAGGTGTGTATTAAGGTTGTCTGCAATTTCTATCGGATTAAAACTTAAGGATCCGTCTAGTTTAATTTCAAAAACATTTTCGTTATTCGATTTCCTATTAAGGATTGTGTTTATAACTTTCCACATTCCTTTTAGATTTCCCTTGCAATTTTGAAATTTCGCAGAGAAGAAATTAGCATGACATGTTTTTCCTTTTTTTCACGAAATGATTCAGCTTTTTGAAATAAGGCTTTAGTTTTAGATAGGGACTGTGCTTTTGGAATTTTTTTCGAAATGGGTTTTCTTATTTGTATGCTGAACCAAGTCCTCGTTTATCTATAGCCTGATTCGCCTCAATTTATTTGACGTCGGTCTCTCGACGTAGGTGGCATTTGAGATTAAATTAACACAAGCCTAGAAAACAACATTTTCAAAGTACACCTTCTCCCAAGAGACTTTTAAACTATTTAGAAGTTTTACATAGCTAGGTTTGTGTTTTGTAGAAAAATCCATTTCACCATACTGTTTAAAGAAATTTTATTTGTGTCGTATGCCCTTAGGCATAGGGGAGAATTTCAATTTGTGACTTATTTTTTATTGTTATTAATCCATATCAAGGTATCAATTTATTAAGTTGATTAGTCATCTCTAACCGGATACCAAGAGGTTTTACAAGGAAAAGACTTGTCATATGAAACCATGGTGTAGTCCTTTTTATTAGCAATTTTAATTGCCGAGGTTGGCTACATCGCAGGTTGGATAGTACTGACAGGTTCGTCAACAGTCCCCGACCCGGTAAGTCGGAAGGATTTGAAGGAACTTCCAGCCTAGAAAATTGACAAGAATATTTAGCACAGCCAACTTCAACACTGGTCTAGTGTACACTCCTCTTGAAGTTTGAACAACAGCACTTCCTGCTAAGCCATCGCTTCCGAAAATAGTCTGGATAATTCTACCTCTTGGCTAAGTATTTGTTGGGCTGTATGGATCGACTATGGTCAGGATGTCGTCTGTTTGGATCGTCTTCGAATTCTGGAACAATTTTGTTCTTTTTGTTAGATCAAAGAGGTATTATCGTATCCACCTGCGCCAGAAGATATTCGCGAACTGTTGTGTTAACAGCAGTTTTTCTGATATCTCTCTTATGGGGACCAGGTGGTACAGTGCCCGTAAATTTAAGGCATTTTTAGGATTTGTTTCTTAATTTGAAATTAATGAACAACGATAATTAAACTTTGTAGGTTTATTATAATACTTAATATTTAAAAACTATCAAAAAAATGGCGCTGAAGATGACGCAACTTTGACAGTTGCTGAAACATAACAATTGGAAAAAAAGTTATTTGGTCACCCAATTGTATATCGTCGGAACCAGAAAAATTTTTTTTTTTGACAAAACGGAGCTCTTTTGAAAATTGAATACCGAAAACAGGTTTTATTTCATTAGTTTTTCTACCAAAAAAATAGGTGTTATTAAAATAAATTTTTTCGATGGTTCCGACCATAGCCACTGGCCCTCATGCCATAAACCAAACTCTTTTTGAGAACTTTCAAGGAAGAAGAAACTATTGGAAAATTATTAATTCTGGGAAAATAACTCTTATTGGCAACTGTTGTTAGGAATCATACATCATAAATTCCTTATTTTACCTGCTGCAGGTTTTCCCAGGTACCATAAAATTGATAGGTTTTTCAGCAAGGTTGTTAATGCCAATTGTTTTTACTATCGTTACATTCATAAGAAAAAAATATTAGAACGTTATGTATATTGTCCATTTTCTGGAGAAAAGTAACTTTAAAATCAAAAATTAGAATGGGCAAGAAAAATGTAACAGGTTTAGAAATTGGATATTTAAAGATTCAAACAAGATATCAACTTTATTTAAACAGAGTTACTAGGGGTACATTTTTTTATAAAAACAAAGTCATAAACAAAGTTTCTACCATTAGTATTAATAGAGCAATTTCCTTTAACATGGGTCAGGGTACCATAAAATAAGTTTTTTCTTAAATCCTAGATTTCCACCACTTGTGCTTCATTGAAATCACCAGTAGCATTCCGCCCATTCAAACTTTTAACCGTAACACCCGTCTCGCGATGAATGCTCATCAGTATACCCTCAAGCCCAATTTCGGACGTACTCTAAAATATCGTGATTCTTTCCTAAGCCGTACATCTCGCTTATGGAATGCCCTGCCGACCTCTGTGTTTCCAGGTCGTTAAACTTGCAAACATTTAAAAACAATGTACATCGGTACCTGTCTTTTCTTCCTCCCTAAATTTCCGCCGCCGCTCTGTGTAGAAACATTATTATAAAAATATATATTTAATTTTCGCGTTTAGGTATATTTTTTTCAATTAAGCCTAATATATCAACGTAGCATAATACAATACATTTTCGATTTCAGCCATAAAGTTATCCCATGTTTTTCTAATGGATCTTATATTAAAACTTATACAACAAAAGTTCATGTTTTATAGAAATTGTCTTTCGATGCCGGTGATACAATGTATCAACATCGACTTCCTTGCAGACTTTTGTATTTATGTATTTACTCTTCTAATTCAAGCATGCGTATTGTACTGCTCAGTTGGAAATTTTATTTACGTCATTACAAGTTGCGATGTTATCATACTCCTTGAGAGTTTTACCAAAAGGTACAAAAAAACATGCCGCGGACATAAACCCCGAATCGAAGTCTGAAGAGACGAACAAGGGAACATCGTAATAGAGTTGCAGTCGATACCTACGATTTAAAAAGAGGATTCCTGTAGACTGTATAACGGCGATGACGAACTAAATACCGCAGATTAAACTTTCCACCCTGGACGATGTAGACCAACAGTTCCGTCCACCCGACGTGGTGTGATAGATAGCCACATCTAAGCTTAAATCCAACAAAGCTGCTAGAGGGGCTGGCCTGGCTGCCGAGCTCTTCAAAGCTGTTGGCGATCATTGGGAAAGGAGCAAACACCAACTCAATTGTAAAATATGGTCGGAATGTATACTCGATGAATGAAACCTCAGCATTGTTTGTCCTATCCCCAAGAAAGGAGACCCTCCGAACTAAACTACAGAGCAGTATTCTTAAATCGCCTACCAGCTCCAATCTGCCGTATTGTGTGAACGTCTGAAGCCGATTTATAACTACCTGATTACTTCGCCTTCAGATCAGGAAAGCTTACAAATCTTGGAAAAAACCCATGAGCTCCAAATCGATACACACGATCATTGATTTTAAGGCCGTGTATGTCAGCATCTGTGGGTGGCCGTGGCTCAAGTATTGTATTGGTTTTCCAATCGGACGATTCGGGGTTCAATACCAGCCATGACCGAAAGATTTTTTTTCAGGCAACTAAAATTTCATGAGATAAATGCTTGCCTAAATACAACATCAAGTCAATTTACACAAAAAATTTAGTCTCCCGATTAAATGTTGGATGCCACACATGGAGCGAAATAGCCACTGAGCTCAAACATCTTTCTTTCTCTTTCTGTCCCCTTTTCCAAAAAACTTACCACATGCTTTGTCATCATAAGTGTAGTCATACCCACTTGAGTGTTAAGCTCTTTAAAAAAATAAATAAATAATACTGAATAATGCTCGTATATTAAAATTTGAGACTATTCGGATGACCAGTTTCTTTTGTTTTGCTTCCCGCCGCCACGTCGTGCAGAAAAAAGTAATTTTGAGATAATTGAGTTTGAAGTTTTAAGTAAAGTTTTTAAAGTTTTTCGAAAAAAAATTGATGTAACCATATACTTACAGTCTGTGATGCCAGCACCATACATTATCCCTTCAGTTCACTCACATTCCTCAGCTTCTTCTGTCTTTGCTTTTTTTCGAGTTGTTCTGGCCTCTTTAGAGTCACTCGTGCTCTAACGGTCGCCTTCATATACTAGACGCGCGTCACTTTCTCGGATGAATTGTTCTGCTTGTGGATCGAAAGTGATGCCCATTATTTCCGTTATTTTCAAGACAGCTGTAAAACCGTCATAGAATGTACAAGCAGCATAGAATGTACATGTAGCGACGTAGACGACTTTTTTGCCGGAAAACTGATGCTTTGGAGCAAGTTGCTATATACAAGAATTAAAACTTTCGTTATTGTTCTGAGTGTTACTGCCGAGACATCTTTCTAATAAATTGTCTGCAGTCAGTTCTTCGTGATGCAGATGGATGGTCGAAGGTATTCGAAGTACTTTTGGCTTCACCATTTCCGCCAAGACTCGGGGCCTATCGGACAGTGTAAGTGTTACGGATTTTCATCCGTCCGGACTTTATCGTGAAATCCCACCCATATATCTTTTTTCATATCTTCAACTGAATCCGTACTATGAAGACAGCTCTTGTTATAATTTTTTGGTCTTGGTGTTGTCATCTTTTTGAACTTTTTATTAGTTTTTGTCTTTTCTCATTTATCTTCATTCTCCAATAATTGTTTGTTTGTCTTTTGTACAATAATTGGGCATATTTGCTTTTGCTCCAGTGCCACGATTATATAAAGCTTTTTTGACGTGTAAAACACACTCCCTTTTACTACAACAAAATCCTCACAGTAGGGATTTATGACTAACAAAGATTCAAAACTTTTTGTATCTCCGTCTCCAATATAATTTGCATATTTAACTCCGTACAACTCTTCAGAGCTCTTGAACATTTCTATTATTCAATCCACTTCCATTTTACCGGCACTACCCTCATAATTAGCATCGCAGTGCCCTTTGTCTTCATCATACCACGCTACATATTCCACAGTATCTGATTTCACTGTGCAACTTGAACAACCTTGGCATATACAGCTTTTGACAACAACGTTCACAATTTTGTTTGTGTGCTTTCCAATTATTGAAACAATACGAAGAACAGGTTAAAAGCCACGTTTTGCCCAAGACCCATCACCAGATACCGACAGTTAATTAGTGGGGTGTCCTTCTTCTTCATTCATTTATATTTCTTCTCTCACTGCTGTTTTACAAATGAAGTTGGCGACTGCCTCTGCTGCAACTTTTATATTATTTATAATGCTGTAATAAGAAAACAAGCAGGCGATTAATTTCAAAGGCGTTTTCCACAAACGAAGAAGACTGAATTAAGGGATTAGGCCACTCTAGAGGCCGTAAAAATAGGCTTTTTTGTGATTTATTTTTTCAGGAAAAATATAAAATAAATCAAGTTTACAAAGGTAGAAGTTTATTGTAATTTTTATAGAAGAATGAAAAACGCGGAAGAGTCCTACTGTAAATTTTGAATTATGATGAGTCCCTAAAAAAAATAATATTTTTTTATTGTACATAACAATAGCTAGAGAAGTAGGTACGTAGGATATTTTTTATATATTGATTTTTGGCCGAATGGCGCACTTCCAAAGTCAAATTTGCAAAATTCACAGAAAAATCGACAGAAAATTTTTAATAACAAATGAGCTATACCACATAAAAAAAAATCCTTCGTATTTATTTAGACAATACATTTTTAAAGATCTATTTAAACTTTAAAATGAATTGATTGATAATTGTTCAAGTTATGGGTGCGGCCAATTTGAAAATGCAGTTTTGAGTTAAACCCGTTTAAAATTCAAAGTTATAGAAATCCTACCTGGCGGCCTTGTACTGAACTTTGAAAAACAAGTACTTCAAGATATTCACCGGCCATAATTGTTTGGTATATCATTTTTGAAGTCCTAAGGGACCATTGAAAGCAATAAAAAAAATCAATGTTTTTAAAATCCCAGAGTGGCTTAACCCCTTAAAGTTTCTTTACACTCCCACTTTACTGAAAATTTCAATCCTAATCCACATTTTCCATTTTTACTAAATTTCACTGCACGATTACAGTGTTTAAACTTCAATAATTGTTGTAACGTAAAAAATACTGTGGTAAACTGAAGAATACACTAATTAAAACTGGGTGTGCATTTACTCGTACTTCTAATTCCTCAGTATTTTGTAATTTTTTAGCCGACTTACTTGTGTATTCCATTGTATTTTCCATGGCATGCTAATTACCTGGAAACGACCTTTTCTTAGCTTTCGAATCAGGTCTCCTGTCACTAAATTTGCCCTGTTTTCTATCCATTTTTTTGTAAATATGTAAAATACATATATGTATATTCGCAAAAAATATAATTTTGAATTGGAAGAAATTTTTCGATGTTATTTAGTTTGCACGAAAAGTTACATATACAACAATATTCCAGAGTCAGGTATACATGACTCATTCAAATTTTATTGAACGCCCAAGGAGCTGCATTACTACGAACAGTGGATTCATACATGGGGGCTTTAAAACCTAAAATACCGTCAATATCATTATAAAAATTTGACAGTAAATTCTCCAAAGACTATACTTTCGAAAAATAAAGAAAAATGGATTTTTTGAAAATTCTAAACCACAGGTCTTAAATTCGCGTGTCCTTGATATTAGCAGCGATGGCAGTGGCATAGCAATACCTAATGACTGTCTCACGAATTATGCGCGAGCACTATTAGTAGAGGCAAAAAAGCAATCGCATTATAAATATTTATGGTATACAAACAGCCAAACACAGGGTTATATGAAAGTAAATTTAAATAAAACACATTTACGATTTAGATTTCGACAAAGTTACAATATACTGTTTGGATCTTGCTGTTATGAATAAAATATAATATCATTCAGGGCCTGATTCTGACATTTTTCAATAACTTTTCGACCCTTATGGAACAATAAAACTCGGCCAGACCTTGGCGAATATTCATTTTCGAAGCACACGGTCTTTTGAATAGCCCCACAAAAAGAAATCCAACGCCGGCAAATCATACGATCTTGGTGGCCAGTTCACATCAGCAACACGCGAAATAATTTTGCATGCAGTAAAGCCAAACCTGTCGTCTTATGTTACACTATCTTCATTTACGAAGAAGTATAGACCAATGACACCACTAGACCAATTTGTATAGAACACAGTGACTTTTTGTGCATGCAATGGCCTTTCGATAGTTACATACCATATATGCGACAATTTTGTTTGTTATCGCATCCACCGAATGAAAAATGAGCCACATCGCTGAACAAAATGTTGTGTGAAAATTGGTCGTGCGAACGCTGATGTTCATGGGTGGTACATATAAGTTAACACAAAAAATATTAGAACTCGCATTACACTATCTGAGTGCAATGCTCCCACTTTCGCCACATGCACTTCAAGTTTCAAGTGTGTGGTTCTGCCCAATTCTGAGAAATCTGACCCATGCATTCAAAGGTTCACACGCTCTATACAAGGCAAATTCCGAGAAGCTTGCAAACCACCTGTAACAGCAAGAAACTAAACCAAAATTGCTGAACTAGTAGTTTGTCGCATTTGATGTTAACCTTACCTTATAAATAATTGTAAATTAGATTTTAAGCTTCAGTTCGAATTGGCACAATAAAGTGGGCAGTAGTCCCAAATAAAAATAAAAAATTGTTTTTTTTAACTTCACCGCGGATAAAAGTATAACTGGCGCCCGAGCAAAATAAAAGTCGCGATTAAGCAGTAAATCCCGAGCAAAATAAAATCAAGTCGCGATTAAGTTCCGTTAATAAAACCTTGAGTAAAATAGTGACATAACTCGCTTATCAAGAACTAACGGAAATTACTCACTAGTAAAATTGTGTAAAAGAACTCGCTAATCCCGAGAATAATTGTGAAAATTAATCACAAAAAAATTGTGTATACAACTCGTTTGAAACCGAGAAAATACTGCAGAACTTTAAAAATATCTGCAACCGTGTGTGAAGTGAGAAATAGCAAGTGCCAATAACATTCCATCTAAAGAACTCCTCTGTAGAAACGAGGCCCCCGAGTAACTGTGACCAGCAGACGAAAAGGAGACAGCGACCGCTGCCAGTCGCTTCAGAGTATGATTCAGAGAATCCTAATAATGTATGTAAGCTTACGAATAACATAAAAATTAATTATATGAATAAGAAAAAATTAGTAAATTTTTTTAAAAAAAGAGAAAGAAAAACAACATAGTTGTTATTGCAAAAAGCTAAGCTTACAGATAATATAAAATTAATTATATGAATAAGCAAAATTTTACAAATAAATAAACTAGTTATATCTAAAAGTGAAAAAGTATTTTGTAGTAAATTTTTTTTTATTAAAGAGAAAAAAAGAACAACATAGTTGTTATTGCAAAGAGTTCAACAATTAATAGTGTTAAAATTAATAAAGTATAAGTGAAACACAAACTAGAAAGTAGCGAAGAGAAAGAAGAACAACATAGTTGTTATCGCAAAAAGTAATAAATAACTGTATTAAAATTAATAAATTATAAGTTAAAATACAAACTAGAAAGTAAACAAATTTCGATCTAATAAATTAATATTTAAGTCAACTAACACTTAATAAATTGAATTATAAAAATATCCAACCCTAACAACCTCATACGCCCAGCTGTCCTTAATGTCCCACAAGTAGAGAACCCCCCTGAAAATCTTCCTCAAGTAGGAAATCCTCAGCAGCCACAGCCTCAATCACGGCCAGTAATTCCTTCTGCTCAATTAATTGATATGGTTACGAACATCGATATTTCTATTACTCTAGATCAAGGCATAAGCCCTGAATATCAAAATAATCTTGCAGACTTAGACAAAATTCCAGACGTCGTAAGATGCCTTCGCGACTTTGCTGGAAAAGCAGGAGAATTCAGTTCCTGGAAGAAGAGCGTGGAACGAATTCTACAGTTGTACGAACCGCTCGAAGGAACACCAAGATACTATGGTATCTTGAACGTAATTAGAAATAAAATAATAGGAAATGCGGACGCGGTACTAGAGTCGTACAATACGCCTCTGAATTGGAAAGCCATTTCCAAATGCCTAACGCTGCATTACGCAGACCAGAGGGACCTTGGTACGCTAGAATACCAAATGACGTCCCTTATTCAAGGCAATGCCTCCGTGCAAGATTTCTACCAAAAAGTTTATTCGCATCTGTCACTTATTTTAAATAAAATACAGTGTATGGATGTGGGAAATGAATCGCTAACTGTATTAACTAGCACTTACAGAGATAAAGCACTCGACACATTTATCCGAGGCTTAAATGGCGATCTACCAAAACTTTTAGGCATGCGTGAGCCAACAGACCTACCGCAAGCTCTAAATTTATGTCTAAAGTTGGAGAATCAACGATTCAGGTCGAACTACGCGAATAATAAGAACTCCCTTACCCAGAAGCTCAATCAAATGCCTCCACCCCCACCACAACACAATAGAAATATACAAATGAATAAAGAACCTTTCTACCCAGATAGCTTATCTCCCACAAGTTTATCCGCGACACAATGTTTATATACCACAAACTCACCCGCAAAAGTATTACCCCCTGCATAGTTATCCCCAGGCTAACTTTAATGCGCAACAACAGACTATCCGCACAACAATCTTTACCAACCCCCTTCCAGACCGACCAAAACCCAAACCACAACCAAAACCAGAGCCCATAGAAACGTCCACCATCAGATCCGCAGCAGTAAATTACCAAAATCGTCCTCAACCGTTTAAACACTCCGGGAAAAGACCTCCAGCCCAAAACGCCTCATTCCAAAATCAACTCCCACCAAAAATCCAAAGGAACTTTCACATAGATCTTGAAAGTCCACCCAATCCTGAAAATAATCACCTGAACAATCTACATACTCCCGATTTTGTACTGCAACCTACTGGCTACGTTTCCCCGAATGACATTTACGCGTTCAACCAAGTAACAAATATGGAAGAAGAACAGCACGACCCTGATTTGAGAAATTATATCTTAAACCAGAATGAAAATCAGAATCAACCCGAAGATGAAGCTCCAGAATACAGTGACATACATTTTTTAGAATGAATTCCTCTTCGTTGCCCTACTTTCAATGTAGAACGAAGAGCGGCCAAATTCTAAACTTTCTCATTGATACCGGATCAAGTAGGAATTATATTCAGTGCAGTTTAATAAAAAATCCTATCCCAAATGACCAATTTTTCCTAGCTAAATCCATTGCTGGCGACATTCAGGTAACCCACCACACATTCCTAAACCTTTTTGGCCAAACGGACAAAGAATTGAAATTCTTCCTTCTCCCAACATTAAAAACATTCCATGGCATTCTAGGCAATGACAGTCTGAAAGAATTCAATGCTGTCATTCACACAAAACAAAGTTTTATGACTATTCGTGACAAAACAAGAATTAAAATTAAACAACTAAAGTCACCTTTAGTTAATTCAATAAATATAAAACTTGATCACATGTCAGACTCACAGAAAGAATCCATTAAAATTTTAGTTAGAAAATTCTCTGCTTTATTCTCCGAACCAAACGAAAAACTCACCTACACAACAAAAGTCGTTGGTGAAATTCGCACAAACACTGACTCTCCGGTGTACTCTAAGTACTATCCCTATCCTGCCGCACTAAAAGAAGAAATAGAAAAACAAATAAAAAGCCTCATTGATGATAATATTATTCGACCATCCCGTTCCCCATACAACTCCCCTGTATGGATCGTCCCGAAGAAAGCCGACTCAAATGGAAATAAACATAGATTGGTAATCGATTATAGGAAATTAACTACTGTTACCATCTCAGCCAAATATCCTATACCCGAAATTAACGAGGTCCTATCATAACTTGGACAAAGCAAATACTTTACGGTTTTAGATCTCAAAAGCGGTTTCCATCAGATTCCACTAAGGAAATCCGATATGGAAAAAACTGCATTTTCAATAAACAATGGGAAATACGAATTTACTCGACTCCCATTCGGTTTGAAAAATGCACCCTCCATTTTCCAACGTGCGCTAGACGACATACTACGAGAGTATATAGGAAAAATTTGCTACGTCTATATTGATGATATTATTATCTTCAGTAAAGACGAAAGCGACCACGTCAGTCATGTCGAAAAGATATTTAAAACCTTGAATGAAGCTAACATGAAGGTGCAATTAGATAAATGCAATTTCTTTAAAGAAGAAGTTGAATTTTTAGGCTTTATTGTATCATCGAAAGGGATAACAACAAACCCAGCAAAAGTTGAAGCTATCGTTAATTTCCCTATTCCCAAAAATCTCAAACAACTTAGATTGTTCTTAGGCTTACCTGGTTATTATCGCCGATTTGTCAAAGACTACGCGAAATTGGCTAAACCTTTGACTTCTTTACTAGGAGGTGAGGAAGGACGAATATCTAAGACCCAATCTAACAAAATCTCTATATACCTCAAAGCAGACTCTCTTGCAGCCTTCCAAAAAATAAAAAACTCTCTGACTTCTAAGGATTTATTTCTTGCGTACCCAGATTACAAGAAAAGTTTTGAATTAACCTCTGACGCATCCAATACCGCCATCGGTGCCGTTCTATAGCAAAACGATAGACCTATCATGTTCATTTCTCGATCGTTGAGCAAAACCGAAGAAAACTACGCCACCAACGAGAAGGAAATGCTTACGATTATTTGGGCACTCAACTCTTTTCGAAACTACCTTTACGGTACCTCCCATGTAAAAATTTTTACAGACCATCAGCCGCTAACGTACGCTCTAAGCAACAAGAATAATAATTCCAAAATGAAGCGCTGGAAAGCGATTTTGGAGGAATACAATTATGAGTTGCAATAAAAACCAGGAAAGAGTAACGTAGTTGCTGACGCTCTCTCTCGTTCTCCCCAAGTCTCGCAAGTCAACTCTTTATCAGTATCTCCAGCTTATTCCAGCAGTTGAAGCTCCAATTAACGTATTTAAAAGCCAATTGATGTACTCATTGGAAGCGAAAAGTCATACCAATTTAAAATTCCCTTCCCAACTTTCCATAGACACATTTTTGTTCAACCCGTCTACACAGAAAAAGATCTTATTACGATATTAAAGAAGTACCTTAACCCCAGCGTTATAAATGGACTGTATACTAACGAAGCAACTATGGGAATAATTCAAAAATTCTATCCATATCATTTCAATTCTTACAAGACACGTTTTTCCCAATCCCAAGTAACTGATCTTATAAACCCTACTGAACAACAAGAACAAATTCTTAAAGAACACAATAGAGCACATAGAAATACTCGTAGTAATGAGAACAAAATGCAACTCCTACAAAAATATTATTTTCCTAAAATGAAAGCTCGAATCCATGAAATTATAAAACAGTGTCGAATCTGTAAGGAACAAAAGTACGAACGACACCCGAATAAACCGAAAATCCAAGAAACCCCTATTCCAGAATTCCCTGGACATAGTCCATTTTGACATTTACTCCACCAATAAGAATTTAGTACTGACAGCCATAGACAAGTTCTCAAAATTCGCGCAAATGAAAGTCATAAAATCTAAAGCAATCGAATATATTCGAGAACCCTTAAGACAGCTAATTTTTGCCTTTGGCGTCCCCAAATTAGTCATCTTCGATAACGAAAAATCTCTCAACTCATCAACAATATGCTTCATGCTGCAGGATCAATTAGGCATCGAAATTTTCAAAACGCTCCCATATAGTAGCACAGTCAACGGTCAAGTGGAAAGATTCCACTCTACGCTGTCTGAAATTATGAGATGCCTTAAAGCAGAACGACCAACTATGTCATTCATAGAACTCCTTGATTGCGCGGTATACGAATATAATTATTCAATACATACAGCCACCAGCAAAAGACCAATAGAGACGTTTTTCGGTAGATTTGTTAGCATAGATCCGAATCAATATGAGCAGGCAAGGCAGGAGAATATTCAAAAGCTAAGATTAAAACAGTCCAAAGATATAGAACACCACAATAAGTCAAGACAGGAGATAAAAAAATACACCGCAGGCGAAGTAATATACGTTAAAGTGAATAAAAGATTAGGTACCAAATTGTCCCCAAGATTTAAAAAAGAAACTGTCAAAGAAGACAGATCCACTACTATTTTAACTGAATCTGGCAAAATAATTCACAAAAATAATATCAGGAATTAATCCCTTTTTAGGTTTTTCTTTACTCAAAGTTTGGCTGAAGTCCAAATTTTGGATTACACAAATGCTAAGATCGTGTCAACAAACATGGGAACAGCCAAGCTTCAAACGGGTACATTCAAAATCATACACGTAATAGATCTAAAGGCCTACGAGGAACTCATTGAGGAAATCCAACTATAAACCCAGAACGAAATCAAGGAAACCGATCCCAGTTTTCATACAGTGTCCCATCAAATTACCCAAATTAAAAACCAGCTAAGCATCCTTAAACCTAAAATTAGAAACCCCAGATCCCTAAATTTTCTTGGAAGCGCGTGGAAATGGCTCGCTGGCAGTCCAGACCACGACGACCTTCTAATCCTAAAATCCGAATCCCATAATTTACTAACCAATAACAACAAACAAGTAATCATAAATAAAGCTTTTACTGAAAAAATTAATAAGTTAACAAATGTAACAAATAATGCTTTGCAACTTTTAAAATTAAGTAGCAACTTGAAAAATGAATTTACACTAGAAATTAAGTACAAATTAGATATTTTAAAAGAAGAAATCACTAATATAGAATACGCTTTACTTTGGGCAAAGAGTAAGATTGTTAACTCTTTTATCCTTTCTAATTCGGAAATAAAAATTGTAAAGGAAAAATTTGAAGAAAGCAATATACCTTTTATTAATGTTGAAGAGGCACTTGAATTTGCCAACATTAAAATAGCATCTAATAAATCAACTATACTTTATATTATTAGTATTCCTACTACAGGAAATGTTATATGCGAAAAATTGTTAATTAAACCAATAAAATATAATAAACATATATTAAAGTTACAGTATGAAAAGATACTGAATTGTGAAAATATAATATACGGAATTAAAAATGATTGTAAATCATATAATGAATTAACTGTCTGCAACAAAAATGAAATTGTTAACTTAAGTTTCGATAATTGTATTCCAAATTTAGTTAAAGGTAAACCATCAAGTTGTGACGAAATCACCAACTATCATGTACCAAGCATAGAGGAACTTCACCCAGGAACTCTGTTCCTTAATCAATTCAACGGATCAATCTTAGTTGAGAGCAATAAGGTCAATTTAAGCGGAACCTTTATTCTGCAGTTCCATAACACATCAATTTACATAAATGGCCAAGAATATAACTCAAGGGAAATACCATACTCCAAACCTTTGCCGGCGGCTCTACATGTGAGTTCTTCAATTAAAACTTATAAAGAACTCCTAACACTGGAGATGTTAAACGAACTGCATATAAACAACACAGCACACATAACAGAAGTAGAGGAAGAAGGGCAGTCTCATGTTATCACCAACTACAGTATGACATCTCTCGTAATATTAGCTATTATAGTCATTACCATCAGACAAGTTATTGACCGAAACGGGAAAGTTACAATTCACACCGAAACCCCAAAGAAGACCGAAGCGCAGCTTGAAAGTCAAGTGGAAGGTGAACCATCACAGCAAAAGCCAATACCAATGCTCTATATGGTATCGAGTGAGGACACTCGATTTTAAGGACGGAGGAGTTAACACAAAAAATATTAGAACTCGCATTACACTAGCTGAGTGCAATGCTCCCACTTCCGCCACATGCACTTCAAGTTTCAAGTTTCAATTCTGAGAAATCTGACCCATGCCTTCAAGGGTTCACACGCTCTATACAAGGCAAATTCCGAGAAGCTTGCAAACCACCTGTAACAGCAAGAAACTAAACCAAAATTGCTGAACTAGTAGTTTGTCGCATTTGATGGTAACCTTACCTTATAAATAATTGTAAATTAGATTTTAAGCTTCAGTTCGAATTGGCACAATAAAGTGGGCAGTAGTCCCAAATAAAAATAAAAAATTGTTTTTTTTAACTTCACCGCGAATAAAAGTATAACTTATATGTACCATTCGTCCTTTTTAGTGGTACAAATGTGTACCAACAGTCAGGTATACGCAGATATTATCCAAGAGTGTTACTTTGTTTTATTTAGATAATGTCGCATCGTTTGAATAAAAATGAAAATGAAGAGATTATTAACGACGGATTTAGTGATAACGACCACACAGACGATTTTTCTTCAGGCAACGGAGATGATTATACACCAAATAATTCAAATACTGAAAATGAAGGATCTACTTCGGATGTCGATTCTAATCAAGAAAATGCAAGCTTAGGCTATTCTGAAGAAGAAAATGTAGCTGATATTCAATAAGGTTATATAGTTGATGTTCCGATATACATATAATGGTTTAATTTAGTTTTAGTTGGAAAAAAATTCATCCCTAAGAGAATGGTGAGAGATCCTTACCAATGTCATCAATGGTCAGAGTTGAACCGCAGCTTATACATTATCGACATTTTCCATAAATTGCTACCGAAATCTGTTTACATGTATATTGCACAATGCACAAACGAATGCCTCGATATATTTGAGCAATCAAAAAAAAAAACTCAAAACTAAAACGAATGCTGGTGAAATGGATGCATGTTTATCATGTGCTACAATCGATTACCATGTCTGCAGGATTATTGGTGTACTCTACTCATTACTCCTTAGATAACAAGTCAGTCTGGTCGGCAATTGCACGTGAGAGAATCATGCTAATAACTTCCAAAATGTATTTTTCTCCACCTGAAACACCGACATGGATGACAAAACATATTATGTATGTATATAAAATACTTGGTTTAATGCCTGAAACAAAGATATCAAAAGTGCAGAGATGACAGTAGTTACCAAAGCATCGATGAATCAATGACCAAGTCCAAAGGCCTTAGCACATTGAAACAATATATTCCTATGAAGTCAGTGAAACGAGGTATTAAGATGTTGTTACGCTGTGATGCTCTCTCCGGATATACTTACGACTTCGATATTTATACTGGGAGAGAAATTTCACAAAGTGAAGGGACATTAGAGGAACGGATTACGGATTACTGGAAAGATCTATAATAAAAATCAATGTCACACTATGTTTTTACCGCTTCTTTACATCTGTAAATTTGCCTAGTAAGTACCTTGGCCAGAAGCTATCAAGATTTATCGAGAAATTATGGGGGACGTAGATTTGGTAGGCCAGATGTGCGGCCTCTGTGAGTATGATAGGAAATCCGATAAGTGGTGGGAAAAAGTCTTTTATCGCCTTATAATGATGACAGCTGTTAACGCATGGATAATCCACAGTGATCCCAATCGAAAAAAGATGCCATTCAAAAACTTCCTTGTAACATTGGCTGAGCTCCTTGTAGAAGAAGGTCTGAAATCGGTTCCGGTTCGTAGGTCCTTGAGGCCTGGACGTAGGCCACGGGAGGTTAGTAGCATCAAGTATTTGCCAATAGAAGGAACGATCAGACGTCGATGCGTGAGTTGCAGTCAAGTAAAAAAACAATCGTGCACCAAAATACTATGTAAAGAATGCGGAGTACCGCTATGTAAAAAATGTTTCACTCTCTATCATACATAAATATTCGTTCGCTTTCCTTATTTTTTTCTTTATTGCCTTTTTGCTAATGAAATTTCTTTTGTTCAATATTGTTTGTGTTATTTTTTTAACTTCTAAAATGTAGACATTATTATTCAATATAGGCTAAAGAATAAGATTGGTACAATATTGTACCACATAACATCCCGGGTGATACATTCTTGTACCACCGCTCACCGGCCACGCCCTCTAACCTACAGAAATTTTTTTGTGCTCGATCAATTCTTCTGAGGGTTTTGATTAGATGTAAATCCCAAAACTTTTCCGGAATTGGTCCCCCGAAAGCCGGGTCGAAAGGGTTAAGACATCTGTAACAGTTTTACCTATAGTATGCTCAGATGGACGATTATGTCGACAATAATTTTCTCGTGATGTGCGAAACGTACCTACTACCGAATCACTATTTTTGTAGTAAGCTTTCACAATTTAATTATATTCAGCGATTGTTAAACGATCCGTATTTTAAAATGGCCAACCTTGAACTAAACATTTACTGTCTCGGATTGCGGTTCGGTTTGACGTATGTATGTGACTGATACAGAGACATCAAATCCGGACCACGAATTGGATGGCTCCATACTTATGCGAAGAATGAAGGTGGAAAAATCATCATTATTAGATCATTTGATAATCTTACACTTATTTAGTGCATTTAGTTTGTTTTATTTATTTTTTATTCATTCATTGTTAAATGAATTTTGATAATGGTAATGATTTTTCTGCCCACAATTCAAACATTAAAAACTGTGACGATATTTATACCTATGATACGTATTGTTTAAAAAAACTATTCATTATACACCAGAACATCACAAGGTTAAGAGAGAATTTTCCATTATTAACATCTCACCTATGTTAGATTGGTTTTTGTGTGTTCCTGATGTCATTCTGGTCTCTGAAATTTATATGCACGATATTGAAAAAAGCTACTATCATCCCCCGGGTTTCGTGCTTTATGCAAACACAAATGAAACATACGCAGCAGGAGGTGTAGGTTGTTTTGTAAAGGATTAATACAAAGATTGTGATGTGCTGAAATTAGATTTCCTGATTCCAGATGTCTTAAAAATTTCATATGTATATTGCAGAATCAAAGGCGAAGTTTTTGTAGTGTGTATAGGAGAAGTTTTCTGATTTTTTTGGGGAAATGAAAATGCAAAAAATCGCATAATTGTCGGTGATGTTAATATAAATATATTAGAAAATAGCTTCCCCTATATGCGTGGTTTGGCATAAATAATAAATAAATGCACCAAAATTGAATCAGAAGCTTGTTTTGATCATATCTATGTTCGTTTTGGGCCTTCTCTGCTGAGTTCATGCGCAAAGTGTATTTTTGATTATAGGATCACAGAAAGCATGTATGATATGATTCACTAAACGGTTTTCGTTTTTCAAACTCGGTATTGAGGATTGATTTTGTGAAGGTCTAAAATTATCCATTTTACGAAATCTGGGGAGATATTTTTGTTGAAACTGATGTTTCCAAATTGTATGACCTTTTTGTAAAGTGCCTTTTGGAATATTTGTGAAACTGCACATACTCAGTAATGCAGAGAAACTTTGAAAAGCGGCTTAAACCAGCGATTACATGGAGGTTGTCATCTAAGATAAGAGTTAAAAATAAGCTCAGACTAAAATGTTCAAAGCATCCTGATAAAGAGTTTCTGAAAAAAAATATAAAAAAATGTGCATAAAAACAAATCAAGAAATTCCAGTTTACCGTGATGCTTATAGTAACAAGTTCAATTCCGTCAATGGAAATTTGAGAAATGAATGGCAAATAGCCAATGAAATTCTTAATAAATCATCAAAAATAAAGATTCCAACTACTATTAGTATAGATAATAATAAGGTTTTCAATAAAATCGATATTGCTAACTCGTTAAATAAACACTTTGCAACTTTGTTTGTCAATCAGACCCCAACTTGTGCTCTATCAAACACAATCATACAGCAATGCAGCTTTGTATTTCAACCAATTACAGCAATTAAGTTATTAAAAACAAAAAACAGCATTGAAAAACTCAAATTCTTCGGGAAACGATGGTATATCAAAGATAACACTTAAGGAAATTGAATATTACAAAAGCATTTTTTGTATATCTTTTCTGAAGCCCTTAAATGTGCTGATATTTTACCTCTTTTCAAAAAGGGAGCTCCTAATGAATAAAATGACTTACCCAATTATAGGCCAATCTCACTTTTATCATCATTTAGCAAAATTTTTGAAAAAGTCGTAACAATTAGGATTGTAAATTTTTTACATAAAACAAATTTATTCAGTGCTGTCCAGTTTGGTTTTCCGAAAGGTAGATCAACAGGGTATGCTCTCTTACTTTTTTGTTCGAAAAGATTAAGCAATACTGATGATAAGATGATAAGCCTTTCATATGGTTAATCAGTTTTTATTGCTTGGCAAAATTTAAAGAGTTCGATTTCGTGGGTTTATTTTATAATGGTTTGAGTCTTACCTGATAAATAGATCCCAGTAAGTGAAAATTGATGGCGTTAGTAGCAAAATTGAATTTCTTCACCTAGGGGTGCCGCAAAGTTCTGTACAATGTAACAATCTTACTGATATACATCAACTCTTTGTTCAGTTTGAACTTTAAAGGTGTACAATAGTTGTATTGGCAAGTGTTTTCAAATCGAAACCGTTAAGGAGTTTAAGTATTTAGACCTAATCATTGACTCAAGGATGAATTTCTCCAAACACACATAAAATCTGAGAATCTATTTTCGTAGTATCCTTAGAAATATCTATTACCTTGGTAAGGTTTGCTCCTTAGATCTTTTGGTTAATATCTTTTACGGAATTTTCCATTCAAGACTACAATATGGTGTTACCTGTTGCGGGGGAACCTATTTCAATAAGATTAAGGCTCTTTTGATCATTCAAAACATGTCTTAAAAAGAATATTACGGACACTTGTTTTGTTGTAAGGAGCTAACAATTTTTTTCACAGATCAGGAAGTCCTAATTTCAGATTTATCGATCGTTATTGCTTACGTGTGAATTGTTTTAATATTGTATATGCTCGCGTTTTTCGTACAACATCGATTTTATACTCGAATACAACAATGTGTCAGAGAACTAATATCTGATATAATATTTGTAAGACATATTAAGAATTGGCTTTTTACCGTCGGCAATGGGAGTGTTAAAATTTGCTTTAAAATTTACCTTAAATTCTGTAATGATTCAATATTTTATATGCTTCCTTTATTTTAAAGTTATGTAGAGTATCTTTTTTTAAGGCTAGCCCCATCCAAATATCATTCTGCTTACATTCATTAGGGCTTTTATGTGGCATTTTCTCTATTAACATAAATGCGAGTTTTATTGCTCCCAATGTTAAGTTTATATTATTACGGTCTAATTGTTATTAAATATAAGGAAAATATTAAAATAATAAAAAAATAAATAAAAAGAAGGTTCCTTTTTAGTGTAGGGTCACAAAAAATGGTTAGCAGTGAATGCTTCGTCTTCTTGTATAGTTATTGTGACATAAGGAAGAGGACGACTATTTAAAATGTTTTCTACTTTTGATATCATTGTGAGGAGTACTTCATCTCGGAGATGTGGGGTTGGTATTATCATGGTGTGCGTTTGTTTCACTGATTGAATAAGACGCTCCCAGCAACCACCGATATGTGATAACGCTGGTGGTATAAATGCCCATCTTCAATTTCATTCACCTATTGTACGTTCTTAATCAATTTTTTACTATCTATTCGCTCATCTGCTCCTGAGCAGTCCCTTCGAAAATTTGTGACATTTTCGGAGTAAATGTGTATCGACGAAAGTGTGTGTACAATTTCTATTTGTATCGTGCGCAGTGTTAAAAAAGTGATCAACTTATCGCAGCGCTTTTGTTTTCTTCTGCCGACTACCTCAGACATTGACCCGAAATAGGAAAATGGCATGTGAAGGTCCTCAGTCTTGATGAAGGATGCTCTCCCATTGGTTTAACGTTCATATCTGAGCACAGCCGTCATTTAGTTTCATTAATACTCGGAGATGACGAATATAAAATCGTTGCCCGATTTCATTTACTACTGTTTCGGTACACTGGTGATGATACTTGGGATGATAATGATTGATAGTGAGATGCCTGATATGATGATAACGGGGCCATATTACTGGTCTTGCAGTAAGCCATGTGTTGACTCGTCCTTGAATCCGTAATACTCTGTCACCATTTAAATACTAGATGGAGTGAAAAGTAACCTCCTTGGGAATAAAAAAAAAATTTTTTTAAAATGTTTTTTATTTTATTCAATATAGTCCCCTTTTAGTTTGATACACTTATTCCAGCGATTTTCCAACTTATTGATTCCGTCCGGAAAGTAATTTTCCGGAAGGTCTGCAAAATACTCCTCCGTGGCGTCGATGATTTCCTCCCGTGAGCTGAATTTTTTATTGATGAGCCATCTTTTGATGTTTGGGAACTCTTTCGAAGTGTTCTCGCGTTCGTGTTTTTGGTCAGGAGTGAGCATTCGCGGCACTCAGCGGCAGGATAACTTTTTCATATGCAGAATATTGCCCAAAATATGGTGTGTGCGCTCAGTACTATTTTTTGTGGTATCTGATAGCTCGCTGACCTTCACTTTTCGATCAGCCAACACCATTTCATGTATTTTTTTGACATTGTCCTCTGTAACCGTATAGGAGGGCTTGCCACTGCGGACGTGGAGTTGCGGCCACGACGAAACTCTCGAAATCAATATTTGACGATGTAATCTGACGGAGCATTAGCCCCATAATATTTATCCAACTTTTCTTTTGTTTCCTTCGCCGTTTTGCCTCTCAAAAAATAATGTTTTATGAGAGAACGAAAATCGTTTTTGTCCATACTCAACATGATGCCAAACACGACAACAACAATCAGCTGTCAAAACAAAACTAAAGACAGTATCGTACTGAAATTTGGCATGTCTGTCTAAATATGAACGGGCTTCAAGGCACCATAACCTTTTTTGCAGTAACAGTGCATTCTGGGGGTCAAGGAGATCACTTTTCACTCCATCTAGTACATATGATGTGAGCCATATAATGAAATTAATCTAGATATTTCTTTTGATATCTTCAAGACAGCAACATGCATTTTCGCCCTTTTCAGTAAACGAAAGTTTGCTACAAATTTTATGATCTCCTAAGATTTTCACAATAAACTCATATACCTTCAAAATGACATTTAATAGCCTTCTCCCGAATATCCATTGACGTCGTTGATAGGAATTTTTTGACAAACTGAGTGGTGAAATTGTTCTATAATTTCGATTGTGTCTGGGTTTTTTAAAAAGTCTGCCCGAGGCCAAAGTTCATCTTATTGCCATAAAAATTCCGGATCATTGTATGATTGATTCATAGAAAAATTTTCCAGATATGAACCTGGTCTTGTAGCTTCGTCTGCTGCGTTCAATTTTGGTGACAACCATCTTCAAAAATTTGCATTGGTTTTTTTTCAAGGACTTCACCTATTTAACGTCTTAGAGTTTGCCCAATAAATATGCCTTTTAGTTAGTGGTATGCGATTCGATGACAAAAGTTGTTAACCTTGTATCTAGAAGTGCTGCCTCTAGTTCCATTCTTGGAATAGACAACGGTCGAAGAGCGGCAATTTTAGTTTTCCATTATATAAGACAACAATGAGCTCTTCCCTGATTTTGAACTCGAAGATAAGCGACTGTCGCATATGCTTCTTCGCTGGCATCGCAAAATATGTAAAATATGTAACATTCGACTTCACTTGTACTTGTAAGATCGAATTCGACAAAATACATTCGTGGAATTTTAACCTCACTTATTGTTGGCAGTAAAGGAAGCCATTTCTTCCAGATTAATACATTTCCTTAATTTCCTCATCCTATTCTATCTTAGATCTCAATATTCTGTAACAGTATTTTCTGATTAATCAACGCATTGGCAACTAGTCCGAAAGGATCGTAGCACCTTCTCTTGGTCCTTGGTAGCACCAAGCTTATAGCTTCTAAATGTTCGTGGATATAATATTTTGGGTTTTTATTTATTGTACTTGTATACTGGCCACAGTATGGAGAACAAGTGGCTCCAAATGACCTTACCATGGCTTGTAAATTTCGATCTTCTTCGTTGAGTCGCTTTGCCACAGAAATCGTTGCGTATTTTCTCCTCTTTCGCAATTCAAACTTGATGGAACATTTCTTTTTTATCGGCAAATATGCTGCTTATTCTTTCTCGAAAACGAAATAAGACACCGAGCAAGGGAGAAGTTATATCAAGTCCACTGAGTAAGAGAGTATCAAAACACCGCCAATTTTAGTTGCTGCATTGCAGACAATTGCTACCGTATTGGGTTTATTTGCATTAAAATTAAAATTAGAAGTTACCATAACTTATTATTGCAGAGAGATCATTATTTTCGATTTTTATTAATTCAGATTTATATTAATTCAGATATTAGTTCAAAGATGCGAAGACACAGAAGTCGTCGTCCTTCTTTACCCTTGCTATCGGATAGTTGAATATTTGCGCATTGCTCTTAGAGGGAACTTCATCGGACAATAAACGCATTATCTTGGTACCAATATTCTCCACAGGAAAATACGGCTTTACCATTTCATGTACCATCTGGTCTTCCTCGTCACATTCACAAACGTGAAGTGGTAGCTATACTCTTACCGCTGATCTTTATAGTTGCAACTGGCTCATTGGTTTTGGCTTCCCTAAATTTTAATGGTAACCCCAATTTTCAATGCTGGAATTTTACGATCTATTTGTAATAATGCTTGATTCCAAACATAATGACAAGGATTTCCTTATCGCATCGCATGAAAGCACTAGCATCGTAATGTTCCAACAAGGTATCTGAGTCAACCAAGTATTGTATTTAAAGGATCCTTACTAGCAATATCATCAAGAAAAGCCCAAACACCATCGAGTCCCATTAATAATTCATCCATAAATTTCTGAAATAGTCCGGGGGCGGCCTGCCCGCTCGATATAAGTCCTCCGAGAAAAGAGATAGAGAATCGCCCACTGCAAGAAATCGACTAGTATATATTACTGGACAAGCCTTTTCTATTTTAGCCTATTTAAGAAATTTTTTTTATCGTGGTTGATACGATTTCAAACGACGCACGCACTGTGGATCGAAAACATCATTTCCTCAAAAAAAATCATTTTAACTGCGGATCCCTTTCAAGATATTAGTCTGATATTTTCGTTTTTTGCATTGCAATTCGACATTCTACATTTTTTCGAATTCCTGTGCCTTCTTGGTTAATATTCCTATCGGTAGTATTCATCATCGATGATGAAAATGCAACCTTATTGTGAAAAAATGGTTACAAATGAATCATACAAAGTATTTCCCATCGCTAGATACAACTTTTTCCCATCTTTCTGGCAGAGGTCGAATACCGTTACAGTAAAAGTGTTATCTTTTAAGGCTATCCACGAATCAAGGCACTTTTTGATGTCCTTATATCAGCGGAACTGCTGATCAGCCAGACCATGTGCCATCGAACGGAACAAGTAATAATCGGATGCCGCGATATCTGGGGAATATGGCGGGTTGGGTAGACCTTCCCATTTGAGCGTTCCCAGGTAGGTTTTAACGGCATCAATTGAAGTCGATACCATTCCCCAGTGATGGTTTCGTTGGGTTTCAACAGTTCATAATAAATAACATCGACCTGGTTCCACAAAAATACACAGCATAACCTTCGCAGCGTGAATATTCGGCCGAGCCGACGATGCAGTGCCTATAACTTTCTTCTCTTTGAGTTACTTTAATGAATCTACTTTTCATCACCCGTAACGATGCGATGAAGAAAACCCTTCGTTTTTTGTCGCTGGAGCAGTTGTTCATAGGCGAGAAAACGACGCTCAACATCCCTTGGCTTCAAATCATAAAGAACCCAAGTTCCTTGTTTTTGAATCATTCCCAACATATGCAGTCACTTGGAAATGACTTGGCGGGTAACTTCTAATGCTGTTGCAAGCTCTTCTTGCGTTCGGCATGGATCCTCAACGAGCAATGCCTCCAATTCAGCGTATTCGAAGGATTTTGGCCTTCCTTCAGCGGACGGTCGTCAACATCGTCGTCAAATCCCCTTCTTTGAAGCAATGGAATCAACCACGGTACGTTGTTTCACTTAAAGCAGCATATCTGAAAACTTTTTGGAGCTCTCTACGCCCTTCAGCCGCCGTTTCGTTCGAATGAAAGAAGAAAATCAACACTTCCCACAAATGACGACTATTTGACACAAAATCAGACATTTTCACACAACCAAAAGTATATGGTATGACGCCAAAACAAAATCACTTATGTGTCAAAATGGTTTGTTTACCATATGTCTAAGCTTGGTAAATGACATTTTGGATATTTCAAAATCGACCAGCGCTTACTGGAGCTATCTATAGAAATTACAATAGTTGCGCTCCTAATATATTAGGCATGTTGTAGCAATTATACAAGCTTACGTATAAGGCCCAAGTTTCTTGGAAATATTTTCCAAATTTGACTGGATCTACGACGATAATTCCGAGGCAGCGAATAAGTTCTTCATTCACACCAATAATATCAGCGGTAGTTTGTGGATCCTGGAAAAATTGACGCTATGTGTTGCCATCGTTTGTCGTGCCCATTAATTGTTTTACCATATCAATTTTCAAACTCTTTATAACAATAGATCTAAATTTGTTCTGAATTTCTTTCTTTGTGTCCTCCATAAGCAGTTTGGTATCCTTTGTTGCTTTCCCTTGTTTAAAAGGCAACCTACTCGTATACGCAATTTTCAAGCCAAATTCGATAAATTGGATATGTGCATGAAAAAGTGGTTTGTCATATTCGGGGAGATTTCGTAAAACTTCGAAATCGTTCATTTGTCAAGATTTCGCCTTGCATATGGGGCAAACTGCCATGGATGGTGTCGCAGTTATTACCTGAGCAACTTTTCCGTCTATCATTGATAGAATCAATTCATGATGAATTCTGAAAATTGCATCATGAAGGACAACAATTTATTCAGTTAACTGTGAAATCTCTCTCTCTTCACTCGTTCAACCTCGTCCTGGATGGTGATAGGTCTGCATAGTCTTTTTGACGCTGGCCTTCGATTTTTCCAGTAAGTTATTGGAGATTTGAAATGTTTTTGTTAGTAACAGCCAAAGGTACTACACAAGCGAGGAACATATTTGCGTCTGTTATATCTTGATCTGTAACTGTGTACTTGTACTCACTGTGTCCTGAACAGCCATTGCAACCTTATTTAGAAACTAAGGCAAGCTCGTGGCTGATAGAATCTAATTGAGTTTCAGTTTTAGTCATAAAAATTCTGTTTGTGGTATGGTCAAGCAATGGCTGTACGGGCATTTTCTCCAAACTTTTAGAGCCCACCAATTTTTTACTAAACACAGTACTTTAACTTCCAGTACTCTTCTCTTGCCGACATCCTTAAAATTTCATACTGGTGTTTTGAGAGCGGGGCAGCCACCATTAGTGTCAAAGCTTTTTCAGCACTGAATCCTGAAGTCCTGTTCTCGAGGAGTTGAATTGACATTGCAGCTTGCAGCTGATTTTATTAGTTGTTCAGAAACGTTTTCTTTTAGAGGTTTAATTTTTATTTTTTGGCTTCTTTAACCATATTATACTCTTCCAAAGGCTTTGACGGGCTACCACTTTCGGTTATTATATCAAAATTATTTATAGAGATAATGAAACGGTCTTTATTTCGACATGATTCTTTCCATCTTCTATTAAAGTGAGATATAAATACCGTACTCGTATGTAAATAACTTTTGTATTTCTTCCAGGTGATCTGGTGTTAGATAAGGGAAATTAGTTTTCACCTTCTCCGCGCACTTCACAGTATCACGATCACTGCCTAAAATTATTTCTACTATTTCACTATAGTTCAACTGGAAATTTTCTTTCCAAATTTTTCACTAGTTCGAAGAAACTATAACGACCGAATGAGGAAATATCAAATAGCTTCTGCGGGAGGTATGGTGAGATCTCCATATAATAACAGACTTGAACAGAACAGACTTTTCAACGGTGTTATTGAACTGATAAATAGGAACGCAGATTGACGCAGCTGCAAATGGTACAGTTGTTTAAGTAAAAGTCTAAAGAATGTTTACAAATAAGAAACAAAATGGAGGAGTGTGGAGCACGTTAATTCTGCTCTACTAAGCTTTTGCAAATATTGATTTTTCGACCGTTTATTTAAAAAAATCCATAACTGGTTGAAAAATTAGGAAAACGTTAGCGTTTCTTTCAGACATGTTGTAAAACGTATTTAATTTTTTTTAAATTATTATCAACTTTACACAGAATAGATATTTACTAGAATACAAGGCGCTTCGCTGTATGCACTAAAAATGGTTACATAATGTAGCGACCTTGAAGGTGTTGCAACTGTGGTCATAAGTGTAAATATTTCTCCATTCCATCGAAATGGAATATATATATTTTACTGTTTCAAACAATTTGAAAATTTTGATTTTTTTCGCCTCTCCCACCACTGTTAAGATTTGTTGAGATCTGAATTTTATTTAGCTCATAAAAATATTTTGAAAAATTGCCATGGTTGAGGTTCCGACATCCTTTCATCCTCACTTTTAACTTCAACGGCATGGAGAGTCTGGTGTTACCTTCGTGCTGCTAGTTTTTTAAAATATACTTTACTTGCATGTACCTTAATATTACAAAAATCACAGTTTCTGTCTTAAAAAAAAACACTTGTAGCAAAATAATTTCCTTCGCATTAAAAACACGGCACTTTTTGCTGCCTGTGATCTTGCCATAACATTGACCAAAATAACGGAAATATTTTCGTTTTAATGCGGCCAGGACGAAAAGTCATTCCACAAAAGTGAAGGCACATCTGAAATAGGGATCAAAAATGTACTATGTTATATATTTAATACATTTATTCATAATGAAACATTACTTTTTTATTATTTAGTTGCGTATCCTTTATATTTAAGAACAGCTTGTTGTATATTCTGAGCTAATATTCTCCCACTCTTCTTGTAAGGCAGTTTTAAGATCGTTCTTATTATGAATCTCTCTTTGGCGGATCTTTTGTTCCAAATAATCCCAAATGTGCTCGATAGGGTTCAAGTCGGGGCTTTGCGGAGGTGTTACTGACATAAGGGAGGCCGTGGTGTAGTGGTACTAGCTATCGCTTCTCACTCGGAAGGTCAAGGTTCGAATCCTAGCCACAGCAAGTTTTCATTTGTGTAATTGGAACTCAGTCAGCAAAATCTGCGTGTGAAGGCATAACACTGACATGTAGATTTGGCTGTTGTAGGCTTTTCAAGCACAAAACAACCGTTAAAATTCACAACTTCACATTCCGAGAGAAGAAAAATCTCTCCGTCCTATTCGGACTCCCACCCCTGGAGAGTCAATATCGAAACCAAACACACCTGAGTTTCAAAACACTACATCACAAACTTTCTTTCTCCTCCTTCTATCTTTCCGCCCGCGCCTTTGGCAAGAAACCAGCATTTGAGATTTGAAACCAGCATTTAGAATGCAACGTCATATGGTTTCTTGATTAATTTTTTTGTTTAGATAATTCTCGAAATGATCACTTATCTTAGTTGCGCTTATAAAAGGATTTTTTTTTGATCAGGTATTGTATTAGTCTTTTATCGCGTTTAGTTATTTAGTTTTTGGGGTCGACCACTTCGCGGCTTATTTTTTATTTGAGACTTATTTAAATAACGTTGAATCACATTACGGACCGTATACCGACTACGTGACACTGAAGAACCAATTTGAGAATACGATTTTTTTTCGTGTACGTATAAATTTATAATAATTTTACGCTCTTCTACCGTTAACGCATTACGCGGCATTTTAACATCTATTTCCAAATTAGAGACGCTTCCTTCAAGAAATAAACACATCAAATGATACTGCGTAATCACAAAATGTGCAACAAATAAAATTATGAGCAACCACAAAACCAAAATATGGGAATACATTCTTTGACAATATTTTTATTAACTGTGCTTTCACTTTTGTGGAATGAATTTTTGTCCTTGCCGCATTAAAACGAAAGTAAAATTCGTAACAAATATTGGAATTATATTGGTTTACATAAAAATGCAAATTTTCATTTTAATTTTTGCTATACGGGGATAGTTTGGGTGTTTTTTTTTTTTTAAATAGGAGCTGTGCCTTCACTTTTATGGATGAATGATATGTTTTCGTATCTTCTTATTCCATATATACTATATATATAAGACAGTCCCTTACTAAATTAACTGAACGCTCATGAAATCCGAAGTAAAATTTTAATTTAGTGCATAAAATTTCATGATTGGCACAATCAAAAGCTTTTGAAAAATCAAGTAAGCAAAGCAGCGTTAGATAGTTTTTATCAAAGTTTAATCTGATGTCATCAAATACTTTAATCATAGCTGTTCAACAGCTGTGGTTAGCGCGAAAGCCTGATTGCACTGTCAGCAAATTTAAACCACTTAGATGACATGTTATTTGTTTTGGAAGGATTTTCTCGAGAATTTTAGACAAACAAGGTAAGATGCTTATAGGACGGAAATCTGACGGAAATTTTGGGTTTTCATTTTTATGAACAAGAACAACCTGGGCTTTTTTCCACAAATTAGGAAAAATTGAAGAAGCTATGCAAAAATTGAAGATATGGGTGAGACAACTAATTATGTTGGGGGCGTAGCATTTTCACAAAACGCAGGTGTACTCCATCCTCAGCAACTGCATTGGATTTAATGCTTTGAAATACAAGAATCACCTCGTTTTCGGTGACCACTTTAAACTCAAAGTTATGCAAGGATCTAAACATAAGGTTGCTGTCCGGGTAAAAAGAGGTATTATTGCAGGGGGAAGATAGGAATGCTTTATTCAAGTCATTGATATTTGGAATATTCGTTGAATTTTGGTTTTTGGTTATGACAATAGAGCGCAAGTTCCTCCAAAGTTTTTCTGGTAGTTGCCGACTAATTTTGGAGAAGAAATATCTTTTTTTTGCTCATTTGTCATCATGGAATCGAAATTCCTGGCTCTACAAAAAACCTCTCTGTTATGTCTTGTAGGTTCAATTTTCCATTTTGCATAAACCTTTCTTCTATTCCGTATTGCGTCAAGGATCTCACTTGTACAAAGTCAACTCCAGGGGAGTATGCCAGCATACTAATGGAGGCTGTCGAGGTTAATGGAGGCAAAGTCTCGAAATTCAAAAGAATCTCACAGGACGTCGCAAGAGAAATCGATGTCATATATACAAAAGAGCATATCATGATCTGACATTCCCTCAAAAGGCAATTGGTCTTGCAGGAAAACATTAGAGCAGTCGGATACAAGAAACAGATCAAGAACACTGCTAATGTAGCAATATTTTCTAGCAACCCACGAGATTTGCTATCATTTTTAAGCAAGTCGGCGTTAAAGTCACCACAAAGCATTATATTTTCATAGCATGCGGTGAGATGTTGAGAGAAAAATGCGCCAAAAGAACAATTACGATTTGGACTATAAACTACACTTATCAAACATTTAACATTATTTTTTGAGAATTCGGTTAAAACAAATTCAGTATCATTTCTCACAGACTTTCCCAAAATATTACAACTCAGATCAGGCTTGTGAAAGTTGCAGTGATTCTATTGTGCAGGACTAACTTTTAACCAGGGATACCATATAACTTCTCATAATCATTGTCATTCTCTAATGTCTTTTACCAAGTTTCGCTCAGACATATTACAACTACTCCAGAATTTACAAAAATATGTCTAGCATAATCTAATTTACGAGTATGTAGATGTACTAAGGCTACGAGAATTGAAGTGAACAATTTTGAAACTGCTCCGAGAATTAAACAGATTCTTAACTAATATCCTAACATCAGTCTCATTCCCTACAGTTTATAGTTCCATAAACTCGCAGTGCTCTGACAACTTCCTAAGGCTTCTGACAAAATCCACTGTCGTTTCGCCACACTTTTGATAGCGTTTATGATAAGTCAAACGCTGCGCAAACTCATTTGGTTTAGGATAGAAATGAACGTCTAATTTTTCCACTATTTCTTGCAACATGATATCTTTGATACTTCGTTTGTTATACCATTGGCTTCGAAGTAAAACTCCATCCGATCTCTATAATTGTTCCAAGCCATCGTTGGTTGAAATTGCTCTAATTACCCAAATGCCTAAAATGATAGATTTATTGACATATCTGCTTTATTCTCCTCGTTGGCAATATGTTATGAATTAATAAAAAAACCTTAGCATTTTTGTGCTTGGATTTAATTTCACTTTTGTTAAAACGCGTTCACATGTCGTTTCTTAGACTGAAATCTGTCATTTTCACACCACAAGTCATGGTGGCACTCAGATCCTTTTAGAAAAAGGAAAGTACATATACAAACGGAATTATTTATAATTATCACACTACTAATAGTGTGGGCAATGCCAAAGACCTTACAGCGTGAACACCAGATATATCAACTTTGCGAGGAAATAACAAGTTTGCTCCGTACGAACAGTATTTGATGTCCACTTTAAATGTATTGGAGAATAATCCCCTTTGACACCTAATTCTTTCGCCAATTCATGTTCAATCAATGTAACGGATCACCCATCCTGAAAAAAAGGCATATTTTTTGATGTCCGTATGTTCACTTTGTATGATTACGGTTACAATTTTAAAGAGAACGTCACTTTCTCGGTCAGCTGTGTAATGAACCGGAGATGGTAATACTATCGTTTACTTGGGCTTTATTTCTGTGTAAGAGTCTGCGATGGCGATATACACAACCGTTTTCTCCACACAGTTGCTCTGATAAGCATAGCTTTTTATGTTTTTTCAAACAAGTTCGACACAGCTGTTTTTTATTGACAATATCCCACATTTATCTCACATCAAGAACGGTGAAAGTTTCGCATTTATCTACGGATGGACAGTCTTTATCGCAGACCAGAAAAACTTTTTTGGTTGTTCCATGTTATTTTACATAATATATTAATCAATAGTTGATTGTGTCTTCACACTTCTCGCTCCACTCTGTTATCAGTTGGTGCACAAAACGGTATTACTTCACTAGCTGCTGTGAAAAAGCCATGAACTGAATATTAGAAGATCAGTCTTGACAAGTGTTTGTTTATAAACTCCCCAATTAAACCTAATTTGGGGCGGTATCCTCACGACTAGTTCCTGTAATAAAATTGGATTACAAATGTGTGTTCGGGTATTTCCATTACTGCACAGATAGGGCGTATTTGACTATTGAAATTAATTGCTCTGCAGGGTCTTGGTGAATTTCAATTAGAGTGGATTAATTATCAATTCAGTTTGGCATTCGTAATGTTTTGATTACGTAGATGTAATAACCGACGGTATCAAGTGGTCTCCCTTTGAGGCTCTTTTGGAGACGAACTAGATTTTCATCTTCGGTAAAGCCACACGTTCCTGTGCTACTTAAAAACGAGTAGTGGTCCTTCCTCGGGATAATCACAAGAAACCGGGAATTCTTTTGGTAGTGCCTGTTGTGTAGCCAGCTTGTTGTTCCTCAACTTTGGGCACTCAATACTTGCTGTCCATAATTCTGATATTAGAATAATTGGAGCTTCAATCATTTCATGAGGTACAGCACTATTAATTGGATTCGGTACTGATTTGGGAAGTTCAGTGCTTTTTGTTTATCTATAAACTTATTACCCAAGTTAAGGTCTGCTATTGATTTCTTATTGGACATTTTTTATTGGATGTGCTACACATTTTTGTCGGATGTAACCTTGAACTCGTTGTTAATGGTGTCGAGGATTTGGTACTTTCTCGAAAGGTATTCCTGATCCCTCTGCTTCCGTAACAGCTTTTCTTTTTCTAAGCATTGGAGTTGTAACGACATCCTACGATGTGAAGACACTTTTGATTTCTGAAATGAGATCGATGGTGGTCTGGTATTTTTGACGGCCGACTCTTTTGGAGCGCTTGGGACATGTTCCACGTTTAGTGGGTTAGATATTTGAGGTAGCCACATATAGCACGTCCAATATGGATTTTTTACGTTTTCGGGGATATTTTTGCAGGCTAAGTAATATACACTCTTACACATTTTGCAATCTATGCTATTTTCAATCGCTTCATGGAAGCCCGATACACATTTTGGGGTTATGGACACATTCTCCTTTCGTTCAATTGATGATGGGGGTGTACGTAACAAAATATTTGTTTGTAGGAGTAAATTTAATCACCGATGATCTGAAGTGAAGATGTCGCGCAGGTGGATTACGATAAACTACCAAATTGAAATTGTAGAGTTGTTAAGTGATAAGTTAAGTTGTTGAACCGTGATTTAAACAAATTTTTTTTGTATCGTCTGCCTTTGGACATTGGCTAAAGTTTCAATTTATGACTTGTCATGTGAAACTACTACTGTATGGTGCTTTTTATTAGCCATTTTATTACCTGAGGTTGACTACATCGGATGTTAGACAATGCTGCCAGGTTCGTCAATACATACAGTGATCAATAATTGAATGACACATTCTTCCCTAGCCTTATAAAATAGTGACCCAAGCATGATTGGGATTCGTCGGCAATGCGGGTTGATTCATGGACAAGAGATTTTAGCCCATGTGACGACATAGGAAGCAAAAGATTGTCACAATAACTCCCAGATTACTACCCAATTTTTCTATGAAAAGATTTTTACCACATAAATGTAAACGATAAATGCAAAGAAAAGTGAAATTTTAATTTTTGATTTTTACGACGTCAGCGCTACTCAAGTTAAAAGACTCACCTTCATAACAATTGTATATTTCTTTAATAAATAATGCCACACCAACTGGACTATAAAAATTATTACAGCTCCCATACGAAACAAAACCAGGAATTTTATAGTTGGATAACTCATCGCCGTACACCCAAATTTCGCTAAGGAAAAAAAAAAATCAGCTAAAATACAGTGCCTTACAAAAGTGTAAACGCACCCTATAAAAAGCCTTTAACAGTAAACTCTAAACGGATACAGGCCCTTATTGTAGTTTTTTTTTTATGGCATCAATAAACAAGTACCTAATTAGAGCAAAAAAACAATCCTCGTTATTTTCATTCTGATGTCTTGTGCATGAAACCATTCCAAACATTGACGACTGAAGAACGTCATTCTTGGAGCAGCTCGCTGTAGGGTGCACTATTCATTTTGTGGAGTGAGTGCAGAAAGCCGCCCATACAATACAATTTCCACCGCCAAAAGCCTTGGATCTTTCCGTAAATCGTGCCAATATCCATTAAAGCTGTCTCGAAGATTAAACTTCTTTTCGTCACTAAAAATAATTTGAAAAAAAAAAAAAATATTGTTTAGATTCAGACATTCCAAATTGGGGAAAAATTATACAATGTTCAATAGAACATCCTTGTAAGCTGCTGTTAGATATGGAGCAGATACCATTTTGCTTCAGACGATTGTTGCGCTGGGTGTTATAGAACGCGAAATCGTCGAAATAGAAATATCTAAATCGAGTTCATTCTGAATTTCCGACAAAATTCACCGAATTGGACGAAGCGTTTATTAGTGGCATTTGATCGCGACTTGTAAGCTTCTGTGACGCCCAAGTCGTATTGTTCCCCATAAGACTCCGGATCTCGTAAAAAATTTCAAATGACGCAGTCCGATCTTGTAAGGAGTGTAGTACGCCACGTAGGCATCCATGGTGCAGAAGTATTGTATTATGGATGGCAGTGCCACGCTCGCGGTTGATCACTTCTAGCTCGTCGGATGGGGTCGGTTCTTGCCACTATCACGTGCATCTCAAGTCAACTTACCTTTTTATTTCGTGGAGAAATTATCAAAAAAGTAAAGGAAACAAAAATAGCCTGTAAAAGGTTACGTTAATTTGCATTGACCAAACGGACAGGCTTAAAGGAGAGGAGAAGAAAAATATGATACAAAACAGACGAAAGGAAACAGCAGGATCACATTGAGCGTCTCTGCACCACTCTGCAAAGCCGGAACGAACGCGGTGAAATTAGCTAAACCTATACTAACATAATCCCTATTACAAGCACCTAAATAACGTAGTAAACTAAACCTAAAGCTAGCTTAGCCCTACAGATCCTACACCGTCACGACCTGAAAAAAGCCGGGTGTTGTTGGCTGAGGATGGCCAACCCACCCTTGTCGCACTTAAATGCGACCAATTGCTACCAATCAGGCTGTGAATGGAAGCCCCTAAAATGAAGAACCTCCCAGTTGCCACCTGTAAAAAAAGGACCGGAAGTCAGCACGTCATTTCCCCTTGTGTCGTCATCGTTTGTACGTCACGTCCGGTCACATTGGCCCCACCGAAGGAAGGCCGGTCCTCCCATTCACACGATGGCTTATGAAATCATCATAAAAAAAACCGAATTCACGTCACCATAAAATTGATAATATATGTAGATTTATTTAAAAGAAAGGTAAAGAATTCACAAGTGTAAACTTATTAACTAACAGGAGATTTTGGGTTTCATTAAAGAAAAAAAAAAAAACTATTACTTATTCTAGCCACAAAATTATGAAAATTCCATAATCATATGCCTTGCCAGTTATTACACATCCCTCCTCGTCCTGGCGCCAGTCCTTCGAAGGATGGTAGGTAGGTCAGTAAGAGTGGCCGTTGGAAATACCAATCCACTTAGGCCTATTGGCCCCTTGTGATGAGACGTGGATCTAAGATCCTTTTACTGATGGAACCAGTTTGAGCTTCTGACGAAGCGAAGGAGACTGTTTACGTCTATATTTTTTAAATCGTTTAGGTCGTTGTAGAAGAAACTTAAATGAAGTTTTAAGTGAAGTTTTCTTCTTTGGGGAGAGTTGGACATGTACAGAGAAGGTGGAGGATTGTCTCCTCCTCCTCCTCGTCCATGCAGCTTCTGCAGAAATCGTTTGTAAAAGTGCCAAGCCTTCTTGCGTGCTTACCTATGAGGCAGTGCCCAGTGATGACACCTATGATGGCGCAGAGATGTTCCTTATTTAGAAGGATCAGATACTTAGAGCGATTCAGATCCAGTTTTGGCCAGATCTGTTTGGTCGCTAGACATGTTGGTCCAACAGTCCACCTAAGGTCTGTTCTTTTATTGGTATCCAGATTTAATATTAATTTGCATGCAGCGATTGGGATACCTATGCTACCCTTTTCCGGTAGAATAGGTAGAGTAGTTCCAATTTTGGCGAGTTCATCGGCTCTAGAATTCCCTGGAACGTCTCTGTGGCCCGGCACCCAACAGAGGTGAAGGTTGAACTGCTTGCCATCTCCATAAGAAACGATCGGCATTCAAGGGCGGTTTTAGAATTTAATGAGACTGAGTCCAGGGATTTAATAGCGGCCTGACTATCTGAAAAGATGCGGATATCCTTTGCAGATATCACGTTTTTCTTCAGCCAGGACAGAGCTTCTTTAATCGCCAAAATTTCCGCCTGGAACACGCTGCAGTGATTTGGAAGACGGAAAGAGAGACTTAGATTTAGCTTATCTGAGAAAACACCGCCACCAACCCCGCTATGGGTTTTAGATCCATCTGTGTAGAGATGGATTGACTTGTCCTCCATGAAAGCATTTTCCTCCCAGAAGGATCTAGAGGGGAAGCTTACGTAGACGTTTTTGTCAAAACAAAGTTCAGGTGTGGTGTAATCGATGTTCTCTGTGGCCAAATGGATTATTTGTCGCTTTAAGCTGCTACTGCAGCTATTTGCCTGCTGAAAATATCGAGGGGTGTCAAATGAAGCAGAATGTCTAATGCCGCAGAGGGGGTAGACCGCCTTGCGGCGTACCTCTGCTGACTCATCTTTTAGCAGAAGTCTCCACCAGATTGGAGTTGATTATCCAGATTTTTAGTATAAGACAGATCAACTCCCCAAATGAGTCGTCTACCTGCAGAGTTGCGAAGTCGTGATTGCGGATGTGTTGACGTTGTTAAAGGCACCCCCTATATCCAGGAAAGCAACCATTGCGTACTCTTTATATTGTACGGATCGTTCGATGTGGCTAGTCCGTGAATGCAGAGCTATTTCCACCGACTTTCCTTTACAGTAGGCATGTTGAACTGTTGGCAGAACTCTAGGATCAATTTTAGCTCGTATTGAGTTCTGTCCATGACAGGGGAATGTGGATAAGTTCTACATAGCTCCTCATAATATTTTCCAGCGCAGGGAGAATAATATCTGAGGACCTTTGTAGCTCGGCAGGTTTGAAGCTATGCAGCGCCCAGAGCAGTTTGTCTCTTGTGATCAGACCATGAATTTTGGTCCCGGTTGCAATAGGTCTGTTTGGGTTGCTACTGGTCGCGAATTGAGAGCTACCTGGAAAGTGGGTGTCCAGTAGCAGGTTGAGTTATTCATCACTTGAGGTTGTCCAAGAGCCATCGGTTTTTTTCAAACAGCTAGGCATCATAGGATTTGTAGAGAGGGTTTTCTTAGCCGTGATACCTCAGAGGTTTCTGTGATTTTGTCACAGAAGGAGCTCCAGGATTGTCTCTATGCCTTCCTCGGTTCTTTTTTATATAATTTAAGGGATTCTTTGTATGAGTCCCAGTCAGTCACTTTTATTGTACTTCTTGCTACGTTGAAAAGATTTCTGAAAATGTTTCTGAGCAGTCCCAGTGCTGATGTCCAGCAATGTGGCTTTTTTTGCCTCTAGGTTGAATAATAGGGCTGGAAGCGGCCATAGCCTGATTGAGAGCCAGAGTGAAATCCCTGACCTTCATGTTAACTCATTGGTGTCACGCGGGGGACTTGATAGTTCAGAGGATAGCGTTTCTGACAGTATTCCTCTGTATTTTGGCCATTCAGTTTTCCGGTAGTTTCGGAATGATGGTTGACTGGGAGGAGCATCATTCAGGCTGAATTGGATGTATCTACGGTCTGAAAAAGAGTGTTCAGACAATACCATTCAGACAAGAGCTATATCTAGAACTTTTCTGTGGGTTTCTAGTTATAAAAGTGGGCGCATTGCCAATATTGCCAATAAAGAGGTTAGTACTTATAATATAGCCAAAAAGTGACTCACCTCTATTATTGATGTCGATACTGCCCCATACCGTGTGATGAACGTTAGCGTCGCATCCGATGATGAGGCCAGTTTTTTGCCTTCCAGCCTCCAGTACCACCCTTTCTAGGTTATTACCAGGGAGAGGGCCCACATGATCGTGGCCAAGATATGCCGATGCTAGCCAGCAGGAGCCTTTGGGAGTCTCTAGTCTGGCAACGGTTAAGTCGGGGTCGCTGCGATTAGGAAGTAGAAGTGCATTAAGGCTATGTTCCACTAATATACAAGTTCTGATCTTATCTTTGTATCTTGTATAGAGCGGAATGTATACGGGTGTCCAAAGTCCACGAGCCACGCCTTCTACAATCCATGGTTCCTGGATTAGGATAATGTCTTCTGCGTTTTTTGAAAGACGCAGAATGAGTGCGGCCGAAGCCTTTTTTGAGTGATGGAGATTAATCTGGAGAAACCGAATCATTGCTACAATTTTCCAGAGTAGCCTCCACCACGGTGTTGTTGAGATCCTCCGATTCTCGTTTTGCTTCGTCATGAGTTTCCATTTCCGACGGGGTATCAGATAAGGAAACCGACGGCTTGCTTGTTACCTCGGATAGATTGGAGTCGACGCTATCCATTTCTGGAAAGGATATCGACGCTCTAGGATCTGAGGTTGTAGTTGGTGGTGCCTCCGTTAAAGGAGGAGGAGGTTGCTTATCAGCATCCAGCTCATCTTTTTTGTAGACCCTTAGGTGAATTGACTCGAATCCGAACAGAATCATGCCTTTTGTCTGCGCTAGAGGGTTAATGGATTCCTTATTGATCACGATCAACCCGCATCTATAAGAACCATTTAGTTCCTCAAGTTTCGCGACTTTCCAGTCATGAGTCGGAAGGGTCGGCTTACTGAGCCTAATGATCTCCAGAATCCTTTCTGGGGAGGAGACTTCGGCTGGGATCCAGGTACGAGTTCGAGGTCTGCTAGGGATGTCCTCCTTAGATACGACCTCGAGTTTTGCACCTAGCCAAATCTCTCCTAAGCCACCTATCGCCTTAGTGAAGAGATCGGGAGATCTCTGATTGGCACATGCGATGAGCTTGACGTGACCTTGGTGCGAGACAGTGAAGGGAGGTGATCCGGGGTTTTCCCGCATGATGGCCAAGAAGTTGCTCGAAAGCTTCAGCTTGGCCAGCTGCCACCGTTCAGGTGTTATAGAACCGTCGGTATCGTTCCTATCTATTACCGCGATTATTGTTGCGTCCTTTAGGACATCGCTGAAAGACCTCAGCACATCTGTTGGATGGCACAGTGGTTTTAGTGCGGTGGGTTTCCTCCAACGATCTCTGGCGCCTGGAGGAGTCTTTAGGTGTTGTTAGCCCACTCAATCTTGCTCTTTATGTCCGCACTTCTCTCAACCTCCGGAATGGATCTGAAGGTTTCGATGATGCGTGAAGCATTTCGGCGTCTTACGTAGAGCGCCTTAGATGGAGCTTGCCGACGCGACTGAGCTCCAGATTCCTCCTTGGAGAGAGGAGTTTTGGTATCAGCGACAAGTCCGTGGTCTGCCACAAATTTGCTGCTGCTAGGGGTGGAGGAAGTTATAGGACCATGGCTTGCCACATCCTACCACTCCCGGAAGATTTCTTTTTAGGCTCGTTGCGCTTGCCTTTGAAGGATGGTGCACCATGGCCTGCAATAGTTTTATCTCCTCTCGACAATGCAGCAGCCTTTCCGGTAGTCGGTGCAGTCACCGTTCTACCGACCGGTATTAAATCAGTACCGGCCTCGGGTTTTGTTATGCTTAGGTTTTCCATAATGTGGTCCCACGAGTAGCGGAGAAAGGGTGGTCCATCTGTACAGAGATCCGCCATATACAGATAAGGCTGGCTAATCCGGAGGTCGCCAGCTATCCGGATACTCCGTTTGCGACTGAGCTTATGTTTGGAGAAGCTGGGACCTCAGCCAGGTTGATCTTCGGCACGGGTCGTATGACACCTTGACCGAGCCCAGTGGAAAAGGAGTGGTTGGATGGGAAGGGGGAGGGGTAGCATCGTTTGGTTTCAGGAATCGTCTGGAGAATTTCTCGAGATTCATTGACCCTTCTCAGCCTCTACAACTCGACAAGTGCGATGCTCGCGGTAGAGGACTACAAAATGAGTCTACAAAAAGCGATTTCGAACATGTTTGCTTCACTTCGAAGGATCCTTTGAACAAAATTGAAATACAAAAAATCTTTTTTTTGTTTCCTCGCACAACAAAAATAAAATTAAAAAAAACTCTTAACCCTAACCGTACTCTACACAACAAATTCAAAAAAAGAAAAAAAAACGCAAACCTATGTACATACATATGTATATCTTATTCTAAATTGTATATTATACATACATACCATATATATACCTATTGCACTAATTCCTAATTATAAACTGGTATACATTAATATGTATAGTATACCTATATATATTATTATTAATTGATTTACTACCACCCTATTTTTTTTTGTGTGTCCTGTTGTCGTTGTTGGAGTTGTCCCGTGGAACACCGTCCGGTGGCAATTTCTATTTTGTTTTTTGATTAATATTTTTTTTTTAATTCGGCACACGATGAATGTTTACAATATAAAACATCGCCGGGTATCTTCCAAATGAGGAAACTTTTTACTTTTCGCGCACACTGTTCCGAACAAACCAGAATGGAAGACAAACGTCTTTTTCTGATCCTTGGTAGACTACAAACGACCTTGTCATTTTAATATTGCGACATTATCTGTCGTATCGACCATTATCCTTGAACCAGACAAAAAAATAAAAAATCCTACGAACTTGCGCGCCGACTGTTTTGAACTTAAAAAAAAATCCAACGATCTTGCCGTTGTAATCTCCAGACAACACCACTATTGTCTGCTGATCGATCAGCTGATTCGACTTCCACAAAGGTTATTGACCGAATTCTTGCGCCTTACTGCATTGCCTTTCTTAAAAATGTACCTTTTCTGTCATCTCCTTTGTTTCTTACTCTATATTCTTTCTTCCAAAATATGTTCCCCATCAAAGCCAAAAACCTACATACTATACATATAAGAATTCATACATAGCTAACCTACTTCCGCATAAACTGCAACCTTCACAAAGCTTTCCACGTTTCTTCAATTTTAAGTTCGGCGAAATTATGTAGCATATGTAAGTTAACACAAAAAATATTAGAACTCGCATTACACCAGCCGGGTGCAATGCTCCCACTTCCGCCACATGCATTTCGAATTTCACACACTTGCTGCACAATTCCAAGAAATCCGGCCCATGCGCTCAAAGGTGAAAGGTTCACACGCTCCATACAATGCAAATTCCGAGAAACTTGCAAAGCACCTGCAACAGCAACAAACCAAACCAAAACTGCTGATCCAGTGATTTGTCACATTTGATGTTACATTGTAAATATCTGTATATTGGATTCTAAGCTTAGTTCAAATTGGCACAATAAAGTGAGCACTAGTCCCAAATAAAAATAAAAAATTTTTTTTTTTTTTTTAAATTTCACCATTTCAAATTTGTGTAAAGGAGAGGTGGAATCTACAAAAGAAAGTGGAATGCAGGAATTCGGAACAAAGGGACAACAGATCGTAACTACCAGTGAGTGGTGACTTGTGACGTGATGAGGGATTAGTGGGTTTAATTGAATTATTGGGAAGGGAAAAGATCTCTTTGAGAATCGGGGTTAACTTGTTAAACTTAATACAGTGAGGGAGTAAAACCAGTTTTTTGATTGCGGAAATTCCTAAAAGAAAAGAAACAGGATTTTTGTTTGCTCTGATTACTTGTTTATTGAAGCCATCGAATGAAAAAGGGGCATGTAAACGTTTAGAGTTTTCTGTTAAAGGCCTTTTACAGGGTTATTCCGCTTCTCATCCATAAGTAATCGTAGTTCTTAGGCAACTTCATCTTCTCTTAAGAGGTTACTCTGGTTATCACGCGCATCATCTCTCAGAAAACGCGATGGATGGATCCTCACTTTATATTAAAGACTGCATTAAGCATGCCGAGAACGTGACAATAGAACTTCAATCTATGCAAATAAGTTCAGTTTCCGTAAAAATAAATCATATAGACTATAATATAGCATCTTGTTATTTCAGTTCGAGATATAAGATGGCAGACGACGACCTCGATCGCCTTTTTTACCAACTTGGGTCAAACTTTATTCTCGGTGGTGATTTCAACTCAAAGCATACATTTTGGGGTTCAAGATTCAATTCGATAAAGGGCAGGCTACTGTAGCAAGCAAGTATGAAACGTGGCTTAGACTTTTTTTCGACGGGCAAGCCAACCTACTGGCCCACCGACACAAATAAAATACCTAACCTGGTCGATTTTTTCATTACAAAAGGGGTCCCCAAATATCTCACGACTTTAGAAGGGTCCTACGATCTCTGCTCAGATCACTCGCCAGTAATCTTTAAAATCGGCAGGAGCATAGACAGGACCGAAAGACCGCCCAGATTGACCAATAAGGAAATAAATTGGAATGGTTTCAGGAGATATTGCAATATTGCTTTAAGAGTTCCACTTACGACGCCGTTGCAAATAGAAGACGAAGTTGACAAGTTCGTGGAAATCATCCAAAGAGCTGCGTGGAAAAACACTTCCTTTCGAACATGAGGAATAAAACACGGAAAGCAAATATACGCCCCCGATATAGAAGGCCTCCTACGAGAAAAAAGGAAAGCATGGAGGAGATGGCAACAATCACGTGCGCCCCCGCATAAATCCTATTTGAACCGCCTATCAAATAAGCTAACGCAAATGCTGCAAGAATATAAGAACCGTGAGACTTCTAAACACCTCGAAAGCTTGACTGCGGACAAGAGTTCCCATTATTCGCTCTGGAAAGCCGTGAAGTCGACTAAAATACCTGTTATGCAATTGCCACTGATAAAACAGCCAATGGCGAACGGGAAAAAAGGAGATAAACAGAAAGCGAATTTGTTTGCCGACCACTTGGAAGAAACTTTCAAACCGTTCGAAGGACGTCAATTGGCCCAAAAACTTAACCCCAGAACAGGATCTGACAACTACAATATAAAATCCGTATCACTGTTTGAGCTAAAGCAAACAATAAAAAACCTGAAAAACAATAAGGTTCCAGGCTACGATTTGATTACAAGTAAAATTCTAAAGGAGCTACCTCGAAAAGCGTTTGTCAAGCTCCTACACATTATAAATGCTTCCATGAAATTTTTATACGTTCCAAGCCAATGGAAAGTCGCAGAAGTCATTATGGTTCCAAAACCGGGGAAAAGTCCAAACGACAAAAAATCCTGCCGATAATTTCAAAATCTTCGAAATTCTTCTGCTTAAACGCTCAAAACCGATAACTGAGGAAAGACGATTGATCCCGGATCACCAGTTCGGTTTTAGGGTCAAACATTCCACAATCGATCAGGTCTATCGGATAACAAATGTAATTGAAAACGCGCTAGAAGGAAAAACGATATGTTCAAGCGTTTTTCTCGATGTATCGCAAGCCTTCGACAAGGTATGGCACGACCGCTTGAAGTATAAGCTACAACAAATCTTACTGAGAGAAATGAATAGAATACTCGAATCTTATCTTGAAAATAGACTGTTTCGGGCTAGATATTTGATTGAATACTCTGAATTCAAGGAAATTCAAGCTGGCGTTCCACAAGGAAGCGTTCTGGGGCCATACCTATTCTTACTGCACACAAGAGACATACCTCTAGATGAAGAGACTGTGATAGTCACGTTCGCGGATGTCACGGCGATCCTCGCCACAGGACAAACAGTTGAATCCTCGACTGCAGAACTTCAACGAGCTCTGAACAAAATATTTGAGTGGGCGAAGAGCTGGCGAATCGTGCTAAACGAGACTAAGTCAAGACACGTCAATTTCACGTACAGAAAGATAAACAGCTTACCTTTATTCATCAACTCGGTACAAATACCGTATTCAAACCAGGTAAAATATTTGGGAATGACCCTAGACGCAAAACTGAAGTGGAAATCCCACGCAAAATAGAAACATGAAGAGCTCGAAATCAGGCTAAGAGAAATGAATTGGCTTATCGGAAGATACTCTAAACTAAGCACTTATAACAAGCTGCTTATATATAAGCAAGTGTAAAACCTTCGTGGACTTATGGTATACAACTATGGGGTTGCACCAAACCAAACAATATGTCTGTTCTACAGACATTCCAGAACAAAGCGCTTAGAGCAATCGTAATTGCTCCATGGTATATAAGGAATAGCGATATTCACCGCGATCTGGCAATTGCAACCGTGAAAGACGAAGTAACAAGCTTTGCTCGTAGACTTCGCACTCGTCTTGTGCATCATTACAATCCGGAGTTTGGGCGGGACAAATCTTGTGCGGCGGTAACGGTAATGATAGGTGCCTTCGCTGGAAATCCACCTACCAAACGCGATAAACTACAGAAGCTTGAGCTAATTGTTAAGGAAATTTAGTCGTAGTCTAATAGAAAATGGGAGGTTTTTTAGTGAGTCAGAATCTCACACTAACATGAGGGCGTGCTTATGGTGGGCGCTGCTATGCCACTGTGGTAGGCAGTAGGTGCTCGTGCTTATGGTGCCTGCTGTGGTGGTGCTCTTATCAGCGCTTGCTTATGGTGCCTATGAAGGTTTTTACCTACCCACGGAAAAAAAAAAAATCTTCTAAGCGGCATTAAAGATTTGTCATGTGTCAAGAAGTCAAACTATCGTTGATGAAGGTCTTTGTGTCATTATGATGAGTTTTGTTATTATTTTGATTTTTTTTGCATAGAGCTCTTTCATTATACTCTACTTTGTTAGTCGATGAGTTAATTTAACAACAAGGACATTGGTCAAAGAATTGAAATGTATTTTTCAACCTAAGCTACTCCCGGCTTTTCTAGACATTGGTCAGTTTTTGTATTTTGGAAGGGAGGGGGGGATGGAAACTAGTTTAAGTTGTCCGAAAAGAAAGCGGACCTTTCGGGCCCAGTCAGGAATCGAAAACCATCCGACTTGGATGGCAATACATAAACCACTTGAACCACGTCCACCCACTATGAATTTATTTCCCGTAAAAATAAAACCAAATCTGATGTTCCTTTCAAAGATGATTCTGGCCATACAATTTTTGGTAAATTTTTCGATCAATTCTGACCGTATGTCACGAATAACACTTGGGTAGGTTAGGCCAAACAAAGGTTCACCACACAGGTCTTAGCATCTAAATGACATATCGCAAGTATATACTTTCACATAAAAAGAACACACAATTTCCCTGCAGAAATACCGAAGCTTAGTGGCTTTTAATACAAGAGCTCCTTCAGTCTATTTCCTCTAAATGTTTGAAGTAAACTTTTTCTAGGAATTTCCCTCGGTACCGCGCCACCCCTTCACATTCACACAATAAATGCGTTATGTCCTCCTCGGCTTGTAAGGTACTGCAGAGCTGATAGCCTTGTCAGACGATAGTATGATAGAGATAATAGGCTTCACGTTGAATTTGCTTAAGCATAACCATTGCAGCACATGTTATGTAAGTCAATATTCCTGGAATCAAAGTATTCAATGAGTTCGGTTTCTGCCGCACCATACAACGGCGAAGTCGTGTCATTCCTCGTTTGTTTCGTATCTTTTGCATGAGGCAACTAAATTTTGGTTGCACAATTACCCACATTTAGATGATGGTAATAAATTCTGAGCAAAAGTGCTGAAAAGTGAAGATCTCATGCTTTTGAACAACTGTATTTTTTAAGATTTTTGTAAATGTATTGCATTTCGGATTTGAGTTCAGGGTTTGAATCTGACTCGAAATAAGCTGATGTATGTGAAATTTCATTGCTGGCAGTATTTGGGAAGAGATATCCACATGCATCTAATGAAAATATACCCACGGTACCCCTGAGGATACATGGGCGTTTTTACTGAAATGTGTGCAAATACTCGTAAGATAAAATATTTTGCAGCAAATCGATTTGGATCTTATCTGACGCATTTTCGAAGGAAGTGGAGAATAATAATTTACAAGCTGAAGCGATTTCGTCCTCACAAAAATCTTCATTCCTTACGATATTACTAGAGTTTCCATTGGAATTGGTTGTTAGCTACATTAATAGAGTGTTACATACAATTAACAACTTCCTCGTAAAAGGATACTTTCTTAAGCCATCATTTAAAGTTTGTTGCCCTCAAGTGCATACAGCTTTTGTACACGAGTACTAAAGTAGAATTATTCAATATTTCCATTTTATTTTCCGTAGCAACGTTCCTTCCCCAATGATTTCGACGAGATTTTCTAAGAATAGGATGTACGAGTATTACTAGGAAAATGAGGACATTTTCTCCTATTCGTAGATTCCATGGAATAAACTCTTCATTACGATCGACTCTGAAAGGTATTCAATTTAGAGGAAATACTCAATCAACACTTTAAAAGTAGTCGATATTACAATACATATATCTAAGCTATACAGTTCGTGGAAAAGTTTTTGTCTCCAATTCGGTACTCGATATGAACTTCTACAATTGTTGCACTTTAACAAGTTTTCTTAGTAAAGTTACTAAAAAATGCTGCGAGACTCCGAAGATCTATGCTCACCTCCAAGCCTGATAAATTGAATTGTAGTTCTCGTCGGCGAGTACGCTACCATTGCATTTGGAAACGGATGGCTTGGTAGTGACATAACTTTCCTTATATTACATAAGTGCATTCCCAATGTAAACGTACAGAGTGTAAGCGTTAGAATTTTTAAGAAACAATTTATTGATTTTGAGATTTTATGCTTGATTGGCTTGCAGAGAAAGAATCAAAAAGCTTGTAGGAAACGTAATAAGCGAATGCCTGGATATTTATATTGGTGTTCTACAAAGTTCGGTACTAGGCTGAAGTTCTTGCGTCCATCCATTCGCTGAAAGTGGCAGAGCCATCTCACATATCGGATCCGAAGATGCCTGACTAGACTTATGTCGAGATACAGTTCTTGTTGAAGCACGAACCCCATTACCCGTCAATAAAAACGTGATCAAAAATTATGCGCTGTGCCTTTCTCTCGAAGTGGCGGAGTACTTATTCATCCGTTTTCAACAAAATCTAAGCCTCCGCGACCAAGAGAAGAACCGGAATTATAAGGGTCTTGTATAAAGCCAGTTTGATCTTACGAAATAGGGAACTGTTACTCAATTGCCTCCTGAGAACAAAGAAATAACGATTGGCAAGAGCAATTCTGTAACTGCGGAGCCATGGTAGCCGACATCGTTAATTACTTCGAAATGACAATGATGACGTTCTGCCCAAGACGTCGGTGGTGTGTGTTCTTTTCTGATGAAAGCATGTAAAGTGAGATTTTTTTGCTGTTTGGTTTTTAAATGTTCTACGAGTATTTTTGACAGTTTACGCGTGATTCGTGAAATGTGTTAAGGCCAAACATGCTAAGTTAGCATTGCCATTTCATCATGGAAAGACTTACATCTGAACAACGCTTACAAATTACTGACCAAATTTCGCACCAAATTCATGCTATTGGACATCAAGCCTACCCGAATGCGTACAGAGGAAAATATTGCTGCTCTATCCACCAGTGTTAATGTAGAACCGTGATTTGTCCATTCGTCGCCGTTCGCAGCAATTGGGATTGTGTTACTCGACTACGTGGAAGATTTTACGCAAGGATCTTTTTATTTCTAGTTGAATGGATATGTTAATAAACAATACTGCCGTATTCGGTCCGATGAGCTACCTCAGGAAATACAAAAGCTACCAATGCATCCGGGAAAATGCACTGTTTAGTGCGGTTTCTAGCCAGGCGGAATCATTGGTCCGTATTTTCTCAAAGAAGACTTTGAGAACAACGTTACCGTCAATGGGCGCCGGTTTCGTTCAATGATTTCAAACTTTTTTTTGCCCAAAATGCACAAGCTGAACCTGCTCGACATGTGGTTCCAGCAAGACGGCGCTATATGCCACGCATCGATTGAGCAATTGAGAAATGATTTCGGTGAGCAATTTATCTCTCCTTTTGGACCGGTGAATTGGCAGTCTAGATCGTGCGATTTGACGCCCTTAGACTACTTTTTATGGGGATACATCAAATCACTTGTCTATGCCGATAAACTAGCGTCTTGGAAGACAACATGTGTTATTATCGAGATACTAGACAATTTGCTCAAAAAAGTGATTCAAAATTGGACTCTCCATTTGGACCACTTCAAACATGGTCGTGGTCAACATTTACATGAAATAATCCTTGAAAAGTAAATGACTAGCACTGTTTTATCAATTCAAATAAAAATTTAATACACTTTTGCAATTTTTGCTATATTTTTTTGACAATTAAAAACTAAACGCTTAAAAAATCACATATTACTTTTCATTTTCATTTTGACCGCTCGATACTCAGGAAAGCTTTAGTGACGGCTTGCTGTGTTCGTCTAATCACAGCAATGTCATCAGCATACGCAAGTACAAGCGTGCCTCTTTTGTTGGCCAGTGAGTTCAGCACAATTTGGTCTTATAGAAGATTGTGTTGCCAGAGTGAATGAAGATCTTGATATCATATCCTACTGGTCAAAAGGTAACAAATTGAAGTTGAACCCCGACAAGACAGTTTGTATTGTTTTTTCAAATAATGACTTTTGTTCATATGATTTTTCACCTGTTGTCCTTGATGGCAACCCGGTTAAAGTTGTAAATTCTGCTAAATACCTTGGTTTCCATATTAACTCCTCACTTACCTGTTGTGATGCTATAAAAGACACCCTGAAAAGTTTATAGTGGACTCCGCAGATTGCGATACTCGACGAACTACTTGCGTCACCTCGTAAAAACAAGATTAGTTAAAACGCTTATAATGCCTTACATTTTGTTTAATTGTTCTGTGTTCCCTTGTCTTGACTCTGTTTGTAAGAATAGCCTAAAAGTTGCGTTTAACGACTGTATCCGTTTTATTTATAATATTCCTAGGTCCAGTAGTGTGTCCAGTTTTACATCCTCAATTTACGGTCTGAATCTTAATCTGTATTTAAACTTCCGCAATATATTAAAATTATTTAAAATTATACAAACTAAGTCTCCTAGTTATCTTTTTGAAATCCTTCATTTTGCACAATCTAATAGAGGTAAAAAACTAATTATACCTTCATTCACACATTGCATTGGAGAGCGATCCTTTTTTGTATCTGCAATTCGAGCCTGGAATTATCTTCCATATAAATTACAGGTAATCAACTCATATGCCGTCTTTCAAAAAAGCTTTTCCTTCATCTTTCCGATAACCGCATCCTAACTTAGACATGACTTATTTTCTTATTTAATGTAATAATTATAATTTAATTTTTATTTATTTATTTATTTACTTTTATCTCTCTTTATTTATCCCTTTTATTTTATTTATTTTTTTATTATCTTAATTGTTCTCAAAATGTATCTTAGTTGTTAATATATCGTATAATCTGTAACGTCTGGAAAACTATGCTTTTAAAAGATATCATATCTTGTAGTATTAATGTAATTTTAATCTAAATACAAATACAAATACAAATTCTTTCTAGAACGATGTCAAGAAAATTATGTGACAGCGGATCGCTTTATCCAAAACCTTTCTTCACTATCAAGGTCTTGGTTAATTCATTACTGTAAACTCTTCTTAGAACAAGAAAAAACCCAAACCAAATCAAACGAACGTGAAACTCTTTTTAAATTCAAAAAAGTGTAAACTCTTTCTGACAAACTAAATTAAGCAAGGACTAATTTATTTATTTTCTAACAACCTTCAGAACAATCTTTGAAAACAATTACACTTCTTTCCTTGAGCGACTACTGCGAAAGACCATAGATGAACTGGCGCGGATTGCAAACTCTACTAATACAATATACATACTCGTATGTATGTAATTTTGGAATCCTTTAAACCCGACACAAGTACACTGTAAGTCAATTACCGTCACGTGTGCAAGCGTCTAAACTGCTAGAATTTGCCATAATGAGAGCATAATTTACACGTAAAATTCAATATGTACGAGCATGTGTAATATGTGAAATGAAGCACATCCTTGAGTGGATTGAGGGTGAATGACATTTATTTCGATTAGGGTTACTTTTTTTATAATTTTCGCGCGCGCAAGGGATTTTGTGTGTTCCTAAGATGTTTGTACATACATAGCCTAGTTGAAGGGAAGTTAAGGTGGGGAACAAGAGATACTAATGAGCGCTGGTTTTAAATGTTTGCAAATTATAGCGACTAGGAAATAAAGATCTCGGCAGGGCATTCCATAAGCGAGTTGTACAGCTTAGGAAAGAATCACGATATTTCAGACTACGTCCGAAAGTGGGCTTGACGATAAACTGATGAGCATTCATATCGAGGCGGGTGTTACGGTCAAAAGTTTGAAGGGGTGGATTGCTACTGGCAATTTCGGTGGTGAAAATAGCGATACAACAGGGTGAGATAAGAGATATTATTGTACTTTATATAGGTAGGCCGTTAAAATAGTTAACAAAAGGTCTAAATTATAACTAAATTATTTTAAAAGTAATTCTAATACAAAGGGAGATTATTTCAATAAATACTTCAAAATTATTTTATACATATTTCACATTGTTTCGATAAAGACCTAACAATTATTTTAGATTTAATTTTAAAATTGTAATATTTTCATATAATTCTCTCAAATTTAATTTGGATAAAAACTTGTTTGCTTCATGGTCCTCTTAGGACAAATTTTTGAAAGTGGTTGTGTTGTATCTGATGCTGTATAATTTGTCCTGCTTGTGTTATATTGTGTTGTTGTAGTCGAAATTCTTTGTCTGCCTTTACTGTTGCTTGAATTTGCCTCTTCTCTCGTGGTTTCAATTATATTTTTTTTTTTACACCGCCTTCATTACCTAAAACTTTAGGTTTATTGTCTTTCTGTTTAGAGTGAAAAGAATTTTTGGATGTTATTAATGTCCTGATTTTCGACGGCCTTGAATGTATGTTTTGCCATTGACTCCAACTGAAAACGGTCCAGGGACTTGGTTTTGAATGAGGCCTTTGGTGTAATTTTGATCATCAGGTTTCAGCTTTATGGGTAATCCTTGTCCCTCGTGTAGCTCGACTTGTGATTTGTCATAATATTTATTGCTTGTAGCTCGGCGTTGATTAATTTTCTCTTTTACGTTATCTGTTTTCTTTTGTTTTGATTTTTTTTATTAGAGGCAACGTGTTCGAGGAGACCTTGACTGGAGAATATCCTATTGAATTTGGAACATTCCGAAAATCAGTGATGATGATTCAGTGTTTTCCAGAAATACTGGTTCGACTCTTCACACTTATTACTGAGACGTTTTACAATTTCACGGTCGTTTGGCTTTTCCATTGCCACGGGGTTAGTATTCCCTTTTTTGGTTTTTGGTTACGTCTATGGATATGTGATTTTCATAGATGCCAGTAGCCCATGATATGGCATTCTCGATTCGCTTGTTCGATTCCAGGAATACGTCCACATTACTAAACCACACCTTACATACTTCGACCACTCTCTCCGCGGGGCTGTCGTAAGGTATTACTTCGCGGGGCTAGTGTTATGCCACTTGCTTATGAGGTTCCTGCAGCTTCTGAGGCTTCTACTTAGCCTTTCTATTCTCCGCAGTTCATTTTGTAGAGTTGTTATAAAAATACATATTTCCGCCCAATTCTCCTCTAACTGCAACGTGTGATCCAGTATTAGCGTAGGGCTGACCAGTGTAGTTCTCTATGCCCTGTAGGGTGGACAATAAAATACTGTATGTTGACGATAGTCTCCTGTTATTCTCCGTCGTCCTCAGTGCCTGCGCCCAGACTGGGGCGGCATACAACAGATCTGATGTGACAACTCTGGAGAGTAGTATCCTTTTTGCGTATCCAGGTCCATCAATATTAAGGAGTATGCGCGAGTGAGCTAAATGTATTTGCGATGCTTTCTTGTTTAAATAGTTTACGTGTATTTAGAACAATAATCTGTTGTCCAGCATTACTAAAAGATATTTTACTGCTTCTTTGGACTTGATTTTTTGGTTGGCCACCTGGAAGTTGGCGAACTCAACAGTTTTTTGACTGGTTATGAGGACAACTTCCATCAATCAATACTTTATCCGGACAATTCCTTCGTTTGTAGCGGATACAACTGTACGAATGTCATCAAATTACCGTCGCCCCACAGGCGACGCCAATCGTGACATTGAAAATTTTCCACCTTCATCTCAATTTCCTGTTGTTGAAATAGCTCGTAATTATACGCAGCCAGTAATATGGTGTATCCATTCTGGCGAATTCGCGGAATTAAAAGCATTTTTAACGTAGAGCGTTACTCTTCCACAGTACTCCTTTGCGTCGTAGGGCCACCTTTCCCTTTCGATGACGCCTTTTGTGATATCAATTACTGCTTTTATGGCATCAACAGTAGATCGCATTTTTCTAAAGCCAAATTGAAGGCTCTTTTTTTGTCTGCCATTATGAGTTATCTATTGTAGATTATCTTTTCGAAGATCTTTACCGTGGTGTCCAATAGGCATATTGGGCGATAGTACGATGATATTTCTGGAGGCTTCTTTCCTTTCCAATTTACACTTCTCGGGAAACGTTTCTTCTTCGAGGTAATTCTGTATCGTCATCATAAGCAGGTATAATCTCTTTTTTATAGCCGGTTTTACTGCCTTGTTTGGAATGCCATCGGTTCCGGGTGCCTTGTTGTCGCCTATCTTGTTGCATGCCTGGAGCAGCTCCTCCTGGGTAATTAATGGAATATCCACTGAACTGGCTTCTCTTACGATATTGGACGTAGTAGTTGGTATTTTGCCCAAAAGATGCTCTACTATGGATTTCAGCATTATTGAACTTGTTATTGGAGGGGTTTTGTAGCCCTTCAGTTTAGTCATTACCATTCTGTATGCTGAACCCCATGGGTTAATGTCGGCCTCCTCATAGGGGCGTTTAAAGCACACGGTTTATCTTTTTAAATTGCGCGTTGCCAGTTTAAAAATCTTCAGGTATTGTTGGAAGTCTGGCGTCCTTCTTGAACACCGGACTTTCCGTCGGGCTGGTAGGCAGTAACACTGTGGTGTCTTCCAACTGTTTATTCTTCTAGACATGGATGCATCGCACACAGTGGTAATGGTATTTGTGGGAAGGGTTCCGCTGTTCCGCTTAGGGTTAGGTCATTGTTCAACATCTCTTCGACCGTTTCCTTATCCAAAGTTCTGTCGTAAGTTTTATTTCTTTTATTTCCAATACTATCATTTTATGGTTACAGTGTGAGTATTCTTCACTGATGCTCCACTTTATGGTTCTCAGGATAGAGCAGCTCGATGATACAGCCAATTTTAGCATTCCGATACGTATTTGCGCGACATTTGTTGGCGAAAATGATCGATAGGGCAGCGAATGTTTCCACTACGGTCCTTTCTCTGGTGTTAGTAAGTCTGTTGCCCCATTATGTGGCCCACGCATTAAAGTCGCTACCTATAACCACTGGGGCTCTCCGAAGAGAGTCCGCGGTCAGATTATCCAACATTTGTTGGGATTCGTTGGTCACCAAGTTGGGTCGAGCATAGCAGCTGTATTACATTTATTTTCGCCCACACGAAGCCTTCTGTTTGCTCGCTCGTGTTTTGGAAAGCATACTGTCCACATGTCCATACTGCCGTTTGTTTTGGCTTATCTGAGATCCAGTTAGCGTTCTGGGGGTTATGATAAGTAAATCATGACAACGTTTTTGGCCGTATATGCTAGGATTCCCTGGGCTATTCTACAGTGATTAAACAAAGGGGGTAGTATGGTGATGAGTTTATGTCGCTGAAATTGAATCCGTTAGAAATCAAGAAAACATTTATTGTTGAAATTATGGGCGCCGACAGTGATAACTTTTTGCGGGATACCATATGTTGAAAAGTTTATTTGAAATAACGTCAAAGACCGTGACCAATTCTGAAAATTGGCAAACTGTAACTAGAATATGGTATTTCTCTTTCTGCCTTTATACTCGTCTACTGATTCACAAATATCCATATCCGGAACTTTATGTGCCATCATTGGAAGATTTTGCTGTGCACTTCTCTTATCATATTTTGCAGGATTCTGTAATTTTTTTCCGATTTATTAATTTTTGGCGATACTTAGAAGTGAAAACAGACTAAAAAATGGGCCAATTTGTTATTGTAAAATTAAATTATAGAAACTAAAAAAAAAGGTCCCAGCGATATCAGGTCATTTATGTGAAGAAGTAGTATACTAAATTTCAAAAGGATCGGTTGAGTAGATTTTGATTTAAACCGTACATCGGCTTTAAAAATGACAAATGTCAGAAAATCGCTTTAAAGTTGTGTATACCAGAAAATCCTATCTTAGTTAGTTTTGCTAAGATTTGTTTCAAATTTTTATCCAATAATCTTAAAATGTTCTGCAATCATATAAAATAATAAAAAAAAATAAAAACAAAAGTTTAAAAACGTTAACCTCCCCTTAAACACTTTTGTCTTGACAATGCCATGCAGGCCTTTTGCCAATTGTGTAAGATTTGGAAGAAATTTAGATAAGTAGGTTACCATTTTTAAAAAGTGTGTGTTTCTTGTATGTTTTATGGCTTACGCATGTTTCAAATTGCTTTATCTCATCTAGGCTTACGCTCTTTGTTGTTAATATATGTCAGTAAAACTTAACTTCCGTGACAGCCAGTCTCATTTTCTATTTGTTAAGCTTAACATTTGTCTCTTTCAGCCTTTCAGAAAGATTTCGAAGTTTTCTGTTGTGGTCTTTCAGGGCTAATTCATAAGTGTCGCTAATGCCGTAAACTAGTATATCATCTGCAATTGATTCTACTCCTCCTAGGCTCTGTACGAATTCATTTTGTTTTTGTTGGTATATCTCTGCTGATGCACTTTTACGTGGAACTCTGTGCATGTAGTGCCCGTAAGGTGCCCAGAAAGTTCCATACTGTCTTCATATAATGGTATTTGCAAATAGCTATTTTTGGCATCCAGAATCCGAAATACAATATTCTGCAATGGATATTGCTGGGCGAACCTCTTCAATTGTTGTCATTTGCTATTTTGCCCTCCTAATAGCCTTGTTGGGGAACTGAGGGTCTAAAGATATTGGTAGATTTTATCCTTTTTTTTGCCGTTTTCTAGTCTCACTTTTTAACGCGTTTCTTGCAGCTATAGGGATTCTCTTAGGGCTTTCATGAACTGGCGTACGATCCTTATCTATTTCAAAGCTAACTTTGTAAGGCATTCTACCATCTCCCCCAAGTATGCAGGCGGATTCAGATACAAGTTCTTCAAGAGCAATTTTTTCATTCCATTTAAGTGCAGTCGATTTTACGTCTGCAGTTGCTGAAACTAATCCAGGTGCTTGGCGAACAACCTGAAAAGACACTTTGAACTGTTTTTCACTCATTTTACACTTCAAAATAGTTTCAACAATTGGTTGGATTGAATTTGCAGAAAAAGGTTTGAGATTCAAATTTCTCAATATGGCAGCAATTGAACACATATATTAATTACCCTTCAGTACATTTCAAACCACCACTGTATTCAGTCGCCTTTTACTTTACTCCATAATTATGAATTCTAGTTCTGCTTAATCCAGTTCAATCAATCCAATAACCTAATTTCTCACCCAAAAATTGGTGTCACGTTTACGCCTTTTTACTAGTCTGTTAATTTCGCGACAGTGCGTTTAGTACATTTTTTACTTATTTTCTCCGCAATCATTTTTGTGTTGCTTTTTGTTTTCCTGGTCTTCGTCATGTCTTCTTGTGGATTAACCACCTACTCCATTAACGGCAACAATGCTGACTTTGTTACCTGTAAGGAGATCTGCTGTAAAATATTCCATATTATTTATGTCAGCCTTAATAAAAGAAATACGATCTTCGTTAAAGTGTTTTCTGAAAAACTGCTGTTCTTCTGTGACGAGCGTATCAATATCTCTTTCTCATATGTGCTTCTTGCAATCAGTGGCAGTGCCTCAGTGACTCCAATGAACTAAATCATAACTCTCTGGTCAGAGTGATAACGGACTAACTATCAATCTTTGAACCTAGTGTAAGATGTGTGGAAGACTTTGGTCAGAGTATCGAAAGACAAATTGCGCATTTACTTAAATTATAAACTGCAAGATCCAGAAATGAAGAAATATCTAAGCGCCTCCTCGATAAAGTGTGAAGTAAAATTATTTCTATCGTACCGCTACAATTTGTTGAACCAAATGTCAGCGACATCTCTCGCCCAAATGTATGGGAGTGCAAATCAACTGCAGCTAGAATATCACCTTCGACAAACAACAACGTGTCCGTGGTTAGCAATAGTGGAGAGTTGCTCACAATGGACGAATAGAATTCACTCGCAATGGAGATGATTACAAATTTAGGTAAATGTTAATCTAGATTAGACCAATTCAATATTATCGCAGGCACAAGGATTGGGGCTGCAACAGAGCAAAAATGTATTGCCCGACCTATCTGTAATGTTTCCACCTAATCCTACTTATTTCCTAGCTAGTTCCCGTAGAGGTCCATCTGTCATCGACGTGTTTGTAACAAATGTCCCTGGTCTTTTGTGTCCTCCAATTTCGTTACATTATCCAAATTACGAGTAGCAAGTCGGGCTTGGAGAAAGTGCAATAGTTTCCAGATCTGGAAAAAGCAACCTGGAAGAGTTTTCGGTCGAAATTGAAAATATAACTTAGAACATTATCTACAAACCATGAAAATATATCAACCCAAAATGAAGTCGAGTTGATTGTCCAAGACCTTTCGGAACAAATTCTTAGTTCGGCTAACAATACTCGTAGTATCCCAACTAACTTCGGAGACGACAACATCGTTTCGACCATTTTTTCTCTGAAAATTGGTGCTTTTTTTTTATAATCAGCGCGCGCTCAAGGAGTTTTTGTACCTTTAAAATATACGTACACAGCGCGGGAGAACGAAATTTAGGGAGGAAGAAAAGACAGGTACCAATGTACATTGTTTTTAAATGTTTGTAAATTATAACTACCAGGAAACACAGAGATCGGCAGGGCATTCCATAAGCGATTTGTACGGCTTAAGAAAGAATCACGATATTTTAGATTTCGTAAAAAATGGGCTTGAGGGTATACTGATGATGGTTGAAAGTTTGAATGGGCGGAATACTACTGGCAATTGGTGAAAATAGCGATAAAACAAAGTGAGACAAGAGACATTACGTCGGTGTTAGAGGGTGTCAATTGATTGACTGATATTAGTATTACCAATGAGTTTTATCGCACGGTTTTGAATCCTATCTAACAGGTGCAGAGATGTTTTAGGAGCGCCTCAGATCAGAGGGGGTAAAATATTTCTTACATCGCTTGAGGAAACCTAGACATTTCGCAGCATATTTGGCGACGTCGAATATGTGGTCATTCCAACGTAAGCTGTCACTAACACACATACCGAAAATGGAAAGTTTATCGGTTTCGACGATGCAAGTGCCATTCATGGATAATGGCTGGGTATTTGAATTTAGCTTTAATGACAGCAGACAGCATTGAGTTTTGGAAGCATTAAATTCCACTCGGTTGATAGTTCCCCAATTAGTTATGCTGTTAATATCGGAATTTAATGAGCTGCCGTTCCCCTTCTACAGCCGAAGAGCAGGGGCATGAGTCTGGGAACGAATATGAAAAGCAGAGAGTATTGTCATCGGCAAAGGAATATATTGGATTAGAAGTGGCAGACAAGAGATCATTGATAAAAATTAAAAAGAGTGTTGGAGACAGAATGGAGCCGTGGGTCACAGCAGCATTTATTTTGTGAACATCAGACTTGAAACCGTTCAAGACAGCTTGGATTGAAAGTTCCGAAAGGTAATTTCTAATCCATTGAAGAAGAAAGTCATCGATCCAAAAAGCACGCATTTTCGACAAAAGAGCGTGATGCCAAACTCTGTTAAATGCCTTAGAAATATCAAGTGCAACTATCTTGCTTTTGCCCGATTGCTGTGCGTTTAGGTTCTACTTTTCGGTGAGACATGCCTTCAAGTCACCAGTGGACCTGTTGCTACGAAAACCAAACTGCCGGTTATTGAGAATTTTCAGCGTTTCGAGATATTTCATGAGCTGACGGTTTGTCAGCGTTTCCATGACCTTGGAGAGAAGGGGCGTAAGTGCAATGGGTCTGTAGGAGGAGAGAAAAGAAGATTCGCCTTTTTTAGGGACGGGCTGGACAAATGCTGTTTTCCATCTGCTCGGAAAGAGTCCTAAATAGTAGGACTGATGAAAAAGCTTACGCAGTGTTTTTGCCAGCGTGGAAGAACCCCTTTTCAGAAGAAGGGGATATGCCATCTGGACCAGCGGAGTTATGTATGTTGAGATATTTAAGTACTCTTGCTACTACACGAGTGCGAAAGTGGATTCGTCCCATTGTAGATTCGACGCTCTCCAGTGTAGGCGGGGATAAAGCACAATCTGCGAGTGTTGAGCTAGCCGCTAAGTGTGCAGCAAGCAGATCGGCTTTGTCCAAAGAGCTGACAGCTGGAATGACATTGTAAATGAGCGTTTGGATGGAGGATGAGGCAGAATTTCTGGTGTTTTCTTTTCTTACGTCTTCGCGTACGCGTCTATACTTTTCATTCCTTCTCCTTCTTTGATGTACCTTGCATAACGAATTAAGTGTGCTCAGCAAGTGCATAAAGTAGTTATCTGTTAAATATGACCTCAGGGCTACTTTTTCTCTCGAGCAATCGGTTTGATAATTTTAATTATTACGCCTAGGGACATCGGCGGAAATAAGAAGAACTCTTATTATCCAGTCGAAAGTGTTTTGGAAGGTTCAAATTAACATCCCAATCCAAAATTTATATCCCCTCAGCCCCCAAAAAACCCTTTACATCATTTAGTGTTTTCTTGCTAAAGAAAGCAATAAACGGAATAAGTACTTCCTATGATTACATCACCCAACTTCGTGATGGGAATTTGTTAATCCTCGTAAGATCACAACATATTGCCAACTTATTTTTATTTAAAAAAATTTCCTTCAAATCTATGACAAATTACAGTTTCCTTACACAGTCAGCTCAACTCCTCTAAAGGCACAGGTGCTTGATTAATGTAACTCAGAAAGAGCTAATAGAGGAAATGAAGTAGCAGGGCGCTATTGACGTGTACAAACAAACAAGTCCACCAACGCGGTGCAAACGTTGTCGAATCCTCTGGCATAGCGCCAAAAGGTGTATTAAAGAACAAATTTGCGTGTCATGTAACCCTCCTCTTTATGTAAAGAAGAGCAACCAGCATCCAGCAACCAGCATCCAAGCAAAGAAACTCTAAAAATTAAAACTATTAAAAAATGCAGCATTGCCGAGGCAGAAGGAATTTACATTGTGGAAAATTCAGCTCAAACTTCTTCGAGCCTATCAATTTAAATGATTGACCCCTATCAATCCACCGGCAGTATAAAAAAAATGTAGAACAAACAGCATCCGACACTCATAATACACAATTTAAAATTTCCGCAACTGATCTTTCAAGCATTTCAGATTCTAACACAACCATAAACCTAAACTTTGATACAACGTAATCTCCCGCTAACAATCATGAATGAAATGAAATAAAATATCAATAGTCAATTACATAAACCAAAACCCCTCTCCCCACCATAAAATCACATTTCCCTAAGATCCCCGCTAGATTAAATATAATCTCTCAACAAAATAATTTTTTAACCTAAACACACGAACAAACACTTCTGATAATTTTCAAAAATGTGAAATGAATTTCTCTTAACTGCAAACGCAAGACCCACGCCATCTAACAGAATGTCAATTGATTATGATAACCTCCCCGAAAATCATGATGACGACATCTAACCATAGAATTGAAACTCCAGTCAATGATTCTGTCGCTCAAAGGTCGAAACACTCGGATCTCTCTCAAGATTTGAGTGGTTCGACCTCGGGGCGACAGAGTCTAAACAATCAACCAATAATAATACCACCAACTGGTTTTTCGCAGTATTGCCACACTAATACTACAAAAAAGCCCCTTAAATCTATAAACACACCCCTTAGGGTTCTTCAATGGAATCTTAATGGATACCTCAGCAATTACAATAAACTAAAAATCCTATTAAAAGAAAACAACCCACATATACATAGTATGCTTCCAAGAAATCCATGTCCTTTCTAATACAATGCCTAAATTTCCAAAGGAATACGAACCCTATTTTCACAACTTGCCCAATATCTCAGTTTCTAAACAGGGTACAGGTATTCTTATCCGTCCGTCATAAAATCGTTCAAGTTAACTCTAATATCTCCTTGTTAGCTGTGAAATCCAACTTAATATAAAATTCACTATAATACAAGTATCTCTATACATTCATCCATTCTAACATTTCACCGCAACGGATTTAGAAAACATTTTAGGAATGCTGTCTACACCAGTAATCCCGACAGGTAACTTTAACTCATGGAGTCCCCTTCTGGGCTCCCCAACTGTTAACGCAAGAGGGAAAGACGATGTAATATTCTTATCCAATCCGGAATTACTCATTTTTCAACACATCGCACATTTACTCACGTGGACCTAACTCTGATCTCCCCTCTTTTTCACCCAATTCCAGTTGGGTAAGAAAAGACTTCTTGCATGGAAGTGACCACTTCCCAATCATAACTAGAGTTTTTCTCGGTCGACCAAATAATTACTCCACTCCCAATTTTCAAATTGACTGCGCAGATTGGAATTTATTTGAAAAAAATGCTCTTGTGTTTTATCAATAATTACTCCCCATCCTTAAACGTTAATAAGGAAGCAGCTACAATCTGTAAAGGTTTGCGTTATGCCGCCAATTTTGCCATTCCCCAGACCAAACACAAATCTATTAAAACAATGGTACCATAGTGGAGTCCTGAACTTGCGAGAAATAGCAAACATTTTTTGAAATACCCCAATGATTCCAATTTGATTAAGTACCGCAAAGCTAACGCTCTATTCCCTAGAAAAGTTAAGGAATCAAAATAGCAAAGCTTTCAAAATTATACTTCAAATCTAATCCCTAATACCCTAATTAAAAAAATATGTTCAGATGTCAAAACACTCACAGAAAACTACGTCCCTTTCTAAATTAAAGTAATTTAGAACCACTCACTGATTCATTCCAAATTGCTGAACACTTTGCCAAAAGCTGGTCGACCTATTCACAGGATTCTAATTTTTCTAGTGAGTTTTGTGATTCGAAATGCAACTGTTGAATAGAAAATACTTGGATTATGAACCATCTCCAACTGCCAGGTTAATTGAACTTCCTATTAACAGCATGGAATTCGACAGTTATTTTAGTTCCGTCAAAGAAAACTTGACAACGACAGGATATTGTACCCTATGATTAAGAACGCTCCTTTCCAAGTTAAAAATCGTATTCTTGCACTTTTTAACCAAATTTTAGGAAACAGAATCGTACCACAGGCATAGAAAATGGCCACTACGAATGGGTATAGACTAATTTCATTACTACCTTGCATTAGTTTTAGAGACGATTGCTGCCAAAAGATTGCTATAGTTCGCTGAAAGGCATAATCTTATCAATCCAAACCCAGTAGCTTTTAAACACGGTCGAGACACCATTGATTCTCTGCTCTACGTTGATGAATTTATCTCATCAGCCCCTTCATCCAAAAACTATGTCTTTTTAATCTCGATTGACTTTGAGAAAGCCTTAGACCGAATCGGCATTCACATCATTCTAAATAAGTAATATAAATACATTTTTGATAAATACGAGTAGATAGTTCAAAAATAAAGTAAAGAATATACTTTCGAATATACTTACTTACTTACTTAGGTGGTGCTACAGTTTGGGATGGACATGGGCCTCAACCAATAAGCCTCTCCAATTAGCGCGGTCTTTGACTAACAGCCTCCAGTTACGCACTCCAAGTTATCTGAGGTCCCTTTCCACTTGCGCGCTGCACCTAAGGCGAGGCCTTCCTCTACTGCGTTGTCCCTCCGGAAGAGAATCGAAGATTATGCGGGCTGGAGCGTTGGTTTTCATTCGCTCTAAATGTCCCAGCCATTTCAAATGCCCAATATGTAGTTTTTTGACCAGGTTGATGTCGCAGTACAGCTCGTAGAGCTCCTCGTTGAATCGTCTTCTCCAAAACCCGTCAACGCATACGGGACCAAATATCTTATGAAGAATTTTTCTCTCAAAACGGACAAGGATATCTTCATCCGCTTTAGAAAGGGTCCATGCTTCGGGTCCAGCGTCCGGAATCATAGCAGCAGGACTGGGATTATAAGGATTTTATATAGAGTTTTCATGGTTGTTCGGGAGATGGCCTTACTACACAGTTGCCTTCTTAGCCCAAAAAAAACAGCGATTAGTAAGGGTTATTCTTCATTTGATTTTTGAAGATATGGCGTTTTCAGATGTGATAGTAGAGCCGAGGTAACAAAGTCCCTTACTACCTCAAAGTTATAGTTGTCGATTGTGATATTCTGGCCTATTCGCCGATGTTGGGTGTCCCTTCCTGTTGCTAGACCCATCCTTGTCGCTTCTGTTCCAATACTCGCAGACGCACCGCATCAATATCGTTGGTGTATGCAAGCAATTGAACAGACTTTTGAAAGATCGTACCTCGTGTGTTGGCTTGTGAGTTTTGCACAATTCTTTCAAGTATGATGTTAAAGAAGTCACATGACAGTGCGTCGCCTAGCCTAAATCCTGTTTTGACATCAACGGTCTCGGTTAGGTCGTTACCGACCTGGATCCAGCAGCGAGCCTTTTCCATCGTCATCCTGCACAAGTGAACGAGTTTGGCAGGGATGCCAAAACCAGGCATGGCTCTGTATAGCTCGTTTCTGTAGATTCTGTCATATGCGGCTTTAAAATCGATAAAAAAGTGTTGAGTATCGATTTGAACTTCTTGGGTTTTCTCCAGGATCTGCCGTTGTGTGAATATTTGGTCAATTGTGGACTTACCGGGCCTAAAATCGCCCTGATTGATTCCAATCAGATCGTTGACAAATGGTTTCAGGAGATCGCACAATACGGCAGACGAGATCTAATATGCGATGTTTTGGAGACTGATACCTGTATAGTTGGTGCAGTTTAGAGGGTCTCCTTTCTTGTAAATCGGGCAACCAGGTTTCATTCATAAGGCATGCATTCATCTCTCCACCAGGTAATCTACTTCTGCCTTAAATAGTTCGGCCCGGCAGCCTTGTTCAACTTCAGTTTGAATGTTGCTATCCTCTAATTCATTTCAGCCGGGCGGACGGAGTTCTTGAATCGCCAATATTGAATGGTTTTTCCATATCCACAACACCGACTGTGACTCTACTCTACTAGAAGGTTTCCTTGTTCATCTCTGCAGGTTTCCGTTCGGTTCTTATTACCCTGACACGTTCTTTTTATCTTTTGGTAAAACTTCCGAACATTATTCTTGGAGTAGCACCTCTCTATTTTTTCGATCACGCTTCTAATGATCTTTCCTTTTTCTTCTTTTGCTCGTTTTCTGCTTGCCGGCACTCTTCATAAAACCAGGGGCTTCATGACGGTGGGCGGTTGAAACCTAGGATGTCAGTTGTCGGATTTCTGATGGCTTCTCGGCATCTAAGCCACTGGTCTTCAGCACTTGATGCTGGTTGCAAATGACTTCTCGAGAGGTTGAGGGATACGCGATCGGCAAAGTTTCTGGCGGCCTCTTGCGATCGCAACCGTTCAACGTTAAATCTTCTCATAGTATTACACCGTTGTTATGGCGTCTGAGGTAGCCGTACATTGGCTGCAACCAGGTAGTGGGCCGAGTCTATGTTGGCCGCTCTGAAGGACATCTAAAATACTTGAGGAGTCCCTGACGTCGATCGCAGAATTACCAATCTGGTTGACAGTTTGCTGATCTGATGTCTGCCATGTTCCATCGTGAATATTGAGGGGAGGAAACCATGTGTTTGCTATAGTAACGTTACGTTCCGCAGCGAGATCGATTAGCCTAAGTCCGTTTCCAGACGTGGTGTTGTGTAGGTTATGTCTTCCAATTGTGCTACTAAAGATGTCCTCCTTTCCAATTTTGGCATTATGGTCACCTAGGACTATTTTAACATAATACATCAGACAATGCTCGTAGATTTTGTCGAGGAACTCGCAGAAAGTTTCTTTGGTAGCATCGTCCTTTTCTTTTGTTGGGGCGTGAACGCATATAAGGCTGATGTTAGCGAATTTGTCTTTGATACGGATTGTTATATCGCTCATTTTTGGAAAGCTCATGACTTCTTGCCTATATCTGCCTCTTTATAGCAGATACAATAGTCATAGCTAATTGTTCGGCTGCACGCGGCCTGTTCAAGGTCCGAACATTCAACGCGCAGATCCGAAAGTCGTTGCACTTTCCAATATACAAGATCTAAAAAACGGGATACACCAAGGCTCGACACTTTCGGTGATCCTCTTCATCATAGCATATAACGAGTTAAGAGAAATAATTTGTAAAGTCAAAAGCATAGGTCTTGCTCTCTATGCGGACGATCTAAATTGAATGTCCAAATGTAGTGATACCAATCGATGTGTTTAGAACTAAAAAAAACTCTAGTTTCCCGACTAAATGTCATTAGATACCTTTCTTCAAAAAATGGTTATACTCACTTAAATGCACTAATTCAAGTAGATGAAGCAATCATTTTATCAAAGATTGATTATGGGCTGCTTATATATGGCAAATTTTTGCAATCAAACCTAAAGCAACTGCACTCCTCCTACCATGCTGCGATACGAATATCTCTAAAAGCATTTAGGACAACCCCAATAAAAAAATATGTCGCCAGAAGGAGGATTTTTAAGTATTGAAGATGGGATCAACTTTTTAACATCTCAACTCATCTCAAAAATCTGCGAATCCAGCTGCTCCTCAATTGTCTCAGATGCTACAAAAATGTTGAAACGTGAAAAGGTCCCAAATGTTCCATCAACTTTGCATAAAGCGTTATCTTTTGCTAGTGAACTCGAAATAGTCTCAAATGTTAAGAGTATACCTGTTCCAAAAAGTACCCCTTGTTTTTGCTGGAAGGAGCCATAAAAATTAGCTTATCTAAACATAGTAAAGACTCGACACCTACTGAAATTCTTATTCAACTCTTTCAAGAGGGGGAGAATACCTTCCCTACCAACACCTGGAATGTATTATATACAGATGGTTTCAAAAACGACTAGAGTCTGGTATTGGTATTGTCAACATAAATTGTGTAACATTGCGGAAAAGCTCCCAATCGTCTTGACAGACAGCCTCTCTGTTGTTCGCGCTATACGCAACGTCGAACGCCATTCACCGGTAATCACTCAAAATCAAAATCATATGGGTTCCAGCTCAGATTAGTATAAAGGGTAACGAATCAGCTGACCTTGCAACTAAATCAGTTTCAATGGACTCGAATGTTAAAATATCTGCATACCGATCCAGCTAAAAAATTTTGGGCAAATTACAATAATACAAACTCAACAAAACTTTCGCTTTGAACACCTTCTACTGCCCCAAATGTTTTAGTATATCATAATTAAAAAATAAAACATGGATTTACGGCTCAGCAGAAAGCCTACGAAGCTCCCGCTGTAGTCCTGAAGTTATTATTTTTAGCATTTTTGTAAGTTAATAAATAATAATAATAATAATAACACCCCATGTGTTCCAAAAAAATTCCATTATCTCAAAATATCGCCTCATATTTCAGAACTCATTAGAGTGAGGTACATACGCAGAAAAATATGGCAAAGATACTCCCAACAGGTTTCCCGAATTTAACAAAGTAATACATAAGAAAATTCAAAACCATCGAAACGTAAAGTGGAATAATAATCTTAGTGTTTTAAACACAGCCTCAAAACCCCTTTGGAATGTAGTCAAAGTTATCAAAAATAAAGACAATTAAATTCCTCCGAATACCTACTTCACTGGCAAGGAAAAACCTAGGCATTTGCTTTAAATTTTTTAAAGAATCATTTAGTATATCAAAATTTAGGCGATGTAAATACAAATACTGTCGCTGAGAATTCTTTACGTGTATTTAATTTAACTAGCTACGAAATTCCATGGAATCAATTTGTAACCACCACGGACATTAAATTTTTCCTAAATAATTTATCTAGTAAAAACTGAGGAGGAATCGACAAGATTTACCTTAGGAAATTGCCAAAGCTGGGAGTAAAATACATTTCCTTCATTAATAATGCATGTCTTAAAATGCAGTATTTTCCGGATGAGTAAAAAATTAGCAAAGCTGATTCCAATCCTCAAAGCGGGCAAACCTTCAGAAAGAATAGAAAGCTGTTCTGTGCTCATTAAGTGCAGTAAGTAAACTTTATGAACTAATTCTAAAAGAAAAAAATTTTAAAATTATTGATTATTCTTCGATATAGGCAATTCGGGTTTAAACGTAATCATGGGACCTCCCATCAAGTTCTGAGGATGAGTAATGTTATTATAAGAAATCGTTCAATAGGTAGATCTACAGATATGATCCTACTAGACATTTAAAAAGCTTTTGATATAAAATAGCAAATTTCGATGTTTTAATGTGCATGTTAATAGCTATGAGCCCGAATTAGTAAATTTTTATGCTGGTGTTCTCCAGGGTTCAATTTTATATAATTTGTACACTTCAGATATACCAATCCTTCCAGTAGCAGTAGTGAAGTAGCAGTATATGCCGATGACTTAGCTATATTTTCATCTCATGAACTTAGTCTCAATATCGAGACGAATTTAATAAATGCTTCTAAAGTATTTGAAGAATTTTACACAAAGTGGAGAATAAGGTTTAACGCCGAAAAGATTCAAGCTATCGTCCTTACTAGAAAACGGAAACCTATTAAAGATTATACTGAACCTGCCATGGCTTCACCCTACCTCAGACCTCCATCTGAAAGTTAATGTTAAGCTCATCATAACATGATTCGTTTAGTTATACAGGGTGTCCCCTAATTCGTTAATAATAATTTTGGAAATGATTGCAGGGCATAGTATACCCATACCCACAAAAGCTTTACTTTGGTGTACCCTGACCCATGTTAACGGAAATTGTTCTATTAGTACTAACGGTAGAAACTTTATGTAGTGTTAAGTTCTTTAAAAAAAAATAAAAAATCTTATAGTGATATAACTGTCCAAGCGTTAACTCCTCCTGCCACCGCTCCACGAAAATTTGTCACAAAATTTAAGACGAAGTGGACACCTTTAGAGTAGCAAAGCGGGCTAGACTGACTGAGTGCCCCAAATTATGCAGATGTTGCTTGGATTTCTGAATGTTACAAAAAGAGGTATGGCATCAGCATCCGGCAATGCACAATATTCCCAACATCTCACTACACAAGCAAACGTAACTTCAAGCTAAACTTACTGGCTAGATATCAATGGTTATTTGTTAACCCATCTAACACCAACCTTAACCTTGGAAAGATGCGGGTCTCTAAATGGACAGATCAACCCACCCACAATAAAGCTAATTATAAATTGCCCAGATCTATTCCCCATTCACATCCTAAGCCTGACCCCAACCAAAATATTTCACAATTTCTCCCCTTCTGTCTATATCCCTAGGCAACCTTCTTAACGTCTTACAACAATAGCACCAACATCAACGCATTTTTTTTAATTTATCCCCTGCCCCTGATACTATCACTGCTCAATCACCCACACCCCCTCCTTGTAATACTAACAACTGCTTTCCCAATTTTAAGCTTTCGCCGCCGAACGCTAAATTGACCCAAAAGAATATTGATACCACGGAATGTCAGTATGCATTCTCCACGCTATGGGATAAATAGATACGAGTATACAAAAATATATGTCTCTTTCGAGTATATTTTCAAGATAAATTTTACTCTGTTTGTTTTGGAGGTAAAACCAAAATAAGTGTCATGGTCTCCATCCTACGGGAAGGCCTTCTTCTGATATAAATAGTCTTAGGAAACTTTACCACAGGCACCACGAAATTTTCAACACAGCTCCACAAAACGTTGCGGATGACCTCTCTCCTTTCCGCAGCTATGTACACTCTAAAAGCGTTTCTCACCTTCAGCGTAGCCGAACTGGCACAGTTTTTCGTTCCTAACTTGCCTTCTCTGTTTGCATCTCATCTGTATTCCCCTACATGCCACAAACTACTACCTACATTTACTACCAAATGTAAGAGGTTTGCGCTCTAAAACTCGTGCTGTTTTGTCGAAATCTCATGGCATATCTTTCGACGTCTACGCTCTTACAGAAACCAATCTGATCCCAGGCATAAAAAACCAGGAGCTATTCCCATCTTCTTTTAATATTTTCCGAGATGAGGATCACTCTCTCCCTATGGTTAATGATCCTCCATGTCGAGGTGCCCTACTTGCCATTTACAATAGCCTCAACTCATCTATTATCGCTATTCCTTCTTCTATCAAACTTGACTTTGTTTCAATTATAGTAAAGTAACACTTCCTTATAGGCCCCTGTACGATGTGTGTTGCTGCATTCTCCCAGCTCAACATATCGAATCCTACATGCTTTCTATTAAAGCGATTGACCAACTTATTGACCTAAGTGATCCCATCGACAATATCCTTATCTTTGGTGAATTAAATCTGCCTCTACCGAAGTGGATTCCATAGAATGATCGCTTCTTTTTTACCACGTCGAACGCTAGTTCATCCAAGTAGAACAGACTCAAACCTATGCCTAGTAAGTGGCGTCCCTAACTCCCACTAGACATTATTTTCACTAGCAATCCGATTAACACCACAGTAACGTTTTGTCCCTTAACGCCATCAACAATCGATAACTTTCACCTCCTCTTCAAATCTCATTTTCTCCATAACTCTCCAGCCCAGTCCATTTCTTCCCCTACTCTCTTTTCTTAAAAATTCCATAAAGCTAATTTTCGCAAAATTAATATCTATCTCAGCAAACCTTCTTTTGATTTTACCACCATATTTTTTGCTGTTTCCATTTTTTATAGTGAAATATTTAATTCTATTTCTCTTTACGTCCCCTTTTTGCGACCTAAAACATCATCTGCTTCGCCTTCCTGGTATAATAGAACACTTGGCTCTTTACGAAACAAAAGGAACTAATTATGTGTAGTTTTTCTTGCCACCAATTCTTATTCTGTCTATTCAACTACCTTAGAACGTACATCCAATTTACCCAGCTCCATAACAGCCTCTATCGGCGCTTTCTCGACACAGCCCAGACCGACCTTCTCAACGATCCTAAGAACTTTTATCAATTCATCAACTACAAAAGAAAATCAAACGGTTATCTCCCATTATAAAAGAAAAGTTACAAAATCTCAAGGATGAATTTTTACCCGGACCAGATGGGCTCGCAGCAATATTTCTCAAAAAGTGTGCATCCAATGTTTCTCTCCTACCTTTTTCCCTATTTCAGCTATCCCACTTACAAGGGGAATTTCCCTAAGGTTTACAAGGAGTCTTCTACAAAAAGGGTTCAAAGAATGTCGCAACTAACTACATAAGTAAAATGTTCGAAAGTTTTTTATGTGAAGTTCTAAGCTTTCAGTTCAAGTCTCTTATATCCCCCAGTCAGCATTGATTTCTGAAAGGTAGATCAACTTCTACAAATTTAGTTGAATTCGTATTATCCTTTGCGCTTTCAGCTCTAGAAAATTTCAACGAAATCAAGGTTATTGCTACAGTTTTGCTAAGGCCTTCGATAAAATATCACGTCGATTGATCCTTTTAAAATTGTTTTCCCTCGGTTTTGAACCCATATTATTAAAATGGATATCTTCTTAAATGAAAAACCGATATTATAGCGTTCGTTTTATGTCATCCTTCTCAACCCCGTTTTTAGCCACTTCTGGTGTCCCACAAGGCAGCCATCTAGGTGTTCTCTTTTTCATTTTAACTACAAATGATCTTGAGAGGATTATTAAACACTGAACCCTTTCCATTTACGCCAACGACACTAAGTTCTCCAAAACTATTTCTTCACCCCTAGACTCTATTCTTCTTTAGGAAGACCTCCATAGGGTTTTCACTTGGTGCCTAAAACATTGCTTAGAGCTTAATGTCAATCAATCAATCAATCTTCTCGACTGTATTTTCTGCATGGCCAACCTATGCTCCAGGTTCAGTCCCTTCGCTACCTTGAAATATTAAACGATAGAAGGTTAAACTTCCGTTCGCCTATTGATGCGATAATCCTTAAAGCCACTTGGTTTTATCAAACGATGGTCTAAGGAATTTTGCAACCCCTACTTGGCAAGGTTTCTTTACATTACCCTTGTTCGGCCCTTTCCCGAATATGCCAACCATTTGTGTTTCCCCTTTCAGCGAGTTTATATATCCCGAAGAACATTCAACGTCTTTTCCCTGGATTTTCCCTTCGAAGACTTCCCACGAATGACCCCTTTATCTTACCTCCCTATCGTGCCTCAAACTTCTTAGCCTGAGTACCCTCGAAAAACGCAGAGACGTATCTGACATCCTCTTCATTCATCGACTGCTCTCTGGTTCTGTGAATTACGTTTAACTTTATAATTTTATTTCCTTTAACACTAACCCTCGTAATTTACGCTGTCCTCGTCTCTTCTATATTCCAACCCGTCGCACCTCTTATGGTTCCAACTTGATCTCCTCCACCATTCTCTTTTTTCCTAACCCTTAATTTTTGTTAGTTATTAAGTCCTAGATTTTAAGCTAAATTACGCATGTATTAAGTGAAATAAATGAGGGCGTCAGCCCCAACAAAATTACAGATTTACTCAGGCTGCCTATGACATCACATTTACTATCGCTTGCCTCACAATACTCATTTTCGCATCATCTCAAATTTTTTTCTTTCCCCCTATATCAACCCTTTTCTCTTCAGTCATGAAAATTTCTTTTGCCTTTAGATTCGGGGACGTGAAATAGTAAAATGAGTTTTCTCTTTACAATTCTTTGCCATATGCGGGTGAAGTTTTGGTACCAAAAATGTGCTCTCTACCACAAAATTTATATGTTCGCATTTTACCTGTCTTATTAAAACTCTACTCGTCATCCAGCTCAGCAACCTCAGCAGCGGCAGTTGCGACAGCATTGTTGTTTAATTTTTTTAGTTGAAAGACATTTAAAGCAGTATCAATTGCTTTTGACAGCGACAATTCCTCTACTGCATTTCTCATCGAATTTGTTCGTCCCGCAGCTTAAAAATGAATTGATTACATATAAGCTTGCCCTCCAAGTTTGAAAATGTGCATGGCTTTGCTGCTATTAACAAACGACTAACATAAGAATCCAGACACTTACCTTCTTCCTGCCACATGCGGTTGAATAGCAGGCAGGTGTAAATTTGGTCTCCACTGCATCCAAAATACAACTTCATCGTCCCTTTTTTTTTGCGTGTACGTCTTTCCAGTATCCCAGTTACTTACTTACTGCCCAGTTACCCAAAACGGTCAAATCTGGTGATCTGGCTGGTTAATGTATTGGACCATTCCCTCCAATCCATCGATTTGGGAATTTTTCATCCAAGTATGTAGTCCTTAGCTGCTTTACAATAGTGACTTGAAGCACCATCATATTGGTAAAAATTAATTATCCTTTGTGCAAGCGAAATATCTTCTAGCAGTCCTGACAGTTTATTTTTGAAATTGTACATAAGTTCCACTGTTTAGTCTTTGTGGAAGTATGAATTACCATATTACCAATTACACCTGCCCAGTGCCCACATGCTTACGCTAAATCGATGTTGTTCTTGTTTTATGCGGATTTTCATTCGGCCACGTGTGTGTAGGTTATAAAAGCTGGTAATACCATCTTTACTGAATTGCAACTCATCTGTCCATAGAATATTTTGGATAAATGAATTGTCATCGAAATGCCATTCTAGCAACCAATTGCAAAATTCCGATCGTCGACGCAGATCTGATAACCTGTTGTTGCATGGAGGCTCTCTCTATGCAAAACTTGCAAAATTCGTCGGTGGGACACATTTACGCGTAAAAGAATCGAACCTGCACCCATCAATGGGTCTATTGCTACCTTATTCACGACTCGTTCATCTAATTCTGCATCTCTTACAGCAACCGCGTGTAGTTCCGCTCGATTGTAAGTAGTTGTTCCAGTTTCTCGCAATCTTCTGTGAGTATTTGCAAACACCCTTTGATTACGGACACGTCGTTAACACTGTCATTACAAAATCCATAGAGAAAATGGATGTCTATATATTCTTCAGTTGAATACTCTGCCATTTAAAAAAAATACTTATAACACCTCAACTTCAATATACCATATTATGCTATCGAAATTAGTAAATTAGTAACTAGTTGGGGATTAATTTATTTAACTTGATACCTGGAAAACTGTAAGCCCCACGTAAAAAGTTTGTATGGTGCATTTGTAGATAACATTATGGCGCACTAAAATAACAAAAGAGGAAAAATACTTATGGTACACCTTTCTGAGATAATGAGATTTTGACAAAAATTTATTAAAAAAAAATTAAAAAATGTTGTGTTTGATGACCAATATCTCGAAAATGAAAGCATGGATGATAATAGTGTTTAAGCATGAATTAATCATTAATTGGCTATCAAACGAGCCCAGCTTGGTTGCTATGGATTTAATACATCAGAAGTCATAACTAAATAATTGTTGGTACCTACTTCCCTCAAAGAACTTTTTTAAGCACCCTGTAACTCAGTAGGTGTTGAAGATAGACCACCTACTACCTACTCCCATACGATGTTTTTCATAGAATGAACCAGTGAATCAGATCCCAAAATGTCTGTACCCCAAACTGGACCACCCAGTATAGGCGAAATCCATCATCATCTAATGCTGATTCCAGGTAGGCTTTTTGTACATGATGCGGCTTGGACGATAGCGATTCGATGATAGAGTAGCTTATACAATTGCTGAAACAGTTTCATATCTTCCTTGTCTGTAACATCACCAAACTTTTCGTTAATTTTCCATGAGGTTGCCATTAAAAAAGTTAAATTAACCTTTGAATTCAAACACTTCTGACACCATGAATTGAAATACACCTTAGAAAGGATTGAGTGTGAATGACATTTATTTCGATAAGGGTTACTTTACATAGGCTTTTTAAATAGTTAACTGAGGCTTTATATGAAGAACATTTCCGTGTCTTAACAATATGGATGACGTCTTTGTGTAAAATGTGAGGGGTATTGACATGTTGGCAATTCACACTTATTTGTCTATAATCAGATGGATAGGAGCAATCATTGGAAATCGGATTTTGGAATGGCCAAAATCTATAGCGAAAGACTGACTCCTTCCTCATTTTCTCATTCCTTTTAAACATACACATCCAAATATAATAACTTCTTTGAATGTGTAAAATAATAGATATTGCGTATTCGTGTTGTTTCTTTTTCTTTTATATGTTTGACTACTACATGACTATCCTCGATGGAGCAGCGAGAAATCTGTATAGTCATCTTGTACAACCTAATGATTGTCGCAGGGATGTCAAAACAGGCTGTGGTGTTGCATAGTTGGTCCCTATATACGCCATCATTTGAGGTCGACAAAAAATCTGCCTTAGTGTGAATATTTTATCGATGGTGGACTTTCCTGGCCATACCATTTGTAAATAGTTTCAGACGCTCACAGAGTATGCTCATATAATTGGCGTAGTTAAAAGAGTCTTCTTTTTTGTGGATCGGACAAAAGATACTGAGATTCTATGTTTCGGGTATCCGTTCATCTGACCACACCTTGCAGGTGATCTGGTGCGTGTTTCTCTACATGACCATCTTCAGACAGTTTAAGTAGTTCAGTAAGCAGTCCATCTGCACTAGCAGCTTTATTAGACTTAAGCTTCGAAGGGTAAATCGTTCATACTATCCAACAGCTGAATATTGACAATCATGGCCATTATACCTTCTGTAGAAGGATCCTTCCCATATTTTCAGCACGACTGCAACTCTATTACTTGATCATCTTTGCAGGCCGCCGTTCGGCTAGGATGACAGGGACTTCATCTTTCATCCTTATACTCTGCAGGGGCATGAATGCAAATCAGGTACCGAATTTTACCTTGATGCTTAAGACCTTTTGCATGAGCCTGCTTCCAATAGCAAATCTACATCCAAATAAGAATTTTCTTCCACCTTTTCTTTCTTCTTTATGCCCAGCACGTCCCATCGCATTTCTTTGATTGCAGTAGACCCTGTTTTACAGAAGTCTAGGGCTTTGAGAGTTGTTCACTAGCAAGGATGCTTAACAGAATCCGAATACTCCATGTCCGAAACCAAAAATCGTTATCAACATTATATCCGTCCGTATCGCCGGTCCGGCCTTTTGATGACTCCTTGGGTAAAAGTGGCCGAGTATTCCACTTCGTGTGTATAAAAGCTGGTTTGTACCCATTTAGGGTTAATACACCACCATCTCTATTTCAACACCCTGACTAGTCCTGAAAATCCTTACTGACCTCAGCTCCAAACACATTGAAGTAGCCTATATAAGGTGTCTACCACAGCAAAAACTTGTGCATACGATAAAATTAAAAACCAATACAGATTTTTAACGTAATATTGTAATATTTATTACAATATGTATGTAGAATAACCTTGTCAAAAACAAATTAAAAGCGTACTGCAATAGGTATAAAAATATCAAACTTGATTCGACTTCAACTATTCATCTTCCTCGTCAGATTCGTTTAAAACATCCTTAATGGTAGCGTCGGATTTTAAAGTTAAATATTCATTATGGTATCGTTTAGGAATAGTTTTTTAAACAAAGCTCTATTAAATCATAATTTTTTATTTTTTTTATAATTGGCGGGCGTACAAGGGATTTTGTGTACCCTTAACATGATTGCACATAGCAGGAGCGAGGGGAATTTAGGGAAGGAAAAACGAGAGATACTGATGTGCGTTGGTTTTAAGTGTTTGCAAGTTTTAGTGACTAGGAAATAAAGAGCTCGGCAGGACATTCCATAACCGAGTTGTACGGCGTAAGAAAGAATCACGATGTTGCAGAGTACGTCCAAAGATGGGATTGAGGGTGTATTGATGAGTATTCAAAGCCAGACGGGTGTTACGGTTAAAAGTTTAACGGGTCAGAATGCTACTGGCAATTTCGGTGGAGCACTGGTGGTGAAAATAGCGATACAACAAGGTGAGACAGGAGACGTTACACCGGCGTTCGAGGGTGTCGACTGTGTAATGTTGGCAAAGAGGTCTTAGGAGCACCTGGCCAGATGTGGGCAATGTACTCCTATTTTGGGCAGATAAACGCCTCATATATTGAGGCCAGATCAGAGAAGTTAAATATTTCTTACATCGCTTGAGGAAACCTAGACTTTTCGTAGAATTTTTGGCGGCATCAAATATTTGGTCCTACCAACGAAAGCTGTCATTGACGCATATACCGACAAGGGAAAGTTTTTCGGTTTCAACGATGCAAGTGCCGTTCATGGATAATGGCTGAGCATTTAAATTTTACTTTAACGACAGCAGACAGAATTGTGTTCTGGATTTATTAAATTCTACTCTGTTGAAAGCTCCCAAATTGGTTATGCATATCGGAATGTAATGAGCTTAACATACAGTGCCGGTGCCGTTATACAGCCGAAAGCAGAGAGTACTGTTGTAAGCAGAAGAATATATTGGATTAGAAGTAGCAGACAAGAGATAATTGATGAAAATTAAAAACAGTGTCGGAGACAGAACGGAACCTTAAGGCACATATCCAAGACAACTGCCTACGAAAGGTAGTTTCTAATCCATTGAAGAAGAAAGTCATCGATCCCAAAAGCACGCATTTTCGACAAAAGAGCTTGAAGCCAAAGTCTGTCAAATATCATAGAAATATCAAGTGCAACTATCTTGCTTTTGCCAGATTGTTGTGCGCTTAGGTTCTACTTTTCGGTTAGACATGCCATCAAGTCACCAGTGGACCTGTTGCTACGAAAACCAAACTGCCGGTCATTGAGAAGTTTCAGCGTTTCGAGATATTTCATGAGCTGACGGTTTATCAGTGGTTCCATGACCTTGGAAAGAAGGGACGTAAGTGCAAAGGGTCTGTAGGAGGATAGAGAAGAAGGCACGGGCTGGACAAATGCTGTTTTCCATCTGCTCGGAAGGAGTTCGAAGGAGTAGGATTGATGAAAAAGCTTACGCAGTGGTTTTGCCAGCGTGGAAGAACACCTCTTCAGAAGAAGGTGAGATATACCATCTGGACCAGCGTATTTATGTATGTTGAGGTCTTTAAGTACTCTTGCTACTACACGAGTGCGAAGGTGGATTCGTCCCATTGAAGATTCGACGCACTCAGGTGTAGGCGGGTACAAAGCACAATCTGGGAGTATGCAGCAAGCAGATTAGCCTTGTTCGTATTGAAATTTCACGCGCTTGAGAAAGACGTTGCAGTCATTCCTGGCTCGTTTGAACTTCTTTCGATTTTCCTCTGTTGGGTTGGTCTTGAAGGACCGAAAAAACATTTCTCTAACCCTGACATCCTCGACACAGCTCGAGTCGTACCATCCTTTTCTTTTGGTTTGATACTCTTAATCCGATAAGTGATAAAGGATCAAGTAGAATAATCTCAGTGATAATACTAGCAGCGGCATCCACGTCGTTATCGAGGTCGCATAACGACCAGTTAAAATTCCTAAAGATGGTGTTAAAAGCACTCCAATAAGATTTCTCGTTTTGTCATACGGTTCTTTTAAGAATTTTTTCTCTAACTGTGTGATCAGCATACGAGAAATGAGAGGATATGACATGATGGTCCGACGAGCCTTGAGGGGAAAGCGCATTCACGGTGTACTTGTCAGGGTGAGAGATTGAAAACAATTTCAAGTTGTTGGCGGTGTGACTATCAACGTCTAGTATTCACGTGGGCTCTTTTTCAAGCTGCGTTAAGTTATTTTCCGCTGTGAAGGTCTCAACACACCGTCCTTCGGATGTTGTCTATCCAGAATGTCGAATCAACTCAGAATTGTATATCCTCATACTGAAATCGTTATTACGGGTGATTTCAGTATGAGGATACATGGATACAATTCTTTGAATGGAGTCAGACAGCACTTCATACTCTTTAAAAGTCGAATTACTGTCCAGTTTGGGGCTTCTCTAAATTAAGGAGATGAAATTTTAGCCACATGATTGGAACAGGGACTACAATGTGGTGGAATTTGGTAAGCTACATCACTACGCACGTAAATTGCTAGACCGCCATGACAAAAAATTAGTGGCACTAGTTCGTAGCCAGGTAGCTTCAGATCAGAGTGATCTGAGAAGTGAAGGCGGGGATCTACCTGTGTTTCACTAAGTGCCAAAACAGTTGGTCTGAATTTACAAAAGTGAACTTACGCAAAAAAGTGATTACTTTGTAGCCCGCGTATATTTGCAATGTCCACTCTATATTCCCGAGTCATTACAAATCAACAAACACAAAAGACGAAAACACCGACAATGCTAAGCAAGGCTGGAAAGTGAAAATTCTGATCTTGGTTTACCAAATCAAATTTTTATAAGTGTTATGCCTTTATAACAAAATGAAACAGTGCACCAACAGAATTCACACTCGCAACCCGCTATTCATCAGTTATTACATGCACTTAGTCACAGCTTCTGCTGCATGACATAGTTATACAGTAACGGCAGTGGCCGAGGGTAAACAACAGCACTACGAACAGGAGCAGGAGATGCGGGAGTGCCCACACTATGTTTTGTACAATTAGTCAAATAGCATGTATTACATATGTACAAACACAAATCTTACATGTACTGCATCCAAGCACCTGTAAATGTATTGTGCATACATTCCACCAAAATATTAAGAAGAATACTTGTGATAAGAAACCGTTGTCTCTTCAAAATGATGATATCAATGTTATTAGTTTTAAGTTGACGGCAGAAGATTTTTGGCTAACAATGGCGTCTGACCAAAAAAATTTAATAAAACCTAATTGTCGTTACTTGAATAAAACGTGTTTCTTTTCTTCCATTGAAACCATATCCATAATTGGAGCAGTCGATTTTTGGCATAATTTCGTTTCTGTAGTTACGAGTAATTCAATGGAATACAATTCAATGGAATGGGCCAGGACAGAACCATCAACACTTTCAACCAAAATCTGCTTTAATCTAGATCTACACACATGTAAGTTGCGAATTTTGTTACCAGCAGCTCAATTTTTGCTTTCTCATCCTTATTATTTGTAAAATATGTGTACATATATTTATGCCAAGTAAAATGGTCGTACTCGTATTTGTATAAACCTTACGAGTATTATTCAGAAAATAGTGCTAGTGAAGAGAACTGTTAGGTTTTCTTACCAAATATAGAAAGTAACAACCGTTTAAATAACAGAGCTTTTGGAATGGATTTGGGAGGAATTTTTTTCTAATAACATTGGAATAGATAGCACCGATGTAAACGGAGCTGTAGGTAGTAGTAGTTTAATTAACAATTTAGGTGATAACACGTGTAATTTTAGTAACCAAACAAATAATATGAATTTATCTGAGATTAATAATATTCTTAGCACTCTCAAAATTCCTGACCTCATAAAAGATCTTCCCCAATTTGATGGCAATCGTAGGTTGCTTTATGAATTTCTTAATAACATTGAAGAGATCTTAAGCCTTATGAGTATGGTTAGCAATACTCCTTATACCCGTATAGTTTTGAGAGCCATAAGAAACAAATTAACAGGTCAGGCAAATGAGGTACTCAATATGTTTGTGACACCTTTAGAATGCAAAAAAATAAAAAAAAACCTTATTCTCTATTGTTCAGATAAAAGAAAACAGACTTCGCTCGTAAGAGACCTCCATAGCCTTCAACAATACAATGACACTTTGCGAAATTATTATGAGAAAATAGTAGAAATACTGTCTTCTCTGAACTATCATGTGCACATACTCGTACATGAAAAAAATTTATATGTCGTTCTAGCCAAACGTAATCTATATTCGCAGATGTGCTTGAATACATTTTTTATTGACTTGGGTGAACAACTTGGCCCGACTATCAGAGCATTGAGGCCAAGCACTCTGCCGGAAGCATTTGACTTTTGCGTCAAAGAGAAAAACTCCCACAACATGCGATATGCTGTGTCAAATACAGAAGCTACATCCTTTAGACCACATTTCCGAATACAAATATTTTTAGTTCAAATAATAGATATTTTGTTCCGAAACAAAACACATTTACCCAAAGGCATGATTTTCAGTCAGTTGTTCCAAATCGCAACGAACTTATACAAGCAGCTAATACATTCCCTCTTCCAAATTATTTACGGACGAACCAGAACCAGAACCAATACGTGGTGATTAATCATCAAACTTCACCCACCCCAATGGGCATATCCGGTGCCAATACCAGTAATACTAGAACTCAACAGTCAAATTTTAGAAACACATCTACAATCAATACACAACCCAGTAATACATTTGGCAATAACAATGCAGCATCTAATCGAATCTATGGTATTAGATGTGTACTCACAAATCCAACCCAATATCAGCAGCCACCCACCGAAGTACATAATTCATAACATCGAATAAACTCGTACCCTGAAACATACTTTTATTCAGAACCGAACCAATGCCTGCCATCTAAAACTCAATGTGCAGCTGCAGAAACTAACAGTTTCTATAATGAGACAACCTATGAAAGAGATGACGCAAATTTTCACTTAATAGCCGCGGGCAGCAAATTCGATTTGTCGACATAAACACACATACTCGTAGCTCAAGTTTACTACCGCACATTAATATACTCGTACTATATCTCTCAGGACGATCGCTTAAATTTCTTGTTGACGCGGAAGCTTCCGGAAACCTAATTAATCCCGACTTCTTTGAAACTATATAACCAATTTATATAACAACAGTCTTAAACAAAAACAAACTTCACCGAAAAGTTACACTCACTGCATTCAAGGAATTGAAAATATGTAGATAAGAAGTACAAATTCCTCATTATCAAATTTCATTCCTATTTTGATAGCTTAATAGGTTTCGCGATGCTGAAGTAGTAAGGTGCAAAAATAAATCTAAAAAACAAGCTTCTGGACACAAAAAAAAACCACTATTCCCCTTCAGTTCAATCCAAACTATGCCCGAAGTATTCCCAGTTCTTCCAAATTCAAAAATTACAGCCCGACTTCCTGAAGATGTATGTATACATTAAGCATACTGTTACAAATAAGTTTCTAAAGGTACCCGAAGGTATCTATAAATTGATATTTCCAAATATGGCCTTATGTCACTTTCAAATGGATTTGTAGCCCTTACCTAACCAAATTTTGTCTTTAAAAGCTCAAAATGATTAAGGGTTTATGTTAGGATTTTATAAGAACTGTATATGTTTATCTCTCAGTAAATATGTACATTTATATCAATTTAAGTAAGAAAAGTAATCAATTTCTTACTGATGAGCATTCATAGGGTGTTACGGTTGAAACTTTGGATGGGCGGAATACTACTGGCGAGCACTGGTGGTGGAAGTAGCGATAAAACAAAGCGAGACAGGACACATTACGTCGGTGTTTGAGGGTGTCAATTGATTGACTGATATTAGTATCACCAATGAGTTTTATCGCACGGTTTTGAATCCTATCTAGCAGGTGCAGAGATGTTATAGGAGCACCTGTCCAGATGTGTGTACTGTACTCCAATTTTGGGCGGATGAAGGCTTTATATATGTATTGCGGCTAGATCGGAGAGGGTTAAATATTTCTTACGTCGCTTGAGGAAACCTAGACATTGGTCATTCCAACGTAAGTTCTCACTGACACACATACCGAGAATGGAAAGTTTTTCGGTTTCGCCGTTGTAAATGACATTCATGGATAATGACTGGGTATATAGATTTGGCTTTAATGGTAACAGACAGCATTGAGTTTTTGAAACATTAAATTCCACTCGGTTGATAATTCCCCAATTGGTTATGCTGTTAATATCGGAATTTAATGAGCTTAACATACGCTTCCGTTACCGTTCTACAGCAGAAGAGCAGGGGCGTGAGTCCGGGAACTAATATGAAAAGCAGAGAGTACTGCCATCAGCAAAAAGATATATTGGATTAGAGGTAGCAGACAAGATATCATTAATGAAGACTAAAAAGGATGTCAGAGACAGAACGAAGCCCTGGGGTACACAGGCATTTATTTTGTGAATATCAGACTTGAAACCGTCCAAGCCAACTTGAATTGAACGCTTCGAAAGGTAATTTCTAATCCATTGAAGAAAAGACTCATCGATCCTAGAAGCACGCATATTCGACAAAAGAGTCTGAAGCCAAACTCTGCAAAATGCCTTAGGTGAGACATGCCATCAAATTACCAGTGGATCTGTTGCTGCAAAAACCATACTGCCGGTCATAAAGAAGTTTTCGTGTTTCGAGATATTTCATGAACTGACGGTTTATCAGCGTTTCCATGACCTTGGAGAGAAGGGACGTAAGTGCAATGGGTCTGTAGGAGGAGAGAGAAGAAGGCACGGGCTGGACAAATGCTGTTTTCCATCTGCTTGGAAAGAGTCCTAAAGAGTAAGATTGATGAAAAAGCTTATGCAGTGGTTTTGCCAGCGTGGAAGAAGCACAATCTGCGAGTGTTGAGCTCGCCGCAAAGTGTGCGGCCAGCAGATTGGCCTTGTCCAAAGAGCTGCCAGCTGGAATGTCATTATAAATGAGCGTTGGGATGGGGAATGAGGCAGAATTTCTAATATTTTTGACGAACGACCAAAAATTCTTACTGCCTTTGGGACAGTGTTGTATTTTTTGCCTCAGTTTTTGATCGTATTGGAATTTCACATGCTTAAGAAAGGCGCTGCAGTCATTTCTGGCTCGTTTGAACTTTTTTCGGTTTTCCTGTGTTGGGTCGGTCTTGAAGAACCGAAAAAATATTTCTCTAACCCTGACAGCTGGAGCCATGCCTTTTCTTTTGGTTTGATACTATTCATCCGATGAGGGATAAAAAATCTCATTCCAAGGAGAATAGTTTCGGTGATCATATCAACAGGGCCATCCTCGTCTTTATCAAGGAAATATAACTACCAGTTAAAATTCCTAAAGAAATTGTTAAGTCCGCTCCAAATCGCTGTCTCGTATTGCCACACGGTTCTTTTAGGAATCTTTTTTCTAACTATGTGGTGGGAAGAAAAGAAATTAGCTGATATTACACAATGATCCGACGAGCCTAGAAGTGAGAGCACATCAACGGAGTACTTATCAGGGTGAGAAGTTAAAAACAGTCCAGGCGGTATGACCATCAACGTCAAGTATTCGTGTTGGCTGAGCCAAATTATTTTCGCAGCGAAGATCTCAAAAAACTGTCCTTCGGGTGTTGCCTATCCAGAATGTCGAGGCCATACAGAATTAATTTGCTGACGGAGATGGAATTTTAACCACGCGAAATTGAATTCCGGATTGGAGCAGGGACTACATTGTGGTGGATTTTGTAAGCTACTTCACTATGCACGTACGAGTAAATGGCAAGACCACGATGAGGGAAGAATAATGGCACTAGTTCGTAGCCAGGTAGGTATGAGATCAGAGTGATGTGAGAGGTGTGGGCGCTGATCTACCTGCGTTTCACTAAGTGCAAAACAGTTGGTCTGTTCTTACAGACGTGGACGTACGCCAAAATGACGTATGCATTGGTTGACCTGTGCACTCGTCGGTGGTCGACTCGGTACTCGGCATTGTAATGGTGCGAAATTCACCGAAATATGGCGAAATATTTTAGAGCATGACCTAAGGTCACATGGTCTTATGTCACGGTACCTATAGAACATGCACGTTTTAGACTTTATTAACCGTTTGATGATATATTTTTTAAAGAGGGCACTTCACTTTCCTTTACAAACGCAATAAAACATCGTATCAGAATAACTAATGAAATACCAGTATACACTAAGTCTTATAGATATCCAGATCTCCATAAAGCCGAAATTAAGTCTCAGATATAAGACCTTCTGAAGCAAGGGATCTTAAGACCAAGTTACCCCGCATGGAGCAGCCCAATATGGATTGTCCCCAAAAGACTAGATGCTTCTAACAAGCAGAAATGGCAGTTGATAGTAGATTATACTAAGTTGAATGAGAAAACAATTAGTGATCGATATCTACTTCCCAATATAACCGATATTCTTGACAAATTAGGGAGGTGTATCTATATCACTAGAATATAGTAGACCTAGCTTCTGGATTCCATCAAATTGAAATCGGTTGAAGAGGTATAAACAAAACAGCTTTTATGGTGGACAATGGCCATTAAGAGTTCATTGGAATGCCAGTTGGCCTCAAAAACGCCTCTCAACATTCCAAAAAGCAATAAATAGCATCTTAAGAGACTTGTCTCGTTTACATTTCCGACATAATGCGTTTCTCCTATCCTTAAAAAAGTTTTCTTCGAATTGCAACAAGCCAACCTGAAAATCCAACTTAATAAATCTGTGTTTTTGTGCAAAGAAGTAAGCCTTCTTGGGCATACTGTAACTTCACAAAGTGTGAAGCCAACCCCTATGAAAATTGAGGTGATAAAAAAAACACCTTTCTCGGCTTATTAGGTTATTATAGGGAATTTATTCAGTATTTTGCAAATATAACCAAACTCTTAACTAAATACCTTAAAAAAGGAAGGCAGATTAAAATGGATGAGAAATATATCAGTTGCTATGAACACTGCAAAGATATCCTCAGTAACTACGCACTTTTACAGTACTCAGACTTTTCAAAGCCCATTAAGCAAGCAATTTTGTAATAGGAGCTGTATTGAGTAAGGGCCCAATCGGATTTGACAAACCTGTTTCTTATCCTTCACGTACACTATCAGATACCGAAACAAAGTATAGCATCGTAGAAAAAGAGCTGCTTGCCATAGTTTGGGCGAGTAAACATTTCCGATCTTACCTATGGTCGAAAATTTCACATTGTTACGGACCACAAACCGCTCACTTGGCTATTTTCTTTAAAAAATACCAACTCAAAGTTAATTTGAATATGACATTCAGTATAAAAAGGGAAAGGCAAACAATAATTCCGACGTATTGAGTCGAATAGAGGTGAATATAAATGAATCTCTTCAAAACAATGTAGCTGACTTGGAAGAAAATTCCAACTTTCGAGTATTCACACTGCTTCGGAAAAGCCATTTCGGAACGCCCCTTAAACGAATTTAGGAATCAAATTATCCTTTCCAAGACAACTCCTACAGTTAGACCATCAACGACTTTCAGTGTCATATTTAAAACAAAGCATCGTATTAATTTTAGACATTCTGACTTACACAATAAACAGATAATGTAATCTATTGTATATTAAAACAGCATCTTAGCCCAAAGAAGCTTTCAGCAATATTTACGAATCATGAAACAATTAAAATAGTTCAAAGAGTTTATTCAAAATCCTTCGCAGGTTTATTTATAATGATTCGGTGCAAAGATAAACTAGTTATTTAGTAGATAATAACAGGCAGGACGAGATAATCGGGGTATAAACGAAACACTTCAACACCTACGTAGAAACTGTTACTTCCCTAAAATGAAAACCAAATAGAAAAAATCATAGACCATGATATACTGTACTTCCACCAAAAATTAAATTTGAAAAAAACGGAACTGCCTCTTGCACCTTTAAATACTGTACACATAGATGTTTATGCGATCCGCAATCAACCGCTTCTTACAATTATTGATAAATTTTCTATATTTAAGCTCGAAGCAGGTTAAACATAATTCAAACTTCGAGAGAATTTTTTTCCCATCATGGTACTCCAAAAAGATTAGTTTGTGATTCTGCATCGGAGTTTCAGTCAAATTTCTTTAAAGAATTCTGTAACTGGTACGAAATTAAGTTACACATTACCACGCCACAAAATTCCACTGGTAATTAGCAAGTGCAACGACTTCACTCCACCTGACTGAGATTTATAGAATAATATACGACACAGGTAGGAAACAAATATGTAAGGATATACTAAATGAAGCCATCACTACCGATAATACCAGTACCCATTCTATGACTAACTTAACACCCATAGAACTACTTACAGGTAGAACGCCTAAGTTTAATCAGAATATAGAATATGAATCCGAACGCGATTATCTTAACAAACTAAAAACTTTTCAAAGAAAGTTGTATGAACAAATTAGTAGGAAAATAGGAAAACATAACCAACCAATAACTGATAAAGTAAATACACGTAGGGAAGCACCACTGACATTTTGCGAAAACGAAGCAATAATCGAATTCAATAATAGACGCAAAAAACTGGCACCTAGTACCCCTAGAAGCTACACATTAAGTCAGATAGAAAGGTAGTTATTCCAACAATAAACTATAGGAAATCGCATAAAAATGAGATTAAAATGAAATGGAAATTCAAAAAAACGAAGGGAAATAGACAGAAACATACTCGTATGATGTGATCTGTGTTTCCACATGAGATGAAAAATGAAAAATGAAGCATATCATGTTATTTAGTTTAATCAAGTATCTGCTAGCTCTAGTCTTGCAGTTCTTCGCAACTAGAACTTTAAAGAACAATTTCAGTAATAATCCACCAAATAGAAACCTTCTTGTATGTTTTGTATTTGTATTTAGTATGTTTCTTATAGATTCCTTGGAATTGTGTTTACTTTACATCTAAATAATTAATAAATAAAATATACATATCAGTATGACATTTTGTGTTTTGTGCACTTCAAGTATAAAAATAGTGTTAAATGCCACTTCAATGGGCTTAATTATGAATAAAACTAACAGTGGGTGAGGTGAACTTAAAAAAGCAAATTACAAACATGCTGCTATGCAATTCAAATTGAATAAATATTAGACAATTATTAAAAGGAAATGTAAGATAAAAAACAAGAGATAAGAAAACAAGAAGAAGATTCCCTTTTACACCAGGATGTCAGAGAATATGCATTCCAAAGCATTAAAATCAGTACGCAGAAGCCAATGATTTACAGATTTTTCAAACACTCCAGAAGATGTAATTGTTCTGATTAATTTTGGAAATTTATAAGACGGCAGATTAGAAATAAGTCTGCTATTTAAATTTCTTGATCTGAAAAAGAATGTTTTTAAAACTTTAATGCAATTCATTGCAGTGCAACGAAAATATTTGTTTAAAGATTCAATCTGGCTTACAAAACTCATTTTATTAACAATGATCAATCCGAGATAATTCATCCACTTTTTCGATTAAAAAGCTATTTTTACTGCAATTAAGAATGCTACAAAATGTTTAGGAAGTAGAAGCAAAACCACATGAACTGGTTACCAGATTGTATTTCTGACACTCCGGTGCAGGGAAGTGGAAATCTGAATTGACACTTATTGAGGTGGAGAGATTAAAAAAATATTATTTTTGTTTTAGCGCTAATTTTCAAATTATGCTCAGCAAACCATATCATTAATAAGTTTAGATCCCAGTTAATATCAGATACAAAATCTAAAGCGCTGCTAGAGCAATAAGAGCAGCCTACATCATCTGCGCAGGCGGTTCAGGTGCCTCCTTTTAAATTAAATCTGAACAGAGAGTTGATGTAAATAAGAAAAAGTATAGGTTCTAACACTGAACCCTGAGGCATTCCCAGATTAAGAAACCGGATTTCGCTTCTCGTTTCATCAATCTCGACTCTTTGAGATCGATTTGAGAGGTATAATCTGAACCAATCGAAGATAAAGCTTCGGAACCCAGATTTTTCAAGTTTTTTTTAAAAAATACGATATGGTTGACCTTGCCCAATGTTTTTGTTATATCTATAAATAAGCCGGCAGTGAATTTTTTGGCTTCAAGGTAAGAAAAAGTTTAAGAACAAAATTGAAGAAAGGCATTTTCAGTTGATTTACCCTTTTGAAAGCCAAATTGATGAAGGACGAGGACTTAAAAATGATGACTTACCTAAAAACGACATTATTGTGGTCTTTACTATTTTTTCAAAAATTTTGCTGAAAACCGGGAGGAGGGAGATTGGCCTATAATTGCTCATAACAGCTGCTGACTCTTTTTTAAATAATAGAACAACGTCCGCGCATTTGAGAGCGTCAGGTATTACTCCAGAAATAATGCTTTTATTAAATATATGTAGATGCTAGTATATCTACTACAAAGCACCCAATATGTTTTCAAATGTTGCTAAAAATACCATAACAAGCTGAAAAATTCGAGCTTTTCAAGGCATCTATATTCCCCAAAACCTCAAATGCAGTTACTGCTACGAATGCAAAGCAATTACTCTGAGACTGTTCATCACATGTATCTGAGCATAAGTCGCAATTTAGCTGGTCAGTTTGAATTGGTAAACATATTGAAGTAAAGTACAATAGTTGTTAAAAGCATTAGCAATGAGCTACTTATCAAATATATGACACACACATACACCTCCAAATATTGAGAAGAATACTTATGATATGAAACCATTGTCTCTTCTAGATGACGATAACAGTGTAATTAGTTTTAAGTTGACGGTAGAAGATTTTTGGTTGTCAGTGGCGTCTGATCAAAAAAAAATTAATAAAAACTAAATTTCTTTACTTGAATAAAACGCGTTCCTTTTCTTCTCGCGCGTGGTTGGAGTATGCTGTGTTTTCTTTTTAATATATGTTGTTTGTTTGCACAAATCCAAATCGAGAGTACGAAGTCACTATGTCTCGTGTGCACTCGTCGGAGCATAGCTCGGCTGTTCGGTTCGGATGTTTAGCTTTCGATATTTTCGACTTGTTTTCATATAACTGATGCAGCTCATAATTTGCTACTTCTGGCTTATTCATTGATCTCTTATGGGCTATAGCATATTCCTTCGATTCACAATCGTCTAGAAATCCATTTTTTTAAAAAAAATTGTTGAGCTATTTTTTTTTTTTCAAAATTAGTTGAGTTAAGTGAGATAAATTCTATTTTTATTTAGTTGGAAATGATGCCAATGAAAGTTTTTTCCAATCCTTAAAGTCCTGATGATTCCTCACTCTGCATTCGTAGGACAATGGATTGAAACTTGCGTTAGAAAGAGCCCACACCGAAGGGGCCCATACTGTTTCGTTGCGAATAAATGATTCAACCGATGGAGTCCACTAGCATCATTGTGTGCTCAGGTAGTAGAAACGTTATATTTATATTTGTTATAAAAGAAAAGATTTCAAAAATTTGTTTAACCTGAACAGCATAGCCTTATTGCGATTTTGTCCAGCACAGTTATTACAATAAAAGTGAAGAATGTATTGAAGCTTTTGGTGGTCTACCAATGTCAAATATTTCTAAATAATAGAGTATATTGCATTGCCTCCCCGTCAAGGATCTACCGCCAAATTATTAACGCTCTATCCTTCAATGAAGTTTTCTAATAAAAAGCAAGGGCAGAGCAATTACTGGTCTATCGTAATTGTTTTCTAATTTTAACGCCACTGAAGGTTGCTACAAATTGACCAGTTACAAGCTGCCAGTTTTTGGTCCTGTTGGTGGCAGGATCGGGGGTAGTCAATAATCGAGACTTAAAACTTGCTACGGTGGGAGTCAGGAGCACCTCGAACTTTGATGTGGGCTTGTTTGTATTTTCTATATAAAGTACATTTGCCTTCATTAAATACTCGTATTTGACGACAGACTCTTAATGATAAAATGGACGATATAAATTTTTGTTGCTTGTAGATGTTGAGCATATAATTTAAATAGTGTGGATATGTTAGAAAATTCTTGAGGACTCGAACTGCAACCAACTTCAGACTGCTATAATTTCCAAACCGTTCAGGACAGTGAGCTCAAATTTTGACACATGACAGATAATTTTATTATTTACGAGCCTTTTAAACGATTTCCGTCTCAGTTGTGTTGACATTTTATCCGCGATGGAATTCAAAAGTGATAGTAGCTATCGTTAGAGCCCTCTAGCACCTCAACGTGAATAAATCATTTGTTTCTCGAACCATAGCTCGTTACCGTGATACTGGTAGCGTTGCAACATGCCATGGAAATGGTCATAGAAAAACAGCAACATCGGCAGAAATGGTTCGGAAAGTGAAGGCTCAAATTGAGCGAAATCCGAAGTGGAAGAAAAAGCACACGATCTTACACCGCAACAGAAAAAAGTTAGAGTCGACAGAGCGAAGGAGGTTTTTTTTTATAACTTACGCGCGCCTAAGGGGTTATGATACCCTTTTATTGTTGCCAGGCCGCGGGCGGAAAGATAGAAGGAGAAGAAAGGAAAGCATTGTTGTGATGTAGTGGTTTGAAACTCAGGCGTGTTTGGTTTCGCTATTGACTCGTATTTTTGGACCGTGGCGTCAAAATTAAGGTGATCGTATATCGTGAAACTGTCTTAGAGGCAGTATTGAAGCCTTGGGCAAACAATCATTTCGGTCGGAGAACGGTGGACATTTCAACAAGACTCGGCACCGTCTCACAAAGCGCGCGTCAACCAAGATTGGTTAAAAAACAATGTTCCACACTTCATTTCTTCGACACAATGGATTGCAAATTCTCCGGATGCAAATCATTTCTCTGTCTGGGGTATTTTGAAGGCGAAGGTTGGTACTAGAAAATACCAAAGTTTGGACTACCTCAAGCAAGCACTTCACCGGGAATATGCCAAAATACCGCAGAGCCACTTGCGTGCAGCGTGCGATGCTTTCTTCGGCCGTCTCAAGGCCAGTATTCGCGCCAAAGATGGACATATTGGAAACTACTGATACGATTTGAAAACAACATTTTTTACTTTGGCACAATAAAATTTATCAAAAAATAAAAAAATTATAGCATTTTAAAAAGCTGGAGTTCCAGTCATTCACCCTGTAGTTTATTGCTTTTGTCGCGTCGGTAATGAGAAAGCCATGCTGGAACACGTGCAATAAAAGACTTGAAGACTGATACTTTATATTCGTCTGACGTGTTATGAGGTACATGTATTTTTTTGTTAGTCTGAATTAAGTTACGTTTCTGACTGTATGCCGAATAGTCACTTGTGAAATGTCAAGGGTTTTCAGTAAACATTGTTGGCAAATTTTAAGCTAGTCTCTTTTATAGCTAATTACATACTGATACGAAAGATTTCTTACGCTGGTTGTAGCTCTTTTTCTGCGAATATTTTTGGGTTTTACATATGCAAGTAATGAGGATTTTTTCCAATCATTGACCATTCCACAATAGCGTTTATGTACATACGATCGTTTTCAAATAATTTATTAGTACAATTGCTCGTATTTCCATCCTTCTTCTTTAAACCAGAATTAGGCTCAACTCATTTTCGCGAGGCTAACTGTATTTTATTTCGAAGTGATGATTTTTGGTTTTTGTAAAATCGCCTTCAACAGAAGTTTCCTCCTCGATTTGCGTATCTGATTCCTTAACTGTATCACAGTCACTATATGGAACAAGTTTATTTTGTGCTGAATACCTAGATGCAGAATTGTTTTCAATTCGTATCTTAACATTTTAATTAAAATTTAAACATATTATTCTTCTCACACGAACAACGATACCAGCTAATTCAATTTTCAATTTCTTTTCGATTTCCACCCCAAGAGCCGGCCCTAAAAGATGTCCTTTACTCCACTCACGCCTCTTCTCATAGTTCATACCGCTCCAACACCTTTGTTTTATCGTATGTTCATATAGTTACCGTATCTACAGTGTTGTGCAAAACATTCCGGATTTTTTTCTCAAATATGTTCGTTAGCTAATATTATAAGTAATGGGAAATGGCACTTTGGTAATATTTTTTTGTATTTTTAAAAAAAAACACTTTCTATCTTCATTTGATAATCGTATAAAAAAAAAATTAAATGCCCGTTCATATGCAAATGTTATATTAAAAAATAAAAAAGATCTCAATTTTGCCAGTGCAAAACTAACCTGATTTTTTTAGAGCATTAAATTTCGTCTTTCTGATAACCTTTTCTGCCGTCATTTGAGTTACATTTTTGCAGTAGAAAACCTAGAAAGAAGATTACGCGTGATTTTCAAACCATTCGTATATACTAAAAATGGCAACAACACGGTATAGTAACTTTATAAAAAATCGAATTGTAGAGGACTTTAAAGCCGGGTTAAAGCAAACAGCAAAAGCTGCGAAGTATAATATTCCGATCTCAACAATTAACGATTTAGTTAAAAAGTTTAGAAGTGAAAAATGATAGAAATAACACATGGTGGCGGACGCCCACGGAAAACAACACCGGAAACTGACAGGCTCATACAGCGTATGGTCTTAAAAGATCCTTTTATATCCACTGCGTCTCTAGTGGCCCAGCTTGGTCTTCCTATTGACGCAAGTACTGTTCGAAGACGTTTAAAACAAATCCGGTTAGTTTTGCACGACCGAATTAGTGCCTTTATATTGTTTACAGGATAAATTATTTTGTTACAATAGTAATTATTTATCTGTTGTGTGTATTATAATTGAAATAGTTATTAAATTAACAATATAAAAATGTTGAAAACTTTGGTTTTTTTTTCTTTTTTATTTAGCCCATTTAAAACCAAAGTCGTTTAAAGTTTGAAATTAGGTTTTTTTTCGACATATTTTTATTAAATACTATCATTATAATAAAGATAAGTTAAAGTGTTGTTTTTTATAAATCAATTTAAAGGTTTTTGAAGCTATGCCCAAACGAGTACAGTGGTAAGGTGTGGGTTCTAATTATTTTTGATATAGAATTTTTTTCCACACATAGGGCAATTGTACAAAGCTCACAGTTCCACCTTAGCCTCATATGACATTCTTTGCATCGTAAGGGTTGCTCGATCCTTTGAGGGAAATGGGGTCCTTCGGTATACGCAACATTTGATGCAATACTGCGTTTTGTTGTTGGATTGTTTAGAGTGTAATTTCTTAGATAATGTCGTGCAATGCTTCTTTGGAAAGACTGTAAATCATCCTGAGAGTTATTTGTAACTTTGAACAGTTTCCAAGCATTTACCAATGTGGAACTAAGCATTGATGTGAAAAGCGGCCGCCACCATATTTTGCTTCTTAGTTTTATTTTATATGCGTTTACTGCTTGGTCGTGTAGATCAACGCCCTCCATGCTCTTACGATTACTTTTGGCTGAGGTATGATAACCTTTTTTTTCACGTTGACCAACGATGACCAACGTTTCACAAAATGTAACGGTTCTACGCCATCGAAGTTTGTACCCATGGTGACAACACTATTGTCTTTCCATTTTACGAAGAGAAGTTTGTTGTTATCATCGAAATAATTCTCATAGTGTCCCCTTTTCTTTTTCTTGAATTCTTTCTTTATTTGCTAAGGACATTTTTTTGTTCGATTTTCTCTAGTAGTTGCAGTTGCTCTAAGTCCTTTCATTGTCAACAAACGCAATAACTCGTTGGAAGAGATATAGTTGTGAAAGTTAATTACTTGGTCGGTAGGGAATTTTACAGTTTCTAGTAGTTCAAGAACATCTCGAGGACCTAATCGCATATGAAATCTTTCTGGAGGAATATTTTTTGCAGCGCAGTTTGAGCCGAAGTTGTATAAATGGCCGCAACTACTTGTAAGAATCCAATTTTTAAATCCGAATCTAACTGGTTTACATCTTATAAATTGTTTTGAAAACTGATGTCCAAAATATTTTATAATGGCCTCATCAATAGAAAAAGTTTTGTGCATAAAGCACCATTTTTAAAATTTTTGACAAAACAAATTCGTAAGGGGTTTTATTTTAGACGGTCTGTATGCCGATAAAAACTTTAAAAACTTGGAGGTCTCGTTTCGATATTTCAAAATTGTGATCAATCAAGTTTAATCTAAAATTAATTGGACGACATTGTCGTTAAATAGTGTTTCGAAAATCTCAACAGGGCTTTTATTTTCTAAACTCATTTTCATATCCAACACGTAGTTTTCAAAGCTAGCTATTGGTGGAACTCATAGTCAAGTCAATGTCGTTTTTAGACCATCGTGGACAGTGCGCATTATATTCACGAACTGAGTCTCGCAGAACTGATAATGGGACATCATCCTCGTTGTCGTATTCTTCATTTCGAACAAAAATCTCTACAAAACCTGGAACATCATTTGGGAAATGTTCATTTTCCAAGTTTTCGATATCAATCTCTTCTTCGTCTGTGATAACATCAGCATTAGGTGGTATATATCATAGATGACACCTCTCTCGTCTTCTTTTATTTTCTCAACTACATTTGTAAGATTATCGAATCTCCTCCCGTAAAAGGAGCCTGTTGGAAAAGGCTTGAAATCTATTCTAAGAATAATGCAAAAATGACTTCATACTATATGTTTCCATTGTACCTGCTTGGGTACACCTAACATCTAAGCTACTTAGCGTGGGTAATTAAAACTTTTAACTTATTTTTCCACTTTTTGTGGATGTTTATTATCAAATGAGCATTGGTTTCACATACTTGAATGTGAAATATATTCAAACCTCATTAAAGGAATGACAAATAGGTCGATGGTAAAGTGATATTATGTGATGAATATTTTGTACCCAAACAACAATACTATATAAAGCAATGATGAAAAAAATTCGAAATGTTTTGCACAACACTGTATGTAGTTCTAAGTAAATTTTGTAAGATTTAAGTTTAGAATTAAACTTAAACAAATTCTACTGATTAAGTTGGTAAATAATATTCATCAAGCGTTTTCATAGATTTGAATCCATTGCGGTTAAGTGCGGAGATCTAAAAGACCACAGAATCAATCCACTCTCTAACGAAATGGAGAGAAGTGCGGTGCACCATACTTGTAGCATAGAATGACACTTCCTAATTGCTAACGGTTACCAGAATTACCACCTTGTAATTCTGGTAACCCGTCCCTTTAAAACACTTTCAGGAAACCAATGTGGTTTGATTAGATTGTTATCAATTATGCCTCTCCATAAATTGAAATTGAATTTGTATTGAGAAGCTCTTTGTTTCGTGCCGTAGGTGGTTACCTTCCACCCAAATTCCATGCAAATTCTAGAAACCGATAATTTCTCCCCAGTTCTATCCCTGGTCCAAAGAATCTGGATAATAAACTTCTCGTCCACAAGATGTATCAAAATTTCATAACTACAAATGCGTCTCTGAGTCCCCGGACTGTCACTGCTGGGCTAGTGTGTGGCGAAATGGATACATTTCTTCTGAATGCGAAATCATCCAGATGCCTGTGGCTGATACTTCGATGCCTGATGTAATGTTAAACCTCCCGCATCATTAAACGTATTCTACTCTAGCAGGTGTCATTTTCACATCACGTCACTCTCTACCCGGTAAATGGCATGGCCTGTGGTGCAGTCCTTTCAGGGTATCTTTTTTAGTTTTCAATCTCGCCTGTTTGCGGTTACCCTTGAAGAAACTGTAGATATGAACCACGTCTGCATATTCTTATTTTGAAAATTTTCAAGCATATTTTTTACAATATAATTTTCAATAACTCTTTAAGACACCACAAACTGTTCGCTGAAATCATTTGTTTGTTCGAAAATAAAATTACCCGAAATTCTCTAGGCGGAACTGTAAAAAAGGATGAGCTACTTGATTCAGGCCTTTTTTCCTCTTTTAGATTTCATCAAATTAAAGCTTTCTAAAAATATTTCATTCAATTACTTTCACACGAGAATGTTCCCATAAAGCGGTTTATGTATAGTATATACAAATTTTATGCGAAACTGATTCTGGTATATTTCCATATTCGGTTAGATGGGCCATATATTAAAAATGATGGGCTTGAGAAGAATATGCTTTTGTTTGTTTCAAATATGAAATTAAAATGTATTCCTCAGAGATGATGTGACGCATTTTTTTCTTAAAATATATTAAGAATTACCACTTGGGGTTTTCGGCACTTTCAGCAAAGTAAGTTTATAATAAAAGGCTTTGAGTTTCTGAACAAAATTGTGTATTATAAAGTACATCCCATCCTAGTTCTGCATCCAAAACGCTCATAGCGTGTTCTAACTGCTGCATATGTATACACTGGCGATGACTAGGATGAGGCCGATCGATTTTGCAATCGATTTTCACTATTTATACTCTGTATACCGACTTTAACAATAGTACTAATCAAGTGATAGTTCAGGAAGTAATAAATTCCATTTCAAGTTTATTACTATTGTGTTCGTAGCACATATCAATTTAATTTTTCTTTCGTTTTCCTCTTAACCCGTACTATAGTGCCTCGTTTTTACCGAAGCGCTACTTTTTTTCCTGCTTTTCAGCTTATGAACCACATTACCTGCAAAATGTTTTTTACGCAGCCGTGTGTACAGTGCGACATCATCCATTTTAAATTTTGTATCATACCTAGTGAAATTGCAAATTGTCTAATCGATGACAGCAATGTTGACTGTGTAGCTTGGCATCTGTGGCAATGCCTTCCATGTCGTTTGTGTCGGGTTAAATAAAAGAAATACAATGTTTGTAAAAGAATTCCCCGATAACCTCCTATTTTTTGCGATGAATACAAGAGTATCTCACTCTCGCACGTGCTTTTGGCAATAAATTGCCTAAGCGATTCCAACGACTCCTACCAAGCCGCACTCGTCTAAAAGATGACGGACAAAATCTCGATTATTGAAAACAGTAACAAAAGTGTTGAGGAGCTATGTAATTCGGTCCAGGACTCGGCCATACAAAATTGTGTACACGGATAAGTAAATTGCAGGTCTAATCGGGTTAAGCTCCGTGAGATCCAGGAAGGAACCCCTTTACGTCACCTGGATAAAGTGTTGAGTGACATCAAAGCTATCTGTTCTGCGCAAGTTATTACAAATCAAAAAACTTGCGAGTTGATAGGCCCCTACGTGATGAGATTGACATCCAATTCCAGTCCTCGTCGAACAAACAACTCTGTCTCAAGTAGTCTAATGCAATGCATGAGTGATCTTCGATAAAGTGAACGATGTCGGTGATGATCTAACTGCGACTCGATTACTCGTATATAATATTGAACATCACATTGCGACAACAAACCGCAAAATTAATGACACACCAAATCACATGCAACCTTACCTGGATGCCCGTTATAATACATCGCTTATGGCCGAATTAATGGAACCCGAAGTCAATTCACGCTCGCATCCACACCTAAATCTTCTCCGAACGATTCGATCAACTGATTCCTGCGAAAGTTCTTTCAACTTGAAAAGAATATATCTATGGTATGTCAACTCCTCCAGTCACGACCACACGAAAGCTCATTAATCACTTGAATTCAACGTGGACACCCTCCGAATAACAACGTAGGTTAGATATGCTAGCTCGAAGAACCAATTGGCCACAACCCTCCTTATCAAAGGCGATTGGATCTCGAATTTCTTAGAAAAGAGGTGTGGCATCACCATCAGCCACTGCAATTTGCTTCTCACCTTCTCACATCTCACCACAGAAGCAAGCCCAGCTTCAAACTAAATCTTACCATTTAAATATGATTGATTATTCCACAATCCAGCCAACAGCAATTTCAATTTTGGAAAGATGTGTGTCTGCAAATGGTTGGAAAACTCCACCAAAAAGCAGGGTAAAGTTAATCAACCCATCATACCCATCATACCAACAAATAAGGTAGCAAGTAAATCCAAATTACCACCTTCTCTTCCCATAACAAATGCAGCTCTAATTGGAGTGTCAAAACTAACATTTCTAAAAATTTCAAGCATTCCACAAATGCTTCAACTCCATCTATTGAACCCCAAACCAAGCCCCAAAAGCGATGTGACTCCTTCGATTGAACTCTTACCCCACAAACTGCCACCACTCAACCTTTGACACACACGCCTTTCCCTGATTTCGACCTCAGGGCTGGATCTAAGTATCTTAACTTTATCAGCTCTCACATTTTAAAACCCGGTTCTGACGTTATCTCTCTTGAGCAATCAATCTCGTCTTTCACAATCATTCCCTCTTCGCAGTGTACTGTTAAATTAATACAGCAAACTAGTGATGTCACCGAATGTCGCCATGCGCTCTCTAGGCATAGCGATAAAGCGATACGAGATATACTTCTATATATATATACTTCTATATCTCGTCCATCTATACGATAAATCTGACTCGGTTTGCTATGAGATGGTTCCCATCTAGCAGGAAGGCCTCCCTATCGATATAAACTGTCTAAGGAAATTTTATATAAAGTGCCACAGGGTTTTAAATACGCCTCCCCAAAAGGCTGCAGCCCATCTTGCAGCAAGTTGGTACACTCCAAAATAGGCTCATCCCACCAACGCAGTCGACTAACGAACCTAACAAGTCATAAAAAAACCATACTCCCACCTTTTATTACACCCATGCCATTTTGCGTCAATCTCATGCTATCCCATTTAATATATACGCTTTGGCTGAAAGTAATCTTATCCCAAACATAAAAAAAACTAGGAGCTATTGCCTCTTTCTTTCAATGTATTTCGGCATGACTCTCATTGTCAAGGTGCTCTACTGGTCATGCACAATAGCTGCGACTCTAGTCTCGTTGTCACTTCGTTTTCTTCTAAGTTCGACTGTGTATTAGTTAAAATAACACTTACGAGCAGATCCTTGTACTTTGTGCGTTGCTACATACTTCCGATTTGCCATTAATGGGATTATCAATTTCATTGACTTATCGGACTCGCTTGATGATATCATCATCTTCGGCGATTTGAATTTGCCACAGTTGAAATGTACTTCCTCTGAAGACCTATCTTTTTTCATCGCTTCTAATCCTATTTCTACTAACGAATGTATCACCTTAAATCGGTTGACAGACTCTAGTCTATGTCAAGTTAGAGGGGAAGCAGACAATATTTCACAACTGATTCCATTAACTCCTCAGTATCGTGTTGTCCCCTGTCACTTTCAAGTATTTCATTCTCCTCTTCTTCTTTCATTTTTCCACACCTCTCCTCTGCAGACGCTTGTCCGATCAATCCCCAACTCTTAAAATTTTCAGAAAGTTAATTTTCTTAAAATCGATACGTACCTATCTAAGTAGGGCTTTTATCAAGTTTACCTATCTGTCTCTGGCCGATACTCTCTGCATTTTTTACAACGAAATATTCAAATCCATTGCCCTTCATGTGTCATATTCCCGCCACAAAACATCTTCTATATCCGCTCTCTGCGAAACAAAAGTAACAAATTATAGGCGGTATTTCCTCGCACCCACTCTTCTTCCGCCTATTCAAGCTATCTAGGTACATATCTTCATTTCATCGAACACTACAACTTTTTCTATTAATGCTACGAGTAACTAAATAATGCGCAAACCAATGTTATAAACGACCCTAAGTCTTTTTTTCAATTTGTCAAGTGGAAATCGAAAATAAATCTTCAAAACAGATCCTCATGCCACCACAGTAAACTTTTTTGCTACATTTTTCAAGCAATCATCTGCCAAAAACTCCTTCGCATCAGACCCCCCTTACTGTAATTTCTCGGTTGGTCCTTTTCACACTCAAAATATCGATCCGGCTGTTATTGAAGAAAAGTTATAATACAAAAACTTAAAAGTGAATTTCTACCCGGCCCAGATGGTCTCTCCGCTGTTTTTCTTCAAAAAAAAGCTCTTCTAACCTTTCTCTCTCCCTTTCCTACCTATTTCGTTTATCTCTTATACAGGGAGAATTTTCCCAGATTTGGAAGACCCCTTTCACAAACCCGATAAACAAAAAGGGATCTATGAATGGAGGTACCAATTATCATCCCATTGGTAACCTCCCTCTTTGAATGGATTTTATACGAAACCTTAAGCTTCTTAAGCCATTTATTTCGCCTAGACAACATGGTTTTCTAAAATGCAGATCAGCTACAACAAAACTGGTTAAATTTGTGTCTTTTACTTTCGGAAAATGGGAAAGAAATCGATGTTGTCGCAACCGATTTAATTAAAGCTTTAGATAAAATACTTCATCAATTGATCATCTTCAAATTGCTCTTGCCTTTGAACCCCTTTTATTAAAATGCATATCTTCTTTGCTAGTCAACCGACATTATAGTGTTCGGTGTAGATCCACCCTTTTAGTTCCTTTCCTGGCTTCCTCTGTGATCCTTCAAGGCAGCCATCTTAGTCCCATTCTTTTCATTCTTACTATTAATGATCTTAACTCCACCCTATGACTCTACCCTTCTTCAAGAAAACCTCGTTCGGTTTTCAATCTGGTGCTTCAAGAAGTGCTTAGAACTTAATATCACAAATGCCAATCTATAACCTTCTCACTTAAATGCAACCCGTCTCCTCCTCGACTTTATGTATTTTCTCTGTGGTCAACCTATTCCTCTGGTTCAATCTTTTCAAGACCTTGACATATTATTCGGTAGGGAGCATAATTTCCGTTCGCATATCTATAAGATGGTCCATAAAGTCAACTCATCATTTGACTTTATTCAACGGTGGCCCAAGGAATTTTCCAACCCATACTCGTATGTAACCAGATCTCTCTATGTTGCCTTTTTCCCCATCTATTTGAGTATGCCAGTCAAGTATTGAGTATCTAGGTTGCCCAAAATGGGGGTGTTCAATGAGGTCTGCCTTGGAACGAACCTTTAATCTCACCTCCCTATCAGGACCGCCTCAAAATTATTAATTTGAATTCCTTAGAAGAATATAGGAATATAGATGACATCATTTTCATTCATCAACTGCGAATCCCTTTACAACACTATTTTCTTCAACACCAAGACATGTAATTTACGTTGTCCTCATCTCTTCTATCTATCAGTCCACCGACTTCAACAAAACAATCTCCCGTATGCCCTGAAAGGTCAATTCAAATGTCTCCGTTTTTGATTTCAACCTGAGCATTCCTTGCCTCACACTTAATCTCCTCCACCATTCCCTTGTTTCCTAATTCGTAAGTCTTTCTGTTACTTCTTTAAGTCCTAGTCTTAAGTTTGTATTAAGCCAAATAAATGGGGCTCAACCCCCACTAAAATTATGCTGCGACTAAGAATATTGAATTTGCTTTGCTGCAATGATTGACTTTCATGACAGATGACAGTTTACACATAGCTGACACCACCTTCTGACTTCAGTCTTTCCGTTTCCCCTCGTCGTGAAAACGTGACAAGAGAGATAAATCTAGGCAACCTTTCTTCTCTCATCACGATAGCCTTAACTATCGGGAAAATAACAGAGGAATTTCTCAACTGCATAAAACGAACGGAATCCCCATACTTGTGCTCCATATGCAGTTACGCAGAATATTTTCCGCTTAGGTTTGTGTGTAATGTATTGTACAATACTTATTTTGGATGCATCGATTCTTAACTGAAGAAATTGCACGCTTAGCGTGCAAGGTGTTTATTCATACTCAAGTTCATAGACTATTTTCAACCCAATGTCATTGTTACGTTTTTGGCTTAAAGAGCGAGTGTATGAGTTTTGATGTAGGCATATTTTTTAAGCGAGCATGTTTTCATTATTACGAGTAGCATAGATGAACCGATGCAATAATTTTTCTAAATCTCAAATATACGCGTATCGGGTATGTTCTGTGAGAGAACGCTTTCAAGTTTTTAGGAAGCTCTTGAAGCTTAAGTCATACAGGGAGCGCGCTTTCCAAATTATATTCTAAAGTCGCTTTCCATCTTCACTCTGTATCGTGTTTCAATTCAGATGGTTTGTTTTTGACGTAGGATGGGTGATAGTCCAAGGCGTAACACAACCCGTGGTTGTGTGCCAGTGACCCCATTAGTTAATGTGAGTACTCGTAATAGCCTTCTGCGAACTAACGGAGTTTTTGATCTTTTCCAATTACTTTCGATTTTTTTTAAATATGAGGCAACCTATTCTTGAAGAAAGTGTTTTACCCGTATGATGAAGCTGATCTTAAAGTAAAGTGTGATCCACAATATTAAACCCTTTAGTGACATCTATGTTATGTTCATTGAAGCAGACGTTTTGGTTACATTTAATTGTTTTATATTATAATTTATAATTTATAATATATTATCCCACCAATAAATTTGAGTAGAGACTTTTCTGTAGCGAATCACTAAACTATTTTTCATGCTGTCGAAAATAGAGGTAAATTCCTCTATTCCTATTTCGAATATTTTAGAAAACATAGGCAAAACGATAATTATTTACCTCCACAGCTTCACCTTTTTTATAGAGTCGAACCACTAAAGTTATTTCAAAATGGGTCTAGAGCTACACTGTCCCGTGTGTTGTTTTAAGCGATATTATTATGCTATGGATACCAAATGCAGTAATTTTTCAAAGGAAAAGTTTTCTGATTGAAACCCATTTGTGCTGAAGTATAATCACATTAACAAGTCAAACTATTTGAAGATTTATACCAAGAAATCATTAGATATGTCAGCAACTGGCAAAGTTTTAGAAACAATCAAATTGTTATAGCTTGAAGTTATATCCTTATTCCGCTTAGAATTGTTTAAAATTTCGTTCATAACTCCACATTCATTTTCAGTTAATCCACCTACCTACTCAACTGATAGGCTTAACTCAAAATGAATATATAGGGTGTCCCATTAAGACTGCCTATTTTGAAATTTGAAAAAAACGCAGTGTGTATTTGAAAAGTTCTAATGGTTTTTTTTTAATAAAGAGTATATGCAGGATATGTCTGAAACACAATATCTAATAAATGGCCGCCCCGTGACTGATGGCACACCTTGGTCATTTGGCGAAATTGTCGATTACATTTTGGCATAGTGTCCGTTTAATTTCTATAATGGCGCGTCAAATCTCGTCTTTCAGTCTTTTTCCTTTCAAAAAACACAAAAGAAAGAAATCCAAAGGCGGCAAATTGCATGGTCTTGATGTTCAATTCACAATGGCACAATATTTAAAATAATTTTTATGTACCTAGAATGAACTCCAGCTTAAAAATAGATCCGGCATATCCTAATCACATGACTTGCTAGAAGATATAGCCAAAAGTTAAGCGAAAAATTTTCTGAAAGATCCATTTAAAAGAAGAACATCTTCGATGGACTCAAAAGAATCATCTTCTGTAAAGTTTTTCAAGACCGTTAGGTACGTATATATACCTTGGCGTATGATTTCTCGTTGATAACGAAAATACTCGTATTTATCAAGCTTAGCCTTGGTGTCGGTAATGGTTTTTTTTCGCAAGAAATAATGCTTAATAAGCACACGAAATTCACTTTTTTCCATTTTCTCCTCAAATTAGTGAGTAGTCTGATAAAAATAGCTGTCAAACACAAACTAACTGACGCAGCGAGTTTAAATTTTGACAGGAGTCAACTGACAGATGCCTGTTGACAGGAGCAGTGTTGCTGTTTCAGTAAAGAGGTCGGAAATCACGGGTGTTCCTCAAGGTTGTGGTTTGGGTCCCCTCCTGTTTAAGAAATATATCAAATCCTTGTTCATCAAGCCTTTTAAAGCTAGAACGACTGTCTTCGCTGAAGATACCGCTCTTGGGTATATTCCTACCAATTAATTTAATACGTTTTTAGATGTTATCTGTACTCTGAACGTGGTTTAAACAACTTGGACTTGTTATTAGCACTAAAGTGAAAATAATGTCTTTTCTTAAAGTCACGGGAACGGCATGCGATTACTTTGCTCTAATCTATCATGCATTTTGTCGGTTGCCAACATAATAGGTTTACATTTAACAATAAGGCTATGTAGATGTAACAGTTGTAACAAAACTGGCCGTTACAATCGTTGCTAAAAAAAAAAACACATTTCTCAGTCTTAACATTTTACTACATCTCGTCTTTTATTCATAAAACTCTTTCAAGAGTGAACAGTTTAAGTTTAAGTTTAAGTTTTAATATTTTTTAAGTAAAAAAAACAATTAACTTTGTCTGAGTTGCCGCAAAATATCTTACACAGAGATTTGATACCTTATTGAATATGTTTCTACTGAAATAGGTAATTTATAGTTCTCCGAAATAGATAAGCTAAATTCGTATTTTAAATTTTGACGAAAAATTTATACTACAACCTTAATAAAAATAAAAAATTTAATAAATAATGAATAGTAATAATAATAATGATCATAATAAAAAAGCATTTTAATTACAAACAAAACAATTACATTAATAAATAAATTAGTTAGTTAATAAATAGATAAACAAATATAAACAAGTACCAATATAAATGAATAATAAATAAATAGATAATCAAAAAACAATAAATAAATAAATACAAACATATGTTCCATATGAATAAATAGATAATTAAATAAATACATACCACGTTGATCAAAAAGTTATCGCACCACACCACCGTTTGGCGCTCCCATCATTCCGATTTGAATTCTGTTATCTTTGTTAAGTTTGTAAATCTGTTGTTGACATTCCCTCTAAACCTTAGCATCATATCGTGACATTTGCTAAAGTTACGTAGCCAAGAGTACATCTATCTCTGTGTGTGTTGGCGATTTTTTTACAATTTTAGAAGTGGATTTCAATTTGCAACAACGAACTGGTATTCAATTTTGCGTAAGAACGGATTTAATAGTGCGCGAACGTTGGAAATGTTGGAAAAGTGTTTCGGCAACGATTCTTACCAGTCGTTAACCAGTAGCACGAGCGGTTCAAAAGTGGTCGTGAGTCAATCGAAGATGATGAACGCAGTGGCAGACCATCGACATCGAAAACCAACGAAAGCATTGATGAAGTAAAAGACATGTTGGACAAATTAACCATCAGAGAGATAGCGGAGGACTTGAACATTGCCTATGGATCCGTCCAAGTCATTTTGGTTAACGATTTGGGTTTCCGTTGTGTAGCAGCAAAGTTGGTGCCAAAAGACCTCAATTTCATGCAAAAAAGAGACCGTGCTGACGTCGCAAAAGGGATGATTTGAGGGGCTGAATCCGATCCCACATTCATCAAAAGGATTAATACTGGAGACGATACGTAGGTTTATGAGTACGAAACGCAATCCAGACATCAAGCAATAGAATGGCTTTCACCAAATGAGCCTAGACCAAAAAAACCACCTCGTTTTCAGTCAAAAAAGAAGGCAATGCTCATGGTTTTCATGGATTACAACGGTGTAGTGCATCGTAAATTTTTGCCAGAAGGCCAGACAGTAAACAAAGAGTATTATTTGGGCGTTATGAGACGTTTGCGTGAAGCAATTCGCCGAAAGAGACCAGAATTGTGGGCAGAAAACTCGTGGATTTTGCACCATGACAACGCACCGTCGCACAGTGCCATCATTATTCGTAATTTTTTGACGAAAAATACAACAAATACCATCCAACAGCCTCCGAATTCACCTGATTTGGCTCCCTGTGACTTCTTTCTCTTCAATCGAGTTAAAAAACCACTACGGGGAACGCGTTTCAGCAGCCGAGAGGAAATAATGGAAAAATCGCAGGAAGCACTGATGAACATACCGAAAACCGAATATAAATAATGCTTCGAAGATTTGATCGAGCAAGTGTGTTGCAGTCAATGGCTATTACTTTAAATTGGAAAATAAAGATTTAGGTGAATAAACTTGTATTTGTTATTTTCTGAATACATTCCGAGAACTTTTTGAGGTGATAAATAAATAAATTAATTATTGTAACAAACAAATAAGTAAATAAATAAATTAAAAACAATTACATTAAATAGTTAATTAAAAATTAACATACCATATATAAATATTGTACGAAACCCTTATTGTACCAAACACGACTAAGAAAATAATTATTAACGAAGGGATTATCGTCATTGATTCATCTCTCTGCGAATTTGGCGAAGCTTATGTATTCTATACAAGTCCAATTCAACTTTTGTTCTTTTGTGCAGATGCCACGTAAAGTGATGGCACGGAAGGTTATACATAATTTTTTGCAACCTATTTTGCGCGATTTGCAGTTCCTTACATAACATTTTGCACAATTTCCCCATAGCTGACAACCATAAAGCAGATTTGCTAGAAAAACTACTTTGTATGTGATTACTTTGTTTTCTGAAGATAATTAGGACTTTCTATTAATAAATGGAAGTAAAAGTCAAGTACCAATGTTAGCTTTGTCTTGGATTTGGGTGATATAATGGTTAAATAGTAGCTTAGAATCAATATGAACTCTCAGGTACTTGACATATGGCTCCCATTTAATCAAAACATCATTTACTCATAAGTGATTTGAGGGAATATAGCAAATTTTTATTTTTAAAGTGAAAATTGCGGCTTGTATTTTTTGCCAGTTTAGTTTAATTTTCCATTTTGTGTAATAATCGCTCAAGATGTCAATCGGTTTGACTAGGTTCGTCTCAATATTGAGAGCGAGCTGTGGCTTTTCCCTTTTGGTTATTCTGTAATTAAACCTTTCTTAAGCCTACATATAGTTTATATTCAATTAAAACTGATTTTATTTAATTGTTCTACATATTTTGTTGGATTATCATCGTCAGTCCATGTAATGGACGCTTTTTTTTCCTGCAGTGTCAGATTTTTGAATAGGGATTAAATGTAAAATCAGCTGTTACAATGAGCTGCGAAACTTTACTTATTTTTAGTACAGCTTGCCGTTTCATCATTTCATCATTTCGGTAGACATTATCGGCCATTTCAAGGTGCTACTCCTATTTATCGTATTGTTGAAAAATTTTGCATCCAATTGGCGTTATTAGATACTCACACAAGAACAAGAAGGAGAACAGTTTGTTTGAAAGAAAGATTGCTGAAGTGGAAACTTGAGTTAAAGAGGACACCAATTTATCGATCCGCCGTCATTCACAGTAAGTTGACCGTTGTCCATCCACTATCCGGAAAGTTCTACGTAAAGACTTTGGCCTCAAGGCTTATCAGATCCAATTGGTGTGAGAGCTAGAGCCATATGATCATTTATTGGGTCAAGTGTAAAATTTTGTTTACATTTTTGGTTAAACAGCTACGTTGACAATCAGCTTTACAATATGTGGAGAGAGTACAATCTTCAAGAAGTACATCCCATGCCATTGCATCCAGAAAATTGAATCGTATGGAATGAATTGAAGCCCGGTAGCATCATCGGTCTATATTTCTCCAAAAAACAAGGCCTGAGCACTTACTGCCAATAGATACTAGTACGATACGATGATCAACGACTATTTATTCCCGAATTTGCGCGACAATGTGGAAGAACTGTAGTTCCAACAGGATGTTGCTCCACCCCATACTACCAACGAAAACATAGCTTTATTGATGTTGTGCGTGTTGGGATACTGCAGGCCAATGAGAACGTAATTGCAATTCAACAATAAAACATAATATTATGATCATACGGGTCCATGTACATTGAATACCTACATATTTACATAACATAAATATGTTTAGTTTTAGTGTGTATTAATATTAGTGTACATAATTCATTTATTGGTAATAGATAGGTACGAGGGGCGTTCAAGATATTCTCGGTATCGGGGTGAAGCTGTGGTTGCATATATAAATTGACTTATTTATCAAGTAATACTATTATTTTAGTGCATTCATGTAAAATTTCATATAAATGTGATTATTAATTCGCGTTTTATCTCTAGTTATACAGAATCATAATGGCAACTGAGGCGATGATGGTGAAAATTGAGCATCGCGCTGTAATTAAATTTCTCACTAAGCAAGGAAAAAGTCAAAAAACTATTCATGAAGAGATGGTGGCTGTTTACCAGGGTTCCGCACCTTCATTATCAACTGTGCAAAAGTGGTCAAGTGAGTTCAAGAGAGGCAGAGAGGGCATTGAGGACGACCCCCGCTCCGGCGCCCCGGCTACTGCTTGTACGGGAGAAAGCATCAAAGAAGTCGAAAAACTTGTTCTTGAGGATGCCCGAATTAAGGTGAAAATGATGGCAGAGATCACCAAGCTTTCAATTGGTACCATTCACACCATTCTTCATGACCATCTTAACCTTTCAAAGGTCAGTGCAAGGTGGGTGCCACGAATGCTCACAGCGCCTCAGATAAAAAGTGAGAATCGCATGCTGTAGAGAGCTTTTGGAATTGTTACTGGGGACGAAACATGGGTCCACCACTATGACCCTGAAAGCAAACAAGAGTCCATGCAGTGGCATAAAAAAGGAACAGACCCCCCGAAGAAGTTCAAAGTCACTCCGTCTGCCCGAAAGCTCATGGCCACAGTTTTTTGGGACTCAAAGGGAATCTTGCTCATTGAGTACAAAAAAAAAGGTGAAACCATCAACGTCACATCCTACGCTTCCACTTTGCATAATTTGCGGGAGGAAATTAAAAAGAAAAGACGGGGTAAACTCGCAGCGGGTGTGTTGCTTCTTCATGACAACGCTCCTGTTCACACGGCGCGAGCTTCCAAGGCTGCTGCCCGAGATTGTGGTTTCGAAGAAATCCAACACCCACCCTATAGTCCAGACCTTGCCCCTAGTGATTATTTCCTGTTTCCGGATTTGAAAAAATGTCTTCGTGGAAAAAGATTTTCGGATGATGAAGAACTCAAGTCGGTATTTTGCAGAGAAAGAGGAAATTTATTATTTTGAGGGTTTAAAAAAGCTTATCTCAAGATGTAACAAATGCATTGATGTTAGGGGAGATCATATTGAAAAATAAAAACAATTTAAATTGAATTCGCATTTTCCTTCATATCGATACCGAGAATATATTGAACGCCCCTCGTATATGCACGACTTAGCTAATTATATAGTATAAGTAATGGAAATGACGATCGGGGTTACCAACATCTCCTCTTCTAATTAAACTCCAATGGATTGTAACGTTGTGGAGGTTTTCGATCTCTTACTGGTCTGGCCCTCGTTGATGGTGGATTGGACTGATTGGCAATTTTAGAATTCACAGGAATAGCTAGTGGTAAAGCATCCTGAACATTTGATGGTGTGACTTCAGAATTTACTGATGCATCAATTGCCCCCAATGATGGTGCAACAATTGATTCAGTTGTGTGGTTTTCTGATTCGATACCTGGTGTTAAATCAAACTCATCCATAAGAATTTTAAGGGAAGTTGGAAGTTACTTCGCTCTTGTGATAACTCGCATTGCCTTAATTGGTTAGCATGAGACCTTACCAGCTTTTCCGGATTAAAAATGAGGACCTTGTAGTTGACGCTGCCCACTCGTTCAATAGCTTCACCAGCTGTTCAAATCGTTTCTGATGGAAAGTATTGCCTCACATATACGGGATCTTCTTTTGTAAAAACCTTTTTGTTGAACTGTGCATTTTGCAGAACATTATCTTTCCCCGTCACGTGCTGTATCGGTTTAAGAAGGTCTAGGGTAGAGTGAATCGTTCACCCCAGCACCATCTCTGCTGGTGATTTTTTTTGGAGAGTTTTACTTAGAGTAGACCTATAGAAGAGAAGAAAAGTATTAATAATTTCTTCGATAGTACCTTCCCCTTGAAGTTTTTAATAGCATTTTTGAATGTTCCTACCACCCGTTCTGCTTTCCCGTTGGATTGCGGGTGGTAAGGAGCAGTTTTGATATTGCTGATTCCGTTCATCGCACAAAATTGACTGTAATGAGAGCTGGTGATTTGTGATCCGTTGTCGGATACTATCAATTCTGGTATTCCAAACCTTGAAAGTATTGGGAAAGTAACTTGATAGTAATTGCTGATGTGGTTGATTTTGTTGCAGTTACTTCCGGCCATTTTGAGTGAGCGTCGACCGCCACGAAAAATCAAATATAATTTATAGGTCTGGCATAGTCAATATGGATGAGCTCCCACGGTTTGGTACAACGATGAAAGCGTTACCTTCCTTGAGAGTTAGCAGCTAGCTGGCATTTGTTGCATTGTTTCACAAAACGTTTTATTTCATCGTCTATGCCGGGCCAATAAACATAGCTGCGAGCTAGTGATTTCATTCGCTCGTCCCCTGGAAGACCTTTGTGCAATTCTTGTAAAATTCGCTTTTGCAACACCTGTCGGACTACAATGCATTCATTTAATAGTAAACAATCCTCTACTATCATGAGAGAATCCTTGTTATTATAATACCTTTTTAGCTCCGTCGGGATGAGATTAGGCCAACCTGTGACAATAAAACGCTTTACCTTACAAAGCTGTGCTGACATGTTTGTTGCTCTTCTTATCATTTTATATGTGACCGGTAAGTTTTGTATGCTGTCGTGGAGCTCTGATGTAAAGGCACAATCGGTTTCCAGTGATGTTTGCGCAATTATGTAATCTTCCTGTGAGTGTGCTTTACGAGTACCAATAAACTTAGAAAGAAGGTCCGCATTTCCAAACTCTTGTGTGGGTACAAACTTTATATCATAGTCGTATGTTTGTAGAGCCAGCGCCCATCTCTGAAGGCGGTTTGCTGAGCGTATTGGTATACCTTTGTTTGGATTGAATACCGCAAGTAGTGGGTTGTGATCCGTTTCAAGAAGAAATTTCCGACCCAGAATCACCCTGTGAAACTTCGTTACAGCAAAAACCAAAGCCAATGCCTCCTTTTCAATTTCGCTATAACTTTTCTCTGCGGCCGTTAGTAACCCCGAAATGAAGTATACTGATTTTCTTCTGCCATCAGGAAAACGATGTGATAAACAGGCTCCTATTCCGTCCTTCGAAACGTCAGCAGTGTAAGTGCTAAGTTTGATTTTAGTATGCGTTTAAATTCACAAAAAACTTCTTTACATATACAAACATACTCTTCACCTTTCTTCAGAAGTTGATCCAACCGTGTTCGAAGTTTGCTCATCTGTGGTGTGTACTTTCCATAGTAATTTATGGCACCCAAAACCGAACGAAGCTGCTGAAGTGATTTTGGGACTGGTATGTCATTAACTGCTTCCGTTTTCTTTGGATCAGGCCTGGTTCCTTCACTGCTTAGTACGAGTACATGGCAATTTTCTGTCGTTAAAAAATTACATTTACTAATTTTGATCTTAAACCCGAACTCTTCAAGCCGACACAAAAAAGCAAGTAGACATTGATCGTGATGATTCCTGGTAGATCCTGAAATCAAGATGTCGTCGATGTAAGCTGGGACATTTTCCAGTTTCGAAAGCATGGTGTCCATGAGTTGCTGGAAAAATCCTGGTCTTGTTTTAATGCCTGTTCCATTGATATATAGTAGTCCCTTATGTGTGTTCATTGTGAAAATGTGTTTTTTGCAGTCGTCGTCAACTCGAATCTGGAGGTAAGCATCTGAAAGGTCTATATGCGTTAAAAATTGACTGCCTGTATGTTTTTGGAAAATATCCTCTGGCCTTGGGAGAGGATATTGGTGTGGCTGTAGTGTTGCATTCAACTCAGTTGAATAATGTCATATTCTAATTGACAAAATTGTTATATCTGATGCTGTGTCCATCTGTAGGACGATTGGCATTCCCTTTATCACTATAAGTAGTTACATATTTCCGAAATAAGAGGTTGATATGTTTTTGACACTGTACTGAGTGAGGCGAGTGTCTTTTTTTCATTTCGCCGTTGCGCGATACCTATTGTTTACTGCTGCGTTCGAATTTGATGCCTGTATTTCTTCTTGGTCTACTCGTTTCCTAAAACAAAACCAGTATCCCTTTTTATGACCTTGTTTGTTGCAATGTATTTGCAATGCTGGGAAAAATGTATGCATGCCCCCGCACCCACAGCATGGTGTTCTTGCCACTTGAGTTGATTGACTGCGATTATAACGATCAATTTTATTTGTATCCGATCTGAAATTGTTTTTTACGGCGTTTATTGAAAACGATGACGTTTTTGATTCAATAAGTTGTGTGTCTTGCTTGATGCTTGTAATGTGACGACATTCTGATAGGAGTTTATCCAGAGTTACATCATCTCCTTTTTCTAAAGTCCCTAATAATCGAGATCTGATATCAGATTCGGTAGTTGATGAAGGCCTATTACAAACATCAAGCATTTAAATTGATCTGAGGACAATTAGCCTAATTCAAAATGTTCGCATTGCTATATAGTCATCTCTGTCTATTTATTTATTTATTTATTTATTTCATCTATCTATAATTATATACAGTTTTTTTGTTTTTTAACCCGCAAAGCAAAATGCTTATCTGCAGGTGGTTGATAACATTTGATTAGTATTTTAAAGTGATAAAATTCTTTTAAATAAAGTTCATACTATATTTATTCTTTAATTCTCAACGGTTTCATTTTGTGCATAGAAAGGTTTTAATCTTCCCAAGAACGTTGGAGGTTTTATTGACTCCGAGCGCCCCTTTTCGCTCGTTGTTGTCGCCAAAGTGAAACCGTATTTTGGCTATAAATAACTTAATGTAATAAAATTGTAAATATAGGAATATTAATATTTGAATACAAAATACAATAATAATATTGAAGTTTAAGCTATCTTGAAATAAAAATATACAATGTTAAAATGTTAAAACAGTGGTAAGAGATTAATAGATATATATATGTATGTATAAGTAAGAATAAATTTATATTTATATAGGAAATAATTTATAGTGGATTAGCATATTACACAAAATATAAATCAATTAGAAATTTCTTTAACATTTTTCTACGTTTTTTTGAATGTTCGACTTGTTTGATATGGTGAGGTACGAGTATTTCATTCATAGTTTTTGGAATGACATATCTAAGTTCTCGTTCCCCATTGAAATGGCCTTAGGTCGTCCATGTAATGTAGCAATGACGTCATTCTATAAATCGCGTACACATCTCAGACCTTAAAAGATGAGTTGGTCGGTTTTAAAATTTTAACAAAGCGGTGCTGTAGATGTAATATCCTATCCATATGCGTTTTGGATGCATTTCCCCATGCCAGTATTCCATATCTTATTCGCGATTCTGCTATCGAGTAGTAAACCTGCTTACGTACTTCAAAACTTAAATACTTTTTTATATAAACAATCGCAAAGAGGGAGCTTTTGAATTGTAAACGCAGCACATGTATAGTTCACGCCATAGGAAATTCTCATCGATGATAACTCCTAGATACTCGTACTTTATTTTGTTTACTACTTCTATTGCTGTGATGTTGGCCGAATAGGGACATAGGGAGTTTCGGTTATATATATTAATTTTTTTAACTGTAAACAGCGATAACGCATTCTAAATAATCACTCTTTCGTTCCAAAAATTTTATTCAATTTTAGTACAGTTTCTTCAAAAGTGAAATCTTTAGACAGCTTTTGTAAAATAAAATTTACATACCGACTATGTTCTTGTGGACCAAGTTTCCTCATCAGCAGTCTTACCTTCGCAGCAACATTCGACTGTGATGCATCATTCTCAAATAAATCTGAATATCGTACATACCATTTTGGAAATGTAATTCCACTGTCTGGATCAAAATGAAATTCCTGTATATTTTGAGTTAAAACTTCGAGTGAATATTCCAATGATGACTACGAGGTGCTCCCATTTTGCGAGGTTGACTCCTACTTGAAAACTTTCCCAGCAATTTGATTTAGTATTGTTGTTGAGATTGCTATGCAGCAATTTTACTGAGTTCTTCTACGATCTTTTCCATTTCGTTGAAAGCGGCACAAATCCTCGTCGCCACTCTTGTGCTTGTTGGGATACTTCAGGCCAATGTGAACGCAAAGCTTGTACTTAATCAACTAACTCTCTATTGCAATTCAACAGTAAAATATAATATTATGATCATATGAGGCTATGTACAATGAATATACGTACATACATATGTTTAGTTTTATTGTGTATTAATATTAGTATACATAATTCATTTATTGGTAATAGGTATGTATATGCATGACTTAGCTAATTATATAGTATACGTAATGGAAATGATGATCGGGGCTGCCAACAATTGAAAACACGATTTGGCAATAGAGTCATTTCAAGAAATAAACCCGTCAATTGAAAATCAAGATCTTGCCATCGCATTATTTTCTGCGTCAAGTCACTACTTAACGTCGATAAACCAGCAACGATTGTGATCCTCCTACTCATTGAACCAATTTGAGCTTATAATGAAGCGTGAGAGACTGTTAACGTCTACATACAACAACTGTTTTGTTCTATTGTGATGAGTGCAAGGACATCACTCCGTCCCACATCTTGCTTGATATTAAGTGTCTCAGTGATTCGGTCAACAATTTTGCGGCGGAAAACAACCATGCATTGAAATCGATTCAAAATCAATTCACCAAATATGATGACATTTTAAAAACAGTTGAAGACTTATCAATTTCCCTCGAACAATCTGCAAGCTATAATAAGAGTCAATTTAGAAACTTATCTATTCAGTTGGCTCAAAATAGTGATTTAATTAAACGAAACGATAAACACGAAATTAGTGAAGATTTAAAAAATTGTATATCCCACAGTGTTAAATCCATAATTAAATCGTACATCCCCACAATAACAGACTCTTTAAGTTCTCTACGGTCTTCCCTCGATTTTCATCTCCAAAGTACGTCCCGAAGTAGCGTTCCCTCTCCGCCAAATAATGATCAGTTGATCACGTGCGCTTTTAAACGAAATTACTGATCACATCCGGATAGCTTCCAGTAAAATCGACGATATACCGGTGCAATCCCAAGCTCTACCGACTGCATCATACAACACCTCGATTCTGACTGAGATGCTTGAATCTGCAATAATGGAACCACCAATAACTCCTGGGTCATCATCTCCTCCACCACAACCCGTTCCGGAAATTCATCCAAATACACCAACTCCTGAACCCACAATCTCACGACTTGGCACCTTATGGACACTTTCGGACTGGAACAATAGAATCAAAAAGTTGAACAATTCCCACAAAGCCGAATCGGTTGCGTTTTTAATAAGAGGTACACATCTCGATCGAGCCAGGCTAACTAGTCTCTTCAAATCTAAATTTAAAATTGAAGTCATCAACTGCCGTAAGATCTCCACCAACACCCTCAAGGTAAGCATCCCATTAAAATATGAATGGATGTTCATCAACCCTGCTTCCGACGTCATCAATCTGGGTGGAATAACGTTGGAAAGAGTAAAACTAAATAGAGGAAACAACAAACATCGCAAGGATACTACCTTTAATTCAAATCCCACTAAACCTAGAAAACAGCAGTCTAACCCTTTACCAAAGCCCAACTCTCACAAAAAAAATCCAAAGCCTAACAAACAAGCTCCTGATCCAAACTGGAGTTTTAAAGTTGGGACATTCCCTTTCTTCACTCCTTCTTCACTTCATACTGCTAATCGCGTATACACAAAACGTTCTTCCACACCGTCTAACCCAATTCCCAAACGTGTATCTTTTAATCTTGATCCTCCTCTCAATCATTTAAAAAACCCAACAACTTCTCCTCATCCCATTCAAACTAAAACGACATACCCTAACTTTAATCGCTCCCATATTTTAAATCCCTCCCCATCTTCTAAGCTAGAGTCCCACTCTAATACCACACCACCTTCTTTTTTAGACCCCATACTTCCTCCAAAGGCAAAGTTAACCAAGCACCTTATCGATTCAGGGGAAGATGGCCGGTATGTTCTCTCTCGACTACGAGATCGCAGACTATACGATAATGTTCGTTTATATCTCGCATATCTACATGATAAGCCAGATTCTGTCTGCATAGACGGTATAACGAAAACCAATGCAATGGTTTCCATTCTGCAAGAAGGCCTTCCCACTAATCACAATGATCTGCGGCAACTTTTTATACGTTTTCATGAGCAATTAGATATGACTCCTGATGATGTGGCTAATGATCTCTCTTCTTTTGCGTCTCACGTAAGTTCCAAACGCATACTACACCTCCAGCGAACACGGTCTAGTTTTAAAAACTACCATCGCTCCTAACCCACCACTCAATTCTTTGCCGAAGCCTCCAAAATATCTGTCCTTGTATTATCAAAATGTAAGAGGATTACGAACTAAGATTTCTGCTATATATCTTAATTCGCAGATTCTGCCCTACGACATTTTTGCACTCACAGAAACCAATCTTACTTTGATTTACACCGTGACGACGGTTTAGATAAAGAGGAAAATTTATATGGCCGTGGGGTACTTCTAGCTATACACTCTCGTCTTGAGTCTAAACCCTTTAAAAAATCGTCCACTGCATTCTTTGAATTTGTATGCGCTAGAATTCCTATTTGCAAGCGCAACCTATATATTTGCTGCTGCTATATTCGCCCCTCTCAACCAATTCAAGGTTACCAGCTAGCTGTTGATGCAATCGACAGCATTTTTAATGCTGCTGATTCCAACGACGTAGTTATTTTTTTAGGTGATTTCAATCTACCTAAGCTTGTATGGGCTCAGACTGACCAGTCCTCCTTTACTGCAACAAATTCCACCTCTGATAAAGAAAATCTTTTCGTCGACTGCCTTGCTGACTCTGGTCTGTATCAATTAAGTGGTGTCACCAATAATATTGGCAGACAACTCGACCTAGTCTTCGCCACTGATACAGATAACTGCATCGTTTTACAAAGCAGACATCCTCTTTCTAAGTTGTATAGTTACTCGTATCACCCTCTCCTTTCCCGTACGTTGGCATATGACAATGGTCTTAATCGCGTTTCCTATGAGTATTCTTACGGTTTTAATTTTCATAGGGCTAACTACGAAAAACTGAACCACCTCCGCAGTATGGCCAATTTTGACTTTCTTTATGATAATCCCAACCTCACGGTTAACGATGCTCTCGCATCCTTTTACACCGAAATTTTCAAATGTCTCTCCCGATCTGTACCTTTTTTACCCAAAAAGAATCTTCGTAATAAGAGAAAAAGGCTCTGGTATACTTACTTAAAATCGCGTTCCGATACCGATTTCTTTTACTACCAGTCTGCCGAAATAAAATTCTCTTCGCCACTTTGCCAAATTCTATATGACAACTATTTAAACCAAATGGACCACACACTCATTTCCGACCCCAAGCGATTCTTTCAGTTCATCAAAACTAAAAGTAAATCGGATAACTATCCATCATCTCTGAATTTTCTAGATAAGTCCTCGGAGGATCCCCAAATTATAGCAAATCTCTTCGCAACTTTTTTTAGCCAAGCGATCGCCACCCATTCCCAACAGCCAGACCACTCTTACTTTTCCTACTTAAATAGCTGCCCACAAAGAACTTTAGAATATGTGTCTATAACTTTAGAGCAAGTCAAAGATAAAATAATAAACCTCAAAGATGATTATTCCGCCGGCCCTGATGATCTTCCCCATATATTTTTAAAGAAATGTGAAATGCACCTAGCCCAACCTCTTACAACTCTCTTTCAGCTTTCTATCACCCAGGGATTATTTCCCTCGACCTGGAAAAGGTCATTTATTATTCCCCTACATAAAAAAGGCCGAAAAGATGATATTTCCAACTATCGACCAATTGCTAAGCTGTCCTGCATACCTACACTTTTCGAGAGCATTATTTATGACATAACGCTTTTCCATTGTAAGCCTATTGTTTCCCAAAACAAGCACTTTATGTGCACTGGGATCTGGAAATGAAGTTGAAGTGATTGCCACCGATTTCAACAAAGCCTTTGACAGGATCTCACATGATATAGTTCTTCTTAAATTAAAAGCTCTTGGTTTCCAAATAAACTTTATAACATGGGTTCAATCATATTTAAATGCAAGACTATTACTGTGTATAGAACACATGGTACATGGTTTCTAACCCAAATAAAGCCTCCTCTGGTGTCCCTAAAGGCAGCCACCTTGGTCTGTTATTATTTAATCTGGCCCTTAATGATGTTGATTGCATCATTAAAAATTTATATGTATCTGTTTACGCAGACGATATGAAAATCTTTAGATATATACCTTCCTCCTCAGACAGCCTGCAGGAAGAACTTGACAGATTTTGTACTTGGTGTCAGAAGAATTTTCTTGAGCTCAGCGTCAATAAGTGTCAGGCTATAACGTATACCCGTAAGCGGCCCCCTACTACACCTCGCTGCTATCGAATCTTTAATCTGCCCGTTCCCTTAGTGAATGAGTTGCGTGATTTAGGTGTTATCTGTGATAAGAAACTCAATTTCCGTTCTCATATAATAAAAAAAAGCCAACTCTCCCCTTGGCTTCATCAACCGCTGGTCTAAGAAGTTTTCCAATCCTAATGTTACCAAATCTCTTTATATAACCTTTGTTAGGCCTCTTCTTGAATATGCAAGCCAAGTTTGGTCTGCCTACTACAGAACACACATCCTCCGGATAGAAGCTGTTCAACGCAGGTTTTTACGATTGGCCTTACGTGGTCTTCCCTGGGATGATAGCCAAAACTTACCACCTTATACCGACCGGCTGAAACTTATAAATTTACAACCCCTTTCTATACGTCGAAAAGTTGCCGACATTCTCTTTATTCATCAAATTTTAGTTGGGAATATCGATTGCCCTTCTTTACTTCGACTTATTTCTTTTAATACCAACCCAAGCAATCTTAGGTCTGTGCCACTTTTCCGGCTCAATCTTCACCGAACGAATTACGGACACTTGGAGCCAATGTCTAGAATGCTTCGTGAAGTTAACGATATTCTGCCTCTCTTCGACTACCATCTCACCAAACTCTCTCTTAAAAACACTATTATTTCCACCTATGCCTCACATCCTAACTTTTTTTTAACCGTTCCCACCCTTTAGTTTTTATCTTTAGTTTTAAGTGAAAATTGTTAGTTCTAAGAATAAGCTTGCAATAAGCAATAATAAATCTGTCCGGGGTTGACCCGGGCCGCAAATCAAATCAAATCAAATCAAATAACGTATATACTTTAAATCGCTTAAGTCGTTGTAGAAGAAAACTCCAATATGAGAAAGGTGGACATTTACAAAGTAGTTGGACGATTGTCTACTCTTCCGCCGAAACTACTTTTAAATATAAAATGGCATGAAAAAATCCTTCGAATTGAATTTAATAAATTCAATTCAATTCAGTTTCAATTTCAATTTCCTAATAAGCCATTAAGACTGAGTCCTTTATTTTACATTTTTTTCGTAGTGAATATGACAATATTTGTAAGTGAAACTTATAAACTCTTATCGTAAAGACAGAAAAAAAGGGAGAAGGCGATATAGGATACAAGAAAGGTAATAAGGGCTGATTCAAGTGAATTGCTGCAGTTCACATTCAACCGCGGAATTTTTGAATTGATTAGCTCCTATTATTAGTTTTGCCAACGTGGGAAGGCTGGTTACATGCATGAATAATAGGCGGAAAGAATTAATGTAATTAAAATATGACATTACCAGCTTAATAGTCCTGGCACAATGTGGAAACAGAAGATCTTCAAAGAGATATGTGGGGGATCTATTGCTTACAAGACGGTGCATAAATTGCAGCACCTTACCTTCAAGAATTTCAGTTTCTGACATATTGTAGAACGTTGTGATTCACTCTATTAAAAGCTTTGGGAACATCAAGAAAACAGACCAGCGTTAGATAATCCAAGTCATTATTAATTCTAATATTTTAAATGTATAACACAACTGTGATGCGCTCCAATGCCTGATTGGACTGATTAAAGCAAACTATGTACAATATATTGATTCGAATAACTGGATATTTGCTTAGCGAGAGTCTTTTTCAAGACTTCTGATAAACATGGCGAAATATTGATAGGGAGAAAGTCAGATACAACAGATGAGGTTTTTTAGGAACAGGAATAATTTGAGCCAATTTGCAACTATAGGCAAAAGAAGATGGTGCTATCGAAAAAATTTTAATGCGTGTATCAAACGTGGATCAAACTCATTTTAATGAAACAAAGGGACACATCCCCTCCTCAACGACAGCATTTGATTTGAGAGAACGAATAACATAAATGTCATCAACTTCTGAGACAGCTTCATAGTAAAAATCATACGATTTTCGGGGGTAAAACAGGAGATATTAGTATATATGTCCGGATAAAAAGGCATCATTGAGTTTGGTCACATCTGAAATGCAATCACCAGCAGCTGCCTTTTTTCCAACATCAATAGAGCGCAAATTACTCCATAGCTATTTTGATATTTAAGCAGTGTTCAGTTTAGAATACTGATGAGCTCGGAAGAATAATTTCCAATTATGAATAGTTGGACTTTGCTTCCATCTTGAATATAATTTTTTGCAAACCTTTATAGCATTACGAACTAACTTCACACGTGAACCAAGAGCAGTTCATATTCCGTAATTGAACTGTCTTTAAAGGTATAAGTGTATTAAAGAGATCCAATATTGAAGATTGAACATGATGCACATTGTCATTTTTACATAGTTAACGCATAATGACAATGACGCCAAGGAAGGCAGTAAGCTTACAACTAATTGTAAGGCATTGTTGACTTTTTTTTCTTTTTTTTTATAATTAGCGAGCGCAAAAGGGATTTTACGTAGGCGCCATTAAAATATTGGCGCAAATTTTCGTTAACGCACGTACCGAGAACGGAAAGTTTTTCATGGTTATTGTCATTCATGGTTATTTAAATTTCACTTTAATGACAGCAGATAGCATTGTATTTTGGAAACATAAAATTGTTGAAAGATCCCCAATTGTTTATGCTGTTAATATCGGAATATAATGAGCTTAATATAGGCTGCCATTCCCGTTCTGCAGCTGAAGAGCAGGGACGTGAGTTCGGAAACGAATGTGAAAAGCAGAGAGTACTTCTGTCAACAAAAGAATGTATTGGATTAGAAACAGCAGATAAGACATTATTAATGAAAATTAAAAATAGTGTCAGAGACAGAACGGAGTACTGGAGAACACCAGCATTCATTTTGTGCACACCAGACTTGAAACCATTGAAGAGGAGAGTCATCGACCGCAAATGCACGCATTTTCGGCAAACGAGTCTAATGCTAAACTCTGTCAAGTGCCTTAGAAATATCAAGTGCAATTATCTTGCTAGATTAGTGTAGACTATGTTTCCATTTTTCGGTAAGACATGCCATCAAATCACAAGTAGATCTGTTGCTACGAAAACCGTACTGCCGGTCAACAGAAGTTTTCGTACTCCGATATATTTCATGAGCTGACGGTTTATCAGCGTTTCCATGAACGTGGAAAGAAGGGGGGTAAGTGCAATGGGTCTGTAGGAGGAGAGAGAGAAAGATTCGCCATTTTTAGGGACGGGCTGGACAAATGCTGTTTTCCATCTGCTTGGAAAGAGTCCTAAAGAGTAGGATTGATGACAAAGCTTACGCAGTGCTTTCTAATGTTTTTGGCGAACGACCTATTGGACATTGTAGTATTTTTTGCCTCAGTTTTTGATCGTACTAAAATTTCACGCGCTTGAGAAAGACGTTTCAGTCATTATTAGCTAGTTTGAACTTCTTTCAATTTTCCTCTGTCGGGTTGGTCTTATCGGACCGAAAAAACATTTCTCTAGCCCGTACAGCCTCTTTACAGCTCGAGTTGTACCATGCCTTTTTTTTTGCTTTAATACTCTTGATCCGATGTCATAAATGATCTCACTCCAAGGAAAATAGTGTCAGAGATCATATCAGCAACTGCATCCACGTCGTTATCGAGGAAACATAACGACCAGTTAAAATTCCGAAAGAAGGTGTTAAGCCCGCTCCAACAGGATTTCTCGAATTGTCATACGGTTCTTATAAGAATTTTTTTCTCTTCTCAGCATACGAGAAATGATATGACATAATGGCCCAAGAGCTTAGAGGGGAGAGCACATCAACGGTGTCAGGGTGAGAGGTTAAAGACAAGTCCAGGACGTTCTATCAACGCGCGCTCTTTGCAAGTTGCGTTAAGTTGTTTTCCGCAGCGAAAGTCTCAACACATCGTCCTTGGGGTATTGTCTGACCAGAATGTCGAAGCCACCCAGAATTATGTATATTGAAATCGCCCGTAATAACGATTTCAGTATGAGGATACAGGGATACAATACTTTGTATGGAGTCAGACAGCGAATCAAACTCATTAAATGTTGAATTGCTGTCTAGTTTGGACAGAGGTGTGGGCGGAGGTCTACCTGTGTTTCACTAAGTGCCAGTAAAGCTGGTCTGTACTTACAGATGTAGACATACTCAGAAAAGTGATTACTTTTTAGTCCGCGTATATTTGGTATGTCTACTCTAAATTCGCTAGTTTTTATAATGGCAAACACAAAAGACAAAAATACCTGCGATGCTAAGCGAGGCTGGGAAGTGAAAATTGGTTTACCGAATTAAATTGTTGTAGACGCTATGCCCTTACAACAATTAAAAAACTGTGTACCAACTAAATTCACCCTCACAACCCGCTATCCATCGGTTGTTACATGCACTCAGTCATTGTTTTTGTCGAATTTTATACAGCAACTGCAATGACTGAGAGCAAAGAATACCACTTTGACCGGGGGCAGGAAATGTGGGATGTCCGCACTATAATTTTTATTTATTTTTTCTCAATTTATAACCCCTGACAGGGATAGCTGATCTTGTAGTAACACACTGGACAGATTCCTCACCATTAAAATGTCCAGAAGACTGAGAAGAACAATTGCTATTAAGTTTTATGAGATTAGCGTTGAAGTCACCACAAACTATTATGTGTTCGTAATGTGCAATAAACTTGTAAGAGAAGATAATCCATTGCTCCTTCCTTCGACTTCCGCAGTATCTTATGAGTGAACGAGGTGCTATAATACGCCGCAATATCGCATTCCTTTTTTTCTTTGTCTTCTGGATCAGACCACAGCCAAGTTTCAGTAATACAGATAATAATCGTCACTAAGTTGCATTCTTTGCCCTTTATTAAATAAAAATGTCTGAGCCTTTCAAGGAAATACACCCTTTATACCTTTATACATACAAATTAAAGCAGATTATTACTCAAATGTTAGGCAAACGACAAAAGACGTTGAAACGTGTAAACTTTTACAAATACAGAAACTGAAAAATCCATCAATTTGAATTCCATGAATTATATGTATATAGTAGTTTAACAACAAATCGTTTGGAAATTGATAGCTGCAAAACTATCGATTGTCGCATAATCTAATATTTAATTTCTTTGAATTCTAATGACATTCATGACTGATTCGAAAATTCTACAAATTTTTTTTGTAAAGTTGCAACGTGGTTTTTTGAATAGTTTACACGACGAGGAAGTTCACCATTTTTAATTAATATTACATAATGATTGGGATATGCCAGTTGGAATAATGGGAAACCATAAACTGTAGTACAAAATCACTTTAATTGTAGAATTCCTTTAAAGGCTAATGAACACGAGCCATACGCGTGACAGTGAAAAAGTTTTGAAAGGGTTTCGGTTACATATACATATGTACCATTCTCAAGGCCTTTGAAGAGCTTTGTCAACTCTAATAATATACTCGTCTCTTCGCTTGCTAATTTAATGCTCACGAGAAGTAATTTGGCATTTTCCTTAGCAAATCGTAGCCAGGGTAATCCGTGTAGCATACATATTTGTATATAATGTATGTGTACATGTTGTCTTATCCTGCTACAGTATGATGATTCTTGACTACATTTTCATTTTGATTATCTTGTGTTTTACATTGGTATCCCATTGCGTAAAAAAGTTTGGGTGAAATTATTTTCTCTTCTGACTTAATGGTTAGATGTAGCAACGTTTTTCGAACATATTTGATGGTGATGGCGTGGTTAAGTTGGTCGAATAGTACACAAGGAGGTCTGGGTTAAAATATTACACAACACAGACGTCACATGAGCAACTCGCATTAAAAAATGCATTAGTATGTAGCAGTGTCTACAACCACGCGCATCCGGCAGTGCTATTTGTTGTTACTCGTGCAATCTATTTTTTGTAAGTGTCAGCTTATTTGTGCAACAAATATGACACTTGCATAAACAAGCTGGATTTCATTTACACGGGAACAAGGTGACGCTTTCGTTGATATTCTCAGCCCATAAATACCTATGGAAGGATTCAAGTAGGACAATTATTATTCATTTCAGTATTATCATCAGTATAGTTCAATTCAGTTACTCTAATCTGTTTTAAGTTTATCAATGTAGTGAAATAAAGTTTATTTTTCTTAAAAACTCTATTGGTTCTTATTCTCACAGAACTCAATAAAAGAAGAAAAAATATTTTTTTTTAATGTCACCATCTTTTTGGTAGCAATGTTAAATCTCAGATTGTAAGTTTTTTTTCCAACGAAAAAATCTCTTCCCCTTCTTCGGTTTGGGGTCGAAAAAAAATCGTCGGTCCTTCTCTTCATGCACAAAACGACAAGATAAACAACACAGGGAAACATGCCCATATCATCGGACTGTACAGGCAAATAATATTTCATAGAGCAACAAAAAAAATATTTGTCTAAATATACATGGTTTCCCCTAATTCGATGACGATAATTTGGGAAATGATTCCTGGGCATATTCTAAGAAAAAAATTATTCTACAGTATCTCCAATGTTGACATCATTTATCGAAGATTTAAGAGAAGGCTAACTTTGGTGTACCCTGACCTGTTAGTACTAATGATAAAAACTTCGGGTAGGGCTTTATTTCTAGAATTAATACCAGCCTTTATAACGGCGTTTAAATAAGTCTTTAGATATCCAATTTCTAAACCTGTTCTCTTTTCATTGCCCATGCTAATTTTCGACTTTGAGGTGACTTTTCTCCAAAAAAGCCTAATTATCATAACGTTTTACTATTTTTTTCTTATGAAAGTAACAATAGTAAAAATAAAATCATCAATGAGTTTGCACTAAAACCTATAGATTTTGTGATACTTGGCAAAACATGCACCAGGTAAAAAACAGGAATTTATGATTTTTTTACCAACGTTTCTAACAACAGTTGACAATAATCGTAAGCGTGGCTACCAAGAATTACTAATTTTCCCATATTTTTTTTTAAATTGCGTAGCTATTAAAGGGTTTTAAAGCGTGCTCTTTTATTTGACTATCTGTCAAAACCCTCATTTCCTTACCCTGATCCTTAAAAGTTCTCCGAAGAGTTAGGTTTAGGGTATGAAGGCCTATTTGGAAAATATACCTTACAGAAATGGTGTAAACGATTATAAAAACAAATTAATTCATCAGCTTAATTTTTTACGCTAAGGTTACAGTTGCTTAGAAATGCTGGTTGAAATGTCAGCATTTACAAACAAAGAATACGCAGACATTATTTACGTTTATGGGCTGTGCTATGGAAGTTCAACTAGTGCGCGACAAAGATACTATGAACTTTATCCTAACCGACGACTTCCTAATAAAAGTGTGTTTATAAATACGTATCGAAGGCTTCGAGAAACGGAAACAGTTTCGAATACACGATCGAAGGCGGGAGCTCCACAAGTAAGAAGGATTTCTGCTGATGAAAGAAAACTGGAAGCTGCTACAACTGATCCATCAATCAACATCAGATGCATAGCTTGGCAATTCAATGTTTCCAGACATACAATTTCTAATCTACTGCATGGAGAAAATCTTTATCCATACCACCACACACCTATACAAGAACTGCTTCCCAATGATTTGGAAAAGAGACGGAGCTTGGATGACAACCAGTTTGTTAGCAGAGTTCTTTGGACGGACGAATCTCAATTTACAAGAGATGGGATCACAAATTTTTATAATCTTCATACGTGGGCTGCGGACAATTCACATACAATGAGATTCAACGCTCCACATGGGCATAGTACCCCGGCGTTAAATCCCGGACCCTACAAATTAATTTGTATCGTTCCCTTGATAATAATAATAATAATAATCATTTCAATATAAATTCAATGTCAATATGTGGGCAGGACATTCCACTGATTCAACTAACTGCATCATATTTTCAACAGGACGGTGCTCCAGCCCACTATTGTCGTGAGGTTAAGAATTTGCTAGATGAAGAGTGCGGAAACCGTAGGATAGGAAGAATTGGACCAGTTCACAGGCCCGCAAGATCTCCTGACCTAACAGTATTGGGTTTCATTGTATGGGGAACAGTTGTATCTGGTTTAGTGCACACATAAAATAAAAACTACCTCAGACCACACAAAATCATTTTATATTCATAGCCTTTGGAGCTTAAAGCAAAACAACCCTTTGTTATAAATTTTAACTGCTGCAGGTTTTTCCAAGTATCATAAAATCTGTGGGTTTTTCTGCAAACTCATTGATGATTTTTTTTTATTATTATTGTTACTTTCATTAGAAAAAAATAGTAAAACGTTATATTAATTAGGCATTTTCTGGAGAAGAGTGACCTCACAATCGAAAATTAACGTGGGCAGTGAAAATAGAACAGGCTTAGAAATTGGATATCTAAAGATTCAAACAAGATATCAACTTTATTTAAACGCCGTTATAAAGGCTGATATTTCCTCTAAAAATAAATTTCTACATAAAGTTTTTACCATTAGTCCTCCTAATAGAGCAATTTCCGTTAACATGGGTCAGGGTACACCAAAGTAAGCCTTCTCTTAAATCCTCGATAAATGATGTCAACATTGGAGATACTGTACGACGATTTTTTTCTTAGAATATGCCCAGGAATCATTTCCCAATTTATCGACATCGAATTAGGGGACACCCTGTATAGTTGAATATATCCGAGAATATTTTAAACATTTTTTTTCTGATTTAGGTGAACTGGATGGTTTAATGTTAAAGTGTGTGTGATATGGATGAAATAAAACCGGATTATAATAGGCAGTTATAAAAGATTTGCCATCATCTTTTCGTCCAACCTGCTTACTTGCTTTGGTGGCGCAACACTTCGAGGTGAACTTGGACCTTAAATTACAAGCCTCTTAACTAATCCACTTCCATTTGCGCAATCCAAATCGGTTGAGGCCCACTTCTCCCACTTCGGTAAACCAACGTCAGAATTCTCACTTCGCAGCCTTGCTTAGTATCGTCGGTGATGGTGCTTTTTGTGTTTGTTAGGTTGTAATGACTGGGAAATTCAGAGTAGACATTGCCAATATACGCGGGCTAAAAAGTAATCACTTTCCTGCGTACGTCCACGTCTGCAAATACAGACCAGATGTTTTGGCACTCAGTGAAACACAGGTAGATCCCCGTCCACATCTCTCAGATCACTCTGATCTGAAGCTACCTGGCTACGAACTAGTGCCATTATTCTTCTCTCACCACGGTCTCGCCATTTACGTGCGTAGTAATGTAGCTTACCAAATTCCACCACAATGTAGTCCCTGTTCCAAGCCGGAATTCAATTTCATGTGGTTAAAATTCCATATCCGTAAGCAAATTATCCACTACTGCTTTATTTACAGAAGCCCCAAACTGGACAGCAATTTAACCTTTCACGAGTTTGATGTGCTGTCTGACTCCATTCAAAGAATTGTATCCCTGTATCCTCATACTGAAATCGAGATTATGGGCGATTTCAATATACACAATTCTGGTTGGCTTCGACATTCTGATGAAATGACCATTGTGTCATATCAGATAAATTCTCGTACACCCACCACACAGTTAGAGAAAAGATCCCTAAAAGAACCGTATGGCAATACGAGAAGCCAACTGGAGCGGCCTTAACAGCTTCTTTAGGAATTTTAACTGACTGGTCGTTATGTTTGCTTGATAACGACGTGGATGCCGCTGCTGACATGATCACAGAAACTATTCTCTTTGGAATGAGATGCTTTATCCCTCATCGGATGAAGAGTATCAAACCAAAAGAAAAGGCATGGTACGACTCGAGCTGTAAAGAGGCTGACAGGGTTAGAGAATTGTTTTTTCGGTCCTACAAGACCAACCCGACGGAGGAAAACCGAAAAAAGTTCAAACGAGCGAGAAATGAATGCAACGTCTTTCTCAAGCGTGTGAAATTTCTATACGACCAAAAACTGAGGCAAAAAATACTGCAATGTCACAAAGGCAGTAAAAATTTTTGGTCTTTCGTCAAAAACATTAGAAATTCTGTCTCATTCTCCATCCCAACGCTCATTTACAATGACATTCAGCTGTCAGCTCTTTAGACAAGACCAATCTGCTTGCTGCACACTTTGCGGCTAGCTCAACACTCCCAGATTGTGCTTTGTCCCCGCCTACACTTGAGTGCGTCGAATCTACAATGGGACGAATCTACTTTCGCACTCGTGTAGTAGCAAGAGTACTTAAAGATCTCAACATGCATAAATCCGCTGGTCCAGATGGTATATCTCCCCCCACAGCGTAAGCTTTTTCATCAATCCTACACTTTACGACTCTTTCCGAGCAGATGGAAAACATCATTTGTCCAGCCCGTCCCGAAAAAAGACGAATCTTCTTCTCTATCCTCCTACAGACCCATTGCACTTACGTCCCTTCTTTCCAAGGTCATGGAAATGCTGATAAACCGTCAGCTCATGAAATATCTGGAGGCACGAAAACTTCTCAATGACCGGCAATATGGTTTTCGTAGCAACAGGTCCCCTGGTGATTTGATGGAATGTCTCACCGAAAAGTGGAACCAAAGCGTACATCAATCTGGCGAAAGCAAGATAGTTACACTTGATAGTTCTAAGGCATTTGACAGAGTTTGGCATCAGGCTCTTTTGTCGAAAATGCGTGCTCTTGGGATCGATGACTCTCTTCTTCAATGGATTAGAAATTACCTTTCGGAACGTTCAATTCAAGTTGTCTTGGACGGTTTCATGTCTGATATTCACAAAATAAATGCGGTGTGCGCCAGGGCTCCGTTCTGTCTCCGACACTCTTTTTAATTTTCATTAATGATCTCTTGTCTGCTACTTCTAATCCAATTTATTCCATTGCTGATGACAGCACTCTCTGCTTCTCATATTCGTTCCCGGACTCACGCCCCTGCTCTTCGGCTGTAGAACGAGAACGGCAGCGTATGCTAAGCTCATTAAATTCCGATATTAACAGCATAACCAACTGGGGAACTATCAACCGAGTAAAATTTAATGCTTCCAAAACTCAATGCTGTCTGCTGTCATTAAAGCGAAATTCAAATACCCAGCCATTATCCATGAATGACACTTGCATCGTCGAAACCGATAAACTTTCCATTCTCGGTATGTGTATCAGTAACAAATTACGTTGGAATGACCACATATTCGATGTCGCCAAAAATGCTGCGAAATGTCTAAGTTTCCTCAAGCGATGTAAGAAATATTTTACCCCCTCTGATCTGGCCACAATATATAAGGCATTCATCTGCCCAAAACTGGAGTACAATGCCCACATCTGGTCAGGTGCTCCTAAGACATCTCTGCACCTGCTAGATAGGATTCAAAACCGTGCGATAAAACTAATTGGTGATACTAATATCAGTCAATCAATTGACACCCTCGAACACCGACGAAATGTCTTCAGTCTCGCCAGTAGCATTCCGCCCATTCAAACTTTTAACCGTAACACCCGTCTCGCGATGAATGCTATCAGTATACCCTCAAGCCCATTTTCGGACGTACTCTAAAATATCGTGATTCTTTCCTAAGCCGTACATCTCGCTTATGGAATGCCCTGCCGACCTCTGTGTTTCCTGGTCGTTATAACTTGCAAACATTTAAAAACAATGTACATCGGTACCTGTCTTTTCTTCCTCCATAAATTTCCTTCGTCCGTGCTGTGTACGAACATTTAAAAAAAAAAAAAAAAAACTGCGCGGTTACTCCGGGTTAAAAGCAAAAGACATATATATTTGTGAAAAATATGTGTATATTATTATAATATATTTATTATCATAATCGGCCGGTTCGACGTCAGAGGAGTAACTACACAACGATGGGGAGTTCATTTTCTTTTTATATTGTTGATTCCGTATGCGGTTGAGCATTGTTGCAAGTGTTTTGCCATGCATGGTATTTGTTTACGTTTTATGTATGTAGTCAATGTCCGAGTATCGGACATTGGCCCACATCCGACGTTTTGTGCTGAGTGTTAATTTGCATGTTTTATGTTTGCTTATTTGTTGTTTATTTGTTATGGCGTGAACCATTAGCCATTGCTCCATTTATTTGAGCACGACAATGTCTGGTTCATTGTCAGGCATTGTTCTGATCGATGATATGTCGCAACAGTTTGTTCCAATGCATAAGCTATATGATGTTCTTTGTTATAACTGTTAAACTCAAAGACTTTTTACGCTGGAGCTGTGGTGTCTATTTACTCATCATGTCTTAGCCATCTCAGACATTAGATCCGTAGACGACTGACTAGACAAATGTCGCTGTACAGCCCATAGAGTTAGTCCTCATTCATTCCCCATTAGTGCAAATGTGATCGAAAATCACACACAATATCTTTTGTCGAATATTTCATCTCCGTAAGGAAATTATCTACTGCTGCTTTATTTACCGAAGACCCAAACTGGACAGCAATTCGAGCTTTAATAAGTTTTATTGGCTGTCTGCCTCCATAAAAAAAAACTTTATCCCTATATCCACATACTGGAATCGTTCTTAGGGGCGATTTCAACAAACCTAATTCTGAGTGGATTCGGCATTCTGAATGGACAACACCCGAAGGACGATATGTTGAAAACCGCTAAGCCAAGCTTACTATTACCTTCTTCAGGAATTTTAACTTGTCGTTATGATTCTTCGTGGAATACGATATGAACGTCACTGCTGAGATGAGCACAAAAACAATTTTCTTTAGAATGAGATCCTTTATCCTTCATCGGATGAGGAGGATCCAGACAAACGAAAATTCGTACTACGACTTGAGCTTTAAAGATTCCATCACGGTTAAAGTGCTGCTATTTCGGTCTTAAAAGGTCATCTTGGTCGTTCGTCAAAAACATTAGGAACACCTCCATGGCAAGGCTCATTCAGCTCCTTGGATAAGGACAGTCTTCTTTCTGAGTACCTCGTAGCCATCTTAACGCTTTCAGATTGTGCTTTGTCTCCCCCTACACTTGAGTGTATCGAAAATTCGATAGAACGTTCTGCACTTTTGTAGTGGCAAGAGTACTCAAAGATGTCAACAAAATAAGTACACTGATCCAGATAGTGTATCTCCCCTTCTCTTGAAGGGGTTTTATTACACGCTATCAAAATCACGTTAGGACTCTTTCTGAGAAAATGAAACAGCATTTGCCCACCACGTCCATAAATCACCCGAACGTGTTGCATATACTCCCACAGGCTCATTCAATTTATGTCCCTTCTTTATAAGGTCATGGAAAGTTTGGTAAGCCGTCAGTTCCTGAAATATCTTAAGACACGAAAACTTCTCAGTGAACAGCTGTATGTTTTCCGTTGCACCAAACTTACTAGTGATTTGACGGCATGTCTCACTGAAAAGGGCAACAAAAGCGTACGCCAATCTGGTGAAAGGAAGATATTTGCACTTGATATTTCTAAATCATTTTACAGAGTTTGGCATCAGGCCTTTTCTCGAAAATGCGTGCATTTGGAATCGATAAATCTCTTCTTCGATGTACTAGAAATTACATTTCGGTACGTCCAATTCAAATTGTTGTATTTGTTTCCGGACTAACGTCCGGACGACGGCTGTAGAAAAGCAACGGCGGGGTATGTTAAGCTCATTCAATTGCGATATTAACAGTATCACTATTGTAATTGCAGAACCATCAATAGGGTGGAATTTAATACTTCAAAGTACAATTCTGTATTCTGTTACTGAAACGAAGGTTAAACACCCTGCTATTTTCCATAAATGGCATATGCATCGGTATGTTTGTCAATTACAGACTAATTTTTCCTCAAAAATACTGCGAAATGTGTGGGTTTCCTCAAGCGATCTAAGGAATAGTTCGCTTCCTATAAACTGGCCTCAATATATAAGATATTCACCCTGCCCATAGGTGCACCTAAAACCACTCTGCACTTGCTCGATAATATTTATAACCATGCAATAAATCTCAAAGGTGATGGTGATATCACTCAACCTTTGCCACCCTCAAACACCGGCGAAGGTGTTGCCTTGGCTTGCTCTATCGCTTATTTTCACCACCAGGGCTCCATCGAAATTGCCAGTGTTATTTCGCCCTTTCAACCCTATAACAATCCTCATCAATTTACACTCGAGCCCGCTTTCGGCAATACTCCAAAATATTGTGAGTTCTTTCTAAGTCATAAAATTTTTTATTCAAAACCCTGTGGAACCCTTTATTTCCTAGTCAATCTTTCTTTCTCTCTCTGTCCCATTTTCCTAAAAACTGCCCAGGCATTTTAAGTGTAGTGATAATCACGTGAGTATTCAGTTATTTAAAAAAAAAAACAAAAAAAAAACATTTATGCAAAATTGACATGAAAAATTTCGATGGAAGACCACGTATGTGCCAGCAAAGCCGTGAAGGCCATTTACCCAATATGCTGTTCAATACATATCCCTATACTGAATACTTTATGAATTAATAAAAACAATTCACAATTTTTAATTAAAATCCTGTGTTTTCTATCACTTCTTGCATGAATTTTGGAACACCCATTACTAACAATTTCTATTTAATTCAGCAAAAATGTAATTTCAGAGATAGTTTTGCTTTGAAAATATTTAAATATACTCGCATATTGTAAAAAGATTATTAAAATACCATTACCGTTTTTATACAGAACATAGTTAGAATATCTTAGTGCATAGAGCTACCTTTTATCACAAATCACCGAATAAAAAGTTACAGCCATATAACAAGAACTACAACTTCGACATTTAACTTATAAGCTACTGTAAAAAAGGTTCATCAATTATGTGCAGATTTTGCTAATTAAAAATTGAAATTTCAATATTTTCTTTTAAAATACTCCCATCTGCTAGCTCTTCATTCATTGGTTTGGGGTTCTTAATTGTTACCTATGCATGGTTTTTCGAAATGTGTATGTTAACATGTTCTGGTTAGAGGCGGATTTAATTTTTCGTTATCAAATATCCAAAAAATTTAATTTCATTATATTCATGGTACATATGTAAGAGTTTTTACAGGTTCTATAAGTTTTCTTCTTGGGTATATGAATGCAGAGACGGTAAGTCTACATAAGCCGAGAAGAACCTCATAGAAATCGAATACTTTTACATTTGAGCAGGTAGCTGGTGGCATCGATCCGTTTTGTAGCTTTTCGGCTATAGTAGTAGGTTAAACGTGCTCTGCGTCGAAGGAGGCATAGACGGATAACTAATTTCGTGACCGACTTTAGAAGTACAAGGTGAGACAAAAGTAATGTCATAATGTGGATTGACTGCCATTTGATTAGAAATGAAAAAAATTGGACTCTGTTTTCATGAAAAGTTTATGTGAAGGTGTAAAATTGATGACACTAAGCTGAACAAATTCAGCCACCTCCTGAGTGCATGCACATTTGTGTACTGCATTCTGAATTGTTGCTAGAAAAACATCTGGCTCCAAATTGGTGATTTCTTCTTCAATGTTGGTTTTCAAGACTTGCAAGGTTTGTGGTTGTGGTCATGGTGAACGCGAGATTGAAAAAATCTCTAAAGAAGACGTCTTGCGCCGTCAGATCTGGAGATCTGGCCGATATTGTCGGTCGAACGAGCGATACGGGGCTGGCCACTTCTTGCAACATCTCTAGTGGACCCAGTTTACACGAGACGCTCAGCCAAACGCTTAATTGTTCTCACACAGGATGAGGAAAACGACGACGAAATCCACTCTGCGTTAAAACAACAAACTGGGAATTGGTCAAATAAGCAGTAACAATAATTCCGCGTTCATCAAGTGTATATCGCTTGCTTGCTTGCTTGTTGTCAACTAGTGCTCTATCTGTCTACAACATAAATGTCAAAGCACAATGACATTTGACGCCATTTGCAAAAATTATGGCACATTCACATTATGACGTTACTTTTGTCTCAACTTGTAAATCTTTGGAGTTTAATCACCTGCGAGAAAAAATTCAGCGGTATTCTGAGACGGCTGTCAGTTATTGATTAGATCTGTGAATGAGTGAAATGTTTTTCGAAATCGAAAAGAGACTGTAAAATACAGATATTTTGCGCATTTCATATTGGGGTTCACACCAACGAACTTCTTCTGTCGAAACAGAGCACTCAGACAAAGAACTACTCGTAATTCATTGTAATCGTTATATTGTATGTTATTTTTACTAGAGTATCTTGGTCTTTCGAACAATAATGAATATGTGCTTTAGTGAGAAAGTGGTTAAAATATCAGCACCCACCACATTAGTGTCGAGTACCTGCCGCCTGATGCGAGCGTCACATCACAATCGCAGAAATAGTGCTCACTCACAGTTATCATGCCACATATCCGCAGCACAGTACTGGCAAGGGCGTAATGTCCCATAACGATTCCAGTCTGCAGTCGCTGACCTCTTAGAGACGTTAGGAAGCATTCGTTTGTAGTATGGACATTTCGGTAAAAATCTTCCTCCCCAAGGCGATTTTATCGTATGTTTAAATTGTAGCCTTAAACTGCACTTCAACTACAATACTGTAACCCAAATGGAGAATCATCGAAAGCAGGAGAGAATCGCGGCGAGAGTCACAATACTCCCGTGGTTTTGTCTGACAAAACATTGAACGAGAGACCCCTGACCCACACCCACAACTGACCTACAAAGCAAAAAGAGACTTATGTTAAAAGATACAAATATGTCAGTTCGACGCGCTGTTCAAACAGCTGTTTTGGAGTAGATTAAACAGCTGACGCAAGAAATAAATGAAATGACGAGAAGCTTTCATACTTTTTGTGTATGAAAAAAGTACGACGAAATCAATACCAATATCATGAAGAATTATGGAAACCATAATAAGAGAAATTACAGAATTAAAGAAAACAATATCAAAATAGATGAAATTATCGAAAATATGCAAGCCCAAATCAATACGTTGGAAGAACAATTAATCAAAAACAATGTGGAAATAAATAATATTGCACATACATTGAATGAGAACCATTTGGAAATAATTAAAGCAGTAGGTAAGACAATTAATCAAAACATAAAAGAAACAGAATTCACCGACTTACTCGTATACAGAACAAATATTAAAAGTCGAAATTTTGTAAATCGATTAGCAATTATACAAGTTTTTCCTCACATGTAACCTACAAGCACACTCTACAAATACATTTGCAATCCCTTAGATAGATAGACTTACTTCGTATAAAAAATTACATTAAGGATTGTTGCCGTACATTTTACAGGATTCGACAGTTTTATTTTTCCTCTAATATATGACCTCTGTGTTTCCTGGTCGTCCTCCCTGAATTTCCTTCGCCCAAGCTGTGTATGAACATTTTAAGGGTACAAAAACCCCTTGAGCGCGCGCCGATTATAAAAAATAAAAATAAAAATAAAAAATATGGTATGTACGAGTATTTCTTAAGAGGTTAGGCCACTTTAGAGGCCGTAAAAATACGCTTTTTTGTGATTTTTTTTCAGGAAAAATATAAAATAAATCGAGTTTAGAAAAATCATTATGTCTATTGTACATAATGATTGACTGTTAAACATAATTGTTATAGAATAACTAATTCAAAAATGGGGGCTGTGGAGCGTTTCTCAAAAGACCTCTCTTATTTGGAAGCTCTACGGCCATACCAACAGCTCAATTATGATGAGTCGCTACATCCTTTTTATTGTACACTAGCTGTATCCGGCGCGCGTTGCCACGCACATTAATAAAATCAAATTTAAGGAAAAGTCAGCGTACATGTGTATAAGAACACTTTTACTTTTTAATTTGTTTATGAAGTGCTGTTGGATATACTCGTACAAGTACAATATTTTTTGTTTTTCCGTCTGGTGCATATACGAATAAATCAGATGGTTTTCCGAAGCGTGAACAGGCCACATATAATTGCCCATGAGAGAAACACGGACTTTCTAAATTCAGGCCACACACTTGTAAAGATTGTCCTTGTGCCTTTTTGATGGTAATTGCATAGGCGAGTCGCACGGGAAACTGCAAACGTTTGCACCCGAATGGTAAGTCTGTTGGAATCATTGGAATGCGAGGCAATAGTACATCTTTTCGTTTGAATTTTCCATTCAAAATAGTAGCTTCGATGATATTGGCCATCATTTTTTTCACTGAGAGCCTGGTACCGTTGCAAAGTCGTGGAGGATTAATGTTTCGAAGCAAAATGATAGGCACGCCAATTTTCAATGTTAAAACGTGCGGAGGCATGCCGGGTAAATCAAGTGAATTCAAGAACTCAGTTGGATAGTTGACAACTTCGTCTTGATTCATGACAGTGTCGATGGATTTATATGTTTTCGATTCGCCTGGTATTTCGCATTGAATGGTGAAATTAATGGAGTTAACATCGTTGTTTTTGGCGGCTAATATAGCACGTTCACTGAGCCATGGTTTTTGTAATTTCTTGCGATATCTGGGAATACTTGGTGTATTAGCTCGTCTGTAGTTGCTGTGAATATACAGAAATCTGGGGGCAATGTGATACATTGTGTGGCTTCATCGATGGTCATTTTACCATTTCCAATATCCAACAAATGTTTTGCAAAACGTTAAGCGGATCCATTATGTTGCAATCTTATACGCATATTGGTTTGTAAGCTTAGTTTCTGAACATGTCGCCATAAAACGGATGCTTTTAAACATGCATTAAGCTCGTCAGCCGGTGTTGAACATGGAATGACTGGTAAAGTTTGTCGAAAGTCACCAGACAATAAAATGTCGTTTGTTTCCTTTTAAGTCCTTTACTGTGCGATGCAGCGCTTCCAATGACTTCATCCCATATGATGATTTGGCATTGGTTTGCATGTTTAACGGTTTGCATATTTAATGGTAATTTTAGTGCAGAATGCGCTGTTCGACCACAATCCAAAAGTGTTGCCGCAATTCCAGATGAAGCGATAGCCAATGCAATGTTATTTCGAGATCGTATGGTTGCCAATATAAGAGAAATCAGAAATGTTTTGCCTGTGCCTCTGGGCGCATCTATCAAATACAATCCACCGCCTTGTCTTGTAATTGCGTCTATAATCGTGTCGTACACTATGCGTTGTTCTGCAATCAACTTAGAAAGATTCGTTTGAACGAACATATCCAAATCACCGACATTAAAATGTGTTTCTCGTTACAAATCGCGATCGAAAAAGTTGTTCTCGACCAATGCTTTGTTAGCTATTGCCAGACATATATCCTCAATCAAAACCAATGCTTCATTATAAACGTCTGGTGTGAATTGAATGTCCGGATTTTGATTTGGGGTACGCAATCGGTGAAGGATGTCTCCGCTCATGTAGTCCTTATATTTTTCCCACAAATCTTTCGGATTGGATGGAAAGCATGTTATCACTATGATCGCAAATATTGTACGTATTAACTTTGGTCGAGCAGTATTCGATGCATCAGCGAGTGAAATGTCCCAATGTGCATCATTTTCAAGAAGATTTAACTTCTGTCAAGCCTCACGATAAGTGGCGCACACTCGACTGTTAACTGATCTCAATTCTTGGAAGGATGTTGGCCCACGTATATCGCAAGTAAAAATATTCTGCATTGTTTGGGTGAACAGCGAACAGGCGGCCTAGTGCGTCGGTCGAATTTCGCTGACGCGTTCCATGTAAAATATGTCGGTACTTCGGAGTAAAGTAATATTCTCGCAAACGTATCTTCCGTGCATAATGCAAAAAATGCAGTTAAAGTTGTTGGCGGCGGTGACATTGCCCTTGCTTGTACACTTTCTATTGTGAAATAGACGCGCTGTCCATTCTCAAGGTGCACTACCAGATAAACAATTGTTGGATGTCGTTCATGGATTGGAAATGGTAAAATGCTTCATTGCTACTAATGCAGCGTCCTAGTTGATATTGATTGATTTCATCGATTGGAGCAGTCGCGTTTCCAACTCCAAAAACCGCCATATCGATCCCTTTGTTGACGTATTTGCAAATGTACTTGATCAATTTGATAGAATTGCAATACTCGACATTGATATGTGCCTTAAATGTCTTTAAGAGTAGCGGCGAATACGGCACAACCCAACGATAATCGACTTCAACAGCATTGTTTTTCACTTTCAAAATGATGGATTTGCCGCAATCTTCAGTCGATCGTCGACGGTAGAGTGGATATCCGTCGTTTTCAGTAACAGTTTTCGCGACTAAGTCTCTTGGGTACCGTTTTGTGCATTTCCCATCAGACATGCATGCTGGATCATCATTGTTCAGTAAGCCACATGGACCGTGAATCATATTTTTGGTAACGACCTCAAATAAGCCTGGACCGACTTCGGCATTTGGTATTTCTGCTGAGATGACTTGGCCAATTTGATTTGGGGTGATTTTTTCGGATAACCAAATCAAAATATGTGCATGTGGCAATCCACGTTTTTGCCATTCGATTGAGTACATTCAACAGCGTGTCTGCCCAAAAACATGATGCTTGACCATGAAATCCATTAAAGATATCAATTTCTGTTTGAAGACGCGGGCCGTGATGTCTTGACGATCTGAAGGTGACTGTCCGGGCAACAAAAATTCTTTAATTTCACCCCATGCAGGATTGCATGTAAACGTTATGAGTAAGTCAGGGCGACCATATGAGCGACCATATGTCATCGCATCTGTACTTCCTGCGAATGTAGATGGATGTATGACCATTTTTCCCAATTCGTTGGGATTGACGGTGCCATCATTAACGACTGCATCGCGTAAATGGATGTAGCCTTCCGAGAGCAGCTTAGTTTGATTCAAGCAAATGTAGAGAAGTCGTTCGGTTTCGATTTTCGAAATATATTGGTGGAACAATTGACGACATTTCAGGATGTGATTATCAGCGTTTTCACGTATCATTAGCCGATACGAATAGTAGTTCATAACGCTGATTTTCTTATTCGTTTCTGCATTGGTTAGCGGATTTCTCATTTTGATTCCGAAATAATATCCATCTTTTCCTTGCCAAAATAGAACTAGATATTGCAATCCGTCGTATGAGCGATGCGTTTCTGGGACTCGTTGGACATCACCATTTCTCCGATGGAGAATAATATCGCGTGACTCGAGTTCTTGGTCAACTACATATAACGATAGCTGTTTCATCGATCGTTGGAGTATTATATTGCCTTGCGTGTTGACCAACGGGTGCCTTATCTGCATGAATTACAACTTTGTAATCGTCAGCTGGCATTCGTTCAAGGGCAGTTCTGAACAGTTGAATCAATTTGTTGTGTTGATCGAATAAAGTTTGCAGTTCAGCGACAATTTCTCTTCTACTGCCCCTATTGAATCGACAACGTTGATCGATATGTTCATCTGTGTTTCCCATGAAATAAATCTGAAGCAATTTGTGATCTGCGTCTGGAAGTGGGGGGTAATGACTCAGCATGATGATAAATTTGGCTCTGCACTTTGAAGGTTGGCATGTGATTCTCGCGTATAATATTTGTTGCGCTGAACGATGTCATTTGGAAATACTTCCGAATATTTCCCAAGAAATGTTTCGATTGGTTTGTGTTAACTGACACCAATGTCGATAATGGATCAGGCGTAATCGTTTTCTTTTTTGCTTGAGGTGTATTTTTACCAATCACTGTTCGTTCGGGAGGCATATTTTTCGATAAAAAAATTAGTATTATTCTAGAACAATTGAAAGTGAGCTTGCTTTTACTTACGACGCGATGGAAGAAAACTTTGTTGAAGAATTTTATCGGCAAACGGGTTGAACTCAACTGAAAAAATACAAAAAATTCGGCACTGGAATGCAATTAAAATTAAATTTATTTCCATTGACGATGCAATGTAGGAAAACTCCATGAAAAACTCACAGGAAATGCACCAAAAGTAGATGAAAAGTATATCCGATACGTATATACACCGAATGGACTATCACTGTTATAAATATTGGGTCTATAACTTTCGTGCGGTTTGTTAAGAGATGGCATAACTTGCATTATTCCAATGTTATTAGTCCATTGGAACATGCATTGGAAAGCTACTCTCATTGTACGTCATTTCAGTATATGTCATTCATTTGAAGCGTAAACAACAATAATTTTTTTTCACTCAAATATGTCGCACTTTGTGCCTGAAAAAGTGTTTTTGCGGGGAGTTCTTCTTCATTACTTTAATATGAAGAAAACTGCTGCCGAAAGTCATCGTATTTTGGTGGAAGTTTATGGTGAACATGCGCTAGCTGAGCGAACGTGCCAAAAGTGGTTTGCACGATTTAAAAGTGGTGATTTTGGCTTGGAAGACGATGAACGTCCTGGGCAGCCAAAAAAGTTTGAAGACGAAGAACTGGGAGCATTTCTCTATGAATATTGTTACCAAGCACAAGAAGAGCTCGCAGAATCTTTGGGTGTCACTCAAGCAGCCATTTCAAAACGTTTAAAAGCAGCTGGATATACTCAAAAGCAAGGAAATTGGGTTCCACATGAACTCAAGCCGAGAGACGTCGAAAGGCGATTTTGCATGGATGCCCATACATCCTTAGGGAGCAAGGATACGCCTTGCCATCGCTCTCCGTCGATTCTTTGATACCGAATCGGAACTGTGTTGGAGGCACAAGTTCCACCCTTGGTATGAGTCGAGGCCGATCTAAAACCTCTTACTGTTCTTAGGGTCACAGCACCCAGTACTTATTTGCTACTCTACAATGGGTTAAACCAAAGGAAAACCCTTCCCGCGATTTGGGTTTCAACCACAGCCACCATGACGCTCCCACAAGGGGGCCTAGCTCAACAAGTCAGGCCCGGACCGAAATCCGGGGGGCTCCTGACTCTCATGGTACAGTAATTTAAGTCCTGGTATAGACTACCGGTGGTCCAGCCGCCAACAAGACCTATGACCGGCAACTTGTTACTGGTCAGATCGTAGCAACCATTCAGAGGCGTTATCTGAAAATGTTTACGATAAGACCAGTAATATGCTCTGCCCCCGCTTTTTATTAGACAACGTCATTAATGGGCGAAGCGTTGATAATTGGGCGGGGGCCCGCTAGAGCGCCACAAAAGGAAGTCATCGGATTGTTACTGGTGATGAAATATGGATCCATTACGACAACCGCAAGCGCAAAAAATTATATGTGAAACCCGGCCAACCAGCCAAATCAACGGCAAAGCCGAATATCCATGGTGCGAAGGTAATGCTCTGTATTTGGTGGGATCAGATGGGTATGCTGTGTTATGAGCTGCTAAAACCGGGTGAAACCATCAATGGACAACGCTACCGAACAGAATTAATCCGTTTGAAGAGAGCAGTGGCCGAAAAACGCCCGGAATATGCGACCAGACACGAGGCAATAATTTTCCATCATGACAACGCTCGGCCCCACGTTGCTATTCCGGTTAAGAACTATTTGGAAAATAGTGGATGGGAAGTCTTATAGCCCAGACCTTGCCCCTTCTGACTACCATTTGTTCCGGTCGATGCAGAACGCTCTCACTGAAATGCTGTTCACATCAGAGCAGAATATCAAAAATTGGCTTGATTCATTCTTGGCTGCCAAGCCGACGCAGTTCTTTTGGGATGGGATCCACAAATTGCCAGAAAGATGGGAAAAAGTCATAGCTTCAAATGGGCAATACTTTGAATAATACTATTGTATATTTCAAAGAATATATTTATATACCCAATATGATATTGAGGTGATACCGGTTATCCACTGGAATCTTAGATGATGACTCCTAATCGTTGTGCAGAAGCTGGAAGTCCGAAAAGCAATTACAACAGTAAACACAGCAAAACAAGAAACATTGTAGAAAGGGCTATATGAGTTTTGAAAAATAGATTTCGATGCATACTTGGTGAACGTCAATTCAAAAAGCTTCACAAGTTATCAATGTCGTTTGTGCATTGCAGAATATATGCCTTCATTTTCGAGTCGAAGACCACACGTATATTCCTCATAATGAATTTGAAGACCAAGAAGTAGAAGACCATAATATATTATCCCAGTAATCATCGAAACGCTGCAGAAGCATCTAAAAATAACATTTTAAACAAATTTGTAACGTAAAAAATTAATTAAAAAAAAGATAACAAAACTTTCAAAGTCAAAAGAATCTTAAAACTATCTATAATGACAAAGAATGAAATGAAAAGAATTTACATATATTTTTATTCATTTCATAATAGAACAGTAATGAGATACGAAAAAGAAAACAGTTTCATTTAAGAACTGAAACGAATAAAATCTGTAAATTTTAATACGGGCTATACTTCCAATGCGTAGAAATTGCAATCCCATTTTGTACCCAAATTAGCCTGTATATTCTCTAGTTTCAGATTGTTATTGATTTTAGTTCGGTGCGGTTTAAAATATTTATAAAATATGAGTTAAGAGGAATGCCGTAAAAAGATCATCGACAAATGGCTCGAAAATACTTCGCGTCCAAACCATTTCATTGCAAAAAATTTAAACATAGCACCCTGTACAGTGGATTCTGTTATTAAATGATATTTGGAGACGTTGATAGTTAAGTGAAAATAGAAAAGTGGAGCTAAAGGTGGAGCACATGATACAAATTTGGACAGGAAAATAGTGGGTACCATCGTATAAAACCTTACTATGTCATCCGGATATGTTGCTCGCAAATGTAATACCAACCAAACAATGGTATAAAGATCTAAAAAACGTAACGGTCTAAAAACACGAAAAAAACAAAAAATACCAAAAGATACTGAAAAGCAAAAAAAGTCATAAAAACACGAGCCCGAAAGGTATACGAGTTGATCGGCAATAAGAAAGCGTGCTTGGTTTTGGATGACGAAACTTATGTCAAAGCCGACTTTACTACTCTTCCAGGTGCGCAATTTTACAACTCGTTAGAAGCTGAGATTCTTCCGCAATCAACAACATCGATTGGGATGGAAAAATTCGGGTAAAAAAATATCTCGTTTGGTAGGCCATTTGCCAATGTGGACACAGAAGCTCATCGTTTATTACAACGGGAACAATTAACGGAGAAGTGTACATTAACGAGTGCCTAAAAAAACGGTTCATTCCTTTCTTAAGCAAACACGCGTTTTCAACATTATTTTGGCCAGATTTAGCTTCAGCTCACTATGCTCATACGACGTTGAGCTTTCTTGTTGCTAAAAATGTTGACTTTGTCCCAAAAGACATGAATCCACGCAATTTTCCACAGTGCCGTTCCATTGAAAGGTATTGGGCTTTGGTCAAAGCTAAATTGTGGAAAAGTGAGCAGTGTGCGAAGGACGTAAAAGATTTTAGTGCTAAATGGAAAAGAGCGTCCAAAAAGATCACGGATGTAACTGTCACCAACTTTATGAAGGACATTCGAAAAAATTGAGGAAAAAATGGGAAGCCAATTATTTCTTTTTATTTTTTGTAATTGTGAATGAATTTAATAAAAACAGAGTTTTTAAGCAAATAAAAAAAATTGACATGAATTATGAAAATATCTTTTTTTTTACTTTGAAGTTTCGAAATTTTATTCGTTTCAGTCCTTAGTCCGTTTTCGTATTAATAGTTCATAGCAAAAATCCAAACTCTTATTTTCTTAATGTAGATGTTATAGTTATTGGTTAATCGTATGGAAAGTTGAAGTTCATTGAAATAGCATGGGGCAATAAATGTATAGAATTTTGAAAAATCTTGAGCGTGCAATTGATACGTTTGCCAAGCCTGTGTTATTTGTCCTTAAATTATAAGTTGAATTAGTCCTGCTAGGAAGCTTCGCTGATAATCCCCAACATACAATGCCATATTGCAATTTCGAGTGTGCCAGCCCATAGTAAAATTTTGATAAAACTTTATCTGAGCAATATGTTTTGATAAGATATAGTTTACGAGCCACCAGGTACATGTGTGATTTTTTTGTTTGTAAATGCTCCTTCCAGTTCAGATTTTGATCTATTAAGACTCTATTCAATTATAAAACGCTTCTCATATTTTTGTTCATAAAAGTTTTGTATGACGCAAGTATGAAGCGGTAGGCTAAATCTAGTACATTCATGCGAGTGAAATCGAAGGTTGTATTCTGGTATATAGTAGTATTGCCGGATATTTTCAATGTTAATAATTTGATTTTTTCGCTAATGAGTAACTTGTGATGAGCAAACCACACCCCAAATTTTTCTAGATCTTCTCCAATTTTCGTAATGCAATCAATTTGGTTTTGGAACGTGTATGTAAAGGTTATATCATCGGCGAATACAGTCGCTATTCCATTGAATTGCTGCTTGAAAATCGAGTCAATATATATTAAAAATAAGAGTGGCCCTATTACGGAACCCTGAGGGACTCCATTTTTTAAGACCAGTGGCTTACTAAAAACGCCATTTACCTTCACTTTTTGAACTCTGTCTTTAAGATATGTTTTGAACCAGTTATGTTTTGTTCCCCTAAATCCAGCATTGTATAGTTTTTCTAATAATAACTGATGGTCAACCATATCAAAAGCCTTTGTCATGTCTATGAATAAAGCCATATTAGACAAATTTTTGTTTAGCCCTTCGTGTAGCTGGCTGCAGACCTTAAGGATAGCGTCCTCTGTTGATAATACAAGTCTAAAATCAAATTGATTACTTGAAAAAAAACTTATTTTTCTCCAAGAATTGTAGCATTCTCTATTTGAGAATTTTTTCAAATACTTTAGAAAATATAGGTAATAACGATATGGGTTTGTAGTTAGACATATCTTTTTTGATACCTTTCTTAAAAAGTGAAATTACCTTTGCACATTTAAGTGGACTTGGAAAACAACCATTATTGATACTTAAATTAAATAAATAGCTCAACACATCTATTATTTTCCAAGTAATATTTTTTATTAGAATACTTGTGATACCTTCACTTGTGCAAGAATTTTTGTTCTTTAAGTTTATAATGATTTTATAGATTTCAACAGAATCAGTGGACTCACATACAAAACTATTATTTTGAACTCTCTCGGTAATAAGATTACTATTTAAAGAACAGTGACAAGCAAGGCAGGGTTCGATTGAAGGTTTTAGTAGCTCTGAAATTTCAATAAAATGTTCATTAAGTTTATTGGGGGTTGCTTCTGAACCTGTTATTAGAATTCCATTTTCTTCTAAAATATTTATTTGTTCAGAGTGTTTGTATTTGCCCAGAATACTATCTATAACTCTCCATTCTTTCCTGCTGTTTTCATTTGCCCTTTCAAATAAGTTTAAGTAATAATTATTGCATGCTTTAACTTTAATGGTAACCATTTTACAAAGCTTTTTATAATATTTATTTAGTCTTTCATTATAAGGATATCTACCATGTTTTTTTGCATATACGAGGGCTATTCCAAAATCAACCTCCGAAGTGAAAAATATTTTTTAAAAAAACCAAAAACATTAATTTTTTGTACAAAATAGTTTTATTAACATCTAAATTATTTTTTTATATAGTCTGTGTTTAAATCTATACATTATTGGTAACGTGGGACGAGCTTTTCTATACCCTCCTCAAAAAATGGCACCGCCAGTGCGTTGAGGCATTGATTCACACCGTTCATAAGTTCCTCATTACTTCCAAAATGTTGAGATGCAATGGATGATTTCAATTTTGGGAAAAGGTGATAATCACTTGTTGCCAAATCACAACTGTAGGGAAGGTGATAAAAAATATCCCAATTGAACTCCTCCACTAAAGTTTTTATGCGTGCAGCAGTGTGTAGTCGTGTGTTGTCATGCAGAAGCACCACACCTTTGGTAAGCATTCCTCGTCTTTTGTTCTGGATTGCTCTTCCCAACTTACGTAGATTTTCATAGTAAACCGCTGCATTTATTTTGTTTCTTGGTTCCATAAACTTGGTCACCAATGTGCCTTTATTGTCCCAAAAAACTGTGGCCATCATTTTTCGATAGGAAAAAGTTTGTTTTAACTTTTTTGGCTTGTTTGCGGAATGAGTGTGCATCCATTGCTTTGACTGTTCTTTGCTTTCTAAGTTTACATACTGGACCCAAGTCTCATCTCCAGTCACAATTTGCTGTAAAAATTCTTCACCTTCCATTTCTAAACGTTCGAGAAATGCTGTTCGAATGCGGCGGGAGATAAAATTGTGTTCTCCATGTTCGAACGCAACTATTGGAAAAACACTAAGCGAAAACGGTCGAAAGTTGGCATATTATTAGAGAATAATATACTGGTTGCGACATGCAGAAACACGTCACCGAAGTGCATATATATAATGAATTGTAACACATCGGAAGTTGATTTTGGAATAGACCTCGTATATTTTAAGATTTAGAAGATCTTTTTTTTTTAATTTTTTTTTCAAAATTTTGAGTTTGCATGCGATTTTTTCAAAAACTATTGACATAAATAATTTAATTTAAATTTAGGATTAAAGAAGAGGTTTCTGGCTTTCAAAGCCGGTATAGTACCTGATTTTAAGTGTTGCCGTTGTTTTTTAATAACTTTTTTTCATTTTATGTAATTTTTTATTTTAAGTTGCCCCAAACTCATAAACGGGGCGAGATAGACCTCCCGCTCCCATAGTAAAAAGTGCTTGTATTGAACTGTTCTATTTCTTGGCGCCTAAGTTATCGTACTCTTGCCTTAATCTAAACTAATAGTGTTGAAAAATTACTACGCATACTAAGAATGTTCTGATGAATACAAAAATGTTCATATGAATATGATTTGGATTATCACATAATAAGAGTTAAGCAAGGGAGTGTACTAGTATTTACAGAACTCATAATTTATTGAAATCGGCAACACAGTTTATACGAAATTTTACATCACTTTCACGCTTGCGCATGTGCTCTGTCCCAATCTTGATCCAAACATATTTATATTTCTTTGTGATCCTTATTGTCTTTGCGGTTTTGAACAGCTGACGTGTGTGGTGAGATAAACACTCATTGATATACATCTTCTGAGAGTTCACCTCTACGTTGAGTAGAGACGTTCTTAACGGTTCTTTCTTCTGACGATTTGCTCTCATTATCTTCTCCTTCCAACGTCGACTAGATAATCTTACATGTTATATCCACATTGATTCCATCACGAAAGATTTTTAGCGCCAAATCGGTGCTAGAGACGTTGGTGATTTGAGGAATATTACGAGTATATACTTCAATGTCATTTGCAATCAGCTGGTTTTCGAGGTAATTGACCTTATGTTCCAGCACTTGAATTTTTTGTTCGCACTCTTTATATTTGTCTTAAAGCTCCATTATTTGTATTGTTTGAGCTTCTTTTATCTCTTGCAGTTCCTTGTAAATCATCATCAGTGTGATGCCCGATTCTACGAGAGATGAATTGGATTCTTTTGTAGATGAATTTGTTCTGATGTTGTTGCCTTATGCCGCTGCTGACACAGGCAAAAGCTTCCCCAGATAGCAAATCGCTACGTTTTGTGGTTACGCAGTTTCCACATCTCCAAGATTTGTTGCTCTTCTTTAGGAATTCTAAATCAACCGACAATATGTTAACACATTTCGCGTGATGGATTTTACTCCAGTCGCAACAGACCACTTTTAACTGAGTTCGTTCGACTTTATTACTGCATAAATTGCACAACATATTTAAAACTTTTGGAGCTTTTATTGTTAAATAAATAATTGTGTAATTAGCTCTCGGTGCGTGTGTACCCTACAGCACTCACAAAATACAAAACTATTATTTTATTTTCTTACTTACAGCTAACAATATGATTCCTAATGATTTAAATATTTCAGAAAATAATAGTAATCAATCAATTAACTTTATAGTTAGTGTGGATTGATACAACAAATACATTACTAATATAAAATAAAGGTCTGATGTGGGGTAACCAGTTTAAAAATTCATAAAAAAAAACTCAAAAATTCCAAAAAGACTATCATAAAAAAAGACACAAATCGATAATTAGTAGGCAATAAAAAAATATATAAAAATATAAACTATTTCAAGGTATAACTTGTGCTGAAATTAGTATAGCCGATCTATTTTGAGTAGCGATTCCAAAACATTATAATTAAGCGTAAATAACCAATCTTTAATATTTTTTAAGAATGAATTAAAATGTAAAATTGTTCTAATAGTAAGAGGCGAATTATTAAACATTAAAGGAGCTGTAACAGTATAGAAGTTAGAGAAATGGGTTTTGCACACCGCTGGGAAATTTGTCAGATACATTGTGTTTACACGAAGGCTATAATATTGATTTGATCTACTAGGAATGTTACCACTTTTCCTAAAAAATTCTTTAAGTACATTGAAAACATAAAGGTGTTTCAATGGAAGAATGCGAAGTTTTTTAAATAATGTCCAGCTTTGGCTAGTACGATTTTTATTACAGATAATTCTGAGTAGATGTTTCTGAGCTATTAGCAACGGCTTAGAAGAGATATATTAGAGCCACCCCAAGTCGTGATACCATACTGCAATTTTAAGTGAGCTAAGCCATGATAAACTTTCTTCAAAACTTTTATCGAACAATTTGGCTTGATAAGACACATTTTTCGCGTAACCAAAAGCAAGTGCGATTTAATGGTTTGTATATGTTCTTTCCAGTTTAAGTTTTGGTTAATTACCACTCCAAGGTATTTAAAATGAAATACTGTTTCAATATTAAAACAATTACTAGAACAACATGAATTTTCCATAAAATACAAATATGCAACGGTAAATAGAATTTTTTACAATCATGAGCATGGAAACATAAATTATAATCTTTTACAACGTTGTTCGATAATTTGAAGCACATGAATTTTGTTTTTTCACTAATAATCGATTTGTGAAGTGTAAACCAAATTCTTAATGTTTCTAAACCTTCTGATATTTTTCCAACACATTCGAATTCAGTATCAAGCTGGTATGTGAATGTAATGTCGTCTGCAAAGACCGTTGGCATTCCATTAAGGTTAAGACTAAAGAGAGAGTTTATGTAAATTAGGAATAGCAAAGCGCCAAGAACTGAGCCGTATGGTACGCCATTTTTTAATAAACGGGAATCACTGAAGCTCCCATTTACGTTGACCGTTTGTTTTCTCCCTTTAAGGTAAGAAGTAAACCAATTGTGTATTACTCCTCTAAAACCAGCATTGTACAATTTTTTTAGTAGAAGGTCATGGTGAACCATGTCGAAAGCCTTGGTTATGTCGATAAATAGAGCCATTGCGGATTTATTACGGTTGATACCTTCATATAACTGGCTACACATTCTAAGAATAGCATCTTCGGTTCACCTAGATTTTGTAAATCCAAACTGATTCTTACTGAAAAAAGTTTATTTGTTCTAAAAAATATATCATGCGCAATTTTATAAGTTTTCCAAATATCTGTGTGTACCAAGGTAATAGAGAGATAGGTCTGTAGTTAGACATTTTCCTTTTATTACCTTTTTTCAAAATAGGAATAACGTTAGCGCTTTTAAGGTGTTCAGGGAAGGAGCCATATTGAACAGATTAAACAAGTAACATAGAACACCTATAACGTAAAAACATATTTTCTTCAATAACATATTTGAATTACCATCACTTGAACACGAATTTTTATTTTTTAATGATAATGTGACCCTAAGGACCTCCCTTGAAATAATGGGTTGGAAAACTATACTGTTCGGTTGGGTATAAGTTGAGGGTGCAACAGAACAATGGCAATCAGTTGAAATCACTACAGATGGTTTCAGTTTTTCAGAAATTTCAGTGGAGTACTCATTGATTCTATTGGAAATATCAATTGAATCACTATAACTAATTCCATCTATTTCCAAATTGTTGATACCTAGTGATTGCCTACATCTACCAAAAATATTATCAACTACCTTCCATTCTTCTCTCACATTTCCTCTAGCTCTTCCAAACAAATGAACATAATATTTGTTTCGTGTTTCTATAATATTTTTGAAGACCGACTTGATTAGCTTGACATAGAAGTTTTTAATTTTGCAAAAGAGTATGTGTCATCCACGGTTTAAGAAATGTATTCTTTTTTTGAGAAAAAAAATGAATTGGATGTACAGCAAGATGGGTTAGATTCAAAATAAACTCATACTTTAAACATTCCCTTAACTGAGTATAGTTAGTACAATATCTTTTTCTAATATTTGTAGTATTACAGCCAGGATCAGTGATAATGAGAAATAATTATTAGGGTAATCATACAATGATCAGTTATTTTTATTCAGATACAACGCCATTAAAAAATGTATTATTGTTTTTTTTGGTACGAATTAAATTATTGAAACTAATCTTATTACTAATATTTCACAGCATGGAACTTAGTTGTAGAGTTACATATATATATGCATAAATTTGTTTTGCCCATTACAATTTTTTCATGGTGATGGTGATTTAGTTTCTCCGGCACTCTCCACCACCAGTTGCATTGACTTCTTTCTTGTTCTCGACTAGTTTCTTTTTCATGCACTTTTTCCAATCCAACCAAACCGAAAAGTATTCAACAGGATTTGAAAATTAATTCCTTATTTAAATCATTCACCTACTTTTCTCCAAACTGAAGCTTCTTTTGAAAGTGGCCCGAGAGCATTAAGTTCACGTTTTACTTCTTCCCAGATCATCGTCACATATTCCTTTGGGGCTTTCGTGAATCCTTGTGCCAAGGCTTTTTGTTGTTTTTACCCTTTAGAGGAACAAACATTTATTAAAAACTAAAAAAAATTACAAATAGTTACATATTTATAAAAAGCATAAACGTTATTCCAGCGACTCCGACACAAATAACTTGTCGTAGAAAAAGACGTGAAATTTCCATTTCATTCGAATTCCAGGATACCAAATTTCCCGATTTTCGAAAATCGCAGCAGATTTTCCTCTACAAATCGATTCCGTGACAGATTTTTCGGAATTCGTAATAAATTTTCATTTACGATGGAATTCGTGATAGGGCTCATTAATTGTAAGTTTAACTATGGCTTCTTATATATATTTGTGTTGACGTTTCGACTACTTATGTTTCTTCGTTAAGATTATTTATTGTCTCTCTCTTTGTTTTCCTCGATGACTATATTTCCGTTTCCATCTTTGCTTATATTAATTTTCGGCTTAGATTGTTGAGTCATTTTTTTTTACCTTATCATAGAATGTTCTCATATTTCCGTTTAATTTTTCCTTTTCAATACCCACTACCTTTCTTTTCATCATTTGTTTTTTTTTTTACTTCTGCATAATTTGTTCGCTGCTATTCTTTATTATTTTGTACATACGAGTATCTCTATTTCTTCCTGTGTTTTATTTCTCTGTATCATTTTTTGTCTTGCAATATTCTTTTCTGCCATTGCTGCTCTATACTCCATTTTGTGTTTCCCGTTCTTTCCTTCTCACCTAAATGTCTATTTGGTTTAGTTCATATTGTCGTATTTATTTTCTCCATACTATATATCGTTGTTGTCAATTTTGTTTATTTGTTCTATTTCCCGTCTGATCATATTTTGACATTTTTCTCTTATTTCAGCGCATCGAAGTTTATCTATATCCCACTTTTTATTTTTGATACCCTTGAATTTCGCTACATTTGATATTCTTTGGTGGGCTGTTGCTTTGACCAGGTTTTTATGTCCATTCATTTCATTTTCATTTTATATGCACTTTTATTAAATTCAATTCATTTATACTTAAAAGTTTAACATTAACTCAATTAACTTATACTATCTTACATTAGCTTACTGGACCCATATGGGCGCTCTAAGTTAAATTTAACACGTATACTATTGTTTTCGATATTTCTTACTGTTTAATTAGAATATTTAAAGTGATGACTCAAGAAATCAAACTAAGAAAATAGCTTGAATGGACTTTTTCTTTTTTTTATATAGATAAAATTTACAAACTATCTTGAAAACAAACTTTAACCTACTTAAACACTAGTGTATTATGTAAACAATATTTTTTTGTATTGCTATCTACTATAAGTTGTTACACTCTCTTTGTTCTTTTATACTCTTTTTTATTTTATTTAATTTTTTTTAATTTTGCCATAAAAACTACCATAATTCTGCTCAGTTTTCAACAGTTACTCAAACCAGTTAAACGTGTTTTTCTTGTTCTCCCTGTTCACCTGTTTAATTTTCAATTCTAAATTTCGTCAAATTGAATTTTCCAGTTAATAACCCCCAGTGCTCGAATTTTTATTTTTTTTGTCTACTGGCTGATTTCAGTGCAAATAAAATCAGCTATCTGCAAAAAAAAAAAAAAATAATAATAATAATAATAAAAAAAATAACTCGACCTATATTTATACCCTCACTGACCTACACAACCAATTTAAATATGTCTTGCGGAATTGCCAATTGTGTAATCGATGACAACAATGCTGACTGGGTAGCTTGCAAGGGCATTTGTGCGAACGCCTTTTATGCCGTTTGTGTCGGATTAAACAAAAGAAGCACGGTGTTTATTAAAGAATTTTCCGATAACCTACTTTTCTTCTGTGATGAGTGTAAGAGTATCTCACTTTCGCACGTGCTTTTGGCAATAAAATGCCTAAGCGATTCAAATGACTCCTACCAAGACGCACTCACCAAAAAGATTACGGATAAAATTTCGGTCATTGAATGCAGTGTTAAAAGTGTTGAAAAGTTACGTAACTCAGTGCAGAATTCAGCCGATGTAATAAAATTCAAAGTAAAGCACATGGATAAACAAATTGCTGGTCTAATCGAGTTAGACTCCGGGAGATCCAGGAATGAAGAAACTCCCTTACGTCACCTGGATGAAGTGTTGAGTGACATTAAAGTTATGCGTTCTGCGCAGGTTATCTCCGAAAAAAAAACCAAACTCCCTGCGTGACGACATAGACATTAATTTTCTGTCCTCGTCACACAAACAACTCTCTCCTAAACAATGTGATCCCATGCTCGAAGTTACTCGTATCTTCGACAAAGTGAGTGATGTCGGTGACGAACTTACTGCGACTCGATCCCTCGTATGCGATATTGAACATCACATCGCAACAATAAACAGCAAAATCGTTGATACATCAAACTTCCCGCAGCCTTACCAGAATGTTCCCTATAATATATCGCTCATGGCTGAATTAATGGAACCTGAAGTGGATTCACGCTCACCCCCACATATGGTATAAGTCATCTGCGGACGGTTCAACCCACTGATTCCTGCGAAGTTTCTTCCAACTTTACAATAGAGAACATTTCTATGTCAGCTCCTCTAATCGCTGCCCTACGGAAGCTTATCAATCATTTTAATACTACTTGGCCATCTTCCGAATGGCAACGTAGACTTGATAAACTTGCTTCGAAGAATCAATTGGTCACCACGCTTCTTATCAAAGGCGCCCTCCCAAACGCTGATGTTGATTAGATCCCAAATTTCTTCGAAAAGAAATATGGCATTACCATTAGCCACTGCAATTTGCTTCCTACATCTCACCACAGAAGCAAGCGCAGCTTTAAGCTCAATCTTCCAGCCAAATACAAATGGTTATTCCATAACCCAGCCAGCAACAATTTCAATCTTGGAAAGATGCGTGTCTGCAAATGATTGGAAAATACGCCCAAGAAGCCGGATAAAATAAAGCAGTCCGTCACACCTAAACCAACAAACAAGTTAGCAAGTAAATAAAATTTGCCAAGACCCACCTCCTCATCCCACAACAAACCCAGCTCCAATTGGATTTTTAAAACTAAATTTTTCCCTAATTTTAAGCTTCCCACCCATACTCCAACTCCCCCTATTCCACCCTAAATCAAGCCCCAACGTCAACGTGTCTCTTTCGACTTAAACCCTACAGCTCAAACTCCTACCACTCAAACTCCCACCACTGAAACTCCCACCACTCAACCCCTAACACACACGCCTTTCCCTAATTTCGACCTCAGAGCTGGAGCTAAGTATCCTAATTTCATCAGTTCTCACATTTTAAACCCTACGCCAAACTCATTATCCACTCCCTCTTCTATTGACCCCCTTTCGCCACTCACTGTTAAATTAACGCAGCAAACTAGCTATACCACCGAATGTCGCTATGCGCTCTCTAGGCTTAGAGATAAAAAGATATGTATATGAGAATATACGTCTATAGATCGCTTATCTGCACGATAATTCCGGCTCGGTGTTCTACGAGGGTAAAACAAAAACAAGAGTCATGGTTTTTATCCACCAGGAAGGCCTCCCAACTAACGTTACCAGTCTCAGGAAACTTTATACAAAGTATCACGAGATTTTCAATACGCCTCCCCCCCCCCAAAAGTTGCAGACGATCTTGCCGTTCTTCTCCACTATGTACACTCTAAAAGAGTCTCACACCTCCAACTCAGTCGACTTGACCACGATAAATTTTTTCGACCCTAAAAAGTCATGCAAAAACCTCCCTCTCACCTTCTATTACCAGAACGTAAGAGGACTGCGTTCTAAAACCCACGCTGTTTTCCGCCAATCTCATGCTCTCCCGTTTGATATCAACGCTCTGACCGAAACTAATCTTATCCCCAACATAAACAACCAGGAGTTATTCCCTCTTTCTTTTAATGTTTTTCGGGATGATGATCGCGCATCCCCCTTGATTGAATCCCCTTGTCGAGGTGTCCTACTGGCTATTCACAACAGCTTGGACTCCTCTCTCGTTGCTGCTTCATCCTCTCCTAAGCTCGACTTTGTGTCGGTTAAAATAACCCTTACTCGTGGATGCTTGTATGTTATGTGTTGTTACATTCTTCCGGCGCAACCTATCGAATCCTACCAACTTGCTTTTGCAGCAATTGGCAATTTGATCGACCTATCAGATTCGCGTGATGGTATCATTATCTTCGGCGATTTTAATCTGCCTCAGTTGAAATGGACTCCATCTGAAGACATATCTTTTTTCGCCGCTTCCAATCCCATATCTACTAAGGAATGCCTCTTCTTAGATCGGTTAACAGGCTCTAGTCTATGCCAAGTCAGTGGCGTTTCCAAAGCAATTAGACTTTACCTTCACAGCTGATCCCATCAACTCCTCAGTATCGTGTTGTCCCCTATCTCTTTCAACTATCGATAACTTTCATCCTCCACTTCTTTTCTCATTTTTCCACAACTCTCCCCTCCAGTCGCCTCCTCCCGCAGTTCTATTTTCTTACAATTTTCACAAAGCTAATTTCCGTAAAATTAATGCCTATCTAAGCAGGGCTTCTTTTGAGTTTACCAATCTATCTCTGGATGATGCGCCCTCCACTTTTTACAGAGAAATATTCAAATCCATCTCCCTCTATGTGCCTTCCTCCCGCCATAAAACTTCTTCTACATCCCCTCCTTGGTATAATCGTAGACTTCGCTCTCCTTCCAACTATTCAAATTATCTAGGTACATGTCTTCATTTCATTGAACTCTATAACTCTCTCTATCAGCGCAACCTGAATAGTGCGCAAACTAATCTCATAAATGACCCCAAGTCCTTTTTTCATTTTGTCAATAGCAAAAGTAAGACTGATGGTTATCCTTCCTCCTTCGCTTTTGAAACCAAATCTTCAAGTGATTCTCCTACCATCGCCAACTTTTTTGCCACATTTTTCAAACAATCATTTGCCAACAACTCCTTCGTACCAGATCCCTCTTACTTCAATGATCTACCAAATTTCTCCATTGGTCCCTTTGTCACTCCAAATTTCGATCCTGCAGTTATTGAAGAAAAATTGCAAGATCTTAAAGATGAATTTGTACCTGCTCTTCCAACCTGTCTATACCCCTTTCCTAACTTTTTCGTCTATCCCTTACACAGGGAGAATTTCCCCATATTTGGAAGACCTGTTTTATAATCCTGATACACAAAAAGGGATCTAAACATGAAGTTACTAATTATCGTCCAGTTGCTAAACTCTCTCATATACCCAAACTCTTTGAAAGCATTTTATACGAAGCCTTAAGCTTCAAATGCAAGCCTTTTATTTCACCCTGACAACATGGTTTTCTAAAAGGGAGGTCAACTACGACAAATTTAGTTGAATTCGTGTCTTTTGCTCTCTCAGCCTTAGAAAATGGCAAAGAAATCGATGTTATCGCAACTGATTTCACTAAAGCGTTTGATAAGGTATCTCATCAATAGATCCTCTTCGAATTGTCTGCTCTCGGCTTTGAGCCTCTCTTATTGAAATGGATTTCTTCTTACCTGGTAAACCAATATTATAGTGTTCGGTTTCGAGCCGCCCTTTCTGTTCCATTCCTGGCCTCATCTGGAGTTCCACAAGGCAGTCATCGTGGCCCTCTTCTCTTCATTCTTACTATCAACGATGTTGAGAGGGTCATTAAACACTCCTCCATCTCCCTTTACGCTGACAACACAACATTTTTTAAAACTATTTCGTCTCCCCATGAATTTGCCCTTCTTCAAGAAGACCTTGATCGGTTTTCAATCTGGTGCCTCAAAAACTGCCTAGAACTTAATATAGCCAAATGTCAATTTATAACCTTCTCTCGTAAATGTAACCCGTCTCCTCCCCGACTTTATTTTCTCCATGGTCAACCAATTCCCCTGGTTCAGTCTTTTCAAGACCTTGGCATATTATTCGACTGTGAGCTTAATCTCCATCCGCATATCGATAAAATGGTCCTCAAAGCTAATTTATCACTTGGCTTTATTAAACGATGGTCCAAGGAATTTTCCAACCCGTATGTAACCAAATCTCTCCATGTTACCTTTGTTCGCCCCCTGCTTGAGTTTGCCAGTCAAGCTTGGTCCCCCTTTCACCCCGAATCGAGGGTATTCAACGTCAATTCCTCCGATTTGCTCTCCGTGGTTTGCCGTCGAACGACCCTTTAACCTTACCTCCCTATCAGGACCGCCTCAAACTTCTAAATATGAATTCGTTAGAAGAACGTGGGAATATTGCTGACATTCTTTTCATTCATCGACTTCTCTCAGGTTCCATCGACTGTGCATCCATTTTGAACTCCATTTCTTTCAATATCAACCCCCGCAATCTACGTTGTCCTCGACTCTTCTATCTACCGGTCTACCGCACCTCTTATGGCACCAACGAACCAATCTCCCGAATGCTCCGAAAGGTCAACTCAAACCTCTCCCTATTTGATTTCCAACTGAGCATTGCTCGTCTCAAACAAGATCTCCTCCATCACTTCCTTGGTCCCTAGCTCTAAAGTCGTTCTGCTAGTTTTTAGTCCTAGTTTTTAAGTTAGATTAAGCTTGTATTAAGCCAATAAATGGGGGCCTCAGCCCCCACCAAAATTAAAAAAAAAAGTAAAATTAACAAAATTACATTATGTAAGCCGGCCATGGCTTGAATATCCAGCCAGCCGACCTCGTCCTCAAAGGACTACATAGAACTTGAAGGAAATGAGGAAGGAGTCTCTCCTCCTTCATTAAGCCACCGAAATTGTTGGTGCTGCCAAGCTACATACGTCATATCGCAACTCCCTACCGCCCTACTTAACCGGAGATGCTCCGCACTGCAGTATGCGACGTCTCTGTCATAGTTGAGTTGCTTATCCGCAGCTGTTCTAGCGACGTAGAAGATTAGCGGCACCGCCAATTTGTCCTGAATCAGCCCTTTTTTATCAAAATAGAGAAACGCTTCTGGAGGCACAAAACCATTAAAGCACACGCTCTCATGATATACATACGAGTAATTGAGGTAATAAGCCCCGTAGATCAGATTGTTCTTTGAGGTCATTGCTCTAGCAATGTGCCTTCAAATCAGCTTAATGAGTAAATTTTCCACTCGCCTTATTATATAAGATTTCATTGGGATAGGATTTTATGTATTCGGACTCTAATGATCTGTAAACGCGAAGGCAAGCCCTCTCAAATACTCGAATCTTTCCCATTAAACTTGCTCTCACGTTGAACCACACGGGGCATCCAAATGCAAGCTTAGGGCGGATAAGGAGCATGTAGCAAATTACCTTTACCCCCGAATCGAGTTGGCTGCTATGAAACAGTCTCTTTTTAAGGGCAAAAACACCTTTTGCTTTGGCCAGGACAACATCTACGAGTATATATTTGTTAAAATATAGACATTGATATATCCAGATCCCAAGGTACATGACTACATTTCGACAAGTTAGTGGTTGCCCATGTTGTCCCTCGATCGAAAACTTTCTCCAATTTTTTCGTGTTTCTACGTCCATAACTGATGTAGCATAACTTGTATCTACGATAATAAGAATATAGTCTATTTAATCCTGATATTTTCCATGTGTCTTTGTGTATTCTTTTTCTTTGAAATAACGTACTCCTGATCCTCATATTTTCTTCTGAAAACTGGCATAATCTGTTTCCGTTATTTCTTGTGTTATCTTATAGGGTAGGGAGTGTTGTCCAACTACACTTTTGATGAAATCTTTCTGCCCTAGTTTTGTATTGAAATCTCTTAGAATAAGTGTTGTATCATAACACATGGGCTGGAAAGTCCGTGCCGTTCTATAGTAAAACAGAAAATTTTTGCAAAATTCAACTTCATATATCAATATAGTTGTCTTCGTGGGCGACACACTGATTGAAACGATTTTTCAATCTTTCGATACCAGTTTCGTAGTACGATTTCGGTTTAGCCTCAAAATAGGCCTCTGTTTCGGCAATTACTTCTTCATCGGTCTTAAATCTCTTTCCGGTGAGCATTCCTTTGAGGTCTGCGAACAGGAAAAAGTCGCTGGGGGCCAAATCTGGAGAATACGGTGGGTGGGGAAGCAATTCGTAGCCGATGAAACAGCACTTTCTTTTTCTTCAAATGCGACCGTTTTTCTGCGATTTCGTCCTTCAAACGCTCCAACAACGCAATGTAATAGTCACTGTTGATAGTCTGCCCCTTTTGGAGATAGTCGATGAAAATTATTCCATGTGCATCCCAAAATACGGATGCCATAACCTTGCCAGCCGAGGACGAGGTTCGTCGCCTGCTCGCCACTCAGCTGACTGCCGACTTGACTCTGGTGTGAAGTGATAGAGCCAAGTTTCATCCATTGTCACATACCGATGCAAAAATTCGGCTTTATTGCGGTTGAACAGCTTTAAACACTCCTCTGAATCACAAACACGTTGTTGTTTTTGGTCGACTGTGAGCAAACGCGGCACCCACTTTGAACACAGCTTTCGCATGTCTAAATATTCGTGTATGATATATCCAACACGTTCTTTTGATATCTTCAGAGCCTCAACTGTCTCGATCAACTTCACTTTACGGTCATTCGTAATCATTTTGTGGACTTTTTTGATGTTTTCATCTAAAACAGCCTCTTTTGGACGTCCACTGCGTGCATCATCTTCGGTGCTTGTGTGACCACTTTTAAATTTTTCAATCCACTTCCGAATGGTTCGTTCGCCAGGTGCAGAGTCCGGGTAACATTTATCAAGCCATTTCTTTGCATCAGCTGCATTTTTTCCCATCAAAAAGCAATGATAAATCAACACACGAAATTGCTTTGAATCCATTTTTTTCACAATAACAAAAGTTGCTCCACTCACAACGGTATATCTCGAGAACTAATCGTCCGACAGCTGTCAAATTTATACACGTATCTTTTGAAGGTTGGTACTAACTGAAAATAGCATGGATTTAATTCAAATGGTGCCCTCTCTTAGAAACGGACTTTTCAGCCCATGTGTTATTTCTTAATTTTATCGCATTGTTTTCTGTTGGGAAAATAATACATCTCATTTGTGTTTTTTTGAGTTTTATTATCTGAAATATTCAATTGTTAACCATATGTACATTTTTAAAATTGCTTAACCTCTACTTACTGTGTCGTTCCCTTTCGGCAGTTAATTCAAAGTGGCCGAGTGGTCATCTGTCACTTTAATTCATAGGTCTAGAGCAGGGACGGCACAGCAGGCAGAATTTTTATATTCGTTAAGTTGAGAATAATTAATCTATTTTACATTTCATGTTTATTCAAAATTTATTTGTGACACGCATATTTTCTCAAGACTATCATAGAATTCGTCCTTTTCCTGTTCGTCCTTGTCTACAGTAGGAGCATATGCGGATATGAATGTGATGTTGTTAGATTTTCCTTTAATTATTAATGTACTTAGCCGTTTGTTTACTGGTTCGAATTCTATAACGCTCTTCTTTGTCTTTTTGTCTATTATGAAACTTGTCTCGTACAATGTAAAATCTTTTTTATTTATTTGCCCGCTACCTTTTTATCGTATTTCTTGTAAAGATTTGATATAAATTTTGTCTCTGAGTAGTTCACTTGGTATTTTTAGCATTTTGCCTGGCGTAAACATTTTCTGTATATTCAATGTTGCTTTGATCCGTCCTTTATCCGAGGTGAGTGTAATGGCCTCAAAGCTGTGTTGTTTTTCTAGTGTGTGGTTGCTGGCCACATGACAAACCCCCAACACTTGGAGGACCAGTTTCCAGATTTATGCTCCCTGAGACTAGGTGGCTCAGTTATACCTCTGAGTATTTTACTAGGGATAGGATGACGCATAGTTTTCCTGAAGCCTTTGTCCTGGCTTGGGACAGGCATGAAAAATGATGGCGTAGTAAATAAATAAATAAATAAATATATATATCCATTTGAACTAATAGATAAATAATTAAGTAATAAATAAATAAATAAGTAATAAATATATAAATAAACAAATGATAAATAAGTTAAAAATAACCAAATGAATTATTAAATAAATAGCTTAGATACAAAAAGAAAAAAATAAAATATGTTGTAGATAGATAGATAGTTCTTTATTTCGCATAACAATTACAAGGTTTCGCTACCACACGTTTTACAGTTCAGAGATATGATACATATTTTATCTTTCATCTGTAATATTGTTATGAATATATAATTTGAAATTAAACGGCCGTTAATTATCTCTACGAAGGGAAAGCAGAAAAAAAGCCTTCAATATAAAAAAGAAAAAATATATATATATATGTATATATATAAATAAATAAATAAATAAATAAATTATAAATAAATAAATAAAAAAATAACTAATAAATGCAAAAAATAGTTAAATAAATATAACAGTTAAACAAATAACAAAAAAGTAGAGAATAGGTAAATAAATTAAAAGCATCAAGTTGGAAAGGTATTATCATTCTAAAGGATTATCAACAAAATCACATCGAACAAGAAAACGTTGGTTCAATTTTCGTATTCTACGAGTATCAAGGACTAATTCAAAATTTACCCTTTGATGAATATCGCGCGTTGAGTGATATCAAGGTAAATTAAGCATCATTTTCAAAAGTTTATTTTGAGAAACCTGCAGTTTCTTAAGATGGCAACCATAAAGCAGTATTGCTGGAAAAATAACTTTAAGAATCGTTATTTTATTGGCATTTCACAGTCTTGACTTTCGGTGGTTTATGAAGGGGTATAACATCTTATTCGCAACAGAAATTTTGCTTCAGGTATTTGTGATGTGCGTATTAAATGTTAGTTTGGAATCCAAGTGAATTCCTAAGTACCTTACTGAGGGTTCCCAACTTATACTAGCCCCATTCACAAGTAATTGTCCACTAGGTAGAAAACAGTCTTTTCTTTTCCTAGTAAAAAAGATTGCTTGTAGCTTGTGCTCGTTTAGTTGTGTTTTCCAATTATTAAAGTAAATTTCAAATATTCTCAACCCATAGTCGAGATTCCTCTCGATGTTGAGAGCGAATTCGTGAGAAGAGAATATCGCTATATCATCTGCGAAAGCCGCAACTTCACAGTTGAGTATAGATGGTACGTCGGACGTAAACAGATTATACAAAACAGGTCCCAGGACTGAGCCTTGAGGAACACCAGAATAAACGTGGACAATGCTGGAGACATCTTTATTAATTTGCACTCTAAGACCACGGTTGGACAAGAAACTATGGACAATTCTACAAAGATTTGGTTGGAAATTGAAATTTATCATTTTGTATATAAACCTGTCGTGCCAGACAGAACCAAAAGCTTTTCCGACGTCTAATAATATCATGCCTGTTGATTTGCCTATTGCCCGAGACGATTTAACATGATTGCAGATCCTTAGGACTTGATGGGTCGTGCTGTGATTGCGCCTGAACCCAAATTGTGTATCGGGAAGTAGGTTGTTGTCTTCAATATGCTTAGAGATTTTTTCTTTTATAACCTTTTCATATAATTTACTTAGACCACTTAATAAACTAATTAATCTAAAATCTTAGCGATTTTCCATACGTTTGGGAAGTATTCCATTTTAATACAGGCGTTAAGGACAAACGTTAAACGCTCAAGGACAGGTTTAGGCATTTGCTTAATATATATGTTTTTAATTTGGTCGAATCCTTCAGCTTTCCGATTGCTCAGCTCTTTGACCAAGAATTTGATATCTTCTAAGGTTATATACAGGTTTGAGGATGGAGGAACATTGTACCACTCAAAAGATTTTGAATGGATTGGCTCACTAAATTAATTGTTTCGGCGTCACCTAAATTAGAAGATATTTCGTGATTTTTGCGAAAGCTTAAAGTAGGTGCGTTAGCCTTGTCAAGATCCGTACAGAAGGTAGTATCGGAATCCTTAAGAAAGGGAAGTTGTCTATTTTTGTTTTTAACCACTATAACAATATTCCAAAAAGGCTTGGAACTAAAATCTAGAGATCGTAATTTGGTGTTCCACTTCTTGTTGTTGTAATCAAAATTAAGTTTTGGCTGGCGATATCTTTGCCAATGCCTTCGAGAAGCATTTCTAATTTTAATGAGTTCCGGGATATATGTTACGGGCTTTGCCGAGGTTGTTTTCGGAACTTTACGAACACATAATTCAATAGTGTCTAGTACATGTTTGCTAAAATCTGAGACAATGGAATCAACATCGGCAGCGGAGATAACACTGTCTAGATTAGAGGGAAAGTTCCGGAATTTGGAAGTTAGTACTGACCGGAAACGTTTCCAATTCGAATTTTTGAGATCTAGCAGACATGCGACCTTTTGCACACCTGATTTGTGAGGCTGACAAAACACGGTGTTATGATCAGAGTAACCAGGCATATTAGACAAAAATAAATCGAGAACTGATGGACTGCGGTTAGAACTAGGAAAAAAGGTCGGACTAGAAGGGAATATCACAGATGCTGGAAAACTTTAACATAGATCTGACAGGATCGTACTATAGGCATTTGCTCGTAAGCATCTTCAATCTCTATGTGTGGAATTTAAGTCCCCACTAATAATATGTACACATTGGAGTGAGAGTAATTTGCGGAGATCATTCTTAAAACCTATTTTGTTTTCTAATGAGCTTCTATCGTCGCGAAAGTAAGCACAAAAGATTTTAATTTCACTCTGGTTACGCAATTTTAAGCTAATTAAAATGTTTTCTATTAACCGCGTTTTCACTACAGGCAAAAGCGAGCGCTGAATAGATCTTCTTATTAGTATTGCTACTCCACCTCCGTTTCGATCAACTCTATCGCATCGATAGCATTTGAAGACGGGTGTGGACAATCGTAAGTCCTGTTTAAGCCATGTTTCAGTTACAAGAGCTATGTCGACATTTCTGGCTTTTAAAAAGTTATCAAACTCGTTGTTGCGTATACTTTTACTATTCCAAGCAATAATATTTAAATGCCTATCAATCATATTATTTAGAATTATGACACAAAAACTTAGTTGCTAAACGTGTGATAACATTAAATTGTTCAAACTTATTCTTACATCTACATAAATTTGTAATTAATTCCATAGCTAGACTATTTAATTCATCCGCTGTGAACAGAGTGTTGTTGCTGGAAATGTTGCAAGTCCCGCTGGCGGCAATGTTACTCAACGTAAGTGGAATCTTGTCAGAAACATTGTTGATTGTTGGAAGGGCGACACTTTTCAACATTGTTAGGTGGAAAGAGCTGACGCCGCTGTGGAAGTTGCGGGAACTCTGTCAGAGGGTGAATTGGAACCTGATGATGTTTAGTGTGAGTGGGTGGTGGAATATGTTGTCGGTTGGATGTCTTTCACATAACATTTCGTTTATATTTTTCCTTGAGTTCTAAGAATTTTGATCGGCTAACGCATGATGGATCGGTTGATTTGTGTGGTCCGTTGCAATTTGCACATTTTTCAGCGGAAGAATTAGTGCAGACAGAAGTTTTATGTGGGCCAGCACAGTTGGCACAGAAGGTTTTGACGTGGCAAATTTTTTTCACCATGCCCAAACATCTATCAATTGTGACATTGAGTTAACGTACCTTTTAGTTTACGTTGGTAGTTCCGGCTCACTTGCGTGTGAAAGATGGTGCGATAATTTTTTTTTTAGATCTTGCAATTTTATTGAACCATTTTCCAATGATACAAAATAAATTGTGTCTGTGAAATGCTCCGATTTTTTAATTATTTTTTTAATATTTATGCACTTTAGGCTAATTTTATTCAATTCAGTTTTTAGAAGATTGGGGTCCATTTCGCTCATACCATACAAAACAACTTTAAAAGCTTTCTCGTTCTTGAAATCGTGAGAGAAGAATTGACAACATTCACTTTTTAGTTTTTTTTTAATATGGCACTGTAAGAGTCAACAGAATTGCACGAGATTTTAATGCCTATAGACATCTTTTTGACAAAGTAATCTGTTATGTTTAAAGATTTTGCAAGGTTGTGCACAAATTCACTGATTTTTGCAGTAGTTTGATTGGAGGCAATAACACTTTTTCACTAGAGTTATTTGGCGAAATTATTTCGTCCATGTCTTCTTCGCTATCCAGAAGGCATTGCAAGGGATTCCAGTAATTATTACTGGGATCACTTCCCTTTTTTTCGGATTTTGCATATTGGCACAGAATTTTTTATCCAAGGACAATCGAAAGTCCTCGAAAATTGGTGATCTTCCGCGTTTAAATATTTTGGTTTTGATACGGTCAGACACGGATGACATGCGCAATGCAATCAATACAACGTTCCCTTTGCTATCAATGTGTTGGGTGGAATGATGTCAAGGTAATTTTTGTATAATTTTTAGGACTTTGTTTTAACATATTTGCAATTTTTTTCAAGTGACACTTTGCACAGTCTCGCTAAACTCGGTATAACAAAATTGCCTGAAAAATAGCTTTCTATAGAATTAAATTGCTGATAGTTGATAGCAGTTATGTACTCCCTGTTAATAAATGGATATAGCATTTTGATCTGTGCTCAAGTCGATGATTTGTTCTTTTTTTCAACGTATTGAAAAACACGAAACGGTGTTGATGCCACCATATACAATATATAAACCACCACATGATAAGACAAAACCAAAGTGATCGCCACTCGCTGATCAAAACATCCTTGCTAAAAGGAAATACTGTTATTTTCTTTAACTTTTTGTATAACTTCGGGATCTAACTATTGCATTAACTGGAACTGAATGCTTGAAAAATCTAATCGTTTTTCCAGCTCATCGAACAACTTAATATATTAACTAAGAAGCCCTTTTTGGATGTTTTTAAAATATATTTCTTCTCAAAACTTATTCATGTCTTCTTCAAATTGTAGTCCGAAAAACATTTCCGAATATGACCAATGTAAAGGTTATTAATAATCTGTTAACAAATGTTTACTTTCAATCTTGACTTATGAAAGTTTCTTAAGTAAATCCGAAATATGGGGATATAGCAAATGATTTTTCTGTTTGAAATGACTTGTTAAGTTTTGTTATATCTGAAACTACAAAACCCAAAAAGAGATAGTATGCCAAATTGGTTGCATCTAATCCTCTCAAGATATCACATACACGGGAGTCATTATATTCATCGCAAGACATCAACAAAAAGTAGTACTTTAATGGTTCTCGCTGGTTAACCAATGAGTTTTGTTCAACCTTAATATTTGGCTTGGCGTTTTGAACTGTGTGAAAAAAAGGAATACACGTGCTTATATATTTTCTCTAACTCCACTGGCACTTCTTTCGAAGCTTCGAACGAATGTAAACCAAGGGAATGACATGTACAACCTACATCGGATAAGTTTTTTGTTTTCTTTCCTCTTAATTTTGTCTTCACACCTCCTTTACTTCTTCGCATAACCGATAAAGTTTCCGAAAGCTATTTGTAATTCATGCCTCTGATTGATGTCTATGGCTTTATCTTCTTCCAATTCCAGTAGCCCAAAAAACCTGTCTACCACTGAAGCAACTTTTTCGCAAACATAGCGCACTGCCATAATAAGATATATTTTGTTGTTTATAAAAAAAAGTCGCTCCTAGATGACATGTAAATGCTTAGACTTTTTTCGGTATTTTTATTTTTATAAAAATATGGCTGTGTGAAAAATAGAATCATTTAAATATCCATCACCAGGACATCTACAGGCTCTCACACAAACATCGAAATTTTCAAGGACTCGCTCACACATTATCGCATTAATTTCTGCAATTTCTGTTCCGAATGTTGTTTTTAAGCTGTGCAATTGTTATTGGCTTATCCACGTATACTTTGCTTTTCAAAGAACCCCAACGAATGTAATCGTACGTGAAATTAATTGTCCTTCAAACTTAGACCCAAATAGCTTAATGCTTCCATGTGTTGTGTGACTCGTAGATCTATCCTATTGAAAATAAAGCTCGTGTGTGTCTATTCCTTCAATCAATTATCTGTAGAGCTCTCCATTGACAGTAACAGGTCTTTCATTTGCATCTTCGAAGAAAAATGAACCAATGATTCCGCCCGCCCAAAAATCACACCAAGCACTCTTTTTATGGATGTAATGATTTTTTTGAAATTATTAGAATATTTTCTTCTTCCTAGATGCGATAATTTTGTTTGTTGACGAGCACATTCAATATGATTTTGCGTGAAGAACCAGCATCTTGTTCCTACGACCAATTGGCGAAAGTACTGCGTTTAATGTTTTGCTCCAGCATGTAACTATCTGCGGTTAAATTGTACATGTGTCTACTTCACAAATGTCAAATATAACATAAAAAAAATTATCTCTGGCGTCATCGAAAATTGCTGTGTTCCATATTTCCTTTCTTCTGTAATTTTCACTAACTCAAGATTGCGGTGTGGTATGTGGAAAGAAAAACAGTAACGCAATGCGGACTTACACATCTATTGGATTTAAATGTTTATTAGTGACTGACTTTTATCCCAGTTTACAGTAGGTTGATGTGTGTCTAAATGCCATACATAACATGTTCGTACATGCGTGTATTGGTATTATTCATACATATGTTCATTTCAACACCTTTCCTCAATGCAAGCATTTTATATAAGCAAAATTATTAAAATTTATTCCAAAAAGAAACAACAAAACAAAATATGACAAAATTATTTCAAATTTAATATTTTTATCAACTCTTTTTATAAACTACTATAATAATGTCAGCTAGATATAATTATATCTGTCGAAGCGTAATTCAAAATAATTTGACATAAGTTGACAATTTGCCGAACAACATGACACCTAATATCTACATGTTTAGTTCTCAAATGATGTACAGAGTTCTTTGCAAGTTGCTGAGCGCTTAAATTGTCGCCATACGCAACCATTGGAGTGTCCGCCCCGCCGCAGCCTATCACGATAATAAGACGTCGAATAGCTACCGCTTCTTTGCACGCCGTTGATAAGGCCATGTACTTACGAGTAGCTTCTGTGTTACTGAGAGCTACACTTCGTTGCTTCTCAGGTTTCCAAGATATTGGACCACCGGCAGACTTTGTAGTGTAGCTTTATGTCTACCGTATATGCCAATTATCTCAGAATATGCATTACGTCAGCAAGGTTTTCGTGGTGTGGATCCTTTTTCCGCTGCGCCAATTTCACAACTGAATACAAGATGTCTGGTCGGGTCATTATTGCTAACCACATTAGCTCACCAATTGCTGATTGATAGAAACCCGCATCTACCTTCCGACATTGAATGCTCTCACATGCGACCTGGTGCCATGCATCTAACGGAGTAGCCGCCGCGCCGGCCTGTAGCTCTCGCTGCCATGTCGTCGCAACAGCGACTCCTAGTGATCTCGCCTAGTTCACCTTCACGCTGTACCTCCATGCCAAGGAACAACTGCAACTGACCCATGTCAATACACTCGAATGCATTCGAAATGGCCACTTTGATTTTTACCAAATCTCATTTCGATTGGCATGGTAGAATGAGATAGTCAACGTAAGCTAAGATTAGAGATAAATTACCTTTCTCACGTAGCTGATACAGGCACGGCTCGTTGTCACATGGAACAGATCCCATTGCTCAGAAAACACCATCAAGTTTTGGGCTCCACTTCCTTCCTGCTTGCTTTAAACCATTTAAAGCCTTTGTCAGCAATAAGATTTTGCCTGGTTCACTGCTGTCTGCGTAGCTTTGTCTTTGCTTCATGTAAACGGTATCTGTTAGATCGCTGTTAAGGTATGCGGTGCAAACATCCATTTGGAGCAAGTATAGTTTCAGCTCCGCAGCCAAACTCGATGGGATTTTGGTAAGTCTGCTACCCGCGTTATACTCCTTTTGCATTGCCTCTTACCAATAGTAGGAGTGCTTGCTGCCTGTAGCATATTCGTAGGATGATGTGATCTATATGTCATTTGCAACCAAAGCGCTGATTATATTGTATTGCTTCCTCGCACGACCAATTTTTCCTGTTCGAAGCAATTTCGGTCTGCCGGGTGCAACCTGAAATCTATTTCCTTCTACATTTCAGTCCCAATTTCGTATTCATTGCTGCTACGCAGATCCAAGCCGACCTCGAAACCGTCATCGTCATCGCTGCTACGCCCGTCTGTCCCAAAATCATCGTCATTGCCACTGTCATTTTTTGAAGTCTCAAACCAAAAGTTATAAGGTCGCCATTAGCCTGCTCCGTATTATAAAGCTCGTCGAATAGAACATAACGTTTCTGTACAATCTGCTTTGCCTCGGCGTCATACAGTCAATAGCCTTTCGATTGTCTTGAGTGGGCAACTATGCGGTATTCCTTGCCTATTCCTTGAAATTTGATGTTGTGACGGCCCTTCACCAACGCCAATGCAACGGAACCAAAAACTTTTAGATGACTGATTGACGGCTTCATATCTGTGTACGCATAGGTGTCATGTTGGTTGTCGCAATAGTGGCTTCAGCCCACAATGACTCGCATGGTCACGACTGCACCAGTAAGCATCTTGACATCTCGACCGAGTCCGATTAGCTCGCTCTACAATGTCATCGTCAGCTGCCTCGCAATAACATTTTCCTTTAGAAAATTGTCTCTGCGCACACAGTTCAGCTTTTTGCCGGTTTGTCGCTCCGCTAAGTTCTTAACCTCCACGAACTTACCAGAAACTTCGTCCTTGCCCCTCAGCAAAAATTTACAAACATACTACTGGATTTGTCGTCGATGAATGTTTAAAAATATATCGAACCACCAATCGATTTCGTCTCAAAGGGACCGCACACATCTGTACGCACCAGCTCCAATAGCTCGCGTGCTTTATTTTCAGTTGCGGTTGGGAACAGCTACACACATATTTTGCTGACCAACCTACAAGCCATTTTAGACGAAAAATTAATTTTTTCAATTCCACGCACTAACTCCTTCTTGGCGATTTCCATTAAGTTGTGGTAATTTCCATTAAGTGATCATATCGTCTGTGCCACAAAACTGCATCGGCTTCAACCGCAGCAAAGTACTTATTACGTTGGCCTTCACACATGCACAAATTTCCAATTTTTTTTGCTTTTAAAATGCACTCGCCTTCTTGAACAAATGTTGCTTCCTTTTCTACGAAAGGCACAACACCATTATTGTCTATCGCTCGACTCACAGCCATACAATTTCCCTTCATGTTTGGTACATACATACAATCCATTTACCAATTTTAATATGCACATACCTTTTGTAGTTTTACTTCACCCGTCCCCTCTGCACGCAAGAAACCATCACCAACCAACCTAATCATTTCCCTATGTGTTTTGAAATTTGTAAACATCTCTTTATCGTAACATATGTGAGTAGTCGCGCCGCTATACAGACAGCACTTCGAATGGTGAAAAATTCGTACATCCATCGAACCCAACAAGCTGCATTGTTTTTGTTGTTTTGTGAATCCTTTAGTTCCGCTTTTGCTGCGACACTGTGGCTTCATATGTATGCATGTCAACGACCACCCCACTTAAAACAAATAACGTTTTTTGATTTGATTTTTGTGTTGACCTTTGCACTAGTATTCACCCGTTGAGGCACCGTGCTAACTGCAAATGCCTCGTTGTGCAATTCTGCATTACCTCGTCGCTCCCCTTCTTCATTCAATTTTATGCAAAGAATTGCAACGACTTGCCTAAGCTCGATGGCAACAATGAAACTTTTTATTTTGGGTAGACTGAAAAGCAGGATAATCGAACATAATTCCTCATTCAGTTCTATCCCAACAGAATAAAGATAATCTATTACTTCGACTAATTTGCTCAAGCAACTGGACATGCTCTAGCCATCTGCCATCCTTAGACTCAGCAAAGTTTTTTAAAGGGATATCTTGCGCAGAGCTACATCTGGCTGACGAGCTTCTTTCAGCTTTGTCCAAGCCGCAAAAGATGTACGAGTAGCACAATGTTTAATATATCCAAACTGCGAGGCGAGGGCTTTATATTAAGTGTTATCATGGCCAATGCCCTCTGGTCCATTAGTCACCAGATGCCACTCTCCATAACTCCGCATGCACTAGAACGCTACGCATCTGAATGCTCCAGGAATCATAGTGTTGCTCCTCCAGTACATCTGGTACTCATTTCACTATGTACACGTGTATACCTATCACGATAAAAAAAAAAGAAAAAAGGCCGTTGTCTGGGCCCATAATCTATTGACTCTAGATTGCGGTGTAGGATGTGGAAAGAAAAACAATAATGCAATGCGGACTCACACGTCTATTCGATGTATAAATGTTTATTAGTGACTGACTTTTATTCTAGTTTACAGTAAGTTGGTGTGTGTGGCAATTGCCACACATAAAATGTTCGTACATATGTACGTGCATTGGTAGTCTTCATATAGGGTATACAGTTCATTTCAGCAATTTTCCTCGTCCTTCGTTAAATTCTGATTTGAATTTTCTTTTTTATTTTGAAGTATAAAATCGTTAAGTGTGTTAGAACGAAACTTAGTTTAAGAACTTGCACTTGAAAGTCCCATTTACAATACTGCGAGATGCGATACGTTGTTCGAAAACGAGAGCGCATGAACTGTCAAAAATATTTCCGTAACATGTAATTCAATTCAATGGGTTCGTTTACAATAATGCGAGTCTCCCTGCGAGCACCGCAGTCAATTTCGAAAATCTGGAAAACTCGCATCTCGCAATGACCGGTACATTTTTTTCTTTTCATTTTGAGCTTGTCATTTGTGAGTGGTGTTTTAGTTTATTTGTGAAGATGCCAGAATTAAATTCAGAGGAAGTGGAACATCTAATTGAAGTTACAAAAGGAAAGAAATGTATTTATGACAAGAGGCACAGGCTATATAAAAACAAACATTTGGAATGAAATTGCTGCAAAAACAAAATTGGAAGGTAACATTTTTTTGTTTTGTTTTAATGTTTTATTGTTGAAGAAATTTTAATTCTTTTTTTCAGAAAAAGAGTGCAAAACAGCATGGAGATCTTTAAGAGATCAGTATTGCAAATATTTAAATAGTTGCAAATCAAAAAGTGGTCAGCAGCATGAAGGAAGGAAGCTATATAAGTATAGCCAGCAACTCCAGTTTTTGAATTATTCCTTGCAACCTCGGCAGTAAGTTATTTAGTTAAACTCCTTATTGGTTATACATATTTATTTATTTAGTTATTTGAATATTTGCAGGACTTGTGGAAATTTTGAAGCTGAGAACGAAGAGCTAGCAGAAGTCTTCAACTACACCGACCAGCCATCGACCTCGCAATATTTTATGGGTCCAAGTCCGTTGGAAGAATCGCAACACGGATTTTGTGTTCTGGAATCAAAATGACACCATCCCTTCGACATCGAAAAGGTCGAGAAGCTCTACTCCTGCTAAGCAAAAAAAAAAAAAAGAAGAAAAGAAGAAGGTGACTTCATGGACTTTTTGGAGAGAGTCATTGCTAGCCAGCAGGAAGAGCAAACAAGTGGAACACATAACTTTTTCCATCCATAACATAACTTTTTATATCCACTTACACTGATGGAAATTCAAAGCAAAATCCATAGTTATACTCTAGAGTTAATAAAAAATGTGTTAAACTAGTGCTAAATGTTGGGTTTTATTTTTAATTATTTTTAAATACATAAGGACTGAAACGAATAAAATCTGTCAATTTTATTACGGGCTATACTTCCAATGCGTAAAAATTGCAATCCCATTTTGTACCCAAATGGGTCTGTATATTCTCTAGTTTCAGATTGTTATTGATTTTAGTTCGGTGCGGTTTAAAATATTTATAAAATATGAGTCAAGAGGAACGCCGTAAAAAGATCATCGACAAATGCTTCGAAAATACTTCGCGTCCAAACCATTTCATCGCAAAAAATTTAAAAATAGCACGCAGTACAGTGGATTCTGTTATTAAACGATATTTGGAGACGTTGACAGTTAAGGGAAAACAGAAAAGTGGAGCATATGATACAAATGTGGACAGGAAAATAGTGGGTACCATCGTATAAAACCAGACTATGTCATCCGGAGATGTTGCTCGCAAATGTAATACCAACCAAAGAATAGTACACAGTACACGAAAAAACCAAAAAATACCAAAAGTTACTGAAAAGCAAAAAAAAGTCATAAAAACACGAGCCCGAAAGCTTGGGTGATGAAACATATTATATGTCAAAGCCGACTTCACTACTCTTCCAGGTGCGCAGTTTTACAACTCGTTTGAAGCTGAGATTCTTCCGCAATCAACAACATCGATTGGGATGGAAAAATACGGGTCAACATATCTCGTTTGGCAGGCCATTTGCTAATGTGGACACAGAAGCTCATCGTAATAAACGAACGGGAACAATTAACGAAGAAGTGTACATTAACGAGGTCTAAAAAAAACGGTTGATTCCTTTCTTAAACAAACACTAGGGTTCAACATTATTTTGGCCAGATTTAGCTTCAGCTCACTATCCTCATGCGACGTTGAGCTTTCTTGTTGCTAAAAATGTCGACTTTGTCCCAAAAGACATGAATCCACCCAATGTTCCACAGTGCCGTCCCATTGAAAGGTATTGGACTTTGGTCAAAGCTAAATTGAGGAAAAGTAAGCAGTGTGCAAAGGACGTAAAAGAATTTAGTGCTAAATGGAAAAGAGCGTCCAAAAAGATCACCGATGTAACTGTCACCAACCTTATGAAGGACATTCGAAAGAAGTTGAGGAAAGAATGTGAACCCAAATATTTTTTTTTTTCGTAATTGTGAATGAATTTAATAAAAACAGAGTTTTAAAGCAAATAAAAAAAATTTACATGAATTATGAAAATATTTTTTTTACTTTGAAGTTTCCAAATTTTATTCGTTTTAGTCCTTATGTACATAGTTTCTTTCGACAACTTAAAGCAGCTTTTATGGGCTTGGTTTGTTGCTAAATTGTCCATAGTACAATTATTTTCAAACATATCTAAAAAGTTTGGAGTACAATATGAACTGCATTTTTGCAACATAAGATAGTAGTCCAAAATCAAAGACGCCTTGATTATATTGTCCACATTATTCGAAAAGGCATGGATGTCGTCGCGGAGAACTCTCCATCGGGCCTATAAGATGGTAAAGGTATTTTCAATTGTAACCCTTGCGCGGGACAATCGCTTGTTAAAATTTGTTTGGTCTCTGTCTATGTTGGCACCTACATTTTTTTTTAATATTAACCGTACCAGGAAATGGCCGCATTAAATTAGAATTCAAGGGAAAACCATTATCTGACACAAAATAATGTGGAAACACATCGATAGTTTTTGGCAGCGGCTTTGGGGGTGGAATTGGCAATTTTCCTTGATTCAAAAGCCTACCAAAGGAGGTTTGTGCAAAAATACCACCATCGCTCTGACTACCATAAGCTCCTAAGTCCACCATTGAGAAGCAGTAGTTTGCGTCGCAAGCCGCCAACAAAACAATGCTGTGTCTATTTTTATAATTAAAAAACTGCATTTGATGGACAGACAATGGAAACGTGTTTCCCACCTATAGCCCCTAGACAATTTGGCACTTTTTCTCATATTTCAACGAAATGCGTTTCCACTCCTCTAAGTCCGGTGGTGCCATATATATGGTATGTAACGCATTCAATAATACTTCACAGGTTTCGAATTCGAATGCGACTCTCGTATCGCATCTCGCAGTCTTGTAAATGGGACTTGACTTGCAATTTTCTAATGAACAGGTAATGACGGAGCTGGCGGCCTCAACATGAGCAGTGACTGTTGGAGCTGCTGATCTGGACACAGTAACTTTTATCCACAAGTGAACTTACACAAAAACTCACTTTTCAATTACTTTGAAATATTTTTCCATTCAAAATGCATACATATATGTACCTATTCATATGAATAATTCACACGAAAATAATTGTAGATACTTAATGGTAATTTCCACAATAGAAACATTTATTCGATTCACCTGGAAAAGAGTACGATTTCTTTCTGCTAAAGAAACAGTAATTCTAACTAAATCTGGAGGATATAATAACAACAAGGTATTGTTTTTCCAATCGTCGAATGATGTGCGAATGAGGAAGACGAGAAAGGGTTTCCCCACAAATGAATGAAAACTTCTTTAAAAGTAGGTATGTGATGAAACGGATTGGACGAATGCCGCACAAATAAAATGTTTTAAAGTAGTTCGCTTTTATGTTTTTTTTTGGGATATAATAATAAAATTCATGATCAAAGTTTGTTATATTTTACAAAAAGTAGGTACCATATGTATATTTAATGTGATTTAAGAAAGAGTATCAGCATTCACTTCTATTGATTACTGTCCACTTCTTTTCTCCTCCCTAAGGACTATTCTTTTTCCATTCTTCACGTCATCGTCTCGTATGTGAGTTTCGTTCGTCCTTTGTTTCCTTGTCCGTACTTCGTTTGCACTGCGTCCTGTGTCTGTATTGTTTTAGTGGTGTAATCGGCTTTGTCGTCTGTCGTCTTTTTACCGAATCTCTCATTCGGCCATTCTGCTTAATCGGTTGGCACGAATGATTTCGTCCAAGGTTTCATGCCATCAGCAGCGGCATGACATGAACAGCGTTGCAACCCTACTCCTATAGCAGTAGATCTACTGCGTTTTGGCCCAAATGAAAATACATATACTGCGTAGCAAAACCAATCTAATCCTCTTTTTGGAATTTTAAACAAAATCTGTCTTCTGCACAACTAGACGAATCTTTTATTCAAACTCTAAACGTAGCTATCCAGATCCACATTCATTTTTACTCTGAATGCATCCATCGAGAAATTCAAACTACATACATCGGCTATCGGTTCAAAAACATCAAGCTGATACTAGATATCGTACAATTGTGTGTTTTTTTTTATCGAATTGTTTGTTTTTTAATTTGTTGTGCTTATTTTTTTTTTTTGCAAATGGACAAATTTGTAACCGTATCTGCAAAGCCAAATTTTTATTGTGGTTTAAATATGTTTTCTGATAAGTACAATAACTTATATATTTTTTATTGGTAGCATCACCTACAAGTTGCAAACGCAAATGAAACAAATGAAATCAATATAAATGAGAACCCCCGAATTATAGAAGCTGGGCCAAGCAAAAGATTGGTGTAAGTCATTTTCATTATGTTTGTAACGATTACTACTATGAAGACTGTTGAAAATGCCACGTCACGTTACTGAAATACCATTTATTTCTTTGTTTACAAAAGGAATCATGATTCGGAATCATCCCCAAGTGATGTTGGACCGACGACAAGTGCATCGACACAAAAAAAGTACAAACAGAAATACAAAACTTCATGGGAGATTGAGTATTCCTGGCTGCAGTGCGTCAATGGTAGCGGCTTCTGCAGGATTTGCTTCAAGCCCCTTGAAAATAATAAAAAAAAATCTAAGCAGACATCATAACTCTCAGAGGCATATAACAAAAGCTAAGAATGATGTCCATACCTAATTTATTTCAACAAGCAAGTGTTCGCGATTCTGAGAGCTCAAAAATAAAAGCGGAACTTATTTGTTTAATGTTCTGTATAAAGCGCAATTTGTCGATTGCAGATATGGATTTCCTTCCTTCCTTGATTTGCATTGTTTACCCAGATTCGTCCGTTGCTAGATCGATCAAATGCGGACGGACCAACGCAACTTTCATGATCAATAACTTAACTGGACCATTTTCCCAGTCATTAATCAGTGCATAATTGAGGAATACTAAGTTTTCTATTATAATTGATGAGACAACGGATGTCTCCTCTACCAAGTGTTTGGTTATCGTAACTCGATTTTTTAATAATGTGACAAACAAAATAACTGACCATTTCTTTGGATTAGCAGAGCTCCATCTGTCAGATTCGCAAAAAATATTTTCAAGCCCAAAATTAATTTTTGAAGAAAAAAATATTCCGCTTATCAATATTATCGGATAGTGACAGATAATGCGTCTGTTATGTCCCGTAATATTGGGGGCGTGAAAGCAAAGTTTCAACATGCAAATAAGGATATATTCTTTCTTGGATGTACGTGCTATTCTTTACACCTGTGTGCCTCTGCAGCATCTAGAAAATTGCCAGAATAAGTAGAAAATATAGTCAAAGCTCTATACAACTATTGTGCTCACAGTCCCAAACGCATTGGTGCATATAAAGAATTTCAGGAATATTTTGGTGTTAAAAGCAACAGTATCTTAGATCTATCTTCCACTCGTTGGCTTTCGATGGTAAGTGTAATAAGTTGCCTTTTGCAACAGTGGCAGCCCTTGCAATTTTATTTTAATTTACAATCTTTCGAAAATCAAAGTTCAACAACAGAAATAACTAGTTTTCTAAAGAAGCCGCAGAGTAAGCTTTATCTTCTTTTTCTTTCCTACATTCCAAATTTAATAATCAACACCAATACACTCCTTCAAAGTGAATTTACAAAAATTCATTTAGTTGATCAAGTAATGACAGATTTGTACCTTGGAATACTTAACAATTTTATGAATCTTAATGCAAATAACGTAAATGTTGATATTGAAGATTTTTCCCTTTATCTGCTATTTTCCGAAATGTACTTCGGTGTTCAGTTTCAACAATATCTAGATTCACAAGATCTTGTTGAGGAAGATGTAATCGAGCTTAAAACTTTCTTATTATGTTTTTATAAGGAGCTATGTAAACAAATAAAAAAGCGGTTCGACTTCAACAATAAAAAAATTTAATTAATTAAATATTTACGAGTAGATATGAGCCAAATTGTAGATAGCACTTTGCTGTCAATTTTACCAATTTTGTATGAGTTTCCGTTTTCAAGCGAAAATAAAGAAGTGCTTAGTAGCCAATGGAGATTTTTGTTAGGCAATAAAGGTGTTGTTAGCAAATACCATAATCCATTGGATATAACAAAGTTTTGTGCTGAATTGGGGGCAATTAAAAACGCACTAGGTGAACAAGTATGTGCAGAACTTTCAAATTTTATGCTTATGCTTTGCTCATTACCCCACAGTAGCGCAGCTGCTGAAAGGAAGTTCTCGTTAGTTAATTTAGTAAAAACTGATTTCAGACACAGCCTTAACATAAAAACACTTGAAAATATTATTTTAACTAAGGAGCTAACAGAGTCCAAAAAGAACTGTTATGAGCCCTCAGATCCACCAGGCATTATTTACTTTTTTAATCAATTTAACTTTGTAAACGGTGAGTATATAAGAAAGTAGGGCAAACGCAATATGTATGTTTTTATATGTATTGGGTCTACAAGTAAGTTTCCAGCGTTTTTGTTCCAAAATTTGAAGTTTTATTATGAAAACATAGTTACAATGCTTTATTCAAAGTATCGTCCATCGGAAGCTACAACTTGTCCCCATCTTTCTGGCAATTTATGAATTCCGGACCAAAAAAATTCCCGTCTTCCGAGCCCTAGAACGTATCGAGCCAATTTTTGATTTCCTCTACTGAGCTGAAGCGTATTCCCGTAAGAGCGTTCTGCATCGAACGAAACAAGTGGTAGTCAGATGGTACCAAGTCTGGACTGTAAGGCGGGTGAGGCAGAATTTCCCATCCACTATTTTCCAAATAGTTTTTCACCGAAACCGCAACATGTGGCCGAGCGTTGTCGTGATGGAAAATGACGGACTCATGCCTGGTCTGCTATTCTGGCCGTTTTTCTTTTAATGCCCGCTTCAAACGAATTAGTTGGGTTCGATATAATGGTCCTTTGATGGTTTCATCACTCGGAAGCAGTTCGTAGTATACGACACTCTTTTGATCCCACCATATGCAGAGCATGACTTTATTCACGTGAATATTTCGTTTCGGCGTCGATTGGGCGGGCTCGCCGGGCTTTGTATACGATTTTCTGCATTTAGGATTATCATAATAAATCCATTTCTCATCACCAGTGACAATTCGATGCAAAAATGATTTATTTTTATACCGCTGCAGTAACATTTCGGACATGCAAAATCGCCGTTCGACGTCTCTTGACTTCAATTCGTACGGCACCCAGTTTCCAACCTTTTGAATGAATCCCAGTGCTTTTAGGCGCAGGGAAACGGCTTGTTGCGTGACGCCCAATGATGCAGCAAGTTCTTCTTGAATCTGACACGGATCCTCATCCAGTAAAGCGTCCAATTCCTCGTCTTCAAAACTTTTCGGCTTTCCGGGGCGATCTTTGTCTTCAACTCCAAAATCACCACTTTTGAACCGTTTGAACCACTCGCGGCACGTCGATTCACCAATACATAACGCCCCATAACTTTCCGAAAGCAAACGATAGGCCTCGGCCGCACTTTTCTTCATATTAAGGAATAAAAGCATCGCTTCCCGCAAATGACGTTTATTTGGCTGGAAACTTGCCATGATTTTGCTCGATAAAATGTACGACACCGATAGAACATATAACGCTGCAAAGTTGTTGACAGATACAAAACCTACAAATAAAACACATGGGGTCTGACATTTCTGCCCGGGATCCACTGGTGGCGCCATCTCTGACAAACGCTGGAAACTTACTTGTAGACCCAATATATAAGATATATTTTATATTTTTATATATTTTTAATATTGCAACTAGTAACTAGCAGAGTTGTAAAAGAATGCAATCATATTTGAATGCAATCTATTGAAAAAGAAATGAACTCACCTAGCAACAACGTGCATGTTCTTATTCCTTCTCATTTTCCTTTATTCTTATCTTTTTCTGTTCCTCTATATTGTACTCTTTTTCATTCTCGTAATAAACCTTGAATTGAACAGACGTTCGTGTTTTCCGTAGTTTAACTATATCAGGTTATGGGCCCAGACGAAACAATACTATTTTAATAAAAACAAGTACACATAGTACATGAACAATATTAAAACCAGGATGTCATCGTTATATACAATAGACAAACTCGATGAATCGAACTATGAGACTTGGTCAGTACAAATGCGCAGTGTCTTGATACATGGTGGTGTTTGGAAGGTGGTAAGTGAGAAGTGGGAAATTAAGCCAGAAGAGGATGCAGCTTGGACCACTAACGATGGGAAGGCTTTGGCTACAACAGTACTCAGCGTTAAACCAACACAGCCCAACTACATCAAGAATTGCAAAACATCTGCACAAGCGTGACAGAAGTTAATGGAAGTGTACAAGTCAAAGGGTCCGGTGCAAAAAGTTAGTCTGTACAAGCAGCTCCTTAATATGCCAACACAAGAGCTCGACAGTGTGGTGGAGTTCATCAATTCCTTCACTAGTATGTCGGAAAGGCTGGAGGAAATTGGAATCACACTGCAAGATGAGTTGTTAAGTATAATTCTCCTATCAAGTTTACCTAAATGTTTTGAAAATTTTGTGATAGCTATGGAGACGAGAGATAATTTGCCAACATATAGTGATTGAAATTGAAATTTCTAGAAGAAGGGCAGAGGCGCAAACAGCAAAACGATCCGTCAGGCGACGACAGCACACATCAAGCATTTAATATGCGTTCTCCAAATAACAAGCAGACACACAAAAAGGAGATGAAAAAATTTAACGACAAATGCTTTGCATGTGGCAAGCGTGGGCATTTTGCAAACAAATGCAAGGAGAAACAAAAACACGGTGAGTCTGCAATGGGCATTGTAGCTATGACAGGTACAGACACAGTCAACGAGTTAAGCTGGTACATCGACAGTGGCGCGACATCACATATATGTAATAAGAGACAGTTATTCGTATAGTATGAAGAGTATCAAGTAAAATATTTGGTTGGCAGCGAATGAATCAGTGCTGGCAGTAGGCAAGGCGACGTTTTATTGCATGCGAAAGACAGAAATGTTCGTTTGAGAAATGTTTTGTATGCGCTTGACTTAAAAGCGAATTTCATTTCTATAAGCAAGGTAGTCGAGAATGGTATAACTTTAAAGCTCAAAGGTGAGTTCGCTTGGATAAGGGATCAGCAGGGCAATGTTATTCTTAGAGCAGCTAAGAAACATAATTTGTTTGTGGTCAAGTTGAAGTCAGAAAGGTTGTTTGCGGTGAGTAACAACAAAATTTGGCATTGCAGATATGGTCACTTAAATTACCAGTCTTCGTTAGTTAGAAAAGAATAGTATGGTGCGCGGTGTGAAATTGGAGGGGAAAAATGGTCAGGAGTATTGCGATATCTACATGTTTTGAAAAATACACGCATTACCTTTTCCTCAAACGTCTGAGCGCCGATCAACGAAATTGTTAGAGTTAATTCACATGGATGTGTGTGGACCTGTGAACATCAAATCGATTGGCGGTGCTCGATATTTCTTGACGTTCATAGATGATATGTCCAGATTCATTTTTGTTTATATTCCAAAGGCGAAAAACGAGGTACTGGATAAATTCAAAGCCTTTAAGACGTATGTTGAACGTCAAACAGGTTGCAAAATAAAGGCGTTACGCAGTGATAATGGCAGGGATGAATTTGTGGCAATTTTGAAGCAGAATGGTTCAAGTGCCATGTGAGTTAACGGTGCCACATACACCACAGCAGAACGGTGTGGCAGTGAGGGCGAACCGAACATTGGTGGAGATGGCTCGGTGCATGCTGTTACATGCAGGTTTACGTCAGCACTTGTGGGAAGAAGCAATATCCACTGCAGCATATATAAGAAATAGATGCCCTACCAAGTTCTTAACAAAGAAAACACCATACGAAGTCTGGTCAACAAAACACCAGTGGTAGGTCATCTAAACACTTTTGGTGCAGTTGCAGTGGCCTTAAATAAAACACATCGTCCTAAATTAGAAGCCAAAGGTAAACAGTATGTAATGGTTGGATATTCAACGGAATCCAAGGGTTCTCGTCTGTATGACAAGGAAACGCACAAAGTTGTCATAAAAAGAGATGTACTTTTCAACGAGCATTTTGTGAAACATGACGAAGATATACGAGACAGCGAACGAATTGATATGATGCAGTTCCTTAACTACGGCGAAGATCATGAGCAGCGAGACAATATGTCGTGTGTGTGTGATAATGCAAAAGCAGCGAGCAAAAATTCCCCGTACGAAACTGCTGGTGAAGATAGCTCATCTCATAGTGAAATCGAAGATGGAATCGACAATGAGGAGGAGTTACGTGAAAATAGTTCAATACCGGAGGCGCGCACGATGGGTGAGCCGAAAATTCTTAGCAGTGTCATGCATCTACGTGCAGTCAAGCAACGTAACATAATAAATAACGCAGTAAACGAAAATATACCTGAAGATGTCGACGAAACACTTTCAACTGGAAGAAGGCGATGTCTGTTGAATTCTCCGCACTGAAGAAAAACAAGACTTGGAAATTAGCCGACTTACCACCAAACAAGAAGCCGATTAAAAGCAAATGGGTGTTTTCATTAAAGAGAAATAAGAATGGCGAAATAGAGCGCTACAAGGCAAGGCTCGTGGCCAAAGGGTGTGAACAGCGATTTGGTGGAGACTTACTCTCCAGTTGTACTCGTACGTTATGCCAGAATAAGAATGCTATTGGCGATTGCTGTTGAAGAGAAAAAGCATCTGCACCAAATGGATGTCAGCACAGCTTATCTAAACAGCGAGTTGGAAGACGACATTTATATGCAGCAACCAGAATGTTTTGTCAACGAGAACCAGCCAAGAAAAGTACTGAAATTGCAAAAGGCAATTTACGCCCTGAAACAGTCCGGAAGGCAATGGAACTTCGAGCTCGACAAGGTGGTGAAGCAAATTGGATTTGTGTCGTGCAATAAATTAGTTTTGATGGCGGTCTATGTGGACGACAATATCATCGCATGCAAAGATAAATCTGAACTGTTTAAGGTAAAAGAACGCATTGCAGAACAATTTGACGTGGTTGATAAAGGCGCACTACAACACTTTCTTGGAATTGAGATCGAGCGGGAGGGTGAAGTTGGCTTTATCACTTTAAGTCAAACTCGCTACATACAAGCCATGCTCAGTCACTATGGCATGGATACCTGCAAAAGTGTGTCTGTTCCTCTTGAAGTTCTTGTCATAAACATTGTAGTAAAGCAGATATGACGGCATATCAATCGCTAATTGGGGCACTCATGAATCTAAGTCTAACGACGAGGCCGGATATATTGTATTCCGTTTCCAGGCTGGCACAGAGAAACAAAGATCCACATGATGAACATATGACAGCAGCAAAACACATTCTGAGATATTTGGTAGGTAGTATTAATCTCAAGCTTAATTATCGCGCAGGTAGTCAACTCGTGGAAGGTTTCGTTGACGCTGATTGGGGAAGCGATGGTCAAGATCGTAAATCATACACTGACTTTGTATTTTTGTACGGGAACTGCACGATTTTCTGGGAGTCAAAGAAGCAGAAAGCAGAAATTACCGAGGCTGAATACGTGGCAGCATCAAACGCAGCTAAAGAGGCAAATTTATTTGAGGCGACTATTGAAGGAGGTTGGTTTTTTCAAGCATAATCCAATTGTTCTCAACGCGGATAATCAAGGCACGCAGAAGCTGGCATTAAACCCAGTTTATCATAATCGTACGAAATACATAGATGTACGATATTATCACATACGAGAGCTAATAAAGAACGGCGAAATTGAATTGAAGTATTGTCCAACTGAAGAGATGACGGCCGACGTTTTTACCAAAAACTTGTCAAAAGTTAAACACTTAAAATTTGTTAGTCAATTGAATATGTCATGAATTTTGATTTGTAGAAGGACATACACGTTGAGGGGGAGTGTTGAAAATGAAAAGAACTCACCTGGCAACATCGTGCATGTTCTTATTCTTTATCATTTTCCTTTATTCTTATCTTTTCCTGTTCCTCTATATTGTACTCTTTTTCATTCTCCTAATAAACCTTGAATTGAACAGACGTTTGTGTTTTTCGTAGTTTAACTTTTATGATTGCATTCATTGGCTTCGTTAAAGACTAAGAAAATGAATACAATCACCATTCATTGGGCACTCAAAAGATTGCATTCATTTTTTCTACCAGTCAATTGAATGCTGAGTTAATAAAATCTCTTTAACATGGATTGAATTTCTTTTTTCTTTTTGTATAGCATATTTTAAGATCTACTGCGCTATATTTCAATCTACTGCGCTTTTTTGTGGAATATACTGCGCTCAATTGTCCATAGGGTGGCAGCGCTGGACATGAACCTGGTTGAAACTGAGTCCTGCGTAGTATGATACAAATATAAAGGTAGTACCTTGCGCATGTGTCGACAAAAGAAAGCAAGAAAAAAATCCAAGTTGGCTGACCGATGTGACATCAATTTTTGTTTACGTTTATTAGTGCTTTGAGAAGTTTGAGTTTATGAAAACGTTTCTTTGTTTATAGTTAGAAATATTAATTACATAATAGAAATTCAAAAACAACAATCGCTTATGATTTAGTGCCGGTGTGTCTGAAAATACATTTAATATGTGTACGTATGAGACAAAAAGACGACTTCTATTGCATGAACACATACTTACATACAGTACTGTGCAAAACCTAAGCAACCATCTGGAGTCAGTAATTCATAGTAAATTTTTCAACTTGCTACCCCACCAAATAAAAAGGAATGGATATGTAATGATGTGTAATAGAGTGTATTTTGAAATTCACAACTTTTTATAAAAGTAATAATACTTCATATTTAAGAAAAAACGCAAAAACCAACAAAGAAGCCAAATAGACCTGTGCAAAACCTAAGCAACTTTGTGACCCACAGTAAAATAAAAATGGCTAACAGTACTTTTCCAGTCCGGTTACACATGAAATGTTGTAAGCTCTTTGTCTTTGATGTTGAGTGATTGTCTTTGATCAGTTTTCTTTTAAGTTAGTCGCATAATTGATATTTTTTAATAATGTCGCGACAAAGTTAATCTTCTTCTCTTAAACAAAAGATTATTGATGAACTTAAGTCTGGAGATACTCAAGCAACATTAGCTAAATGTTATAAATTTAAGTATCTACGACAATAAAATATTTCATTTTTATTAAAGTTTTTAAAAATTGCCTCCATTCTTGCCATATTAGCGATCATTTCGCCTGCAGGTTTTTGATGAAATCCCTCCGGATTTTTTATCCTGTGGCAAAATTAGCCTGCCAAATGCTCCAATCCATCGCACTGCAAAAATTTCAGTCCATCCGCCGGTTCTTCACTTAAATAGCCCGTACCTTCCAAATCTGGTATGTCATCAGAGCTGCAAACTTTGAAGAACCAGTACGAGTCCAGTACCCAATACCCTGTACTTTTTTTTTTTTTTTAAAGGACTTAACACTCAAGTGGATATGAATACACTTATAATGCCTCAGCATATGTTAAGGTTTTTGGAAAATGGGATAGAGAGAGAAAGACAGATGTTTGGGCTCAGTGCTTATTTCGCTCCATGGGTGGCATCCAACATTTAATGGTTAGACTAAATTCTTAGTGGAAGTTGGCTTGATGTTGATTTCTAGTCAACTACTCGTCTTACTTGATTTTCGTTAACTGAAAAAATGGATGATTTGTCTTTCGGGCGAGGCTGGAATTCGAACACCGAAGCTTCCGATTTGAAAGCCAGTCCACTTGTACTTGTACTTAAAAATTTCAAGTACAGTGTACTCACTACTTGAAAATAAATAAGTACCAGTATTTGTTCCAAGTACATACAAATCAAAATTAATATAGTGTATATAGTTGGCAATATTAGGAAGCGGAATGAAAATATTGGACAAATATCCGATATTCGATGTATTCGAATTGAAGCGATTCTGAAATTCCAACACCTTGAAGTCTTTCGCAACTGGCTTGGTAAGGAGCTCTTACGTTAAGACAATCAAATTGTAAATATATTTGTAATATTTGATTTTAAAAAAATTACTCGTATTAGATACATGTTTGAAAAATTCACTTAAGCTATCCTTCGGAATTTTGTTCACCCAAATTGCCAGCACGCATAATAGCTTGAGATACCGTGTGCGAAAAAAGTTTTGTAGCTAGCTTCACCTTTTGACGCTCTGCACCTATAATATTCAAATTCGTTAGTGATATTTTGTATGCGATACTTACATCAGACTAATCATTCGTTTTTGAAATCAGTTCTTTAACGATTGCTTTGGAAATGATTTGCCCGTCCAAAATGAAACCATCACTATCGAAAAAGTTGTTCCGGATGAGTTTTATAAGATGAGGCACGTCAGCAAATACATATACTTTCTTCGATTCTTCGTTGGATTTCGGAAAAAAGATGTAGTTACAGTGATTTCAAGTTCACGCAGCAATCCTTAATTTGTCACCCCAAGATCACAGACGATTGCACGCACTTTGAGACCACACGCACTTAATAGCTCGATAATATTAAAAAGTAATTGTTTGGTCTTCTGTTGGTCGAAGTCGTAAAAAATTGGCTGTTTCCAATTGCCAAAAAAGCCCCTTATCATTGCCACTTGAAGGTTTTTTGCAGCCTTAAGCGTCTCATCTTTGCGTTTGTCATACACTATTTTCTCTTTGACTTTCATTTTGACAAATGAAAGTACAAAGATTCTATCTATTTCTTCCACATTCACGTTTTTCATTATATCCAACACGGGTTGAATTATTCCAGGATACACATCCAGCTTTGAGCACCACTTTTTCAAAGTAATTACAGTTGGAAGAGGATACTGCTTTTTCAACAGCAATCGGTAAACTCGGGGGCCAGCTGCATGTATGACTATTGTATTCGCAATATCTTCAGATGACAATTTTATCCGCTGGTGAGGGCACTCCAATTTCTTTGTTTGCCCCTTGGCAAAAATATGGCCAACGGAGTCAATGACTTTTTGTTGTTTTCAGATCTTGGGGAGAGTACGATACCTTTGGCGCCAAGAATTGATAACGGTATTTTGTAGAGGGGTTAAAAACTAGCATTTTTTACTATGGGAGGGGGGGGGGTCTATCTCGCCCCGTTTAGGAGTTAGGGGCAATTTTAGAAAAAAATGACTTAAAATAGGAAAGAAATTATTGAAAAACAACGGCAACACTTACAATAAAGTATTGGGTCTATAACCTAATTCGCGCGGTTTGCTAAGAGATGGCGTAATTTGTATTATTCCATTGCAACATGCGTTGGAAAGCTACTGTCATTGTACGTCATTTCAGTATATGTCATTCATTTGAAGCGTAAACAACAATAATTTTTTTTTACTCAAATATGTCGAACTTTGTGCCTGAAAAAGTGTTTTTGCGGGGAGTTCTTCTTCATTACTTTAATATGAAGAAAACTGCTGCCGAAAGTCCTCGTATTTTGGTGGAAGTTTGTGGTGAACATTCGCTAGCTGAGCGAACGTGCCAAAAGTGGTTTGCACGATTTAAAAGTCGTGATTTTGGCTTGGAAGACGATGAACGTCCTGGGCTGCCAAAAAAGTTTGAAGATGAAGAACTGGAAGCATTACTCTGTGAAGATTGTTGCCAAACACAAGAAGAGCTCGCAGAATCTTTGGGTGTCACTCAAGCACCCATTTCAAAACGTTTAAAAGCAGCTGGATATATTCAAAAGCAAGGAAATTGGGTTCCACATGAACTCAAGCCGAGAGACGTCGAAAGGCGGTTTTGCATGTCCGAAATGCCAAACGCCACAAAAGGAAGTCATTTTTGCATCGGAGTGTTACTGGTGATGAAAAATGGATCCATTACGACAACCCCAAGCGCAAAAATCATATGTGAAACCCGACCAACCAGCCAAATCAACGGCAAAGCCGAATATCCATGGCGCGAAGGTAATGCTCTGTATTTGGTGGGATCAGATGGGTGTGCTACTAAAACCGGGTGAAACCATCAATGGACAACGCTACCGAACACAATTAATCCGTTTGAAGAGAGCAGTGGCCGAAAAACGCCCGGAATATGCGACCAGACACGAGGCAATAATTTTCCATCATGACAACGCTCGGCCCCTCGTTGCTAATCCGGCTAAGAACTATTTGGAAAACAGTGGATGGGAAGTCTTACTCCACCCGCCTTATAGCCCAGGCCTTGCCCCTTCTGACTACCATTTGTTGCGGTCGATGCAGAACGCCCTCACTGAAATTGGGTTCACATCACAGCAGAATATCAAAAATTGGCTTGATTCATTCTCGGCTGCTAAGCCGGCGCAGTTCTTTTGGGATGGGATCCACAAATTGCCAGAAATATGGGAAAAAGTCATAGCTTCAGATGGGCAATACTTTGAATAATACTATTGTACATGTTCTTTTTAAATAAACGTTCAAATTTTGAAAAAAAAACTGCACGAATTAAAATATATACAGGATTTGAAAGCCTAGAATTTGCTCTTTAATATAAAATTTACATCAAATTATTCGTGTGAATAGTTTTTGAATAATTCGCATTCAAACTTAAATTTTTGGTAAAAAATGGATATTTTTTTTTTGTAAATCAATATTATTCAAAATTGTGAGATGATGTGCCCAATTGGCTTTTTGTATTAATGCGCATATCAATTCTGAATCGAATACAAAAAACCGCATGACTTTTGAGAAAATTGAAAATTACTAAAACTATTTTGTATAAGACGTTTTTTTTTGGTATTTATGTTGATCTCACTTTGAGGATTAATATTGATGATAGGGTCATCTTTGTAAGTAAAGTTCAGCAAATCATTTAGCGTGACCCAGAATGCACCACGAGGAGATAGATTTGCATTGCATTGCGCGTTCCAGTCAGTCAGTTTATGAGTAAGTTAGGTGTTAGTTAAGAGTAGTCAATTAAATGTTCAATGTACGAGTACATATTAAAAGGTATGTAAGTTTCGTCAATGAAGTCACCGTCCGTACTGGTGTCAATGTCGAGTTCGTTGAGTTCGTCGATGATGGTGAAGAGCCGAGGTTGTTTTGGTGGTAAAATACCTTCTAAGTGCTCATTGTGAACGGTCGGAGGGTCGAAGTCCTTCAGTTGCAAACCCACACTTTTTTTACCTTTGACAAAACCTGGGTACACTTTTTTTTACTTCAATTAAAAATTCCGTGATTTGGGAGCCCATGTCGTCTTTATAATTTTTTTTAAGGCAGTATTTCCGGTAAAAGAAAAGTGCCATATATTGGTGAAGGTGCTGTGTTGTATTGCGGCATAAAATTGATTTTTGCAATGCTTGTTCTGATTTATTAATTCATGTTCAGATCATTTATAGTATTGGTTGCATCGGTCTTGTCAACATATTCGCCTTTGGTGTGGTTTGTAATTTCATGAGTCGTAGAAGTAGGGAACATTTTCTCAATACCTATGTATTGGCGTGCGCTGTCGGTACAAATACGACTGCTGTTGGGGTTAACGTATTTGTGTATATAAGGCTACATATCTTCTTTACTTTTGGAGTTCACTTTAAAGAAGCGTCCGACCTTATCTTCTTTACAAAATAACCCCAACCCCCCAATCTTCTTTACAAAGATCTCGTCGATTTGTACAGTTTTTCCTTCGCCGCCAATGTTAACATCGACATGAGATGCTATTATTTCGGCTATTTCACGACAATAGTTATAGTAATCTATTATAGTAGATTTACTAAGCTCACTTTTATTGTCATGATGGCGTCAAGCGATTATATGCTAATTTTAAAATAATAAAATACATTTGCTAATATTTTTAAAAAAATCCTTAGGTAATCCTTAAGGTTTAATTAATTTACCTGGAAAACCGTGTTCACAGGCATTGTGATAACAAAAGCCATAATTATTGCAAGCGCCTCGCGAATCTCTAGCCGACATTGAAGTCCATGGAAAAATGTACCGGTAGATGGGTAGATTGGTAGATTTCTACAATTTTTGTCACCTTTTTTTTAGAGCTTTTGTTTGAGCATCGCCACATCCAACCGTACTTTATATTTCTACACTTTTCTACCTTCATAGGTAAGTTGCAGCACAGTGGGGGAATGGATGTTTTAGTCGGAATTAAATCAGATTCTTCTAAAAATTCAATGCTTCTTTCGTTGGTCGACACCAAATCTCCGAACGAACAAAACATTGAGAAGTTATTTAGAGGATGCCTAGCCGTCATTGCTTATTCACAAAAAATATCACTTGATTTGCACTACGGTTGAACACAGAGTGATCTTTGTGAATATCAATAACTACACGCCTTATCACAAAATTATTATATTTTTGCATCATTATCAAGTGCATTACATATTACATACGTACAAACATAGATATTTCGCAAAGTAAATAATTTACTGCAACATTGGAACATGTGAATTTTCTATAATGCGAAGTAGTGAAACTTTGTTATTAATGGGGACTTTGTAATTTTGTGATGAGTACTGTGGATGACATAGGCGCCTGCCTGATGAAAAGTACATACCCCAAGCGGAGCAACGAAGTTGCGTGAGCGGGACCTGGCGCCTGCGGAAAGAGAGTTCAAATCCCTTAATCCCGCGAACCGGGTCACCCGTGTACTCTTAATTAAGAAAACTATTGACATAGGCGTCTGCGAGATGTTTAAATAATACTCATTAACTTATTCAAAGGAATAAGGAACGTACATAAATGCCAAAAAACAAAACTAAGGTAGTAATTTAAATTTCAATTTGCTCAAAAACTAGAGGATATAAACCCATGCGGTTTCTTGTGTTCGATTCAGAATTAATACGCGCATTGAATACAAGAAACCAATTTGGCACATTATTTCACAATTTTGAGTAATATTGTTAAACAAAATTTTTTTTTAATTTTTTTTTTAATTTTTTTACCAAGAATTTGAGTTTGAATGTGAATTATTCAAAAACTATTCACACGAATAATTTGATGTAAATTCTGTATAGTACTTTATTGTAAGTGTTACCGTTGTTTTTTTAATAATTTTTTCCCCATCTTAATTCATTTGTTTTTAAATTGCCCATAACTCCTAAATGGGACGAGATGGACCCCCTCCCATAGTAAAAACTGTTAGTTTTTAACTCCTCTACAAAATACCGTTATCAATTCTTGGCGCCAAAGTTATCGTACTCTTGGCTTTCTGCTCTGCTATTTGTCCTAGTAATCTGCAAATTACAAACATATGAGTTGAACTTCTTTTTTAGCGCGTTACACTTATTTAATTTGTGATTTACTTACTGGGATGATGTAGAGGTGCGCTCCTCAGTTTGCGTACTACAATTGATCATTATATATTCAATTTGTGATCAGCAGTCTAACTTAGTAGTCTCTTCGCTTGTTTGTGTGGAGCAATTGACATTGTTCGATAGGAATAAATCGTCGTGGGGATTTCCAGTTCTATGCTCTCCTTGTTAATTACTGGATCACTAAAATAAAAAATTAGTTTATGTTAGTATACCTGAATAACGAATATAATAATTAATCTGCATTTGCCGGAAGATAAAAAGTCTATTTTGGATACGTAAATCTCGAGCAGTCGTTTCGTTTTTGTCATTCGGAAATGGCAAGAAAACGGAAGGCACTGCGTCTTCTTTGAGACGTCTTATTTTTAAAGATATTCCATATTGTTCATACAGTGAATTCTTTGGCACAAAATCACTTTTTTCAATATGTTTAGAACATATTCGTGCTATTTTCGTGTTGAACTTATCTTTTTGACGGCACAAAAAAATCCACTGCTTGCACATTTTGTTTTGTTTTGGGAATGATATGATATACTATATCTTTATTCCCAGTTTTATTTTTATTGTTATTATTTTTTACAGAACATACAAAAACTGCACAGCGCATTTTACCACCTTTAATCTTCTGTATTCACTTTAAATAGGAATATAACTAATGTAAACAAAGTGTCTTTCGTCCAACTATGTCACAGACGGCGGCCATATTAAGAGAATTTAACAGACGCGCAGAACGAAAGCAAAATATTTGCACGGAGTATATTACCTTCTATACATGCACCTTGCCTTCGTACTGCTACCAAGCCGTTCATCTAATGTTTCACGGATTCTTTTCGTTTTCCGAGGTGGTATCTGTAGTTTTCATTCTAGATCTTCATGATATTAGTCTTAGCATCTTCTCTCATTTGACGTCTTACCTCGTCTAATTCCTCGAAAATCTCTTCATTAAGTACGTCTTGGATATCTGGCGCCTTTTTTATCTTCATGTTCGATTCCTGTAAGTATGTATATTAAAAGGAGTATGCATCGTCTTTCTAGACAGCGTGTTGTTTATGATCTGCTGGGCCCGATCCACTTGTTTATACCAGCATCCCGGCTCTTCGATCACCATTTTTGTCAACAGTGGTATGAGTATTTGATTCACACGTTCTATTTGACCATCTCCTCTTGATACCCCTCTGCTGATCATCAAATTCATAATGTCTTCTCCTTCGCAATATTTCCGGTAACATTTCGTCGTAAATGCTGTTCCTCTTTCACTCCAATTCTATGAGTTAATGCTCCAGCGATGACCATCCTAATACGGCTTAACGCATCAGCATGCCGCATATGCATTCCACTTCTACGTATATAAAACTTCGTAGTCATAGTCCTGGAAAATTATTGCCCATCTTGTTATTCTTAATGGCACTTCCGTTGTGCTCATTGTTAACGCAAACGCTGTACAGTCCGTGACGATTTTAACATGTTTATCAAGATCGCAAACTCTCCATTTCTTCAATGCTCCCACAACGGCTAAAACTTCTAATTTCTAGGAATGGTAGTTCTCTTCCTGCGGACTCGTTTTACGGCTCATTAACTGTTCTAATATTCCTATTGAAAAAATTCTTTCTTGCGACTTCCAGCACTCGTTTTAACCGCATTATAGCCTCCTCTTTTGGTATAGTATAGTATAGTATACATCATCCATGTATATTTAAACCACGCCTTCGTCGACCATTGGTTTTAATACCGTCATAATAAATACTGCTGGTGAGTTGCTCTATCCAAATGCGACCTTCAAAAATTCGTATTATGAACAATGAACGAAGTATATTTTCTGGAATACGGATCGACTGGCTCATGGAAAAAAAAGGTTCGCTAAGTCCAACGATATAAAAACCAAGCGTTCTACTATTAGCGGCAAGGGCAAATGATCCTTTACCATCTTAGCGTTGATCCTCAGGAAGTCACAACGCATCCTCTTCTCTCCATTTTTCTTTGAGACTAACACGACGGGCGATGCAAATTCGGATGCTTTCCTAAATTATTCCCTTCTTCAGGTATCCTGAGACCTGCCTCTCGATTTCCTCCTTATCTTGATGTGAGGTTCGTATAGCTTCATACAACGGTGTATCTTCTTTTAAAACTACCTTCATCGCAACTGATGATAGTTCATCATCCCTTGGATTATAGCCCTCGATCATCGTCACGATCCTTCTCTGATACCCTATAGGCGTAAGAAGCGTCTTCATCCACAGCCAAAAACTGAATACCGTCTACCTTCATCGTTGCGTCAAAGTGCCCTAATGTACCAACGTATAACATTACTAATCCAATTAGTGCTGTCGTTTTTCACACTAGTTCCACCTATGGGAAATGCCATAACACTTCAGTGACAAATCGCATCCCATATCTACCAACGCTGTCATTTCCAAACCGTTTACGGTAATATCTTTCATAAAATGGTTTAACTTACTTCCAAAATGCACTATGCTTTTGGTCGCTCCTTTAGCACCGAAGACTTCTTGCATTCAAATGAACGATGTCCAATTTCATCGCATTTGAAACATTTGCAGCCCCGTGGACACAATCCCGGTAAATGATGATGATCTCCGCACTCGAAACTTTAGCTCAGTCCTTCCCAGCAGATGATCTTGGCGCTGAAAACTTTTGAGAACTCTATGTCGCCATCTCGTTACGCTCGTAGATCTTCAGTTTTTGTTTTAAATCCTTGATAGTCGTTGCCTCATAGAGTACTACAATATTTTATTCGTTTTGTCATCCTTCAGCTGACAATAAAATATTCCATTAATGACGCCTCGTCGATATAAATTGGCTAAGCGATTTCCATCAGCTTTTATAATATTCACGCAATATCTCAGTATGTTGTTTGCATCTGTTCCGAAGTTGACGGTGAACTTCTGCTGACTTCGATTGCGAATTCATCCTTAAGAGCTTCTATCAGGGATTTCCAAGTTTGTAAATTGTTCCTGCTCTGAATATATAATTTTGCTGCCCCTGTTATCAATCTACGGCCGAATAGATACGAGTACATTAGCAACGTGTTCCATTTGAGTATGCGACAAATTCCTTCAAATTCATCCTGGTACCCAGCTGTTGACATTTTGCGACGATTCCCCTGAGAACGGTGATAAACTTTCTTCGATATGCATATTTGAACTGAAACGTGTTTGGTGACTCGTATTCTCTTCTTTTTTGCGTTCCACGCCAACATTGTGCATATTCGCACGATAAACATTCATTTACCTTTTTTACACGATGTTCCCACGAGTATACTCGTCCTGCTTTCAATATGTTATAACATACAGGCTTTTGAATAAGCAAATTGTTTGTGCCCACAAACATAAATACACTCCTCGACACACACACACACACCCCCCCCCCCCCCCCCCCCCTGATTATGATGTTTCTCGATAATTTTGTTCCATATGTGCTGCAAATATGACTGTAAAATCATAAATCCTTTTTTTCCAAATTTTCTTGGAATTTGCAATTTATCCCTTAAGTATTACCCGTGATAACTTTGGAAGTTCAGTCAGTTGTGGATTCCATTCGTAGTGTGACTTATTAGTCAGTTTTAGTGATCTGATCTAAAAGAAGTAGACAAACAGGTCTTAGAAGTAAAGTTAAAATATGGGATCTGGAAAGATCCAAAACATTAAAAGAATGCGCCAAGGGGGTTATTCTGTCATCAAAATTATTTTGAAGCGCAGTCGTACTATTGTTTCAAACTATTGTATTTAAAAGATCCACAAAACTACTGGAAAAGATTCGTACCTGGACGAAAATATACATGGCTTGACACCAGCAGATCGACGATCCCTACTAAGAGAAGCGTCTACTTCTCCAGCAACAACAAGGGAAATCGAGGTATCAGCAGGGATTTCGAATATGGACAGAAAACTAAAGACTTGACAGCATATGTTAGCTCAAGCGGGATATCTTCAAAGAAATCTTTTGAAAAGAAAACTGCCTTGATCAACCTGCCGGATTTCGTCATTATTTTCAACGAGCTGTTTTTAAGACGACGGCAACAAAGCGGAAGTGGACTCATGATTTGGACAGGAATATCATACCAAAATAAACCTAATATTCAGACCTCCAATTGAGAATATCTACTAACGCGGACGACAATTCAATAACGTAGCAGACCTTAACACGCAATTGAAACTGAATGGGACAAAATCCCACGAAAATTAATTAAAAAACTGTTTAAATCTCTTCCGTCAAGAATTTTAGAGGTTGTAAGTAATGAGGGAGGAAGTACTCATTACTAAAAAAATAAAACCATTGCCAGAAAACTCTGACTTTTGCTTTCATTTCAAAAAAACCCAATCTTGTCTTAAACTCTTGCCGCGGGTATTTAGGGACAAATTGCAAATTGCAAATTATGGGGAAAAAGCGTTTATGGTGATTTTCGTATAATTTTCTTAGAAATTGTAATAGTAATAGAAATAGTAATATTTGCAGCACAGACGGAACAAAATTATCGAGAAACACCGAAAACAAGGGGGTGCCTCAACCAGTTGTCGAGGAGTGTAAGTATGTATACAAATGTAAAAAACTTGAAAAAAAGCATTACAACTAAAATTTATTACAAAAATTATACATCAATTATTATTTAAATAGAATGACCTTTTACACATTTAAATTAAGCAAAAATCAACTTCATCGTGTATTTATAACAAAAATTTATAGCAAAGTACTTAATCAGATATTTACTAATTATCTTTATGGTAGGATTGCAACAAAGCCCAATACATAAGTAATAGAGGTTTATCAGGACATATCGGAAAGTAATAACGAGTCCCCTTGCGAATATTTTTCATTTCACAAACTCTACATTTGTGAGTTGGGTTTTTCTTTTTTGGTGAAGGACGAATAGCATCCAGATAAAGAAAGGAATTTTGTTCCTGGGGTATGATTGACGTAGATGGCTGCGATTGAATGATTGCATCTTTGCTTTCGTTTAGCAAATATTGTATAACATCTTCTCTAAATTGAAGAAATGTTTTATTTTCTGCGTTCGGCTGCTGACAATAAAATTTGACAATAAAATATATGGCTGTGCTGACAATTCACAGTCATATATTATTTATATTATGTGTACGGCTATTTTTTTTTACCAACGAAGAGTTTTTCTCTTAGCACTATAGCAGAACTATAGTTGACCCGAACGGTCTAAACCTGCCATACCTTTTATGTAATCCCTTACCGTATTGGGTTTGATGGAGACTTGTCCATTTCGGTTTACAACTTCAACCATTTCAGCTTTGTGCATATTTGATATGGTCAGTACGTCTCTTTTACGAGTATCTCTCCACTTACAAATAATGACCGATTCGGATTAATTTTTTTTGTACCAATTCTTTCGGATTACCCTTACGATTGAATCGTAAAGGTCCACAAATGTATGTCGAGCGCAATGTTAATTATTTTGCCAGCGATACGGAGTTGTAAAAATTCTTCATTTGCAAAACATGGTCAATACATATATAGAAAACCGTCCATATGAGAAAGCACAACCGAGGTATTGTGATTTCGCCCGTCTGACGGAATTTCCCATTTTCCACAATTCGTAGTTTTATACTCTGCGATTCACATAGTTCATATAATTTTACGCCAAATTTGTTTTTATTTTTGATGTATTGCCAAAAGGAGAGACGGCCACGCCATAATACTAAAGACTCATCAATAACTAGATCTTCACCAGGGATATATACACAATTCATAACGTTATTAAAATGTTTAACGATTGGTTTGATCTCAATGCAGAAACCCTAATAAGTACTATTTGAAATCGGTTTCTGGACTGTTACTATATGAAAATGGCTGTTATTCCATGGTAGGCATGGTAGGTAAACTTATGGTCCCATGTGAAGAATCAACGCCCTGTATTTTCCCATTTCCCCGCGATTAGTGACTTTCCAATTATAAAACCTGGATGATTTCCTCAGTATCCATTTTGGCCCTATTATAGTATTTCGACAGCATACTGATTAGTTCTTGAACCAACATATTAATAAATTCATCAGAAAGGAGTATGCCAATTAGTTCGCCTTGAATTTTCAATTTTGTCGGAAGATTCAAGCCTCGATCCTTTCCACGAAATTCAACAACTGGAGGATCTTCTTCCACTTCTGTCCAAATATTGCTACTTTCGGTATTTTAATTTATAGATGGCACATTGATCGAAGTACTAAGAACTTTATCTTCACTCTCGGATTCTTCCGAATTATACATTTCTTCGTGATCTTTAGGGCTTAGACTGTCACCAGATTCAGTCTCGTAATCACTATCAAATAAATATTATTCTTCTGAATCTTCTGCCAGTTGATATATCGTCGTCCATTCTTGAAACTAGTTTGCATTGTAAAAGGGGATCAAATAAATAACTATAAGCTATGTGTATAATCACTGAGCAGAATTTTGACGTTGAAAGTAAACATATTATGTACAATGATGTGTGATATTTCTAGCAAAATTTGTTAAAATTTTTATTTCACAACTAATAAGGAGAGGAAAGTGGAAAGAGAGGTACGATGAACGTTGGTTTTAAATCTTTGAAGATTATAATGACTAGGAAATACAGAGCTAGGCAGGGCACTCCATAAGCGAATTGTACGGCTTATAAATGAATCACGATATTTTAGAGTACGTCCGAAAATGGGGTTGAGGATATTACTGATGGGCATTCATAGCGAGACGGGTGTTACCATTAAAAGTTTGAAGGAGCGGCTTCCGTGGTCCACTGGTAGTGGAAATAGCGATAAATCAGAGAGAGACACGAGAAATTACGTCGGTGTTCGATGGCGTTCATTGCCTGAGTGACATTAGTATCACTTTTGAGTTTTATCGCACGGTTTTCAATTCTTTCTAGCAGGTGCAGAGATGTTTTGGGCGCACTCGACCAGATGTTGACACTGTACTCCAATTTTGGGCGGATAAATGGCTTATATATTGGGGACTAATTAGAGAAGTTGAAGTATTTCTTACATCACTTGAAGAAACCTAGACATTTCGCAGCATTTTTGATGTAAGTTGTCATTGACATACATAAAGAGAATGGAAAGTTTTTCGGTTTCGACGATGGAAGGAGCCCTGGGGCACACCAGTATTAATTTTGTGAATATCAGACTTGAAACCATCCAAGACAAATTGAATTGAATGTTTCGAATGGTAAGAAGAAGAGAGTCGTCGATCCCAAAAGCACGTATTTTGGACAAAAGAGCCTGATGCCAAACTCTGTCAAATGCCTTAGAAATATCTAGTGTAACTATTTTGCTTTCGCCTCATGGATCGTTTTACGCTTGCCGAACCTGGGGAAATTATAAAGAAAATATCGAAATTCCGGCTCAGTTGTAAACACGCAACATGAATTTCGTTGTGAGGTCGGTCGTCATCATACTCGTAGCTTCAGTGTGCATACAATTCTTCGTACCGTGGAAAAGTTTGAGCGTGAATACACTCTTTTGGATCTTAAGCCACCAACTAAACAGAGATTGCTGCGAAATGAAGAAAACATAGCCGGAGTAGGGGCCATTATCGAAGAAGACCCAGAAACGTCGATTCGGCGCAGATCATCTGGATTCGGCATCGCCGAAAATAAGTCAAATCGGCTTATTTTTCGGTTGGATTTGGGCCTACATCCGTATATGACTGGGGGCTGGAAATGTTGGCCGAAGATTTTTTCTTTCGAAATGAGGAAGGAGATACCGTTGCCGTCAATGATCTCAGGTATAGAGCCATGCTAACTCACTTACTTTCTGTGGTCAGAGCTCGACAACTTCAATATATACAAGCTGTGGTTCCAACAAGACTGCGCTAAGTTGTGAAGTTGTGAAGACGAAATTTGGCAATCATGCGATTCGACACCACTGGATTATTTTCTTTAGTTTTACGTCAAGTCCTTAGTCTGTGCTAACAAGTCAACCACTTTGGACGAGCTCGAGGCCAACATTAGACACAAATTGCCGCACATATTTACATTTGTTGTCCTATCTTCCTTATATGGTCACCCTTTAGCTGGGCATGCCAGTTAAAAGCACTCGGTGAGGGCACAATTGAAGTTATGTACAGCTTCCCATATCTTTTGTTTTGTTCTGAATTCATGAAAGAGATAACATTGTTGACATCTAGGTCACACGATAGTATGGTGATGCCTCTCTGAAGCTCAGTAAGTATTCTGGGCATTAACATCGCAGCATATATTGCAAAAAGTCCCATTTTCTGGAAGCAGTATTCAATGAGTTCGTCTACTGCCTACAGTGGCAGTACGAATCTACGAATCATAGAGGAAATAAGCTGACACAACGAAGAGTTTATTCCATTCTTCATTCGTTTTGTAGAATATATCGGCAGCAACTTAACCTTGATTGCAAAATTGCCCACGTTTCGGTGTTTAGGCATTTTAAAGAAACTTATAGGAAAGAGGGAGTGTACTACAATATATTATTAGGGTAGCTGTGATATGCAGTAAGCCTTCTGATATTGATAACTTGGGGTTTTTGTTCGTTCCTATTTTGAAAGAAAGTAAAGTGGATTGCCACGGGAGATCGGGATAAAGCGAGCACGATTCACTTTGTGCGTGATAATTACTCCACTGAGATATTTGATTTCAAAAAACTATTTCGACAACGTTAGGCGTTATCATCCAATTTCTTCAATATCATTCTCACAAGAGACACTATATTTCAACAGCCTATTAATATCTTGATAGTATATGTTGAAAACATTGGAGTTATGATAAGAATTCATCAAGTTGTCGGGGGGTTTATAAGTTTAGTTATGGAAGTAAAACGAAGTATTAGCTGTCGATAAGAAATAGAAATGGAAATAACCTTATAGACCAAGTCCAGTTCAAGGATTATTGTCATTCATTCAAGACGTTCAAGCTGAGTAGGTACTCGATGTTTTGTATGTATCCGTTCCGCAGTTCATGATGATTTCATAAGCAAGTTGGGTAGAATTCTATTTGGCTGGTTATTGTCCATTAATCTGCTGACAGGATTATGTTCTTATTATGGGATAGGAGCTAGAATTAATATGTATAAACCAAGTAGCAGTGGTTTCATACGTCCAATCTTTCCCGAATTTATACTAAGGTGTTGATTGTATATTTGATGTTAACTCGGAATAAATGTGCACTTAATCAAAATTTGTTCTTTGTTCTTCTTTGTTTATTCTAGTCATGAGGTATACATTTAATTCCTCTAATTTAATGGTTTAGTGCTTATCCAAAGCATTACTTTTGATTACTAGATCTCTGTGGGAGAGCCATAGAAGCCGGTAACTTTATAGATTTTCTTTTGTATGCGTGAACTGTGTCTTATCTAGAAGCGAGTTTCCTTTTTGTCTTATCCTCCATGGTAAAGTTTTCTGAGTTAATAACTCAAAGCCTGTTGCATGGCCTTTTTGTAGAAATGATGCGACGGGTGTTTGCCAGCCTGAAACGCGGGTCTAGTCAAAATTCCGCTGCGGGAATGTTACCTTTGTCTTATTATCTCTTTTCCAGGAATCGTGCCTTGGTTGAGAGATACATAACTAATATGTGCTCTAAACATGTAGAAGTAATTCAGGTAGGTGTGTTACTGTGTTGTCCTGGTGTCGCTGTCTACTCCATCTAGGGAATCCGCCGCTGCCATCCAAGACTAAAAAGAGTGTCATGGTAAGATTACTGGTCACCCAGCGGTCCCCAGTGAGGCAGATGTTAGTTGAACACATTTGCATCCTCATATAATGTGCATAGCAGGGTGGGTTCTATTTTCACAAAACTGGACTATAATGGCTACATTACGTTAAAATAACGATCTGTGATAAAGTAAAGAACATTAGAATACCATATCCGAAGATTTATACTCGTAAGTTCAGCAGCTATTTTCCCCTATTAAGCGATCTCCTCTGCTCATGGGTCGGCCATAAGTACAAATATCTTCCATTTTGAGTCAGCCGTACGTCGAATATGTCAATTGGTTGAATGACGTACGATACCTTTCTAGGACCTATCTGTTTAGTGCGTTTAGGAAAATGGTAAAACGAATTTGAAAATCAGCTTTGAATTTGAAGCAACCAATAACATCCGGCATCGTTAATTAATTATTTCTGTTTCATTTGAAGTAGTTCATTAAATCTTGATGTTTAAGAGAATACAATGTATTTGCCAATCTCGAACAAGACGAAGGTCGCCGCAGATTGACATATATCCCATCAAAATTTCATGCAGTCTTACACTGTTGATGAATTGCTATTTTTTCGATGACTAAACTATCACCCCCTGTGTCGAAAACAGAAGTGAAATACCTATACGCGTAGCATGGATCAAAAACGTTTGACGCATTCAAAATAAAACGGCTGTCTTAAAGTATATGTCTTACTGTATGCACATACATATATGTGATTCAGTCGTCAATAACACAAAATATTTTCCTTCGCAAAGCTGCAAGTGCTGAAGTCTGAAGCAACAACATTTTCCCCCATATCCGTATCCAAAAACAATTTATCCGTTTGTTTTGGAAGCAATTTGAAGTGCGAGATCTCATAAAGTTGATGGGTTCTATGACGATGGTGACTGATTTTGTGACGATAATTATTCATATATATAACTTCGATTCAGATTCATAATGTATTTATTGTGCAATGCGTTCCGTTAAATCAAAACAACGTATTCAGTCTACTCGTCTTTATCATTGACTTTGACATTGCATATGCAATTTTTTGTATTCTTTCTTGTATTATATTTTTAATTTAAAGGCAAATGGAAAAATTTGGTACCTTATGTTGCGTTTCGTATAGCTATCTTGCTTCCGCTGTTTCCACCACCTTCAAGTCATAAATTACTTAGCTTCATTTCTTTGCATTTATTTAGGAATTACTATTTATTATTTTCTTATTTTATTTTGTTTTAGTTGCAGTTACAGAAAGAAAAATATCTTAAAAATAATAAACAATATACAATTGTTCAGTATCTTACACTGTCAATATTGGAAATATAGATAGGTATGTCCGTTCACATACATATTAAGCAACATCTTTTCATCTTCTTTTACTTATTGTATTTATTATTATTTATTTAAAAATACAACATAATGCTTGTTTTTCTGACGTATCTAAATTGGTATTAAGCCGCTTTAAGCTGTGCTAAATTTTCCGACTAATGTACCATTCTGCATGCTACTGTATTTCGGATTACATCGTTGATGAGGCCAAGGGATTGCTGATGTTTTTGCACTAGACCACTCTAATTATTTTTCTGTGGATCTTGATGCCCTTTGCTTTCGCCGACCTTTGTAAAATATGGTAAAACAATCTGGTTTAGCCTGCGTATTTCTCAAAATTTTGTTACACCCATTTAACATTTTCAACATTACACTGCGTTTGCGCACCATTTGAGCCACTCCATGCTAACTTTACTCATATTTGAGACATCGTCATTCATATTTCCATAAATGGATATCTGAGTGTGCAGGTGCGGAAAACAGGAGTGCAGCCAGTCGATCCTAATATGACTAATTCGTAATGCTTTTTCTGTAGATATAACAAAAAACTATGTGGAAAACAGCTACATTAACTTAGAATTCTTCGACAGCGATAGCTGTAAGGGTATGAACACCATCATTCCTGAACTGTGTGTTTTCAAATCCATTCCGGAGGGACAACGTGTATGTAGCACGCTCAAGTTGAAAGGGATTTCAGTCAACTTGGCCAAGAGATGAGACCACTTTTAACTTTTTACCCTGACAAGTACAGAATCAACGTGCTCCACTTTCTTTACGAATTTTAATTGGTGGTTATTTTTCCACGATAACGACGCCATTGATATGATCGCTAACATTATTCTCTTTGGAATCAGATCGTGTAACCCTATACTATATGGAGTGAAAAGTGACATCCTTGACCGCCAGAATGCGCTGCTACTGCAAAATAGGTTATGGTGCCTTGAAGTCCGTTCATATTTAGGCAGACATGCCAAATTTCAGTGCGATACTGTCTTTAGTTTTGTTTTGACAGCTGATTGTTGTTGACGTGTTTGGCATCATGTTGAGTATGGACAAAAACGAATTTCGTTCTCTCATAAAACATTATTTCTTGAGAGGCAAAACGGCGAAGGAAACAAAAGAAAAGTTGGATAAATATAATGGAGCTAATGCTTCGTCAGACTACACCGTCAAATATTGGTTTCGAGAGTTTCGTGGTGGCCGCAACTCCATTACCGATCAAGTCCGCAGCGGCAGGCCCTCCCATGCGGTTACAGAAGACAATGTCAACAAAATACATGAAATGGTGTTGGCTGACCGGAAAGTGAAGCTGCACCAGCTAGCAGATACTACAAAGATTAGTACTGAGCGCACACGTCATATGTTGGGCAATATTCTGCATATGAAAAGTTATCCTGCCGCTGGGTGCCGCGCATGCTCACTCTTGACCAAAAACACTAATGCGAGAGCACTTCGAAAGAGTGTTTGGACTTGCTGATGCGGAATCGGACGGACTTTTGGCGTCGATTGGTAACTGGATTTGGATCTCTCGGACTATTATCTCTTCCCAAAGATGGCTCATCAATAAAAAATTCAGCTCACACGAGGATATCATCGACACCACGGAGGAGTATGTTACAGACCTTCCGGAAAATTACTTTTCGGACGGGATCAAGAATTTGGAAAATCGCTGGAATAAGTGTATCAAACTAAAAGGGCACTATTATGATAAAAACATTTAAAAAAGAAAATTTTTCTATTCCCAAGGAAATCACTTTTCACTCCATCTAGTATATGTAGATCAAGAGTAATAAACCAAAAGATAAGGTAAGACTCGAGCTGTAAAGCTATTGAGATTGTCAGGATTAGACAGCACTTTTGTCGGTCTTACTAGAACATCCCGAAAGAGGAAAACTGAAAAAAATCCAAATAAAACAGCAGTGACTGCAACGCCATTATTAAATGCGTGAAATTTGAATACGAACAAAAACTGAAGTAACAAATATTACAATGACAAAAAAGTAGTAACAACTTTTGGTTGTTCGTCAGAAACATTAAAAATTCTGCCTCATCTTCCATCCAAAGGGTCATTAATAATGACATTATAGCTGCCAGCTCTTTGGAGAAGGCAAATCTGCATTACAGCTACAGCGAACCTACAACGGTACGAATTCCCCTTTTATGTAATAGCAATATACAGAAATCCGCTGGTCCAGATAGTATAAGTTGTTTTTTGTTAAAAAAATAACTTTACTGAACTCAATCAAACTTAAGACCAACTAACAAATATCATTTTACTAAACATCTTACCTATGCTGCAACCTATTGCATTCCATATGTTTTCTCAGATGTCCGACTTCAGGTAGAATATTATACTTTTGCTTATTCACCTGGATGCTGCACAGTGGGCCAAATAGCTCTGTTAGCGTAATTTTAAAATTAACTCGAGTAAATGAAAAGATATTTCAATGAACATTTAAACTTAAGGTTTTTAACACTATCATCACTTATTGTCCAAATTTCAACCTTGAATGCTAACTATTTCTCATAACTCCCATACATTATATTTGAATTTTAAAAATTTTTAATAGTTAGGTTTATTTTATTTTTATTATATTATACAAAAAAAAGTCTTACATACTTTATAAGCAATTATTTAATCGGAATCCGATGAATCTGAATCATTCAGAGTATTATTATTAGCGAACAATCCTGCAACTACTTTATCCAACTTAATATCTTTTTTAGAATTTTTTGTTGCTTTTGACAAAGGCGTTATGAGAGGATCCGATGATATAAATAACCCGTTCATGACATCTTCCATCGTATTATATCGCTTGTCTTTACGGGTATGGTTCTGCCGTATATTCCGAAAATCTTTATTCCTCGCTTCAAAGGCTTCTTCAGACGTCATACCAATAGGAAGTGCTGCATGGTTTATTACGTCTACACCGTGCATTAAGGCCTTGTGAATAGATGACGGCATGTAAAACCAAGGCTATGTGTTGACAAACATTTCAGCTGTTCCCATGGCATATGAGCGGAATGCATCCGTATTGACGTCATATCCACAAGCCAACATATGTAAAATTACACTGAAGTTGTGTGTGAGTGCTTCGTTAACTCCTGTGATGCGAGCTATCAAATCTGGTTGGCTAAAAAATCGTCTGGCAGTATTACCGTCATTAGTATTGCCACTACTAGCCATAGGTATATCAATTAATAAGCCATGTGTTTTCTGAGTTGCAGTTGAATTTCAGATTTTCGAGCTTGTACCTCCAGCTTATCTTCACCGCGAACTTGCCATTTTTTAATTGAAAGCCTGTACGATATATATAAGATACATTCAAAAAATCGAATCTATGCATGAAGAGTTGATAAGCCATATTTTAAAAGATTTACATCAACTGGGTAACTTTTTACCAAATTTAAATTATTCATATTTTTTGGTACTGCTCCGCAAATTCCACATGTCTGTGTTGAGGCTTCTGCAAGGACGCCAAATGTTTTGCCAGCCAGCATGGTACAATGGTACAATGAAACCCGTGGGAAATGGTAAATAAATTGGTATTTGTTGGTCCAATTGACAATATTTGGGTTTTTATCAGTCTCTGAACGAATTGAATTAATTCCTTTGGCAAATTAGTTTTATGGGCCGACAATAGCGAGTTGACGAAAGTCGATGGTTTTTCCACAAAATTATCGATCCAAGCTAAGTTTGTAAAGGAACAAGGCAAACTGCAAATAAGTGCCGATCGACCATATCAGTTTCACCATCCTGAAACTTTTGGTGATAGGTTGCGTGTCTACTGCTTCCATCGCAGCCCCATTTATTTATGTATTGCAGTTAAACTTATATTATTATTCTTTTTTAAAATATGGTTTTTAAACACCTACGAGTGCGCCTGTATAATTCGGCTTACAGTATGATCTACTAAGCTCTGTGGTGTTGTTTCAGTTGAATAGTCTGTAAATTTTAATTGTTTTGTATAGCACACAACCCTCGCAGAATGCAGCTTATGGTAACTTGGATATATGGTATATCTGCAATTACTTCCTTGGCACTACATCATGTAAGCTTGTATGTATGTTTTGTGTGACCTACATCTATATATGTACAATGCAACTGCTTTTTCTGCTGAGTAAGGATTAGGTAATTTCACTTGTGTATCCAATCACTTTTTAATTTTGTGTCCAGAATTCTCATCTGTATTTAAAGTGGAAACAATTTTTGATGCGGTTCGTATTCCAGATTTATACAAGCTGTAGCTTGCTGCCACCATCAACTCGTCACACGTTGTTTCTTGATCACGACTACATACTTTTCTGATCTATGACTTAGGGCAAAGATCACCAAACTCCTTTTTTGGTCGACCTAATTCAGACTTAGACGTTAAATTATGTAGAAAGAGCGGCATATCAAGCCATTTCTTTTTTTTTTTTCAAAAACAATTCTATTGTAATGGCATGCCTTCCATCTGTAAGCCTGCTTACAAAATTATCCAATTTTTTTTATGAACTTCTTCGATTTCCTTTTGAGATAGGCTTATTTCCCTTAAAACTGTACCAAATACAAATTCTTTGACTACCAAAATTTTTTTTGCGGCGACATTTTCGCTAAAGCCACATTGAATAAAGTGAGCGCTTAGAGACTGATATTTCACCTTAAAAGTACAACAAACTTAACAGTTGGACGTAGTTGGCTATTATTTTGGATATTTTTACATCACAAAGACTGACACTTTACATAAATGCTAAAATGAGCTTGAACAATATTGAACGACGTTAGTTATTGTCTAAAGAAATCGGTAACACGATCAAAAACCATTCTTGCTAGAGCAACTTACTTCAAACACATTTTTTTAACTACACATGAAAAGACAGGTCACAAACATATAGTTTTTATTTAGTACATACCTTTTCTAAATAATATAAAAGTTAGTGTATTAGTTTACTTTAATTTGTTTTTTTTTTTAGCTCAATGCACGAAAATTACTAAAAGACGACAGATCTTTGCAAGCCACGTGCTAAAACATATGTTCGGCTTAAAAGCTCGTATCTGATCAGGAATGCATTTAAAAGCTCATGCAAAAGCTTTTCTTCGCTTTGTCGAGTGTTGTCAAATAAAAGAAAACAAAAAAAAATTAAGAAACAACAAAATCAAATTCAACTTAAGTCCAGGTAGGTAGATCATTTGGGCCACTGTGCGCTGGGTCGCCAGAACGGAAGCATGTGTGTAATTTAGAATCTGCTTATCTGTTGTTACCTCACTGAGATACCTCGTGCGAAGGGATCTTACAATTTCCTTATCTATTATAGCTTATTTATTTTTAACTCACTGATATACCACGACGGAAAGGAGTTTAGAGTTTGCTTATCTGTTGGTAACTTATATCTCCGCTTCTTCTGAAGAAGTGTTCCTTTGCGCTGGTAAAACCACAGCGTTTTAGCTTTTCCGTTAATCATATCCTTTAGGATTCTTTCCGAGTAAATAAAAAACACAATTTGTCTAGCCCTTCCTCTAATAGGACTGCAGACCCATAGCACGCCTTTTCTTAACAAGAAACGTTGATAAACCGTCATCTTATAAAACATCTTGAGGCACGTACGCATCTCAATGACCAGCAGAGGGCTCTCTTAGATACCGGACCACTGGTAATTTGATGGCATGTCTCACCGAACCACAGCTTAAACCAATATTTTAATAGTATTCGATAGGCCCTTTTGTCGAAAATGTGTGCATTTGGGATTGATGAATATCTTTTTCAATTGATTAAAATTGCCTTTTGAAACTTTTATTTCAAGTTGTCATGGATTATTTCAACTCCCGCGTTCACAAAATAAATGCTTTTATGACACAGGGCTGCATTTAGACTTTTTAAATTAATGGTCACCTGTCTGCTACTTTTGATCGAATATATTCCTTCACTCTGCTTTAAATTCGACATCAATGCCATGTCTAATTGGTGAACTAACGGAATTGAATTTAGTGCTTACAAAACACAATGGTGTCTCCATTATCCATAAACGGCATGTATATCATGGACAACTTACGTTGGAATGACCACGAATTCGACTTCGTCAAAAATGTCCAGGTTTCCTCAAGCGATGAAAGAAATAGTTCACTCTGTCACTCAATCTGTCCTCAATTTAGATATATGTGTAACATATCAGACTATCATCCGCCCAAAGTTGGAATACTATGCCCACATCTAGTTAGGTGCTTTTAAAACCTCTCTGCCCGTGTTGCATAGGATTCAAAACCATGCGATTAAACTCATAGGTGACGCCAATATTTCCCAGTGAGTTAACAACTTCTAGTGCTGATGTCTCTTGTTTTACTTTGTTCAATCGATTTCTTCACTACTAATGCTACAAACAAATTGCCGCTCAAACCAACCCTTAAACCATAACACTCATGGATCTACGAATGTTCATCAGTTTACGTTCAAGGCCAGTTTCGGATGTACTCGTACTCTCAATTATGGTGATTCTTTTCAAAGCTTTGCAGCTCGCTTATGGAGAGCCCTGTCGTGTTCTATATTTTCTAAATGTGGGTGGCCGTGGCTCAAGTGGTAGTGGACTGGCTTCCAAATCGGAAGGATCGGTGTTTGAATCCCAGCCTCGCTAGAAAGACATATCATCCATTTTTTTAGTTAACGAAAATCAAGTAAGACGAGTAGTTGACTAGAAATCAACATCAAGCCAACTTAAACTAAGAATTTAGTCTCCGCATTAAATAACCACTGAGCCCAAACAAGTGTTAAGTTCTAGAAAAAAAAAAGCATTGTAACCTGCAAATATTTCTAACCAACACACATCGATTTTTCTCTCATTTTCCGCCATAATTTTCATAAGAAGATCCAAGCTTTTTAACTTAATTTTTACACATTTTGGGTCTTAAATTTGTTAACATTACGATTACTTTGTTCATAGAAATGACAATCTTTTTGATATTATTTCCAAGGTCGACTTAAAGAAAACCACTTGACAAATACAATATGGTACATCGATTACTTAGCCGAAAATAACTCATAATGAGCGAACTATGTATGTTAATATTCTAGATTTCTGTGTTGTTGCAATTACTTTAACATAACGACTTATTTGTTAGAAATGTAAGCTTACTACCGGACACTGGACAATGCTGCACAAAAATGATTTTCTATGGCGATAACCTTCAAGTATCTACAATATGTTAGTATTTAATAAGTGATTAGAAATCCTTTCTTAAAGGAGAGGTATGAAACTTCTTTCCTAGATATCAATCTAACATACAATTAGGTTCAAATTTCCTGTTATAACCACTTTACTATTATACATATGTGTAAGAATGTGGATGAGAAAATCCGATGAAGCACTGGAGTATCCAGCTTACAGATACTTACACAGGCCCAATACATGGTTAAAATTAGCGACCAAGAAATTTACGTGGAGTACTGGGAATAAAGAAGTAGAAAATGTGGTAGAACTCTTATTCAATTTCCGGTTTCGCTTTTAATCTAGTCGAGTAAATGTAACGAAATTTGAGATTTGAAAATGTCTGCCCCTAAGTTGGGTCATATGTATAGAAAATGTAGTGTTACCCAATTATCTTCATTCATTATAAGTTTATAGATGTACATTTCAGTATTTGTATTTCAATCTTATGAATATAGCTACAAATGAATTTAAAATACTCGTAGTGTTTGAATTAAAGAGAATGTTCCACAGTTCTAGAAGCTTTAAGATTTGTAATATCGAATATTTTCTTCAACAAACCCCCGTGCAAACCGGTGCTTGTTGGAAATATTTCCGGCTTTCATTGAGCCTGCATTCGGTAGTGACGGGTTTTTATCTTCTCGAGTTTTGGTTACCTTTAAGTTGGTTTACTTGTTGGTAGCCCGGCACCTTATAAATATTGAGTTAATTTAAAATCGATGAATTTTCCTAGAAAATCTTTTGAAGCAGCACATTCACAAGTCCGGAACGACTTCTATTCTTTTCGCCGATGATATTGCTGTCATAAGTAATGATGTGACAGACCTGCAGGTACCTCTTTATGCAATTAAAAGGCCCTGGAAGACAGTGGGTCACGAATCAGTCAGACCGATCATCATACCGATCTTAAATACAACTGAAATGCCGCTTAATCTTTGAGGTTCGTTATGCATGATAGTAAAAGCACCACTGTTTAAGGATCATTTCAGCAAACTTCTGAATCAAATGGAAATCTCACGCTCGTTCCAGTGCGCAGCACCGCTATTTTTCGATGAGTACCTACCTGGATTACCCGTTTACTGCTCAAGGTGTGCAAAATATCAATAAAAACGCGAAGACGGGAAAAGCGCCTGGAGATGCATGCTTTTTGAGCATTATAAAAACTTCACGATGGAGTTCTTATCAGCGCTTTTGTGCGGAAAAGTTTCAAAAGAGCGATAATTTTTCCACTACATAAAAAAAGGTTAATACAATAACCCATCAAACTATAAAGGCATATCCTTTTTAAATACATCACCCAAGCTGTTTAGTGCTTTAATCTTCAATACAAAAGACTAACACAATGGGTCACAAATAAATACAGTGTTCCATGAATTCCAAGTAGGATTTAGGAGAAATTACTCAACTAATGATCAAATATATATGCTAGTTAATATAACCCAGTTCTATAAAAAGAACACAAAAAATTGTATGCCTTTTGTGGACTTTCGAGCAGAATTCGACTCCATTACCCATGAAGGGCTACTCTACAAATTCTATGTTATAGGATAGGAATCTCCACTAAAATTAAATAATAATGAGATCAATGTGTTATAAAAACGTGCCATATGTTTGGAATGGAGATGTTATATCCTACGATTTTACAACTGCAATAGGAGTAAAACAAGGATGCATCTTAACTGCATTTTTATTCTTTTTTATCATCAACGTCATTAAATATGCAGAAGGTGGGGGAATAGAGTTTAGCCGAAAGAAGATTCCTACGCTTATGTATGCGGACGACATCGTCTTTCTTGCCGATGATAATAGAAGTTCTGCAGTTATGATGATGCAGTAGACTCGAGAAGTATTGTAAGATGTAGAACTTGTTTGTCAACATGGAGAAGTCGAAGATGGTCATATTCCGGAATGGCGGTGGGTGATATTCTTGAAGTGAAAAGTGGGTTTAGCAAAGTGTTTATATCGAGGTCGTACGAGAATACAAATATTTGGAATTCTTGATCATTTCTAATTTAAGTATGTTCAAACACCTTACTGCCAAATCTTCTGAAGTTAAACATGAACTTTCATCAATATGGGGACGCTGCATTAAAAACAAACAAGTAATCCATATTTTCAAATGGAAAATATTTCATACTGCTGCTACCTACATACTTTTCTATGGAGCCCAAATATGGGGTTATAATTACTTTGAAGTTGCGGATCCTTTCTCAAAAGGATCTTTCAATTGCCGAGTGGTACTCCCAAATATATGCTGCATCTAGAGACAGAAAGATTATTCAGCACATAAGTGATAAAGTGCCAACAGTACCAGACTCAACGTTGGTTTAGGTCTTGAAAAACTCTCCTCTGAACGTTGCAAGGCTCAAAGCGCAGCTTTGCTGTTGCTACAAATACAAATACTTCACCCCAAGAGAAGTGAGATTCATCAGATTCTAGAGCGGAATTTAGTGTGCTAGAGGAGGGCACCATGTAGCCCGAGACAAATTGTTCTTTGAAGTTTGGTAAAAGCAGCAATTACGTATTTTCTTGAGAGCTTATTCCACCAGACCACCGACGCATAGGATATTATTGGTCTTATAATAGCCGTGTAGATCCAGAGGACCCTTATCGGCGATAGGCTGTAAGTCTTGGCGATAGCTCCTTTGCACAGCAAGAAGACCGAAGGCCGCTTTAGAAGCTTTCGACGTAACATGTTTAGTCTATAGAAGTTTGTTATCCAGGATGACATCCAAATACTCGTTCTTAGCTTCTTTGGAAAATTGAATGGTGATGCTTTAAGCACCAGATGAATCAGACCAGGCAGCTTCCCTTTTGTCGTAGAGAGAACAATCTCAGCTTTAAGAGGATTAACTGAACGCCTATTACTATGGCACCATCGTCGATCACGTCTAGGGCTGATTGCGCTTTAGAGCAGACAGACGTTATACACGATCCAACAGATAGTAAAGCTACATCATCCACGTATGCTTGTGCATACACGTCATAACAATTGAGCGCGCTGAGCAGTGATTGGACCAACATGCAGCATAGAACGCCAACTTTGCGAGCAACCAAGTTGTCCTATTCACTAGCATTGCTTTTATCCACAAAACTAGTGACTCGTCTGGACCATGTTGTCTGGCCGAGTTATACATGTCGTCAAAAGTTGCGTTATCGAAAGCACCCTTAACGTCGATGAAAATGCCGAAGGCGTATTTCTTCCTGTGGAGCAGACCGTGAATTCTTTTTAACAGATTCTGAAGTGAACTCCCGTTGGATTTTCCGTCTACCTAGCCGTGCTGCATCGCAGACAGAGGAGGCAGTTTTACGCTCATGGATCTCGACCATTCTTTTCATGCTTTCAACATGAAGGAAGTCAGACTAATAGATCTGAAACTCTTGTCGAGTATGTAGTTCTCCTTTCCAATTTTCGGTATAAAAACTGCTCTCATGTTGGCCAGGGTTCCGGTATGGATGCCAGTGCCGGGCTAGCAGTGAAGATTCTCTTCAGAGTTACCAGCAGCTGATATGTTCCTCTTTGTAACATAACTGGGTATATGCCATCTGCGCCAGGCGACTTGAAGCCATCAAAAAAGCTGGAGCATGTTTGCTGGCCTCATTCGTCGCTACAGCCGACAAGATATATCAGTTACGGGGTGTTGAGTTATTCAGCTCACTAACAGCTTCGTAAATAGGAGCTGGTTGTGAGCTAATTCCGATTAGCTTACCTAGGAAGTGAGCCTCAAGCATGAGACGGAGAGCCTCCATTCGATTTTCTGTGTGGTTCCTGGTTGATGTTTCCATTTTGAGGACTTGGATACAGCCTACTGGTTTCACTGACAGTTTCAATCTTTTCACAAAAATTTTTGTAAGAAACACTCTTCGAAATTCGAATAAGCCTATTATTTGTATACTTCTTGCTTCGATCTGCATAGATTGAATTCTTCCTCCAAATTAGTCTGAAGTTTAGAAGTTTTCGGGTTTCTTTGCGAAGAGGCTGCAGATCTGCATTCCGCCAAGAAACGTACAATCTGCAGGATTTCTTACTAGCTGGACAAGCCATTTCAAAAGACTTTGTGAGGTACTGTTCAGGTTCTGAACAGCTTCCACTAGCTTTTGTTTTTCCGAGCTCCTTCTTAAATCATGTCCACTTGTCCACTTGGTTTTCTGCGGATTCCCCCTCTTCAACAAGGTCGAGTCCTCGCATCTGATTCTAAATTCGTACGCTGTCTAGGAGATCTCAGATAGTTCTTTCCAACCAGTAATTAATTTAGCATACCTGTTGGATAATGACTACTTGCTGGCTTACCTTCGTAACAAAAGTTGGCTGAGAGCCAACATAGTTGACAACTAGGTCAGACGATAGTATGAAGTAAGCTGTACTATGTTTTAGAAATTAAGGTGTGAAGCGGAAAAACCACAATATACGAGTAGAATGCATTATAGCATAACAGTCTTGAAGAGAAAATCTACTTTTTACATCACTCTTCAACCAATAAGACTAGTGTCATATTTAAAATGCGAGGAGAATTTGCCAGCTTGAGTTTTATACCACATCGAGCAGACTTTCTAATTTTATGTGATCTTAGTAACCTCAAGGACAGAGAATACGTTTTACACTTTACTGTGATTTGTCCAATTCTCAAAGAATTCCGCAAGAGATTTTTTGGTTCGTGTGTATTAGAAGTAAATCAATCAGCATCCAGAACGATGATCGGGGCTGGGAGTGTTTACAACTATGCACCAAATGCGCTTCGTTCCAAAAAGTGTGTTATATAAGGCGATTTTTAAAATACTCACGTATACATATCCATATACATGAATTTGTAAATAACAGATATTTCATATTGAATTTAAGCTGAGCCAATTGGTTGTGTCATGTCCAAAAAGCGAAGGACACTTAAATTCCGGCCAAGTTCGAAGAAGAGGCCGTAATGAAAATAATTGGATTACTCAAATGCAAAAACATCAGAAAGCTTTTAGTCTCGAATGGTTCTAAAGCCCGAAAATTTATCCAATCCCACAAGCGGCACAGTAACAGTGCAGGTACGCGGGGGAAATACAATATATAGCATTGGATGTAATTATATGAGTTACATATTCCAATGGTAAATAAAAGTGCAATAATACAATCATAGTAATAAATAATTAAATAAATTATTGAGATTACGGACCTAAATTAAGAGTCACCAATGTTAAAAAAAAAATTAAGTCAAACAACAACTGTGTGCAATAATTAAATTGGTTCTGGCTTTTTTCGGAAGCTATGTCCATGCCATTATGTGTGGGATAGCCAATCATTCAAATGGCTGCCTCGTCTTCGCTGACAGTGCTTCAAGCGGTCGGTCCAATTTTTGATGACTCGGTCCAATACGTGCGGTGTTATTCCGGAAATAGGGCGTCGAATGTTGGCCTCGAGCTCATCCAAAGTGGTTGGCTTGTTAGCGCAGACTAAGGATGTGACGTAACCCTAGAAAAAATAATCGAGTATTGTCGAATCGCATGATCGCGGCGGCCAACTGATGAGCGCTCTCCGTGAGATGACCCACTCACCAAATTTCTCCTTCACAACTTCGAGCGTTGCGTCGCCTGTTGCTTGTATGGCATGCAGCGCCGTCTGGTTGGAACCACAGCTCGGATATGTCGATGCCGTCGAGCTCTCACAAGAGAAAGTCAGTTAACATCGCTCTATACCTGAGGCCATTGACAGTAACAGAGTCTCCTTTCTCATTTCGAAAGAAATATCGTCCGATGATGCCGCCATGCCATAAACCGCACCAAATAGTTAATCTTTGTGGATGCATTGATGCTTAGCCGAGCACTGTAGATTGTGTTCGCTCGATTAATAGCAATTTTGCTTATTGACATAGATGTTGAGCCAAAAATGGGCCTCGTCCTAGAAGATAATTTTCTGACCAAAATCTGGATCTCCGGCCAACATTGCCAGCACTCAATTAGCGAACTCACGGTGTTGTTTATGGTCGTCCGGCTTCAAGTCTTGCGCCAGCACAATCTTATACGTATGTAGGTCTAAGTCCAACCACAAAATAAGCCGGGCGGACTCTGTGGCGATTCGCAATTGAGCTGTTCGGCGCCGAACCGACCTTTCTGCGTCTTTTTCGATAGTGACCACTATAGGTCTGTGTTTCCTTCATTTCGCACCTATCTCTATTTGGTTGGAGGCTTAAGATCCAGAAGAGTGTACCCACGCTCAAACTTTTCCACGATGTGAAGAATTGCCTGCACACTGAAGCCATGATGGAGCTTATACCTATATGTAAGACTATCACCTTTTCTTTTGTAAACTCTAGAACGACTTCTTGGTATCCATATACGATCTAAAATTGATCCAAGACTTCCGTCAACGGCTCAACATGTCTACTGTTAAGGAAAGTAGCTGGAAACGGCTCTACATTCACTGACTAGCTACATGAAACAATCCCTACATTATAGAGAGTACACAATTGTCGCATTCCAGCACATAGAATGTGCCTTAAACAGTCTTATGCCAAATAGCAGGTTTATCACTACAAACTGGGGGGACTCCTGCTAAAAGATGTGCTAGCAGAGGTACACCGAAAGGCTGTATCCTTTCACCTCTTCTCTGAGCTTAGTGGTCAATGAACTGCTTATATACCTGTAAGCGGGAAGTAGCACAGTGGTAGCCTATAGCCATCTCAGGAAAGCATCTCAATACCATTGAAGAACCCTTACTGCAAGATCTTAACAGATTAACCCGTTGGGCGGACCGCTGTGGAATGGGAGTAAACTCCCATATACCAGATCTCGTCCTGTTTTCAAGGAAATATAAAATTTCAATCGTAGACCTTCCCTCAATCAGCGGTACCAGCTTAGTATCTTCCAATACAGTAAAATATTTGGGTTTTATTTTTAACAAGAAACTAAACTGGAAACCTAAAGTAGAGTACCTTTATTCTCTTGGAAAAAATCCAATGGGAACTGGCTATGCATCTTGGTTATAAGACCAGTACTTACCAACGGGATGGTTGTCTGGTTGACGGACTTAGGTAATACAATCAACTGCGGCAAACTAAGCAACGGCAAAAGGGCACCATGTTTATGTTTAAGCACTACTCCCTCCGCACTGAATATCCTTTTTCACATGACACCTTTCAATATTTCCAGCAAGTCCACGACTACACAGTGGACAAGTAAACAATTTGGCCGTGCTAATATTCTTAATATACGCGTATTAGGAGTAATTCCAGAGAACATCGGCTACATTATGTTGTAGCATTGATTTGACAAAGACTTTCATGGAGGAAGACGTTTTCATGAACTACAAGTCAATCCATTTTTACATAGATGTGTGCAATACTGATAGCGGGGTTTGTTGCGGTGTTTTCTAGATAAGCTTAATCTAAGCCTCTCATTCCGTCTTATAAATCACTGTAGCAGGTTCAAGGCGGAAATTTTGGCGATTACAGTAGTCATGTCCTAACTGATATCTGCGAAGAACGTCCGCATCTTTTCGGATAGTCAGGCCGCTATCAAAACCCTGGACTCAGTCTCACGAAATTCTAAAACTGCCCTGGATTGACGATCATCTCTTAGCGAGATGGCAGAGCTTCTCAACTTTCACCTATATTGTGTGTCGGGATACAAAGGCAATTAAAGGAATTGCAGATCCGATGGACTCACCAAAATCGGAACCACTCTAGATATCCTACCTGAAAAAGGTGTCATAGACATACCAATCGCTACGTGCAAACTAAAGCTAAATCTAGATGCGATTAGAAGAACAAACGTTAGGTGGACTGGCTATCAAATCGGGCCAAAACTATATCTGAATTAATCGAAGAGTTTGATCTTTTACAATAAGAAACATTTCAGTCCTATAATAACTGTTATCCCTGGACACTGTCTTATAGAGACGCATGCAAAACGGTTTAACGCTATTATGAGCGACTTCTCTATAAACTGCATGGACGAGGAGGAGGAAACAATCCACCACTTCGTCTACAATGACTCAAGCAATCTAATCTTAAGCATTGGATTGCCTGATTTAGAGCCAGGGTGAAATCCTTGACATTCATGTCAAGCTCGTTGGTGTTAAGTGGGAGATTTAAAGAATTCAGAGGAGAGCATGATCGTGGCCAAGAGTTTTTCCTGGGATAAATTGGAATCGTCGCTATCCCTTTCAGGAAAGGATATCGATGCTTCAAGATCTGAGGTTGAATTTGCCAAATCGGTTAAAGGACGAGGAGGTTGCTTATCAACATCCAGCTCATCCTTTTTATAAACTCTTAGGTGAATTGACTCGAAGCCGAACCGATCATAATTAACGCGCATCTATAAGGGCCCCTTAGTTCTTCCAGTTTAGTGACTTCCCAGTCATGGTTCGGAAGTGTTGGGATGCTAAGCCTAACGATCTCCAGAATGTTTTCTGGTGATGGGGGTTTGGCTGGGATCCAAGTGCGGGTTCTATATCTGCTAGAGATATCTTTCATAGCAACGACATTGAAATCTGTCCTAATCCACCTATGGCTTCGGTGTAAAGATCGAAGGACTTTGATCGGCGCAAGCGATAAGTTTGACGTGACCAGCCAAAGTCATTTATGGTTTGAGGTGGTGCGAGGTTTTCCCGCGTGATGGCCAATTGGCACCGTTTAGGTGTTATCGATCTATCGGTGTCGTTTTTGCCGATTACCGCAGTCGTTATTGCATCCTTTAAGGCGTCACTAAATGACCTCACCGATGTGGTCTTGGAACTCCCAGGGGGGGTTTTCGAGTTGTTGGTTGTGGGAACCGACACGGTTTCCTCCAACGATCTCTGGCGCTTGGAGGAGTCCTTTAGTGTTTTGGAGCAATGGGTAATCCGTCCGGACTTTTCTCAACCTCCGGAATACATCCGGTGGTTTGATAATGCGCAAAGCATTTCGGCGTTTGATGTAGAATAGATGGGGCTAGCCGACGCGGTTGAGCCTATTAGTAGCAGCAGCTATAGCGTGACCTTCCACAAACTTGTTGCTGATAGGGGTGGAGGAGGTGAGATGACCATGGCACGCCACAATCTTACCACTCCTTGCAGATTTAGTTTTTGGCCCGTTGCGTTTGCCTTTAAAAGATGGTGTGCCTTGGCCAGCCATAATTTCACCTCCGCTCAACAATACAGGAGCTTTGTCTGTAATCGGTGCAGTCACCGTTCTACCGCCCGGTATTAAAAGAGTACCGGTCTCTGGCTTTTTTTTTTTTTTGAGAATCCGCTGTAAACAGATAAGGCTAGCTTATCCGGAGGTCGCCAGTTATCTGGATACTCCGTTCACGACTGAGCTATTTTTCGAAACTGGGGCCTTAGCCAGTCTGATCCTCGGCACGAGTCGTATGACACCTTGATGATGAGTAGCGGAGAAAGGATGGTCCATCTGTACAGAGATCCGCTGTATACAAATAAGGCTAGTTTATTCGGAGGTCGCCAGTTATCCGGATATTCCGTTCACGACTGAGCCACTTTTCGGGGCCCTCAGCCAGTCTGATCTTCGACGCGGGTCGTGTGACAACTTGGTCCATCCCAATGGAAAATGTAAAGGGGGAAGGTGGCGGAGTGAGCACTCTTTAATTTCGTGACTCATCTGTGGAACTTCTCGAGATTCATTGACCTTATTCAGCCTCCAGAACTCGACAAGTTCGATGCTCAGGTAGAGGTTGGGAAATACTACGTCAAAGGTATTTAAAACCTGCTCCAAATTTGAACAAAGGGCCGGTTTCTTGTAATCTCTTTCATCTGGTGCTGGACGGTATGCTGCACAATTGTAACCCATGGCGTGAAGCATTTTCTTTTTGTTCCATATAAATAATAATTTGAATAATACAGAAACTGTGTAAGTCAATTCATATGATGAAGGTAAAGCGGTATAGCATATATAAACAGTCGTTGACAGAATATTCAATATGGGCACAAGTACAGCGGAAGGATGAAATTCTGACAGAATACAATTAGCACTTGAATCACCACTTTAAGCCTTCACTTTGAAACGACGAACACTCAAAAATGTTGGTCTAACTTTCACATTGCCAAACAGCGTCAAATGACTTTTCAATGTCATTAAGAACCATTCCATTTCCTAACTAAATTGCAATTTCTAACAGTTTGCTTATTTTTCTGAGAGAGCTTATTGGTCTATAACTTTTACTTCTATTCGTAGCCCTTACGAATACCGCCTTAGCTTCTTCTTCTTTTTTAAGTATTTAAAGAATACCTACCGAGTTTTTAGATGTGCATTTAAAAGAAATGCCAGAAAGAAAATTACACCTTTTGGCAAATACTTGGTTCTGTTTTATTAATGTTCCTATTGAATTTACACAGCTTTAACATTTCTACCATGAGAATTACTTATTCATATATTATAAGTGATTCGGTTGGCGGTTCTTCTGTTAAAGAATTGAGTGTTTGGATACTATTGCTTAATAATGATTCATTAAGTGCATCATCTATGTTTGCTGATATACTGTGATTTATTTCAAGACATTTTACCAAACACCTCAACTTTTTCTTCATCCTAAAGGGTTTTTGTGATCCCATGTTCCAGGTCTTTCAATTTCTTCAAAGAAACTTAGCTTTTTACTCCACTCCTCACTTCATTGAACCGCCATATGCTTTGAAAATTAAAGCTTTGGGAATTTAACGTTGTCTCGGTAAGCTACTCGTAACCTCGCCAATCTCTCATATTAAAATTCCTTTCCCAGTTTAGTAACCTCTTATATAGTATATGAGAAAAAAGTTGTATGCAGTATTTTTTTTTTTAATTTCTGGGACTGATTGATCGGCTGCAGGAAACAATCTGCAATGAAATAACCCCCCAAAGTGAAAATGAAATAATCTCCCAACATTTGTATGGAGGTGAGGTTTTGTTTTCGTATGAAATAAACCCCCAACCTTCTTTCAGAAGGTTACTATTGCTGCTGCATCATTTATAGAAGTCTCAAACTGGACAGCAGTTCCACCTTTAAAACGTTTTATGCGCTGTCTGACTATATTCAAAGAATTGTTTCCCTAATAATGAAATCGTTATTGCAGCTGATTTCAATATACACAATTCTGAATGTCTTTCAAATTCTGTTTAGACGATACTTGAAGGACGGTGTATTAAGGTGTTTGTGGAGAACAATCTAACCCAGGTTGTAAATGAGCACACCATGAAGCCGCCCAGAATTGTGTATGTTGAAATTGTCATCATCAGTATGAGGGGTACAATTCTTTGTATGGAGTCAGACAGCGCAACAAACTCGTTAAAGATCGAATTACTATCCAATTTGGTGCTTCTGTTAATAAAGCAATAGTGGATAATTTTTATACGGAGATGGAATTTTAACCACATGAAGTTGAATTCCGGATTGGAACAGGGACTACATTATGGTGGAGTGTGGTAAGCTACATCACTACCCACGTAAATTGCGAGACCGCAGTGAGAGAAGAATAATGGCACTAGTTCGTAGCCAGGTAGCTCCAGATCAGGGTGATCTGAGAGGTGTGGGCTGGGATCTACCTGTGTTTCACTTACTGCCAAAAGAGCTGATTACAGACGTGGACGTACGCAGAAAAGTGATTAATTTTTAGCCCGCGTATATTGCCTACGTCGACCCTGAATTCCAGTCATAATCGCAAACAAACACAGTAAACACAAACACCGACGATACTAAGCAAAGGTGCGAAGTGAAAATTTTGACGTTGGTTTACCGAATCCAATTTTTGTAGGTGTTATACCCACTGCACCAACAAAATTCTACTCACATCCCGCTATCCATTAGTTAATCTCTACACTCAGCCACTGCCTGTGCCCTATGACATATACAGCAATGGCAGTGGTTGAGTGCGTGCAATAGGACTTACGACCAGGAGCGGGAGTAGTGGGATACCCGCACTGTGTACTTAATATTCTTTTTTTTTTATTTTTTTTTTCTTTATTTATTTAATTTTTTTTTTACACGCGCGAGGTACGATCTGATACCATCCGGTCGTTCCCGCAAACACCCAAACTTCATCAACCCGATACCACCATCCGCAACAACAACAATTCCAGAGACAGGGTGTGACCCGGAGACAGCAAATGCATGGTCAGCGATAAAACTATGAATATTACAATTGCACAGGTGAACGAAATGAACTTTTTGCTGAATATGCATCTATCAAATTTCCGGCTCAAGCCAATGCAGCTCAAGTTCTTAGAATTCACCCATGCAAACAGAGGTTTCTTTTGTTAATAATCAACCCATTATGCATAATCAGTTCTCAGTACTAATCGGCGCGTTGAACTATTAAGACATTCCATCTATCTGTGCGGTACTAAAATCAGTGTATAAAAGATAAAGGCAAAATTCCTAAGAGGAGCCGGTCACCCAAGTTTGAAGACAAGATATTGTCAAAAACTGAATTCTCTTGGAGATAACTCCAGAATAAACTTCTATCGCCCTCTACAATGTTTAGACAATTCAGACAATGATAGTGATGATGAAATGATCCAATCAAAAAGTGTTTCCAAAAGAAAAGTTAAAATACCATCCATATGTGTTCTTCGAAAAACCAGTGCTGAAATCCATTCACTCTTTCGCGAAGCAAAAATTATTAACTATTATATTAAAAAAAATATCAATAGGGATAAAAATCATTTGTGAAACTATCGACAGTCACAAAGCTGTGTGCTCAGTGTTTAAAACAAAGAATTGGCAATTTTTTTCTCACGACCTTCCATCAGCAAGGTCATTCAAAGTCGTGTTGTATAGGCTAGATGAAATGCCCGTCGAAACATTAAAACAGGAACTAACATCACTAGGCCTAAAAGTGCAGAACATTAAAACAATTAAAAAGAACTATGGTGGATACAGTGATGTATTCTATATAGTATTTTTGGAGTGTGGTTCAATTAGATTAAATGAACTCAAAAAAAATGTTCGATCAGTTTTAAGAACCCAAGTGAAGTATGACTTCGCTCGAAGGCAACGCAACGAAATGTCAAATGTTTGGTCATGGCGAGAAAAACTGCCATATAAAGACACATTGCGGAATATGCGCTGAAAATCATCATACTGATGAGTGTAAATCCGCAAAGATTAAGTGCGCAAACTACGAGTACAATAAAATTCACAAATCAAACGATCCAGCATATGAAAACCACATATCGTTCAATAAGTAATATAAGAGAACGGCTGTCACTCAGAAATAGCACTCATATGGCTAGGAATATTACTCAGAATAGTCACCAACAGCATCAAGGGTTCGTTTCAAACACCAACGAGTTTCCTGCTCTTACTTCGATTCGGAAAAGCTCCACCAAACCGGTTGCCCAAACAACAAATCCAACCAACCTTCGCCCTAATGTGTGGATCAATAGGAGCAACAACAATATACCTGTCGCTGCATCAACGCCAACTAGTGAGCTTTTCTTAATTGAAGAAATCAACGCTCTCACCACTGAAATGATTACTCGACTTGCGAACTGCAACACAAAAGTAGACCAATTCAACACCATCACACAATTAGCGATTAAGTATTTGTACCAAAAAGTTAAATAAATATGAATAATGGCCGGAATATTATGTTTTGGAATGCTAGAAGCATTCGCAATAAAGCTTTAGAATTTCTTGCTTTCTTAAGTTCTCATAACATTAACGTAGGTTTAATTATAGAAACATGTCTCGATCAGAATGTAAAAAAATTATCAAACAGCGAATATAAATTCTACCGTGTAGATCGAAATGGCAGAAGGGGTGGTGGTGTTGCCATTGTAGTTAAAAGAACAATAAAACTTAAAGTACTTCTAGTTGTGAACACTAAATTAATAGAGAGCATAGGAGTCGCAATATCCTTTACCAATGGTCGGTCTTTGAAAATATTTTATGTTTATTTTTTGGGTGGGCGTATTTCATGACAAAAACGTATCGATCTCAGTCACGACTTGCGCGAATTAATTCGAATCAACGATATCTTTCTCATAGGAGGAGATCTCAACTGTAGGCATAGGTATTGGGGTTGCTTACGAGCAAATGCATGGGGTAACATCCTTGCTGACTTGCATTCAAGACACCCATTTTATATACTATTTCCTCCACTCCCAACCTACATTCCTTCGAACCAACGTGCCAACCAGTCAACTTTAGACCTATTTCTTACGAATATGTCAGAACTTTTTACACAACCTACTATGATAAATGATCTAAGCTCAGACCATTTACCAGTAAAATGTAGTACTGTTTTGTCACCAATTCATTTATTTTTCAATTACCAGAAAGCTAACTGGAACTTATTTAAAAACAAAATGCGCCTAAAACTAACAAACTGGCAGGAAATCTTGCCTGAAGAAATAAATCCGAACGTGACGAAGCATTCTGTACCTAAAAAAGTTCCATCGAAAACATATTTTAGAAACTATTAAAATCAGGAATTTTGCAAGGTCGAGATGGATAAGAACTAGAGATAACATATTCTTGATACTAGTCAAAACCTTAACAGCAAGAATTAAAAAACTTATTTTGATTTTTAGAAACTAAAGAGGGCAATTTAGTTTTACTTTCGAATGAAGAAAAAGCTAACGCTCTAGCAAAAGTTTTCTATACGAACCACTCAATTGGTAGAAACATAAACAGTAGCGAAGAAAACTTAGTGCAACAGACCATAGGGCTCATAAACTCACAAGCATTAACGATAGATGAAGGCGAATGCATATCAGCAGAAGATATAGAAACTGTCATAAAGGACTTAAAAAACTCCAAGTCCCCTGGTTTAGATGGAATAAAAAATATATTTTTAAAGATCCTCCCAAAACGCGGCATACAATTCTTACAACGCCTCTTTAACTGCTGTATAAAACAAGGTTACTATCCTAAAATATGGAAATCGTCCAAAATAATACCCACTCCCAAGCCAGGAAAAAACGCATGCCTGGCGAGTAGTTATCGTCCATAAGCTTACTAAGCTCAGTGAGTAAATGTTGCGAAAAAATTATCAAAACTAAATTAGCAACATATGTAAGTTTGTACAATATACTACCTCCGCAACAATTTGGCTTCAAGCCACACCATTCCACAGTGCATCAAAATCATCGCATCACGAGACATATCAAAGATAATTTAGCTGTAGGGAAAAGTACTGGTATGATTCTTCTGGACGTAGAAAAAGCGTTCGATACAGTTTGGCATGAGGGTTTGCTCTACAAGCTTCACAATCTTAATTTTCCGCTGTACTTAATAAAAATTATACAGTCCCTTTTGTCTGGCAGGAAATACGAGTACTTAGTCTATGTAAATAAGAAAGTCTCTCAATTGATGCGGGGTACCTCAAGGCTCAGTACTTGCACCAATCCTGTACAACATTTTTACACACGACTTTCCTTCACTGAACACATGTGAAGCTGCTATATTTGCGGACGACACTTGCATTTATGCTTCAAATTCATTAGGTTGTAACATAGTAACCAAATTGTAATCTGAAGCAGATGAAGTTGAAATATATGTCAACAAATGGAAGATTACATTAAATGCTTCAAAGACTCTGGCTGTCTTTTTTACACGAAAAAGAAAAGCCTGTTTCTTACCAAGCAACAAAATTATATTAAATAACATTCAAACAGATTGGAAATCAAGTACCAAGTATCTTGGGGTGCACTTAGATAAAACACTTACCTTTAGCCTTCATGTTCAAGAAACCATTAAAAAGATTAACCTGGCTATAAAAATGTTATACCCATTTATTAATCGAAAATCAAATATGAGTTCTCAAAATAAACTTGTTATTTTCAAAGCAATTTTCCAGCCGATTATGTTTTATGGCTCACCTGCGTGGGGTAAATATGCAAAAAGCCACATCAGAAAATTGCAAATAGCCCAAAATAAATTACTGAAAATGATTCTTAACCTGCCCTGGGATTTTCCGACCGATGATCTCCATTTAACTTCAAAAATTGAAAAAGTTCCTATTAGATTAAATAAATTATTCGAGCGCTATCGCTGGTCTTGCAGCTCAGCTGACAACCACTTGATTTCAAGTCTACTGAACGAATCGTAATATATTTATCATACCTGTCATATATTTAATCGGTTATATATTTATCTGTACAATTATTGATTTGAGTATATATTTGTTCTATTTATTATTGATTTATTTATATATTTATACATACATATTTATTTATTTACTTATTTATTCATCTTGTTATTTAATTATTTATTTATTCTCGTTCATAATTAATTAATTTATTTGTTTATTTATTCTTCTATTTATTTATTTATCTATCTATATTTTGTATATTTATCCTTAGAAGTGTTTTAATTGTAATTGATAAATTGTTTTTGAATAATTAAATTGTTAAACCTTATGTTGAATGTTACTTGAAATCAAGCATAACACCACCACCCCCTTTATTTCTTTCTAAAGTCCAATTTGTGAAGAGGTTTTTCATCAGCTTTTCCTCTGAATATTAATCAAAGATATGTTACACATTTTACAAGAAGTATATATATTGTCAGTAGTAAGGTTACAATAACCAAATCTCTGTTAATTGTGCAATAGTAGTTTTTAAGAAATATGTAATTTATGCTGCAAATTTAAAATAAATAATAATCTGTTGGAAGCAAATATTAAGAACGTGAAGTTCGAATAATAAATTATAACGATAAACTTTTGTTGTTTTTATATTTCATCTGAATGTAAAACTTACGAGTAACTCGGGCGCGGTGTTTAACCTGTGTTGATCTCTGCGTTGCTTTATGCCGCCAAATGGCGGCTGCATATGTGATGATAGGTCTCGTTATTGCCGTGAACTATATATCGGGGAGAATTCTGTGTTGCAAAATGCTCCATCTATATCGAGGGAACAATCGACCCCACCACCTCTTTATTCCTGAGAAATTTTTCAATCCTTGTGGTAAGGTTTTGTAAAGCGTATATGGTTGATTTTCCAGGTTGGTAGGCATATTGATATTTCTGAAGAGGGTTCATTTGAAGTGCCCAGTCTCTGATATTTCTGCCGAGCCTTTTTTCCATAGTTTTGAGGAAAAAGGAGGTGAGGCTGATTGGTCTATATTACTTTGGTAATTTAGATGGTCTGCGTCCTGCCTAAGGTATGTACATATTTTACAGCAACGTCCTTCCATTTTTTTGTAAGAATTCCCACGCATTGCTACGAGTAGCTCTGAGCTAATTAGTACAGGTAGCAGTTGCGGGATGCCCTTTAGTAGTAAAGCTAGAAATATTCCATCCTCACCAGGGGCTTTGAATGGTTGAAAAGATTTAATCGCCAAAGTTATTTTGCCTTCATGAAAAATTTCCTTTGATCTATTCCAGTCCTCTCTGAACGGTCTATTTTTATCTTCTTTGGGTAGGGTTTACTTGGGCTTCTGGAATTATTGTCGATTCTGGGAAGTGTGTTTCAGCTAAGAGCTGAAGCGTCTGTAGCCCGTTTTCGGTATATGTGCCATCAGGATTTTTCGTTAAACCAATAGGATTAGTGTGCTGCTTAGAGAATATTTTATGAATGTGAGCACAACTTCTGGTGCCATCGGTTGTATGACAGAAGTTTCTCCACGATTCTCTCTTGCCCCTTCTAATTTCTCGGTTGTACATGGTGAGTGTTTTTCTGTATATTTCCCACTCACTACTACGTTGAACCAGGTTGAAGAGGGTTTTCGTCTTTCTTCTGAGTTTGGATAGCTTTTTGTTCCACCAGGGGGTAAGTCGATTGCCTGTTTTTTTCTTTTTCTGGGAAAGCTTGATGAAAGGCAGCAATGATTGCCATATTGAGATTACCAAAGTTAACTCAATGTTCTCTATATCTCTGATGTTTGTGTTACATCCACCCAGGTTATCCATGAGTTGTTGACAGTATATGTCCCAGTCTGTGTATTTGGGTTGTCTGTATTTTCCAGATATAATAGTACAAGTTCAAGCTCAAATAGCATGTGACGATGGTCCGTCATTGAGACTTCGAGACACGGCAGTTCTTTATAAATTTTTTTATGAAAGTAGTGAGATTTAGGACCTCTGTCCTAATGCTATTTATAAAAGGGCAGCAACTCCCCTAGTTTAGAATTTGTATATCGTTTCAATTTATAAATTCTAGTAGAGACTCACCCCGTTTGTTTATGTTGTTTGATCTACTCCAGACCGTGTGATGGGGGTTTGCGCCGCAGCGTACAATTAGTTGCAGGTTTTTCTTAGCACAGTAGTTCACCAGCCACTTCAGCGGCAAAAGTCTAAGTCGCTGGAGTTACCGGGCAGGTAAGTTGAGCATACTCGTATAATAGCTTCTGTCTTACCTACTTTGATATGCAGCTCAACTTTTGCAGCTACCAGATCCTTGTTGGTGTTCTGGAATTGGAAACAGTTTTGTATTTCGTTTGCATAAGTCCAGAGAGTGCCGACTGAGGCGACGGTCTTGTCGTGGTCGAAGATCCACAGGAGAAAGTGGATTTGCTGGGAGCTTTTTTCAAAGCCGTATATACGGTGAACAATCCAGTTCACTGTAATCACGACATTGACAATAGGGCCTACGTAAGTCACTATTATCTGCGCAACGAACATCAAAATTGGCGATTCGAGAATCACGGTTTCATCGTATTCGATGAAGAAAACGCAGCAAACGTCATCATCGCCGATGAACGAGCGTCCTCGCATTTGTTCGTGCGAAAAGATGAACTCCGGCGCATATTTGTGCCTCTGAAAAACAAAAAGTCTTAGGGAGTGTCGTATTAAGACACCTGCCCTTACGTATTAAGACACCTGCCCTTGGAAGCAGTGGATATATGTATTTACTACGCTATTCAACAATGCGCTGAATAATGCATATTATCCGACGCATTGGAAAACAGCTGTGGTACACCCAATACCGAAAACCCTGCTAATCTCCGGTCAAATAGTTTACTTCCGAATATTAGCGAGGTAGTCGAGAAAGTGGTAAATAGAGCGCTGTTAAAGTGGGTTGAGGAAAGTAATATAATTCCGGAAAACCAGTTTGGTTTTAGGGCGAGGCATGACACATGTATGTCTCCGACATACAATGGAATAAAAACAAGAACCACTGTATGGGTGCCTGCCTCATTGACTTTGAGAAGGCCTTCGACACCGTATGGCTAGAGGGGCTTTTCTATAAGTTGACCAGGATGGGCACGCCGAAACCCCTACTATATATGATTTACGACATGCTTATGGGAAAGAAGTTCGTTGTTAAATGTAACAACGTCATTTCGAGCAAGACCTTTGACTATAAAAACGGCTTACAACAGGGGGCTGCTCGCCGATACTGTTTAACATTTACACAAGTGATCTAGTAGGTTCCCTCAATCATTCCATAGCGTACGTAGATGATTTAGTGGCGTACAGATCAGGTCCAAAAATCGAAGTCATTAACACCCTTTTGCAACGTGACTTCGATCATATTAAGGCGTATTGCGACGATTGGAAATTGAAAATCAATTTTCAAAAGTCGGAAACAATCTTGTTTAGAACTCCATTGAGATGGGCTTCTAGGGATATCAGATATAACTGGCGAAATTTGGCCATCATTGGACAGCACGGACTGCCATTAGCGGTGAGAAGCGTAGTGAGATACCTTGGTATCTGGCTCGATAAGTATTTGTATTTTGAGAAACATATAGATGCTTGTCTTGCTGGGGCCAGCACAGCAGTCAACTTGTCCCCAGGGTGAAGGTCAGAGATGGTATCCCGGTAATATACCACGGGGACAAGCGGCTCATCTACGACGGGTATGTCGCCAATGCTCAGGAGCTCCTCCGTTTTAGCCCCGCGATTACGGACAGGGATCGGATCAATGCCGAGAAACAGTACACCGAATTCTGGTGGCTTCTAGAAAGGGAGAGTGTGGGCTCGCTTTCCTAGGTCCGTACGTTACTAAGATAACACACTCCTCTTAGTTGTAAGTTATATTAAGGATAGCTAGGTGGATCTCGTTCGTTAACATAAGGCGGCGCCGCTGAGAAGTGACATCTCGGGGATGTTTGTGCACGATGTTGACGAATGATAGGCGCTCGAAATCGCAATTGGTATGGTGACCACTCGATACGAGAGGCTAAGAGTGACCACCCCGATTATAGTTAAGGTAGGTTAAGTAGAATAGGGCCATAGTTTTAAGTTTTCTACAAAATTTAAAAGATATGGTATCTAAGTTTTTCTAAAACTTTTCTTAGAAATTTCACATATTTATAACTGATAGATAAGATTATTCATAAGATAGTTTTTTAAGGCGGAAAGGCAAACTTTGAAAGGGATTGTTAAGTTTAGAGCGCTCGGTAAGAGCCAGTAAGCTAGAATAAGTAACTAAAATTGTTAAATTAGATTTAATCATTTTTGTCTAGAATAATGAAAGAAATAATAAAAATGAATTTAAAAGTAAAGTAAGAGTTTCGTATTGTTATTAAGTAGTGAAGATACACATGCTCTGGGTTTTCCAGGGTTAGTGGAATCATATGATAACTCACCTTTACCTAGTTTTTAAGGATGTATGGCTCCTGGATAAGGGCGATGTCTAGGTAATCCTTGTGAAATCTATGGTCGAGGACTGCCGAGGCGGCCTTAGCATGTTGTATATTAACTTGGATGCAATTCAGTTTTAGTTATTTTGGGTGGTACTGGCACAGTTGCCAGTCTTTGGAGACAGCTCAGGGGTTGGGATGGCATCTAATGGTGTGGGCATAGAGATAATGTCTTCCGATGTTACGGCATAAGAGCTTTTGTCTACTTCTATTGAGCAGTATGTGCCACTTTTTGTTGTAGCCTGGCAATCTAGCAATTTGGGCTTTTTGTGCCCCAGATTGTTTTGATGTTCTTACATCAAGCAGTTTTGGTTGTGCGCTCGTCCGAGATTGAGGGGCTGTATTCTTCGGAGTGGCAGTGTGTTTTCTTGCTTGTGGTAGTGCTTTGATGCGGATCAATATCTGCAAGAAACCAAGAAATAGCTTGCAGTTGTGCTCCATCAAGTATTCCTTAGATTTTCATCAATTCAGAAAGTCACTCTATCACCTCCACTCATTTTCTTTGAGACCCTGAGAACACCCCTGCCTGTTGTGGAAATGCCAAGATGCTTGGCGATCTTTGACACCAAGACTTCCTTCGGCATTTTCTCATCGTCTGAGAGGAAGGTTATACAGGTATACAGTTTCGGGATTTCACTTCCATGGATTGGACGGAGTTTGGCTTCTGACCATGGCTTTATCTTCTTTACCGTCGACTTGAGCCAATCTTTTGTCTCTGTGTCATTGCAAGTGATGGATAGCCAACCATCCCTTGGTGTGCATGCCACAAATTTAGGGGGAAAGTTGTCGGCTTTGTCCACTTCAATCAGTAGGCATTTTGTTACCTGCTGGATTCCTTCAGGATTAATTCCATGCATAATAGAAACCTTGCATTGAGTTAATGGGCCCTTATAGGACAGCCCTGATGTCGACGGGTTCCTGCTCTTACTTACCTCCTCTCTGGGTCCTTTATTAGAACCAGAACGAGGTTTAGTATGAGAGTGTATTTCCTACCTTGATTCTGTGCACTTGGTTTTCCGTGAACTCCTATTCTCTTTTATAGCTCTCTATGTGTTCTGGATTTTTGGGCTGTTGCATCCTCGGGGAGTTGTCAGCTTTTATGATTTATTTTTTCATTTTCTTTGTTTTGTTCTTACTGGGTCTTTCATATCTGTATCCTACGAGTAAAGCGAGAAATGTTAGTCCGCACCCGCAGAGCTCCTATACGGGTGGAAGGCTATTTATTGTAGTACCAGAGGAGCATGGTATCTGGACCCACCGTTAGTGATTGGCGCGGTACGGATAACACTGTACTCCAGCCCGTGATTGGATCTCAGTTTTTGAGCTTTAGCTTCCCTCTTCTAGCCTCCCGTTGCTATACTTAAGCCGCCCGATCTCGGCAAGGTATCGAATCTTAGGAGACGGATTAACAGCATAACTAGATGGGGTTCCTTAAACTCGGTGGAATTTAATTCTTCCAAAACATAATGCAGTCAGCCGTCATTAGACCGAAATTTTAACACCCATCCGTTATCCATTTATGTTACTGATCGTCGATACCGAAAAGAAGATTTCCATTTTCGGTATGTATGTCAATGACAACTTGGAATGCCCACGTATTCGATATCGCTAAAAATGCTGCGGAATGTGAAGTTTTCCTCAAGCGATGTAAGAAATACTTCTCCCCGTCAGATTCAGCCTCAATATATATGTATATAAGGCATCTATAGGCTTAAAATTAGTGTACAATGCCCACATCTGCTCAGACCCCTCTGCGCTTGTTACATCAGGTTTACAACCGTGCGATAAAATTCATAGGTGACGCTGATGGTACATAGTCAATTGACACCCTCGAATACCCTTTCTTTTTTCTTCATGAGTGTTCTATCGAAATTGCCAGTAGAATTCCGTTCCTTCAAACCATTTTACCTTCGAGCCCACTTTCGGAAGTATCATACTCTGAAATATTTCGTGATTCTTTCCTAAGTCTTACTTGCTTATTGTAACCTGCAAACATTCAAAACCAACATACATACGTTCTCATCTGTTTCTCTTTCCTTCTAGCTCTAGAGAGGTGAATAGAACAGTTTGTTACAAGAATTTCGAAAGCTGGAGAATATGTAGGATTAGAAGGAGAAAACAGTTACTGGGAATGAAATATAGAGCCTAGAAAGTAAGTTTTCTTAGTTCTAGTAAGTATCTTGCTAAGCCCTAACAAGAAAATATCGCCACAGATGAAGTCAGTGCTAATTAATACCTGGTTTTGTCAATTTGCAGGCATGCACACTAGTTTAAGCTTCATCCGCTCATAACTTGGATCTTGGCCGAATTCTTTACAAGTTCTCGTACTCACTTAATGCGAGCATCAACTGAAACCATTAGCCCAAGACATGCGTTTGGCTTTTCCTGAATGTGCTTAAAACCAATTGAAAAGTTATCCGGAATTCCATGGCAAACTTATGTTCATCGATTCAGCCCATTTTTGGCACAACGAATACGTCAACAAACAAAATTGCCGTATTTGGCGTAAGAACAATCCCAAAGTGACTCCTTGGACGCCATTATGTATACCCATTACATCTGCATGGTGTGGTTTGTACCATACGTGCTTTATGTGCTTAAAAATGAGGCGTCAAGTCGGCTTACAGTCAATGGTGACCGATACCAAGCAGGATGCCGCTACGTGTCACACTGCGACTAACGCCATCGATTTTCAAAAATCAAAGTTTGGTAAGAGTGTGATTTAAAGATTGGGAACTGTAAATTGTGCACCAAAATCTTGCGCTCTACCCTCTTCCAATTATGCTGTATTTTTAGTTCTGGAATTGATTGTTTGCGTGGATAAACCACCAAAGATTGAAATTAAGAATGAGAGAGGCAAAATATGTGCTTTGCGGTTATCAGCCAGTCATACGCCCGAAACCATCTATGAAAGTTAAACGATAACGAATTATACTTCTCATTTTTTTTTAAATCAAAAGCCAATATGAATGACAATGTTGTTATCCGGATCCTCTTAAAAACATAGCCTTTACCATACTGCGTACGATAAGTAATTGACAAGAACTTACTCGTAGTCACAAAATGTTAACTCTAAATTGTTGAATTTTCGTTTTAGGACAATATAAAATAGATATTATTGCGAAACTTTAAAAGACAGGCCTGGTAAAAGGTTTTCTATACATATTATTTAAGTGTATTTAAGGTTTTGTGAACTAAACAGCCAATGGAACCAAATAAAGCAGAATCGCACATTATCTTACAATTTTTGGTGCTTTATTAAGCTGTGATAGGAAAGGAAACCCATCGTTGTGAATAAGATTGCCTCTTGTTGCTTCACTACTTAACGAACAAGTGGAATGAAAGTGGTTCGCCTTCCGGGGGAGATGTCTTGCCTTTTAACTTCCATTGATAACCCAAACTGAGTAGAGAATGAGTTGAAAATTCTTTCTTAAGAATTTAGGTGGGATAGAACCGCTTTGAATAACATGAGATAAAGAAAGATACATAAATATACATAGCTCACTATAAACTTTATTTGTATTCGTTTAGCAAAGAAAATCTGTTAAGGGATATAATGACGTCACATTTAAATGAAATGGATGGACTCGGTCTTTACATACAAATGCAGAGAGACGAGATATTTACCTATTTTAGTAAACAAATTTTCGACATAAAAGTTATCTCCCACTCAATACAATTTATGTATGTATATGTGTATACAAAAGACCAACTGTATGTATATGTATAATATCAGGACACTTTGTGCTGATGATATGACGCTAGAATTGTATTCGTACATATTCAAATTATACTCTTCTGTGGCCACTGCGTTACCTGTTATAACCAATGCTAATACTACCTTTGTACTGTACAATTTTACCTATGTAGGCAGGGCTTTATTTATATTAACAAAGGTATTCAGCAATCAGAATTTGATTCATCAACTCAATGGGATTATACTGTTTGCATCCCCTCTGGAGGGTTCTACTTAATAGTCGACCACTATCATCAGATTTAAGCATCCCATTTCAAAAATTTTACAAGAACTAAGGGGGGCCGTATGAAATAGAGCAATGCAATGTTTGGCTGTATTTCATTCATTCAGTACACTGTCATTGATGGGGAAAATGTCAAAGGAAATTGACACAAAATCAAAAAAAAAAATAAAAAAAAAAAAACAGTAGAAGTCTACCTTTCATTTCGGTATTGTGGTTTAGGCTACAAATAACAGAAAAATATTGCAAGATGAAAATTTTGAGTCGAACAAAGCTGATAAAGATAAAGACATCCATAGAGAGAGTGAGAATTGTCGTCATTGCTCTCATTATATTACATTACAACATGCGTCGTCCCTTAGGTGTTTATCAAATAGTGTAAAGTCCGCTTTAAAATGCCAGTAAGCATCCTGGTGATAACAGGAGAAAAATCTCTACTTTATTTGAAGAAAGGAAACATTTACTTGATGTTCTAACATTAGAAGAGCCATAATACCTAAAAGTGGGCTTGCAAGAAATCTAATTGTCGATGAAAGCCCCATCTACTCGTAAAGATGTTGGCAGTTCTAATGCAGGTTCTCTGAGCGTGCCTTGGTAAATTCATCGACGATTTCATTACCCGCCAAATCAGTCTGACCTGGGACAAGAACGTGCCTCAGATAATTACAGCCTTCTTATTACCTTCAGAGTAATTTTGTGGTCACGATTTAGAAAGTCTCTGCTGTGATCAGCCTCTCTATTCTTCACAAAACAGTCCTTTGCCACCAGAATTTTTCCGCTTGGAAAATAGATCATTATCTAACGAAAAGTAAAACACAAAGTTGACAGCCACCCAACATCAATGCGTCTAGAGAGGCAGAAAAAGCCCCTATAGAGCAGAGACAAACCGTTCAGGTGAAAGTAGCAGTGACAGGCTTATGTCAAAGTTTCTTTCATAGCTGAATGGCTGCTTGTTCCATACACCGACAGCTTTAGAAAGTTTTCGAAATGACATCTTTAGGAGAGAAATTTTCAATTCAGGATAGAAAATACTTAGCTTCGTCGTGAAAGGACATTGCGACGCATTTCGCTACAGAAGTCAGACAAGTCAGAACTTCTAGTGAAGCAAATGAGCTCTTGTTAGAGAAAATTGATTAAAAGATCAGTTCTAATAAAATAGTCGTCAGTTACTCCTTGTGCAATAATTAGAAACACATCATACATTGAGACTTGCCATTAAGCAGATATCTAACTAGCATAAACCGAAGTAGGGGAAACGAAATACCGCTCACAAACAAAGACGCCTCTTTCGTACACGATATCAATGCAGATAGAATCAGATTTTATATGCAGGTTTGTAACATACGAGTACAGGCGTACGTTTCTATATATATATGTATGTTACGGTTTCTCAAATGTTTGGTTAGTTTAGTTATGGGTTTATGTATATGCATATGTAGATTCCAGAAACCAAGAGACTCGTTACTCGTAATTGGGAGACTGATAGCGAAGATACTATAAACCTTCACTTAGGTTTTGGTTCTGGTTTTGAATGTTCGCAGGTTATAAAGACTAGTAAATAAAGGGCTCGGTAGGGCATTCCATAAATATGTTGTATCGCTAAAGATAGAATCCCATATGTCAGTAAGTGATCCTGAGGGTAAACTGATGACAACTTATTGCGAGTTAGATGTCACGTTTGAAGGGTAGATGTGATTTAACTCTTTAATTACGACTAAATTGCCAGGCTCGAGATTGATTGTGGGTTGTTGCCATTTGGGCGGCTCCTGTAGAGTTGTCAAATACTCCATATGCCACCTCTTCTAAAAGAGTTGGATCATGTTTTGGACATGGTTTCAGTCACTTTGCAGTTTTGTTGGTGTTTCCAGGTGACTGGGCTGACCACAGTTCCAGACTGTTAATAGTTCACTTGCGAGAAAATGACCTAGTGTTAGAGGGTTTAAATCAGTATCGGACACTGAACATAAAGAATGCGAATTTAACACAACTTCTAATTAACACAACAATGTGAACAATTTTTCAAATGTTATGATTGAATTTCCTCAAGCGCGTCGTAGCTGAGGCTTTATTGACTTGAGGTCAGCCTCCTAAGGGCCACCGAAATGTGGTGCGGATGAAGGGATAAAGTGCCATGCTATACTATCCTTGGCAAGAGCGGCACCAATGGTATAGTTGCAAAGATGCTTCGGAACTCATTTGTGAATAATATTGCGGCAAGTACATATATATAAAATGTTTCTCTCCTCAGCAAACAAACATCATCTTTGATGATGAGCAAAATCCGATTTGCAACTACTTACAGATGCTATTTGTGTAGATTTTTGCTTAAAAAAACATAAAGAACCCGAATTTATCCTACTCCACCTAGATTGTTTCTATATATAAAGGTGAGCGAACAGCCAGTGTGGAAGTTTTTATTAAATTAAAGACACATTTGTTGTAAAATCAATATAGAATTTTATTGATTAATAAAATTCGACCTATGGCAATTGTGAATGGAACACAACATCGTTCATGTGACCAACAAGGTCAAAATTTCCGTTGAATTTTTGAAGAATAAGTGGGTCAATGGAAGTCAATGGAAGCAGTTTCAGTTTGGATAAGATATTTGAGATCCGGAATTATTGGCATAGACCTTACTCTTCGAACAACCCCACAGGGAGAAGTCTAAATGTGTCAAATCGCATGACCTTGGAGGCCAATCAACTTCTCCTCTAACCGAAATAATACGATCTTCAAATTTCGTATGCAAATTTTATGTGCAGGGATTGCCAAAATACAATTTACTCAATTTTTGGAAAAAAATAGCGTCAACATGTTGCGGTAACGTGCTCCATTCGCTTTAACTGCATCTCCAGCCTCATCTTCGAAGAAGTACGCGCCAATCATGTCGCCAACCCATAATCCGCACCATACAGTGATTTTATTGGGATGCATTGGTTTTTCATGAATCTCGTAAACGTCTCTGAAACGAAAAGTCTGTTTATTTACGTATACCCATCCAAAAATGGACTTCATCGGAAAAGATAAAATTCGATGACAAATTATCCTTGCGATCCAACATCTAGTTAACAAGCCGCCGATGCAATTATTGTGTGATTTGGATGTTATAGGCGTGCAAATGAATTAAACCTCGCCGTAAAGTGCCATAAGTGAGGCTCAATTGTTGACTTCGGCGACGAATTGAGGTGCACTTTCGCTCCCAGTTATTATGTTTTGGCGAAACCGAAACGCTACCCCATTGCACGAATTCCAGACTAACTAGGGCGATTATGATGACCGAAAAAACCACGAATTTTACGAAATGTTACTTTTACAGATCGCCAATTTTCGTAATAAGTTTGAATAACAAAAATTCATTGTTGCGTAGGAAATGACTCCATAACTAAAATTATCGAAGATTGTACGACATCTATCAAAAAGCTCTACCACATCGAAGTCAGTAAATCACAGTAATTGACTGCAACATCCACATCATCTGTTGGCTCACCCTTTACACAAAGAGGAGAGAGCCTGTTGAAATACTCTCATACGGGTTAACATTTTTGTTTGTGTGTAGCGTAGAAACACTATAACACTTCTTGGTAGTTGTTTAATCCGTCAATTCGCTTCGCAACTAGCTCTTTTCCATATAAAGCTCTATCTTCACAACATCTGGCTTAAATCGCCGCCCATAACATCCTTTCGCGCCTCTACTGTCTATGCTTTTAACTGAACATTCGAGATACCAAACTATGCTATACAAGAAAGAGTAAGTGACTGCCTATATTGGAAAACTTCCGCAAAAGCATTTATCTAATAGTGTCCATCAGGATGTATCTGATTACTCGTCACATATGTTACGAATCAAAAAATAATATAACAACTTCGAACATGGTCGCTTTTCTAGAACAAAAAGATTAGATTGATAATTTAATTCAGAAATATAGGAAATGCGTCTTAAAACCTTTAGATCCTTGCTAGACTAAGTGGTTGAGGATGGGAAAGAGGTTTGGCGAATTGTATTGCCGTATATTGCTCTGCGTAACCATTGACCTTCATCGACCTCCAAACTCTGAATTAAACTCACTGAAAGGGACTGCTTCTGCGAAGCCTTGCAACACATCTTTTTGGTCCAAATAAATATGATCACCCTCTTTTCCGCAGGGTTTTAAAGCACTTGTCGATACTGAACAATGGTTTTCCTTTTTGCAATGCTGTCTTGCTTGTTTTTGATAGTGAATTGGAACTGAGGTACGATTTTACGGATTCACACTTTCGCACTAATCCCGCCGCCTTGAGTTTTTTCTTCCTTCTCATGAATCACGACTTTGTTGCTTTGTTGGTATGGTATACCCTGAATTTGAGTTGTTATTAATTGTTACATTATGTTACCATTTGTCTACGGATTTTATACCACAATAAACTTTTTCGTTGTTTCTCGTGAGTTGATATTCACTTAGAATTATTTTTTTGTTTGGTCTGAGTTCCAAATAAACTTCGTCTCTTAAATTTCTTAATTTTTTTTGTTTTTCCTTTTTTTCAGAAAGTTTTCTTTATACACAATCAGAATATTTTTTTTCTTTCCTATTGACAATTTTCTCGGGTGTGTACTTTTAGAATCTATTGAACCAACAACCAACTGTGAGTACAATGGGTATAAGAGGTCACAATAGCGCAGGGAAAATACTTAAATATTTTAAGCGACATTACGAAGGTTGCCCTGAAGACGATCAGCATTTTGACCAAGTGGTCCAAGCTGTGGTCTCAACGCTAACCATTCCAAAATGGAATTGGTTGTTTTTTACCAGAATGCGCAAGATACCGAAATTCAGACTGCCAAAACTCAACGGAATGGAATTATCCCCTTCGGACAGGCCGAAGTATCCATGTGTAATTCTGGACAAAAAACTAAATCTAAGATCTGAAATCTTAACGTAGCGGAAAGAATCAAAAACGCATATACCATAATGCTCTTTTTATCTGCAAAAGATCGGTTGGAAAAATTTGGGGCTTAAAACCTGCTATGGTGTACTGGCTGTATACGGTATTGGTAAGACCCATACATACACATGGCGTACTAGTATGGTGGAAAATAACAAAGAGAAAACGGTTTACGGAAAATTAGCTGCGGTTCAAAAACGGCTTCCATAGCCATAACAGGTGCACCTGCCTTTACCTAACACCACTCGCTAATTTGGGTCACTTCAATAGCAGTAGTTTCGGACATGGCACGGTCCTAGCGGAGCTACTGCCATGCAATCTAATTCTAATGGATGGATTTTCTTCCTTGGTCGACTTCGACATTCCGTATGATATCAAGTTTTTTTTTAAAAAAAAGAACTTAACACTCAAGTGGGTATGAATACACTTATAATGCCTCAGCATGTGTTAAGTTTTTTGGAAAATTGAATAGAGAGAGAAAGAAAGATGTTTGGGCTCAGTGGTTATTTCGCTCCATGGGTGGCATCCAACATTTAATGGGGAGACTAAATTCTTAGTGGAAGTTGGCTTGATGTTGATTTCTAGTCAACCACTCGTCTTACTTGATTTCCGTTAACTGAAAAAAATGTATGATATGTCTTTCGTCCGAGGCTGGGATTCGAACACCGAACCTTCCGATTTGGAAGCCAGTCCACTACCACTTGAGCCACGGTCACACACTATCCGGAGAGGGAAGATTGGCAAAAAAAAATGCAATAATCAGGTCAAGTGAAATTTCAATATTCACAAATCTTTCGAAACTAGAAGTGTCTATAATACTACCGGTCGCAAGATTTGCCTTCCAATCACAGGCTCTGGCTGTCCTCAGGGCGGCTGAGCTAATGCCGATGAGATCGGTAACCGAAAGAGATGTCGCTATCTATTTTTATCGCTATCGCTATCGCACAGTGCTCAAAGCATTATGCAGTCAGAACCGGGTGAGATTGTGCTGGGTGCCAGGACACTGCTGTATAGGGGGAAATAAATAAGCGGATGAGCTTACAAGCAGAGGAGGGCTACTCGACAATAGTGAGGTTGCTAACATCAAACTACCCCTTTGCATAGTAAGGGGCACTATCGAGAAAAAATTCATAAAGACTGCGAACCTAAGGTGGTCAAGTCTTGAAGGACACAGGCTATCCAAGCTCTCTGGCCACTTTCTGAGGGCAAAAAAAAGACCTTGGGGTTAATAAAATTAAACATGGATAAGCTTAGGACAATAATAGGAATCCCGACATGACACTGTCTCCTTCGGAAACACGCAAAGAGACTCAAATTATCAGATACTGATACTCGTATTTGCAGATTTTGCGGTGATCTGCAAGCTGTTGACGACATAACACACATACTGTATGAATGCGAGGCAATATCGCGTTGCCGGAAAAAATTTTTAGGGAAATACCTTTCCGAAGACCCAGAGGAAATAGACGGCACGATCTTTTTTGGCTTTTGCAAGGAAACTAGGTGTTTCAGCAGAGAGATTGTTTAGGTTTTTGTCATTTGAAGAACAATTCAACTGGTTCCACAGGGATCGCGATGGGGCCGTTTTGTTGCTTGGTGTCTGTTTGATGGCATATCCTAACCTAACCTAACTTACAACTGACCACTGGTTTCCATTCAGTCTTCGCTTGACGCCTCGTATCACGTTTTATTCCCCAGTGCCTACCGAATCATCTTGTGATTTTCATATTACAGGTCATTCAGCCTTAGAGCAAACTTTGCAAACTGAGCAAACAGATGTGTTTTATGGGGAACAGTAGAAAACTCGTAGGCATGTACCAAAGGCGTTACGAGTTTAACAGGAAACATCGCCTGGAATGGGATATTCCAGATGGATTGAAACAGAGATAAAGGACCAGCTTGTGGTAGTCGCTAATATTTACTGCTAGGTTATAATTCAAGATTGCGCGGGCATAATACCGTTTATTTTGCTTTGCAGAATTAACCACCAATTTAGAAAGAACTACAATACATACATACGTACTCGTATGTACACGTACATATATGGACATACATAAATACCAGGTTGTAGTCTCCCACAAACTCCAATTCAAGTCAAATGAAGTATTGAGGAACATGATCTTAGGATTACGCTTTGATTAAATATGCAGTTCGTACATTTTTATCCCATCCAATTTGAATATATCGGCGTTGAAATAATGCACAAATAACCACACAATTTATTTGAATAGAAGAAGACGCATCCAATGGGGGAATAATGGAAAGTAGTATGAAAAGCTTAGTCAGCACAGACAATTCTCGATAAATGGAGGGAGTATAAGCATCGGCGTTGAACAGAAGTGAAACCAGTTCTAATGTTGAAATTGAAAAGTGGATTAAGGGTAGTGATAAAGTGGTTTAAGCAAGAGTGGATTCAGCAAAGTAAAGTGGTTGATAAAAGTGATTGAATTGTAAATTGTTTTTAGCTGTGTTGAATGAAATAAGTTCTATCTTTTTAGCCCACACACACATTCTACAATATTTATCATTTCGCAGGATCCGGCAAAGCCAACTTCTTCTTAAATCTGTTCAGCTAAGTAATTCTGTCATTTCTGCGTTTAAAGTTGAATATTCTATTGCCTGAATGTTGCTTCTATTTATTTTTATTAATTGATCGATCCTGGTTTTCTATTTATTTTGTCCCCAATTTGCCCGAGTGCCCACTTCAGCTGTCTTCATGGTGGGGCGGTTTGTAGAGGCTGATTGCTAGTTTCTATACTTGTCCTTAGTTGGTGCTTAACCAAAAATTGTGCGCATTTATCGGTTGTGATATGCAAGTATGGAATTATAGGGCAATGATGCGGCCGACTGCAGTTCTTATTTTGGCTAAGTCGTCACTTATTTTCACAATCCATATAGACGAATGAAACACACATTAAATATAATTTATTAGCAACAGAAAGCTAAGAATACGACTATGTACATAATATTTGGTAGTCCCGCCAGAGCATTTGTGCCCAAAATTCCACAAATCTAGAATTTTACTCATCGTAATTATACTGTCTTATGGCCACTGCAATAGCTGTGATAACCACTGCTTGGGCTTTGTGTACAATTATTTCTTCGTAAGCAGGGCTATATTTACATTAGCAAAGGTTGAAGAATTTCCGGAACCATCTCAATGGGATTGTGTTACCTGTATTCCCTCCAACTTGCAGTAAGTTAGTTCTGTTGTACTGAACTCGTGGCATTTGGAAATTTCAATTCGAAAATTTTTCTAGAGTTTTGATTTGCAGAGAATTCAATATTCTATCAATACTGTGGAAGATGTCACAGTAAGTTGATAAAGGAGAAACTTTGACAGGAACAGTGGGCAATGTACGATTATATATGGTTATTTTGGCATTACAAATAGTAAGAAGGAGGGCGACGGGAGAGTTAGGTTCATCAGTGCATTATTTCAAAAGTTAGGGAAAACATACATACATAATACATATGTATATGTAAATAGTTCTTTGGGGTCTGGTGAAATGGCGAAATAGTGATATGCTTACCAGGATGCGTCTTGCTATAGCAATGTTGTTTCATGTCATTGAGCGTCCATAACCAAAGTCCAGTTTAATCTCATCGCTTTACATATTTCACTAAACTAACAAACCGCGTTGTCTGGCAGAGTTACACAAGCTGTCAAAGCTCCGCTGTTGATGACAGTGCAGTTATATGTTTCACCATGGAACTGGTGATTTGCCAAGACATTGCAACACCATTAAGGGTTTCGAAAGCTTTGTACTCACCTTTTGGCTTAGCTCGGGATCGGTAAGTTGGATAGATTGACCCAGCTACGTTCCCAAGCGTGTTCATTTCGTTTTTTTTAAGTACCTCGATCCTTGCATCCTTTTCAAAATTCGTTTTGAAACACTTGTAGACTGAGTGTAATCGTTTGACAATAATTCTTAACTTGGTATTCCCTTAGCATACCTGTTGGATAGGGATAAGTATTATGTTAATTATACAAATCGTGCTTATTTCCATTTGAAATAAACGTTGGCCGGGAGCACACATTTCTGATGACGAAATTAAATGACGTTATTGAGTTCAGAAGTTGATAATCTTTCAATTTGCATGATGCTACCGCCCCAATAATTATTTTAAGCAACAATATTGCATCAAATTTTGAGATCGCACCTTAATATCCATAAACAGGCATGGCGATCACCTAATCACCAAACCGTTAACCAAATTGACGATGTTGTGACCGATGCAGGACAACGACGAGCGACAAACATGGTCTCAGAATACTACTCGTACTTCGTTTTAGCCAATACACGTCTTCAGATATTTTATAAGCTACAATGAAGAAGAAACACTTATTTATTTCCAAAGTCATCTATTTTACTTAGCTTAGCTAAGCTTAGCCTTAGCTTTTTCAAAGCTCAGAACGATAAAAGGATCATTCTTAATTTCTTATTGTTACTTTAGACGTATGAGCATAGCTTACGTTTTCCTGAGTTGCTTCGGAATTCAGGACCTAGGTTCAAGGTATTTACGAGTGTACATAGTCTAAAGGTTTCCCAATTCAAAGCATCGAATAAGAGGTCTTATTTGAAGGGCGATTCTCATGATTTTGAATTTATATTAACTTAATTTGTAGCTCTCATTTGTTGCAGTACCCGTACACCCGAACCTTGTAAAGCAAACAATAAATGAAGTAGCAGAAGCGCACTGTTCGAAGGAGTACAAAAGAAAACTATGGGGATATATGGGGTTAATATTCTTTTTTTTTTGTATCCCAAAATATATTGACACCTGTCAGGTTAAGACATCAAGTATAGCCTCAGCCAGGCATTCACCGTGTTAGGACCTCTGTTGAACCTCGCAACACGTGTATACCTATTGATTTTTTATCGTTTGTCTACATTTGAAGTGCCAAACTATTCCCGCTTATGTGGGGCGAAATGAAACATTTAAAAAGTTACCGGAATTTATTCAGAAAATTAAAAATACATGTTTATTCATCTAAATCTATATTGTTCTCTTCAAAGTAATCTCCATCGACTGCAACACACTTATGCCAGGGCTTGATCTAATCCTCGAAACATTTTTTATATTCAGTTTTCGGTATGTACATTCATGCTTCCTGCGATTTTTCCGTCACTTCCTCTCGGCTGCTGAAACGCGTTCCCTGTAGTTGTTTTTTAACTCGATTGCACAGAAAGAAGTCACAGGGAGCCAAATCAGGTGAATTCGGTGGCTGTTGGATGCTATTTGTTGCATTTTTCGTCAAAAAAATACGAATAATGATGGCACTGTGCGACGGTGCGTTGTCATGGTGCAAAATCCACAAATCTGCCCACAATCATGGTCTCTTTCAGCAAATTGCTTCACTCAACGTCTCATAACGCCCAAATAATACTCTTTGTTTACTGTCTGGCCTTCTGGCAAAAATTCATGATGCACTACACCGTTGTAATCCATGACAACCGTGAGCATTGCCATCTTTTTTGACTGAAAACGACGTGGTTTGGAAACCCAATCAATTAATCTCTTATCTATGCCAGACGATGACAACATATAATTACCAAAGTAAACACAACCAAAATAATAATTCACAACACCCAAGTTCTCTATGGTGCTTGAATGCATCAACCTATCATCAGCGTAGTCACATACACAATTCCACTCCCCTTGAACTTAAATCAAACAAAGGTTATATCCATAACTTCCCGCATAATTCTACGGCAAAACAGGACATTGGTCTTTTAATTAAAAGCAACATTCTCCATACAGTAATCATTATTAATTCTAGTATTTTAACTACAACAGTTCAAATTAATTTACTTCTGTGAAATTTGAGTTGTTTCCCTTTTTATCCATCCTGATCAGCGATTCTCAGAGTATGGCCTTGAAACTATTCTTAACCAAGTTTCCACTTCCATTTTGCTTGTTGGGGATATTAACGGCTGGAGCGTTTTATGGGCTTTTCATAAACAAATTTTCGGAGTGCCATTTTAGAAGATTTTATACTCAACTCCAACCTCATGGTTATAAATAACGGCTCAGCGAAACATTTTGCAACACACAGTGCCTTTACACACGACATCAGCTGTTGTTCATCCGTGAACATCTTAGAAAAATTTTGACGATCTTCACAATAGTGATCATTTCCCAATTATTGCAGGTATAGCAATAAATCCAGCCAAAACAGAGTCGCCCCGCATTCCGAAATTTAAAACTAACTTGGCCAACTGGAACAAGTTTCAGTCAAATATTATAGAGATTCTCTTTAAAATGATACCCTCCTCTAATATAAATAAAAAAGGCGCTTCGATTCCAACATCACTATTCCTCAAATTGCTCCCTTCTGCTCCAATACGTTCCGTGGTGGAGTTCCATTTTAAATACACTCAAACCTGAAAAAATTAACACATTGTGATTTTTCAAGAAACATCTCATCAACAGCAATCAAAGCCCACTGAAAAGCGAATGCTTTATTCAGGAGAGAAATGAAATATGCGAAGATAAAAGCCTATATGATTTCACCTCAACATTAAATCCAAACTCTTCCCTCGACAAAATTTGGCATAATAGGAGTATTCGCTGCCTAACTGGGAACGCTGTCCCACGTTCTGTTAAATGCATAGAAACACCAATTGGTCCTATCTCCTGCCCTTTATAGATAAGGCAATAATTTTTTCGCAAATACTTGGTCCTCTCTATACATGTAGTCCAAATCGATACAGTTCAAATCTATCAACTAGGCACATAGAAGTAGCTATAACAGAGGTGGAACTCGGTAGCTGTCTTAGTAAACTGAAATTTAAAACACCAAGCAGGGATCGTATCTCTTACCCCATGCTGAAAAACTTGCCTCTAGGCTTCGCCGTTTATGTATTGGGTCTACAAGTAAGTTTCCAGCGTTTTTTTTCCAAAATTTGAAGTTTTATTATGAAAACATAGTTACAATGCTTTATTCAAAGTATCGTCCATCGGAAGCCACAACTTTCCCCCATCTTTCTGGCAATTTATGAATTCCGGACCAAAAAAATTTCTCGTCTTTCGAGCCCAAGAACGTATCGAGCCAATTTTTGATTTCCTCTACTGAGCTGAAGCGTATTCCCGTAAGAGCGTTCTGCATCGAACGAAACAAGTGGTAGTCAGATGGTGCCAAGTCTGGACTGTAAGGCGGGTGAGGCAGAATTTCCCATCCACTATTTTCCAAATAGTTTTTCACCGAAACCGCAACATGTGGCCGAGCGTTGTCGTGATGAAAAATGAAGGACTCTAGCCTGGTCTCATATTCTGGCCGTTTTTCTTTTAATGCCCGCTTCAAACGAATTAGTTGGGTTCGATATAATGGTCCTTTGATGGTTTCACCACTCGGAAGCACTTTGTAGTATACGACACCCTTTTGATCCCACCATATGCAGAGCATGACCTTATTCACGTGAATATTTCGTTTCGGCGTCGATTGGGCGGGCTCGCCGGGCTTTGTATACGATTTTCTGCGTTTAAGATTATCGTAATAAATCCATTTCTCATCACCAGTGACAATACGATGCAAAAATGATTTATTTTTATACCGCTGCAGTAACATTTCGGACATGCAAAATCGCCGTTCGACGTCTCGTGGCTTCAATTCGTACGGCACCCAGTTTCCAACCTTTTAAATGAATCCCAGTGCTTTTAGGCACAGGGAAACGGCTTGTTACGTGACGCCCAATGATGCAGCAAGTTCTTCTTGAATCTGACACGGATCCTCATCCAGTAAAGCGTCCAATTCCTCGTCTTCAAAACTTTTCGACTTTCCGGGGCGATCTTTGTCTTCAACTCCAAAATCACCACTTTTGAACCGTTTGAACCACTCGCGGCACGTCGATTCACCAATACATTCCGCCCCATAAGTTTCCGAAAGCAAACGATAGGCCTCAGCCGCACTTTTTTTCATATTAAAGAATAAAAGCAGCGCTTCCCGCAAATGACGTTTATTTGGCTGGAAACTTGCCATGATTTTGCTCGATAAAATGTACGACACCGATAGAACTGCTCAAATATAACGCTGCAAAGTTGTTGACAGGTACAAAACCTACAAATAAAACACATGGGGTCTGACTTTTCTGCCCGGGATCCACTGGTGGCGCCTTCTCTGACAAACGCTGGAAACTTACTTGTAGACCCAATATATAGCAACATTTTTCATACCGGTATACTTCCTAAAAGTTAGAAATAAGCCTAAAAAACCAATAAACACTTTTGGACCATTTCGCCCAATTTCCCTTCTTCCCTGTTTATCGAAGGTTTTAGAAAAATCAGTTGCAAGTCGCTTTCTACGGTTTATCGATTCCAAAAACAAATTAGCTCTAAACAAATTGCCTTCATACCTGATAAGAGTTGTGCCGATGCCTTATTACATATCGACTTTCATATCTCTAATTCCTTGTCATCGCGGAATCACGTCACACTTCTATCATTAGATTTCGAACGGGCCTTTGATAAAATTGGCATTCTTGTTATAAATAACAAATTAAAGGCATTTGGTATCGGTCCTAAGATGTTTGACTACAAAAAATCTTTCTTTCTAATAGAAAAATTACAGTAAAATTTAGCAACTTTTTTTCATCAAATCTTCTCCTTCACAATGGCATTCCCCAAGGATCCGCCCTCTCAGATATTCTTTTTATAATTGCTTTGAAGAGATAAGTAAAATAAATTGAAATTATTGTACGAGTATATACAAACTTCTAGAACACTGTATGCGGATGAAATTGTTATCATGTGTCTCAATGGTCTAGTTCAAGCTAAAGCTACCATATCTGAAGTTCTTAAAGATATTTTAAACTGGGCAACGAACTTTGGCGCTAAACTTTCATTAAATAAATGTAAGGTACTGCATGTTTGTCGTAAGCTTTCTTCTCAGCAATTCAATTTAAATGTTCATAACGTAAACATACAGAATGTGAATAACTTACAAATTTTGGGGATAATATTTAATAAAAAATTCAACTGGAAACCACATTGTATAGAACTTAGGGAGAGCCTAGCTGAAAGAGTCCAGATTGTTAATTACTTAGCTAGGAACAAAATAAACGTAGTTTAACCGTTAGTCTTATCGCGAATATCACAAACACAATCCTTTAAAAAAACATTAATTTACGCTCTTTATTTGGTTGCTTATAGGCGTCTGTATTCTACAGTGTTTGACTTACGACTAATCTCCTACCTACCGGCAGACTCTTTTTCTAGTATGGCCACTTTACATTCGCTAGTTAGTGTTGCCACTTTATATTTCTTACATTCTTAGCACTTCCTCTGTCTGACACCAGCACCTTCGGTCGGCTATACGAATTAAAATAAGATTTAAGGCAGCTTATTACTTCACTTGTGTTGAAGTAATAAGTAAACGTGTCTACTACTAGGAACACATACTTCTTTTTCGCCCGTTTGATTGACACTGGGCCAAAGTGATCTACATGTATTATATGGAAGAGAACATTTCCTTTTGGTATATTATGCAAGTAGCCTTCGTGCTTTCCAAACTTAAGTGAAAATGCGATACACTTTAAGCAATTCGCTATGTGCGACTTGATTTTACTTTTCACCTGAGGGAACCAATATGTTTTCAGAACCGCGTCCAAGACTTTGTCGCAACCCACATGACCCATCTGGTCATGGTATACATGCAAAATCTTACTTTCCATCCCTATAGGGACTTAAAACATTATTCTTTTCCCCACTTTCCTACACACTAGTTAGTGTTGCCACTTTATATTTCTTACATTCTTATCAGTTTCTCTTCTATGGCTTGCTACAGTAGATGTAAATACTCTCTGTAACATAACAATACCTTTGGCTTTAAGTAAAATTGTCTACGGGCTGTTTATATATGGGAAATGTTCTAAGACAATGCTTAATCTCCTAAAATCAATGGATAATCAAGCCGTGAGGAGGAGCATTAATGCATACTGAACACCTAGAATCAAAGATATGATGGCTGAAGCGGGACTTCCCACTTTAGAGAAAGACAATCAGATAGTATTATCAAACTTCTCGCAAAATTCTCCTATAAGGATATCTGTTCTGCAATGAAATCAAAAAAAAAACAAGCCTCCTCCATCAACAATAGCTCGCACCATATTCACTTGCCATCAAACAAATGAAACATTTTTCTCCCTCTTATCCTCCCTGGTTCATAAAAAAATCCTCTATCTTGCTATCGCTGTTTGAATACAGCAAAGTCAACACAGATAGCAAAACATACTAGGCCTTATTTCTGGAAAGTATGTCAAAGTTTAAAATTAATGGATGGAATCCTATTTTCACGGATCGTTCAAAATCTGAACATATCACCTTCTTTGCTGTCACTTTGGAAAATGGTAGGTACTCGTATTTTGGTAGAAACCACAATTTCTTTTACCGCTGAAGCTTTCGCATTACTGGAAGCAGCAAAAATGTCTATGAAACTCCGTTGGGAAATTCATATTATGCACTGACAGTTTATCTGTTCTGATCGGCATAGGCAATCCTAACCCTAGAAGTGGACTTATTAACCCCACAAGGGATATAATAGTACATTACCCCAACAAAGTAAAACTAATTGCACAAGTTGCTCCGAATCTCCGTAAAATAACAACAGCTTCACCACACTACCCTCAGATTGTAGAAAAATCTCCAAAGAAACAGGTTGTAATAGCACCGCGGACTGCGGACACCAGACAAAGACACGAACAAACTTTGTCATCATCTATGAAATTATCAGCTAACATACCTCAACAACAACAACAACCGGCTGTGCTACTTACTGCCATTCGTATCCCACAACCAAATCAATCGCCGCAATTAGTTCCAACTACACCACAGCAGCAGGTTACAAAAACGAATGTTATTACTTCAAAAGCACAACAAAATGTTGCATTGGCAATGGCTGTTGCAGAAAAAATACCGACAGGACCGTTGCTTTACCAGATCCTAATGATGCTAAATCTAGTCCAATTTCCAAATATTATTACAGCAAATGATGATGCCTGGTTTAAGTTAAATTTTTAGTCCTTCGCAAAAAGTAAGCACACAATAGTTGCAACAATTAAAATCAGGACAAGTTGGTCGCGATGTGCAATACCCACATACCACCGCATTCAGGAAATTAGCTATAATTAAAACACCGCAGCTGGTAACAATTTCATCTGTGAGTTAAAATGTTAACATTAGTACAAAAGCTAGTTGGAATGATCCTTCGATTTCGACAAGGCCCTATCAAAAGAAATACGCAAAGCTGGAAAGCTAAAACATCTAATCAAAATAACAACCCTGAACTAGCAATCGGTGCACCCATATCTTTTTCACCAAAAATACCTTCTCCTACTCTTGCTTGGAGAACGGGGAATATTTTTGACGTCTTAAAGATCTCCAAAAATCAAGAAAGTAAAGAAGCAGACCTTGAACAATATGTGTACAATTTTACCTGAAACCACTTTAAATACCACTATATCAAGCGAAAGTTTAAAACTCGATGATTCACCACCTTCCTCAATAAATATTACATTAGTATTAGAATGTTCTCTTACTTCGACGCCATCTAAGCCCTGAGCTTACAATAGATTTAAAGGGTAAAGAGACCGAAACGACAGAAAACATATCTGAAACTTCATCCACTGACAGTACTGATATCGCATTGTCGCCCACCGTTAACACAACGTTAGCTGAGAATGATATTCTGCAAAAGAGTGCTATCAGTCCGATTCTGTCTCAACCAAAGACAATTCCTTTTCCAGCAAAACATGAGTCAAATTTTCATTTTTGTCAGCAAGGAATGCGCCGTCACGATGGGGTTTGTCATTGGGATAAGTGTGATAAAAAACATGAAAGTAGTTCGATCATCTGCAAACGCATCATGTAAACTAACAAATTGGACCATTTGCTTGCTTATGGCTAGGTTGTAAGGTTTACGGAAGAGAATCATGTTCAAGGCGGTGGTTGGAATAACATGCGCTATCTCATGATGGTACAAAGCACTTCAAGTGCATTGTTGATGGATGCGGATTAAGATTTGTTTCACAGCTTATATTGCAAAAGCAAAAGCAAAAGCAATAGCATTTGTAAACGAACGTCAGATCACCAAATTCCGTAATTATTAAGAAAAAATGAGAAGAAGTTAAGATATCGCCGACAATCATGTATTTATTGTTCGATTCCTTCGATGCAGGTATTATGGAAGGATTACAACACCACCTTAGACAAATAAATACTCTAACCAATGGTGATAATTCTATGTATAACATTTAAAGGAGAAATCATTATGCGTCGAAAAAATTTAAAAGGTATTGTGTAGTGCTACATCCAGTGGGCACCACCCAAAATAATCTCTAATGAATGGTTATCTGATAGTGGTAAACCTTTTATTAAAACACTTTCAATCAATCGAATGCAGCCGAACGAAAAACGAACATTGAGTCATTGCTTAGCTTTGCGTATCTTATGCCACACTCACCAAATTTATGCCAAAGTTTTCATTTATTAAATGGACAAGCCCAACAAAATTATACCACAAGTTATACCAACAGCCAATCAAATGCAATTAAAGAAGACACTACTTATGGAACGTGTCTTAGTAACAGCATTAAAAATTCCAGCTTAAGTAGTATAAGTAATCTTATCTAAAAATCGCCACAAATAGAACTGAGACAAAAGCAATCGCGTAAGTCACCAAAAAGGATAAAATCATCGTGAGCTCTAAGGCAACAATATAATGTGGATTCCAGGCCACATGGGCATGCAAGGTAATGAGTTCGCTGATAAGGCCTCAAAATCGTGCATTAATACTCCCGTTTTTACTTTTAACATATTTTCAAAGCTCGATCTGCAAAAACAAATCACCAGAAAATTAAAAATGAGTCGGCTTTTGGATTGGGAAAGTCAAAATAGTCACTACACAAAAATCAACACCAACCGTTGCACTCCCATCTACCCCACCTCTACCACCAAAGCAATGAATGCAAATTTCATCCGGATTCGCTTAGGGCACACTATCCAAACGTACCAACACATTTTGAAGAAGAGCAATCCAACAAAATCCACAATCTGTAACAACATCATTGACATATCACACATCTTCGGACAAACTGCGTCACATAGCTCCAGATCATTCAATGCAATAGTTCCTGGTAATCAATCAGCCTACGTCTTTCTCAGTACCATCAACCATATACCATATACAAAATATTTAATTAGGGTTTTAAGACTAGGGATGGTGAAGGAGATCGAATTTGAGGGAATGTGTGCTGCGATTAAAATCGAAAATACAAAGTCTGGAGTTTACTTTACGCAGCATACGGGATATTGGTTCGTTACAGCCATATGTGTTGCGGAGCAACAGAAGTCTGAGCGCCAGGTGGTGGCTGATATTGAATTGGCACTGCAACTGCTTAGTATCGTCGGTGTTTGTGTTTACTGTGTTTCAGGGTAGCGAATTCATGGTGGACGTAGCCAATATACGCGGGCTAAAAAGTAATCACTTTTCTGCGTACGTCCACGTCTGTAAGTAGCGACCAGCTGTTTTGGCACTTAGTGAAACACAGGTAGATCCCAGCCCACACCTCTCAGATCACTCTGATCTGAAGCTATCTGGCTACGAACTAGTACCACTATTCTTTCTCCATCGCCATTTATGTGCGTAGTGATGTACTTACCAAATTCCACCACAATGTAGTCCCTGTTCCTATCCGGAATTCAATTTCATGTGGTTAAAATTCCATCTCCTTAAGCAAATTATCCACAATTGCTTTATTTACAGAAGCCCCAAACTAGACAGCAACTCGACCTTTAACGAGTTTGATGAGCTGTCTGACTCCATTCAAAGAATTGTATCCCTGTATTCTCATACTGAAATTGTGATTACGAGCGATTTCAATATACACAATTCTGATTGGCTTCGACATTCTGGACAGACAACACCCAAAGCACGGTGTGTTGAGATCTTCGCTGCGGAAAATAATTTGTAAATGAGCCCACAAGAATACCAGACGTTGATAGTCATACCGCCAACACACTGGACTTGTTTTTAACTTTTCACCCTGACCAGTACTGCGTTGATGTGCTCTCCCCTCTAGGCTCGTCGGACCATTGTCTCATATCAGCTAAATTCTCGTATACCCACCACACAGTTAGAGAAAAGATTCCTAAAAGAACCGTATGGCAATACGAGAAAGCCAATTGGAGTGGACTTAAGAACTTCTTTAGGAATTTTAACTGGTCGTTATGTTTCCTCGATAACGACGTGCATGCCGCTGCTGACATGATCACAGAGACTAATCTCTTTGGTATGAGATGCTTTATCCCTCATCGGATGAAGAGTATCAAACCGACTCGTCTCGAGCTGTAAAGAGGTTGTCAGCGTTAGAGAATTGTTTTTTCAGTCCTACAAGACCAACTCGACAGAGGAAAACCGAAAAAAGTTTCATGAAATGACTGCAACGTCTTTCTCAAGCGTTTGAAATTTCTATACGACCAAAAACTGAGGAAAAAAATACTGCGATGCCCCAAAGGCTGTAAAAATTTTTGGTCATTCGTCAAAAACATTAGAAATTCTGTCAACGGCCTCGCCATACTGAAAGCATCGGTTCACACTAGATCACCGAAATCAAGCGGTGTTGGGCGCGGTAAGTACGTAGGTGGATGACCACATGGGAACTCAGTACTCCGCGTGCGCCACATGGGCATAGTACCTCGGCGTTAAGTCCCGGACCCTACAAATGAATTTGTATCGTTCCCTTGATAATAATAATAATAATAATTAGAAATTCTGCCTCATTATCCATCCTAACGCTCATTTACAATGATATTCCAGCTGTTAGCTCTTTGGACAAGGCCAATCTGCTTGTTGCACACTTTGCGGCTAGTTCAACACTCCCAGATTGTGCTTTGTCCCCGCCTACACTTGAATGCGTCGAATCTACAATGGGACGAATCTACTTTCGCACTCCTGTAGTACTCGAGTAGTACTTAAAGATCTCAACATGCATAAATCCGCTGGTCCAGATGGTATATCTCCCCTTCTTCTGAATAGGTGTTCTTCCACGCTGGCAAAACCACAGCGTAAGCTTTTTCATCAATCCTACTCTTTACGACTCTTTCCGAGCAGATGGAAAACAGCATTTGTCCAGGCCGTCCCTAAAAAATCTTCTTTTCTCTCCTCCTACAGACCTATTGCACTTACCTCCCTTCTTTCCAAGGTCATGGAAACGCTGATAAGCCGTCAGCTCATGAAATATCTCGAGACACGAAAACTTCTCAATGACCGACAATATGGTTTTCGTAGCAACAGGTCCACTGGTGATTTGATGGCATGTCTCACCGAAAAGTGGAATCAAAGCGTACATCAATCTGGCGAAAACAAGATAGTTGCACTTGATATTTCTAAGGCATTTGACAGAGTTTGGCATCAGGCTCTCTTGTCGAAAACGTGTGTTTTTGGGGTCGACGACTCTCTTCTTCAATGGATTAGAAATTACCTTTCGGAAGTTTCAATTCAAGTTGTCTTTGATTGCTACCTCTAATCCAAGTTATTCCTTTGCTGACGACAGTACTCTCTGCTTCTCATATTCGTTCCCGGACTCACGTCCTTGCTGTAGAACGGGAACGGCAACGTATGTTTAGCTCATTAAATTCCGATATTAACAGCATAACTAATTAGGGGACCACTAACAGAATAGAATTTTGTGCTTCCAAAACTCAATGCTGTCTGCTGTCATTAAAGCGAAATTCAAATACCCAGCCATTATCCATGAATGCCACTTGCATCGTCGAAACCGATAAACTTTCCATTCTCGGTATGTGTATCAGTGACAACTTACGTTGGAATGACCACATATTCGATGTCGCCAAAAATGCTGCATAATGTCTAGGTTTCCTCAAGCGATGTAAGAAATATTTTACCCCCTCTGATCTGGCCACAATATATAAGTCATTCATCCGCCCAAAACTGGAGTACAATGTCCATATCTGGTCAGGTGCTCCTAAAACATCTCTGCGATAAAACTAATTGGTGATACTAATGTCAGTCAGTCAATTGACACCCTCGAACACCGACGTAATGTCTCCTGTCTCACTTTGTTTTATCGCTATTAACACCACCAGTGCTCCATTGAAATCGCCAGTAGCATTCCGCCCATTCAAACTTTCAACCGTAACACCCGTCTCGCTATGAATGCTCATCTGTATACCCTCAAGCCCATTTTCGGACGAACTCTAAAATATCGTGATTCTTTCCTAAGCCGTACAACTCGCTTATGGAATGCCCTGCCGACCTCTGTGTTTCCTGGTAGTTATAACTTGCAAACATTTAAAAACAATGTACATCGGTACCTGTTTTTTCTTCCTCCCCAAATTTCCTTCGCCCGCGCTGTGTATGAATATTTTAAGGGTACAAAAACCCCTTGAGCGCGCGCCGATTAAAAAAAAAAAAAAACTCCATTCGACGGAGCATTGGCCGATGAGTTTGGCGGTGGAGGCTGTTGTGGTGGCGGTTGATGGTGAGTGTAAGGAGTTGGTGGTCCCGACGGACCGGCGGACGGTGGCGATGAGTACGCCGGTTGTTGTTGTGTTGGTGGTCCACTTGTGGCCGTTTGAGGTGGAGCATACTAAGTGGGTGGGTGGGAGGAGGGAGGTTGGGAAACTCGAGGCTGTGATGGAGCATTTGAGGGTACATTCGGACCGTTATTGGCTGTGACAACTTGATTGAGTGATGTTGTCTGTCCTGGACTGGACGAGGAACCATATGAACTGCCGGACGCTCCACTGGGCGGTGCACCAGTGGTTGGTGATGGCTGTGGTACTACTTTATTTGGTCGTGATGATGGTGGATGTCCCATTGCATTTGGCTGCTGTTGTTGCTGCTGGGCAGATGGAGGATATCCGCCGGGACCTTGTTGATACGGCGGTTGTTGTGGCTGCGGCGGATATGGTGGTTGAGTCCCGGCTCCTGCTTGTTGGTAACCAGGTTGTCCAGGTGGCTGGATCTGTGGCTCAGCAGTTTGACCGTAGTTCGGACCAGCATTTGCGGCACCATACCCATAGCCCATAGGTGGCGGTGGACCGCCGGCATTCTGCGGAGGATATTGACCTGGCTCCTGCGCTCCTGCCGGAGGTCCGTACATCTGTGGTGGCGGTTGCGATTGCTGATTACGAGGAGGAGGAGGATATGATCCCGGTGCCGGGCCTTGGTGCTGCGAAGTATTCGTATAGGGATGATTTAGTGGAGGCGGCCCACCGCTGGAAGATGTCGGCCGTATGCCAGCATGATGGTAGCCCTGGCTGCTAAGCGGGTATCCCTGAGTTGGAGGCCCATAAGGTGGCATAGCACCCAGATAACAAGTATGTGGTTGCTAAGGTTGCGTTTGGGGCGGACATCCGCGGTACTGCGACTGCTGCGGTGGTTTCTGTGGTTGTGGTTGCCCTCCAGTTCGTTGTGGTTGTTGGCTCTTCTGAGTTGATGGAGGTGGCTGTTGACCAGGTCCACCGTATCGTGGTGTCGATACGGAACATTTCCGGGCTGTTGTTGGGCCCCGGCTAGAGGTTATATAGCACTTCCTCCTTGTGGCTGTTGTTGTTGTTGCTGCTGCTGTTGTAGTCCAGTCGGCGACTGAGATTGCTGCGAGTTAGGTTGTGGCATGTTTGCGTGCGTTGTCGGGGCTGCTGATTGGCATTCGGGTATGGCAATTGAGCGCTAATTTGAGGTGATGGTACCCCCGGTTCTGAAGGACCATGACCGTGGGGCGGCATACCCAGACCGCCTGCCTGTGGAGGAGGACTACAGGGTGATAAAATTAGAGGATCGTTCTAAGGTAGAACTCGAAGAGCAAATCGAAGAAAACGACGCTGGATCCTTTCAATTCGGGTTACATGAACTAGTTGAAAAGGACACCACGCTTGGCTATCGTACTCGAGAAGGGGGCGAACGTAAGTGATGTATAGTGATCTGGCCATTCAGCATAGCTTCTTCGGAGTCTCCTCAACCACGTTTGCCAAATCAAACCGTCATTTCGTGTTAAATAATACACAGAACAGCATCCACAACTTTCGAATTCAAAAGCGGTTTTATTTTCACAAACTCTTGCTTTAAAATATTCCCTCGTTCAGAATTTTGTAAATCGTGAGGCAAAAATTCCTACTACACTGCTATACAATATGGAGCAAAAGAAATCCTTTTTTAATTCCAACCATATACATACGAACCAGACAACCACCTCCAAGAAGGATCCTGGTGGCTACAATGCTGACCAGTTTGCTGTTGGGCTGTTTCCAACAAACCGCAAGCCATTTGCCATGAGTTCATGTTTTTTTACCATAAGAAATCAAAAAGTAATGTATGTATATTAGGGTGTCCCAAAAAAATCAAGTTTAAATTTTTGTAACGCATACCCTCTTATTTTATTCGAATACTGTCAAAACAATAGTAAATAAAGTTTCATGTACTTTGAACCAGAGGAACCCGTGCCGACTTGCATCTAAACATGTCAGTACTTGCAAGGCATGGCACGCGAGTAATAACATATCGATAACTTGTTATTGCATGTTTATTTTATTAGTAAACACATTGTTCTCGTTCTGTTAACATGTCGGTGGAGTTACGCAGTTGTAGAAAGGAGATATTTTTAATAGGGAACGTTAAACATCAAATTACTGGTTCAAAACTTCCCTCTAATGGGCAAGCACTGGCAGTTTTGTTCTATAATATTCGTGAAGTGAATTTAAGTGTCAATGAGAGCGCAAATCTTACTATTCGTGAGTGCATTATTTATTGGGAAAAGGCCCGTATCCCGACAAGATCTCTACCTAATTGTGTTAAAAAATTAATTACATTGTATCAAGTTTGGAGAAATTTGCAAAAAAATGCAAACAAAACAAAAAACGTGTTTGAGCAGCGTCGACATGAGTTTGTTACAAACTTAAACAATTTGTTTGACATTGCACATGCGGATGCACTTCAATTAATAAAGATAGATGAAGATAGGATTTTTTTGCAGCGCCAAAGAGAACCAGGCCGACCTGGTCATTTAGCCGGAGTTGACCAAAAACAAACACACAAAGAAGAAAGAGCGCACCTTAGAAACGTCGAGGAGCAAAAACGACGTGCTAAATATTTTTCATCCTTAGCTCCTTCAACATCATCTTATGACCCGCTACAAGAAAGTTTGTCGCCTGATTCAGAATTGATGGATTTACAGGAAATTTTGCCAAACCTAACCAAAACAGAATCCAGTATAAATAAAACTGTTATGAGGAAGAATTTTATCACTCCAAAATTAGTGGCAGCATTAGATCGGTGTCAATTGAGTGTGAGAGATGCTGTGTTTATTATTGAAGCAACTATTGAAGCTCTTGGACATAACACAGACGAATTTCCTATAAGCAAGTCCACTATTCAAAGGGTTCGTACGGAAAAGCGAAAAGAGCGAGCGGAAGCCATAAAGGTTAATTTTCAAAACCAGGTTCCGGATATTGTAACACTCCACTGGGATGGTAAACTTTTGCCGGCTTTAGATTCACGCAAATCTAAGGAAGAACGTCTGCCGATAGTTATAACGTTTGACGATAAAGAACAACTTATCGCTGTACCAAAGTTGGATAACTCTACAGGAAAGGAACAGGCCCAGGTACTTTGGAATGCTATAATTGATTGGAATCTTGAGGATAAAGTGCAGATTTTGTGTTGTGATACGACTGCTTCAAATACTGGTCGAATCAATGGTACTTGTGTACTTCTCGCACAGAAACTAGGCAGGGAAATGATTATTTTTGCTTGCCGCCATCACGTCTACGAATTAGTACTAAAAAGCGTGTTTGAAGCAAAAATCTGCCAAGTTACCACAAGCCCAGACATTCCAATGTTCAAGAAATTTCGAGAGAACTGGAAGAATGTCGATCCCGAGAAAATACAGAGCTGTACAGAAAAGCTATCATGTTTGAATGTTTCTGAGATCAACAGACTTATCGATTTTTACCAAATTGAATTAACTAAAGAAATTACTAGGGATGATTACAGAGAGTTAATCGAACTTTCAATAATATTTCTTGGCGGCGATGCAGAAAAAAAATTTAAGATCCGGCCTCCAGGTGCCATGCACCAAGCTCGATGGATGGCGAGAGCGATTTACTCATTAAAAATATCGTTACTTGGTGATCAATTAAGAATTTCTAACAAAGATAAAGAAGCTCTGTTAGACGTCTGCCTGTTCATCGTGACAATATACGTTAGGCCTTGGTTGCAATGCATTTTAGCAGTAAAAGCACCTTACCAGGATTTGTGTTTTCTGAAAGCTATAAAATCTTATGAAACAATAGATGAAAGCATCTCGAAAGCAGCATTACAGAAGTTTTGCTTGCATTTGTGGTATTTGACAGACGAAGTGTCTATCTTGTCTCTATTTGATGATGATGTAAGCCAAGAAACGAAAGTCAAAATGGTTGCTAACTTAGTCAAAGAATATCCATCTGCCTATGGTAAATGCTACATTCCATCGAAAGAAGAACTTTGTGGCAGACTTTATGGTAAGTTTGAAAATTAAGTTTGTTTTTTTAACTTTTTTATTTACATAACTAAAAAATTATATCAATAATCCTCCTTTTTTTGTTTTCAGAAAAAAACATCGATGACTTTGTTTCAGTCAAAAGCAAGTCCTTATTTAGTCGATTGAAAATTGATGTTGCTTTTCTCCACGAGTGCCCCTCTTTGTGGCTTAAAAATGCTTCGTACCAACATGCTAAAAGCAAGCTACGAGTATTAAAACTGAAAGCAGTTAATGACTCTGCTGAAAGAGCAGTCAAGTTGATGCAAGATTTTCACGGCCTGCTAACTGTTCAAGAGGAGCAAAAGCAATTTTTATTTCGTTGCGTACAAGAACATCGACAAAAGTATCCTGACTGTAAAAAACAAACATTAAAAAGAAAATTAATAAATAATTAACCTACTTTCAACAATTAATATAATAATAAAGTCCAATACCGGATGCCTTATTTCAAAAATAAATGAGTTTTGCTTTTCCCTCCATTGCTCCATACTAATTTTTATGTTTAGATTTTGGCGTTAAGTCGGCACGGGTTATCGTCATCCGATCGCAATAATATTTGATATTTCACTTATCTGGGTCAAATAGAAAAAAAAAAAAAGGTATGCGTATCTCTATCTAAAAAAAAAAATTTAACCCTTATAGCCTGGGACACCCTAATGTATATGTGACGAACCTGCTATCAGCAACATACGAATATGTACAACAATATTTCTTGTTTTACATTCTGGCATACGTAATCACTATTTTGGACACTATATTGTTCCATAGTACTATATCTATCAAATTTCTATATGAGTATTTATGTTACACACTCAACTGAAAGAATCGATATCGATCACATGGATTACACTGATTATTCAGGAGGACGTATCAAAGGATGCTGTTGCATGAGAAACATTTTTTTTTCATAGATTTACTCGCGGCTTTCAGAAATATTGAACCACTTTTTAAAGGGAATTGGATATCAATTTGGAATTCCCGTATTCTCGCTATAATCTGTTGCTGTTTAGATATTTACCCAAATGTAAATTTTTATGGCATATAACACTTATCAGTCACTATCAGGGAATCCTTTTTTTTCATGTACGAAAAAACACATTAGTTCCATTCCATTCGTTATACATAACGTTACATCCTTTGTCCGAAATAAATCGAAATTGAGCTGGTGAATGTTTCATTCCAAATCTTCTCTTAAAGATATGAAACGCTTGTCGGCAAGGGTCTTAACTCCTTCCGCTTTGCAGTTGTAAACTTCTTCAACTGCGAATGTATCACAGACTCTTCTTTAATGTTCAATCTCAAGGATTGTGTACGCAAGTACGAGTATGTTTGTTACACATTCAGACTAAATATCGATTCTATTTTATAGATGTTTATCTTTCACAGAATTACTTTACTCATCTTCTGAAAATAATTTAATGTTACTTTTGCAAAAAGCCTATTCCACAAATTATCATATTCTTTATTTACCGCCGTGCGGAAACGGCTTATAGAATATTAGGTACCGCAGTTCGTTTCCATACTTATTTTAAAAGGAGGACAAATAATATTTAGGAACTTTAACAAGACACATGGGCCTGAGACGCATTGACATCTAATGAGAGTACCCGAAGTCGGTATGCTCGACAAGAATCCATATTTGGAGACTACTGGTGGGGCAAACTAAAAGTCGGATTTACGAGTACCTTTACATATTCACGTATACCAGTGCCACACGCATGAAAGGTGAGCACGAAAGTATGACGACACGAAAGTAGGGCGTCATCGACATCAATGAGAATATATGAATGCAGTACCTCGCTGTGACCCCGGGGGCGAGCAAAATTATGTTTTCTAGAAATAAATTACGAATCGCTAGCTGAAACGCATGCACAGTGATGGCCAAAAGTCTCGAATTAGAAGACGTATTAAGATAATGTGAAATCGATATACGAGGGTTGTCAGAAAAATTTCAATGATACAAGACATTTTTTCTCAATATTTTCTTTTATTTTTCTACATAGTCTCCTTGTAACTCTACACACTTCTCCCAGCGATGCTCCCATCTCTCTAACCCATCCAAATAGTACTTGGCGTTTTTCTCTGCAAAATAATTGTTCACGAAGGTGATTGCCTGCTCATTTGACGAAAATCTCTGTCCTCCGAGCGCAGTTTTTACGAGTAGATGAGGGAACAACAAGAAGTCGCTTGGGGCTAGATCTGGTGAATAAGGCAGATGGTCAAGCAGTTCAAACCGTAATTCATGGATTCTCGCCATGGCAACCGCTAGGTGTGAGACGGCGCGTTGTCTAGGTGAAACAGGATTTTGTTTTTCTGCAAATGTGGCCATTTTTCCGCAATTTCTGCCTTCAGCTTGGCAAGTAATGATGCGTAGTATGCTCCTGTAATGTTTTTCCTTTTTGAAGATAATCGATTAAGATAACTCCTTTACTATCCCAAAAAACAGTCGCCATCACTTTCCCAGCCGAAAAAACCGTATTTGATTTTTTTGGAGCCGGCTCGCCCTTTGCAGTCCACTGTTTTGACAGAATTTTTATTTCGGGGGTATAATGGTGTATTCAAGTTTTATCTACAGTTTTTGGACGTCCCGAACGTTCATCATCTCCCAAGCTCTTACGGCCACGTTTAAATTCAGCTGCCCAAAATTTCACTGTGGTAAATGATGGTGCAGAGTCCCCATACACAGAGTCCAACTCATTTTTGATTTGCGTAGGCGTATTGCCTTTCAAAAACAAGAATTTAATAATAACTCGATACTCAATTTTTTCCATTTTCACAAAAAAACAATCACATCGACTCACTCAAACAACTATCAACTAAAAACTGCGCATCCAAAATGACTGAAACTTCGGTAAGTAACTGTCAAAAGATGCACAACTAGCATTCACTAGCTTTCATTGACGAATGCCGCTATCAATGTAAACCTGCATTAGTAGGAAAAATAAATTGGCACAATTTAAACAAATAAAGAGGTCAACTCTGGGCGCTAACTTTGCGAAAATGGCACCAAAATTTCATTCCAAATGTGAAACAAATTCGAAGAAAAATGCAGTAGTATTGCAGAAAAACTGCTCGGTATTTTAAAAGCCCGCTTCCACATAAATAAAGAAACGTATTGATGGGAACACGAAACGAAGATGACAGTGAAGAAATTCAGGCACTTGAAGCCCGTACTAAGAACATCCAACATAGCGACACCGAGTGCTACTTAAGTTGAGGCATTGTATCGCGAATTAGACGATCTATTTTCACAACATACTCGTGTAAGGAAGCGATAAACGGTAGAAGAAGTGCAACTTCGAAGCACGGGTAAAGGATATAACATTTTTAAGATTGCGGCGCAACAGAGGGCAGGTACACCTGCTCAGCGGTAACAACGAGACTTGCAGTATATAAGGACACATGAGCAGTAACATTCTTTCAGATGTCGAGCACAGCCAGTAGATTTTACAGAAACCGAACTTAGCGAATTTTTAAAAGAAAAAAGGCGTACAGTCAGACCGGAAAACGTACCCTCTGATTTTATTCAATAAAATTATGAGAGGCGATCGAATTCCTAACCAATTCAGAGCAAACTTTCTGGTTCCACTTCATAAAGGAAAAGACGACGCTGGAAATTGAAACAACTACCGATCTGTGAAACGAGTGTGGCATACTATGAAAGTAAACGAGCGGGTTATTGACAACCGACAACGGAATATTATTAAACCCCATGGCATCCAATGCAACTTCGTGGAAAGCAGGTCTACATGTTATGCGATTCAATGTTAAAGAATAATGATGGAAAAACATCGCGAAGCTTTAAAGGATGCATATCTTCTTCATCGACTTGGAAAAGAGCGTTCGACAGAGTTCGCAGAGATTTTATTTGGGCGATGCCGAGATCTCAAAATATACCAGAGACGTTTGTAAGAATGATACACGAAACGATGAGGTCAGATCCTTGTATAAAATCTTATTGATTACTTGAGAGAGCGCTTCACTAGATATTGAAGACCAAAGAAACACCAATTAGCAAGAGTGATCCCTCGCATAATTTCCGCGCTGGTGTCGCAGTCGGAGTTGATAGCCGAACCAAGGTGAATAAAATCCCTGACAACTTCAAAGTTATAGCCTGCCTATCGTGACGTTTTGTGCTAGGAGTAGATGTTGTATTTTCCATTTTGTTGCATATAACTTACTTTGTTTTTACTCCATTGACCACTAAACCAATCCTTTCCGCTTCTACTTCAATGATCGGAAACGCTCCATTAGCAGATCGCTGTGTTCTTGACATTATCTTAATGCCATCTGCTTATGCGAGTAACTAAACAGACTTTTGAAAGATGGTCCCTCCAGAGTTGACTTGAGAATTTCGCAATGTTTTTCCGATGTTGAAAAAATCACGGGGTAATTCAACATCTTGCTAAAGACCTTTTCTGACGTGTAAGGTCTCAGTTATTTCATTACCAATCTTGACGGAGCAGTGTGCTTTCTACATCATCATAGAATAAGCCTGACAGGAATGCCAAAACTCGATTTTTATTTTTTTTTTTTAAAGAACTTAACACTCAAGTGGGTATAAATACACTTATAATGCCCCAGCATGTGTTAAGTTTTTTGGAAAATGGGATAGAAAGAGAAAGAAAGATGTTTGGGCTCTGTGGTTTTTTCGCTCCATGGGTGGCATCCAACATTTTTAATGGGGAGACTAAATTCTTAGTGGAAGTTGGCTTGATGTTGATTTCTAGTTAACTACTCGTCTTACTTTATTCTCGTTAACTAAAAAAATAGATAATATGTCTTTCGAGCGAGGCTGGGATTGATCGGGAATCTGTCGACTTGCCTATAACTTCGAATGGGCTAACAGTACAACAATTAAGTTCATAGCACAGTGCTTTCCCTCCTCCTCCTCCTAGTGGTGGTACTAAAATGGTGCAGGCTAAAATGGCAAGTGCGTTCCGGACCAATAGTGTAATATTGGCCTACGACGTCATACGGCGTACAAAGTTCGTTGCTTCTTTATGTTGTGCCAGATTTTTATTGAGGCAGCACATAAGCCAGTTCGAAACACCTTCTCTTCTCTTCGCAAATTATAGAGCTATTATAGACAATGACTAGCATATGACAGGCGGTTACGAGTTAGCCGTACCAAGCTAGAATATCTACATATGTACATCGCCACTTTTCCGAACCAGCTCCTGACACCTATTTAGAAGACACCTTGCCAGAATGCAAAAAATTTAAATACTTAAGCTCTGTAGTTAATTACAAAGGAAACCGGGATGACGATGGCGCAGATAGTGTGAATGTGAGGTGGTTTATTTGGCGCGAAAACTCCGCTGTAATATGTGACAAAAAAATGCCACTTAAACTTAAAAATATGTTACGAGTATATATGGGATCCAGCTTTAACAAAAGTATCTAGAAGTACTCGGATAAGGGAAAAATGACAGCAACGGAAATAAAAATATTACGAATGGCAGCGTATGTAACAAAACGTGATCTAATAAGAAGTACCGAATTTGTGGAAGTCTGCAAAATTAGAAACAAATAGTGCACAAATTTCGAAACGAGCGGAGGCTGATGCAGCTGATTTTTTCATGTTCAAGGAAAGTCCTCGGAAAATCCGGTTCAATTGAGTCACCAGTTACATCCGAGTTTCAAGGAAGATACCGAAGAAAAATCATAGGATCACTAAAATGTAAAAACATCAGCAAACTCTTGGCCTCACTAACGAGGTGTTCCAATAGAGTGGCCTCTAGAATGGTGGGTGGTAGCTTCACATGGGACACACCGCAAACTATCGGGGTTGTCCCAAATTCCAATACATTAAAAACGTAAATCTGGCTCAGCAGCAGAGAGTGCAAATTAAACGGTTAAACGTCCACTCGTGCAGGTACAAATACCAGCCGTTACTCTCGACGTTACCTACGCCCAAATGGCGGCAGATACCAGAAATACGGTACAATAAGCATTGGTAGCATCAGGCTCTAGCGCCTAGAGCACCGGAACCTGTACCTGACATGCTAGCTATCTTACTCTCAATTCAGGGGCAGATGGCTCAGCTACAACATCAGATAACAGATCAAATATACGCGCTGCTGCCGGGCCTAACGCACCTTCAGCCGTAATTTTTTTTTTTTATAATTTACGCGCGCCTAAAGGGTTATGATACCCTTTCACTGTTGCCAGGGCGCGGGCGGAAAGATAGAAGGAGGAGAAAGCAAAGCATTGTTGTGATGTAGTGGTTTGAAACTCAGGTGTGTTTTGGTTTCGGTATTGACTCTCCTGGGGTGGGAGTCCGAATAGGACGGAGAGATTATCTTCACTCGGTTTTAACGGTTGTTTTGTGCTTGAAAACTCTACATCAGCCAAATCTACATGTCTGCCTTCACACGCAGATTTTTCTGACTGAGTTCCAATACACAAATGAAAACTTTTGTCGTGGCTAGGATGGGTACGTACATGGCGGAGCAAACTCTGAATGTCCTGATTAGGTTCGAATAAGAACCACTCTATTTAAGTAGTTTAAAACCAAGTTACTGATGTGCTATTGGTTAGCAAAACTAAGCTTACCAAAAGACAAAAAATGAGGCACAGAAGATATAAAGTAGTACAAAGAAACCGACCCAACTTCATTCAAGGAGGAGGCATTGCGATCTTTTTAAGAAAAGGACTGCGTTTTAAAAGAGTATACAGTCGTGTATTAAATAGGTTCCAAGTGCTGGAAGCATACGCAGTGTATATCTCTCTTCGTATTGGAAAGCTGTTATACATGGTGTCTGTTTATGCATCTCAGAGCTTGAGACACTTTTTCGATTCTTGAAGCTGAAATTAGAAGAGAACTATTTTATTATCGGTGCAGATTTTAGCGCCGAACATAGAGATTGGGGGAATAATACACCAAACACCAGAGGGAACCTACTACTAATAAGACGACGGATAGTCCGTCGTTTCCTAGACACGGGTCCTATTTGGATCTCCTGCTGTTCGACTATAACTAACCAAGATACCATAAACTGTCTACGCACTTTCGTGTATGACAGTGATCATTGCGGTCTCAGTAAAGAAATAACTGTTCCCAACGAAACTACGGAATGTGATGAGTTTGTTAAAAAACATACTTAAAACTGTAGTAAGTGCGTTGAACACACTTCTTCAGAACACTGACCAGAGCACTCTCCTCGAATTCACTCTATCCACTGTCCAACAGAAATCTGCCAAACGAGGAAACAGCTATCTAAAATCAATTAAACGAACAATGGACGAAACGATACCTCGGCATCAACGCACTGATAACGAGTGCAACGCAACTATTGACGCACTGCACCGACATAAAAGTAGACTGTTTTCGAGACTCAAAAATTTGTACACACAGTATACCGACAGATATAACCCGGAGATCACGACATGGAAGTCGTCGATTAATAATCTCCAAACATTAATCAAGTAAAATTACAGAAATTCTGAAAGATGGTATTGGAACAATAAAATCGGATCTGTAAACAAACAGCAACCCGAATATATTCCAGCAAATAAATAACATATTTTGGAGAAATAAGCAAAACGACCTTCCATAGCTGAAAATCGCCCAAACGACTAAAAACGAACAAGTACTTGTACCAGCAGGCAGAGATCCAAATGAGGCCGTTGATGATGACAAATTTTTTGCGATCGAGGATCCGCAGGAGAAGGTAGAGGTTATAGGACCGACTTTTCAGGAAGTGTACAAGGCGAATGACATCATTGGCCCGAGCCACGACCTGGAAAATCGAGTCCTTGTGCACAATTTCTACCATCGGAATGAAATAGTGAATTGGAGATTCGACAGCTCGGGTTTTACGAAGCTAAGTGACGAGAATGTGGCAAATAACGTCATCGCCGACGATAGGGTGCTACCCCCTTTCATTTCGAAGCAAGAGCTCCAAATGATCTTTGAATCACTTAGAAGTAAGAAATCAGTGCAAACCGATGAAATACCGAACACCGTGCCTCGACTTCCCTACCCTGTTTAAAAATCTAATGCATAATGCCCATTATCCAGTGGGATAAAGACACATCCAATCCGGTGAATCTCCGGTCAATTAGTCTTGTTTCCCACATCAGTAAGATGTTCTAGAAAGTAAAGAATAGAGTCCTGACTAAGTGAGTTGAGGACAAAAATAGAGTTACGGATAATCAATTCGGCTTTAAGGCGGAGCATGGTGTCATTCATGCCGCGTCTAAACTGGTTTCTGATAATTAACGGAACAAAGGCAAGCACCAATGCACTGGTGCCTGCCTGATTGACTTGAAGAAAGCCTTCGATACCATATGGTTAGAGGGATTCTTCTTCAACTGAACAGCTAGTAAGCCACTGCTGTGTATTCTTTTTGATATACTCTCCAGTAGATAGTTCACCGTCTTAAATGGCGATGTGACTTCCACTGGAACACATCATATTAAAAACGGTCTGCAACAAGGTGCGGTAAATTCGCCGATTCTATTCCACATTTGCACAAGTGATCTGACAGGGATCACGTCACCATGTCATAGCGTATGCTCTAATCGCGTAGAGATTACTTAGGTCAAAAGATTGAGGTCATTAATATACATATTTTTGTTACGTGACTGCGATAAAATGAAACGATATTGCCATGACTGGGAGTTGAAAATCAACTTTCAGAAATCGGAAACCATTTTGTTTAGGACACCTTTTTTGTCTGGGGCCGTGGCTCAAGTGGTAGTGGACTGGCTTCCAAATCTGAAGGTTCGGTGTTCGAATCCCAGCCACGCCCGAAAGACATATCATCCATTTTTCCAGTTAATGAAAATCAAGTAAGACAAGTAGTTGACTAGAAATCAACATGAAGCCAACTTCCACTAAGAATTTAGTCTCCCCATTAAAAATATTGGATGCCACCCATGGAGCGAAAAAACCACTGAGCCCAAAGATCTTTCTTTCTCTTTCTATCCCATTTTCCAAAAAACTTAACACATGCTGAGGCATTATAAGTGTATTCATACCCACTTGAGTGTTAAGTTCTTTAAACAAAAAAAAAGAAAGCATAAGCGAAAGTTGGAATCGTCAGACAACACGGACAGCCACTTGCTTTACGAAATTATCTGGTATTGGTATCAGGCCAGATCCATATTTATATTTTAACAAACATATAGATGCTGTTCTGGCCAGAGCCGAAAGTGCTTTTGCCCTTACAAAGAGACAGTTTTATAGCAGTCAATTCGATGTAATGGTGAAGGTGATCTGCTACATGGCCCTTATCCGGTCTATTCTTGTATTTGGAGGTCCCGTGAGAGCAAGTTTATTGGATAAGATGTTTGAAAATCTGAGTACATAAAATTCCATCAGGTCTTGTACAATAGGCCTAACCGAGTAAGAGTGGACAATGTCGTCATTAAGCTGACTCGAAGGCATATTGTGAGAGCAATGACCTCATCGAACAATCTGATCTCTGGGGCTTTTTAACCCAATTATATGTAATATGAGAAAGTGCGCTTTGACGGCTTTATTGCTCCAGAAGCGTTCCTTTCCCCCGACATGAAAGGTTTGATCCAGGATAGACTAGCCGGATAGCTGCCGCTAATCTTCCATGTCGCTCCAACACCTGCGGACAGGTGACTCAACTACGACAGAGATGTCGCATACAGCAGTGAGGAGCGTCTCTGGTTCAGTAAGGTGATAGCGAGTCGCGACGTGAGGAATGTTACTCGGGAGCACCAACAAGATTTAAGAAAAAATAAAAAATTAAATAAAAAAAATTATATAAGAAAAAATATGAAAAAAGAAATGAACTAGAAATGGGTATTATATTGTACAAGATATAAGATAGTATAAGTAGGTTCAGTAGATAAAGATTTATTTTTAGGTAGATTATATGTAGGTTTGAATTTGAAGTTTTATATTTAAAAAAATATACGAGGGTAGTCCCAGAAGTATCCGACCCGATGAATAGATAGCGGTTGTTTTTAAAAAGAATGGCTTCTGTAAAAAATACCAACCTTATCAAGCTTACATTAGAAGTTTGACGACTCTATATCCGGCAGCCATCTTAATGAATTTTGAAATATGGAAAAAATTGGTCATCGCTGTGTGATACAATACTTTCATTTGAAAGGCCTCAATCCAACCAACATCAAAACGGAACTGGATTTTACTCTGCGGGAGTCTGACCTTCGTTTACAGCAATAAAATATTGGGTGGCAACTCTTAAACTAAGGGAGGCCATAAGAGTTTCCAAGACAAACATCACAGTGGTCGACCAAATGAGGTGGGTTCACCAAAAATGTTGTAAAAAATCCACATCCACGAATGACCGTCGCATTTCACTGTACATCGCATATTGACTGAGAAATTGGGCATGAGAAAGCTGTGCGCAGGATGAGTGCCGCGATTACTCACAATAGAACAAAAACAGCGTCGTGAGGATGTTTGAAATTTTGCGGCAATAAAACTGAGTTTTTCGTCGATTTATAACCACAGATGAAACATGGGTCTATCGCTTCACACCCGAGACGAAGGAACAGACAAAACAATGTACTCAAAGGGGAGAATTGGCTCCAAAGAAGGCGAAGACAGTTCCATCGGCAGGCAAGTTCATGGCGCCAGTTTTTTGCGATGCGCGTGGGATAATTTACAATGATTATCATCAGAAACGAAGAACGATCAACAGCGTGTGTTATGCGAACCTTTTGCAGCGTTTGAAAGATGAAATCAAGAAAAAACGGCCGCATTTGGCGGAAAAAAAGGTTTTGTTTCATCAAGACAACGCACCAGTTCACTCATTCGTCTTCGCTATGGCCAATGAGTTAAAGTTCGAATTGCTTCCTGATGCTCTCTATCCACCAGATTTAGCCCCGCTGGATAATTTTGTATTCTCGAATTTGAAAATATGACTCGGTGGTAAAAGACTAGCCAACAGTAAATTGGTAGAGTCTGCGGATGATGACATTTTAAAAAGCTCGACTATATTCTCACTATAAACAGGGTATCGAAGCTATTGAACATCGCTGGGAATTAAAAGGAGACTACTTAGGGAAATAAACATCCAATTTTTTTGTATTTTCTTTGTTAGCTCCGGTACTTCCGGGGCTAGCCGCGTACTAAGTTTCTGCTAATTAAAAATGTTTTTTAGTTTAAATTGTGATTGTTATAAGTATAAAAATAAGAATAAAAACTGTCAGAAACATCGAACGACATAATTCTTCAGCATTATTTTTAACTTCGAGTACAGGCTTGGGCCAGTAAGTTAGAATAAGATAATTTTAAGTTATTTAAGATAATTTCTAAGCGTTTTTTCTATAGCTTGTAAGTTTCAATCAATGACGTAAATAAAAACGCATTTAAAATGAAATGAATAAAATGTGTGTATCGACTTCCATATCGTACGGTTCGGGTTTCAATACCAGCCGCGCCCAAATGACATTCTTTATTTTAGGCAACTAAAATCACGTAAGATGAGTGGTTGCCCAGAATAAAACAACAAGTCCAATTACAAAATTAATTTTGTCTCTCTATTAAATGTTGAATTGCACCCAAGGAGGGAAATAACCACCGAGCCCAAAAATCGTTCTTTCTTACTCTGTCTCATTTTCCAAAAAATCTTAACACATACCCAGGCAAAAAAGTTCTAGTCTGTTATTAATACTCGTATTATCCGTTTTCTTCAGTCAGCGAAAACGTACATCCTAGGTATGAGTAGGAAGCGTTTTCAGTCTTTAGAAATCGAAACAATCTTCTTTTTAGTTTTTAGAAATGATGTGTTTGCTGAAGAAATAAAATGCGAAAGTAAGTATCATATGATACAAGTAAAACACTTCGACTGAAACTTCTTCGACATAAGTATACAAATATTTGCACAGATAACCAATATGCAAACATGCAATCATAAGTAGTTGAAAAGAGTGGATTTATCAATCAAATTTGATGTTGAAAGAATTTTTTCGCATTCGATTCGCATTTGAATACAAACTGGTGTGTGGATATTGACGGATGATATTTTCATCCATATTTCATACTATGTAGTAAAATACAAAAAAAATAAAGATTTAGACACTTATACTAGAACAATTATTCGAATTCTACTTTGTACTTTAGACAAGTAAAATATAATTAGAAGAGTAAAAAGAAACCAATCAAAAATTTCAAAGAAATTTAAGGGAAATCTTAGCTACTCATACTCATCATCTCATCATGAACTTTTAAGTGTTTTCATAAAGTGCTATGTTAATGAAGTAATAGCCTCCATTCTGTGGAACCAAATATTGCCAAACAAGCGAAAACGAATTTAGCTTGTTTACTTGGTTTACAATCATATAGATTAACATTTTAGAAACTGACAGGCAGAGAGATGAGGTTTTTTCCCTTTGTCAGTTTTGTTGTGAAAATGTTTTCGGCGACAAAAACACAACAGGATTTTTGTGTAATTTTTGGCACCTAGTATATTTTTGTAAGTAAGCAGACTTATGTCGAAAAATATTATTGCTATAAATAAAAATTAAAGTCACCCTTGAAAGTAGCACCAACAACATTCAATAAGCAGATCCATCTACGGATTTGAAGCAAAGAAACCATGTGGCATGTCTAATAAGATAAAATTTTGTTGTTTTGTTTTATTGACACGAGTTCAGATATCATTTTGTGTACCTTCCGAAAATGTCTCTGTTCCTGAGTATTTTCCATTTTCTTAAGCGGACTTACGTCTTCTTTTTCTTTGTAGGCCTTTTGTTGCTCCAATAATTGCTTGTTCCAGTTGGTTAAATGTTTTATTAGTTAAATAAGTACAATGTGTGTAACCAAGTTACTTTCGATAGGGGTTGCCGGTTAGGTTTCCTGATTCTTAACAGGTAAGTACTCGCATGTTTCCAATTTCATTTGGATTTCTCGGTTAACGAGAAATACACGTAAGAGTACGTGTACATTTTTTAAGATGTTTCTGCGAATTTTTGCTTGCAAATTCAACGGGCGGTTCTTCTTATAATAAGATTGAAACGACTCAAGGACAAACATATATGTACGAGTATGTCTTAAAAAAATGTTGTCTGCACGACTGTTTTGCATGACAACGTCAATAGATGGCATGAGGAATCATAGACTGTATAGGTTTGCAAATAGCAATTTATAAAACCATTCATTCCTTAAATAAATATTTTTATTATTTATTGTTGTTTTAGGAAGAATGCTTCTAAGTTTTCTTGATGGTTTTCATTCTGTTTACTTAGCAATAGCCAAAACAGTAGAAATTTATATAATGGAATCACATATTATTCTATATCCTTTTTCAAATTCATCCGATGAAAATTAAAAGAATATCTTCCTACAGTCCCCGCTTAAGACTTGAATTACTTCGCTTGTATGTAGCTTACTGGGTCTTATCGAACACTCCTTGACAATAAATCTAAAAATACTGCCGTCCAGCATGATTTTAAACTATGATAAAAATTGCATTGTACATATCAAATGGAACTAACCCTGAAGAGCACCTGAGCAATAACGTCGTACATGAGCCCTTTAGCACTCGGCCCGCGGTGGCGGTGATATATTACCTGGATACCGCCCCAACGCTGCAAAAACATCTTACATCGCTTGAGGAAACATAAGCTTTTCGCAGCACTTTTGGCGACATCGAATATGTGGTCATTCTAACATAGGTTGCAATTAACATACAGGTTATGTACCCAACAAATTCCGATACCCGATCCATGTTTTCATTTCCCTTTTAGAGTCAAATACAATATTTTCCCACACTTTTCACGATAACGGCAAGTCAATGGTTGCAACAAAGTTGCAAAGGAAGTGTCAAGTATCGGAAAAGTCACACGCGCAACATAAAAATAAAGCTGAGATAGCAAAGTAAAAAGTAATTTAAGGGAATGCCAACTGGGCACCAGTAGTCAGTAAGTTAAAAATGTTAGAATAGATTGGAGAAAATAAAAAATAAAATTTTTTTTCGACAAATCCGAAATTAAGTTTTAAATGGCGCAGTCGGTAGGATTCTAACAAACAGTTTGAATCCATATGAGAACGGGCGAAACGAAAACGCGTAAAGTGTGAGAAGTGTCTCTCAAGATCAAGGCAAAAGTTCGACTCTGAAAAAAAAAACTTTTGGAGGAGCATACGTGCAACCGTGTACCAAGTGTGAGAATATATTCTACTATTGGACCCATTAAATAAAAACCTCTAAAAGTACATTCGATAAAATAGTATACTGGAGGAAGAAGTGTTTCTAAAAATCAGAAAAGATAAACCTCAAACCGGATATATTAAGTGGAACTTTATTGACCCAGTGATCTAACATTATTTAAAAGGTTAGCTAAAAATAAGCTTGACCAGGTGCTGACTCAAACTTAACAAAAGAAAAAAAAACATCAAACATTCACCATTCATCGTAAAGATAGAATATCCCAGTTTTTCAAAGACGTCATTAAAAGAGAAATGGAGGCAGCGTTAGTAGAAAGACTTACGATAGCTTTGGAAGCTTTAGCTAGCAGGAATCCAGCCCAAAGCCGAGCTGTGGGGATTATGAAAGAGATTGCTTACATCAAGGAATACAGTGGTGACCAGGAAGGGTTAACCCAGTTTCTTACCATAGTGCAAATTCATCTAGACAGTGTAGATAATAACACCAGACAAGAGCTATGGCAGGCTATCTTCAATACGAAAATTCAAGGACCAGCCAAGGAATTATTGATCAACAACCAACCAGAAGGATGGGAAGAAGCAAAATTACTATTGAAACAACATTTCAGACCAACCGTTAGTTACAAGGAAATCTCAAGAAGAATCAGTAATCTTAGGGTAAGTTCTATTTCTGATTTAAATCAACAAGTGGAAAAAATAATAAAAGAAGTGAACACATTTGCAACATATGAAACTAAGTCTGTAGAAACTAAAAACTGCTTTTACACGGTGCTAGTAGATAAGATTAAACAGCTTGTAGCGGGTAATTTATCCCGTGATATAAGAGATAAATTCATATTACATGAGATAAAAGAAATATTATATTCTTATATTGGCTTTGATTATAATAATCTAGATAGGAAATTCGTAGTAGACGATAGGCGTCCAACACAAAATCATAAAAATAACAACAGACACGTCACTAGTAACCCAACCCAAAACAACAGAAGTAATAACCCCAATCCAAATAATCAAACTAGAAATTCAAATAATTATAAGGATAACTCAGGACAATATAGGCATCGTAGTTCCGAAACACCACAAAACAATTCAGGACAGCGTAGGCAAAACAATGATAGGCCAAATCTAAATACAGGACAGAATAGACAACAAATTTTTAATAGTTCAGGTCAATTCAGAAATGCGCAACAAAACTTGCAACCTATGGAAGTAGGACAAATATCATATAACGATAGCGTAGAAGTGCAACAGGGTAAACAAATCAACGAGGAGGTTCATAACATCGAACCAGAGTTTTTTCTCAGTTAGGCCTCGGAAACAAAATCTTTACAAACTTGACAATTGACAATAAACAATACAAAGCTCTGGTTGACACAGGCTCAACTATGAGCATAGTTAATTCTAGTAGAGTAGATTGTAGTAAATTTAGGATTTTTGAAAAGGTAAAACTTAAACTCCAAACTATCAATAGTGTAACTACTGAAGTAATTGAGAGAATAATCACAAGCATACCAACGGAATTCAACTACAATCAAAGAGGAGCCACACGGTGGTATAGAAGAGATTTAGGAGACAAGCCTTATGATTTATTAGTAGGTATGGACCTCTTGAGCAAAATCGTTAAGACGATTGATTTTAATGAGAAAACAATTATTCTAAAGAATGGATCATTATTACCGATCTATTCAATAGAAAACGAAACAACTCTTGATTGTTTCGAACTTAACTCTTGTAAAAAAGAGCTTGACTTAAGTCACTTAAATAAAGAGGAATTTCAACAAATAAAAACGCTTTTAGATCAATACACAAATCTTATTTATCAGGAAGGAGACCAATTGACAAATACAGATTCTATAATGCATGAAATACGGACTACGACCGACCAACAGATTAACTCGAAATTATATAGACTACCACCTAAACATGACGAAGAAGTGAGACGGCAACTACATGAAATGGAAGAGCAGGGTATAATTAGGAAATCGAATAGTAGATACGCGTCACCTATAGTTGTAGTAGCAAAAAAATTAGATACCTCGGGACAACAGAAATTTCGAATATGTGTAGATTATAGAAAATTAAACGAAATTACGATCGATGATAAATATCCCATTCCCAATATAAACGGTATATTGGATAAATTGGGAAGAGCTCATTATTTTTCTTCATTAGATCTGGCTAAGGGATACCATCAGATAAAGATGCATCCCAATGACATTCATAAAACAGCTTTCGTTACACCAAACGGGTTGTAGGAATTCGTGAGAATGCCATTTGGCCTTAAGAATGCTCCAGCAACCTTTCAAAGGTTGATGAATGAGATTCTTAGGGAATATATTAACAAGATCTGCGTCGTCTATTTAGATGACATACTGGTTTTTTCAACCAGCTTACAGGAACATATTAATTCTTTAAAATTAATATTTCAGAGATTGGCTGAACACAATCTCAAAGTTCAATTCGATAAATGCTCTTTCATGAAGAAAAATACGGAATTCCTGGGACATGTCTTAACAGCTGAAGGCATGAAACCGAACCCAGTTAAAGTAAAATGTATCCAAGAATATCCATTACCGAAATCAGAAAAGCAATTAAAAGGATTTTTGGGAGTGACTGGCTTCTACCGCAAATTTGTAAAGGACTATGCTAAAATAGCTAGTCCAATGATAAAGTATTTAAAGAAAGATAAAACTATAAACGTAAACGATCCCGAATATATACAGGCATTTGAAACCCTCAAAATGAATATTATTAAGCACCCAATTCTGAAATTTCCAAATTTTAATAAAACATTTGTAGTAAATACTGATGCAAGTAATTACGCGATCGGGGCAGTCCTAATGCAAGAAGGACAACCCGTGTGTTATGCCTCACGATCTCTGAACGATCACGAAAAGAATTACTCTGTCACTGACAAAGAATTCTTGACGATTGTTTGGGCCGTTAATTATTTTAGGCCATATCTATGGGGTAAAAGATTTAAAATAGTAACTGACCATATGCCCATAAAATACTTAAATAAAAAATATACCGGAAAGGAATTTAGCCAAAGAAACCAACGGTGGTTACTAAAACTTCAAGAGTACCAATTTGACATCGAATATCTGAAGGGAAAAGAAAACAAAATAGCAGACTTTCTAAGCCGAATTCCGGAGATTAACAACAAAGCTAATTTTAACGATCAAAAAGACTGTCAATCTATAGATAATATTTCAGAAAATGCCACAGTTCATTCACAAGATGAACAACAGTTAGATCATATCTCAATAAAAGAAACAATAGTAAATATTTATAAAACACAATTAATACTCACTAACGACACTAACACAGAAATAGAAGTGGTACACAATAGAAGAATTATTTACGTAGACATGACTAGAGAAATAGGTTATTGGACCGATTTATTGCGGAGATACATTAAACCAGGTGTTATAGGAATATACACTGAACTGTCTGATCATGAGTTTAATAAGATACAACAACTTTTAATTGAACTTTTTAGTCATGACAAGAAAATTAAATTCGTAAAGGCAACTCTGAGGGCTAGGGAAATAGAGACTTTGGAAGAAGTTCAGAAACAAATTTCAATTTACCACACAAAAGAAAGCTTACATAGCGGTATCGTTGAAACATACCACAGCCTGAAAAATAAAATCTATTATCCGAAATTAGTAAAAGAAATAACAAAAATAATTAATAACTGCAAGACATGTCTAGAAGTCAAGTATGAAAGGAAACCGAATAAACCTAAATTTGAAATTAGCGAAACACCTTCTAGGCCAAACGAAATTTTACATATGGACATCTATTACTTCATGAAACAATCATTTTTAACCTTAATAGATAAATTAACAAAAAAAGCATATGTCTATTTTTTAGCCAATAGAAATTGGATTAAGAAAATTGAAACTTTAGAAGAACACTTTTCGAAGTTCGGTAAACCTAAAAAATTAATAACAGATAACGAATTTAGATCCATTTTTAACCGAACAACAGGTTGATTTACACCTAACCAAAGCAAACACACACACGGGAAATAGTGATATCGAAAGATTTCATTCGACCCTCCAAGAGAAATTAGTAACAATTAGAAACGAAGACTTAACACTAGTTCAAAAAGTCCATAGGGCAGTCAATAACTATAACAATAGGTATCACTCAACAATAGAAATGACCCCAGAAGAAGCAATGTTTGCTGACTTTGCAACACTTGCTAATAGGATAAAACTGAAAAAAGAAAAATACATTAATAAACTAAACCACGATAGGCAAGAATATAGAGAGAATAGGAAAATAGTACCAGTTAAGAATTATAGGAGAAACTATTACAAAAATGAACCTAGGTATAGACTTAAGAAAATGGATAAAGAGCACCCAATAAATATTAAGCCACCACGTAAATTTGCAGATGATGACATTTACATATCTAATACTGACCTTACTAGTAACACAACCAGCAATAGCTACACTACAAATAACCCCACTAACAACTGACAACGGATACGCTTTAATCAACATGGGACAAACAGAAATAATAAAAGATACAAAAACAATACTTCACATAATTGTTACTAACGAATTTCAACGAACCCTGAATATGATAACAGAAAGTTTAAGGACACTACAAATAGCAGACGACGTGACAATTAGAAAATTAGTAACCAACATTGAAGCAAAACTAAAAGCAATAGAACCCGGAAAGACAAGACAAAAAAGAGGACTTATAAACCTAATAGGTAGAGCACAAAAGTGGCTATTTGGAACTATGGACGATAATGACAGACAGGACATAACAGAACATATTAGAAATATAGAAGAAAATGACAGTAATGCAGTTTTTAACCTAAATAAACAAATCGAAATCAATTCCCATTTTCATGACACAATCAGTGACCTTAAGAGCATCATAGAAATAGATAGGAACCAATTAATCCAGACATATAAAGAACTTACAGATAACGAAAAGCGGATTATTCGACAACAGCTCAAAATCGACCAAACCTTGAAACTACGAATTTTAGAAGATAAATTAAATCAAATAATAGATAGTATTGCTCTAGTTAAACAAGGACTTGTCCACCAAGTCTGATGACGGCGACAGAAATAACCGAGACAGAACTAGATTTATATAAGTTAAAGAATATAAGAATAGGTTTGTTAAAATATAGCACAGGGAAATTAATCATTGCAATTAAAATACCACATACTTATAAACTAGTAGATTTTAAGCTTATCACAGCAGTACCCACAGAAAGAAATCAGGAAATAATAATTGAAGACCAATATGTTATAGAAATTAATCGAACTAAATATCAATACGACAATAAAATTTTATATGAAAAAGATTTAATACCAATAAACAATTGTATTACAAAACAAAACTGTGAAATGAAAGAAAATAAATTAATGGAAATTGTATCACTAGATGAATATACTATACTGTGTAAAAACATGAATAACGAAACAATTATAAACCATTGCGATGATCGAAACATAAAATTAAGTGGAAACTATTTAATTGTAATCAATAATTGCTCAATAGAAATACTTAATCAAACGTTTGGCAATAAAAATATACAATTTGTGGACAGATTCTTCTACAATGAAGAAGAAAAAATCAATTTTACTAGGAAGCTAGACTTTAAGGAAATTATGTTAAAAACGTTTGTAAACTTAGAAAATATTAAAATATTAAGATTTCATAAAAATGTTAATTACATCGCTATCTCAACTTTATTAATAATCATGATCATAATCAGCATTTTAATAATAACCATTACTAGAAGCAATAAAAAACTGAAACTTGTAATTAAGAACCAAATTCCCAAAAATATAAAAATTCAGGAGAATTTTCAGACTAACGGGGGAGAGGTTATGTACCCAACAAATTCCGATACCCGATCCATGTTTTCATTTCCCTTTTAGAGTCAAATACAATATTTTCCCACACTTTTCACGATAACGGCAAGTCAATGGTTGCAACAAAGTTGCAAAGGAAGTGTCAAGTATCGGAAAAGTCACACGCGCAACATAAAAATAAAGCTGAGATAGCAAAGTAAAAAGTAATTTAAGGGAATGCCAACTGGGCACCAGTAGTCAGTAAGTTAAAAATGTTAGAATAGATTGGAGAAAATAAAAAATAAAATTTTTTTTCGACAAATCCGAAATTAAGTTTTAAATTACATACCGAGAACCGAAGAACAGGGACGAGTGTCTGAGAACAAATATGCGAAGTTGAGAGTACTGTCGTCAGCAAAGGAGTATATTGGATTAGAAGTAGCAGACAGGAAATCATTGATTAACATTAAAAATATTGTCGGAGACAGAACGGGAGCCTGGGTCACACCAGCAATTGTTTTGTGAATATCTGACTTGAAACCATCCAAGACAACTTGAATTGAACGTTCCGAAAGGTAATTTTTAATCCATTGAAGAAGAGAGTCGTCGATCCCAAAACACGCATTTTAGATAAAAGAGCCTGATGCCAAACTCTGTCAAATGCCTTACAAATATCAATACAACCATCTTGCTTTCGCCAGATAGGTGTATGCTTTGGTTCCAGTTTTCGGTGAGACATGCCGTCAAATCACCATTACTGCAGGTCATTGAGAAGTTTTCGTGTTTCGAGATATTTCATGAGCTGACGGTTTATTAGCGTTTCCATGACCTTAGAAAGAAGGGACGTAAGTGCAATGGGTCTGTGGGAGGAGGGAGAAAAAGATTCGCCTTTTTTAGGGACGGGATGGGCAAATGCTTTTTTCAATCTTCTCGGAAAGAATCCTAAAGGGTAAGGACTGAAACGAATAAAATTTGGAAACTTCAAAGTAAAAAAAAAAAATATTTTCATAATTCATGTATATTTTTTTTTATTTGCTTTAAAACTCTGTTTGTATTAAATTCATTCACAATTACAAAAAATAAAAATAAAATTTGGGTTCCCATTCTTTCCAAGACTTCTTTCGAATGTCCTTCGTAAGGTTGGTGACAGTTACATCCGTGATCTTTTTGGACGCTCTTTTCCATTTAGCACTAAAATCTTTTACGTCCTTTGCACACTGTTCACTTTTCCTCAATTTAGCTTTGACCAAAGCCCAATACCTTTCAATGGGACGGCTGGATTCATGTCTTTTGGGACAAAGTCGACATTTTTAGCAACAAGAAAGCTCAACGTCGCATGAGCATAGTGAGTTGAAGCTAAGTCTGGCCAAAATAATGTTGAACCCTCGTGTTTGTTTAAGAAAGGAATCAACCGCTTTTTATAGGCATTCGTTAATGTACATTTCTCTGTAAATTGTTCCCGCTGTAATAAACGATGAGCTTCTGTGTCCACATTGGCAAATGGTCTGCCAAACGAGATATTTTGATCCGAATTTTTCCATCCCCATCGATGTTGTTGATTTCGGAAGAATCTCAGCTTCAAACGAGTTGTAAAACTGCGCACCTGGGCTTTGACATAAGTTTCGTCATCCAAAACCAAGCACACTTTCTTGTTGCCGATCAACTCGTAGAGCTTTCGGGCTCGTGTTTTTATGACTTTTTCTTGCTTTTCGGTAACTTTTGGTATTTTTTGTTTTTTTCGTGTTTTTAGACCGTTACGTTTTTTAGATCTTTGTACCATTGTTTGGTTGGTATTACATTTCCGAGCAACTTCTCTGTATGACCTAGTCCGGTACCCATTATTTTCCTGTCCAAATTTGTATCATGTGCTCCACTTTTCTGTTTTCGCTTAACTGTCAACGTCTCCAAATATCGTTTAATAACAAAATCCACTGTACTGCGTGCTATTTTTAAATTTTTTGCGATGAAATGGTTTGGACGCGAAGTATTTTCATTTGTCGATAATCTCTTGACTCATATTTTATAAATATTTTAAACCGCACCGAACTAAAATCAATAACAAACTGAAACTAGAGAATATACAGGCTAATTTGGGTACAAAATGGGATTGCAATTTTTACACATTGGAAGTATAGCCCGTATTAAAATTTACAGATTTACAGATTTACATAGCAAGGGGGAACATCTCTTCAGAAGAAGGGAAGCTATACCAACTGAAGCAGCGGATTTGAGTATCTTTAAGTGATCTTGAACTCCCATTGAACATTCGATGAACTGAAGTGCAAGTGGAGCACAATCTGGGAGTGTTGAGCTGACAGCTGGAACGCAATTATAAATGTGCGTTGAGATGGTGGATGAGGCGGAATTTCAAAAATGTTTAACGAACGGCCAAACATTTTTACTGCCTTTGGAACACTACAATATTTTTTGTCTCAGCTTTTGGTAGTATTGAAATTTCATACGCTTAACAAAGACGTTGCAGTCATTCCTGGCTCATTTGACCTTTTCTTCGGTCTTCTTTTGTCGGGTTGGTTTTGTAGGACCGAAAAAAACATTTCTTTAACCCTGACAGTCTCTTTACAGCTCGAGTCGTACCACACCTTTTCTTGATTGGTTTGTTATGAGTGATAAATGATCTAATTCCAAAGAGAATATTGTCTGTGATTATGTACATCAGCACCTGCTTCTACGTCGTTATCAAGGAAATGCTTTCTCGTATTGCCATAGGTCTTTTCTCTAACTGCGTATGTACGAAAAATTAACTGATATGACACAATTGTCGGACATGCCAATAGGGGAAAGTACATCAACAGAGTAATTATAAGGGTGAGCAGTTAAAAACAAATCCAGGCTGTTGGTGGAATGACTATCAACGCCTGATATGCACGTACGCTCATTTACAGGCTGGGTAAAGCTGTTTTCCGCATCAAAAATCTCAACACATCATCCTTCTGGTGTTGTCTGTCCAGAATATCGAAGCTACCTTCTGTATATTGAAATCAGCCGTAATAACGAGTTCAGTGTGAGGATACAGGGATAGCAGTCGTATTGCTGTCCAGTTTGTGGCTTCTGTAGATAAAGCAGTACTCTTTAGTTTGTTTACGGAGGTGGAATTTTAACCAGATGAAGCTGAATTCCGGATTGGAACATGGATCATATTGTGGTGGAGTTTGATAAGCGACGGGTACATTACTACGCACTTAAATGGCAAGACCGAGGTGAGAGAAGAATAATGGCACCAGTTTGTAGCATGGGCGATTTCTCTCAGTTAGCTAGTTTGGCATTGCCAAGCCACGAATTTCGATGAATAAATTGTATAACCTACATTTAATATGCAATACATAACGAACTTGAGTAATTAGGAATTGAGAGTAATGCCAATAATCCATATAATGAATAACAGAATTATTAATTTTCAAATCAAATTTGCTTGCATGCAAAACGCCCTGGCAAAAAATGTCCAAATTCCATAAAATCTATTCCGTACTATTGGTGCTTGATTTTACAACATATCGTGTGCAAAGCCCAATAAGAAAGGGTGACCGGATAAGAACGATAGGGAAAAAAATTTAAAGAAAACAATAACCGTGTGAAATATAAAATTGATTCTGGCTTTATTTTGAAGCTACGCTCATGCGATTATGAGTGGCATAGCACATCATTCAAATGGTCCCTCGGCTTCGCTGGCAGTTCTTCAATCCGTTGGTCCAATTTTTGATGACTCTCGGTACAATATGTGCGGCTAGTATTTTTTCTAAAAATAAAGTCCTACACGAAGTTTTTACCATTAGTACTAACAGAGTAATTTCCGTTAACATGGGTCAGGGTACACGAAAGTAAGCCTCTTTTTAAACCCTCGATAAATGATGTCAACATTGGAGATAGACTCTTACTGTAGAACGATTTTTTTCTTAGAATATGCCCAGGAAACATTTCCCAAATTATCGGCAAGAAATTAGGGGGCATCCTGTATAAGCGAAAAGGTTGGCGCGAAAAAATGTGTCAGCTAGGACACATCAGACTGGATTTGGAGTATTGGTATGTACATACAGTGTGGGTGTACTTATTTGTGAGATACTTGAGGAGAAATTTCTTTTTGAACCTCACGAGCTCAGTGCGAATCACTAAATTAAATTATTTTTGTAGTAGCGCGCATTAGATAACTACCGATTTCAAGTGAGTGAATTTATTTGTGTCGCTTTGGAACACGAAAGTGCGATTTATTTTGTTTAAATTATCAGATGGTTGCCTTTCTAGGATTAAAGAGGGAAATGGTGCAGGTACATATAACAAACAAAAGCTTTTAAGTGTATATCACAGATGCCAAACAGACATTGTGTTCTCACTACTTCATATACAAAGTGTTTTAAAGTGGTATAGTGAGGAAAGCTACCTATATACGATTTATAGTAGATGCTATACAATATACCAAATTTTATTATGAACCATCTGTTACCAGCGGTTTCACCTGCTTTGACGTTTTTTATTAAGTGAATTTCCTATTTTTTGATCAAAGTTTCTTCCGACAATCTAAACAAACACCGGTGAAAATAAATGAATAACGAAAGTCCATCAATCACCCAATAACAATAGTCGGTAAAAGAACATTTTGATGGTTTTTTGAGAAATTCCACCGAACAGATTTTTATACTATGTATTGTATTAAACTTTGCATGTGCTTATGAGATACTCGTAATTAATAGACAATTTCTTCAATAATAAACTTAATCCTAATGCTTTTATATTCGTCAGCTGACTCGTACTGTGATACCACGTTGTGGTTATCCAATTTCCTGAATTGATTGGATATTTGAGATTATAGTAACATTTTAGTTGTGTTTACATAAAAACTTTTTTTTTAACGAATATCGGACTACCCACAAGTTAGCGGAAATCGCTTTCTCCTGTTACAGTGCAAATGCTATTTTACATGTTTTTATTTGTTTATTTCTTCATATATTCTTACGTACCGGTCTTCTTGCGCAGTTTATTTATTTGCAATCGTAGGAAGTGAAAAGGACTCTGCAGCAATAACTGCTGAAACAAAATCTATAATAGAACATTTATGATATTAAAAAAACCATTTGCAACAAGATGGTTTTCGGAAAACGTTTTATCATTCAAAATGGACGTCCGTCCCCAAAACCAGTAAATTTCAAATCAGCACACCAGTACAGTAAAAGAGAGTATACCCGAAATTTTAAAGAAACTCAGTTTTCCATTTATCCCTGGTTAGCTAGATGCGAAAATAAAAAAAAAAAACATTTTGTTGGGTTTGTTGACTTTCCTCCCTTTAGTTCATCAGTTGAGGATAATCTTAATACTCTAAGCACACTTCAAAGAAAGCGCATCCCATTTGCAATGTATGTTAAAACTTGCCAGATTTGGTGAAAATAGGATAGGATTGGAAGCTTTAGGCCCCTAGGTACAATATTTTAACGCTTAACATAACATCCAGGTTAGGAAAAATCATGAGGTGCTCAAACGCTTACATAATAGATGTAAAATGTTTCCATGCAAATCAAGAGTTATCGTTCAGAGGTCACGGTGAATCTACTTGTTCTTTCTAGCGAGGGAACTACTTTGTGCTTTTAAATTTATTGATGTGACAGTGTGGGGTCATAACACTATCACACCACTTTGAAACGGCAAAGATTTTTAAAGGTACCTCAATGGCGAATCAAAGTGATTTGATCAAAGCGGTTGGTGAGCCATTAAACAATCATAGCCAGAATTTGACGCAATCATGATCGACAAGACTTCTGGCATTCAAATGAAATCACAATTATCCGTTTTATTTCGATATTACTTTAAGAGAAAAATCTATGAAGCTTTTGTTGGGATTTAGCGACATGAGCTATGGACGAACACCGGACGATCTTATTAAATTAGGTACAGCTCCATGAACCATTAAACATAAACGTGAAGCCCAGAATTACGACGGAGCTTCTTTTATGAATGGTCATAAAGAATGTTTAAAAACGAAAATTCCATCTTTAGGTGGTGGCTTAGTTCTCGGCTTGTCAATGTACTACCTTGAATGTAGTCCACTCGTACGGAAAATGACTGCAAAGCGTTGACGCTGTTCTTCTTTTAAAAGCTTTTTCAAAACTTTTTTCCCACTCAGTTGTACCAATCAATACATTACAGAACGCCAATATAGACATTGTTTTTTTGTACAAACCAAATAAACAAGCTCAGTGAATTTCTTTTTTCAAAGAGACAAAGGCTTTCAGAAAATTTAGCAATCAACCTTGCAGACCATGATGTGCCATGATGAAAAACGAAAAGTCCGAAACGCCCGGTTTGATTCAATTGAAACAAAATACAGCAAATTGCTCTGTGAAATCATTGATAATTTAAGTATGCAGATATCAGAAAGGTTTTAATTCTTCGAAAAATTTATATATTTCGATTTACTGAACGGTAACAGGTTTAGTAAATATCGACCAAAAAATGTTTTTTCCGGATGAACTAATCAAAAATCTGATTAAAAGCTACCAGGATATTTTTGAATTAATTCAGCTAAAGAATGAGTTGACTGTTTTTTTTAAGGAAACGCAAACGATATTATGTAATAATATAGCAGCAACTCAAAAAACGACAGCACCATTGCTTGGGCAGGTGCATAAGCTTTCAAAACTTACAATATATGTATGTTCAGTACCAGCTGTGCTCCATTGGGCGCTCCTTCTCTGCACTGAAGGGGATAAGGACATACATACCTTCGAGGTACCCAACGTCAGGAGAGATTGAGCTATTTGGCTCTTATGTCCATCGAAAAAGAATTTTTGAAAGAGGTGAAAGAAAGTGACGATTTTTATGATCGAGCTATGGAAAAATTTTTGACCGTGGAGCGACGAGTCAATTTTTTATTTCGATAAAAAGGCTGTTTTTATACCCTATTCCAAAGGAGTATATTATTTTTTTTAAATATATCACAATTAATAAATTTTAAAAATTAACGGTTTTTGTTGTTGTTTTTGACTACTACAGATCACGCAGAAAACCCAAAGCTAAAGACCAGAAATCGTCACTCACTGCCACGTTTCTGATTACATATATTCCAGAAGACTGTTTATTTTTCATTTAATCCAGGATGGAAAGGATCTCAGGTTGTCAAAGAATAAAGTTGCCAAAAGAAATTGCTCTGTGGATTTTTCTTTCTTTCCTTATTACCTTTTATTTATTGTAATTAAAAATTATAACTGGCGTAGGATCCCACTCGTGAAAAAAGGATTCAGTAATTGAGCGTAAAGTAAAAAGAAAGTATTTGAAGAGCTAAAAATAAAAAAAAATCAATTTGTAAAAAAGCGCAATTGAGAAAAAGAAATCACATCACGAACTTTTAGATAAAAATAGACGTAAAGTTATTCTTCGAAGTAAAATGGAACAGTTGTTATAAACAATGGTGACGGAGGTGAACACTTTGTCCGAAACCAACTGCTGCAGCAGATCCAAGTACAACGGGACGAAGGAACCCGGATGAAAAAAGAGTTTGGATACCTCCCAACGTTTTCCGGGAGCAAATGGGAATTGATTCAGTTCCAAACTGTGGTCGAGAGCCATTTACATCTATCGAAGACGCAAGGAGAACGAAAGTGCACAAGGCCATTTTTAACTCCAAGATCAATTCCAACCAGCGACCTGGCAGGAGGCGAAGAATCTTCTGGAATCTTCCCACCCATAAGCATTTTCAGCAAGATAAATTACATAAAGGTAAATAGTATCGTAGAACTATGTAATAAGTTAGATTTAATACGTAACGAATTATATGGATATGCAACTTACGAACCAAGTTCTTAAAGAAAGGATCAAAAATCAATGTAAACGACCCCGAATACATCCAACCGTTCGAAACACTTAAAACAAAATTAATCAATCATCCCATCCTTACGAGTCGATTTCCAAATTTCAATAAACCATTTACCCTTTCTACCGATGCGTTCAATTATGGAATTGGGGTAGTTCTCATCCAGGAAAGTTAACCCGTTTGTTATGCTTGAAGGTCACTAATAGATAAGGAATTCTTAGCCACAGTTTTGGCAGTCACTGATTTTCGTCCTTACTTTTGGGGAAATAGATTTATATGGTGACAGACCACCAGCCAATTTAATATATGACTAAAAAATATAATGGAAATTAATTTTCAGCAAAAAACCAAAGATAGTTGTTCAAGGTGTCTGAATTTAACCTTGACATAGAGTATCTGACCTTTTGAGTCGGATAGAGAATATAGACAATTTAAAAGGTGACTGACTAAACAGCTCATCATTTCCCCTTTCAAGGAAGAAATCGTCAATAAATATAAGATACAGCTGATACTTACTTCTAACGTTACCAATGAAGTAAACAAAGTTCATGGGAGAAAAATAATGCAAGTTGATATGAATAAAAATCAGTCATATTGGGAATTATTTAAAAAGAAACTATTGTATAATATCAGCAAGAGTTGGAATTTTTTCCGATTTATCTTACACCGACCAAATGCATACATAATAAAGTTCAACATGTTCTGATAGAACTCTTTAGAAAAAATAAAACAATCTCTTTTGTCAAGTGTACCATGAGACGACAGGAAATAGATACTGTGGAGAATTTTCATAGACAAATATTCCTGTACAAAATCTAGAAAAGTTGCCATTCAAATGTTTTAGAAACATATTATTTATTAAAAAATAAAATTTACTTTCCAAAGTTAGTCACAGAGATTGTCAAAATAATAGGATAGTGTCAGACTTTTCAGGAAGGCAAGTATGATAGAAAACTCATAAAAGCAAACTTTAAAATTACAGAAACGCCATCCAAACCCATAAAATCTTATATATGGATATTTATCATTTCAAGCCGCTATTTTATTTGACGTTCATAGAAAAGCTCATAAATAAGCCATATGACTATAGTTTAGTCAGCAAAAACTGTATAAATAAAATAAAATGTATGGGAGAACAATTTACGGTATTGAAGAAACCTTAAAAAAACAGTTGCGATAATGAGTTTAAGTCCAATAATACTCGTATTAGAGAATATCTTAGAATTCATACAACAAAACGAAAATCACATTCCGGTAATTTTAAGTCGAAAAACTTTTCTCGGTTTCGCTTCCTTTCCGACTTATGACGATTTTTGGTTTCGTTTCTTTTAACTGGCTCTTACTTTGCCAAACTGCAACTGATTCTTGATTTTTTCTTTTATTTACACAAGAGTAGTTAACAGTTCCTACCCGCCCTACAACTTTTTTTCCATGTGGATAACGGTTTTCCAGCAATTTAATATATTATCAAACCCATTTTTTTGCCATTTTTAGGTTGTTTTTATTTTTGTTATTTTGATTGGTGCCGTGAAACAACGCTTTCATAAGGTGAAATAAGGCTGAATATTAGCGATCGGCTTTATTTCACTAATGCCGAATCGGCCTTATTTCACTTTTCATGGTTTTTAATATTGCTTTAATATAAATCAATTGTCGTCATATCATGCTAAAAATGACTAAAACAAACGGTACCATGACAAATCGACCAATTACAATTACAACTAAAATACAATTTGCTAAGAAATTATGGGCGCCTGCCTGACAGAAGTTGACATTTCTTTAGCGGAGCGACGAAGTCGCGTTAGCGTCTAAGCCCTACGGAGAAAAGGGTGAAATCCTGTTAGCGAGCCAAGCGAGCCACCTTTTTCAAACTTGAATTGAACATTGAAAATAAAGTTTTAGTTATTTAATTAACTTAGAGTTACCTATACGGTAACCTATGTTAATCACTTAAAACAGAACAACGTTTAATTCTTTTGCCTTATCTTTGAATTCGGCTTCATTTCGCGAGCGCGCGAATAGCAGCTACCGATCCCGACGGGCATGATCTGGGGTTCGCTGAATGGCAATAATTTGCACCCGTACCATTTAATCAAGGTCCAACATCTCCATCCCGGTGACCAGAAACGGCGCGTTGCTTTTTGCAACATTAACGAGCTACAGAAAAGGCTTGATGAACTAAATATTTTCATGCAGGAAAAACTAATTGACATATGTTTAATTTCTGAAACTCACCTGGCGACAGAATCGCGCGTGGAACTAAAAGGTTACCGCGACTTCCACGCTCATCATCCATCGGGAAACGCAAGAGGCGGGTCATCCCTATTCATAAAAGACTGCATTGAACATACTCTGGAAGCAATAATTGAACTTGACAAATTTCAAATGACCGTGGTGCGCGCTAAAAATAAAAATTACTCATTTAATATATCCTCAATCTATTGCCAATCGCGCTGCAAAATAGAAAAACACGAATTTATTGACCTATTCGTTGTTTAAAAAGCTTGTAAGTAATAAAATTATCTGTCATGTGTCAAAATTTGAGCTCACAGTCATGAACGGTTTGGAAATTATAGCGGTCTGAAGTTGGTTGCAGTTCGAGTCATTCAGGGTGTAGATATGTTTAATTTCTAAAACTCACCTAAACTAAAACTAAAAGGTTACCGCATCATCCATCGGGAAACGCAAGAGACGGTTCATCCCTATTTATAAAAGACTGCATTGAACACACTCTGGAAGCACAAATTGAACTAGACATATTTCAAATGACCACGGTGCGCGTTAAAAATAAAAATTACTCTTTTAGTATATCCTCAAATCTATTGCTGATCGCGCTGCAAAATAGAAAAACACGAACTCTCTTGGACCAATCTTCATTATTGGTGGCGACTTTAACGCGAAGCACACCTTTTGGGGCGCAAGATGTATCTCTCAAAAAGGCAAAACTCTTTACAGGGCTGGTATGGAATATGGTTGCTATTTTTACTCAACAGGCAAGCCGACATACTGGCCCTCGGATGTCGCCAAAACACCCGATCTAATAGACTTCTTTATCGGAAAAGGGGTAAACGCTAGTTACGTCAAACTTGAAGAGGGCTTCGATCTTTCCTCCGATCATTCTCCAGTTATCCTCTCACTGTGCGAATCCTTGGTTAAGAAACAAAGACCACCGAGATTAACTAACAGCAAAACTCACTGGGAAGATTTCCGAATAGACGTTATAGACAATACTGAGTTGAAAGTAGCACTTAGAACGCCGTATCAATTTGAAAAAGAAGTTGAACGTTTTGTTGAAGTCATACCGCAAGCGGCCTGGAAGAACACTCCCTGCGAATCGAACAAAGTTCCCAAAGTCGGAATAAGATACCCACCGGAAATCAGAGAAATGATAAAGAAGAAACGAAGAGCGCGGAAAAAGTGGCATGAAACCCGGGCACCACAAGATAAAACGTCCTTCAATAGGCTCTGCAACTTGCTGAAAAAATCGATCAAGGACTTCAATAATCAAGATATTAATAATTACCTTGAAAGACTCACAGCGACAAAGGATACCAACTACTCCATATGGAGAGCCGTTAAAAGACTTGGAAAGCCCCAAATACACGTGGCGCCAATAAGAAGAAACCAGGATGACTGGGCGAAGGAGGATAAGGAAAAAGCTAATGTTTTCGCCGACCATCTTGCAGAAACGTTTAAACCATTCGACGGGGAAGTGCTTCCAGAGAATGTCAATACGCTAGACGTGACGACAAACTTTCCAGTAGAAAAGGCTACACTTAGGGAACTTAGACAAGTTATAGACACGCTTAAGCCCAATAAAGCCCCGGGATATGACTTAATAACGGGAGAAATACTCAAAGCGTTGCTAAAGCTGCTCTATCTTATAAATGCCAGCATTAGACTAGAGTATGTACCGCACCAGTGGAAATTAGCCGAAGTTATTATGGTTCCGAAACCCGGTAAACCGCTGACTGAAGTCAAGTCATATAGACCAATATCGCTTCTCCCGATTACATCGTCTTAATCGTCTTAAACCAATTACCGACACAAATTCCCTCTTGCCTGATTATCAATTTGGCTTTAGAAGCCAACACTCTACAGTTGACCAAGTGCATCGAATAACCGATGTAATTGAACGAGCAATCGAGTGTAAGTTAGTCTGTTCAAGCGCATCCCTTGACGTTTCGCAAGCCTTTGATAAGGTATGGCACGAAGGCCTAAAATATAAACTTCGACAAGCTCTACCCCAGCAATTGTCTTGTATTTTAGGTTCATACCTGGAAGACCGACTCTTCCGTGTGAGACACGGAAACGAATATTCCACTTTTAGGACAATAAAGGCGGGGGTGCTGCAAGGAAGTGTACTTGGCCCTCTGCTATATTTACTTTTTACCCGCGATATACCGCAAACAGACGACACTGTCCTAGCCACATTTGCTGATGACACTGCCATTTTGGCAACAGCTAAAACAGTCGAAGAAGCAACTGCCAAGTTGCAACGTGCCCTTACACTGATTAACAATTGGACAAAGACTTGGCGAATCGCGCTTAATGAAAACAAGTCTGTCCACGTGAACTTCACTCTCAAGAAAATTGAGAATCCACCCGTGTTTATCAACGCAGTACGAATTCCTTACGCGAACGAGGCGAAATATCTCGGTATGACACTCGACGCTAAACTAAAATGGAGAGCACACGTCAAGAAAAAACGTGAAGAGCTTGAAATCAAATATAGAGATATTTACTGGCTTATTGGAAAGTATTCCAAGCTTAGCTTAGAGAACAAACTGCTGTTATACAAGCAAGTGCTAAAACCGATCTGGACCATATGCTAAGTTTTTGTGAACAATTTTTTCTTAGCCTTAAGTATAGAAAATAATTATTCCTAAGTAAAATGTAAATATAGTCGAAAGACATAGATATAAGAATTTAGAGTAGCTTAGAGTGCCTGTGTGGGGCCAATAAGTTAATATAAGATTGTTAAGTAATTTTAAGCTAGCATTTAAGCATTTTTTGTTAGTATGTAAGGGTTAATGATTAAGATAATAAAATGCATTTAAAACTAAACCGATCTGGACATATGGTGTACAACTTTGGGGTTGTACTAAAAATAGTAACATTAATGTAATACAGACATTCCAAAACAAAATTCTTCGAGGAATTGTTAATGCGCCGTGGTACTCGTACATTAGAAACGAAATTAAAATGTTTGCGCGAAAACACAAAAATCGACTACAAGGACGTGCAAATATTTCTGTTCAACAGATCCTCGACGAGACAAATTTACTGCGCCGTCTGAAAAGGACTAAGCCTTTCGATCTAGCGCGGTGATTAGCAGCGCGTAATTTTTCTAAAGTACACAGGAATTTTCAATGGAAAATCGCCTGTAGGATATCTTAAAAAAAAAAACAACAAGATTTCTCACCTTCCCACGAAAAAAAAAAAAAAATTAACATTATTTGCACGTGGAGATTTTTTCAACAGTCATAACTACCATTTCTGGACTGAAGAAAATCCTAAAGCGTCCCTGGCTATACAATTTCAGCACTAATTCAGTTTCAATTTCTGGTCTGGACTTTTAAACGACCTACCTACCCAGATAGGTATTTCTTAAAATTACATTTTTGTTGACTAGAAGACATTTAAATAATACTAAGCCGAAAATTGTCTATGAAAAATATAGTTTTTTTTAAAAACTATTGTTTTTTGTTAAGATCGTATCTTGGAAAATCCTAATTTTTTTAAAAAATAACCTGAACGGTTTAATGGAAGACTTCAGCAACACAGGAATATTTGGTTCATGCACGATGGTGCTCCAGCCTATTACGCTGTCGTTGCGCGCAATGTGAACTTCTCTGGGCAGTTGATCGGCCGAGATAAAAATGAAAAGTATTATGAATCATTGTAATCTATTCGATATTGAAGAAGTTGCGTCACTGCTTAGCTGCATAAAACCCAGAAAAAAAATGGCGTTTTAGGCTTCTATATAATAATCTTTCGATATTCCGCCAGCACACTTTTTTTCTCATTAGTTGAAATTTTTAGTCAATCTCTTTCTGAGGGTGTTTTTTTAGATGATTGGTAAATTTCAATTACAGATCTAATATTTAAGTCAGGGGAAAGAAATTTAGTAACCAATTATAGAATTATCACTAAACTTTCAACCATCCCCAAGATATTTTAGTTGATAGCCTTGTCAAAATCAAGTTAAATATGACTATTAAGCAACATGTTTCATGTTTTCCACATGGATTCTAGAAGTCAAGATCAACCAATTCACAAGCTTTTGCATTAAAACATTAGAAAGTCGTAATCAGGTGCACGTGGTATACCTACACTGACTTCGTTAAAGTATTCAGTAGAGTCAGTTTAAATATATTCCTAAGTAAGCTTAAGGCTTATGGATTCCATGGCCCATAGCTGAAATGGTTCAATCCTATTTATATAAAAGAAGATAATTTGTAAGGCTTTCCTCTAAAGAGATTAAGGTCACTTCATTACTTTAATTTTTTGTTAGTGGTGTCCAACATTATTAAAATACTCTCATTTTTTAATGTATGCCGATGATACAAAATTGTTCGCAAAAATAACTGCTGTTTGCGGGCGTCAGTTGTCCAAACACGACTTAAACTTATTTATAAATTCGTGTCAGATTAACGGCTTGCAGTTAAATATCAGTAACTGCGCTTCCATCAGCTATAATCGACCCGTTGTCGAAATTCTCTCTACATATTCTTTTAATCATGTGCCAATAAGGCATGTCTATAACTTCAAGGAGTTACTTTCGACTCTAAGTTTATCTTTCATTCCATATTAACATCGATCAAAAAGTTCCTGGAATATATTCAGAAAATTAAAAATACAAGTTTATTTATCTAAATCTATATTGTCCTCTTTAAAGTAATCCCCATCGACTGCAACACACTTATGCCAGCGCTTGATCCAATCCTCGAAACATTTTTCGGTATGTCCATTAGTGCTTCCTGCGATTTTTCCATTACTTTCTCCCGGGTGCTGAAACGCGTTCCACGTAGTGATTTTTTTAACTCAATTGAACAGAAAGAAGTCATAGGGAGCCAAATCCTGGTCAGTCGTTCATAGACCTCCGTGGAGATTAAACGTGATTCGGCTTTTATTTGAGTAGTGTTACTAATAAAAACTATATTTGACGAGTTTAATATAGGGCTCCAATTAGTGGTAGTGTGCCCGGTTGACAAGTCCAAGGTTGTGGGTTCGACTCCGAGGCGAATAGATCTTGTTTTGTTTTTTTTTTTTGATAATTTAAAAATAAATAATTAAAAGAAAGTGCGTAATAACATCACGCGATGTATGCGGAAGAGCGTCCCGCCAATAGCGGGACCAGCTGAAAAGTCAGGTGATGTTTCCAGTGGGTCAAGCCGCAGCAGTGGTTGAGCCAAAGATGAAGAGGAGAAGGAAGATGAAGCCTGCTCCGAACCCATTGAAGCGCACTTCCCTCTCAGCATCAACAGAAAGGCTGCCTGACGAAGCGAGGGAAGAGGGGCGCGCCATGAAAACAAGGGCAGCAGCACGGCAGCAAACAATGCAAAAGGCACTCAATGTGCCTGATGGTAGATGGCCAATATAATAAATTTGGCAACATGTTCGCATCTCTGGCGGCTTCTGAGTCAGATGATGAAGAAGAGGAGGTGGAAAGAATCCACTCCAATATTAAACAGCTCCAGCAAAGAGTGCTAGCTATCAAAGCTAAGCAAATAGCAAGGAGGGAGAAGGAGCGGCTAGGAGAACTTCACGACTCTCGGCAGCCGCAACAGCAGAAACAACAAAAACCAAACCAGCATCCTAAACCTACACAGGCTCAAAAAAGATATCAGCAAGCACCACAACAAAACGACAACAACAGCAACAGAACAGCCAGCAACAACAACAACAAAAAAAGCAACTACAACAACAGCAGAAGCAACACCAACAACAGCAGCAGCAGCATCAACAAAAACAACAACAAAAACATACTTCAAAAGTAAGGGTTCCACCTATAAACACTTATAAGATGGAACTCAAGGAGACGATAGAACTATTTAAGTCGGCCATAGGCAACAATTTTTTTATAAAAAGATTATCATTAGATAGGCATGCGATCCGCTGTATCACAAAGTAAGAAATTTGTTGAGGGATTCAACGACGAAGTTCTTCTCCTACACCCCTAAGGGTGAAAAGCTGCAAAAAAATCCTGCTGCTGAGGGGGTTAGAACCGTCGGTTGATCCGGAGCAGCTCCTTGCACTGCTGAAAGAACTGCGAAATGCAGCCTCGATGCGTGAAGTGTGGAAAGAACCACAAGTCAGAGGAATGCGCTCTAGGTAAGGACGGAGCGTCGAAAAAAAGCCAACTCTCTTGTGCTTTATGTAGGAACACGGGACACACCGCAAATTATCGGGGTTGTCCCAAATTCCAAAACATCAAAAGAGTAAATCTGGCTCGGCAGCAGAAAGTGGAAGTTAAACGTCCACTCGTGCAGGCAAAAACACCAGCCGTTACTTCCCAAGTTAACTACGCCCAAATGGCGGCAGGTAGGGGAACTACGGTACAACAAGCAAAGGTAGCTTCTCAGGCCTCAGCGCCTAGAGCACCTGAACCTGTACCTGACATGCTGGCTATCTTGCTCTCAATTCAGGGGCAGATGGCTCAGCTTCAGCGTCAAATACAGGAACAGGCTACGCGGGTAGATCAAATATACGCGCTGCTGCCGGGCCTAACGCACCTCCAGTCGTAATGGGTACGTACATGGGGGAGCAAACCCTGAAGGTCCTTGCAGTGAATGTTAATTCACTGATTAGGTTCGAACGAAGAGCCGCACTGTTTAAGTTGCTTAAAGACCAAGCCCCTGATGTGCTTTTGGTTAGCGAAACTAAGCTTACCAAAAAACACAAAATGAGGCACAGAAGATATGAAATATTACGAAGAAACCGACCCAATTCCATACAAGGAGGAGGTGTTGCAATCTTTGTAAGAAAGGGACTGCGTTTCAAAAGAATATACAGTCATGTGGTACGTAGGTTTCAGGTGCTGGAAGCATGCGTCATGGACATCCCTCTCCGTAGTGGAAAGCGGTTGTACATGGTGTCTGTCAATGCACCTAAGGCTACTCAATCCACCTTATTCATCTCAGAGCTCGAGACACTTTTTCGATTTCTGAGGCTGGAATTGGAAGACAACTATTTTATTATCGGCGGAGATTTCAACGCCAAACATAGTGATTGGGGAAATAATATACCAAATACTAGAGGGAACCTACTATTCAATTGGTGGGGTCAGCACAGTGTGATGTATCGACTCGGCCTCAAAGCGACGGATAGTCCGTCGTTTCCCAGACACGGGTCCTATTTGGATCTCCTGCTGTTTGACTCACGAATACAACTGACGTGCACTAACCAACAAACTACAAACTGTCCACGCACTTTCGTGTATGACAGTGACCATTGCGGTCTCAGCACCGAAATAACTGTTCCCAACGAAACTGCGGAATTGAATGAGTTTGTCCAAAGGCATTTCTACAATTATAGTAGGGTGCGTTGGACACACTTCACCAGAACACTGACTAGAGCACTCTCCTCGAATTCGCTCTACCCGCCGTCCAACAGAAATCTGTCAAACGAGGAGATTGACAGATATCTAAGACTAATGGACGAGACAATCAAACGAACAATGGACAAAACGATACCTCGGTATCAACATACTGACGAAGAAGACTTATTCCGCAACGCAACTATTGACGCACTGCACCGACATAAAAGTAGACTGCTGTCAGGGCTAAAAACCTTATACAGACAGTTTACTGACAGACATAACCCGGAGATCATGACATTGAAGTCGTCGATTAAAAACCTCCAAACATTAATAAAGGAAAATTATAGGAATTCTGTAAATTTGTATTGGAACAACAAAATTCGGGCTGTAAACACCAGCAACCCGAATAAGTTCCCGCAAATAAATAAGATATTTCGGAGAAATAATCAAAACGACCTTCCATGTCTTAAAATCGCCCGAACGACGAACAACGAACAAATACTTGTAGCAGCAGGCATTGATCCAAATGAGGCCGTTGATGATGACAACTTCTTTGTGGTCGAGGATCCGCAGGAGAAGGTAGAGGCTATAGGAGCGACTTTCCAGGAAGTGTACAAGGCGAATGACATCATTGGCCCGAACCACGACCTGGAAAGTCGAGTCCTTGTGCACAATTCCTGCCTTCGAAATGAAATTGCGAATTGGCGATTCGAGAGCTCGGGTTTCACCCAGTTCAGTGACGAGAATATGGCAAATAATGTCATCACCAACGAAAGGGTATTACCACCGTTCATTTCGAAGGAAGAGCTCCAAACGATCTTCGAATCACTTAGAAGTAAGAAATCAGTGGGAACCGATGAAATACCGAACATTGTGCTTCGACATCTCCCACTAGAAGCGGTGAATATTTATACCACCCTGTTTAATAATGCAATGAATAATGCACATTATCCAGCGCATTGGAAAACTGCGGTGGTACATCCCATTCCCAAAAGGGATAAAGATACTTCCAATCCGGCGAATCTCCGCTCGATCAGTCTTCTTCCAAACATCAGTATGGTTTTCGAGAAGGTGATCAATAGAGTCCTGACTAAGTGGGTTGAGGACAAACATATAGTTCCGGATAATCAATTCGGTTTCAAGGAAGGGCATGATATCATTCATGCTGCGTCCAAACTGGTTTCTGATATCCAATGGAGCAAGGGCAAGAAACAGTGCACTGGTGCCTGCCTGATTGACTTGGAAAAGGCCTTCGATACTGTATGGTTAGAGGGACTCTTCTTCAAGCTGGACAGGATGGGCATTAGTAAACCACTGCTGTATATTCTTTTTGATATGCTCTCCAGTAGACAGTTCATCGTGAAGAATGGCGATGTGACTTCTGCCGGAACATTTAACATTAAAAACGGTCTGCAACAAGGTGCGGTAAATTCGCCGATCCTATTCAACATTTACACAAGTGATCTGATAGGTTCACTTCACCACGCCATAGCGTACGCAGACGACTTAATCGCGTACAGATCAGGTCCAAATGAGGTCATTAATATGCTTTTGCAACGTGACTTCGACAAAATTAAGCGATATTGCGACTACTGGAAGTTGAAAATTAACTTTCAGAAGTCGGAAACCATTCTGTTTAGGTCGCCTTTGTCTGGGGCCTCTAGGGATACCAGAAAGAATTGGCGAAAGGTCTCTATGTAGTCAGATTCCTTGGGATCTGGCTAGATCAATATCTGTATTTTAACAAACATATAGATGTTGCTCTGGCCAGAGCCAGAGGTGCTTTTGTCCTTACAAAGGGACGGTTTTATAACAGCCAACTCGATGCGAGGGTGAAGGTGATCTGCTACATGGCCCTTGTCAGGCCCATGCTTGTATTTCGATGTCCGGTGTGGTTCAACGTGAGAGCAAGTTTATTGGAAAAGATTCGGGTGTTTGAGAGGGCTTGCCTTAGGACTTGTCTTCGCTTATACAGAACACCAGAGGCTGAGTACATAAAGTTCTATCCTAATGAGGTCCTATACAATAGGGCGAACCTAATAAGAGTGGACAATTTCGTCATTAAGTTGACTCGAAGGCACATTGCAAGAGCAATGACCTCATCGAACAACCTGATCTCCGGGGCTTACTACCCTACTTATATGCATCACGAGAGAGTTCGCTTTGACGGCTATGTTCCTCCAGAAGCGTTCCTCCACTTCGATATGAAAGGTCTGATCCAGGACAGATAGGCTGTGCCGCTAATCTTCCACGTCGCTCGAACAGCTGCGGACAGGCGACTCAACTACGACAGAGACATCGCACATGGCAGTGCGGAGCGTCTCCGGTTCAGTAGAGCGGTAGGGAGTCGCGACATGAGGGATGTTGCTCAGCAGCACCAACAATTTTGGTGGCTTTTAGAAGGAGGGGATGCTTCGCCGTCGAATTCCTCCAATACTTGGTAGCTTCATGTGAAGCAAAGTGGGTCGCCTAATTATTTTTAGCCATGGCCGGCTTACATAGTTTTAAGTAGTTTTAAGTAGGAGTAAGTTAGATTTAAGAAAAAAAGTACATAAAAACAAAAACAAAAAAATTAATAAAAATAAAAAATTACAAAAAAAACATATATATATATATATATATCTATATGTTAGGTATATATATATCATGTATGTATATATAATGTATTAGATGTAAGTGGGTTAAGTAGATTAAGATATATTTTTAGGTAATCTGTAAGTTTTTAGTTTTAAGTTTTTATATTAATATAAAAAAAAATGTCCATATACTAAGTTTTTCTTAAAATTTATTTTCTTAGTTTTAGTTGTAATGTTAATATAAAATTAAATATAGACTGTAAGATTCGTCGAAAGACATAGTTTAAGTGTTAGGTTTAACTTAGAGTGCCCGCATGGGGCCAGTTAGTTAGAATAAGATAATTTTAAGTTAATTAAGCTAATTTTTAAGCGTTTTTTTTTGTATAGCATTTAAGTGTAAATTAAGTAATATAAATAAAAATGGACAATATGTTAGTCCGTAGATAGTCGAGTATCATAATGAAATAGAGAACGTGTGTTACTGCTTAATTTGTTAGCATAAGTTTTCAACATTACCAGATGTTGCTTCCGAAGCTCCTACTCTTATATTTAATTTACCCAAAACAAGTTAAAGCTCAAGTTTAAAATATCAGTGACTGTTGATAGGTTGATGATAGTGAATTTAATCCTTATACGGAATGTCACTTGACTTAGTGCCTTGGTTTTGCGAATGTCAAATATTCAGCGTAATGTAATCCTGCGGTAACTGCTCATCCCCACTTTACTGTTGAGTTTTACATCCTTTTTATAATGCACGTGCCGATATGAACATTTTATTTCGTTTTGTATTATAAGTAATGGTGATTCTTTTGTATTTCCGGAACTATGGCAGGAAAATTACTATCACGCACCCTTATATTGTACTCAAACCATTCAGCATGAGTTTAAGAACGCTATTGACAATTGCGCATAAAAGTTCATTTACTGCTATAGGAACCGCCAGAAACTGATGTTCTCAAAGTGATAAATCTGTCTTCCGGCCAGCATATGGCAATTCCATGCTTCAATGCGTTACTTTAACAATTTCTAGTCAAATTGGAGGAATATGTAATGTCAAGATATGTATGAATGGAAAATGTATACAAAAGCATGGATTCGTGGATCACTGTGGTTGAACATTTACTACAAACTTATCAAATGAACTCTATTCTGGATAGGTTTTTATGATAAGTTTTTCTTGAGGTTATCGGAAAGGATTACAGTTGAAAGTGAAGTGCATTGCTGATTCCCAAATAAAATGCTAGACGTTTTGAGTTCATTAGTACTGTCAACTCATCCCTGCCTACAGGGCCATATAAGAAGGGCGTCCTTGAAATTAATAGCATAAGTAATCCTGGTATTACACTTTCTTATTATCCTCTTTTGTCGTACATTCATTAATTATAGCTTTTAGGCTTTTAACATATATGTAACAGATTTCTCCTTTGGGGTCCTTTGAAATAGTTAATTTTATTAACATTGCTTAAGGAAACTCTTGCATTAAGTATGAGAATAATAGATATTTATTTTGGTAACACATAAGTGCGTGTAGTAGTAATTAGGGGCAATTAAAGGTTGTCTTGGGGTCACACGAGAGCACTTACCATCTGACTCAATGTTCTGTTTGTGGGTTAATGGTATTGCTCATATGAGAGTAGGAAATCAATATCATTTTGATCTATGTTTGTGAATCCTTTGAAGCAGCAAAGTGCTGGGAAATAAATACTTCACCGCACATAAAATACTGTATGAATTTTTTCGTAATTTTGCAGAAAAAAGCCAGTTTGCCTCGAACATATATTCGGGTACACTTATCCAGTAGGAACTTTCAAACTACAATACATATTCATGCGGAATTTTTTCCATCTGCCTCTAATTGGAGCTGTAACTCTCCGTCCTAAATAGTTAAATTTGTTAAATTTGGACTTTTTTTGATGGAGGTAAAAATTTCCAGATCAGTGTAAGGAGTTCTAAATCTTGTGACTAGAGTATTTCATTTATTTCATTTATTTGGGGATAGCAAAACAACTCGTGCTGCTCGTGGGCTTTACGAGTAGAAAAGAATGGAAGCCCAGGCTTCTCAGAGAGAAAAAGGAAAAGTAGCAGCTGTGCGCGACTCAGAAACTGGAGAGATTATTATTATTATTATTATTATTATCAAGGGAACGATACAAATTAATTTGTAGGGTCCGGGATTTAACAGCGGGGTACTATGCCCATGTGGCGCGTTTTGTCAACAGCACGCTGAGTACTGAGTTATCATGTGGACACCCACCTACGTACTTACCGCGCCCAACAAAACTGGACAGATTTTTCTCGTACTGCGGGAATTACGTTCGAAAAAGAAAAATACAAATATTCCAGAGCTACAAAGTCAGTAACAAGTAGTAGAGTCACAATGGGTGCTGAAAACATCATAAGACAATTGCTGCAGACAGTATAACGCCGATGATGGTCAAAATACTCCTATCGTGCAGAATGAACCAATTAGTTTGGACGAAGATGACAGAGAAATCCCCTCTGAACTATTCGAAATTCCTGAAGCAATATCGAAGCTAAGGCCTAATAAATCTACTGGCACTTTGAGCTAATTAGAGCAGCTGGAGATGACCTGGTTGGGAACATGTACCGGTTGTTGGGAACATGCCCGAATTTCAACATTGCTTATTCGATCTATAAGAAAGGAGACCTTTTTGACAGGAAGAATAAGACTGCTAAATATCGCCAATAAAATCTTATCTGTCGTATTTTGTATGCATCTGAAATCATTCAATGCGGTTTGAGTCCAGGAAATTCTATCATCTATTAAATATTCACACGATAGCAGATCTTGAAAAGACTTGGAAATATCAGATCTACACTCACCATCCATTTGTTGACTTCAAAACCGGATATGATAGCATGCGTAGAGAGTAGATACGAGTATACGAGTACAGCGCTATATGTTTAGCTTAGACATCCTTGCCCAACTTATCAAGTTGTGCAGAATGACTATTCTCATCGCCCCATCAGGATTGATAATGAATTAGCGGAGACCTTCAACATCAATATCGTCCTGGAAAGAATCGTACAAAATTAAGTGCCCGATAAAAGAGGCACGATCTCTTCTACGGTCGCATAATAAATTGCTTGTGTACATGGATGATATTGATACAGCTAGTCGTATATGAAGTTTCCTTAGGAATCGTGAGGCGGAAGTTGCCAAAATCTGTCTATAGATAACCGGTCATCACAAAAGGACGCTCACCATCGACGGCTTGGTCAGAATATTATTATTGGCAATTATAACTTCGAAGAACTTCATCTTTTTTTTCAACTTCAATTTCAATATTTTATTTATTTCGCCAAATATAATACATTAAGACATACATACATAGTCTGTTATTGTACATAGAAGTTAGCTTAAGAAATTGCAGTTCACTGAGGTAACAAAATAATAATAATACAATAAAAAAAAAAAACTTAAACCTTAAGCTTAAAATACCATTTCATGAAATAATTTATTGATATAACAATTTGTTTAATTGCTTTCGGTAGTAGAATTGAACTGAGGAAATATTGTACAAAATTGAAATGAAAATGAGAACATGGAAAAAATGTTGAAAAATTGCGTCTTTAAACCTAGCAACGTTAGATATACCCTCTAAAGCCAATGGCAGTTCCAAAGTTTAATCGTGTGAATAAAAAACATACGAGTGGAGTTTAAACAATTATATCTTGGTAAGATAATGTTAAACGTTCTTGTAGAGCAAATTGAATTTTGTAAAACAGGTATGGCGGAGATTTAGTCTTAATTATACTAAATAGAAATAATATGCAAATTCTGGCCTTAATATACTGTTGAAACGTGCATCCCAATAAGTTCCTAGATAGTTCAGTTCATGTGGTCATATCTTCGAATATTACTACAGTATATAAATGTATCTTGCTGCGTCATTGAGGGAAATTCGTTGTTTGTGCTCGGATAGGGAGTCCAGTTTACAATAAACATTCTCAGAATACGTTATGAGGGGTACTACAACCGCCCTAATGAGCCTTCGTCTAGTTTCTATCGAAGTGAAATTTGAGGGGAACCAAAGTTTTCGAATACATCCGTAAATTCGATCAACTATTACATTCGCATGATTGTACGCAGTCAAGTGACGATTTATGGTAAAACCAAGGCTAGGAACAGATTCAGCGACTCTTAGTTTATTATTACAAAGCCAAAGATTCTGATTCTGATTATATCGACGGTTTTTTTACTTACTGGGATCGTTTGACATTTTGCAGAGTTGATGACTAAGCCATTCTTTAATGATCAGTGATAGATATTGGCTAGATCTTTATTGATCAAGTGGGCCAACTCGTCAATTTTATATAAGGGTCGCGATAAATAGAGTTGGATGTCATCATTGAAGCATATTCACATTTCGTTGGCAAGTCATTTACAATATGAACATGCAAAACAGAAGAGATCCTAAGATAGATCCCTGAGGAACACTATGTTTTAAAGGCTTCAGCTGGGAAGAGATTTCACATTAATGACCTTCTGAATTCTACCTGGCAAGAAGCTTTTTATCAGCTGTGCACTCCTATCACTAAAACCAAAAAGATACTTCAACTTCCAGCAGAGAATGTCATGGTTTACTTTGTCGAAAGCTTTTGAGAAATCCAACAAGCAAAGAATTGTTTAAAAACCCTTATCAAAATTAAATGCTATGGAGCAGCTATGATTAGCTGCCTGATTAGCCTGATTGAAAAGGGCTGAGCAAGGGATTGGCTGTTAATTGGCTTGTATTTTCTTAGCAATAAGCCTCTCCAAAACCTTCGACAAGTGTGGTAATATGCTTATTGATCTAAAACCATTTAAAGTTGAAGCGTTCTTTTTTTAGGAATAGGGATAACTGTAGCAATTTTCAAGGATTATGGAAATGTTGAGGTTGTAATGCAGTAATTAATTATATGCGTAAAATGATTAATAATAAATGGGAGTATACCTAAGTTTAATAAATGACAAGGAATTCAATTGTGCACTCAATTACGCACTCAATTACGTCGCTTTCTCTTACCGTTTCAAAATCAGCTAAACTAGGAATTGCTAAATCGGGATAAGAGGAGAAATCAAAGGAATTAGGTAGTGATCTTGTCAGCATCCAAAAAGTGGTCACTGAGCACATCTGAATCAAATTCACGCTTAATACTTCTTCTATTTCCACTAACTCCAATCTTACGCAAGTTGTTCCACAATTTTTTGGGCGGTAGCGATGTATTCAATTTGGAAGTAAAAAAGTTTCTTTTGGCAGTGCAAACTACATGATTCACATTGTTTCGCATTACTTTATATGCTTCCAAATTATAAGGAGCTGAATTACGTTTCCACTTATTGTAGAGCTTATTTCGTCGCTTTCTCAAATGTATCTCCTCGGCAGTAAACCAGGCTGTTGGCTGTTTAGGTGGGCACGTATTCGTGGAATAAGTAGGAGACAAAATTTTGAAAGTGAAACACTAATACAATGATATTTTCATACAATGCAGAAAATTCTGACAGAGTATGAAAAATAGGAACAGGAGAACAGCTTCTATTAGGCAGTAGGCACATGAAATTAAACACTTAGTATTATTGTCACGAACTTCAACAACAATATACTCTACACTTGACAGAGAGTCAAGTTTTCTAATTGTGTCTGAGCGAATGTCAGCCCCTATCGTACAAGTTATTCCATCATTCCCGTGCAATTTAGGAATGTCATAGACATAATCGTTCATCTTCACGTAGCAACGACATAAGCACAGAAATCAGATGCAGAATTACTCTTGCCATTACTCAAGATGAAAGGCCTAAGTAAAGTAAAGGACATTTTTTTAGGAACAGTTTGCTGAGGTGGAATGTAACATTCTAGACACTGGTTCAAGGTATTCGTAATTCGTTCATTGAAAAGTGAGTCGAAGGAAGGGCTCATAACTGGAATAGTGTTGATAGAAAAAAATTTAAGTAAACAGTGGGTATCAATGTTACCAGCTAAAATCTGGTGAACAATTAGTATATTGACAATTTTTCGACATACTGAGATAGGCTGTTAGCCTACAAGCTTAATTTGATCAATTTAGTCCAGGAAGTACTCGTAAGGCGAATCGGAGAAAACTACTTTGTACAGTTTCTACGCGGAGAATGTGTGTGGTGTAATAAGGTGAGCAAACTTGGGTAGCATATTCAAGAAGACGGCAGACAAATGTTATGTGACATAAAGTTTGGAAAATCCTTTAGCCCAGATTTTGATAAAGCTCAGAGATGAGTTGGACTTTTTATGATATTTTCAATATACGTAATTATATGGCAATAAAAATTGAGTTCCCTTTGACAGATATACATATACCAAGATCACCGAAATCAGTTACCAAATGGAAGGGCTTACTTAAGATTGAACAAATTGGTATGAGCACCATAGTCCCGGTCCAAAGAGAAAGGGGAAGTGGAAAGGGGTCACATATATGATCTCAACTATTTTAGCGATGCCTGTATAGCTGACTTTAATAACAACAAATTGTACCTATGTATGTTTTACTCAAGTAAATCTCATTTAACCATACAAACCATCAAGCTAACTGATCATTGCATGACCTTTTCTGACATAGTGAAATAAGTCTTAGATTGTAAATCCCCGTAGTTGAAGGAAATCTCTTGATTGACTCTGTTGCGAAATGATATGAAGAACACACATCAGACTTCTAATAGGGAAAAATTTTTCTGTAAAATAAAAAAAAATAAATCGCGAATATTTCTAAAAATAATCTTATAAATATTTGTACTTTTTTGTCTTGTTACTCAAAAGCCATCAACAATCATTAATGTTCATTTCCGTTTTTTGTTCTGATATTTTCAGCTCACAGCTACAACAATTCCGATTCGTAGTGCATATATGCATTTTTGTGGGGTTCTAATGCGAATCAGCAAACTGAAATCATAGTACTCGTATGAGTATATTGCAAAAAAATCAACCTAATTATACCTGGCTATAGTTTCATTGGCGCAGCAATTAACCCAACTCAACTTAAATCGATTCAGCTCGCGATCGTAAGTCTGAAGCTCAAATTAGCTTGCAGTAGACAAAGTTTCATCGCAAAATTGATTTTAATTAAAACAGAAAAGACCCCACCGATAGTTACAACTGGCCCCTTTCAAGTTTGTTTGTACACATTGATCTTTTTTTTTTTTTAATTTAACGCCATAGTTTAAGGGTCAAATTATTTCATTATATGAATAAGTGCGCAAGCAGTAATACCTGCATCTAGTTATTGTATTAGCCAGAACGGCCTTTGAAGTGCACTAATACGAGTAGATACATGTAATTTTAGTGTTATATAGTGAAAATGTCAGAAAGGTCTCCAGAACGCGTCTTAAAGTAATTGAGATAAAAGTTACAAAATTAAATAAATAACTGAAAGTGATCAACATGGAATCGCAAATATTCCGTAATCGTACTTTTGCCCTTATCAGTGATAATCCTACGGACATACTGGATAACTCCAATTTAATCTTAGATGGTGTCCATACTTTGGAAAATGCAACAACGTCTATTTCATCTACGGCTTCATTGTTTCCCATTGACAGTTCGACTATCTATGATCCATTACTCTTACTTATGTCCAATGATACTTTTAATGTACGCTTGGAACATGCACCGAAATTATCAAAGTCTTCTGTGATCAAAGTCATAGTGTTATCAGTGATGGCCGTTATATCGCTGTTGGGGAATATTGCAACGATGTGGAACATTTACAAGACTCGCATGAGTCGGAGAGCCTCACGAAACAGCTGGAGTGCCATTTATTCTCTCATATTTCATCTATCGATTGCTGATGTTCTTGTTACGGGGTTTTGTATAATTGGAGAGGCTGCTTGGAGTTATACTGTACAATGGTTGGCCGATGACTTTACGTGTAAAATGGTAAAACTTTTCCAAATGTTCAGCCTGTATCTGTCGACGTATGTGTTGGTATTGATTGGTGTTGACCGATGGATTGCAGTGAAATACCCGATGAAATCTCTCAACATGGCGAAAAGATGCTACCGGCTCTTGGGTGGAACATATATCCTATCTTTTCTTCTTAGTCTGCCACAGGTGAGTTTTTACACTATTTTTATTTATGATATAGATATGATTATGATATTGAAATGTATGTGATTGGACAAACTTTTTGAGGTTGTCTTATTTTTGTTAAATCTTAATCCGAAACAAAAAATACTGAATTTAACGATCTTTAGATCAGAGCTTTGTGAATGTATCGGCCTTTGAAAACGTTCAGTTTATCTCTGGGTCGTATAGTTTGTAGTTGAATCTCATTGATTAAACCCATTTTAGTTTTTTTTAGACAATATCATCGTCCTTTTTTTTTCCAAAGAGTTCTTGGTTTAGCGGGAAAGGACATAAGGATGTTTCAGGTTTTAAGCTGTACCCATTTTCTTGTAGCAGAACTACGTCTTAAACGTGTTGATTGTTCAACCGTTTGCTAATACAATGACAGCCACTTCTTCTTATGGACAGTATGATGATAAGCATTAGGACACGGTATACTTGAAAACTGAGTTTCGTGCTGTAACAAGGCCAGTCGTCCGCTCTGGTTTTTTGTTACTGAGTTCCTTGGCTCTCTCAGTAGGCTTATAATTGAGCTTGAAAGCCTGCGATTTTTCTGTTAATTGTTCTCTAGTAGAATACTAGATGGAGTGAAAAGTGACCTCCTTGGAAATTAAAATTTTTTTTTTTAAAAAAGGTTTTTTTATATTATTCAATATAGTCCTCTTTTAGTTTGATACACCTTTTCCAGCGATTTTCCAACTTCTTGATCCCGTTCGAAAAATAATTTTGCGGAAGGTCTGCAAAATACTCCTCTGTGGTGTCGATGATTTCCTCGCGTGAGCTGAATTTTTTATTGATGAGCCATCTCTTGAGGTTTGGGAAGAGATAATAGTCCGAGGGATCCAAATCCAGTTACCAATCGACGCCAAAAGTCCGCCCGATTCCGCATCAGCAAGTCCAAACATTCTTTCGAAGTGCTCTCGCGTCCGTGTTTTTGGTCAGGAGTGAGCATGCGCGACACCCAGCGGCAGGATAACTTTTTCATATGCAGAACATTGCCCAAAATATGGCGTGTGCGCTCAGTACTAATCTTTGTGGTATCTGCTAGCTGGTGCACCTTCACTTTCCGGTCAGCCAACACCATTTCATGTATTTTTTTGACATTGTCCTCTGTAACCGCATCGGAGGGCCTGCCGCTGCGGACTTGATCGGTAGTGGGGTTGCGGCCACCACAAAACTCTCGAAACCAATATTTGATGGTGTAATCCGACGGAGCATTAACCCCATAATATTTATCCAACTTTTCTTTTGTTTCCTTCGCCGTTTTGCCTCTCAAAAAATAATGTTTTTTGAGATAACGAAAATCGTTTTTGTTCATACTCAACATGATGCCAAACACGACAACAACAATCAGCTGTCAAAACAAAACTAAAGACAGTATCACACTGAAATTTGGCATGTCTGCCTAGATATGGACGGGCTTCAAGGCACCATAACCTTTTTTGCAGTAACAGTGCATTCTGGGGGTCAAGGAGGTTACTTTTCACTCCATCTTGTATCAAGCATTACTTCGCTTATTGTGCTCCTCTTTTGTTTTGTGGAGAGTTATTAATTTTTTCCTCTGATCACAAATCTTGAGAGCGGCTTTTTATATCTGCAGGGTTGAAATATTTAAATTCTTTTTGTGTTGCAGTATTTACTCAGCGAGTTCATTATAGCAGTTGTGCACATGAAGTTCGCTGAGGTCCATTTGCTCTTGCATGCGTCACCTACCCTGAAGTACTCTCTTGGGTGTCACAACAATTAAACAACCAAGGCCCTTCAGCAACAGCTATAGCAACTAAATCAGAAACACAAAGCAATGACGGTGAATTTACTCTCCAAATGATTTATCAGCAGTTTTCTAATCTAGAAGGAATAAACAGCGTATCCTTGCTTGAATCAACGAGCCTAAAACTGAAAATGCGGAACTGAAGGCGAAAGTTGAATAGTTGGAAAATTGACACAATTGACAACAACAAAATTGTTGGAGTGTCAAACGTAAACGAAAAAAATGGAAATGTTTTACAAGGCTTTGTCCATAAGTGTTTATGATTCTAGCATTGGCAGATACCTCGTGAAGAGAGTGCGAACCAAAGAGGAGAAAAACGGGTCTTCGCACAAGTCTGTCTTGTGTGTCAAATTCCCTGACCACTCCACAAAAGAGCGAGAAATCGGCTAGAAATTCATAAAGAAAAATAACCTCAACACAAATATATTTGGAGGCAAGCGGCATCAGTTATAGCAGAAACGGCTACATCAGTAGGGGCAACAACACATACAAGTTGGGTGCAAGTAATTTCATAATATTGTGAATGTTAAGAAAAAAGAGAAGAACTATCTTTACATTCAATTTGGAAATCTTTATTACACATAATCTTATATTGTTGTTGCTTGTTGCGCCTCCATCACTGCACTGTCAAAAACTGGCACCGGATCGGTCAGCGAAACTTCTCAGTGACTAGGTGCTGGTAGAAATCGTTCAGCGCCAACAAATCTCCCAAGCCCGGATTTTGGCGCTGAAGTTTATAGTATATTGATACTAATATTCCCCATACTTAAGTGGTTTGACGGGAATACATTTTATGGCTTCTGGTTGTTACCGATGTTTATAGAGATGTGGACAATTTGATGTTTTATGATGTCGTAATATGAAGGATCGGATCGGTTATATTGTTAAGTCTATTTATTTTTTCGTGTTTATTCTTAAGGCTGCATTTATGAACTAATTCACTTAGGCCTTCATAGCTTTCTATGTGCTCATTTAAATAATCGTGTTATGTCTTTGGTAAAGATTCAGGTGGAAAAGACGTGCTTTTATTTATATGACCAGAAACTAATTCAAATGGAGACAGTTTAGTAGTTGAGTATAAGTTGTATGTTAGAACTGCTTCATAGACAACTTCTTTGTTATGTGCCTTTATTATTTTAACTAATTCTGTCAAAGTTGAATGGAACCGTTCGACAGTGAAATTTTCATTTAAACATTTTGGGCAAATGGTATGGTTTTCAATATTATAAATGCAAAAAAAGTCGATATGAATTCATTGCCATTATCGATTACGAACTTCTTAGGGATACCGTGATGGGCAAAAAAATATTTTAATTATCTGATTACGTTTATCCTAGCAGAAAGTAAATAGGCGTTAAAAAACTTTGAAAATTTTGTCTATTATTGTTAAAAAGGATTGTTTTTGGACGACATATATGTTGAGGTGAACAATATTTCAAACGGCCTAGATGGAGTTTCAGTGACTTGGAATTTCAATGGCTCTTTTTTTCTACTGTATTTTAACTCATAACAGATATCACAGGAATTTAGGATTCGAAAAATTGTGTTTAAGTGCCCTAACGTCTCTATTATACCCCTATGATAAGATGTCGTATGATAATTCCTTATAAGGTTGTGGTCATCTCCCCACACAATATCTTTCAAAAAGATAGTGCGTCTTAATAGTGAAGTATATGGAATGTATTGCTTGCACATTCTTAAAGATATTGTCGTCGATTAGTACTGCATGGACCTTATGTGGTTTGAAATAGTTTTCAAAAAAGTTTATTATGATCTAATCATTGATGTTATTCAATTTTATAATGTCTTCTTTTTTTCCTAAAAAGAATTTGTAATTTTGCAGAAAGGGGTCTAGGGTTAATACTGTTGTCTTTAATTATAATCTAATTAATGAACTCATTAAGCGGGCATTCAGATATATGTATTCTATCATTTAAATTCTCAAGGCCTGAATGGATGGTAGCCAAGCTTTCAGCTTCATCTAAATTATGCTCAAGAGATAGTGCATCTAAGTTTTCTGAATGAAAATTATGATCAGAACCGAAGGTATTCACTTCTATACGACACAAAGCATCGGCATTAGAGTAGTTTTTTCCTTTCTTGTCGACGAATGAATAACTCTTCTAACTTCAACCTCCAGTGCACCAGCTTTGCATTAGGCTCTTTAAGGAAAAAAACTAAGTGAACGGTTTATGGTCGGTTACGATTTTAAATTGCCTACCATAGAGATAAGGTCTAAAATACTTGGTCGCCCACACAATTGTTAATAACTCTTTTTCTATTTTGCTATAATTTTCCTCAGATTTCGATAGTGTGCAACTTGCATAGCAAACCGGTATATCGGATCCGATTAAGCCTTGAGACAACACAGCGCCTAAAGCAACGTTACTGGCATCTGTAGGAAGATTGAGAGGCTTAGTAAAATCTGGATAGGAGAAAATAAGCTCATTGCACAAGCTTTACAGGTTTCGAAACATTTTTTAAATTTGGAATTTAGACCTATATATTGTCCTTTTTGTTAGCACTCTGTCATAGGCTTAGTTAGTTTCACAAAATCCGTAATAAATTTGCGATAATAACCCTGTAATCCTGAAATGGATTTTATTTATTTTGCTGTTTTTGGCAATGGAAAACTCTTCACAGCACGAATTTTGTCTGGGTTGGGTTTTATTCCTTCACATCTGATAATATAGCCTAGGGATACTACTTCTTTGCAGAAAAGCATTGATTTTGATAGTTGAACTTTCAGATTACAGTTTCTTAACCTTTGAAATACTTCTTTAAGGCTTTGAGTATGTTCCTGCAATGAAGTCGAAAAGACGATGATGTCATACATATACGAGTATACCAAACAAGACCCCAAACGCTGGAACGTGGATGGAGCATTTTTAAGGCCAATGGTAGGATGCCATGAACTCATAATGGCCATTATCCACGGAAAATGCTGTCTTAATGCCCTCTGCTCGTACCTCAATTTGGTGAAATCCCGATGTGCGGTCAAGAGTACTAAAATAAACACATCTGACAAGCTTATCTAAAATCTCATTACTATTAGGAAGCTGATATTTATCATCAACCGTTTTCTCATTCAATTTCCGGTTGTCAACTACCAGTGGCCATTTTTGATTTTAGTGTGGATCCTTCTTCTTTCCAAGGGGAAAAACTTTGACGTATAATTCCTTGTTCAAGAAAATCCATTATTTGCTTCTGATTATCTTCACGTAAAATATATGACTTGTAGTAAATGGATACATGGCAATTTGTTTTTATTGAGTGTTTAACTTGATTCAGAAATGACAGGTTTTGTTTCTCTTGAAAACATATATCATAAAACTCCCTACACAATGCATTCAAAACTGGGTTTTCCTCAATATTTAAATGCTCAGTCCTAATAAGATCATACACAGTTGTGTTTTTAGAACTTTTTATATCAGATACTGAAAACTTATTGACCTCAATCAGTTCATGGTTGTCTAACAAAAACGCCTTAATTGGTTATTCGATTATAAATGTTTGTTCGCATTCTGAGCTATTGATTACCTCTACAACAGAAAACCATTTCTTAGCAAGGTATATCCCCTTTGATATTATCAAATGTTTTCTAATGCATGTGGGTTTAATGTAAATATTATTTGACTGTGTATCTACTGGCAAGGAACAAATCTCCTTGCTCAGACCTGGAATCACGTATACTTGTGTAATCATATTAGGCTTAACATGTAAGGAAATGTTTCTATTATTTGATTCTAAAATCGATCGAAATCAATTCCAATTCCTAAAGATTTCATAGTGTCTGAACCTATTAGGCCGTCAAAGTCAAAAAGCATAGTTTCTCCTTAGTATTCAATTCTTTAAAACCATAAAAGGTAACTTTTTCCTTTACTACATGCGTGCTAAATACTGTCCTTATTTCAATGGGGTCTATGGAATTTATGTTTATATTTCTAACACTGAGTGCTTGAGGACTAATAAAGAATCTGTTGTTACCAGTATCGATAAGAAACTTTAACTCACCTCCAACTAACCTAGCTATTATGATGTATGGCAACAAGCTTGAATTAAAGTTATGGATCTCTAGGTATACCACTGGTTCCTCGAGGCAGACGTATGAACATTTTTATCAGCCACCTCCACAGCTGTTAACTGATCATTTGACTCAGAATACAATACTTTGCTTCGGATTTGAAGGAACCGTAATGACTCCTTTTTTTTTTCTTATAATTTGCTCGCGTTCAAGGAATTTAAACACCGGGCGAAGAAATATCAGGGAGGATAGACAGAGAGATACCGGTGAACGTTGGTTTTAAATGTTTGTAGGTTATAATAACTAGGAAATAAAGAACGAATCACGATATTTTGGAGTACGTTCGAAAGTGGGCTTGAGAGTATACTGATGAGCATTCATATCGAGACGGGTGTTACGGTTAAAAGTTTGAAGCGGCGGAATGCAACTGGCGATTTCCATGGAGCACTGGAGGTGGAAATAGCCGTAGAACAGAGTGAGACACGAGACATAACGTCGGTGTTCGAGGGTGTCCATTATTTGAGTGATATTAGTATCACCTATGAGTTCTATCCTACGGTTTTGAATCCTATCTACCAGACCAGATGTGGACATTGTATTCCAATTTCGGGCTGATAAATGCCTTATAAATTGAGGCCCGATCAGGGGCTGTGAAGTATTTCTTACATCCTTGAGGAAACCTAAACAGTTCCCAAAATTTTTGACCGCACCGAATATGTGGTCATTCCAATGTAAATTGTCATTGACACACATACCGAGAATGGAAAGCTTGTCTGTTTCGACGATCCAAGTGCCTTTCATGGGTGGGTGTTTAAATTTCGTGTTAACGGCAGAAGACAGCATTGTGTTTTGAAAGCATTAAATTCTACTCTGTTAGTGCTTCCCCAATTAGTTATGCTGTTCACTTTAATGAGCTTAACATACGATTAGAAGTGGCACACAAGAAATCGTTGATGAAAATTAAAAAGAGTGTCGGAGACAGAACTGTGCCCTGGGGCAAACCAGCATTTATTTTGTGAACATCAGACTTGAAAACATCAAAGAAAACTTGAATTGAACGTTCCGAAAAGTAATTTCTAATTCATTGAAAAGAGATCCGAAAACACGTATTTTCTACAAAAGAGCCTGATGCCAAACTTTGTCAAATACCTTAGAAAGATCAAGTACAATTACCTTGTTTTCGCCAGAATAAAGTACGCCTTGGTTAGAATTTTCGGTGAGACACCGTATTGCCGGTTATTAATCAGTTTTTGTATTGTGAGATATTTCATGAGCTGGCGGCTTATCAGCGTTTCCATGACCTTGGAAAGAAGGGCCGTAAGTCCAATGGGTCTGTAGGAGTAGAGAGAGGACTCGTATTTTTTAGGGACGGGCTGAACAAATACTGTTTTCCATCTGCTTGGAAAGAGTCCTAAAGAGTAGTACTGAAGAAAAAGCTTACGCAGTGGTTTTGCCGGCGAGGAAGAAGACCTCCTCAGAATATTCAATCTGGACCAACGAATTTGTGAATGTTAAGAGCTTTTAGTACTCTTGGATTCATCTCATTAAAGTCAACGCACTCAAGTGTAGGCGGAGACAAAGCACAATCTGGGAGTGTTGAGCTGGCCGCGAAGGATGCAGCAAGCAGATTAGCCTTGTCCAAAGAGCTGACAGCTGGAATGACATCATAAATGAGCGTTGGGAATTAAGATGAGGCAGAATTTCTAATATTTTTCGACGAACGACCAAAAATGTTTACTATCTTTGGGACATCATAGTATTTTTTGCTTTAGTTTTTGGTCGTACACGCTTAAGAAAGCTGTTGCTGTCGTTTCTGGCTTGGTTTAATTTGTCTTGAATGATCGAAAAAAAATTTCTCTAACCCTGACAGCCTCTTTAGAGCTCGAGTCATACCATGCCTGTTTTTCGTTTTGATACTCTTCATCCAATAAGGGATAAGGTTTGTCATTCCAAAGAGAATGGTGTCTGTGATCATATCCATCCACGTCATTATCGAGGAAACATAACGACCAGTTAAAATTCCCAAAGAAGCTCTTAAGACCGCTTGGTTTTCTCTTATTGTCATACGGTTCTTTTAGCAAACTTTTCTCTAACTGTGTGGTCGGTGTACGAGAAATTAGCTGATATGACACAATGGTCGGACGAGCCTAGAGGGGAGAGCACATCAACGGCATACTTGATCTCAACACACCGTCCTTCGTATGTTGTCTGTCCAGAATTTCGAAGCCACCCAGAATTGTGTAGGTATATTGAAATCGCCCGTAATAACGATTTCAGTTTAAGAATGCAGGGATACAATTCTTTGTATGGAGTCAGACAGCGGATCAAACTCATTTAAGTTCGAGTTGCTGTGTTATTTTGGGATTCTGTAAATAAAGCAGAAGTGGATAATTTGCTTACGGAGATGGAATTTTAACCACATGAAATTGAATTCCGGAATGGAGCAGGGAGTACATAATGGTTGAGTTTGGTAAGTTACATCACTACGCACGTAATGGCGAGACCGCGGTGAGAAAAGAATAATGGCACTGGTTCGTAGCCAGGTAGCTTCAGATCAGAGTGAGTTGAGAGGTGTGGGCGGGTATCTACCTGTGTTTCACTAAGTGCGATAACAGCTGGTCTATATTTATAGACGTGGACGTACGTAGAAAAACCAGCGAATATTGGCTATATCCACTCTAAATTCCCGAGTCATTATAAAAAAAGTCAAACACAAAAAACACGAACACCGATGATACTAAGCACAGTTGTGAAGTAAAAATTCAGAATTGGTTTGGTGAATCAAATTGTTGTAGGTGTTATGCTCTTAATAATAGGAATCAGTACACCAACAAAATTCGTACCCATAGGCCGCTATCCACCGGTTGTTATATACACTCAGTCACTGCACGTGCTATATGACAATGTAATACAGCAACGGCAGTGACCTTGTGTTGGCACCAGTGTGACCCGGGGCAGGACGTTTGGATGCCCGCACTGTGGATAATGATTTCTCTGCACTCCCGCGGTGTTGCTTTTTTTGTGCCCACACAGTGGATTTTTTTTAAGTTGTTCTGTTATGGTTTTTTCTTTGTTCACCCGCGCGCGGTGTTTTTAAATTTGTCTCTACCAATTTTACAAGTCTATGATAGAATATTTTAAAAACACGGGTGTAAGCAGTTTAACCGCGGCAAATTGTTCACCAGTTTTCAACTGCTAGCACGTCTGAAATCAAGCGGATATGAAGGGACCGGAACAGTTCGCGAGAACCGCCTTCCCAATGACCTTCCATTGACCAGCAAGAAAAATACGGTAAGAGCTGAATGTGGCACTCATGTCTATTCAAAAAGTAAACTGGAGGATATAATTGTAGTTCGCCGGAAAGACAATTCTATAGTGACGGCAATGTCAACTATTCATGGTGTCTAACTTGCGACAAATGTTGGCCGTTATTGTGCAACAGAAAAATAAATCAGGTTCCGCCACCAGCTATATTCACAGAATATAATAAAAATATGGGAGGCACCGACCTAATGGACCAAAATATGTTTAATAAACACCTACCGCATAGGAATCCGGCGGAAGAATTGGTGGTGGCCTATTTTCACGTATCTTATTAACGCGACCGTATGCAATGCTTGGGAGTTGTCAAGGCAAGCAGGTAGTAAACTAACTCAGTAGATTTTCGAAGAGAAATTATTCAGATGTACCTTTTGGAGTTTAGAAATGAACTTCGAGGCGGCGGCCGTCCAGCAGTTTTTAAATCTTCCCTAACTGGCACAACAGCACGAAACCCGCGCGATCGAAGATACCCGTAATATATACCATTTTGTTCTTCTAAACAAAATTTGAAAGCTTCAGGAGGTTTCGTAGGTTTCATTGAACTTATGGTAGATTCCAGTGGTTCGCTTAACCCGGACATAAAGATTATTTTTAATTTCATTCCAATCTAAGGTCATACCGTATGTGTTCAAAATTTCATTAGCCTGGTCAACTAATTTGTTAGGTATAGCCCGTAAATAATGCGATTGTGCGATTTCTGGATATCCTTAACCACATCAGGTATCCTGAGCGAATTAAAATAGCCATTACAATTTCGTTAAGTGTCATGTTAATTGTCAATGCTCTTGGGTTGAAAGTATTATTACTACCCGTACTTTATATGATCCTATCACACCTGGTCGTTGTGTTTGTTCGATACCTATTTGACGGGAATAGTAGAGGACTTTTAAAACTTCCGCTATTTCTACAACTGGGAGAATAGAGGAGAGATTTTAATTTTTTCACCTTACGGTCTTTTGAAATTGGGGGCATAGGAACCTATTAAAATGTATATGTTAACACGATAAACATTTATTAACCTTTTCCCACGATGCATTGCTCCCACAATCCAATTGATACATTACACTTCGACATCCGGCGAATGTAACAAATTTCACCAGAATTCAAGAATGCAATTCAACTGAATTCAAGGCAAGCAAATTCATCCGAATCTTGACGCAAGTGTTGCACCTGTACTAAAGACAAGCTGCTTACTAGGCATCTGGCAGAAATCAACCGGTGGTATAAATATTAAATGTTAGAATAAGTTTATTTTAGAGTTTCTATAAGTTCATCCAAATAATGTCGGGATCTCGGAGCAAAGATAAAAAAGTTGTTTTTTTTAGAACAACAAAATTAAATATTTATTAACTGGCGAGCGAGCTAAAGTAAAACATCCGAGCTAAAGTAAAACGCCCGAGCAAAAGTAAAACAGCCGAGCTAAAGTAAGGAAGGTCAACTAGGTTCTTCACCCGAACTCAGATCCTTCCCTTGGAGAAGACCAAATTATAGATCCCGATCTTTTAGGTGACCTTGCGGAATTGGAAAAAATTCCAGACGTTGTAAGGTGTATTCGAAATTTTTCGGGTAGACCCGGTGCTCTTGGAAAAAGAGCGTTGATCACATCCTAAAAATTTACGAACCAAAAAAAGGTTCAGCAATATATTATGGTTTACTCAGTATCATAAGAAATAAAATTTTAGGCAATGCGGACACAGCGCTTGAATCATACAATACCCCTCTAGATTGGCAAGCAATTTCCAGATGTCTCATATTACACCATACAGATCAAAGAGATCTCGGTAAGCTTAATTACCAAATGACATCCCTTATGCAAGAAGCTTGTCAGTCTAAGACTTCTATCAAGCAGTGTATAAGCATTTGTCGCTGATACTAAACAGAATCTCGTGTATGGACATAGGACCTGTGTCATTATCGATATTGACCGTACATACCTACAGGGATAAAGCATTGGACACTTTCGTCAGCGGCTTAAAGGAAGACCTCCCGCGACTCTTAGGAATCCGTGAGCCATAAGATTTTCCAAAAGCTTTAAATTTGTGCTTAAAACTAGAGAATCAGACATTCCGTTCGAATTATGCACATAACATTCAAAAGCTCTCTCGAAAACCGAACATCCCAAACCTTCCACAACGTGCAAATTTTCCTCCGCAGCAACATTTTTACCCCAAAATAGCATATCTGCCCCAAATGCAACAAATTCCTAACCGCTTTCCTGGAAATTTTCCTATTTTTCCGCAAGTCAGACATCCAAATTTCTCCCAGTTTCCAAACTTCCTCCAACATTCAAACTTTCCCTCCCAAATATCTACTGATCCAAAACTTCTCCCAAAACCCGAACCAATGGAGACATCCATTAAATATTTATTAACTTATAAAATAAATTGAGATTCACCTGGTCTTCTATAAAACAAGTAGTGTGTTGGATATGACTCCTAGATTCCCTCGAAGTCTGATTTCGTTTGATTTAATATTTTTGATTACTGTCGTCAGCTCTCACAATAAAATTATTTAATTATTTCATGTATGTTATTACATCTGGTTCACTCTGTTGGATTGCGCCAGTAATAAGCTTAACCATCAGTTAAGAAAAAAAGGAAGAACTATCTTTACATTCAAATTGGAAATCTTTATTACACATACGAGTATATTTTTGTTTCTTGTTGTGTCTCCATCACTGCACTATCCAAAACTGCCGCTGAATCGGTCAACGAAACTTCTCACTGAGAGAAATGACTAGGTGCTTGTAGAAATAGTCCGGCGCCAACAAAGCTTCCAAGCCTGGATTTTGGCGCTGAACTTTATCGGTCATATTGATATTGATATTCCCCAGAAGTAGTTTGACGGGAATATATTTTATGGCTTCTTGTTTCTGCCGATGTTATTAGAGATGTGGGCAATTTGATGTTTTTAGAGATGTGACGTGAAATACATAGCCTGTCTAGTGGTATGCGTGTAAATCGCTTAACTGATTTGAGTACCCTTAAAATGTATGCACACAGCGCTGGTGAAGGAAAATTAAGGAGGAACGAAAAAAAGGTACCGATGAATGATGGTTTTAAGTGTTTGAAGTTTATAATGACTAGGAAATAAAGGGTTCGGCAGGGCATTCCACAAGCGAGTTGTACGGTTTAGGAATGAATCGCGATATTTTAAAGTACGTCCGAAAGTAGTCTTGAGGGTGTACTGATGTACTGATTCAAAGCAAGACGGGTCTTACGGTTAAAAGTTTGAGAGGGCGCAATTCTACTGACGATTTCTATTGAGCACTAGTTGTGGAAATAGCGATAGAAAAGAGTGAGACATGACACGTTGCGTCGGTGTTCGAGGGTGTCCATTCTCTGAGTGATGTTACTATCACCTGTGAGTTTTATCGCACGGTTCCGAATCCCATCTAGCCGGTGCAGATGCGGTTTACATGCACCTGACCAGATTTGCGCATTGTACTCCATTTTCGATCGGATAAATGCCTTATATATTAAGGCCTGATTAAAGGAGGTGAAGTACGAGTATTTCTTACAGACGGCATTGTGTTGTGGAAGCATTCGATTCTACTCTGCTAGTGGCTCCCCAATTGGTTATTCCATTAATATCGGAATTTAGTGAGTACAACACACGCTGGCGTTCCCGTTACACAGCCGAAGGGCAGGGACGTGAGCCCGGAAACAATATGAAAAGCAGAGAGTACTATCGTCAGCAAAAGAATATATTGGATTGGAAGTAGCAGACAAGAGATAATTAGAGAGAAAATTAAAAAGAGTGGCGGAAACAGAATGGAATACTGCGTCTCCAAACTATCAAACTTGAAACCATCCATGAATGACAACTTGAATTGAACGTTCCGAAACGTAATTTCTAATTCATTAAGGTAGAGACTCCTCGATCCCAAATGCACGCGTTAGTGCAGCCTGATGCCAAACTCTGTCATATGCCTTAGTTTAGTTTTTTAGTTTTAAACGCATTTTATTTTCTAAATCATTAATTCTTACATACTAACAAAAAATGCTTAAATGCTAGCTTAAAATTACTTAACAATCTTACACTAACTTACTGGCCCCACACAGGCACTCTAAGCTACTCTAAACTCTTACATCTATGTCTTTCGACTTTGTTTACATTTGATACTTATATATACTTATTTTCTGTGCTTAAGGCTAAGAAAAGAATATAACAAAAAACTTAGCATATGGACATAATTTTGTATTTTTTATAAAAACTTAATATCTAACTTAAAATAAACCTTAGTCTACCTAACCTACCTATACAATACACACATACACACACATAGACATTCTTTCACCAGAATGATGTTGACTTTGATTTCATATTCCGGTGAGACTTGACATGAAATCACAGGTGGGCCTGTTGCTTCGAAAACCGTACTGCCCCGTTTTCATGTTTCGAGGTGTTTCATGAGATGACGGTTTGTCAGCATTTTCATAGCATTGGAAAAAATGGGCGAAAGTGGAATGGGTCTGTAAGAGGAGAGAGAAGAAAATTAGACATTTATCGGGATGTGCTGGACAAATGCTAAAAATCCTGAAGAGTAGAGTTGATGAGAAAGCTTACGCAGCGGTTTTACCAGCGAAGAAGGATACGTCTCGAGAAGAAGGGGAGATAAACCATTTGGACCAGCGGATTTGAGTATGTTAAGCTATTTAAGTACTTTTGATACTATATGAGTGCGAAAGTGGATTCGTTTCATTGAATATTAAACGCATTCAAGTGTAGGCGGATACAAAGCACAGTCTGGAAGTGTTTTGCTGGCCACAAATTGTGCAGCACTTTGTCCAAAGAGCTGACAGCAGGAATATCATTACAAATGAGCGTTGATATGTGGGTTGAGGCAGAATAACTAATCTTTTTGACGAACGACCAAATTTTTGGCTGGGACATTGTAATATTTATTGTTTAACTTTTTGGTTGTATTGAAATTTCAAAAGGCATTGCAGTCATTCTGGGCTCGTTTGAAGTTTTCTGTTTTTCTCTGTTGCGATGGCATTGTAGGGCCGAAAAAATATTTCTCAAACCCTGACAACCTCTTTACAGTTCGAGTCGTATGAATTATTTTTGTTTTTAGTTGAAGCAATTTGGTCCCTTTCTTTAACATTGAAAGTTACGTCTCATTTTATGAGATCAGCTCGTTCATTCGAGGTATAAAATAGAAAGAAAATTAAATAAGTATTCTAGAAATCTGCTAAAGATGAATATGGCCCAAATATAGAAGAGAGTTCGGGAAAAGCAATTTTCATTGTTAGAATGAACATACGAAAACGCCTTTTGCCGCTTTAGCCAAAAGTCATTAGCTTATCGGAACACGTATCAAATTATGCAGCTGACTAGCGTTTCCCAATGCTTCCAAAAAGTAGCGAAATCTTAAGACAAAACGCGCTCGGAAATTATTTCTGTGATGTATTGTATAAAAACAACAACGATGGGTGTGAAACAAGGATGTATCTTGAGTGCGTTACTGTTTATCCCGTTCATTAACGACATATCAGATGCTGTAAAGGGTGGAATCGAGTTTGGCAGCATGAAAATTCCGGCTCTTAAGTACGCGGATGCATCGTTTTCCTTTCCGACACTGGGGAAGGGTTGCAGCTTATGATGAATAGGCTTAGCCTTTACTGTAAATACCGGAACCTGAGCGTGAACTTGAATAAATCGAAGGTAGTGGTATTCAGAGGCGGCGGAGGCAGATATTCTCAAAGCGAAAGGTGGACGTATCAAGGAGAAACGGTGGAAGTTGTTCGCTAGTACAAGTACCTAGGAATTTTTGTGTAATTTTGGTGTCCTCAAACTTAAATATGAAGGAACATTTAGTTTCAGTTTTTTTAGTTTATTTAGTTTATTTATTTAGTTTTCATTTTCAACTTAAAATAAGAACAATTACAATTTTTAAGGAATAAATAATAGCTATCATTCTGTAACTAGGAAGTTAGTGTTTAATGGTACATTTATAAATTAAAATTTCCACTAATAATAAACTGTAAACAGTTGTGGGGTGACAATCAGCAATATATAATACATAGTATATCAATGCTTGAGAGAGAAGAAAGCAAAAGGATAGCAAGAAAATGATACATATTCTATTAATAATAAATTTTCAACAATAGTTATCAATACAATTTAAGTCAATCGTGAATAGCCAGTTTTTCACCATTTTGAAGAAAGATTTAAAATTAAGACTTTGCCTTATAGACAGAGGTAATTTATTGAAAGACTTAGGGACTGCGACAGTATAAAAGTTAGAGAAATGAGTTTTGTGAGCAATGGGTACAGTGACCAGGTGCATGTTGTTTATTCTCAGGTTATATATTGTAATTGCGAGTTTCTGCTGGGAATATTGGCACTTCGTTTAAAAAATTCTTTAAGTGCTTTAAAAATATAAAGATGTCTCATAGGTAGAATTTGCAATTCCTTGTATAACGGCCAACTTTCGGTATAACGATTTTTGTTGCAGATTATTCGAATAAGATGCTTTTGAGCAATTATTAGAGGTCTAAAAGTATTTGCATAGGAACCACTCCAACTAGATAACCCATACTGTAGTTAAGAGTGTGCAAGGCCATAATATATTGTTTTGAGAATCTTTTTAGAGCAAAACCGCTTTACATTTTTTACATACGATACATTTTTCGTGTTATAAGCATCAAATGATTTTTAATATTTTTACTATGGTCTTTCCAATTATGGTTAGAATCAACTGTAACACCTAAATATTTAAAATTCTTCACTAAATTGATTTTGAAACATGAATCAGAACAAGTATTTTCATTATGGAAGTTACATATACCACAATTATGAATTGGAAAGCTAAATTGCCTACAATTCGAAGCATGAAAAAACAGGTTGTAATTACAAACTGGATGACCAGAGGTTTTAAAAGTCATGAATTTAGTTTTTTCACTAATTATTAGTTTATGGTTCGAAAACCAAGTTCTTAGAATTTCTAAGTCCTCTTCAATTAGTAAAATACAATTAAAATCAGAATTTGACTGATAGAAGCCAAACTATGTATGTGAAACCAAACGAGCAATCTCTGCGGTATGGGGTCGCTGCATCAACAACAATTATCTAATCCATATGATCGTTTTTTAACGGATGCACCGTCTGCCCAATATATGGCATATTATAGTAAGCTGAAATACCATCTAGCAGAAAAAACTTACTTTCTAAACTGCAATTCAGTAGAGAAGATCAACGCTATGTTAAAAATCAGAGCTACTGAATCTGAGTTTCATTCCACACCGTCCAGATTTACTTATCTTGTGCAATCTTTGCAGTATGAAGATACGAGAAGATGTACGAGTATTTCACTTCCTCACAATATGCCCAGTTTTAAAAGAAATTCGAGTGAGATTATTTAATTCCTATATCCTGGAAATAGATGGAGCAAATCAAATCTGAAATGAAGTCCCAGAGTGGAATTTACTTTACAACTACTGTCTAAACGCACTTCTTTATAAAAAATGTATAGTTGAAGAAGATTTTTAATGTTTAATGTGTGCATATATCGTTTTCTTTTTCAAAACAAATAATAGACTTTAAACATATTGAATTGAATGTAATGAATTTAAAATGAAAATAAAAGTCATATAAAACTAAAACTAACTAACTAACTATGTATTGTACCATATATGTAATTTAACCTGCTGTGAATGCAAACGGCTTTGTAATTTGTACAATTTGTTAAATTATGCGAGTATATTATAAATTATGATTTATTTGAGAATGAAACTAATTACGTTAACTTTTTATTTATTCATTTATTTATTTTTTGCCCTTTATTAATTAATGTATTGTTTTTGTTTTATTCAGTTTGATTAAAGCACAAATAAAGGCATTTGATTTCACGGTTGTAAAATAGACAATGAATATTTATTTCATTCCAACTTAAAAAGTAACAAATAATACAAAAAAAAAGTTTGATGCAATCTGAAATGCGAGGCACGCATTCAGCTAATTTTGGTCTGGGAAGGTGAATTTTAAAAAAAGTGTGTACGGCAACCTGATATGCGAGACGCACACTCAGTAAAATTATGTGTGAAAAATATAATGTAATTTAAGTTGTTTGTCTGCTTTGTAGACATTCTGCCGGCACCATGGTTAGGAAGTTAAATTTGTGTAGAAGAGGTTGGTGTTCGCCTAAGAGCTTATGCAATTTTCCAAACAATAGCCAGTATCAGCAATGTTGTAACCGACAGACCAACCGCCGTTGAAAGGTATGCTACATTCTTCCTATTTATGTTATCCCATGATAAAACGAACTCTTTGATTTCCGTCCTGGAATTAAAAATCTCAGATTTCATGTATAATGAATAGCTTAAACTAAAGTTTATTGGCTTTATAAGAGTGGGTTGGATATGTACCGTTGGGTTTCTTTCCGTAAAATACTACTTTTCCCTAGGCTGAATAAAACACGATTGGTCTAGTTGGATTATGCCAATACTGTATAAAGCGATGTCCTCCCGCTAGCCGCTACAAATAATTGCAGTTTCAATTGCCCTGTTTGCTACGAAGAGCCATGTGTTTTGAAGGTGTAGATGTTTCCATATGGTGTTGGGTATCCAAAGTTTTTTCACGCTGCAAGTATTGTTTGTTATCCGCTGATATAAGTGGTCGATGACACAAGTTTTACTGGCAGCAATCTCACTTATTACTCCGTGCTTACACAAGAATGTGAACCGTTTCAATGTGCTACATCTGCTAAGTTTGTTGTCGGTTAATTCAAAGAAGTTCTGGTTATTGTAGTCTATTGCCATACAGTATTGCATAAGTATCATTGTTATTAGTTGTTGGAGTTATTTTGACTAAGTCGCATGATGAGAGTTCTGTAATATGCAAAAATCCGCTAACGATTGCGTGAGTTCCATTAAGTTATATTTGAATTCGATCAGAAGCCCGTTCTACAATTGCCAAGTTCGACGATAATTTAGTCATCACATTTTGTGGTGGTTGTGGTCTAACTTGTCTATGTTCGCGTAGACTTCTTGGTTGACTCCAAAAACCATTTCCAACAGATTTCCGAATAATCCTCTCAGTCAGTTTACATGCATTTTTATTTTCATTCATTAATTAATTCTTACATGCTAGACAAAAAAACCCTTAAAAATTAGCTTAATTAACTTCAAATTATCTTATTCTAACTTACTGGCCCCATGCGGGCACTCTAAGTTAAACCTAACACTTAAACTATGTCTTTCGACGAATCTTACGTTACATGTTTATACTATCTCTATTCATTATTAAAACTAAGTAAACATTTTTTAACAAAAACTTAGTAACCGGACTTTTTTTTTTACTTTATTATAAAACTTAAAACTAACACTTACAAACTACCTAAGAATAAATCTTAATCTACTTAACTTACTTACATCTAATACATAACATAACATACAAATATATATATGTATACATAACATATATATACTTAATATATAAATATATGCACATATATATATATTTTTTTTTTTAAATTTTTTATTCTTTATTTTTTTTTTGTTTTTATATTTATTTTTTTTTTTACTTAAATCTGACTTAATCCTACCTAAAACTATGTAAGCCGGCCATGGTTAAAAAAACAACAAACAAAATTAGGCTGACCGACTTTACTTCACATGAAGCTACCTATTGCTAGAGGAATACGACGACGACGCATCCTCTCCTTCAACAAGCCACCAAAATTGCTGGTGCTGCTGAGCAACATCCCTCATGTCGCGACCCCCTACCGCTCTACTGAACCGGAGACGCTCCGCACAGCCATGTGCGACGTCTCTGTCGTAGTTGAGTCGCCTGTCTCGGCAGCTGTTCGAGCAACGTGGAAGATTAGCGACACAGCCAATCTGTCCTGGATCAGACCTTTGCTATCTAGGTAGAGGAACGCTTCTGGAGGGACAAAACCGTCAAAGCGAACTCTCTTATGATACATATAATTGGGGTAGTAAGCCCCGGAGATCAGGTTTGACGAGGTCATTGCTCTTGCAATGTGCCTTCGAGTCAACTTAATGACGAAATTGTCCACTCTTATTAGGTTCGCCCTATTGTATAGGACCTCATTAGGATAGAACTTGTACTCAGACTCTGGTGTTCTGTATAACCGAAGACAAGCCCTAAGGCAAGCCCTCTCAAACACCCGAATCTTTTCCAATAAACTTGCTCTCACGTTGAACCACACGGGACACCCAAATACAAGCATGGGCCTGATAAGGGCCATGTAACAGATTACCTTCACCCTCGCATCAAGTTGGCTGTTGTAAAACAGTCTCCATGCAAGGCAAAAGCACCTCTGGCTCTGGCCAGAGCAACATCTATATGTTTGTTAAAATACAGATATTGATCTAGCCAGATCCCAAGGTATCTGACTACATTTCGACAAGCAAGTGGCTGCCCATGTTGTCCGATGATAGAGAACTTTCGCCAATTCTTTCTGGTATCCCTAGAGGCCCCAGACAAAGGCGTCCTAAACAGAATGGTTTCCGACTTCTGAAAGTTAATTTTCAACTTCCAGTCGTCGCAATATCGCTTAATTTTGTCGAAGTCACGTTGCAAAAGTGTATTAATGACCTCAGTCTTTGGACCTGATCTGTACGCGATTAAGTCGTCTGCGTACGCTATGGCATGGTGAAGTGAACCTATCAGATCACTTGTGTAAATGCTGAATAGGACCAGCGAATTTACCACATCCTGTTGCAGACCGTTTTCAATGTTAAATGTTCCAGCAGAAGTCACATAGCTATTCTTCACGATGAACTGTCTAATGGAGAGCAAGAATATACAGCAGTGGTTTACTAATACCCAACCTGTCCACCATACAGTATCGAAGGCCTTTTCCAAGTCAATCAGGCAGGCACCAGTGCACTGTTTCTTGCCTTTGCTCCATTGGATATCAGTAGCCAGTTTGGACGCAGCATGAATGATATCATGCCCCGCCTCGAAACCGAATTGATTATCCGGAACTACGAGTATATGTTTGTCCTCAACCCACTTAGTCCGGACTCTATTGATCACCTTCTCGGAAATCTTACTGATGTTTGGAAGAAGACTGATCGAACGGAGATTCGCCGGATTGGAAGTATCTTTATCCCTTTTGGGAATGGGATGTACCACCGCAATTTTCCAATGCGCTGGATAAGGGGCATTATTCATTGCATTATTAAACAGGGTGGTATAAATGTTCACCGCTTCTAGTGGGAGATGTCGAAGCACAGTGTTCGGTATTTCATCGGTTCCCACTGATTTCTTGCTTCTAAGCGATTCGAAGATCGTTTGGAGCTCCACCTTCGAAATGAACGGGGGTAGTACCCTATCGTCGGCGATGACATTATTTGCCATATTCTCGTCACTGAACTGGGTGAAACCCGAGTTCTCGAATCGCCAATTCACAATTTCATTTCGAAGGCAGGAATTGTGCACAAGGACTCGACTCTCCAGGTCGTGGTTCGGGCCAATGATGTCATTCGCCTTGTACACTTCCTGGAAAGTCGCTCCTTTAGCCGCTACCTTTTCCTGCGGATCCTCGATCACAAAGAAGTTGTCATCATCAACTGCCTCATTTGGATCGATACCTGCTGCTACAAGTATTTGTTCGTTGTTCGTCGTTCGGGCGTTTCTAAGACATGGAAGGTCGTTCTGATTATTTCTCCGAAATATTTTATTTATTTGCGGGAACATATTCGGGTTGCTGGTGTTTAATGCCCGAATTTTGTTGTTCCAATACAAACTTACAGAATTTCTGTAATTTTTCTTTATTAATGTTTGGAGGTTTTTAATCGATGACTTCAATGTCATGATCTCCGGGTTATGTCTGTCAGTAAACTGTCTGTACAAGGTTTTTAGTCTTGACAGCAGCCTACTTTTTTGTCGGTGCAGTTCGTCAATAGTTGCGTTGCGGAATAAGTCTTCGTCGTCAGTGTGTTGATACCGAGGTATCGTTTTGTCCATTGTTCGTTTGATTGTCTCGTCCATTAGTCTTAGATATCTGTCAATCTCCTCGTTTGACAGATTTCTGTTGGACCATGGGTAGAGCGAATTCGAGGACAGTCCTCTTGTCAGTATTCTGGAGAAGTGCGTCCAACGCACCTTACTATAATTGTAGGAATGCCTTTGAACCAACTCTTCCAATTCCGCAGTTTCGTTGGGAACAGTTATTTCGGTGCTGAGACCGCAATGGTCACTGTCATACACGAAAGCGCGTAGACAGTTTGTAGTTTGTTGGTTAGTGCATGTCAGTTGTATTCGTGAGTCGAACAGCAGAAGATCCAAATAGGACCCGTGTCTGGGAAACGACGGACTATCCGTCGCTTTAACCCCGAGTCGATACATTATGCTGTGCTGACCCCACCAATTGATTAGTTGGTTCCCCCTAGTATTTGGTGTATTATTTCCCCAATCACTATGTTTGTCTTCCAATTCCAGCCCCAGAAATCGAAAAAGTGTCTCGAGCTCTGAGATGAATAAGGTAGATTGAGTAGTCTCAGGTGCATAGACAGACACCATGTACAGCCGCTTACCACTACGGAGAGGGATATACACGATGCATGCTTCCAGCACCTGGAACCTGCGTACTACACGACTGTATACTCTTTTAAAAGGTATTCCTTTTCTTACAAAGATCACAACGTCTCCTCCCCTAATGGAGTTGGGTCGGTTTCTCCGTACTATTTTGTATCTTCTGTGACTCATTTTGAGTCTTTTGGTGAGCTTAGTTTCGCTAACCAAAAGCACATCAGGGGCTTGGTCTTTAAGCAACTTAAATAGTGCTGCTAGTCGTTAGAGCCTAATCAATGAATTAACATTCACTGCAAGGACTTTCAGGGTTAGCCCCGCCACGTACGTACCCATTATTACATACGATGCGTTAGGCCAGGCAGCAGCCCGTATATTTGATCCACCTGCGCGGTCTGTTCAGTTACATGACGTTGGAGCTGAGCCATCTGCCCCTGGATAGAGAGCAAGATAGCTAGCATGTCAGATACTGGTTCCGGTGCTCTGGGCGCAGGGGCCTTAGAAGCAACCTTCGCTTAGTGTATCGTATTTCTCCTACCTGCTGCCATTTGGGTGTAGGTAACTTGGGGAGTAACGGCTGGTGTTTGTGCCTGCACGAGTGGACGTTTAACTTCCACCTCCTGCTGCCGAGCCAGATTTACTCTTTTTATGTATTGGAATTTAGGACAACCCCGATAATTTGCGGTATGCCCCGTGTTCCTACATAAGGCACAAGAGAGTTGGATTTTTTCCGACGCTCCGTCCTTACCTAGAGCGCATTCCTCTGATTTGTGGTCCTTTCCACATTTCACGCATCGAGGCTGCATTTCGCAGTTCGACGCGGCGTGCCCGAATCTTTGACAGCGAACACATTGTAAAATGTTTTCGCTCCTCTTTAATTTTTCCCAGTGTACAACCTGGTAGTCTAGGACTTTGATGTCGAATAATCCTCTCCTTGAACGTTTGTGATTTTGATCGATCATTGTTCCAAGTATTTCCAGTTCACGTCCTAATGATGCCCCTTTCTCTTTGAGATGACTGAGAAAAGTGAGTCAATGGGTTTCCTCCCGAAATTCCATTGATATGCTACATGATCGTTCCATTTTTTTATGTTGTCGTTTATGTTTCTATATTCATCTGCTATATTAAAGTTAGATATAACTTCCACCCTTAAATTTCCTCGACTAAGTTTTACCTCTCCTGCCTTTTCTTCATATAAGCTTGGATGCGGGTGTTTGATAGTGTTTTGAGCATTAATTTTAGTCACGCAATGCATTGTCATAGTAGTTAAAATAAAATCGAACAAATTTTTGAATAAATTGTATTTTTTCTTTTGGTCTTTCATCTATAATTCTGAGGTGTGTTACTCCTCTTCGAGGTTATGTCACCCCTTTGTATTGCTTCTTTAGTTTTCGTATCGTTTTACAACAGGTCTTTTGCAGGTAACATTACTCGTACATATTACCCGTGTAATACCATGTCACCTGCGTGCATTTGTATTATTCTTGCTAAATTCCATCTAGTTGGAGGGTAATTCTCGTCTTTAACTAGTGCAAGATCTACTACCTTAAAGGAATGAGTGCTACTATGCCATTTCGTTCGCTGCGGCAATCCAGATAAATATTCGGTCTGCCATCTCTTCCAAAAATGTTGAGTCATTTTCTGAATAAGGTTCCATCTTGTTAATCTACGTGTTTCTTTTTGAAATTTGTGGAGTGACCAAAGGTTTTCTGGTGGAGTGCGTCAGCAGAGTGCTCATTTTTTCAAATGTAAGTGTAGTATCTCCTATTATTCGTTTTAATTGATATTTAATCGACTTAAAACCAGCTTCCCAAAGTCCTCCAAAGTGAGTAGCTGCCGCTGGAATGAAATGCCAACAAACTCCCTCAATGGGAGAACATAGAGTTGCAATTTAAATTTAGTTTACTGCTTTTCGTAAGTCAGTGTGTAAAATTCTTTTCGCATCCACTAATGTGGTTTCGTTGTCACTGATGAAATGCTGCTAAAAAGCTTCCTTCGACAAATCAAATACCAATTCTATATGAATTCTCCCTCCTACTCGTAATACGGCATCTTTATTGAAACAATTTCTTAATGATAATGTTGTTCTTGTATCAGACAAATGATAGTATTTAAGGAATGCTCCAACTCTACTCTCGTTAGATCAATTTTTAAAAATTTCTTACGGTGCTTACAAGCCGTAGCAAATCTAATCTTATCGACGAATATTTATCTCTTGGGAATGAGATCCTTTATCCCCCATATCAAACCAAAAGAAAATGCGTGGTACGGTTCGAGCTATTGTATATGTAAGGAGGCTTTCAGGGATAAAGAAATATTTTTCAGGCCCTTAGACCAACCCGACAGAGGAAAACCGAAGAAAAGTTCAAATGGGACAGAAGTGACTGCAATGCTTTTTCTAAGCGTGTAAAATTCGAATACCACCAAAACGTAAGCAAAAAATACTACAATATAATGTCCCAAAGGAAGTAACAATTATTGGCCGTTCATAAAAACTACCAGAAATTCTGGCACGTCCTCCATCCCAACGCTTTCAGCAAAATTGGACCAGGCCAATCTGCTTACTGCACATCTTGCGGCCAGTCCAACACTTCCATATTGTGCTTTGGCTCCGCCTATACTTGAGTGCGACGAATCTTCAACGAGATGAATCCAAGACTACTGAAAGATCTAAACATTCACAAATGTGCTGTTCCAAATGGTATACCTTCCCTTCTTCTGAAGAGATGTTCTTCCACGCTGGTAGAACCACTGCGTAAGTTTTTTCATCAACCCTACTTTCCAGGACTCTTTTCGAGGAGATGGAAAACAGCGTTTGTCCAGGCCTTGACTGAAAAAGGCGAATTTTCTTCTTTCTTCTTCTAAACACCCATTGAACTTATGTCCCTTTTCTCCAAAGTCATGGAAACGGTGATAAACCGTCTAGGAACACGGAAAATTTTCAATGGCCGGCAGTACGATTTTCATAGCAACAGGTACACTTGTGATTTAATGGTATTTCTCACAGAAAAATGGAACCAAAACGTACATAAATCTGGCGATGTTGCACTTGATATCTCTAAAGCATTTAACGGAGTTTGACATCAGGTGGGTGGCCGTGGCTCAAGTGGTAGTGTGTTGGCTTCACAATCGGACGGTTCGGGGTTCAATATCAGCCGTGACCGAAAGACTTTTTTTCAGGCAACTAAAATCTTGTGAGATGAATGGTTGCCTAAATACAACATCAAGTCCAATTTACACTAATAATTTAGTCTCCCCATTAAATGTTGGATGCCACCCATGGAGCGAAATAACCACTGAGCCCAAAAATCTTTCTCTCTCTCTTTCTATCCAATTTTCCGAAAAACTTAACACGTGCTCCGGCATTTTAAGAGTAGTAATACCCTCTTGAGTGTTAAGTTCTTTAAAAAAAAAAAAAAAAAAAAAAAAGGCTCGTTTGCCGAAAATGTGTACATTTGAGATTGACGACTCTGTTCTTCAATGGATTAGAAATTACCCTTCGTAAGGTTCAATTCAAGTTGTCTTGAATGGTTTCAAGTCTTATATTCACAAAATTAATGCTGGGTGCCCCAGGGCTCTGTTTGGTCTCTGACACTCTTTTTAATTTTCATTAATGATCTCTTGTCTACTGCTTCTAATCCAATAGTAGTAGTAGTAGTTGTAGTTGTAGTAAAAAACCCTTTATTTTTGTATATACTATGTATATTATAAATAAAGCATTACGAAACAGTCTTTAATGACCTGGTCTAAAAACCGTCGGACACGATCTAATAGAATATATTCCTTTAAAGATGACAGTAATCTCTGCTCATTTAATTCCGACATTTGCAGGCGACAGCGGAGGAATTCCCTAGATGGAAGCAACTGTGGCGTCTACAGTTCCAGTCAGGCTGAACTATTAAGTGTAATCCCTATATGAGCTGCTGCGACGTATTCGGATACCAGGTCTATAGGGATCTCCAATACTGAGTCAGCGTGTTGGAAAAGAGTTGGTGGCAGATGAACCCTTAATGGGTCAACGGCAGCGCTCATATCCCGAAGTGGATTACTGGCACCGAATATGTGGAATGCTATCCTAAGGTTAAATCTAGGGCCTGGCCCTCCAAGTTGGGGGTTGTGCCGTCGGGGTAACTTCCCGACCATGGAAAAAAAGAATAGTTATGAGAGAAATACAACCAGCCTCGGATAATGGAACTCCTCAAATAACAAATTGACCCGGAACGTCAATGGACTACGATATGAGAGTATGTACCTGGAATGTGCGAACGCTGTACACCCCAGGTGCTACTCAAAAACTTGAGTCTGTCCTCGAGCGGTATAAGGCAGATATTACCGCCATCCAGGAGATACGATGGATAGGATCAGGTATGATGAAAAGAAAAGATTGCGATATTTATTACAGCTGCCATAAAAGATTGCACGTATTAGGGTGCGGATTCGTAGTGTCAAATCGGCTCAGGTCAAATATCATTGATTTCAAGCCGATAAGTGATCGCCTGTCTGTGATCCGCATCAAAGCTACCTTCCAAAACATAAGCCTAAGATGTGCACATGGCCCTACCGACGAGGCTGAAGAACCCATTAAAGAGGAGTTCTATGAGCTCCTGGATGGAGCCTACGGAGCCTGTCCAGAGTATGATGTCAAAATTGTACTCGGGGGTTTCAATGCTAAAGTCGGAAAGGAAAACAACTTTGGCGGGTTACTTGGTAAGCACAGAATCCAGGAAACGACAACAGACAACGGCAACCGACTAATTTTGCAGCAGCTCGTAACACTAGATTTCCAAGGTTAAGGATCCACATAGCAACCTGGCTCTCTCCAGGCAGTCGAACCGGCAACCAAATCGACCATGTGCTAGTTGATGCGATACACGCATCCAACATCCTCGACGTGCACATATTCTGAGGGGCAAATGTTGACTCTGACCACTTTCTTGTTGCGGCTAAATTCAGAGATCGACTGTCCAACGAGAAGAAACTGCGAACCCCCCAGAAAAAGAAATTCAACGTTGGACGCCTTAGCACACCTGGAGTAGCCAGACACCACAGAGAGCGCCTGAGTGAGAAACTCTCCATTGTGCACTCACCTACCACAGACGCCAATCATCAGTGGTGACAGTATCGCGACATCATCAAGGAGGTAGCCGAAATCATCTTAGGGTACCAGCCACCCCAGAGAAAGAGCCAGTGGTATGATGATGAATGCGTTTACAGGAAAAAAGTGACAGAAGATGCACACAAGAAAATGCTGCAGCGCAAAACAAGGGCAGCAAGGGAAGAGTATCGAGCCAGGAGGAGGGAAGAGAAGAAGATCCTGCGTAGAAAAAAGAGGGCCTACGTAGCATTCTAGCTCAGGCAGATCGAACAGTCTCGTGATCGAAACAACATCCGGAGGTTTTATAAGAAAGCAAAGCAACTGGCTGCTGGCTTCAAAACCGGAAAACAAGCTCTTCGAAATACCGAAGGAAACCTAGCCACCGAAGCATAGGGAATAGTAGATGCGTTTAAGCAGCATTTCCAGCAAATGCTAAATGGGCATCATGTAGAGAGAGTGATAGGGCAAGAAGAGAACTCACGTCCAGTCAATGAAGAACCAGTTCCAACACCCAGCATAGAAGAAGTTGGCTTAGCTATAAAAAAGCTTAAGAACAACAAGGTTGCAGGCTCTGATGGTTTACCAGCCGAGCTCTTCAAATACGGTGGCAATGTTTTGGTAGACCGCATGCACCAAGTCATCATCTAAGTATGGATGAAGGAAGAAAGGATGCCCGGCGACTGTACTATCAGCTCCATATTCGCCATCTACAAAAAAGGCGATCCTATGTCTGGCAAGAACTATCGTGGCATATCCCTGCTTAATGTCGCATGTAAGATTCTATCCAACGTACTGCGTGAACGTCTCAAACCGTTCTGCAACACACTAATCGGCACGTACCAGTGTGGTTTCCGGCCCGGCAGATCGACTATAAACCAAATTTTCACACTGAGACAAATCCTGGCAAAGGCCAACGAATTTCGAGTTGAGACTCACCACCTTTTCGTCGACTTTAAGGCCGCATATGATAGCATTAATCGTCAGGGTCGAATTCGGGATCCCGGCAAAACTGATCCAATTTTGTCGAGTGACACACGCACTGTAACGTGCAGTTTGGAAGTAGCTCGTCCGAACTATTTCAAACATACACCGGATTTCGGCAAGGTGATGCGCTATCATGTGATTTCTTCAATCTCGTCCTAGAGCAGATAGTGCGCAGGGCAGGTGTTAACACGGAAGGCACTATCTTCAACAAGTCCGTCCAGCTCCTGGGATATGCGGCCGATATTGATATCATCGGGCGCTCGTAGCGTTCCGTGATAGAGGCTTTCACGGCGTAAACGAGGACAAGACCAAGTACATGCTATTAACAAACAAAGAATTATCTGTCCACCGCCTAGGAAAAAACGTCACTATTGATAGCAACAATTTCGAGGTATTGTAGTTAAGGAGTTCATATACCTCGGAGTAAACATGAACTCCACGAATGACACCCTAGTGGTGATCCGACGAAGAATTACCATAGGAAACCGCTGCTACTTCGGTTTGGTAAAGCAATTGGGTTCAAAACTCCTTACTCGAAGGACGAAATGTACGCTTTACAAAACTCTTATCCTGCCAGTTCTACTGTATGTTGCCGAGTGCTGGATGATAAGCTGGAAGGGAGAGCTAATTCTGGGCTCCTTCGAAAGAAAAATTCTTCGACGGATTTTTGGTCCTGTGTGCGAGGAGGGCGAATGGAGGAGAAGATGCAACCACGAACTCTATGAGCTATGCCAAGATTTGGATGTAGTTCAAAAAGCCAAAATACGTCGACTACATTGGCTCGGCCACATCGAGCGAATGGACAACAATGCTCCAGCTAAGAGAATCTTCGAATCTCAGCCCTCAGGTTCGAGACGACAAGGTAGACCGAACCTACACTTCAAAGACTAAGCTATCGCGGATGCCAGAACACTTGGTCTGGATAACTTTAAGCAGCATGCCCGGGATCGTAGAGGATGGAAGGCTGAAGTGTCTCAGGCAGAGACTCTTCACGGGTCGGGAGCCCGTTAAGTAAATAAGTAAATAAGTAATTCCGACATTTACAGTATATATGATTGTGGAACTATGAACACGGTGGTTTTTAATCATTCAAAAAAAATGTCGTTAAATCCAAATTTAAATATCCAGCCTTTATCCCTAAGTTTCCTTCGCCCGCGCTGTGTTCAAAGATTTTATCGGTACTAGTAACACCTTCAGCGCGCACTAATTAAAAAAAAAAAAAAACAGTTTCGTCAGATACCGTGTCATATGCTCGTGCATTGAGCAGTCTTATATGTACACCCCGACAGTAAAGAGAAGTCGATTTTGTACCTTTGCGATCTATATTTCACGCTCTCCGCCACCGCCACATGTGCGGACAAAGAACCTTCGAGTTTCGATTGAAACTCTCCCCTGAACTTTGACTTTTTTGGGCTTCTACCACAAAAGTTCAAAAGTTTTTGTGTAACAGATTCGAATGCGTCACTTCATATAAGAGTACATAGATAGGTACTCGATAGCTAATAGCGAGACTACACACCTAAGGAGTAGAGAATATTCGAATTCAAAATGTTGTTCCATGAAAGGGATCCTAGAATTACGCCCCAGTAACGAGATATTTTTGTAATTTGTTTTTTGTGTTACGGTGCCAGACTTTGCATTAGGCACTAGATGTCAAATTATCTGTCACATTGAGTTTCCAAGCTTCGTTTATTTTCAACACAATTTGCCATTTTATCATTGAAAGATTGACGGCACAATAACGATTCCAAATTATTGAAATTTATTTCCAAAATCGAAGCTCTATTCGCGAAACTTGTAGAGTACTTAGTATTTATCGATTTATTGAGTACTTTCGCACCCAATTCGCGCTATTGGATTATTCGCAGCAACTTGGCCTTTGCCGTCCAGTATCATGAAAGTTCTGCGTAAAGGTCTTGACCTTAGGGCTTATAAGATCCAATTGCTGCAAGAGCTCAGCCGCTTGACCATTACTTGCGTCAAGTATTTAAATCAACTGGGAGATGACCAAGTTTTTTACCGTAAATTTTTTTCAGTGAAGAGCCTGTGTATTTTGCTTGAACGAAATAGTGAGAACCTCTTAAAAAGAACACCATTTACTTCCTCATAAAGCAGGGAGATGTCCTATTAATTCCTCTACCCATTTTATTAATTGCTGAAATATGTAATGCTGTAATAACATTTAGTGATACGTATATGTATGGATGTGTAAATTTGAGGACCTTAAATCAATTTATTCTATTTGGAGTTTGTTTTTGCATTTGAGTTGTCTAGTAATGCAATTATCGTCTTCGAACATCACCTCGAACTTGTGTCTCTATTTCTTGGAGCCGATTTTTCGACGGCCAGCTAACTATGGGATGTCGGAAGCTAACTTTATAAGCTACATCTTTATCGTAATTCCCTTGGCGGTTTGCGACAGAGCTTAAATATTTTTTCACACTTCGGTGATATGAGTCCTATTAAATAGAAATAAGAAGTTGGGTTTCAGATTTCGAAAGTCAGGAGTCCACATATTCGGCTTAGACTGATTCATAATGGCCAACTGTGTTCCCTAGGTTCATTCTCTTTAATTTTCCACTAATTTCGGCCTCAGCAAAATCTGATGTTTCCTCTTCGTGCGCGACAAACGAGATAATTGTATCGGGCAGCAAATTACTCCTTCCAGCTATTACAAATTTAGTTATTCGTTGTTAACAGGTTTTAGTGCCCATCTTCAATATACTATATTTCGGCTCTTAATTTTTGTCTGCATTGCAATATAAACTTAGAGATATAAGCTCTTTTGTATGTGCACAAACAATTTAATATAATTATAGAGAGTAGCTAGTGAAATCTTAAATTTGCTTAATTGATTGGTTGAAAAAAAAAAACAACTTTCAACTAATTATCTTTTATGCAGATAAAATATTATATTTTTCATTTCCACGAAATTTTTCGGTTTTTAGTAACATTACATCTTTATGTGTTAAAGAAATTCGTGTTCTTGCTGTTTTATTTTTGACAATAACTGCTTTTGTTGTATCTTCCTTTCAAAGGATGTTAATGTTAATCTTTTCCTCTGCAGTGTAAAGCGTTGCATATTTTTGACGCAGAACGAAGGATGCAAAATTCCCTCCACATTTCGTTTTCAAAAAAACAAAAACAAACCAGTTGGTAATGGCATAATAGCTCCAGGATACTTGTTAATGGTAACTGTCTGAAAAAATTCCAGTAAAACTGCAGTAACCATTTACTTGGTAAGCGAATCAGCATTCCCCGTTTTGTTGCGCTCTCGCAAGATATTCCGCGTTGGTAGGCGTGATGCATCGCAGACAGCGAATGCATTCGCATTCTTTTGTAACATAACTGAGTACATGAAATCGGTGCCAAGCGATTGAAGCCATCAAAAGAGCCGTCGCCACAACCGATGAGATATACCAGCTACGACGTGTTGTTTTATTCAACTCACTAGCAGCTTTGTTAATAGGATCTGGTTGTGGGCTGGTTCACATACGAGTGTATATGTATTGTAGAAGTTATAGCCAGGCCCGCATAATAGCTTACAACTAATGGAGTGTTTTCTATGCTATTCGACTTAGCTATGCAGATTTAAACTCGCTGCGAGAATCTATTTTCACTTTTGTCTCGCCCTTACATTCGTAAACACATGTCTTGCCTAATACGAAAGGCGCGTACATACATACATATGTACATATATTCTAAAGATTTTAGCAAATATATTGTAACAATAAAATGTATTTACCGACAATAACGTAAGGCCTTGCACGAATGCTTCGTGTTCGTTAACACACAATATTTTCAAACAATAAACTAACAATTGGTGTACAAACTCGGTAAGCATACGATAGATTCAATGTACATATGTCAGGAACTCCATGGAAATGTCCTCCGTTTTCAAGATAGTGTAACTCTGTGAGAAACCGCTGCCTTGGTGTTACTGCTAAGTTTTTTAAAGTCGTGTGGGCTATCAAAGTTCCGATTATTGCTATTATTTCCCCTGCCTTGTGTCGAACCAGACGATATCTTTCATTAAAATTTAATAACTCGTAAATGTCATATTCGAAACTTATACAATTTTTATCCTCAGATTTAGAACATAGTCCCAACTTTCGCTAAAATCGTTAATATGTACTATGTCTTGGTCGCAGACTTTTTTCGATTACTTTCAACAGAAAACAAAATAAACATTCTGAACAAAGTTTGTAAATTTATTTTCCCTGGTGAAACGTGAACTCACAAATAAATAAAATTTCCACAAATAACTAACTTTTGGTGAAACGAAAAGTTAAATATTTCCACAAGTTTCCCTTAGAAAAATACAACCACAAATTTGTAGAATCCAGAATTTAGTGAAATGACATACCACCTTGAAGTTCCCGGAATTTATTCAGAAAATTAAAAATACAAGTTTATTCATATAAATCTAACATATATTGTCCCCTTCAAAGTAATCCCCCTGCAACGCACTTATGTCAGCGCTTGATCCAATCCTCGAAACATTTTTTATATTCGGTTTTCGGTGTGTCCATCAGTGCTTCCTGCAATTTTTTCATTAATTCCTCTCAGCTACGCGTTCCCCGATTGTACAGAAAGATGTCACAGGGAGCCAAATCAGGTGAATTCGGTGGCTGTTGGATGGTATTTGTTTCATTTTTCGTCAAAAAATTATGAATAATGATGGCACTGTGCGTGATGCGTTTTCACGGTGCAAAATCCACGAGTTTTCTGCCCACAATTCCGGTCTCTTTTGGCGAATTGCTTCACGCAAACGTCTCATAACGCCCAAATAATACTCTTTGTTTACTGTCTGGCCTTCTGGCAAAAATTCGTGATGCACTACACCGTTGTAATCCATGAAAACCGTGAGCATTGCCTTCTTTGTTGACTGAAAACGACGTGATTCTTTTGGTTTCGGCTCATTTGGTGAACGCCATTCACTTGGCTGATGTCTGGATTGCGTGTCGTATTCATAAAAACACGTCTCGTCCCCAGTAATGATCCTTTTGATGAATGTGTAATCGGATCCAGCCTCGTAAATCATCTCATTTGCGACATCAGCACGGTTTCGTTTTTGCATGAAATTGAGGTCTTTTGGCACCAACTTCGCTGCTACACGACGGAAACCCAAATCATTAACCAAAATGTCTTGGACGGATCCATGGGCAATGTTCAATTCCTCCGCTATTCCTCTGATGGTTAATTTGCGGTTGTTGACCAACATTTCTTTTACTTCATCAATGTTTTTGTCGGTTTTCGATGTCGATGATCTGCCACTGCGTTCATCATTTTCGATTGACTCACGATGATGGTCTTCGAATCAGATTCCCATATCGCAAACTGGATACTACTTAAAGGATGGTCTTTTCAAAGGATTCCTTTGTTATACAGATGAGTCTGATATCTATATGCGACTTTTTTTTTTAATTTTTTTTCATTTATTTATATAACATTATATCTTACAAAAGGAATATTTAACAATCCTGTAAGAATATTTGCAAATCTTTACACATTACCATTTGAAAAATTATAAAACGGGAATAAATAATTAACTGATATAAATTGAGGCAGATTATTAGAAAAATAAGAAATGTGAGAAAAGGAAGGATGATAGAAAGATAAAAGGAAGAAGAAGGAAAATGTGTTCTATGTATAATAAATCATGTTCAAGTAAAGAAGATTTAAACCTCAGACCGGCAAGCCGGTCTACAGTCGGGCAGTTTGGACAAAAAATTGACATTCGGACGAAAGGAATGAAAATCTGGGTTGAACAAGGAGTAGGGATTTGCGCGATTGCAAGGAATTGAGTTCATTGGCTTATCAGTTTGGATTTTATTTCTTAGAAGGCAAAGTGATCTAAATTTTAAAAGGTTAACAAAATAGCAACCAGTTATTTGCTGAGCGAAGGGGAGAAGTAATCTCGCTGCTTTATATTAAAAATCTTTCCAGATATATTGTTGCAGGCGACTTTCAGTTTATTGAGACTATTGTAATAATACTTGCAGAAAATTTCGCATCTTTATAGTAAAAGTGTTAAAATAAAAGTTCTTGCCAAAATAAGTTTGGTTTTCGTAGGAAGAAGGTGTTGTGTGACCAATAAAGTACGAAGCCCATCATGAACTATGCCAATGAGATTGGTAATGTGCGTGTCCCAACTAAGTGCGGAATTAAAAGTCGCACCAAGACTTTTGTCGGAGGCAGCCCACTCTATGAGTAATTGGTTTACGAGTATATGAACATGTTGGGATCAATAACTGTTCGATGAATGACAAGTAGCTCAGATTTGTCAGCGTTAAGTCGAAGGTTGTGCTTTATTGCCTAGTCATAGATACGAGCTAGATCTTCATTTAAGAGCTCAATAACATGGTTTGTCTCATTTAGGGGACGACTTATTAGAAGTTGCATATCATCTGCGAACATGTGCGCTTTGCAGTGCTTTACAACATAGGGTGGATCATTAACGTACAGAGATAAAAGGGCAGGTCCTAGGATAGATCCTTGTGGTACGTCACTTTGCACATGTAGAAAGTTACAGAAATTATTACCAATGCTAACGCAATAATCAATTTAACAGATGGAGTGAAAAAGGTGAAACAGCTTTAAGATTACTGCAGAGAATATCACGATTTACAAGTACCGTATCGAAGGCCTTTGAAAAATCGAGCAGAGTTAGGAATGTCGGATGATTCCTATCAGAAGATTTACGGATTTCTTGTAGTGCAGTATTGCAATTCCTATTGGGTCTAAAACCGGATTGTTGCATAGAAGGTCCTCGCCATTGGGATACTCATGAATTTGTTTTTGTGCTAATTTCTCAAAGGCCTTTGACAGATATGGTAGGATTGCAATGGGCCTGCATTCAGTTGCATTCCGCAATCGATTTTTGGGGATTGAGATGGTTTTTAAACTTTGAGGTTGTAATCAAGCAATTAAAGATATGGGCTACATTAGGCAGAATATACGCTAGGAAAAGTTTCACAAATCTTGTGTTAAGACCATCGAGGCCAGTAGAATTGGACTTAATTGAAAGAAGGGGGTTGTTGAAGGAAAATAAATTGATCGTCTGGAGATGACATGAAATAAATGTGGTCCTAACTCATGCGATTAAAACCACGAAGCAGTTTATTGTAATTTAAATTACGGAAGTCCTTACAGAATTGTTTCGGGACGCAGGTACTTAACTCTATATTGAGTGATGTATCGATTAAATGGTGCTTATAAAAGCCAGGAGCGGTAATCTAATCATAGAAAAGCGAAAATAACGTCTAAGAGGTAACATGAGTCCTCCAAAAAGTGTGTACGTATACAAGTGTTGACCGTAGTCAAGTTAAGCGATTTTATTAAGTCAGAGAAGAGAGCCGACTCGGACGACTTATCCATTAAGTTAATGTTAAGGTCGCCACAGACAATTACAATATATGCGAGAAGATTTCGTCCAGCACATCTAAAATTGATGTAAAATTTTTTTGGCCTATAGACCGCCCCAAGTATTATTTGAGCTTTTTGGTTTCGCAGGTTAAATCAACAAAAATGAATTCAATGTGGCATCGAGGAGCTGATTCTTGTATCACTTTGCCCTTTAGGGATTTTCGTGGGTATATACCCGCACCACCACTTGTATGACCGAATCGATCAGCTCAAAAAATCTCATAGCGGTCAACAGAACAAATTTGGTTCTTCACTTCTTCGTACAACCATGTTTCAGAAACACATACTGCAACGACAAGCGAATTAACAAAATGAAGACGGAATTCGTCCATTCTAGGTAGGATACTTTGAGTATTTAAATGGAAAATGTGGAAACCACCGCTTTGTGATCTAAACACAATTATCATATCGTAGAGAAATCCACTCAAGTTGCCGGTAGAAGGTTATCTTACCAAATCATCATTACCCAAATTCATCATCATTATGTGGGGAAAGACTGAATTGTAGAGAACCTAGGAAGAAAGCGTAAACACGAACAACCAATCTATAAAAGACAATAGCAAGGAAAGGATATCTTTTAACGGAAAAATCTCCCAAGTTCTTAGTACGGCGAAAAACAGGTAAACGAAAGTTCGTACCGTATTTTTATGAAATATTATCCATAACTACACATGTATGTAGTTGCGCAACATTTTGAAATATATTATCAACGGAGTAGATAATAACGGTTTAAAACGAACACGGACACTTCACCATTGCAAGAATGTTTGTACGTAGGGCGGGCGAAGAAAAATTAGGGAGGAAGAAAAGAGAGGTACCGATACACATATATTGGTCTTAAATTATAACGACTAGGAAATAGAGAGTTTGACAGGGTATTCCGTAAGAGGGTTCGGCTTAGGAACGAATCAAGATATTTTAGAGAACGTAAGAAAGTTGGCTTGAGGATCTACTGATGAGCATTCATAGCGAGACGGGTGTTACGGGTAAAAGTTTGAATGCGCAGAATGATACTGGCGATTTCGAGAGACTCACAAGAAACTACGTCGGTGTTCAAGGATGTCCATTGTCAGAGTGATATTATTATATATAACCTATAAGATATAATTTTAATTGCACGGTTTCAAATCCTATCTAGCAGGTACAGAGAAGATTTAGACGGATGAATGCATATATTTAGGCCCGAAAAGAAGAGGTAAAATATTTCTAACATCGCTTAAGAAAACCTAGACATTTCGCAAGGCATCAAATGTGTGATCATCATCAACCTCAAACGTAGGTTGTCATTGACGCACATACCAAAAATGGAAGTTGTTCGGTTTCGACTATGGAAGTGGCGTTCGTGGATGATGGCTGGGTATTCAAATTTCGCTTTAAAGACAGCCAACAGCACTGTCTTTTGCACTCTGTTGGTGGTCCCCCGTTTAATTATATGTTAATATCGGAATTGAATGAGCCTAGCATACGCTGCCATTCCCGTTCTACAGCGGAGGAGCAGGGACGTGAGTCCGGGAACGAATGTGAAAAACAGAGAGTACTGTCGTCAGCAAAGGAAATATTGGATTAGAAATGGCAGGCAAGAGATCATTAATGAAAATTAAAACTAGTGTTGGAGACAGAACGACGCTCTGGGGCACACCAGCATCCATTTTGCTTAATGCTTAAAAGCATTCATAACAACTTGGATTGAAGGTTTCGAAAGGTAAGTTCTAATCCATTGAAGAAAAGAGTCGTCGATCCCAAATGCACGAATTTTCGACAAAAGAGCCTGATGATAAACTCTGTCAAATCCCTTAGAAATATCAAGTGCAACTTTCTCGCGTGCGGTAGTTTAGCGTACGCTTGTTCCAGATTTCGGTGGGACAGTGGACCTGTTACCATGCAATGGGTCTATAGGAGGAGAGAGAGGAAGACTCGCCTTTTTTAGGGACGGATGTGAAGAACCGATTGTACTCCTTTCCTAGCTCAGATTCTGACTAAAATAATTCCTGGGTACAAAGAAAGTCATTTTCGTATTTTATCGTCAAAAAATATTTGGCATACAAGGTCATTAAAATTCTACAGACCTAACCCTATGCAGGAGGCTTAAGACCTCTCTAATTGGAGAGGTTCTTTCGTTTACAACCACGTTCATTCGGGATTGGAGTGCCCTCTTAGTAAATAAGTTATAAGTAATAAGTTTAATCTGACGAAGAGAAAAAACAAAATCTGAACCGGCTGACATCAGAAGTCAGTCTTATATCTGTTAAATTATTAAGAAATAATTTATAAAATCAATGCTACACCTACAACATCAAACATTTTGAATACTTCAATTTCTCGGTCGGTCTTACTGCACTTTTGGGAATGTGGTAATGTATCCTTTCTACCAGCCCAGGGCCTTGGCTCTATGTGGCCCTATAAGTAGTTTCATGTTCTAAAATCCGAAAATCCTTGAATACGTGATATCAAAATCATTTATGTACATCCGAGTCATGACAAGAGTTGCTGTCCACTGTGAGAGACCGCTTTCAATGTCCGTATCCTATTTTATCCTTTTGACAAGAATTAATTATACGAATAATTTTGTCATATGAAAGCTTCCATAGAGATATTTTATTTCCTTCAGAAGTCCTTTATGAAATATCTCTCAAATGCTTCCTCTTGACTATGGATTTCACTACAGAACCTACATATAGCTTACAGGCACAATGGTTCAGGCAAAATGAAAGCTGAAGACTTGGTCTATTTCCACCCTCTCTCTCGCCCTTTGGTAATAAGAGCGATTTCGAATTATCAATTGTTTAACCAAGTTTTCACTTCGTGTATTTTCCATTAATTAATATCATATTTCAGATGAAATTTCGTTCGAACTTCTGCATGCAGTGAATTCTCATATATTAGAATTGCATTTAATGGGAACATTAAAATAATTTACCAAGATGTATCTACTTGACTTTTCGAGTTGTTTCAATATTAAATACATATACGAGTATGGGTGGAGTTGATATTGTAACACAAGAATAGACTAGAGACAATACACAACTCGACTCGTTTGTCATGTTAAGTAATGTGAATGTTATTTATTGAAAATATATCATGGCTCGGCACATCTTTCGACCTTTTATCTACGAAAAAATAAACTAAAATTTCCTGAATAATGAAACGGAAATGATGAACATTATTAACTTCTGCAAATATTTGTGTTTGTTTGTTTTATTTCTTATGAACAATTAAAAGTTTTGGAAAACTGAATTCCAGTCAACCTCTTCGTAATGTGAATGTTATTTATTGAAAATATATCATGGCTCGGCACATCTTTCGACCTTTTATCTACGAAAAAATAAACTAAAATTTCCTGAATAATGAAACGGAAATGATGAACATTATTAACTTCTGCAAATATTTGTGTTTGTTTGTTTTATTTCTTATGAACAATTAAAAGTTTTGGAAAACTGAATTCCAGTCAACCTCTTCGGTTTGTTTTAACTCGCTCCTAATTTGCGATGTCACTTAAGATGAGAACATGCCAAGATGAACCGGCTCTATTTATTGTATCCTCTCTTTGACTATATGAATGTACTTCTAAAGCCCGATTAGTTTGTTGTGGAATGTTTTCGGCTATCAACCGTTAATACAAATGTGAGTGACATAAATTGTAAAAAAGCGTGTAGACATGCTAGCAAAAAAACCTTTAATATCACCTCATTTATGGAGAAATGAAGAACTGTAGCAATATGGTATGCGAAGCCTTTTGAAATTATACCAAAGGAAGAATTGTGTAGCATAGAGAGATTCATTTTCATCCTCCCTCAAGATATAGCCCCTTGAAACAGAACATCTTCACAATGGATATATAAGTACTCAAACTATTATGGCTTCTAAACTTTTTTAGATAAGATAACTAAATTCGTAATGCAAAACATGAGGAACGAAAAAATACTCCATTTTCTACTCACTTCTGTCACTTCTAACGGTACTGTAGATGACAGGAGCTTCTTTGCTACTTTCATCGAAATTAATTTAATCTAGCTGTGTAGGCATAATCGGACTACATCTCCCTTTTTCGGAAGAATGAATTTATCTTGATAGCATTTATTCTTAATTAACATATTTAATAATTATGTGTTTTGTTATTTTCATTAAAACCCCCCCTTTTTTTTTGTTGTTTATTATTTCGTTAAACTATTGGGTCTACAAGTAAGTTTCCAGCGTTTGTCAGATATGGCGCCACCAGTGGATCCCGGGCGGAAATGTCAGACCCCATGTGTTTTATTTGTAGGGTTTGTATCTGTCAACAACTTTGCAGCGTTATATTTGAGCAGTTCTATCGGTGTCGTACATTTTATCGAGCAAAATCATGACAAGTTTCCAGCCAAATAAACGTCATTTGCGGGAAGCGCTCCTTTTATTTTTTAATATGAAGAAAAGTGCGGCTGAGGCCTATCGTTTGCTTTCGGAAACTTATGGGGCGGAATGTATTGGTGAATCGACGTGCCGCGAGTGGTTCAAACGGTTCAAAAGTGGTGATTTTGGAGTTGAAGACAAAGATCGCCCCGGAAAGCCGAAAAGTTTTGAAGACGAGGAATTGGACGCTTTACTGGATGAGGATCCGTGTCAGATTCAAGAAGAACTTGCTGCATCATTGGGCGTCACACAACAAGCCGTTTCTCTGCGCCTAAAAGCACTGGGATTCATTCAAAAGGTTGGAAACTGGGTTCCGTACGAATTGAAGCCAAGAGACGTCGAAGGGCGATTTTGCATGTCCGAAATGTTACTGTAGCGGTATAAAAATAAATCATTTTTGCATCGTATTGTCACTGGCGATGATGGATTTATTATGATAATCCTAAACGCAGAAAATCGTATACAAATCCCGGCGAGCCCGCCCAATCGACGCCGAAACGAAATATTCACGTGAATAAGGTCATGCTCTGCATATGGTGGGATCAAAATGGTGTCGTATACTACGAACTGCTTCCGAGTGGTGAAACCATCCTTTGACCATTATATCGAAGCCAACTAATTCGTTTGAAGCGGGCATTAAAAGAAAAACGGCCAGAATATGAGACCAGGCATGAGTCCGTCATTTTTCATCACGACAATGCTCAGCCACATGTTGCGGTTTTGGTGAAAAACTATTTGGACAATAGTGGATGGGAAATTCTGCCTCACCCGCCTTACAGTCCAGACTTGGCACCATCTGACTACCACTTGTTTCGTTCGATGCAGAACGCTCTTACGGGAATACGCTTCAGCTCAGTAGAGGAAATCAAAAATTGGCTCGATACGTTCTTGGGCTCGAAAGACGAGAAATTTTTTTGGTCCGGAATTTATAAATTGCCAGAAAGATGGGGGAAAGTTGTAGCTTCCGATGGACTATACTTTGAATAAAGCATTGTAACTATGTTTTCATAATAAAACTTCAAATTTTGGAAAAAAAAAACGCTGGAAACTTATGTGCAATGGATCTGCAGGAGGAGAGGGAAGAAGATTCGCCTTTTTTAGGGACGGCCTGGACAAATGCTGTTTTCCATCTGCTCGGAAAGAGTCCTAAAGAGTAGGACTGATGAAAAAGCTTACGCAGTGGTTTTTCCAGCGTGGAAGAACATCTCTTCAGAAGAAGGGGAGATATACCATCTGGACCAACCGATTTATGCAAGTTGAGATCTTTAAGTACTCTTACTACTACACGAGTGCGAAAGTAGATTCGTCCCATTGTAGATTCGACGCACTCAAATGTAGGCGGGGACAAAGCACAATCTGGGAGTGTTGAGCTAGCCGCAAAGTATGCAGCAAGCAGATTGGCCTTGTCTATAGAGCTGACAGCTGGAATGTCATTGTAAATGAGCGTTGGGATTGAGGATGAAGCAGAATTTGGCGAAAGACCAAAAATTTTTACTGCCTTTGGGGCATTGTAGTATTTTTTTCCTCAGTTTTTGGTCGTATTGGAATTTCACACGTCCAGTTAAAATTCCTAAGTCCGCTCCAATTGGCTTTCTCGTATTGCCATACGGTTCTTTTAGGAATCTTTTCTCTAACTGTGTGGTGGGTGTACGAGAAATTAGCTGATATGACACCATAGTCCAACGAGCCTAGAGGAGAGAGCACATTAACGCAGTACTTGTCAGGGTGAGAAGTTAAAAACGAGCCCAGGGTGTTGGCGATATGACTATCAACGTCTGGTATTCGTATGGGCTCATTTACAAGCTGGGTTAAATTATTTTCTGCAGCGAAGATCTCAACACACCGTCCTTCGGGTGTTGTCTGTCCAGAATGTCGAAGCCAACCAGAATTGTGTATATTGAAATCGCCCGTAATCACGATTTCAGTATGAGGATACAGGTGTAACAACACGAAATCCACCACCGGCGTTGGTGTGGCTTTTACCAACACACATATATGGCATCAATCACCACCGCTCACTATTGATATTATCGAGTTTACCAACGTAAATGAAAGCAATACACACGAGACAGAAGAGCAGTTGCAGTTTAGTTCTTGAGGGAAATAGACGTGTGCCGTACGATCAATCGCAGTTGCTAAGTAATAAAAGTGTTGAGAATTAATAGAGTGGATTGCGTTTTTATTCATTTTTTATTTAAGGTTAACACAGGGATACAATTCTTTGAATGGAGTCAGAAAGCGCATCAAACTCGTGCAAGGTCAATTTGCTGTCCAGTTTGGGGCTTCTGTAAGTAAAGCAATAGTCGATAATTTGCTTACAGAGATGGAATTTTAACCACATGAAATTGAATTCCGGATTGGAACAGGGACTACATTGTGGTGCAGTTTGGTAAGATACATCACTACGCACGTAAATGGCGAGACCATGGTGAATAATGGCACTAGTTCGTAGCCAGGTAGCTTCAGATCAGTTTGATCCAAGAGGTGGAGGCGGGAATCTACCTGTGTTTCACTAAGGACCAAAACAGCTGGTCAGTACTTACAGACGTGGACGTACGCAGAAAAGTAATTCCTTTTTAACCCGCGTATATTAGCTACGTACACCCTGAATTCCCTAGCCATAATTACAAACAAACACAGTAAACACAAACGCCGACGATACTAAGCAAGGCTGCGAAGTGAAAATTCTGACGATGGTTTACCGAATCAAATTGCTGTAGGTGTTATGCCCTTACAACAATATGAAACAGTGCACCAACAAAATTTTCACTCACAACCCGCTATCCATCAGTTGTTGCATACACTTTGTCACTGCCTGTACCTTATGATAAATGCAGTAACGGCAGTGACCGAGTGCAAGCAACCGGTCACTGTTCGACCAGAGACGGGGGAGGTGGGATACCCGTACTGTGCGATATTTTTTTTTTTAACACCGCACTGCACTATAGTTTTGGTTTGTGTTTTTCTTTTGCACACACGAGTTATACGGGAGCGAAAACGCGAGAGTTCAAAAATACTCTTTTATAATTTTATTGAATCTTCTTCTCGAAATGACAAAACGAGGGTGAAATTTTACAAATATTCACCTAACTTGCAAAGGTGAACTTTCGTATCTGCCGGATGTCGCCAGACGCTTAGCTAGCAAAAATGTATGAGAAAGTTCCACCTGTGCAATTCACATTTTCAATTCTAAGAATTACAATTTTGTATTTAATTTAAAATATTGTTGCTGAGTTGTATCCGGTGGTGTCCTATTGCTGGGTTGGTTTCTTGTTGTTGCGTTATTAGGGTGACATTGGATGGTTCTTTATTGTTGTTTATCACAGGTATTATTGGTTACGTAACTCGCGCGCGGTGGTTTTTTTTTTTTTTTTTTTTTTCGGTGTACAGCACATGAGAAATTACGAGTGCAAGTCAATTTTTCCATTAGTGATTAGGTGATTTATGTCTTTTGTGATCACTTTTTTATTCTTTATAATCTTTAAACAGACTCCATTAATAACTAGCGTGGCGCTGTTTTTCTTATTCCTGTTACTGAACGCTTCGTATCTTTTAATGTTTACTGATAACTGTTTTATGTTTTTGGTACATTGTTTTTCTCTGTTTTGATTAGATTGAAACCTAGTTGTTACTTTTAATATTTTGTTGGATGACTTTTTTATATTCTGGATTTCTTTAAAATCTAGGCGCGACAATGCATCCGCTACATTGTTTTCTTTTCCCCTCAAGTACTCTACAGTAAAATCATATTCCTTTAGATCCAATCTCATGCGTGCTAATTTAGAAGAGGGATTTTTCATTGCAAATATATAAGATAGTGGTCTGTGATCACTTTTAACCAAAGTGACAAATATGTAAGGTCAAAAGTGATTTATTACCCAGTGAATGGCAGCAAGTTCTTGTTCAATTGTGGACTTATTGCCTTCGCCTTTGGTGAATGATCTTGACGCGTATGCTACCGGAAGTTGGTATCCATTGTGCACTTGACTAAACATCGCACAGCAGACGCATTTGCTAGCATCGGTTGTTATACAGAATTTCTTCTGGAAATCTGGGTATTGTAAAATGTTAGGTCTCAGTAGCGCCTGTTTAAGGTATTGGAATGCGTTACCACACTCTATAGTCCATTCAAAGGGTGTGTTTTTCTTACATAGTCCCGTTAAGAGTCTTGAAGATTCAGCGAAATTTGGAACAAATCGCCTGTAATAGTTGCAGAATGAAACAAATCGCTTCACTTCGTTTGCGTTTTTGGGAGTAGGTTATTCCAGTATTATCTGAAATTTACTATCATCTGGAAGAATGCCTTCATTCATACATTTATGACCTAAATACCTATGTCACTTCGTGGCTGAAAAATGAACATTTGTCAGGATGTATTTTTAGATTGTATTTTCGACACGTTTTGAATACAGCTGTCAAATTTTCAATATCTGAACGTTCCAGTGCAACTAAATCATCCATATACAAAAATGCTTATGTTGGTGCTAAACCAGAGAAAACAATTGTCATCATTTCTTGAAATGAGTTTGGTGATATCTTTAGGCCATAGGGCAGACGTTTGAATCGATATGAACCCTTATCTGTTGAGAACGATATATAATGCCTGGAGTTTTCATCTAATTCAATTTGGTGAAAACCTGACGTTAAGTCCAGGCAAGTGAAACACTTGGTTTTACCTAATTGGTCAAGAATGTCGTCTATTCTTGGCAACGGAACCTTGCCCGCAATTAATTTTTTGTTTATACTCCTATAGTCTGCAACTAATCTCCAACGTTTTTGATTATTACCTGGTAAAGATTTTTTCGGTACCAATAGCATTTGACTATTATATTCTAATGCAGAGTGTTTGACTACATATATCGTGTTGTATCAGTTTGTCAACTTGTTTGGCAATTTCACTTTTATGGGTTTGCGGTATTCTATAGTTTTTAATATATGTTGGCTCGTCGGTTTTTAAACGAAGTTTTTAGTTATAAAAATTATTAACAGTTATCTTATCTGTTTCGAGTGCGAATATATTTATGTACTGCGAGCAAAGTTTATGTAAATCAAACTTTATGAAGTCTGGAAAATTTTTATGCAGTTTTTGCAATTCTAAGTGTTGGGATTGGCAATTCTGTATTGATATTCCTTCATAGTCGTTTAAACTTTCTGTTTTAAATGTAAAATTCTGTAACAGTACATTTTTATTTGCCGTATTCATAATACGGACAAATGCCCTGGTGCATGTTGAAATGGTATTTGCAACATATGGTATATTACGTCTTGGAGTTGTTGTTGTAAGATAAGCACGGTTTTTTCCTTGCATTGGATTTTTATTTGTCTAATAACTTCGTATCTTGCTGGTATTGCTAGTGCATCACCCTTTGGTGAGCATGACATCGGTATTGCAATGTCTTTAAAATCATCTGGCCTTAGTACCAGCCAGCTCTAATCTTGTCATAGTTAAGTAAGCTATGGTATTTCTTGATGAAATCAAGACCAATTATTCCATCGGATGGGATGTGAAAGTCATCACCAACAACATGAAATTCATAGGCTATTAGTTTATTTTCATAAATAAGTCAGAGTAAACATTTCACAATATATTTGCTATTCCTTGACTTATACCGTGTAGGCTTGTTGTTTCCTACGTGTTTAATTTGAATCTGTCTTTCCTTTATTAGAGAAATATCCGCGCCCGTGTTGTTGTATCATTATTTAATGTCGTCTGTAGTTCAATGAATGATGTTAAATTTAAATTTATATTGTACATAGATCTTACTGTTTGTTTTTATGTTACCTACTGAGTACTTGGGAAACATTCGTTTTCCGTACCATGCTGTGTCATTCTGACGGGTCTATTGTTCCTATTAGGATTGCTTTATATCTGGGTTGGCTAAAATCATTTATATTGTTGCCATTATTGTTACTATTAAAGTTTCCGCGTCTACGTCCACGACCCTAGCCGCGTCCATATTCACGTCCACGAAAATTATTATTACTTCGGTTATTATTGCATTTGGCTGGCCATTAGCTTCGGTACAGCTATTTACGAATTTGGCTACTGCCTCATTCATGTCATTAAAGTGACCTGGAGTCTGGTCTAAGTTTTACTCTATCATTGTTGGAATTCTTTATCATAGCTTTTATAGCCGTTTTGGTAGAGTATGTCTCAGTCAATTGATTTGTAAGTCCGTCTGAAATATACGCGCTCGGTAATTTTTGTGTAAGTTCCTCAACCTCTTATGCCTACGAATTTGCCGGTTTAGAACTATAGCGGATGTTCATCAGTTTTGCGATAATTAGGTCGACTGATTCGCCCTTTACTGCTGTTATTAGCCTTTGGATTACCTGTTCTATTGTTGTTTCCATTCCTGCTAGTAGGTTTATAGGGTTCTTTTTTAATTTTGTTTTTATTACAATAAATTAATGGCAATAATGTTGTTGCCATCATTTACGCTATTTACTAATCCTAATGCAGCTAGGAAACTCTGCAGCTGTTCTGCAGTGCCATCGAAATTCGGAAGAAGTCTGGAATCAATGTTTAGAAAGTCTATAGGCGTTTGCGGCATTATTTTGAATATGTTTTATGCTGTTTCCTTGTGTTAAAATCTATTGTTACCTTTTCATGAAGTGAAACAGCTATTTTTATGTCTATGCCCTGTCGTGACACTGCTCTAACGACATTGTCCCTACAGTCACTGAAAATTGCATGTGCGCTGGCCTTACTTCGTTTAGTTAACATGGAGTAATTTGCGTTTAGTATTACCCTAATATTTTCAAGGATATTTACTAATACCTCAAGGTGTTTATTTAAAGTCTCCTGGCCTATAGGTCTATTTGTATTTCAACATTTATATGATCTAACGAGCACTTCTTTATTTTTCCGTACTTTATATATAATCTGTAGCCATTCCATATAATTGGCTCTGATCCTGATTCAAAAAACAAGTTTGTTCTCTTTAAGAATGCCTATTTCATCTATCTCACCTACATCGTCGCAAGTACATATATGTATTATACATATACACATTATACGCTGTCGTCTTTTTGATTTTGTTAGATTTGTGACACTGACATAGCTCTTGCCATGTAGGTCTTCTTGAGCGACTTTTTGTGCAAAGAATAAATTTTTATTAGCAAGTGGACACCCGAGATTACAGTTATTATTATTAGATACAACTCATAACTTATAGATTGTCCGTTAACTTCTACTTCGTTTATTACATTAGTACTTGGCATTTCCAATTTCGACTCCTGCTTGCCCATGCCTTTAATATCATATATTATTATCTTTTGTTTCAATAAATGCAATGTTATTTTAACAAATGTATGCCATGTTTATATTAACGTACTTCTTATTTTAATTCTATTTTTATTAACATACATCTTATTTTAATCCTTATCTTCTTGCTTAGAATATTAACATATTTATATCATTCCTATTTGTTTTAGCAACGGCTTTACGCCACTATGTGCCCCCTGAAGGTGCCCTTTATTGCGCTGCAATGAGCATACTTCACTAAACATTTGTTTTTCTTAAAATAAATATTACATTTTTTATACAAAAAAAAAAATTCTTCTTACTTAGTTGTCTTCATCTCTAAAGTTGAGGTAGTGTCCTTTCTATTTAGTTCTTGTCTTCTATTTATTTCAAGAGTGATGCTGTCCATTTACCTCCATAGATCATTGGCTATCTTCCAAAGTGATGGTGGTTCGCTGTAGAGCCTGGCTTTTAGACTCGCCAATAGTCTCCTTTCCTGCACTAGTACTCCGCATCTTTTCTTTTTCGGTTTATAGTTTTCTGGCATCGCCGTTAGTCTTTCTTCTGCCCTCTTCATATGACTAGCTTTATATTCCTCAATAGTAATCGGCTTTGGATCAGGTGTGGCAGGCATTACTCATTCATTTCCTTCGATCCTTCGAACATCACTATTTCGCATTATTCATTTGTCCAATAAAAAAAACACAACTTTAATAGTCTCCTGGCAGGATCGCCAAGTAATGTTCTATTTTTATTAAAGGACGTCTTTATTGGACGAAGCTTACTTTCTGATTCTTATGCAATCATGTCGCTAGCTTAACTTTTGCATTCCCAATAGTGGTGTCCGATAACCAGACGGTGGGAATGTGCCATTCGCCTGTGCGTGGTATTTGATTACCAGACAGTGGGAAACTCTGGTTCTGTGGATGACACGAGCTTATATGCTAACGTCATCGAAATTAACTTAATTTAGCTGCGTAGGCATAATCGCACTACAATTTTCCATTTCGTTCGATGACCATCTGCTATCTTTCTGACATTATTATTTTTCATAATTTCGTGTTCATAGAACTTCTAAAACTTATTAGCACAACCTGGACCAACTGGACGGTCATCATCATTGGTGAGAGTTTTATCAAGGAGTACTTATTGCAAACTGCACAACAAATGAAAATCTTATGAATCAAGGATGAGGTTGTATGATGAATGCAACATCACTACCCCCCCAAGATTCAATAATTCTGGTCGTTTTTCCTAAACTGTGTTTTGGTTGTTTTCTGTTGGAACAGAACATGTCCAAGTTCAGAGTCAAAAGACAGTCGTCGCGCTAAGTCATCAAAGCTCCAGTGCATTTTATACCAAAGACCATTTCTTTTTAAATGGAAAATGGCTTTGAAAGTTTAACCAGTGACATGAATATCAAGAAGAGGGAGATCCATCAATGGATCCAGAGTGGAGCCAGGTGTGTTAAGCAAAGCTCCCATGCGGCTAAAACAGACCGGTCTTTGACGATAGTCTGGTGAAGATAGCATTGACGTATTTTCTTTAGAACTTATTCCACCAGACAACTGACGCATAGGATATAATTGGCCTTATCATAGTCGTATAGGTCCAGAGGACCTATGCCGTATGCCGTATGCCTTTCCGATAGCTCCATTGCAATACCAGAAGGCCAATAGCGCCTTAAAGGATTTCGACGTAATACGAGCCCAAAGAAATTTGTTATCCAGGATGAAACAAAACCACTTAGCTGCTTTGGAGAATTGGATAGTGATGTTTTTCGGCACTAAATGTCATAAAACAACCTCAGATTTAGAGCAGACAGTCGCAAGACACGATCCAACAGAAAGCATAGCTACATCATCGGCTGCGTGATACATGCTATGAAAAGTCGCGTTATCGAAAGTACCATCAATTTCAATGATAATGCCGAGCGCGAATCCTTTCTTCTCGAGTGCGTCGTCAATTCCGCCTATTAGATTCTGAACGACACTCTCGCAAGATTCTCTTCAGAGTTATCGGCAGTTCGTATTCTGAGTAATTCCACAGTGGCTGATTATTTCCTTATGAAGACTTTCACTGGTCCGCTGTTTTCACGGACTGTTTCGATCTCCTCTGTATCGTGTTGTCCCCTATCAATTTCAGCTATGGATAACTTTCATCCTTCTCTTTTTCTTTCATTTTTCCAATATGCTTCTCTTCAATTGCCTTCCTCTGCAATTCTCTCCTCTTGCAATTTTCTGAAAGCTAATTTTCTTAAAACCAATACCTATCTAAGCAGGGCTTCTTTCAAGTTTACTGATCTATCTCGGCTCGAAGCCCTTTTTTACAGAGAAATATTCAATTCCATTTCACTTCATGTGCCATATCCACGCCATTCCATTTACATTCCCTCCATGATATAATCGTAGACTCCGCTCTCTACGAAACAGAAGAAACAAGTTATGGGCGGTATTTCTTCGCACCTGCTCTACTTTCGACTATTTAAAGTATGTAAGTACAGATCTTCATTTCATTGAACTCTACAAATATCTTTTTTAACGCTACCTAAATAGTGCGCGAACTAATCTTATAAATAATCTCAAGCCCTTTTTAAAATTATTAATCGCAAAAGTAAGATCGACGGTTTTTTGAAAACCAATCTTCAAGTGATCCTCCTAATATCGCCAACATGTTTGCTAACATTTGCCAACAACTCGTTCGTACCAGATCCATCCTACTTCGATAGCCTACCAAATTTTTCGCCTTTCTCCCTTAAAATTCCGATCCTTCTGTTATCGAAGAGAAGTTACCAATACTTAAAGATTAGTTTTTACCCGGACCAGATAGTCCCCTGCTATTTTTCTTAAAAAAAATGATCTTACTACCTTTCTCTCAAATTTCCCTACCTATTTCGTCTATACCTTATAATCCCGATACAAAAAAGGATCGAAGAATAAGGTTATCAATTATCGCTCCATTATTAGACTCTCTCATATACCCAACATTTTGGAAAGCCTTTTATACGAAATTTTAAACTTTACGAGGGACGTTCAATATTGTTAATATTTTTCAATGTAATCTCCCCTAACATCAATGCATTTGTTACATCTTGAGATAAGCTTTTTTAAACCCTCAAAAAAATAAATTTCCTCTTTCTCTGCAAAATACCGACTTAAGTTCTTCATCATCCAAAAATCTTTTTCCACGAAGACATTTTTTCAAATCCGGAAACAGGAAATAATCACTAGGGGCAAGGTCTGGACTATAGGGTGGGTGTTGGATTTCTTCAAAACCACAATCTCGCGCAGAAGCCTTGGAAACTCGCGCCGTGTGAACAGGAGCGTTGTCATGAAGAAGCAACACACCCGCTGCGAGTTTACCCCGTCTTTTCTTTTTAATTTCCTCCCGCAAATTATGCAAAGTGGAAGCGTAGGATGTGGTGTTGATGGTTTCACCTTTTTTTTTGTACTCAATGAGCAAGATTCCCTTTGAGTCCCAAAAAACTGTGGCCATGAACTTCCCGGCAGACGGAGTGACTTTGAACTTCTTCGGGGGGTCTGTTCCTTTTTTATGCCACTGCATGGACTCTTGTTTGCTTTCAGGGTCATAGTGGTGAACCCATGTTTCGTCCCCAATAACAATTCGATCCATAACACCGTCCGCGTTCTCACTACACATATCCAAAAGCTCTCTACAGCATGCGATTCTCACTTTTTTCTGAGGCGCTGTGAGCATTCGTGGCACCCAACTTGCACTGACCTTTGAAAGGTTAAGATGGTCATGAAGAATGGTGTGAATGGTACCAATTGAAAGCTGCCATCATTTTCACCTTTATTCGGGCATCCTCAAGAACAAGTTTTTCGACTTCTTTGATGCTTTCTCCCGTACAAGCAGTAGCCGGGGCGCCGGAGCGGGGGTCGTCTTCAATGCTCTCTCTGCCTCTCTTGAACTCACTTGACCACTTTTGCACAGTTGATAATGAAGGTGCGGAACCCTGGTAAACAGCCACCATCTCTTCATGAATAGTTTTTTGACTTTTTCCTTGCTTAGTGAGAAATTTAATTACAGCGCGATGCTCAATTTTCACCATCATCGTCTCAGTTGCCATTATGATTCTGTTTAACTAGAGATAAAACGCGAATTAAAAATCACATTTATATGAAATTTTCCATGAATGCACTAAAATAATAGTATTACTTGATAAATAAGTCAATTTATATACACAACCACAGCTTCACCCCGATACCGAGAATAGTTTGAACGCCCTCGTATAATTATCCATTTGAGAAATTATCCGTGTCTGGATCTAAACCTCACAATTCTAAAGATTGGCCCTGAGCTTTACTGATGGGCATTGGGAATTTCAATTTCTTCAATTGAAATTTCATATCTTCACCTTTCAAGGGTCCTATCAAAATTGTTACTCCCACGATGTTGCTCACTAATGTTTTTACTGCAAGCCACATGCGGTTGCAAAGTCTTGGTTGTTTGAGATTTCGCAACATGATAATTGCCACGCCGATTTTGAATTGCAGTACGTGTGGTGACATGCCTGGCAAATCGAGTGAATTCAAAAATTATGTTGGATAATTAACCCCTTCATCTACTTCCACAACAGTGTGGACGGACTTGTATGCAACTGAATCTCTTTGAATGCCAGACTGAATAACATTGTTTAGTTCGTAGACGTCTTTGTTGTTGGCGGCAAGAATAGATCGTTCACTCAGCCAGCCGTGGTTCTTATATGGTTATATGGTTTCAAAATTGGAAAATATCTTTTCAACCAATTCTACCTTTTGACGTCATAAATAGCTGAAGTTATTTTGGCAATGAAATTCGTCCTGAGTTCAGCAGACCAACCGGCACCTTTCCGTTACCAATTTCCAGCAAATGATGTGAAAATATCTTCACTGACCGATCGATAGTTTTGCAGCTGGACGTTAATTTTAACGTCTTTATGTCGTCATGGGTAATGTCGAGGAATTATGGGTAATGTTTACCTACAAGCAATATTAATGCGTTCCTAAATGTTCTGGTGTTTCCTAGAAAATCTTGCAAAACCAAGAGCCTGGAGCGAATTTTTGTGTGCCATTGGGCATCCATCCCAAACAATAAGCTTGCATTTCTACAATATGTACTTTTCCCATATCGGATGCTTTGCGAATGTTCCACGTGGGAGTTCAATTAATTTCATGTTCAATGGAAATTTCAAAGCGGAATGAGCAGGTCTTCCACTTGGTAGCTATGTTGCAGTTATTCCGAACGAGGCAAGAGTTAAGGCTTTGACATTTTGGGATCGAATTGCTGCCAGACTCATTCTTATTAGGAACGCTTTACTAGTTCCTCCTGACGCATCTAGGATGAAGATTTCTCAAAACCCATTAGCGACATAAATGCCTTTTTGCTCAAATGTTAGCCTAGGAACATTTCATTGAACATAGGACAAAAAACCACCTGCGTTGTAATTTTGTTCATGAGCCAATTCTAAATCGAACGAAACAGCAGCAGATCGATTAGGTGATGGCATTCCCAATTGATTGAGAAGTTTATTCGCGATTTCTAAGTATAAATCTTCAATCATTACCAATCCTTCATTGTACATTTCTGCTTTAAAATCCATGTTCATATTTGAATTTTACTTGCGTATTCCATAGAAAATATCTTCAGCTATGTGCGGTTTATATTTCTCGCATAACTCTGTTGGAAATGAAGGAAAGCAGGCAGTCTATATGATTGCAGACAATGCACGAATTTGATTTGGACGTGACATGTTGCTCTCGTCATTAATGTATACGAGTACATCCCAGTATCGGTCGTTTTCCAATAAATTCGGAGCTTGGAAGGCACTATGGAGAGAAGCAGATGTAACGCCGTTGACAATTCTCAGTTGCTCGAAAGACGTTTGACAAACAGCATGCGAAGAAAGAAGCATTCATCTTGATTGGGATGCTTGGTATACAGTCTGCATATTATAGTTCCTTTGAATTTTAAGTTGTCCGTCGACCCGCTCTCCTCGTTTGCGTAGTTCAAATGATTTTCTACTCGCATTCCATGTGTAATACGTTTTTACTACCGAATACAGCGGTGTTTTTGCAAACGCGTCATTTTAACATAACGTGAAGGAAGCGGTTAACGTTGTAGCTGGTGGATTTAGTCCTATTGGTTGCACATTTGCAGCTGTGAAATAAACGCGTTATCCATTTTCTAGATGTATGTACTTCATTGCTGCTTATGTACTCGTATCTTCCAGCCTGATATTGAACGATTTCATTGATATGTATCACCGCATTCCTATTACTTCGTTCTGGTTGCATGTCAAAAACTGCCATGTCACTGCTTTTATTCACGAACTTACAAATGTATTTAGTCGATTTAACGGAGTTACAGTATTCCGCGTTTATGTGCGCTTTGTATGCTTCTTATAGCAAATGCGAATATGGAACAACCCACCGATTGTCTCCTTCGATATCACCGTTTCACATTTGTAAGGTTGCAAGGCCATATTCTGTTGATCTTCTTCTGTATAAAGGATATCCATCGTTTCCTTTAACAGTGTTTGATAATATCGTTTAGAGCATTTTTCGTCTATCAGGCATGGTGAATTTGGATACAATGTATCACAAGGTAGATGTGCCATCGGTATTTCAGCGCATATTACATCGCCGATTTCGTTTGAAGTGATTTTGTTATAGAGCCAGATTAGTATATGTGCATTTACTAATCCCCTGCTAGAATTAGCAGCTCACAGGCCCAAAAATTTCATGTTTTACCATGAAATCCGTCAGTGGCTTCAGCTTGTTTGAAAATATGTGCTGTGATGTAATGCCTATCCACCGGCGATTGGCCAGGAAGTAAGAGCTTTTGTGTATCGTCCCAAGCTGGATTGCATGTGAACATAATGAATAGGTCTATACGCCCGTAGTGACAAACTTACGCGATTACATCTTAAGCGTACTTATGCATATGACGTTGATTGCCTGTATATGAAGATGGTAAAATCGTTAATCTCCTAACGTTAGTTGTATTACCGTCATTTAAAACTGCATCTCGCAAATATCAAACATCCTGTTTCGATTTTTGCATACATATCGATGTATTGGTATTGGTGAAACAATTGACGGCATTTTAAAATGTGATTGACGTAATTCTCTCAAATCATTAATCGGTATGTATTCGTATAGTAGTTCGTTGCGTTGCATTTCCTATTTGCTTCTTCGCCACTGACTAAATTTATAATCTTAACATTAAAATGATATCCATCGGCATCATCTCAAAAAATTATTGGATATTGCAGGGCATCGTAGCGTCGATGAATTTCTCAACTTTTGTCACTTTATCGTTTCTCCGATGAAGAACAATATCTCTATGTTGGAACTGATCTCCGACTATAGCCGTTGCCACTTCGTCTATAATTGGAAAACTGAATGTTCGCACATGTTCTCCGGCCTGAATAACAATCTTGTGTGTATCAGATGGCATCATGTTTTGATAAAACATACTAAATTATTTTTTCGTGTAGAAGTTCTTGCAATTGGGAAACGGTAGAATTTCCGCAGCATGCATTCAATTTATCATCGCCATCACCGATGAACTTATGTTGACTATCTGGAAATGGAAGCAGCGAGCCGGCTTCATGATAAATTTATCCTTTTGAAAGTTGAAATGAATATATTGCACCGAACAACGTCATTCAAAAGCATGAATTATAAAGGATGAGCTAACAGGTGGTGTGGATGTTGGCTGTCAATTACTGTTTCAATGTGGTTGACATTTCTGACAAATGTCATACAATCTTTGGCAATTTTAGCAGTGGAGTCGTTTTTGTTATTCAATCTTATTACGAAAATGGGTGATGTATACAATTAACATTTCTTAAAATTCGTGAACTTTTCGGTCAAAATAATCGCCATAGTGAGTCCTCAATTCACGCAATGGTGAAGCGTTTTGAAGAAACTGGTTCGGTATTGGGTCAAACTCCATATCAGCATGCTCGGCCAACACGTATACGCCGTAGCTAATAAACCGATATTATAGTGTTTGGTTTTGATCCGCCCTTTCAGTTTCATTCCTGGCCTCCTCTGTGTTTCCACGAGGCAGCCATATTGGTTTTCGTCTCTTCATTCTTACTATTAACGATCTTAAGAGGGTCATTAAACACTCCTCCATGTCCCTTTACGCTGTCAACACAATATTTTTTAAAACTATTTCTTTTCCGCATGGGTCCACTCTTCTTGAAGAAGATCTCGATCGGTTTTCAAGCTGGTGCCACAAATTCTAGACACACCGCCAAATGCCAATTTATAACCATCTCACGTAAATGCAACCCTTCTCCTCCCCAACTTTATTTTCTCTATGGTCAACCTATTCCCTAGTTCAATCTTTTCAAGATCCTTAAAGAGAAGTAATTACCTTGTTTCGATCTGTAAAGACTCTACTCTTCCTACAAAATAGTTTTAATTGACCTGTTTAGAAGTTTTCTGGTTTCTTCATGAAGTCATTGCAGGTTTGCGTTCCATTATGGAACAAGCGATCTGCAGGATTGCTTTCTAGCTGAACATATCGGTTCAAAACACTTGATGAGAGTACGATTTAAGTTCTGAACAGCTTCCTCTAGTTTATGTTTTGTCCTGAGCTTAGCGGGAGCACTGTTGGACAAGACGAGCTACTCCTTAAATCGTGTCCAGTTGATTTTCTGCGGATTCCTTCCCTTCAACAAGGTCGAGACCGTGCATCCGTTTCTGAATTCGTAGAGGGCTGACATAGAGACTTCCGATAGCACTTTCCTGCCGGTAATCTGCTCAGCATACTTGTTGGATAACATTAAGTCGATAACTTGCTGTCCTACTCTCTCAACAAAAGTTGGCTAAGATCTAATATTGTTTACAACCAGGTCTGGTGATAGTAGGAAATCTAGGAGATGATTCCCTTTCACGTTGCATTTGCCACTGCCCCAAAAAGTATTCTGCCCATCTACCTGGATTCACAGTATTAATAACTAATCATTGAGAATATAAGCAGACGCAGCGACGAATTTGTGCCATTCTCCGTTCGTTTCCTAGCTTATTACTGCAGCAACTATACCTTGATAGCAAGATGGCCCAAGTTTAGTGAGTTTGGCACATAAAAATAAGTTCTCGGTTTTTCTGATCGTTCATTGTATAGTTGTGCGAAGCCCCTTAAACATCCAAAACCACGTACGCGTTTATTCCACGCCCTTTGTTCCTGTATGGATATTATTATTATTAATTGCTTCCTTCAGATCCATTAGTTGTTGACAGCAAACACATAAGTTGAGCGTTTGGTTCCTTGGAAGCAGCTCAGAATACACAACACCTTTATAATCTCAATAAATTGTCGTATTTTGATGCAGTCTAGTCTTCGCTGTGGTTTGTGCTGGTTCATAACGCTATGACAATTTTTTCTTTTTTTTTTTGAAAAAAACTTAACACTCATGAGAATACGATTACTCTTAGAATGCCTGAGCACATGTTCAGTTATTTAGGAAATGGGACAGAAAGTTTAAGAAACATGTGTTTGGGCTTAGGGGCTATATCCGCTTGGTTTGTAGTTGGACTTGTTGTTATATTCTAGGCAACCATTTCTCGTAAGTGAATTTAGTAGCCATTCGTGATTTTGTTGTAAACGATGCATTTCAATTTCAATTCGTTTGAGATGTATATCCCAAATATTAATAGTGCGACCAGTTTCTTTTTGCACGCACTGTAAATGTAAATGTGTTACGAAAGGCCTCCACAAGGCGACAAATTGCGAGCTTAATTAGTCGATTATGAGGGCCACAAAAATAGGGTTATCATCTACGGGTCTTACGTATTTAAGAGAGATTTTCAAAATGAGTTCGGTTGATTCAAAAGTGTTCTTCGGGTGTAAGTCGAAACATGGTAATTTTTCAAACAATACTGAACGCAAATGTATAGTAGAAAAAAAACACAGCGATTTAAAAGTTATTCCTACTGGAATATTTATAAGTAAAACGAAACATGTTTAATTCCAACATCAGCAGGCCGCCATACCAACAGGTTGCGAAAAGCTTAAGACCAATCGTCTTCGATATGTTTACATCTATCCCTATTATAACGTACGAGTATTTACCTCTGTTTTCAAATTTTATGACAAAGCAAGCCAACATAATCAGCATAATTTAGGGCCTTTAACCCTTATCCTGTACACATGGGTCAAAATTGCCCAAACATGAAAAAAATCCAGAACAAGCTACATATAGTGTCAACACTAAAGAAATCTCGCTGCTATTTGTGCCCAAGTCGCTCCAACAGCACGAAATATTCAACAAAATGTCAAAAATTTATTTATAAAAACCATTCTGAGCATAAAATTACATGTAAAAATTGTGATTGCTAAATAAAAAGTATATACCATGTTGGTTTTTTTTAAAGTACAGGATAAGGGTTAAAAAAGTAAAGAAATTTTTTTATTAGATGCTCTCCGTTTTTCCAAAAGAAATTCCCTGAATTCACGCATTCCATCTTTTGCCAAATGCCATATACATATAATCTCCATAATATTTTCATCTTAACCATGGAAAAGTATATCCCTCAAAAACAATTACATTTCATCCAAATTATATCAAAATTCGTAAAAACGTAGTCAGCCACGACTATGTTACACGCGCTAGCTCCAATTCTCGCCCTTTAAAAATGTATAAAAAAAAATTGTATCTACATATTTATTCACTCCATACTATTGCCGTGTCACGATGACAGCGAAACGCCAGAAGTGAAGAGGACAAATCACCTTCGGGCACGTCGAACTTTCGCTGATTGGGGTCTTTTGAAGGTGGAACAAGATACGGGTTTTCACCAAAAAAAACCATCCTAAGTGACAAAGTACATTTTCGGATAAGTAAATGAATTGAATTACATAATTTTATACAGTTTGGGATACAGATATGTATTTTGGAATCTGATTCATTGGTTCATGTTATGAAAAAAATCTTGTGGGATGGGGAGAGGTTTATCTTCAACATCTACTGAGTTACAGGGTGTTTAACACATTGACTGCCATGGCTATCATATTTAGTAGCCAGTGATGTTTCCATTGTGGCCGTGGCTACCAACTATGATATCCACATGTGTGTTCATACTATGCCATGACATTCAAAATTGAATGCCACTAGGAATAAAATTCAATATAAAACAAAAAGTCAGGCATCCCGGGTAGTGCTAAGTAAACTTGCATTCAGATGTTTGTGATTGGAAAAGGTGTTAATGTACAACGTTGAAACATTCGGGGTACATTTGGGGTTGATTTGGGCAATCTTCACAGAAAGCACTAGTTTGCCTTGATTCTTTCCGAGCAACAACCCGACCCTTTTCTTTGATGATCCTGTTGTAGCAAACACTGCATTTTCTGCGAATTTTACTTCCGGAATCATTTATTCTATTCTTCATGTGATGAAGAAGAACACGGCTATGTTCTGCTAGGGTTGAACCTGTTGCAATGTTGAGAATCTCACTTACCAATATTTCTCTAAATTTGCGTATACAAATTTAGCTTTTTATTGCATGCTTGTATACGATGCAAGCAAAAGTTCAACTCCTAATTTCTTATACCATTTGATACTTTTCCGCAGAGTTGTGGCATATGAACCCATTTGATCAGACAAATCAGTTCCAGCTTTTCCTTTATTTTAGGCTAGAATTCCTTCGGGCTTGAATAATGACTTCTGATCAGGTCGTCTTGGCCGTAATTTCTTATACCATTTAATACCTTTCCGCAGAGTTGTGGCATAAGAACCCATTTGATCAGACAAATCAATTCCAGCTTTTCCTTTATTTTAGGCTAGAATTCCTTCGGGCTTGAATAATGACTTCTGAGCAGGTCGTCTTGGCCTAGGAATTGCAGGTGAATGTGAGCTGGTGGAGGGCTGAGTACTTATTTGTGATGTTCTTCTATTTGAAATTGGCAATAAAACTGAAACGTGTTTTGTAGAGAGCATACGAACATCCCGTGTGTCCTTCCACTTCAAAACGACGATTCAATTTGGATTTCAATTTTCAATTTCAATTGAATTTTTATTATTATTTAATGGTATGTACATTAAGACATAGGTCTCTTATAGTATTGTACTTAGGCTTGATAGTTAAAATAAGAAATTAATTTCATTACATTAGATGTTTAAATTAACAAGATATGTAATATTTCAAAAGTAAAAATAATTCATAAGATGACTGAAATAAGCAAGATTAACATTTTTTAAAAATATAATTTATATAAACGATTAGACAAAAAAAAAGGATAGAAAAGAAAGGAAAGTTAACGAAGATGAAAAATAAGAAGTAAGAGAAAGAGGAGTTTATTGTTGCTGAATAGAAAAATGCCTAAATATTAAAGTTTTAAAGGTTGCGGCATTGCTAATACCCTCGATATTCAAGGGCAGAGAGTTCCATAACCTCACAGCGTGAACGAAAAAGAACCTTGATGAGTTGAGATATTTAAATTTTGGTAAGTTTATATTAAGTGTTCTGCGAGAAGAAGAAAACTCAAGCTTGCAAAACAGATAATTTGGCATTTTTGTCATTATAAGTTTGTGTAAGAATATACAATTTCTTGCATACATGTACTGTGCTGAAGTGCAACCCAATAAACCTTTCACATAGACCGATTTCCGATCGTATCTTCGTAGTCCATGAATGTTTCTAACTGCATCAATGAAGGCTACCTGTAATTTATTACGTAATAACGAATCCATGCTACTAAAAACAACATCGGCATATGTTATTATGGGAAGTATAAGGGCTTGGACGAGCTTCCGTCGAGTTTCAAATTGTGTAAGATTTGCAGCCAACCACAGTCTACGCAAACAACCATAAATGTGACCAATGATGTAGTTTATGTGGTTGTTGCAGGACAGATTGTAGTTTATTCCGAACCCAAGGCTAGTGGCCGACTCCACTATCGCCAATTTCGATTCCGATATGCATATATTTGGCACCAGACTCAGTTCGAAATTGTTTTTTTGATATGGGTAGAACCTGACACTTAGAAGGATTTAGCAGCAGTCCCAGTTTAAACAAAAAACTAATTCGTCAAGCCGATTCATAGGCATAGACATGTACAATTGAACATCATCTGCGTACATATGCATACGAGTGTGCACACATACCAATGGCAAATCGTTGACAAACATGGAAAATAAATTCGGTCCTAGGATGGAACCTTGAGGAACACCTTGTAATAAGGGCAAAACAGAGGAAATCTTTCCACCAACAACGACCCTTTGAAATCGGTTCGACAAGTAGCTTTGCAAAAGTTTAACAGCTCTTTCGCCAAACCCGAAAAGTGTTTAAGCTTCCATAAAAGAATTTTGTGATTCACTTTGTTTCACCATTGCCGACTAATAACTATGCCCTTCTCGAAAGCCTGACTGAGAAGAAGTCAATAGACAGTTAAAGGATAAGTGGCATATGATCTGGTGGGATAAGACTCTCTTAAATACTTTTAATAGGCATGGAAGAATGCTTATTGGCCTAAAATCGTTAACAGAACTTGCGTTCGATTTTTTGGCAGTCAGAATATCCCATGCATGTTTTCAAGCCTGGGGAAAGGTAGATGTCATAATACACGATTTAATTATGTGGGTTATATGGCTTACAATACTGGGTAAAATTATTTTTTAGAAATTTGACTGGCATACCATCTTCACCGATTGCATTTGACTTAATGGAGGCATTGATTGAAATTACATCAGTCTCAGCTGTTACCTCAAAATCGGCTTGCCTTTGGACTGATGTAAAGGTGTTCGGATGAAAATCAAACATACCACCAGCCATTGCATTGCCAACAAAATGTGCATTTAGCTCATTTGGATTTATCGAACCGTTATCATTCCCTCCTTTGCTAACACCAATTTGCCGAAGGTTCCTCCACAGTTCCGTTGGGGGCAAAGACATACTAAGTTTAGAGGAATAGTAATTTCGTTTCGAATTGCGCGCAATGCTAGTGGCTGTATTACGAGCGTTTTTATAAGCGACCCAATGAAAAGAAGAACGATTTCCATTTGCTGTAAAGTTTATTCTTGATTTTTAGCGCATTTAAAACTTCCGCATTAAACCAAGGGAAAGTCTTATTGCGAACAAAAACAGTCTTTACAGGCACGAAATCTTCATAGAGCTGGGCCACATACAACTGAAAACGATTAATTTGTTCATTTGGATCTGGACTCTGTCAACAAAGAAACCAGGGAGTCGTTGTTTGTGCTGCAACTTGAAGAGCATTTATGTTAATAGATTTAAAATCTTTAAATTCAAAGGTCGTAGACTTATTGATATGAGAAAATTAATATCGTACGTGCAAAGCAACATATCATGGTCAGAAACACCACCCAGGCAAATTTGGTCAAATAGAAGAACTGCTGATTGATCTGAAACAAGACCAACATCAAGAAGACTCGGTGGTGCATCTTTACGAAAACAAGGGGTTGCCGTGGTGTAGTGGTACTAGCTATCGCTTCTCACTCGGAAGGTCAAGGTTCTAATCCTAGCCACAGCAAGTTTTCATTTGTGTAATTTGGAACTCAGTCAGAAAAATCTGCGTGTGAAGGCATAACACTGACATGTAGATTTGGCTGTTGTAGGGTTTTGGTTTTTCAAGCACAAAACAATCGTTAAAATTCACAACCTCACATTCCGAGAGAAGAAAAATCTCTCCGTCCTATTAGGACTCCCACCCCTGGAGAGTCAATATCGAAACCAAACACACCCGAGTTTCAAACCACTACCTCAAAACTTTCCTTTCTCCTCCTTCTATCTTTCCGCCCGCGCCCTAGCAACAGTATAAGGGTATTCATAACCCCTTAGGTGCGCGTAAATTAAAAAAAGTTGGGTGAGACGTGTTTACAACATAAAGACCACTCGGAGAGGCATGATCCACCAATTGGCGCGACCGAGAATCGTTGCTTAATAAGTTGGCATTAAAATCTCCTAATACAATAATATTTACATATCTGGATGAAAACTCTGACAGAGCAGAAAAAAATGGTTCACATGAAAATCTCCGGTTAGGGTTATAACAACAAGAAACCAAACATTTAACACTTCCATTATCAACCTCAGCAATAATGTATTAAACATCAGTGTCGACAGATTTTACTAACACATCACATTTTAAAGACGACTTGCAATAATTTGCCACTCCTCCGCCCGTTATAGAGGTTATTCTGTCATTGCGATATAATTCGTAACCCTCAATATCGTACAAAAAGTTTTCACACTTGGGTCTAAACCAAGTTTCGTTAACATAGATCACATCTATGCTTGAATTGGTAAACAAAGGACGAAAGTAGTCTTGCTTACACTGGTTAAGACTTCGAGCGTTTATATAACATACTATACATTGAAACCATTCTCTGTATCTCGACAGAACATTTAACAGACACAGAGTTGATCTAGCATTCACACCGTAGTTATGATTAAAAATACTGTTGTTGTTAACCATTCTCAATTAACCTACCGCAAACAGCACCACAATCTATTAAACACATTTCCACAACCTCATCCGACAAACAAAAAGAAACAATTTCACCCTTTTTTAGCTTAGCGAGGAGAACTTCTTTCGGTAGATTTCGTTTGTCCGCTCTAAGAGTGCCTACAACATGTGTGTTTTGGATCAAAAGGACTGCGCTAATTCATAACTGGTGTAAAAGTTGTCAATGTAAAGACACCTCCCTGGATTGAGAAGCCCCTCTGAAAGTTGTGTACATACATTTTTGTTAGTCCAACTTCTCTTTCCCGTGTAGCGGATTTTCCAGTATAAACCTTCAGCGCCCATGTAATTTATGCTTCTCGTAACGGGGTTTGCTTAAAAAAATATTTTTATTTATTCCAAATCAATTAGCTCTTACAAAATTGTCTTATTAACTAACTTTTGACCATTTGTCACTCCCTAATATCAGTTCTCACATTGCTATCTCAGCTATCTTCTATGCCGCGCGTGTGAACTTTTGCGACATTGGACACTTTGCAACATTGTTGCTGATATTATTGGGTATATTCGTGCGGTTTTTTTTTTTTAATTTGAACGTTTATTTAAAAAAAACATGTACAATAGTATTATTCAAAGTATTGCCCATCTGAAGCTCTGACTTTTTCCCATCTTTCTGGCAATTTGTGGATCCCATCCCAAAAGAACTGCGCCGGCTTGGCAGCCAAGAATGAATCAAGCCAATTTTTGATATTCTGCTGTGATGTGAACCGTATTTCAGTGAGGGCGTTCTGCATCGACCGGAACAAATGGTAGTCAGAAGGGGCAAGGTCTGGGCTATAAGACTTCCCATCCACTGTTTTCCAAATAGTTCTTAACCGGAATAGCAACGTGGGGCCGAGAGTTGTCATGATGGAAAATTATTGCCTCGTGTCTGGTCGCATATTCCGGGCGTTTTTCGGCCACTGCTCTCTTCAAACGGATTAATTCTGTTCGGTAGCGTTGTCCATTGATGGTTTCACCCGGTTTTAGCAGCTCATAATACAGCATACCCATCTGATCCCACCAAATACAGAGCATTACCTTCGCACCATGGATATTCGGCTTTGCCGTTGATTTGGCTGGTTGGCCGGGTTTCACATATAATTTTTTGCGCTTGGGGTTGTCGTAATGGATCCATTTTTCATCACCAGTAACAATCCGATACAAAAATGACTTCCTTTTGTGACGTTCCAGCAGCATTTCGGACATGCAAAACCGCCTTTCGACGTCTTTTGGCTTGAGTTCATGTGGAACCCAATTTCCTTGTTTTTGAATATATCCAGCTGCATTTAAACGTTTTGAAATGACTGCTTGAGTGACACCCAACGATTCTGCGAGCTCTTCTTGTGTTTGGCAACAATCTTCACAGAGTAATGCTTCCAGTTCTTCATCTTCAAACTTTTTTGGCTGCCCAGGACGTTCATCGTCTTCCAAGCCAAAATCACCACTTTTAAGTCGTGCAAACCACTTTTCCCACGTTCGCTCAGCTAGCGCATGTTCATCATAAACTTCCACCAAAATACGATGACTTTCGGCAGCAGTTTTCTTCATATTAAAGTAATGAAGAAGAACTCCCCGCAACACTTTTTCAGGCACAAAGTTCGACATATTTGACTGAAAAAAAATTATTGTTGTTTACGCTTCAAATGAATGACATATACTGAAATGACGTAAAATGACAGTAGCTTTCCAACGAATGTTCCAATGGAATAATACAAGTTACTCCATCTCTTAGGTAACCGCATTAAGTTATAGACCCAATAGATTGCCGTGATCGCAGAAAGTGTGGGACAATACTTTATATTGAAGTTATTTGAAAAAAGAAAAAATGGAAGATGTATCAGATTTTATGGGGTACATAACCTGCATAGCCATACGTGGAACATAGTTTGAAGATTTTCACTCCATATCGGTGGGTTTCATTCGGAATATATTGCCTAAATATAAGTCGGCCTCTCCATGGCACTAAAGTTCCGTCAATAACGAAATCTTCACCTGGGTAAAAAAGAGTTTTAAATTTAGTCTGGAGTAATTCAATTAGTTTGTCAATTTTGCGAAGGCGATTAGTTTAGTCACTTGTTTCATTATCTTCGAAATGCTTGCTATGTAGCAAAGCCTGGAACCGTCAACAACGTAGCTGTCAACACGTCCTAGAGGTACCAATCCCATCCAAATCAGCAATACAAGGAATTGTTTTATTTCTACATTATTTGTTGGTATCCACTGGTTCATCCGAGCATGTTTGTGTCTAGGTTTGGCTGATAAAGTTTGCTCAGTAAAACGATTAATCTCAGTTACAATTAAATCTACAACTTCGTCGTCAGCAATACTAGAGAAGATTTGCAAAGGTGTTGCTTGGTGTGAAATTTCGACTTGAAGACCATGATGGCCAAAAAAATCGAAACTTTTATGTCTCCCAACGTATTCCTTCCAATGAGAAGTATCGTTGACGCCATCATCATCCGACGAATTATCAATTTTTTCATTTTCTTCTTCGACTAGCAAATTCTTGATCAAACCAGAAACGTTTTCTTCTTCAGAAGATGAGCTCTCAGGGGACCACGGGGGATCGAACGCAGAATCATCGGAGTCAAAATCCATGACAGAATCAGAGTCTGCCATCATATTCTCTACTTCAGCTTGTGTAAGAGTTCTTCTGCTCATTATAAATTATTTTTGACTTGAAAATTGCAAGTAAAACAAAACTAAAAAGATCTGGAATAAAACCAATGAATATTTGTTCCTCTTCTACAAAATGAATTCAGGGTAAAATGGTAAATCAAGATGTCAAACTCAGTCACTTGCTTACAGTAAGTGCTTCTGTGATTTCAGTCACTATTAGGCAATACTATTCGAAATACTGTATATATCCCTTTCTGACGACCATAAAATCTTATCGACACTATGCATCGATGCACGATACTTGCACTCAATGCAGACCGGCTACTTTGTTTGACGTTTTGATGTACAAAGACTACATTTTCGCTCCATAAATTTTGTAAAACATATTTCTATTTCTCACTGCTTTATAATCTAGGTTTTTTTAAATTTACAGGAGCTTATAAGTCTAGAATATTATAATGACCAAAAAAAAAACTCTTTCACTACTACTCTTTCACAAACCGAAGCTCCTAGCTATCAAGTATGAGAGCCATAGCCCCGGACAAGCAGATAGAAGTCTAAATCTTATACGGGGCCATGACTATATATGACAGCCCGGATAAAATCCTTCCAAGGACCTTCTTGATTAATAAAAACACCTAGATACCTAAAATGTCCTTTAATCCAAAGAAAACACAAATATAAAAAAAAAAATTGGTTGGCGCCTGTGTAAACATTTCGAAAATTACCCTGGCAGTCAATGTGTTAAAAGAGTTTCTTCAGATAAGTAGCTACCAACAATTATTTAGTTAAAGCTTCTGGTGTATTAAACCTAGAGCAGCCAGGCTGGGCTCGTTTGATGGCTAATGGATTAGCAGTAGATTTATATTTAAACACTATTACGAAGGCCATCCATGCTTGCATTTTCGAGATATTATTTTTCAAACACAGAATTTTTCAATATTTTTTAATAAATTTTTGAGGATATCGCATTTATTTATCTCGCAAAAATGTATGTAGAATTATTTATTTTTTTTTGTTCTTTTTTATTATTTTGGTGCGCCATTATATTACTTATAAACTTACAATACAACGGTTTTGCCTGGAGTTTACAGTTTTTCAGGTATGGTTAAATAAATCAAGGCCTAATATGACCATTTTTTATTAATATAATACTAAAAAAAGTATTTTAAAATAGATGTACCTTTGTTTACCGTTAAAATAAATTATTATACTCGTATGTAAATAAATAAATAATTTTACTGCTAATCGTTATTTACATAATCTTAAATCTACAAAAGTTGTTCAATGTGTTCTCTATCAGATTGAATGTTAGCTAATTCTCGTTTTTGAATGGCTCTTATATCATAATATTAAGAGTTTGTAAAGTATCTTTGATATGTTGTACCGATGCTGCTATCCATTCTTGCAATTCAGCCTATATTATTATTTCAGATGAACATACACGTTTCTTCATCTTTCCAAATAATCTGGAATTTGGTGATTTTGCAGGACAATGTTCCTCCAATCCATCGATTTGGGAGTCTTTCATCCAAGTAGTCCTTAACTATACTGCAATAGTGACTTGGAGCACCACCATGTTGATAAAAATGAGTCCATCTTTGTGCAAGTGAAATATATTCTAGCAGTCCTGGCAATTCATTTTGAAAAAATTGCAAATAAGTTACATTGTTTAGTGTTTATGAAAGTATGAAAGGTCCAATTAACTTATTAACAATAACACCTGCCCACACGTTTACTCTGAATCGATATTGAAATGATGTTGTTCTTGTTGTATGCGGATTTTCATAAACCCATGTGTGTAGGTTATGCAAGTTAGGAATGCCATTTCTAGTGAATTTGAATTGCGACTTATCTGGATAAATGCATTGTCATCGAAATGTCGTCCCACCAACCAATTGAAAAATCCTATCGTCCTATCGAGGCAGATCTGGGGATAATAACTCTTTTGCATGATAAGGACGGAGGTTCTCTCTATACAAAATTTGCAAAATTCGTCGGTCGGACACATTTCATCGTAAAGACATCGAATGTGTACTAATTGATGGATTAGGATTTATTCCCCTAATTATGCATCTCTCACAGCAACCGCGTGTGGTTCCGCTCGATTGTAAGTAGTTGTTCCAGTTTCTGTGAGTATTTGTAAGCACCCTTGATTAGGGACCCGTTGTTAGAAAATCTTCGTTGCACTCTGCTCGCGCCGACTCAGCACTGCCATTACAATATCCATAAACAATGTATAAGAATTACATAGATATTTACATGCGGGACAAAGTTAGTAAACTTTTATCTTCAACTGTATTCACATATATAAAAGTATAACTCGGGTACAAACAATCTATTGTAACTATCAAGTTACAAAGCAAAAAAGGCAAAAGAACACCTGAATTTGTCTGGCGACGAAAAGCAACTGAAGTTCAAGAAGAGAAAAGAAAATGAAAAGTTTAAATTGCCTCCATCCATCTACACCACCAATGTTGGTTGCACTGCCTGGGTTGCATTCACGAGCATAGCTGTACCTGCTGCGTTTAGGCTGACTCGATTGAATTGACAAAATGGATGTCTTTATATTCTTCACGTGAACACTGCCATCTTTTAAACCCAAAATACAAATTTCACTGGCATCTTAAGCGCACGTCTTTATTTATTTATATATTAGGACTACAATAAACTAGTATGTTGTCTAACTAATTTGTTTTCACAGACAAATATGACAAAAATAACTCTTAAATAACTGTTTAACGATTGTACGTGTATATTCTTGGCTACACATACTTCAGGTTGGTTGTCAAAAGTGATAGAAAATAGGAAGTTGTCTGATTGTGTTTATACTGGTAATTAAAAAAAGCACCCGGTGTTTAAATGTTTTTCGGCTAATTCCCCTTAGGGGACTTGCCTAATTTTATTGCTTCGGGGCTTAGTTTAGCACATCTGGGAACGCATCGGAATCCATTCTGCCCAAAGTTTGCAGTTGTTTATCTTAATTGAAAGTGAAAAGTTTATATCTCGATGTCGAAATGGTTACAATTGAGTGAAGAAGGAAGGTCAATTACTGTGGTCTTATCTGAGCGGATTGTGTGATTTCGTGAAATAGCACGAGAAATTGGATGTTATGAGAGTTCTGTAAGATCCTCTAACAAATGTCATCAGAAGCATACTCTGATGAGAAAAATTGACATAGAACTGAATAGGTACAACTGTTCGGCAAGACCGTACACAAAAGAGGCATAGCTTGCGAAATAGGCGTGAAACTCCATCGGAGTTGAGAGTTAATCTCCGTGAAGTTACTGCCGCTGAAGTCAGCATCAGAACCATTCAGAATCGTCTTAACGAGGCTTGTTTGCCAGCAAGAAGACTAGCGGAAAAGCCATTTAAATACAGCAAAATGAAGAAGACGCGCCTTATCTGGGCCAAGCAAAGGCGAAACAGGATTGTTTAGGATTGGCCAAACTGTCTTCTATCGGATGATTCCAAGTTTAACCTAATCGGAGCAGATGGAAAGCAGATTTCACTGCAATTCAGCACTTTGCTATCGGGCAAAATCTGACAGTACTTTGAATTTTTTTTTTTTTATATTTTCGGATGCTTTTGAAAGTAATTAGGGATAGAATCCTTAATTTGGCCGGGAAACAGTATAAATCCATATCTAAACCCGCCATCCCAAAATTGTGGGAAAGAAAATCCAATCTGAAATGCCGGTGCAGTATCTCAAGAGAATCATTGAAGAAGTGTGGTTCAATGAAATTGATAATCATTACCTCGGTAAAAGGTAATAGAGTTCAAGACGTTGTCTTATCTTTCGTAGCACGAAGGTGATGCTACAAAGTACTAGAAACATTTTTTTAATACTGTCAAAATCTTACTTTATGTAAAAAGATTTCTTAGTCTACTTGAACTCTGTAAGGGTGGAAAAACTCATTATCGGGTATTATCGTTAAATATCTTGATATATGCTAATTGAATTAAATTAAAGTATAACCGATTAAAGTCCGAAATGGTTGCCTTTAATGCAACAAAATCAACTCGAGATCCTATTGAAGGAAGTACTCACTTTTATCGTTGGGTCGTGATAAAATGATTGATAGATAAAATTTATCAAATAGAATTATATTTAATTTTCCAAAGAACTTCAAACTACAAGCCAGCAGAGGACTGTTTATACTGAGTGTTTAAAATAAACACCACCCAATCAGGCAGTTTGATCTACGAACTCAAGGATACATTACTCTTTATACTTATCGAAATAAGCTTCCAGGGTGGAAATTCGTTATAGTATTTTAACGTATCTAAGGAAGGATACCGTATCGGAAATTGGCAGCCATTGTGGGTTAAATAGAACCAAAAGGGATCTCTTAAAACCATATTATGATAAGTTGGTTGAATTGAGTACTGAAGTATGAATAATTTAAGGTTACCATCAATAGCTGCTCCCATCGTAAGCAGCTTAGTATTTAAGGGGAATACACATATACATATGTAACATATGTTGCATACACATTTACAGGGTGAAGTTTATATGACTGAAAATAGATTCAATTCATAAAATATGACAAAGTAAGGCTAGTCTTTTTTTTACAATGTGTACAATGTACATATATTGCCACTACGATTAAAATCAATTATTATATTTTTTTTTTCTGCACCATCAATCGTAATTAAAACCTTAAGCATTTAAACCTTATCTAATAGTTGAGTCCATAACACTTTGTTACTCGCCTTAAGAATTAACTATTTATGAAGTTGCTATTGCCCGCAATGAGGGTCAATAAATGTGTAATAATTAATAAACAAAATGCTACTCAAAATGCCATTAAATCTTGTTTGGTAGTTAATTGACGAATAACGTGGAGTAATTTATCCCTTCAAGAATCCAGTCTCATTATATCATTAACCTAATAATCGCACTTTTATAGCTTTACACAGTCAGAGATGTTGAAATCAGTTGCTGAGAATGGATAGCATTCGAATATTGTACATGGAACTATTCTTGTTATTAATGACCTAAATTAATTTGAACTAGTGTCGAAATGTTCAATACATAACCCGTAAAAGTGATTTTGAATTATCTTCCATGGGTGGAGTTGCTTTTTGTTACGAGTTCTTAGGTATTGCTACATATATTTGGGGAGGAAGGAAGACGTTTATCTTTGGTAATATAATAGGTACGTTACTTCTTTTATATATATAATTTGCAAATGCTTAAGGATTATGAACACCCTTAAAATATTTGAACCCAGCGTAGGCAAAGGGAAAACTGGGAGGATATCGACGTACATTGGTTTTGAATATTTGCAAATAATAATATGATGACTCGTTAGTAAAATGTTGGACAGAGCGATTCGTAAGCGACGATTAGGGAGGAACCACTACTTCCTAGATTACGTCTGATAGCGGTCTTTAAGTTAAACAAGGTAAGGTAAGTGAAATAACGCGGTGTAAGAGTGTATCAAATGACTGGACAATATGCATTTGGATCCTACACAACAGCTGCAATGAGATGCTGTAGGCAATCACCATATTGATGGAAATTCATAATTTTTTTGGCCTTAATATTAAAAATTAAATATATGCCATTTACATTAATTTATTCTTAAGGTTTCCCTAGATAAAGAAACATCAACATATCTATAAAAGCTGTTGAGCACCAATATAGCTCTTGATATTGTCACGTTTTGACCACAATTAGTTATAAGACTAGCTTGAAAAGCATATGCGTCGTATTGGCGCATATGTGTATAGGCACTAAAACGAGGATAATCAGATATCTTATATGACAACAAACTGAATCTCTTACATATATAACATCATATAAGGCATATGCCGGCTTATATCAAAGATTTAACTAAGAGTGGTAAACGTATTACCCAGTAATTTGAAGAACATTTCTATTTCCTTTTATAAAAGATGTTTATTTCAAAACGCCTTTGAACATTCTCAAGACGATAGGTGTGGGCAGGTCACGCAAGATTCAAAATCTTCTAACTTATTTACTTACTTACTTACAATAGGTGGAGTTTCAGTTCGGGGTGAACCTGGGCCTAAACTAACAAGCCTCTCTAGTTAGTCAGATCCATAACATACATGACCTAGCCCACCCAGGCAACTGATGAGCCATTTCACGTTGAATTACATCCTCCAAATCCTATCAAAGCAAATGTCATCGAATATCTTACGTAGAATTGTTTCCTCGAAACGACCGAGTATGTCTTCATCCGCTTCCGATAGAATTCATACTTCAGCTCAATAAAACTGAGATGACCAAGGACTTATATGTATTTTATAGAGCCCCGTTTGTTGTTTGTGATAGAGTCTTACTGCTCAATTGCCTTCCTAGCAGAAAGAAACAGCAATTGGCAAGATCGATTCTTCGTTTTACTTCTTTTGAGGGGTTGTCGCTTATTACTTCAAAGTTATAGCTGTCGACTGTGACTTTCTGTCCAATTGATCGAGATTGTGTGTCCCTTTTTTTGGGCAGCGTATACTCTTTGCTCCCATTTCCCGCTTAACCTATTCTGCTAGTTTCCATTCCAATACTAGATAACGCACCGGTGGCAGTCCAATCAGTTCTGCCAATTATGTTAATATCATCAGCGTACGCTAGTAGTTTCACAGACTTTTGAAAGATTGTGCCTCCGCTGTTCACTTCTGAGTTCAGCACAATTCTTTCAACTATGATGTTACAGAAGTCATATGACAGTGCGTTACCTTATCTAAAACCTTTTAAGGTCTTGGTTAAGTCATTACCGACCTTGATGGATCAGCTAGTATTCTCCATCGTCATTCTGCACAGAGGGATCCGTTTCGCAAGGATACCAAATCTAGACACGGCCCAATATAGCTCGTCTCTATAAATGCTGTCATTTTCGGGCTCAATGAAAAGCTGGTGGGTATTGATTTGGACTTCTTGAGTTTCTTCCAGGATCTACCGCAGTGTGAAGATTTGGACGATTGTGGACTTTCGTGGTCTGAAACCGCACTGATATGGGCCAATCAGGTTGTAGACGAAGGGTGTAAGAGATTCAGAGAATATGTCAGATAAGAGCTTGTATGCGATTTTGAGATGACTTATGCTTCTATAGTTGGCGTAGTTGAGGGGGTATCCGTTTTTGTGCATCGGACAAACGATACTAAGATCTTATTCATTAGCCATACACTCTTCTGAGCAGATCCGAGATATGCTCCATACAAAGTCATTTTCGGCAGCTGTAAATACCTTGGCCTGTAAGCTTTGTTGTATTTAAGATTTGGTATTTCTTTCCGTACTTCGGTGCGATAAAGTGAATGGAAGTTTTGGCAGATTATCGTTGAATACTCTATTCTACCTGAAAGCAGCATGTTGGCCTTCGTCGCCGTTCAACAACCTGGAGGAGAAATTTTCTCAAATTCTGAGCACCGAATGTGACTCTGCTACATGGTTTTTTTTCGCTGGATGAGCGTTTGGCCAAGATTCTGGTGGTCCCATGCGACTGCAGTTTTTCCACGTTATATCATATCTTCTCACAGCAGTTCGTCTTTGTTGTGACGCTTGAGAAATCCGCTCTAGTAGACTAGCTGCAACAAAATAGTGATCCGAGTCAATGTTGACTGGCCATAAGATTCAGACGTCCAGAATACTGGAGGCATTTCCTACGGCGATCGCAAAATTATAAATCTGATTTGGAGTTTCATGACCAAGAGGCCGCTATTTCCCCTTGCGTATATTGAGATGAGGAAACCGTGTTTAGTGATATTACATCTCGCCGCAAAGTCAATAAGTCTGTTATCAGACTTGATGTCGTTTAGGCTATGCTTTCCAACTATCCTACAAAAGATGATCTCCTTTTCTGTCATATACTAAACAATACCCAGAGTGTTGTTAACCACGTGGTCATAGATAGTCATGCTGATAGACTTGAGCTGCAAGCTGGGAATGTTAGAAGATGGAGTAAACAACAACGATCTTAAGGAAATCTCTCACTGGTCGGCAAGAAATTACAAACAACTAAATTCAAAAACGTCAAAATATTTGGTAATCTACAAAAACAAGCTTCATAGCAGCTGTTTTCCAGCTCTATATTTAGGTAACACTGCTTTGGAATATGTCGATAAAGTGGAAAATTTAGGTATTTGGCTAAATTCGGCACTTACATGGGGCCAACATATTCAAACAATCATTGGTAAAATATACGGATGTTTACGTACCGGCTTACCTTAGCTAAAAGTTTAATCGTCACCTGTGGATGTCCAATTTTTTATTGTCACAACTCAGAAACCCGAAGGAATCTTACAGTGGCCGTTATCAAGATTATACGTTATGTTTATAACCTTAATCGATTGGATCATGTATCCGGATACACTTACAGGGCTCTGGGCTGTAGTCTGCATACCTATTTCAAATTGTTCGCCCTAAAAACGTTAAACAACATCTTGATTTGCCAAGAGCCTCAGTATCTGCACGAAAAGCTTCAGTTTCCAACTTCATTTCGTTCTTTTGTTTTTATTCAACCGAGGTTTACATGCAGAAACTCCTAGAACCAATATTTTGTTTATGTTGGCAGAGAATGGAACGGTCTACCTTTGTACATTAGAAAACTCCACGGAACCAAGACATTTGATAAAATCCTATTTAAATATTTGACCGAGGGCACTTAAATGTATTTTCGTAATAAGGAAATTTATCGTTATCTTTTCCTTTTCTATCATCTTATTTCTCTTTTTTCTTGTACTCCTTTTTATACATATATGTATATATATATATATGTATATGGTATATATATATATATATTTATTTTTATTTTTTTTCTTCGAATACCAACTTCTCCATGGTTTATTTTAATTTAGAATAAGCAAAGCCAATTTATGAATTATTAAAACTTAAAACTTAAAATTAACTTTTACTTTTATAGACTTTAATTAAGTCCAATGTAAGAGATTCTTTAAACAAATAAATAAATATAAAATAAATAAATAAAGGATAGTGCTCTTGAATTCAATTTGAAGCTTTCTTTTATTGTCAGCATCATCATCAGTTATCGAATATTTTTTGTTTCTTTACTTCATTAACTTCATTCTTTCATTTTTTTTTTCATTTCAATTTTTACCTCGCGACAAATCCTATCATAATATTTCTTAAGCCTAATATTATTAGGATGCTTGCTGATAAGTAAAAATAGTTGTTGTTTCTTTTTAATATTGTTTAGTAGCGAGATTGACATCTACTGTTTCGGACATTTTCAACTACTATTTTTCTGGTTTCGATTGCAATTTATTATGAAAGAAATCAAACGCAATAGATGGACAGATAGCTCTATATACTTCGCACCAAATCTCAAAACTTAGATGTGATCTTAAGGCAATAAAATCAATTTTGACAGATTTGCTAACTATGGATTGATTGGTTCTGTTAATTTTACAATTAAGTTGAATACTACAATAGTCAAACCATGGTCAGTTATCTGTAGATTGTAAGCCATTCTTTTATAGGCTACGTGATTGCTTCTTTTGGAGTCTTATAAATATGTGGTGTTGAGCTCAGATTCAAAACCGAATGAAGACAGTAGAGGCAAGAAGCTATCTACGTCGGGAGAACCACAGAGGATGTTAATATTAAAATCTCCCAGCAGTACCATATTTTAAGATTTTTTATCAAACAAAAAACTTGAAAATTCTTCCAAAAAAATGTTGACTGTGCATTTATGGAGTCTGTAAACACATTAGGATCATTCATAAAACATAATTCTTACCAGCTTTCTTGTATTACGTGAACATTTAAATAAGCATAGTTAACCGTTCGTGGAACATGGTATAAATTTCGTTTATAAGGATATTATACCGTATCGGATTGAATAAATAAAAGATATATATCATAGAATGGTCCGAAATTGTGAGGTCGGCAGTACTGCTAACTAGAGGCAATTCTAAATTATAATTAAGCCTAGCTAAAATATGGCCAATACTCGTACAAGTATTAGATGGTTATCTTGTCGGAACATTTATACATGACTCCATTGTTTGTAAATGACTCAAATATTTTTTACGTAAGCTAAGAATATTCTGATGTATGTATTATAAAAATTTCATTGACTTGATGTACAGAATGAAAAACACATTTATGGATTTCTCTGTCAAATTAGCAAAACAGAGTAACTAGGTCGCTATTATAAATATCATCAATAAGATTATTTAAATCATTACACAGGCCTGCGAAATTCAATTTTGTTATATTTTTAAATATCTAGGTATGTTAAATTAAAACAGAGCTTTGTTTTTTTTCTACTACATCGAGATTTATTTTTAATAATGATATGGATATTTTGGAAGTTTTTAACTGAAATTAATTTAAGAAAAACAAAAAAAAAACAGCATTAGCCAAAAATAATGCTAAAGAAACTAAGTAAATTAAAGCAAAAGCGGCTTAGGATATCTTTTTCTATTTTATTCAAAACTCTTGTTTAATCTTTTTCTCTTATGCTTTCCATTCGGTTCATCTCTCTTCAATATCCAGCAGTAGTCGGCAATAACGTTTGTGTTCCATCTTCCTCGGTATCTATTTTCTATAACAGTGATATCTTGGTGCAAGCGCTTACCTTGTTCTTCACTTATGGCACCAAGATTCTCAGGAAAGAAGTCAATATGAGAATGTAGAAAATGTAGCTTTATACGCATATTGCAACCCAGTTTATGGAAATTGTTGAGCATATTATTTACTATATTTTCATAATCCGGGCTTTTTCTGTTTCCTAAAAAAATCTTTCATTACTCCTTTAAATGAATTCCTAGCGTTCTCTTCGGTTTTGTTCATGATTTTGCGTCTTGCATTAACTTCCTAATCCCAGGGCCAACAAAAATGCCCTCTTTGATCTATGCATTCTATAAATGCTTACATTTTTCACATAAGTACTTGAAAGAGGGACCGTCTTTAGGTAATGCTTTTACAAATTGCTTCATAATACCTAACTTAATGTGAAGTGGAGGTAGGAGAATTTTTGAGCGATCAGGTGTTAATGATGCTCTTTGTGGCCAATCTTTTTCGATCCAATGTTGTGCTCTATTTCTACTATCCCATTCACAAAGGAAGCAGGGATATTTTGTATGCCCTCCTTGTTGACTCTGAAACATATTTAATATCCTTAGATTGCCGCGTATAGTCCAACCATGATCCGAGTACTTTATTTTCGTTAACACAAATTTTAGATTTTCATAGCATTCTTTCAAATGAATGGAATATTCGGCAAAGAAGCATATTTGTTACCATTATGCAGTAATACAGATTTTATACTTCGTTTCGAAGAATCTATAAAAAGTCTCCTACGATTTAGATAGTGTTCTGCATTAAACATCTTGAATAAGCCTGGTATATCACAACAATAAACTAAATTTTTTTCTTGTGCAAAATATGGAAGCACATTTTTTTCCCTATTTCTTACCAATAAAAACTTGTTCCCATCAGCACAATATAACTCTTGCTCATCACGATATTGATGTGTAGGTAAAATCACAGAACGAACACTAGGATACGCAATCTCTTTTTTATTTTTAGCATTAAAGCCTTTTGTGTTTATACAGCAAAAGTAACAATAGTTTGTATTATTTTGCGTTCCATACAAACCACTGGAGTTTTCAAAATAAAAGAATGTTTTTCTCCTCGTGACCATTTACGTAGCTCACGAACACAAGTAGAACACATTTTATGCGGCACCCATTTCTTGTGTTAGTTTTTAATCTTCATTGTAAAATAACTTTCATACAATTCTTCGATAGACAGAAGAAGAATCTGGAGAATTAACACATTTGCAAGAAGCCATTTGTCTTACTTATTACCACCCAAAAATCATAAAAATACGTAAATCGTAATATGATTTTAATCACGACAAACAATGACTAATGAGGGTAGATGAATATTTAAACGTAATCAGTACTGTTATCAAAGCATGCACTGTTATCAAAGAAATCGGAAATTAACTATAGTAATACGCGGTAATAATAAGAAAAACGAAAAAAAACTGATTTTTTTTTAAATTTGCGTGATGGAATTTTTTTTATTATGTTTTTCGTAGCTTAGTAATTAATACCTAGCCAAATTACTAATTAGATTCTTAAGGGGAAAACCATCGGAGGCCTGTGATTATTGATGAAGTGAAATTAAATTTAAAGTTACAAAGACAATGAAGTTAACTCTTCAAATGAAGAGTGTCAATCTTGTTTTTCCGTAAGAATAACCCCATCCCTAACCCAGAAATGAGAAAAATTATGTTCTTTTTGAATTTGTTCTTTAATTGAATTTGTTTTTTTAAATAATGAGCTATTAAAATGAGTTAAAACTCTCATTAATACAAATCGGCTTATTATCACTGTCATCGCAAAATACTAGTATACGTGAGGTTAATTTTATCTTCCTCTTTTTAGTTGTAATGCTCTGCTTTAGCTCCTGCGACTTAAGTTTCATACAGACAATGTTTATCAATGGCTTAATTTGCGTTGCTGGTGCGTCGTTTTTATTTCTTCTAGCTGATAGACATGAAATATAGTTTTCATATAGCACGAAGTAATGTCGTCATGCGCAATGATTACATGTAGAACCTTTTGAATCAAGTTAACAGTTGCGCTTAATATAAATGCGCTACCGACATTTGGTATACCAATTAGGTGAATGCACTTGTTCAGCTGTTTCTCCTGGAGAAAATTCACAGTGACTTGGAGATTATTGCCCTTAGCCAACAGAGATTTGTTTTCGATTTTAACTGCGATTTTAATTTCTCTAAAGCGTTGCGGCTCATTTGTTTAAGAGTGATGATCCCTTTATACAAAATATCCAGTGTGATTGTTGCAGTCGAATTATCTTGTGTAATTTCCGTTGGTGTTGAGAAAAATAAGAAGAATGCAACCTATCATCAACTGGTGTTTGAGCGGAGAACTAAATATTTTTGTTGGTGTTGAGCGGAGAACTGGATATTTTTGTTGGTGTTGAGCGGAGAACTGAATATTTTTGTCATGGTGTTGGGTGTGAGGCTGTAAGTGTAAAGAAATACGTCTGTGTTTAACATATGAATCACATCGATATGGTAAACTGTTCTTCTTCATGTAGGCCAAGTCCCTTCCTTCAATATCCCACAATACAAATGAAAATAAATTTAACAATTTTCTCACTGAATTTTTGTACTGAACCGGTTAACTCTTAGTCCACATTTACAAGGCATGTTCAGTTAAAAAACTTTAGCACTCTTGAGTTGAACTAAAGATAGAATATTAACTGTAAACTATTGCAAAACGCAAAGAAGAAGTTTCAGCCGTCACCCCTGATCTCTGGACAAGAACTGAATCATTTTCCCAACCATTTACGAGTATCTATAACTACAGGAATAGTCAGTGCATTAGCAAGGGCAAGGAGACGTAAACTTTTGAGCAGTCCCTAGAGTTCGAAGAACGCCATATGTCCTACCCACTCTCGCAATTATATGCTTATTCCATGTGAGTGTCCTATTGAATATCACGCCTAGATTTTTCGAAGATTCAACAAATCATATTGCTCAACTGTTTAATGTAATTTATGGAAAATAGAATAGCTCTAACATCTTTTTTTGAAATAAATAGACATTTACACTTACTTGAAATAAGTGCCAGACTATTTTCCAAGTTCCATTCGATTGAACTTCTTTGTTTTATTTCACCGGTAATATTAAGCTCGCAGGAGTCCATTTCACGCTACGTGAATAAACACTTTTGTCTATTTACTGTCAAATTAACGTTAGCTAATTTTTCAAAAACTGCTTTTAAGTTACGATTGTGATCATTTTCATCTTTTCCAGAAACTATAATATCATGGAAATATGCTTTTACGCCATTTACCTCAGCTAATGCTACGGTAACCGCCACATATCCGTATGGAACCGTAAGACTTCGGTACAGATTCAATGGGCGTGGCCAATCGAGAAAACATAATCGGCTCTAACATTTTTTGTTGGATGAGTTTCTCAAATTCTTTTTCAACCGCTACTTTCCAGGCGATAGGGCACTGACGGTGTCTCAGAAAAGTTAGAGTGAATCCTGGTAATACCTCTAATGCAACAGGTGGCACCCAGTTCCCTTCCAGACTCATCGCATTCCCTACCACTTAAAATGCACAAACACCTTGAACCGATATTCCCAATACTGGAAACCAATCTCTGCCTAGCAGACACCTCCCACCTTCCACGACTTGCAACAACAAGCACTGGCAATTTATACTTTTTATTATTAAATTTTATATTCACCAAAGATGATCCAAGAATCCGCAACTTCTCCTTGGACCAGGTCTGAAGCGTAATGTGTGATGGAATCAACGGCCTCTTTTTGTGATTCATGCGATCCCAGATGGCTTCTGAAATCACAGTGCAAGCCGCACTAGAATCAACTTCAAATGATTCTTAGATGACATTGCCATAACGTCATTGTAATCGCGAACGTTTAGTACGTTGCTCTGAGCAGCCTCAAGTGCATTTTCATAGGCCCGTTGAAAATCTAGTTTGAGCTCATACAACATACGTTTTTGCAATGATTCATCTGCCACTCCGCAGACAATTTGATCTCTCAGCATTTTGTCTAGTTCCATGAAATCGCAGTGTTCAGATAATCAAGTCCTTTATGAAGTCGGCGATTGTTTCGCCACTCTTCTGACAACGTTGGTGGAACATAAATCGCTCTAAAATTTCATTTGGCTATGAGGGGAAATGAGCATCCTGTTACTCGACGATTTCTTGGAAAGACACATCTTTTGGAATCAGTGGTGTAAGAAAACAGCGGATTATCTCATATGTTGACTCTCCAACATGGATACCTTGTTAGATATTTCATTTGCCTCAAAATAAAACCCCATGCGTTTCTTGTAATTATTCCAAGCCATGGTTGGTTGAAACTGCTCCAGTTTTTCGAAAGTCTACGAGGACGTTTGGTTGACATTCGCCATTGCTGTTTTATTAAATGCAATTATTCGCTCGTCGCCAAAATGCTTTGGTTTAAATTAAAAGCAATTGACCTTAATTAGATCTTAATAATTTTTAATATCTCTTTTATTAGATGACTTCTTTGTTTTACTTCACAAATCCAATTCGTTTTTTTCGGCGCCTCTTCTGATAAATTTGAATATCGTCGTCGAAAGACGTCCCTAGGGGATGCGTCGCTCCAAATGAAGAACTTCTGATACGACTTCTTTTCATTCTTTTAAATAAGATGAGAGTGAATTTACGGCAAATGGAAGCCCACTTTCATAACAAGAAACCGACAAGAAGTACTAGATATCACCTGCCGAGCTAAAAAGGTCCTCAGATAATATCCTGCTAACGCTAGAGAATATCATGAGGTGCTGCGTTTATATGATTAATATTACTTTGTCATCGAAGGAAGATAATGTAGTTTTCTTTCCCAAAACTGGAAATTTTTCTCATGTTGCCCCAAAAGTCCTCAGACCTATAAAGAAACTTTCCTATGTATGTTTATACATATGTACATATGTATTTACATTTACTTTTGATAATTTTGATGAATAACAAAGTTATGTAGATTTGATTGTTTAAACTTCTTCGATGATTCATTAGATAAAAAATGTTCGATTTTGTTTAGATAATATACACTTTGTTCTGCATTTGAAATGCGTGAAATCAACGTTCTCAGAAGTTTGGCAGATTGTAGACCATTTTCCACTGAAGGTATCGGTGTCGGTACTTCTTCATCGCTTTGGTCTTCTGATTCAACCGTTGAAGCGCTATCACTAATGAATTCTTCTAAATTACGTGGGCCGGTAACGATTAGGTCATCATCAAAAGAAGCATAACCAGGAAACTCCTGAAATTCTTCAATATTCTCTGTTACCATTTCAGAAACATCTGGGCCAGGAACGCCTGGATTACCGAAATCGGCTTTATGAAAACAGTTTTTAATCAGTTTTGGCCTAGTTTCCTCCCATGATGATGATATTTAATAAATGGAGTCTAAAACACTTATTTTGGTCGACGATATCCCACTTTTCATTTCTGTTAGGTACCGCTGAACTAACTTTTTACGATATTTTTGCTTAACAACCTTGATGATCCCCTGATCGAGTGGCTGCAGCGTATTCGTAGCATTCGGTGGCAAAAATACAAGTTTAGTGCTCTCAGGAGAATACCCTTAGGGTGAGCAGGGCAATTGTCAACAAACAAAATCACTTTTCTATTTTTCTTTCCGAAGAATAATTGAATTGACCCAACAAATGAATAAGTCATCGGTCATCCATGCACGTTTCTGAGAGTTGTAATCATTTTAAAATCATGCATTTAAAAATTCGGATATTTTTGAAACAACGTGGTGATTTGCTCTTCCCAATCACTAAAAGCTTAAGTTTGTGCGTGCTGGATGCATTTGCGCAGGCTAAAACAGTCAGACGTTCTTTACTCAACTTGCCGTAATGCCATCATGGAATTTTTCTGTTTTATAGACTAACAACTTATCTGGCATTAATATATAAAAGAGCCCAAATTCATCTGCATTGTAAATATCGTCGGAAGAGTAGACTTTCAATAAATTGGGCAGCATGCTTTCTGTCCAGGTAGCAGTATCTGCATCATTTACAGCTTCAGCTTCCCCTTAGATTTTTCGATGAACAATGCTATTCCTAGTTTTGAATCGACCCAGCCAGCCACTGGATCCCGTAAATCCCTCAATGTTGAGATGTACAGCAATCTCGAGAGCCTTTTCTGTAACGATGCTTCCATTCACAGCCAAATTCAAAATGCGGGTTTGTTGAAACCACTTCTATAATATCTTTTCCAGATCGTCATACATTCCAGATTTGATTTTCTGCCGCTTGCATCCACCTGCTATCGCATTTTTTTAAATTTTTCCCCGGTCTTTTACAATATTATTCTCAGTGTGGAAACAAGAACACCAACTTCAACTGCATTGTCCTGCTGTTTTCTTACACCTCGTTTTTCGTCATAGATTTTTTAAATTGTTTAATTTGTCTCTAATAGAAAGAGCTTTTCTTTTGATATTGCTATTACTAACCACCGTAATTCACACAACTGATTCCTACCACACTACCCACGTAAAGCATAACGAGTCAAAAGAAAACATCGGAAAGAAACAAGCAAAACCCGTTAATTTACAGTAATCGAAGCAAGCGCTGTATTTTGTTTATCGTGTCCATGTGTGAGTGTATTTTTCATAAGAATTCTAGTCAAAATGAAGGACTGCAAAAGCGCTGTGTTCCCGATTTTTTTCCACAAGAATTGTAGTCAGAATAAAGCATGAGCGTCTTAAGTGGATTCTACTGCATTTGCTAAGAACTACTAGTATAACGATTCATCTATTGTAAGACTATTTTGCTCTCGTAAATTCTTAGAAACAGTTTACTACAGCCTAGGACACTCAAAATTGCAATATGATCGTGAAAAAACATTCTAAAAATTATCTGGAGAAAAAAAAGATTAGAATGCAGTTGTTTGCTTTTTCGTAACTCTTTAGTACTTCCTCTAAAACATCATCACTCTTACACAGTGCTAAAAATATTTTACTTCTGGAGTGGATATCCGTTAAATCGTATTCCCACTGTTTACGGGCTTCGAAGCAACGAACGATTGTTTCACTTCATAGTTCTTAAAATTCTATACATCAGTTGCACCTACAATAGAATTTTTAACTCACTACCACTGAATATAGGTTGTAGTACTAATGCTTTTCCATTTCACTGAGAAGTAAAAATGGCTTTTTAATTTGGATTTCAATAAAGTAACAGATTTAATCAAGGTAATACTCTAAAAATCGCGATATTCAATTTAACCTTCTTGTACTCGTGCGTTTTGACAGCACACATATACTCGCGCACGGTCTCTCAGACCGAGATTTTATCTCGTCTGTATTTCCTTGAATATGTATATATTTTCTAAGTAGTTTTTCCGTTTATTTTAATTAAAATAATATAATTAAATAAAACAAATAGAAAAATATAGGAACTTTTACTTCATTTGACAGCAATAACCCTTAAAACTAGCCTCTCAAGAAATTTAATATTTTTTTGGACTTTAACTTAAATAATAAAAATAAATGTTTTTTTCTATTAAAACAAACAAAAACTTATTAATTCAATAAAAACAAATAACAGCCATTATAAAAAAGTATAATAAAAGATTCAATTTTCATATGTTTGTAAGGCGTAGCAATCCGAACTATGCTATGCTCGAGACAAAAATATTTTTTGCATTTCATGCCGTTGTATTTTTATTTTGTCTTTCGGGTTTTTTTTTTTTTGATGAGAAAAATGAACAGCGGCCTGTCTGATTATCTCCAGATGATCCAGGTTCAGTTTGATCAAGTTTGCACATTTCTAAAATCGTCAGCCGCAATGTTCGTGGCAAACTTAAAATGAATGCCGGTTTTTTTAGATGGGGCATTATTAGATCATATGACAGCATTTCAATAAACTTCCTGTGGCTTATTTTTATGTTCATATTGTTTAGTTCAAATATCACATATGAATTTATTCCAGCGACATTCATAAGGCTATATAAAATAACCATATACTACCGATTAGTTCCTCTAGCGTAGTTATAAGTCTCGCACATTTTGTCTACAGTGTCACCCCACCTTTTGTAGCGTTATAATCCATAATTATCTCTGGTTTTCCAGTTTCTTCATTTATTTGCGCATCAGTGTGCATACTAGAGATAATAAGAACATTTCTATTTTTTTTTCGGCACATACATATGAAACTAGCGTGCAGTTATTTCGGTCACCAAATGAACTGGATTTTTCTCTACGACCTTTTACATCAGTAAATTCCTTTCGCAATTCCTTTTTATTTTTTCGAATTGTTCCTATCACAGTTAGCTTGTGATTCTGTATCAAACTGTCGACTAAAGAGATGTTTGTGAAATTATCACAAGTTACATTTCGACCAGATTCATCATTTACAGAACAAAGACGCTAGACTAATGCCTGGGACCCGTTGTCTACTTTATATGGTTCTTCAGGTTGTAGTCCTACATACACTTCCAGACTAGACGTATAAAATAATTTAGCATATGTGAGTGCATACTATATCTTTACACCGTATTTATTTGGCTTCGAAGGTATGTGAGTGCATACTATATCTTTACACCGTATTTATTTGGCTTCGAAGGTATATACTGCTTCCAATTTCTCGTCGATTGTAACGAAATTGACACAATTTCTTAAAATAGGTCTCTTGTTGTCGACTGAACCTCGTTGATTTCTGGTTTCTTTGTTATCAAATCTGAGACATCTCAATAGGAGGTAAAACCGACTCCAACTCATTACCAATCGGAAAATCTCCGGCGATGAACCATCAGTCCGGAAAAGACTTTTAGCATTAAGCCGACTATTTTTCTTACCCCCAGCAAACAAGAGAAGACCAACCAGGGCTGGAATTTCATCTTCGTCGGTAAGACGATAGTCTCCAGCTCGTTTCAATACAGGTGAGAGCCGCTCAATATGTTGGTTTGTATGCACCATAATTATGCGGATAACTCTGCGTCAGATATAAAAATTTCCAAATCTCACCTGGATCTTTCAAGTTTCTTGCTACTCTTCTTACGCCAGGAAGTTGCATTACAATATTTTCAGATCTGGTACTCACTGCAGAAGAAGGACAATTTTTGTGCCACCTAGTCGTTTTATCGTTGCCAACGTAGTAGTGTTGAAATGTACGCGAAACTTCCTCAGATTCGTCTATTGGTTCCCACTCCTGCTGAGTGTATGTATTTTCTTCTTGTACTTCTGAGGCGTCTCGCACCTCACTGTCACTCCCGTCATCATAATTGGAGTCCAAATCTTCACTTTCTAACAGCGCCCTTATTATTCTTTCTTCGTCCATTGTGCTGACAAAAACGGCTTAAAAGAATTCAAAATGGCTCTTAGAAATCTTCTATGTATATGTAATATTCAGTAAAATATAAACACCCATAAAGTAAAATAATATTTTTCACTCACTAATATTCCAAAATAAAAAAAAATTATTTACTCAAAAATGTTAACACTTATGCTCGCATCGATCTGGAGGATCAAAAACTCACAAAGAAAAGAACACGTCTACTCGGCATCCATTATCGATGGAGAACACTTATTTAGGAAACTACTGAAAACTTCAAAGAGGCGAGGATGATATTTTTCAAGTAAACAAAGAATTAATGATTTGTCGGTCTGAGAGATCAAATCGCGAGTATAGAAAGGTTAAGTGCAATAACGATAAACAAAATACCATATGTATTCTCCATGTTTTTGTTTTTTAGTTTTTAAAAATTCACGCTATTCACCTCAACTTTTTTTTCAATTAAATATTTTTCTTAACACATTCTAACAATACTTTAATCCATACATTCGACACTAATTGCCTTAACTACAGAATGTATCTAAATGTTATTCAACACATAATGAAAAACACTTTAGACATATAATTATGGTATATAGCTATGTAGATTAAATTAATGGATACTATGTAATTATGTATAGATCAAAGAATTACAAAATATTTCTTTGAACAATATAGGTAATTTATTTTGATTTGTAGTTCATAATGAATTGTATGGAATAAATTAAAAATTTAAAAAAAGTGGTCAGTTGTGTTAACTTACGAGAATAGCGTCATCCGATGGATTTTTTTGAGCGAATTCACGTTTGATTGGATTAAGTGCCAATGTTGGGCAATGTTATGCAAAATGCCAGAAAAATAGCCCAACTTTGTATCAGTGTAATACAAAAATAGCACTAGTCAAATAGTTAATGTTTATTTTGACGACTTCAAGATTTATAAAATTAAGGTTGACGAATGGTTATACTTGCGAATGTAAAAAAAATATTATGTTGATCTGAGTTTATTGGGACAAATAGGGAGATGAAAGGAAGAGATAAATAAAAAGTTGAAATCCAGAAACGTTCCACTGTGTTTACAAGACATGGGGTGACAGCTAATTTTTAACAATCAGCAATGATTGCGATCACTTGCGACCAAAAAATAGCTCACATAAATTGTGCAGGGCCACACCTTTATCCATTCACACAATTTACCTGCAGTTGCTTTCTCTATGATACTCGTACATCATTTGAGGGATTACTAGATGGAGTGCAAAGTAGTCTCCTTGGTTTTTAAATGTTTTTTTCATTTTATTCAATATAGTCCCCTTTTAGTTTGATATACTTACTCCAGCGATTTTCCAACTTCTTGATCCCGTCCGAAAAGTAATTTTCCGGAAGGTCTGCATCTTTTGAGATTTGGGAATAGATAATAGTCCGAGGGATCCAAATCCAGTTACCAATCGACTCCAAAAATCCGCCCGATTCCGCATCAGCAAGTCCAAACACTCTTTCGAAGTGCTGCCGCGTTCGTGTTTTTGGTCAAGAGTGAGCATGCGCGGCACCCAGCGGCAGGATAACTTTTCATATGCAGAATATTGCCCAAAATATGACGTGTGAGCTCAGTACTAATCTTTGTGGTATTTGCTAGCTGGCGCACCTTCACTTTCCGATCAGCCGACACCATTTCATGTATTTTTTTGACATTGACCTCTGTAACCGCATCGGAGGGCCTGCCGCTGCGGACTTGATCGGTAGTGGAGTGGCGGCCACCACGAAACTCTCGAAAACAATATTTGACGATGTAATCTGATGGAGCATTAGCCCCATAATATTTATCCAACTTTTCTTTTGTTTCCTTCGCCGTTTTGCCTCTCAAAAAATAGTGTTTTATGAGAGAACGAAAATCGTTTTTGTCTATACTCAATATGATGCCAAACACATCAACAACATTCAGCTGTCAAAACAAAACTAAAGACAGTATCGCACTGAAATTTGGCATGTCTGCCTAAATATGAAAGGACTTCAAAGCACCATAACCTCTTTTGCCGTAGCAGCGCATTCTGGCGGTCAAGGAGGTTACTTTTCACTCCACCTAGTATTTGTTTAAATACAAATAAAATTTAATGCAAGACACTTTCTTTGGAATGTATTTCAAATTTAAACGCTTTTGTTTATTTTTTTTTTTAACAATATAAATTCTCCATTCACTTTTTCTAATTATCCATCATTTTTGCCAAATCCAACATGAAATGTTCGTTAAAAGTTTTGGTTCGATAAACTGTTGAAAATTGTTTTGTAACAATGCTGCTCATCTAAAAAATTCTCCAGAAGGATGCCAACAGTCTTTTTCCGTTTTAGGGGACGTTAAGGTACGAGTATTGAAACCACTTTAACTTGCCGAAAATTGAAAATTCCATAAGCGCTAGATGGAGATGGAATACTGCTGCTGCTAAAAGACGGCTCATCAAACTTCCCAACTTATTTATATACAAAAAAAAATTAAATTAGATGTAAATCAAATTAAATGTAAATTTAATGAACAATCTTACCACCTAGTTTGCAATGATGGAATAAGGAATTCTAAGGAATTGTAAAATTCCTCCCATTCTGCTGCGGCACTTCGTGAAGGTTGTTCTTTTCGTATTCTTTCCCGGACGAAGTCATCTCCAGTGCTGTTTACATATCTAAGTGCTTATAGACATTTGAACACTAATTTACTCACTTGGTCTATCTAGCTGCTTACTAATTTTGCCCCATTCAATTTTCCTTCGTCAGACATTTTTGTAGGATTTCGATTTTGTATTTTAAAGGAAATCTTGATCCTTAATGAGAGTAATCAATTTCCCTTCAAAACTCTAAAAAAAATTAAATCAAGGAAATTTGGTGCCTAGATATGTATATTACCTAGATTTTTAAAGTTCCTCAAATTCAACGAATTTTCACCTTTTTTGTTTTATGTGTCCTTAGGTTATTTTTGATTTGTCAAAAGTCAAACCTAAATACAAAGCAACATTGTGACAGCTCCTATTGAGTTGCATTGTTTTTTTAACTTATAAACGGCAGTCAAATGAAGATCTAATGCAGTTTTCGTATTGTGTTTTAGCTTTTAGACGCACAGCTCTGCGGTAAAGAGAGGGGTTTTGCTAGTCATTCTTCATACATATAAATATTTTTATTATTTTCTGGTTTCGATGCCTACGCCTTGAAGACACAGCTGTCTTTCGTTTTTGTAAAAAGTAGCAAAACAGTCTTTATTTCGTGGGAAGTGCTGAATTTGACAGGTATGCCTGTTTTGTTTGTGATGGAAGAGCCGTTAATTCCTTGTTGTCTCTGAAAACGAAAAACTGGTTTACTAATATGAGGCTATAGTTTCCTGCTATGATGTGCTATGCTCGGAGATTCATATTCAATAGCTCGGCCAAGATCTGCTAACTACGTACCAGGTATAAAATTATACCTGCAAACTGATAATACCCTATTAGACTTTGTGTGTCCTTGGTATCTTCCTTACACTTTCTGGCAGAGCTTTCAAACATTATTTTAGCAGTTCCTTAATTTTGCTTTGTAAAAAGCCAGTATTCCTCCTGTCTCTTTGCTTATAATATTCGAGACCAACTATTTTCCATACTTGCTTGGATTGACGTCTTGCACAACTCTTGTCTCGCTTCATCCGCAGCCTCTTTATCAAATCAGGAGTTTCGTTATGGTATAAATATGCCGGAACAAATAACAATTTGCTGACACTTTCGCCAATCTTTCTTCCGCGATTGATTCTCGCTGTATTACTTTCACCTGTTGCGAATTTGCAATGCAAATTCTCTTGAAGTGTTGTTGGGGTTACGCAGAAAGGGATTCTACTCCTCCAAAAAGTTAATTTATAAATAAACCAAGCACGAGGAATTAAAAAACGGATATTAAATTTATTTCATAACATTACCCAGTTTGAAATTAATTGAAATAAAATATTAAAGTGCGGCTTATGTCATTTAAAAATTGAACCACACGAACTTAATATTAAATGCATTATATGAAAATATACATGCTAAGTGCGCGAAAATCGATAAGAGAGAAATAGAAATTTATGAGAAAAGTGAGAATCAAGGTTTTAAATGTAATAGTTGTGTTACCCAACGGAGAAAATCTTGCCTCTTCTAGGAGCACTAGCATCATGAAAACTACAGCTAGCACATCAACTTCTTCCCCCCCCCCACAGTTCGCCTCCCACGATGACAACAATACGGGTCAGCCAGCAATAACATTGGAAATGCTGTGCAGCGAATTTGCGCACTCGAATGTAATGTATCTCTAAAGAATAGAGTAGACTTTTTTAGAAATGAAATTAAATGCTCTGGAACTGCAGTCGATGTTGTTGGCATTGACAATGTAAACAATGCTAATGTGAAAGAAAGAGTCAAATAACTAATAACAAATGTCACTGGAGATGAGATCAGTGAGAATGAAATTGTATCGTGCTTCATTAAGAAAGTCAAACCTAGTGCATCAAATAAGAGATCGCCTAACATCGTGTATGTAAAGTTTTCAACCGCAACACAAAAAAGAGCTTTATTGAGGAAGATGCGCGCGAGAAGAAACAAAGCTTTCTCATATGGTTCTCAACATAACAACATTGGTGTCAGCAGCAACAACAACATCGGCATCAGCAACATCGGCAGCAACAACATTCGCAGAACAACACCAGCAGCAGCAGCAGCAACATCATGAACAGCAAAATTTACATTAACAATTGTCACACGAGGTATTCTAGAATATTGCTAAAGATGGATAGAGAGCTTAAAGACAAACAATTATGTAAATTTGTTTGAGTCAGGGATTGCTGTATATTTATCTGGGTAAACGAAGGAGATAACGCTATTAAAATTAATTCATTTGACGACATTTAGTCGAAATCTGATTTGAGAATTATGTTTGATATGAGTAACAATCTAATTATATAACTTAATTCGTGCGATTTTTTTCAAAATTTCAACGTTTATTTAAGTAAAAAATGTACTATAGTATTATTCAAAGTATTGCCCATCTGAAGCTATGAATTTTTCCCATCTTTCTGGCAATTTGTGGATCCCATCCCAAAAGAACTGCGCCGGCTTGGCAGCCAAGAATTTTCAAGGTCCCAATAGGGTCCATTTCATTTGTGGATGGGTCATAAAGATTACTGTGCGGAAAACTAACCCACTGGTTTCAAGCTAACTTCCAAATGTCCATGTGAATGCCCCAAAATTTGTTGAGCATCTTGAGCATACATACATATGTACGTATATGTATGGATGTAAAAGCCAGCAAGTAAACCCCCGTAACAAAAGTTCAAATATATGACGACAACAAAAATAAATAAATAATAAGTAAAACCCATAAAGCCACTCGAAACCAATTGCACCTTTTTGCATATCAGAGTGTTTGTTTTGCAAGTCATACACGGATCTAACGTCACCACAAAATCCATTCACCTTCATCTGACTGATCGCAATTAACCAGATACATTCCCTGACCATAATATCTGCAGTCAAATTCTTCATCGCGTATCAGAGTGTTGATTTGTAATTGCATATTCTTTCGCACATTTCATTTTCATGGTCAAAAAATATAAAAAAATTGATTTAATTTCATAGTACTTAGTGATAAGAATGACGAATACAAAAATGTATGTATAATTGTTAAAAGCCAAGGAAAAGTGATAAACTTATATTGTTCATTGAAAATCAAAAAGAGGTACGCAACATTTATATGCTCCTGAAATTTGTGCACAAAATTCATCGACCTGGATATAAACGTGAGTACATAACTATCGACTTACTTTTCACTGGCTTATACACACAATTTTCAAATATATTCATATCATTATTATCTTACAACTATTCTTAATATTAATAATAATATCAATAGCAGGTTTTCTTCTTCAATTCCAAATGATTCGAATTCTGATTCGAGATGTTTTTGTGTTCAGCATTTAACCAATGATCTCTCATTTGATGTTTATATTGTTCATCAAAATATTCGTAGTATGAGAACTAATTTTAAAACATTTTTGTCTTACCTTTCACTTCTGAAACATCTGCCAGATATTATCTTTCTTTCTGAAATTTGGATATTTGATAAAGAGAAATCAGATTATAATGTAATTCCTAATTTTGCCTTGAAAAAGTTGCGGTATATTATAGGAATAGTGTAAAAGATTGTGTAAGTAATAAATATAAGTTGGAAAGTTCTGATGTTATCAGTGTAAACTGCGATATTGTTTCATTTGCGTCTACAGACTTCATAAGTTTTCAGTTAAATGCTTCTTGGAAGAATTTATAGTGTTTTTAGAACGTAAGAGATCTATGAATACTGTATTGCTAGGTGATTTTAACATTAATATTCTCTGTGATTTTTCTGATTCAGATTGCTTTTTGTCTGCCCTATCTTCGTTTGGTTTTATATCGACTCTAAATCAACCTACTCGTCTTAACTCTTGTTTAGATAATATCTTTATAATAAAACATCGAAATAGTCAAGTGAACTATAAAACCATGGCCTACGATCTAAGAATTACAGATCATTGTTTAACTTCCATTCCAAGGGAGAAAACTAAATTAGATTTCACTGCTTTACAAAAACACCTAAATTATAAATTCTGGGATGAAGTCTATACAACTTCTAAGTAAGTTACAATATTATGTTTCGATCTGTTGCCAAAAGAAAATTAGAGCTGGTAACAAATGAAAACCTCTGAAACCATGTATGTCCTTTTCATTATTAAAGAAAATCAAAAAAAAAAAGCTTTGCTCACTCGTTCAAAATCACCCTAATAATGCAAGTTTAAAAACCTTTTATGATAAAATCTGTCGCTAAAGACAGAAATACCTTACTGTAGAAATACTTACTATAGCAAAAAGCTAGCTGAAACTGTAGGTAACTCCAAAAAAGGATGGCAAATTATTAACGATATTTTCAACAAAAACACACCTTCCAGTGATATTGTACTTAACAATAAAAAACTCTGCGATTTCTGACCCTTTGGAAGTTGCTAACTTATTTAACGACTTCTTCTCCAAAGGCTCATTTTTTAGTGTATCAAATAATGATAATCCAACTTTGTATAATGGTGATAGCATACTGGAAGCCACTTTTCAACCCGAAAGCTTTTACTTTAACGAATTTACTTCACTTGAAATTCATAAAATAATATCTTCACTTAAAACATCAAATTCAACAGGATTGGATAACATGTATATCAAGCTTTTTGTTAAATAAAATTTCTTTTCAGATCTCGGATGTTCTTAATGGTGTTTTTCCCGATGCCCTAAAAACTGCACTCGTAATACCGCTGCACAAAAAAGGCAGTACTATGTCATTAAACAATTATCGCCCCATTTCGCTGTTATCGGTTTTCTCTAAAGTTTTTGAAAGAGGAATGAAAACAAGAATGATTTCTTTCTTAGACAGGTCTCAGTTCTTTAGCGAATTCCAGTTTGGCTTCAGAAGAGGTAGATCTACCGAAAGTGCGTTACTAAAACTAATTGGGGCTATATATAACAGCTTGAATACTTCACAAATTCCACCTTGCCTATTCATTGACCTAACCAATGCTTTTGATACAGTAAACCATGCCATTCTTTTAAATAAACTTTTTAATTTATGATTGGTTTACTTCCTACCTTGAAAACCGGAATCAAATAGTAAAAATTAATAATGCTTTTAGTTCTATAAGATACATGAATATTGGAGTCCCGCAAGGCTCAGTTTTGGGTCCTTTATTGTTCCTTATGTATGTTAACACGCTATTCATCCAACCCTTTAAAGGCAGATGGATTTACTACGACAATGGTTTTATAAAAATAAACTGGTAATCAGCAGTAAAACAAAGTTTATGATATTTAATCTCAAAGGTTTAACAAATGAAGATCTGCCCCTCCTTTATCACTCTCCGAGTTGCCTACGTTTTTGCTTAATTGATTCAACTGCTCGACGTCATGTTACCTTCAATGCAAATGTGAACTGTAGTGAAGATTGTTTTCGTATTGAAGGTGTCGATAGTTTCCAGTATTTAGGTATCATTTTGGATAACAAGCTCAATTGGAAAGATCACGCGCTATACCTAAAACAGTATCTTAATATCATCTGTGCCTCTATTGCAATATTCAAGTTCTAGAAATGGTTTATAATGGCTTATTCAAATCTAAGTTGCAGTATGGTATTTCTTGCTGGGGTGGTGCATATTTTAATAAAGTAGAACCTTTATTAATTAAACAAAAGCATGTCTTAAGAATTATGTCTAAGGTAAATCGGAGAACGCCTAGTTTTGCCCTATTCAAAAGCCTAGAAATTCTTCCATTAAGACATTTATATTGTTATAAAGTGCTACAGATATTTTTCGAAAATTCAGGTTTCTATGATGTTAGGTTTCATGAAAATTATAATCTACGTGTTAACATGAGGAACTCCGCAACTAGTCCTCCTACTATGTTACAGCTCCCAGATTATTTAGTTCTTTGCCAGAAAACCTTAGGTGTGAGAGGACAAAAACTATAGTTTTAAAAAAATGTTAAAAAATGGCTTTTCACTTTCTACCATTATGAAATAGATTCGATTCTCATTCCAATGTTATAAATTGACTATAATTTAGTTCTTATTTTTTTCATCTACATTGCATTTATATTTGAAATATCCTATTACTTTGCGACATCAATATTGTTTTATTTTGTTATTATGTTTTAAATTTTTTCTTGTACTTTTGCCACTTGCCATATGGCAACAGATTGTGCAAATTCATTGTATCCTTGATTATTTATATTATTTGTACAAAATTATTTATATTTTGTCATTAAAGAAAGAAAAAGCTTAAAGGAAGAAAAAATATGTCCAGTAAGCTAGGTCAAATTATTGCGCCAGCAAATACTATCACTTCCGTGCTTGGCTTTTAATCGAGAACGATCTTAAAATCTTGCTTCGGACTTTACTTGTATGTTTGGTTGAGAAGTTCATAAGATCAATATTTGACAAAAATATTCCTTTCCCCTGTGAGGTGTTTAGCCTTATTGAATCTTAAAATCAAGCAATCGCTCGCGGCTCTGAAACTCAAGATCTGCTGCCTAAATCTTTTTTGACCCTTCATACATAATGTGTGTTTTTTTTTCGCTGTGCCACATTTTTTAATAGGAATTAAATATCAAATTCGCTATCACCTTGAGCTGTAAAGATGCATACAATTTGCTATTTCATTATGAAAATACTAACACCACACCAACGATTTCAAAGCGTTGTAATATATGGTATTTCCAAAATTAAAGCTCGGTTCGCAAAACTTATAAAGCACTTGGTGAAATTTACGTTCAACACTATCGGCCATCTGAATTCACACCATTGGATACTCAAAAACCAGCAAGAATGAAAACAGTGCGTTCAGAAAAAAATATCGTGACTTTAAAAGCTAGTGCTGAATTTATCGGTTCGTGTTCGTTCACACAAACTTGGCCTTTGTCCATCCACGATCTGAAAAATTCTGTGTAAAGTTCTTGGTCTGAAGGCTTATGAGATCTAATTGGTATACGGCCTAAAGCCGCATGACCATTTATTGCTTCAAGAGTTCAGTGATTGGGCTTTAAATTTTTTTTTTTTTTTAAAGGAACATAACACTCAAGTGGGTATGAATACACTTATAATGCCTCAGCATATGTTAAGTTTTTTGGAAAATAGGATAGAGAGAGAAAGAAAGATGTTTGGGCTCAGTGGTTATTTCGCGCCATGGATGGCATCCAACATTTAATGGGGAGACTAAATTTTAGTAGAAGTGTGCTTGATGTTGATTTCTAGTCAACCACTCGTCTTACTTGATTTTCGTTAACTGAAAAAATGGATGTCTTTCGGGCGAGGCTGGGATTCGAACACCGAACCTTCCGATTTGAAAGCCAGTCCACTTACCACTTGAGCAACGGCCACCCACCGACGAGTGCACACGTCAACCAGTGCGCTCGTAAATTTTGCGTGTACTGTACAAAGAAAAATAAAAAAAAAACAAAACCACCGCGCGTGTGTGAAAAAAATAAATAAATAAATAAAAAATAGTGCAGTGCAGTAAAAAAAAAATAAAAAATATCAAACAGTGCGGGTATCCCCGCTGATAAACCATCAGCTAATGAAATATCTCGAAACGGGAAAATTTCTCAAAGACCGGCAGTATGGTTTTCATAGCAACAGGTCCACTGGTGATTTAATGGCATGTTTCACTGAAAAGTGGAATCAAAGCGTACATCAATCTGGGGAAAGCAAGATAGTTGGACTTAAGGCATTTGACAGAGTTTGGCATCAGGCTCTTTTATCGAAATGCGTGCTTTTGGGATCGATGATTCCCTTCTTCAATGGATTAGAAGTTACCTTTCAAAACCTTCAATTTAAGTTGTGTTGGATGTCCAGTCTGATATCTACAAAATAGAATCTGTTGTGCGCCAGTGCGCCGCCCTGTCTGCAACATTCTTTTTAATTTGCATTAATGATCTCTTTTCTGCTACTTCTAATCCAATATATTCTTTTGCTGATGACAGTACTCTCTGCTTTTCATATTCATTCCCGGACTCACGCTCGTCCTCTTCGGCTTTAGAACGGGAACAGTAGCGTTTGTTAAGCTCATTATATTCCGATATTAACAGCATAACAAATTTTCAACTTTCAATAGAGTGGAATTTAGTGCTTCCAAAACTCACTGCTGTCTGCTGTCATTAAAGCGAAATTTAAACACCCAGCCATTATTCATGAATGGCACTTACATCATAGAAACCGAAAAACTTTCAATTGAGTCAGTGACAATTTACTTTGGAATGACCGCATATCCGATGTGGTCAAAAAAAGTGGAAGTTGACCCAGTTCTCCATAATACAGTGTTGTGCATTTCATGTTAATCGGCTGTGAAAACAGGCATAATTGCAGTATTTGGAACGGTGACAATCCTCAAGACGTTGACCAGATGTCAATACATTCAGAAAATTGTACCGTATGGTGCAGATTGTACTCCGGTAAAATAATCGGTCATTATATCTTCAAAAATGAGGCCGAATGCTGTCAATAGACACCAGTTTGTTGCGATGGTAAACGACTATTTGTTCCCATATTTGCATGACATTAATATTGAAGAACTGTTTTTCCAACAGAATGGTGCTCCATCCCATACTACCACGGAAAACATCTCTTTATTGATTTTATATATTAAACATAATTGAGCAACAGAGTTATTTAAAGAAATGGACCCGTCAATTGGCTACCAAGATCGATTTACGGTTTGGAGAAGAATACTGCACTGCATTGCAACCCCCCCACCTTCAAAGGCCACTATCTACGACTTTTTCCAAGTATTGCAAAGAAAAATACAGCAAAAGTATCAATTGGGTTTCCAACGGGTTACAACATAAAACTCCAATTGTTCGAAACGGAAATCAACTCCCCTGTTGAGGACTGATTCATGTTTTGTTGACGACCGTTAGATATCAAATACAGAAAGCGATAGAGTGACGGATCGTGAAGTCGGTTAAAAGAAGAAAATCTTCAAAATGGGAATTGCTCTAATCCTACTAGACTCTGACAAGCTGGCTGAAAATTTGTGGGAATTCAACAAAAGACTCACGCTTAATTATGGAGTTGGGAGGAACCTTATAAGGCGAGAACCGCATTGTGACCAGATATAGAAGGTTAAATCAAAAACACTACAGTTTACAGACAGCAACGTCGACTTAGAATGAAAAATCTTATTGTGAGAGGTTTTAATCTCAAGGGAAAGAAAACCATAATAGCGGTAATGATTAATGCTTACGGCAGGCAATTGGGAATGAAATTCATTTAGCAGTACCTACTCATGAAGATCCCTCTTTTATCTTTGGCGCATTATTTAAAAGTAGGATATACAAATTTGTTTGGGCCCGCTATTTTACGAGTATTAATAAATGTAACATACATATAACAAAAAATCAATAACTATAACTTATATAAGACTCAAATGGGTTGTCAAGGTCTCGTGGAATGGTATTATTTATTGTTGACTGTAGCAAAATTCGAATGAAGCGAAAAAGGATAAAAAACAAAAACAAAGGCTGATTACGGAGTATCAGTACGGATACATTCATATCTAAACACATATGTATATCTAATTGATTCTACTGAAATTATTTCTGTTTGAAGAGGAACAACCAATTTTGCAAATCTATTACACATGTCCGTCTGTCGGGATTTGATGCTTACTCTGAGTAAATTGATGTTGAAATTCCGTGTTTCCAAAAATAACTTTGATTCTAAGGTAAAAAATGGAAATTTTCTTGCAGAATCAATATAATTTTCGGGTTAAAATTGGATGCAGATGCATTCCAACTACAATAAATTCTGAAATACATACATATATTGGTTCTGTACACTATTTCACAATTTAAAAAAATAAAACTATGAGTTGTATTCAGCGATGGACTAGAACATCGGGCTGCACAGAATTCTTTATCCAAAATCAAAATAAGAATGATCTATAGGTTGCTATGAATAACATGTACGTATAAATTGTTGCGATAACGTTTGAATCAGTAAATGGGATACTAGGATGGGAATGCATATTCAATGTGATTTTCATTTTTATTTTCTTCAGTTTTACATATATTGCATATTTTTATTTTTTTAAGAATATGAACAGCATCAATAGCAATAGTATAAGACTTTAACCAGAGCCTAAACCGTCCCTGCATCTAAGTCTCACTATCTGAACTATGTATCCGCAGTAAAGGTCTTTAATCTCCTGTAGAACTTCTCCTATAATTACGCTGAAGAGGTTATATCCAGTGTTTTTTTATTGTCGAGGTTTGTTTCTTAAATTGACAGCAGCTAATTTGACAGCTTAGAAGAGCTCAGTTTGGTTTGCCATTTCACCCCATAATGCTGTCAAATTTAATTCGAAAATCGTGGCTCATTTCACTAAACTTACCGCGGGCTAAGTACATTTTTTGCTAGCAAAAATCCTGACTGAATGACAGCAGCTAATTTGACAGCTTAGAAGCGCTCAATTTGGTTTGCCATTTCAAGCCGGAATGCTGCCAAATCTAATTCGAAAATCGTGGCTCATTTCACTAAACTTACCGCGGGCTAAGTACATTTTTTGCTTGCAAAAATCCTGACTGAATGAAAATATCATGGAATTTTTTTTCAGGTTAAATGTAATTTTCAAAGGTATAAAATGGTGAGTTTTAAGAAAAATACTCCACAGTGTGTTGATTTCTTCTTCTTCTATTCTGCTTTTAATTTTATTAACCGTTGAAATGTGTAACGAGTATACTTACATCTAACTAAAACTTTGGACCATAGAAACATTCTGAACGACTGTCATATAATACAAATCCTTAAGATTAAGCGGCATTTTTCTCCCACTTCAGCCACCATACACATCGACATCGTCATCGCAAATTCCTTGTTGGTTGACGACAGGGCATAAGTATTTAAATTTTTCGCACTTTTCGCTTCGGAAAATCGGCAATGCATTGCAATGGTATCCGGTAGTAGCGCAACTTATTCATAACAAGATAACTTCTATCGCTTTTCTCTAATCAATAAAAGTTGCTTGAACGGCGTCACGTCATTCCATTACAATCAGCTAAAAGCGTAGATGCCGTTTCCGGACGGGTTAATGTCCTTTTTTTATAATATGCGTGCTATCAAGGGATTTTGAGTACCCTTAAAATTTTGCTGACGAATTCATTTCCTGTGATCCAATTGTGACACAAGACAGACCACTGCCGTATTGAGTTCAGTGAAGTCTTATATGCTCGCACTAGTTTGAAAGTCGTGCGAGGGATTGGTAAGGTTTCAAGCGCAGCGTAACTCTCGGTGCAAATACAAATACTTCGCTCCTTGCATCGTTTCTTCGCAATAAATGTAGTTCGTTGCCATCACGATTGCGCATATCTCCGCTTGGAAAACATTCCTTTTCTGATTCTTTAACCTCTTAAGACATGAACATATTGGGTTGTACTACATGATTTTATAGTAAAAATTTAAAAGCCAATACAATTTTTCCGTACATTTTTCTTCAATCAAAAAAGGATCCTTTGACGTCTATGACATTCTTCCAACGTGTTACAATGTCAAATACCTCCAGTCTTAGGAGGTGGGTTCCAAACACGATGACTACTTGGAGTCTGGAAAGACTGTAGGGTGGCTTAGGTAGAATCCCTAAGCCAGTACAACTTGAACTGGCCCAACTCTGGATTCCTTGAAGAACCAAGTATTTCTACTTGGGCGTTGGTGATCTAGGCACGTCGTCTAGATCACTGATGGCTTCCTCCAAATAGTCCGGAGTTCCGGGAGATAACTGGGTAACTCTTCTAGTTATTAAGGTCACGATGAAAGGGTGGTGAGACTAGGAAAATCATCTAGTTAACGATGTTAAAATAAAAACACTTTCTTCAATGTTCAAAACTTAACTGACTTTATTCTAAAATCTGTGGTTTTTTGTACAAATTTTTATCCCTACTTAGAGCTAAACTTAATTTACAACTATATGGAAATATGATTACTAATTCGAATGTGAAATATATCTTATTATACATGATAATGCTGAGTCAAATTATGGCAAGAATACAATGTGTTTACAGTAATTTAATGAGCCGAATTATGCTACTAATGTGAATACTTTTACCGTAATTATCCGGTGACTATCCGGTGCAAAAACCGTTCAGTTTGGTTTCTAAATGTAAGCGATGCGCAGATTTCCAGGCGCCGTAGTTTTTGGAATTCGTTCAGTTCATTGGGTACCCACTTATCGAGTTTCTTTACCTTTCCCATGGGAGAAAAATGTCGACTTATTGTCTTTGGGGATACTCCCATGCTTTGTGCAATCTTCCGTACCGATTTCGTTCGGTCCGAATCCAATGTTGCTCTTAAAACATAGTCGTCAGCTGACGTTTCCAGCTTCCCATGTGGTTCATTTTCGAGGCTGAATTCTCCCGAACGGAACTTTGCAAACCAACGTCGTATAGTGCGTTCGCTTACCGCTACATCCTTAAATGCGTCATTAATGTTTTTCATTGCCAATGACGCATTATGTCCCATTTCAAATTCGTAAAGGAAGAGGGTTCGAATTTGAACTGCCGACAACATGGTAAATAATTAATAAAAAAAAGATTAAAGGTACTTGTAACGAGCTCTAAAATTCTCCCACGTCAAGCACATATACCATTTTATTTAATAAAAAAAGAAAGCTTAACGTTCTTTAACGGATGTTCATTCGAGAACTTCTTATTTCCGACTGAGCGAAAATTGGACATTTTATGCGATACCATACAATAATATTAAAAAGATAGGAATGATGTCACGTGTTTTTTGAGCTGAGATGGACAAATTTAAAAGGCAACATTCTTTGAAATTATTTATACTACGGGGACTTAAAACAAAAGTACGTGCATACATATAACATACATGCTAGATGGAGTGAAAAGTGACCTCCTGGGGAATTACAAAAATTTTTTTTTTAAATGTTTTTTTATATTATTCAATATAGTCCTCTTTTAGTTTGATACGTTTATTAAAGCGATTATCCAACTTCTTGATCCCGTTCGAAAAGTAATTTTCCGGAAGGTCTGCAAAATACTCCTCCGTGGCGTCGATGATTTCCTCGCGTGAGCTGAATTTTTTATTGATGAGCCATCTGTTGAGGTTTGGGAAGAGATAATAGTCCGAGGGATCCAAATCCAGTTACCAATCGACGCCAAAAGTCCGCCCGATTCCGCATCAGCAAGTCCAAACACTCTTTCGAAGTGCTGTCGCGTTCGTGTTTTTGGTCAAGAGCGAGCATGCGCGGCACCCAGCGGCAGGATAACTTTTTTATTTCCAGAATATTGCCTCTGTAACCGCATCGGAGGGTCAGCAGCTGCGGACTTGATCGGTAGTGGAGTGGCGGCCACCACGAAACTCTCGAAACCAATATTTGACGGTTTAATCTGACGGAGCATTAGCTCCATAATATTTATCCAACTTTTCTCAAAAAATAATGTTTTATGAGAGAACGAAATTCGTTTTTGTCCATACTCAACATGATGCCAAACACGTCAACAACAATTAGCTGTCAAAGCAAAGCTAAAGACAGTATCGCACTAAAATTTGAAATGTCAGCCTAAATATGAACGGACTTCAAGGCACCAAAACCTTTTTTGCAGTAGGAGCGCATTCTGGCGGTCAAGAGGTCACTTTTCACTCCATCTAGTATGTGTACTTTAGAACCAAAATCAGGAATCGTTTTTTTTTAGATATGGTAATATTCGAAGTATGTAATCATTCTGATGTACTCGAACTCCAACTTTTTAAAATGCTATAATTTTTTTATTTTTTGATAAATTTTATTGTGCCGAAGCAAGAAATGTTGAAAAATACATCAATTTTCAAACTGTATCAGTAGTTTTCAATATGTTCACCTTTCTCGCGAATAATGGCCTTGAGACGGCAGAAGAAAGCATCGCACGCTAAACGCAAGTGGCTCTGCTGTATTTTGGCCCATTCCCGGCGAGGTGCTTGTTTGAGGTGGTCCAAACTTTGGTATTTTTTAGTGCCAACCTTCGCCTTCAAAATACTCCAGACAGAGAAATCCAACGGATTTGCATCCGGAGAATTTGCAATCCATTGCGTCGAAGAAATGAAGTGTGGAACATTGTTTTTTAACCTATCTTGGTTGACGCGCGCTTTGTGAGACGGTGCCGAGTCTTGTTGAAATGTCCACGGTTTCCGATCGAAATGATTGTTTGCCCAAGGTTTCAATACTGTCTCTAAAACAGTTTCACGGTATAAGATCGCATTAATTTTTACGCCACGGTCCAAAATGACGATCGGAGAGCGACCATCGGCGGTCATTTTGTTTGTGGACATATTGCTCTATAACAAATGGCGGCTCATCGGAAAAAACCAAATTCGGCAACTCACCACTTTTGTACAATCGTTCGTTCTTTCGACTCTAAGTTTTTTCTGTTGCGGTGTAAGATCGTGTGCTTTTTGAAACTTCAATGACTTTAGTCCAAGCTCATTTTTCAGTATGTGTTGCAACCATTCCAACGATATGTTGAGCTCACGACCCATTTTTCTTCCACTTCGACGCGGATGATTGGGAAATCATTTCTGCCGATGTTGCTGTTTTTTTATGACCACCTCCATGGCATTTTGAAACGCTGCCAGTATCACGGTAACGAGCTATGGTTGGAGACACAAATGATTTATTCACGTTGAGGTGCTGGAGGGCTCTAACTATAGTTATTTGTGGTTTGCCAGCCAAATATAAAGCAATCACACTATTACGTTTGAATTCCATCGCGGATAAAAAATTTTCAACACAACTGAGACGGAAATCGTTTAAAAGGCTTGTAAATAATAAAATTATCTGTCATGTGTCAAAATTTGAGCTCACTGTCATGAACCGTTTTGAAATTATAGCAGTCTGAATTTGGTTGCAGTTCGAGTCATTCAGGGTGTATATATACTTACTCGTAAATACACTTTGCATTTAATTCATATGGTGCGGCAGCGTGAAGAACATGTTGATGCCGACATTTAGATGTAAACTTGGCTTCCACAAAACGTGGCAAGTGACAAATGCCATCGAGCCAGATTTCAAGTACTGGGTGCCTTATTTGCATAGTATTGTTCGCTAGTTTTGGAGCCGGGTCTAGATCTGGAGACAGGTTGCTCGAAATGTGGGCCGGTATTCCCGTCGTCATATTTCATCATTGATTGCGATATTGCTTTAAACCTGGCTTATCATTGGCTTAGTATAACAGTGCTTGTACATTATTCAGAAATTGACAACAGACAGATCGGGGGAGTTACAAAAACTGACATTATTTTCGATAGCTTGTCATCTACATTCCGGTTCTATGCATCATCAGCGAAGTGAAGATGATTCCGTTGCTCAAAAAATCTGTACCGAGACTTTGTATCCCTGATAAGAGGCATACAATGATCTCTATTGCAGTAAAGTTTACCCCGTGGATATTTTAAGGTACCCGCTAGTAATTCCAAACCATCAAACCGGATCATTTCAATAAAACTTGTATTAACTCATTTCTGGTTGCGCTTTTTGTCGAATAAAGGTTGGTTTGTTCCGCTACTAATTTCCAAAAGTCTGGGCCTGGATATTCAAAAAAAGAATACACTATATTAAAATATGAACTTCCCTGTGAAGTCAGAGCATCAGCTGCAACACCTGATCAGGGACGCAATTTCCTTAATACGCCAAAATAATCGCTGCGATTTGTCCACAATTTCCTTTTCGGTATCTCGGCTGCATTACTCTACTAGCTCTTCTTCATCATTAGATTCCTCAGATATGTGACAAACTTTTACGACTTTTGGAGGCAGGTATTCTTCATCGTCGTTATCCCCAGAGAAGTCGAAATCACTATCATTGAGCAAATTCCAAATTCAAGAGAAAAAAAAGCGATTTAAAAACTTACATTCTCACAAGTTGATACAGTTTATCAACTCTATTAAGAAACAAAAAGACTGTGATGTAAGTAAGCAGTTGATTAACTGACTGAATTTGAAAGCAAATATGTAAACTGAAATGTTCGCAAAAAAATTTGAACTGCTAAACTTAACAGAAAAAAAATAGAGTCACAACTTTGCTCCTAACGCTATCTTGCGATCTTTTTTGAAGCTTCACAGTGTGTGGCAACTCATTGTGGCATTTCTATAATACTCGCCGCTTGAGGTCTCTTTATGCTAAGATTTAAAAAAAAATAGGTGCAGATCCGTGCAGAGTCTTGAGCAGCCACAGACATACTATGGATCGTCTCCATGCAGCCAAGACAAACCATTCTTTGAAGTCTGATAAAAGCGGCAATGATGTATTTTCTTGAAAAATTTATCCACCAGTCAGCAAAGAATAGGACATAATTGGTCTTATCATAGCAATGTGGATTCAGAAGACACTCCTTGAGGGCTAAGCCAATGACTTGCCGAGAGCTCCTTTTCATGGCCAGGGAGCACAGAGCGCCTTAGAGGCTATCAACATAATATTATAAGTCTAAAGAAGTTTGCTATCCAAGATGACACCCATTTACTAACCATCATCGGCGAACCGATAAGGTCGTCCAGTCAGCTTCCTCTTTCTCGTAAAGATAACAACAAAGTTGTGGGAGAACTGCATCAGCGGCATATTCTTAATCTTCAAATAACCCCACATTAAGAAGTCTAAAGATGTCGACCTTGGGAGCCAATCAACTTCTCCTCTAACCGAAATAATGGGATCTTCAAATTCCGTACCCAGTAAATTGAGAGATTGGTGGCTTGCGTGGGCGGTAGCACCATCCTGTTGAAGCCAGAGATCGTACAGACCCAATACATTCAATTTTCGAAAAAAAAAAATAGCCGGACAATATGTTGCGGTAAGGTTCTCCATTCACTGTAAATGCCTCTTTAGGCTCATCTTCAAAAAAGTACGGGCCAATGATGACGCCAACCCATAATCCACACCATACAGTGACTTTTTTAGGACGCATTGGTTTTTCGGTCCCCAGAAACGACAATTTTGTTTATTTGCGTACCTATCCATCCAAAAATGGGCTTCATCGGAAAAGATCGAATTCGATGACAAATTGTCCTGGCGATGCAACATCCATTTAACAAATCGGCGACGTCATAGATGGTCTAAAGGCTTCCATTGTTGTGTAATTCCGATTTCACAGGCGTGCGAATGAAGATCAACTTTTAAAATTCGCGGTAAACTGCCATAAGTGAGGACCAATTTTTAGACCGCATCAGTAAATGACAGTAATTGATAGTGAACCTCCACACCATCTGTTGGCTCACCTTTTACATATTTTTGCTTGAAATACACTGGGACTTTTTCCCATTAATAGTTAAATTCCGATGTTTGGACCAAGTAGCCACCCCAGTGTCCATCTTTGATACTACTTGTACCTTTAAGTGAGATCTGATCGAGGTTTAGATTTCTTTTACGAGAAAATGGAATCTTCTGCGGTTGATTGAGAAATATTTAGAGCAGTCTGCTCCTTATAGCAAACGGCTTTAAGGTATTTACCTTCCACTATTATGACTAAGTCATCGGCATATCCTATTATTTGACAGCCTAGATTAATAAGCTTTATTAGTAGGCCATCAATGACCAGTTACCACAAAAGCGGTGAGAGAACACCGCCTTGTGGACAATGTTTGAGACGGAGATTTTTGTTTCAGCGGAGGATATGGAGATTTTCTGACTTCGAACATTGCTCTAATCCAACAGTTTGTGGGATGGTCAACACTCGTTTTGGACTTGGCTTTCGAAATGGATTCATATCCGGTATTATCTAGGACGAGTATTATTAGTATAGTGCGTTTCGTGGATCTTTCTTTCCTGTAGGCATATTGAAGAGGGTGCAAAGGTTAAGAAGGTCTTTGATGAGTAAATCAGACTTACCGGCTTGCAGAAAATATGATGGAAGACTTGTGGGTCCATAAGATTTAGGTAGTTCATTATGTTTATCTAGTTTGGGGATAAAAACTACGTTTACCTCCCTTCAGACTAGAGGGATGTATCCCCCAGTTGAAGCTTGACCTAAATAAGGCTTGACCTGAATCAGTGCTGGGAAGATTCCGTCTGGTCTAGGTGTCTTATACAGTTTAAATGAGTTTATGGCCCATTCTTAGACAAAGCTGAACATATTTCCAGATAGGCTGTTAATTTTATTTCTGTGGGAGAAGCTGGTGAGTCAGCGAAATGAACCTTAAGTTGGATTTTTAGAGTTTCCTCTCGACTAGCTGCGAAAGTACCATCTACTTTTTGTAGGTCTGCTGAGCTAACTTTGTCGAGAGCTTTTTAGAGAAGCACGACCTCCGTCAGTCTTTTCAGGTTCTCGTAATTCTTCATCCAGGAAGCTCTCTTGAACTTTTTAAATTCTTTATTAAAGTTGGTTAAAGCGGATTTGTATAGGTTTTAGGATTTTTAAAAAAAAATTCTCACCATTTTCCGCATTTGTTCAAGTTGTAGGTTCCACCATGGTATACCTCTTTTAAACATATTGCATTTCAATCTGCAACTGTATTCAAATGATATTGGCTTAATTTATATGATCCGCTGCCTCATTTACGTCCCGAAAGACTCTGGAGGTGAAGGCAGTGAGTCAGCTTTGATAGCGTGATTTTCTTGAAAAGTGCTCCAGTTCATGAGCTTCTTCATGTATCTAGTTTGATCTTGTCTGACATTGCATCCCATCCTATATTGGGCCTTATTTGTATCTGACACATGGCAGTAATTGATAAAAGTATAAAGAAAAAGAGACGAGATGGTACGGTCAAGTACTCCTGTCTTACTACATATATTACTGTCATTACACAAAATCAGACTTTTGCTAAGAATGTAAATTGAGAAGATATTTAATTTTGGAACTGCTCAGTGAAGTAATTCTCGGTCTAAAATCTCCTCGGGGAGCTTCTAATATTCTCTCACTATTATTGAGGCCAAATATATATCTTACCGTCCATAGCCCAAGTTCTTGAATTAGTCCTAGGGCGATATTCTTTCTTGCGCATCGTTGATTAAATGTGGACGAGGCAACCAATACTACGCATAAAAAACCCCTTATGATATGTGGTTTCAGAAATGAATCCTCGTTCACTAAAATTAGTTTTTGGGAAGCTACTTCTCAGTCATTTCTCAATGGCTTCATTGGAGTAAACAAACATGACCCAAACAGTGCTGATTGTTGAGCTGCCAAAACACGGGCTTCACTTCTTCGTCCCGAAGCTCAATCGAAATATCGATAATTCAATCCTGTACTAGAGTCCAGTCTCGCAGTGCTCAGTATATTGCCACATAGAACCTTGTCGTCTGCAGCATTCCCTGCTCGGATTCCCTTAGCTTCCGTCGTCTGAGGATTTTTTATTTTTTTATTTTTTTAAAGTACTTACCTCAAGAGGGTATTACCTACTACTCTCAAAATGCCTGAGTTTTTCGGATAATTGAATAGAGAGAGGAAGAATAATGTTTGGGCTCAGTGGTTATTTCGCTGCATAATACTCGTTGCATCCAACATTTATTGGGGAGACTAAATTATTAGTGTAAATTAACTTGTTGTATTTTTGGTAACCATTCATCTCACGAGATTTTAGTTGCCTGAAAAAAAGGATGTCTTTCGCTCGCGGCTGATATTGAACTCCGAACCGTCCCATTTGGAAGCAAATACACAAATGTTTGTTGAACCTCCTCATCGCCGAAGTTGTGTGTCTAATGTAATGGGTAGATTTTTGTGACTGGTACTCAGAGTCTACGTACACTTTCGTACTAACGGATGGTACACATAACTCATCTGATGCTGATTGTGTCTTCACACAAAATATCTGAGTCGCTCAGAAGGGTCACATTCCCGTCCTCGCTTCGCATTTCGGTGTCAGAGTTGGCAGCAGACGTCCGATCGACAGTTTCTGCTACAGAGAACACAGATGCGTCCCTAGAAGTTGATGCTTTTAAAGAGACATCAATCTCTATGTAATTACTCTACGTGTAATCGGGATATGAAAGTAACCTAACAGCGCTTGCTGTTTCCACTTCGGAGTTCGAGTTTTTCAAAAAAGGTTGGCTCCTTTTCGTCGCTCATTTCTGCTGGTATTAGGACGCATGTACAGAGAGAAACCCTTCAATATTATAGACTCGCAAGTGCACGGAGTATACGTAGTCTGCAAAACCAAAAGGAATTATTAGCCTTGTAATGATCACCTGACAAAATTGTTAGTATACGTAATACAAGCTGTCCTTGGTTTACCTCAAATGTAACTGAAATAATAGAAAATAGAAAAATAGAAGTTTGAACTTATATGAATTGGCTTGCATATAAAATTGCGTGTAATAACTCAACATTCCCCGTTCGCAATGCTAAAAATATTATTAAAATCGGTGGCTCTGATAGTAGTAAAGAAAGATAAGAAAATTTATTTCGATTCTGATGAACTCAATGACTTTTTTCTGAATAGCGGGACCGACATTACATCTTTTGACTTTGGTGAAAACACTGAATAATAGATACCTAGACTAGGGGACTTTGCATGTTTAACTGACATTAAGTCAAATTCTACTGGCGAAAACGGTATACCATCCATTTTATAAAAATTATCTTGTCCCTAATAATACTCGTAGCTCACCTTACTCTTGTCATAAATCATTACTTCATGACGTCAACTTTTCCCCAATAGTGGAAAATCGCCAAAAGTTGTACCCATTCCTAAAAAGCCTAGCCCAATAATTCGGGGTGATTTCAGACCAATCGGTATACATATTACCATGTTTATCAAGGTCTTTGGGATACTTATTGCAAAGCAGATACTTAAACACCTACATTATTGTGCGCAACATTCGTAAGTTTTTTACAATTTTGATTTTATTAAAAGCTTTTCTAAAATCAAATCGCAGTTTTATGACTTTTTTCTGTATTTTAAAAATTTAGTACATTTCAAAAATAAAGATGCGGGGTGTCAGAGTTACAAGCCAATTATTGGAATAGAAAATCACAAATAGGTATTTTCCGTTCTTAGTTAAATTATTTATATATTTTGTTGTACACTCTTGGAATTGTTTGCAGCATTTACAATAATTTAGCTTGAAGAGCTTCTACAATAGTAATTCAAAATATAGGGTGTTCCGGATAGTAAGTTGAAAACTTTTAATTACGTTACCGTGTTTTGACTCCTATTGAAAATAATATCTTTCAAATTTATGGGTATATGGTAACAAATGAGTTATCGTTGAGCTCGCAATTATGAGTACTTTAATTGTTTTAACGTAAATGTTACCCTAAAATGGATGCGTTAAAAGTTGTTGAAGATCAAATTTTTTTTGTAAATATACACTTTTGGTGTTGTCATAATTTTTGTGAAAGAAATATCATACTAACCTCTACTGCCACTTTTTGCAATTTTGAAACGTGTACCTAGTATTAACAAATTAAAAAAAGTCAAGCCGTTTCATCTCATCTCAAGTCAGTAGTTTTAAAGAGACGACTTATTTTGTTCAACCTCAAAAACTCAAAAAATGGGGTATTTTTTTTACAACAGCTCAATAAAATTAACTACGAGTAGTAATAGCTGCCATGGAATTTTTTTGTTAGAGGTGAAGGAAGAGATGACTAGACCTAGTAGTTTCCTCACAATGTAAAGTGTGTTTTATTCAGAGGTTTAATTTCTAAACTGGCAACACTGTTTCTACAGGTTGTCAATTTGACAGTTGAAAGTTGATTTGTAATTAGTACATTTCGCCATTTTATGGTGCATAGATTAACGCCAGAACAATGCGTAGAAATTGTGCAAACTTTTTTAGAAAACCATGGTTCGGTTCGTCAAATTTATCGTGCGCTACGCGCATTTTACGGTCGACATATTCGTCCAGCTGACGGAACACTATGAATCGTTTTCGCCAGTGGATAACAAGAGTCCCCAAAGACGACAAACTGTGCGAACAGAAGAAGTTATTGCTTTTGAGGAAAATCCGAATGAGTCAATTCGCCAACGTGCACAGCAATTGGAGCTATGCCCATCCACTTTGTGGAAGATTTTACGGAAAGATTTTGGCTTAAAGGCTTATAAGATCCAGCTTGTGCAAGAATTGAAACCGCGTGATCATTAAACGTGTCGAAGGTTCGGTGAATGGACCGAAAACATGATTCAGCTTGATGCTCATTTTCAACGCTAAATTTTGTTCTCCGATGAGGCCCATTTTTGGATAAATAGGTATGTAAACAATCAAAATTGCCATATTTGGAGTGGGGAAAACCCATAAGTCTTTGTCGAGACGCTCTTAAAGCCATTAAAACTCACTGTTTGGTGTGCTTTATAGGCTGGTGGAATCATCGGCCCATATATCTTTAAAGACGATGCGGATAGAATGTTACCGTTAATGGAGAGCGCTATAGAACATGATTTCTGACTTCTTCGTTTCTCTGTTGAATGCCATTGACGTGACAGAGCTTTTCTTTCAGCAAGATGACGCAACATGCTACACGGCGAGCGATATCATCAATTCATCGCGGGAAACATTAGCTGAGTGCACAATTTCGCGTAATGAGCCTCTGAACTGGCCTCCACGATCCTGTGATCTCACATCTTTAGATTACTTTCTTTAGAGGTATGTGAAGTCACTAGCCTATGCCAATAAACCAGAGACGTTGGACAATTTGGAAGGCCACATTCGCTGCGTTATTGCTGATGTACCGCACCAGTTGCTCGGTAACTTTATCAAAAACTGGATTTCACGATTGAGCTTCATTCGAGCTAGCCGTGGCGAGCATGTGCCCGATATCATATTTATGCACTAATGGCATAAAATTATCTATTAAACAAAGCTTATATCATAGACATTAACATTATTTTCAAGTGTTTTATTTCATATTGAATTTGTGTACCCCTTTATGTACAATAGTTCGATATTCCGTTGATTCCGGTGGACGGTCTGTGTTTTAAACAACTTCATCAACCCGACAATCCATTTCCCTGATTAATTCTGCCAGATGATCTCTGAAGTTAACTTCAAAATAGTTAGCAAATGCGTCGACTTTCTATTGAAGAGTTGACAAAACTCTTTGCCTATCACTTATTTCTTCGGAAATCGATCTGGATTTTCCAAGGATGGAGTTGATTTTACTGGACGCATCCGGGCCTGGCTTGATATCCTCTAACTGTTTTCGGAAATAGATGTCCCTGTGATTTTTCGCCGCTTGTATGAACATTGTGTTTGTGTATTGGCGTTGTGAACGCACCATACGGCATTCTTCGCTGAATGTGTTAAGCATTCTCTAGTGCATCCTTTGCAATCTTTTACGCAAACGATGTCGGTGGGAGTAGATTACCTGAATAAAGGGCGGAAAGTTATCGTATTTATTTCTTTTGGTGTATGTAGTCGCCTGTCAATCAGTCACTTTTATCACAATTGTTTCAAACTGGTTGATGAATGTATCAATCTCAGAGATACTGAGAATTCTGTCTATCGGTGATGGGGGAAGTTCATCATCGATTTCCATTTGATACCGTCTGCCAACTGTTACCCTCTTAATTAGTCGGATTCTTAACTTGTCAGCAAGATGGTCTGAGTCGCTCGGATGGACTAGGTATGTAAAGTTTTGAAATTCCGGATGTACGTATTACTATATATATGTTATTTATTATATTGAAAAATGCCAAGAGGATTTCGATTGTGGGTGGAGTAATTAGGTTTGCGACATAATTTCGAAGGTGTGTAGGTGGCTGTTTATACGAAGCCAGTTCACAGTCGCCAATCCAGATGCTGAGTAAATTTCATCTTGCCATAGGGTATGTCGAGCGTTAAAGTCCACTCCGATAGTGCAGATCGTGAGATCCCATTGAGAGTGGCCATGTTCCATTGAATCCTCCCACTGGAAGTGTTACCTTCTACGTTTGTTAAAATAATTACTAAAGTCTCATCATCTTAGACTTTGATGACAACCACAGTTGCAGTTGCATTAGATTACCTCTAATAAAGTCTCGAAGAAGGATTGTTGTGCCTTTTCTTCCTCTTCCCGCGTTCATTCTGAATAATTCGTATCCAGCAGCTGGTAACTTCTCAGTCCGATAATAAAATAATATCGGGCTCCTTCGACTTATTAAAGAAATTTAGATAAGCGCTCCTGTGGATAGCATAGACATAGTTAACATTGTATCTTTTTATGCTTAACCTATTCATGGACAACATAGCACAAAAATCAATCTGGCTAGTACAGGTGTCTTCGCTCTATCGTCCAGGGATGCGTAGTCATATGGAATTGTTTCGTTTGCTTTTTGGAGTATGATGAAGATATCTGTTCCAAAAATCCTTTCAGTATCCTCAAAAATACTCGTACTGTTAGAGGTCGTTGTTGGCTTTGGAAATATTTTGTTTAGTATTTCTGTTTTTTTTTTGGTTATAATCTCCTCTATTGTTTTCCGTTACTGGTGGTGTGGTTATCTTCGTATCCTTATTTTGGGTCTCCTTTGCTGTACCCACAGCAATGGCGGCAGCGAAACCCAAACTTGACTGGATCTCTTTAGCGGCCGGACTTTCCCCGCAAACGCTAGTTGCTGCTTTTTTTCCGCTACAAGTTTGACCATTTCTGCAAGTCTTTCTTTATAACGAAGATAACAGTTTCGAACACTACCTGTTTAAAAAAAAAAACAAAAAATTTCCTTTTTGGAAAATTATCTGTACTTCATTGAATCTATGTTAAAATTCAACTTCACAAATTCACATGCAAGTGAATGATGTTCACATGCAAGTGAGCCAATGATTCCAAGAATAGATAGAAATTCTGGAAATTTTTTGATCATGGTGGTATATCGGGTAGGACACTCCGTTTCAGTACTTGGGTCACAAAGGTATTGTATTTTTTGTCTATACGAGTGATCTTGTACTGACTGACGTTAATCACTAGAATTCCTTCTGCTAGCAGCTCTTCTCGAATTTCCTCTGTCTATTAAGTACAGTGGACTCCTTTCAGGACCATCAAATTATTTTTTTTTCTTCTTTTGGTGTATACGCTTTTTCGGCTTTTAGTCCTTCACTAGAGTGTGCTCCCTTCTGTTCCGGGTTGTGATGTTATGTTGTGTACTTTTAGTACACTTTGACCCTTCCGAATCAATTAAGTTTTGCTGCATTGATATTGAAGCCGACGACCGGTGACATGATACTATACTTTCATTGCCATCTGTTCTTGTAGAAAGCAGATTTGCTCCAGCATGTTCGACATGTTGGAGTAGTCGGCCTCCCTGGTGCAGGTGAATATTACTTTTTGCGTTTTTTTAGCGATTATAGCTGGCAATTCTTGTTCCGAACTATGATAGTCTTTCTGGGGTGCCTCCTGTTGTTTTTCTTCTGCCCCATACTCTGGGCTTCCTTCCTCATTTTCGTATTCTCTTATACTGCCATCTCATTTGGTTGGTCCCCAACGTGTTCCTTGTTGCCAACATATTCGTAAAATTGGTCCATATTGCTTAGAGATCAGTGGATAGAGGAAAGAAACATTGGACAAAGATATTATTTTTTCGAATTCAAATTTCCCTGGGATTGAGGTGGTTGTTTCACATTTACGAGTGTCGCATTAGAGGTAAATTTGCAAAGTTTGAGTCCTAAGTCGAGCAACGCGCAGTTTCTGTTCATTGGTCGTGAAAAAGTATCTGACCTCAATTAAAGTTTTATGGATGATAAAAGGATATGGTTGCATCTCAAATTTTGCGCTGGAATATCATTAAGGATAATATCTTATTCATTTTTATTGTATGGTGTATCCCACATTACGTTACGTTCTATCACTTTACGACCTTTAGCATGCCAATGAAGTGCCTTTTTTATAAATTACACTCGAAGCTGGATTTATGACTGTAGCGCAATGTTAGTCCTTTGAGAGAGGATATCATCTGACACTGAATGTGAGGGTTGGTGGGTTGATTTTTATTGTTGGCCTTGTCGTTTGTCGTCGCTATCATTCGGTGGAGCAAAAACATTTTTGAATAGTCGATTGTTGAAATTAGAATTTGCCAAAATTCTCGGAGAAGACGTTTCATTTTGTCAACGCATTTGGAGCGTTTTGTTCTCGTTCATGGGTTTTATTGTGTTGTTTTGAGAAAAATTACTTTTCATTAGCTTCTTATCTATTAAATCCTTTTCTTTTTTATAGATTTTTACGATGAAAATGACAATTTAAAATCTAGAATTTCGACGTGGGATCTTATAATGAATTCAATATTACATTATATACATTTCAAAATAATTGCACAATACAAATAAATTAATCATCCTTCGACAAACGGTGATCCGGAGCGAGTACTTGAATATTTATGGTTTGTGAAGCACTAAATATGTAATCTATAAGATAAAGAAGACATAATATAAATTTCTGGGAAGACTGTTGCGACACTGTGGATGTCGTAATACTCAAACAAGCTTTTATTTACAATTTGTTTGTTTGTTCAGTCATTAAAATAAAAATAAATGTGATAATATTCTCGTAATTTGAAGGGAATATACGGGGTGTTCTGGATAATGTGTCGACGATTTTAAGGGAAATTCCTTGAGAAAAAAATCGTATGGATGTGGGTGGGCAGTCGGAAATGCAACCCCTCCGACATGCTGAGGTTTTAAGCAAAGATGCTGCCCTGTTTTGACACCAACTGAAAATCACATCCTTTAAATTTATGCGTGCATGGTAATCTTTAATTGATTTATTTAATTCAAAGTAAATGTTGGCCTAAGAATAATACATCAAAAGTTAACATATTGAAGATCAAAAATAAGTTTTTTATTATGGTTAGATTAGGTAAAAGTGGTCAATTGTGATGCCACGTGGATCTGTCATCCTCCTACTCATGGAATCAATTTGAGCTTATGATGAAGTGTAGGAGACCATATTCTTTAAATCGGTTAACGTCATTGTAGAATAAAACTCCTAGGTGGAGGATTATCTCTTCCTCCTCCTCGTCCATGCAGCTTCAACAAAAATAGTTTGTAAAAATGCCAACCCTTCTTGCATGCTTATCTATAAGTGCCCAGTGATGACACCTATGATGGCGCTGAGCTGTTTCCTATTAAAAAGGATTAAACTCTAAGAGGGATTCAGATCCAGGTTTGGCCAGACTTGTTTGGTCGCTAGACATGTTGGTCCAACAGTCCACCTAATTTTGAAGGTTGAACTGCTCTGTCATCTCCATAAGAGATGATCGGCATTCAAGAGCAGTTTTAGAATATAATGAGACTGAATCCAGAGACTTGATACGGGCATGACCGTCAGAAAAGATGCGGATATCCTTTGCAGATATCACGTTTTTCTTCAGCCAGGACAGAGCTTCTTAAATCGTCGAAATTTCCACCTGGAAATTTAGATTTAGCTTATCTGAGAGAACACCGCCACCAACCCCGCTATCCATCTGTGTAAAAGTGGATTGATTTGTCCTCCAAGAAAGCATCTTTCTTCCAGAAAGATCTAGATGAGAAGCTTACATGAAAGTCTTTGCCAAACCCAAGTTCGGGTATTGTGTAATGGATGTTCTCGGTCAGGATTCCTAATAAATTAAGAATATTAGCGTTGCCAAATAAATTACTAGTCCACTGTGTAGTGGCTTTAAGGCGAATAGTTGAAGTCGCAGCCATCTGAAAGTATATGTAGAGGGATGTCAAGTGAAACAGAATATCTAGTGTCGCGGAGGTAGTAGAGCGTAGGACTCCGCTTATGCAGAGACATGCTGTTCATTGGACTGTTCTTAGATTGCTGGAGTTGACTTCATTGTATAAGGCCGTCCACCAGACAACAACCCCGTAGGTGAGTATCGGTCTTATGACCGAGAATACAGCTAGTGGGTTATGTCAGGTTGAAGGCCCCATTTGTTCCCAATGGCTTTTTGCAACAGAATTAGTCTACTGCAGTTTTTTTTGACTCTTTCTTGAATGTTAGGTTTCCAGTTTAGTTTCCTCATTCACAGTGTGGAGTTGATTATCCTGCTATGTAACACAAGACTAATCAACTCCCCAAGTAAGTCGTCTACTTGTAGAGTTCACAGCGCAGTCGTGATTGCGGATGTGCTGACGTTGTAAAAGGCAGCCTCTATGTCCAGTATCTTCGTGAACTTTCTATATTTTAGAGATCGCTCGATGTGGCTAGTCAGTGAATGTAAATTGGTTTCCACCGACTTTCCTTTACAGTACGCATGTTGAGCTATTGATAAAAGCCTTGGATCAATTTTAGCTCGTATATGTATATCAATCAGTCGCTTAGGGTTTTCAGAAGGAAGATGATATACTTATAGGTCTAAGGTCCTTTGGGACAATATGAGAGCATATTCCGACTTTGAGAATGAAAACTACATTGACTTCTCTCCATGACTATGGAATGTGTATCAGGTCTACACAGCTCCTCATTATATTTTCTAGCGTATATATGAGATATTATCCTATCTCAGGACCTTTGTAGCTCGGCAGGTTTTATACCGTCCGGTCCAGCAGACTTGTATGGTTTGAAGCTATGCAGCCTCCAAAGCAGTTTGTACCTTGTAATCAGATCACGGTAATTGATTATGGTTGCAGTAGTCCTCTTTGGATTGCTACTGACCGTGAATAGGGAGCTTCCTGGAAAGTGAGTGTCCAGTGTTCAGTCTTTTTCAAACAGCTAGGCATCATTGGATTAGTTTTCCCTAGCCGCGATGCCTCAGAGTCCATAATTTTGTCAATGAATGATACCCAGATTATCGCTTTGCCTTCCTCAGTTATTTTTTATATATTTTGAAGTATTCTCTGTATGAATCCCAGTCAATGTGCTTTGTGCTGGGTTGAAAAGTTTTCTGCAAAGGTTTCTAAGCGGTCCCAGTTCTGATGTCCACCAGTGCGGCTTTTTCTTGCCTCTAGCTTGAATAAGAGGGTAGGAAGCAGCCATAGCGTGATTAGCTGTCATGTCAAGCTCGTTGGTTTTACGCGGGGGACTTGAGAATTCAGAGGATAGTGTTTCTGTCAGTATTCCTCTGTATTTTGGCCAATCAGTTTTCCAATAATTCCGGAATGCCGGTTAGCTGGGAGGACCATCATTCAGGCTGAGTTGAATGTATTGATGGTGTGAAAATGAGTGTTTAGACGATACCATCCGGTTCCTTAGCATTTGCGTAATGTTGTCGGAGACAAGAGTGATATCTAGCACTTCGTGTCGGTTTCTTGTTATAAAAAAGGGATCATTGCCAACGTTGCAAGCAATGAGGTTAGTACTTATAATAAAAAAGTGTCTCACCTCTATCGTTAATGTAGGAACTTCCCCATACTGTGTGATGAACGTGATGACGCTAGTTTTTAGCCTTCCAGCTTCCAGTACAACCCTTTCTAGGTTATCACCAGGGAAATTACTGATTCCATCCCTGGTGAACTGGGACTCATCCGTCTATAGAATGCGACCAATTAAGTTGTCTTCCGCAAAGTGTCATTCCAGAATTTAATTGCAGAATTCCAAAATCCTCGAGTTTGAGCGTTAATGTTCATCCGCTCTACATACCCCAACCTTCAAAAGCTATTGTAATAAAATCTTCTGACATAGTCGTTGTTGGTCTACAGTCATTTCTCTCCATCGTTGGATTTGCGCCAACACTTCCCGTTACCGCACATCACATATAGCATTTTTTTGCCGAACACGACTAAGAATTTCCACATCCCCTCTTGTGGAAGACCATGTATTTGCACCATAAGTTAGAACAAGGTATTGTAAAGGGTGGACCAACAGATGGCGTAGATATTATTTCTCTTTAAATGACGTTTACTGCAATCATGATGGCTGATCCCTAAGACTGATGTCAATAACAAACGATGGCAATTATAGATATGGCATTGTTTGCCACACGGAAACGAATCTTTGTTATTCAAAGTTAATACGAAAATGGCCACTCTGTGAAAGTTACATTTCGCACAATTTGTAATATTTTCGACCAACTTTTCTGAGTATTCGGTATTCTCGCAATGGTTAGAGGCTTGAAAAAAACTGGTTCAATCGGTGGACATACAACATACCAATATGCACGGCCAACACGTAGATCCAAAATATCACCATCGAAATGAACCAACCACCTCGATTCGTCGTCGAAGTCAACGATTGCTTACACCTTACACCTTACTTACTTTCTTAGGTGGTGCCAAAGTCCGCGGTGGACGTGGGCCCTAGCCAATAAGCCTCTTCAGTAAGCGTGGTTGCTGGCAAATTCCCTCCAGTTGGTTGAGGTCCACTCCAATTGTGCGCGCTACCTAAGGCGAGGTCTTCATGTACTGCTTAAATTTGTTTTTGACTTCAAAGGTCTGGGAAAGATGGTTTTACACCTTTATGGAATTACACGCGCTCCCATCGTCCTTTGCAGAGCTTGACGAGTTTGGCAGGCATACCAAGGATAGACATGGCTCTGTATAACTCCATTCTATAGATGGTACCATTGGGACCTTGAAACCGATAATGAGGTCGTGCTTATCGATTCCGACTTCTTCGGTTTTTTGCAAGATCTCCGGTAATGTGATTATTTGGACTTACAAGCGGTATCAGGAGACTCATGCCTATATAATTAGCGCAGCTACCGGGGTCACCTTTCTTATAAATCGGGAAAATGGTGCTAAGATCCCATTGTTCGGGCATACTTTCGGCGGATCAAATCCTGGAAATAGGTTGGTACATGCTCTCTACTAGGTCATCTCCAGCTGCCTAGGCCGTCCAGTCCAGCGGCATTTTTGTTCTTAAGTCTACAGATGTGGTTTTTCCAAATTCTCAGTGCCGACTATGGCCCTACTACTATGTTTCCTTGTTTATTTCTACTGGCCCCTGTTCGGGTCCTGTTACTTAGAAAATATTGTCCGTGGATTATGACCTCTCCATTTCCTCGATCGCCATGCTCTTTCCTTTCCTCCAGGGAAGCCAATATACTTCCCTTCTCTTGCGCATATAGAGCTCATGAGCCGCCCTCGCGTTTCTATACAGTCCCGTTTTGTACGCGAGTTGTTAACCTACGTGTGCTTGTCTGCATTCTACATCAAACCGTTGGTTTCGTGTAGTCGGTTGTGTAAAACCCAGCACATCAGCTGTGAATATTAAGGTGGGGAAACAGTGCGCAAGACACGCTGAAATTACGCTCCGCAGTAAAGTCAATTAGCCACAGTCCGTTTGCAGACTGTGCTTCCCGACTACGCTGGCAAAAATGTCCTCCAAATATATTAAAGTAGTCTATGTAACGTATTTGCCATACCGGTTGTTAAGGCCAACATTAATTCATTAATGTAAGTTTATCCGCCATACGTTCTCCTTCTGCGGTTCAGGCATTTCTGACAGTGAATTATAGTGTTTGCATTTTCTCTTGCTCAGCACTCGTGTGCTTGACCATTAATCTATATTTACAGCCATGTGAGATTCAAATGACACAAGAAATAAGACCATGGGATCACATACGACGTCCACATTTCGCTCAATGGATGCTGGAATAAAATTTTCTCATAAAAGCTACATATCTTTTCTGATGAATCACAGTTTTGGATAGATGGGTACGTAAACAAACAAAATTGTCCCAAAAAACATCATGTGGTTCACGAAAAACTAACGCATTCCAAAAAAGTTATTGTGTTGTGTGGTTTGTGGGTTGGCGGCCTCATTGGGCCATTCCTTTTTTTTTTTTGAAGATGACGACGAAAAGACTTTTATAGTGAGTGTTGGGTGTTAACCACAGATGTTGACCGACTTTTTCTTCTTGAAATGAGATATATCGAATGTGATTCAGATCTGGTTTAAACAAGGCGGTTCTACGGTATATACACCTAATCAAATGGTCTACCTATTGCGAATGAAATCCGAAAATTGTATTATTCCGCTTAGGGGTGAATACGCTTGGCCCGGGATCATTTAACTTCTTCAGACTTATTTTTATGGGGTTATTTGAAAAGTAAGATCTACGCCAAGAAACCAAAACCAATTCAATATCAGAAACACAACATTTGAACTGAGGTTTAGGCAGTGACCTACTAATTTTGCAAAAGTCAATAAAAGAAACTTACCATGGACACAAACCCAAAACCGAAGCCAGTGGAGACGAACAAGGGACCATATTAGTTGAGTCGCAGTCGGTACTGAGAATTTAGAAGGAACATTTCTGTTGACTATATAACGACCATGACGAACCAAATAGCGCTGTCAGGCAGGATGAACCTTTCAACCTTTAAATTTCGCCCATCTGACCTGGATGAAGTGAAGATAGCCATATGTAGGCTTAAGTTCAACAAAACTGTTGGAGCGGATGGACTAACTGCCGAGTTTTTCAAAACAGCAGGAGTTGACTTAGAAAGGAGCATACACCAACTTATCTGTAAAATACGGTCGCACAAAAGTATGCCCGATGAATGGAACCTCAGCGTTGTTAGTCCGATCCTCAAGAAAAGAGACCCTCTGAACTGCGCCAACTACAGAGGCATCGGCCTCTTAACATCTCCTACAAGATCCTATCTGCCGTATTGTGTGAACGCCTGAAGCCGTTCAGCAACTACCTGATTGACCCATATCTGTGCGACCTTAGGCCAGAAAAGTCCACTATGAGCTCCAAATTGATACACACCACCTACACATCGATTTTAAGGCTGCGTAGCATCTGCCTAAATTTGGTATCCCTACCAAACTCATCCATTTGTATAGGATGGCGATGGAGAATACACGCTGGTCCACCAAGCCTTTGATATCAAAAAGGATTTAGACAAGGCGATCCGCTATCATACGATTTCTTTACCATCATTTTTGAAAGAATAGTGCAAAATGCACGCGGAAAAACAAGAGGCACAATCTTTCAAAAGTCCGCCCAATTTCTGGCATACGCCGATAATATTGACGCAATCGGAAGAGAGCAACGTGATATCAGTGGCGCTTTCGCGAGTGTTAAGGCAAAATCGATGACGATGGGTTTAACGGTCAATGAGGGCAAGACCACGTATGTATATGCTGTCAACAAGAAAGGGCACCCAATACCGACGTCTCAGATAGAACGTCATCCTCGACGACAGATACCTCTGAGGTAGTTAAGGACACCAGCGCTGATATCAAATGCAGCATAACTCCTGCCAATCGCTATTTCTTTAGGCTAAGAAGGCAATTGAATAGCAAAGTCCGTCCCGTCTGTATAGACGGTAAGTGGAGGAGGAGATACAATACAATAACGAACTGTGCGGGCTGTACAGCGACATCGACTTAGCCAGAAGAGTGAAGGTCCAACGAAAATTCTGACCTTCGAATGCTTGCTTGTAATCAAAGCTGTGGTGCTCATAAAAGCGAAAAACGGGAATGGATCTTACGTTTCTCGTGAGCTTAAAATTTATGAGATGAGTTATAATTGGGAAGGGGATCAACGGTACCAGTTAATGATGAACAAAGAGTATCACTAACTTCACGACGAGTGAGATGTAAGGTGATTGGGATACGGTAGTGTCACGTAAGTAGTTACCGTAACGCGAAACTTGTAGGACTGCTATACACCTTCCAAGCAGACTTGATTGTCGTATTCACGAAGAGGCCGGTAAAAAGTTGTACAGGGTGGGCGAATAAGGGTTTTACCATTAGAATAGTAACTAAATAATTATTGCAATGGGATGATTTTGATTTCCTTTTATTGAGTAAGTATCGATCGATAACAATTATGAGTGAAAGATAATATCGGCCAAATATTTCACACAGCTTCGGCGGCATATGTACATCACGCGCCATCTTTTCTGTGAATATTGAGAAACTTTAAAACAAAACAACCGGTTTCCATCTATGTAAGTATGAGGTGTTTTTATTCAACTTTGCCCTTTACAATTTAGTTGGGCTAGTTTTTGAATACAACATCAAACAGGTGGCCGCCTTTATTGACCAAAGTAAAGTGTGCCCTTTTTGCTGCGTTTTCCATTACTGCGTTTTACCCGGGCGGTATAGCAATGATTTCGACACGAATATTTGCCCTGAGATCGCCAATGGTCTGAGTCTTGCTGGCGTATATTTCGCTTTTCAAATAACTCCACAAAACGAAGTCCGGACGGGTCAAATGTGGAGGTCTGTGTGGCCAGTTAATGTCGTCATTTTTTGACAGCAGACGTCCCTGGAATTTTCGTTGGAGAAACTGCATTGTTTGATTGGCAGTGTGGCATGGCGCACCGTCTTGTTGAGACCAATAACCATCCGACCTTCTTCACGCTTTTGTGGGCAGACATAATAAGCCAACATCCACCGATGTCGATTCCCATCGACTGTTTCGCCTTCTCTGAAGAAAAATGGCCTAATGATGGTTTTGGCGCAAACGCCGGCCCAAACGGTCACTTTTTGGTCATGCAATGGTGTTCGATGAATCCCGTGTAGATTCTCCGTTCCCCGAATTCCGAAATTTTGCTTGATTTGCGAATCAACCCTTCGAGAGACTGTTTGGTCGTATTCCAAGCGATGTGGACGGTCTATCGGCAATAATCTTTGAGTCAATTCCACTTCATACGGAAATAAATGCAAATCATCCTTCAAAATGCCCCGCAATGTGGCTCCACTGACCCCAAAATGCTTAGCTCGGTGATGATACGACACGTGTTATAGTTCTCGGTAACACTCCCTCTTACCGCTTCAAGCAGTTCATTGGAACGTCTTGGGTGTTGATGAATGGCATGTCGACGATCTCCCACTGTCCCCTGCTCAACAAAATTCATCACCAAACGACGAATAGTGTTGTCAGACGGTGCTTGTTGGCCAAGATATTTTGGACGATATGCACGTTGGGCAACTGAACGACTATTTTCAATGTACAGCGCCACTATTTCGGCTCTGGTTAAAATTGTACTAAATTGACGTTTCAAAGACATGTCTACTCAAGTCATTCGGTTGATAAATGTCAAAGTTATTTGGTGTTTGCATACCGACAAAGATAGCGCATATATGTTTCGTATCAAAGTGTTTGTCCAAATTTGGAATGATATCTTATAGTTTATAATTTATAATTTTGGGTGGGGATGAGGCACCCGTTTATGTGCCTTAATACAGTCCTAATCTAACCTCAAAACCAGGACTTCAAAAGTAACAAAAAGTAAGGGTTAGGAAGCCAGGGAATGTGGGAAGAGATCAAGTTTGAGACGAGAAGCTCTCAAAAATCAAAAATGGGAAGGTTTGAGTATGCGGGAAATTGGTTCTTTGGAACCATTAGAGGTGCGATGAGTTGAACTATAGACGAGACGAAATAGCGTTAATTACGGGGGTTAGTGTTGAAGGAAATAGAATTGTAAAGAGAAGCGCAATCCATAGAACAAGAGAGCCGTCGATGAATGAAGAGGATGTCAGCTACGTATCTGCGTTTTTCGAGGCTATTCAGGCTAAGAAGTTTCAGGCGGTCACGATAGGGAGGTAAGATAAAGCGGTCATCCCACGGTAGTCCTCGGAATGTAAATCGAAGGAAACGGCGTTGATTGTTCTCGATTCGGGATATATGAACTCGCTGAAAAGGGGACCACAATTGGTTGGCATTTTCGAGAAGGTACCGAGCAAGGGTAATGTACCTTAAAGAGACCTTGCCGGATAGCGGTTTGAAAATTTGTTAGACCATCGTCTGATAAAACCAAGTGAATTGCTTTGGCTTTAAGGATATTCTCATCAATATGCGAACGGAAATTTAACTCTCCATCGTATAATATTTCAAGGTAGCGAAGGCACTGAACCTGGGGTATAGGTTGGCCAAACAGAAAATAAAGCCGAGGAGGAGATTGATTGATTGATTGACGTTAAGCTTAAAGCAATTTTTTAGAGACCAAATGAAAAACCTATCGAGGTTTCAAGGAGAAAGTAAAGAAATAGTTTTGCAGAACTCAACATCGTCGGTCGTCGTAAATGGATAAGGAACAGTTAAAATGAAAACAAAGGGACCTAGATGGCTGCCTTGTGGGATACCAGAAGCGGCTAAGAGCAGGTTTGAGAAGGCTGACCTAAAACGAACACAATAATAACGGTTCTCCAGATAAGAAGATATCCATTTTAGTAATATGGGGTTAAAACCGAGGGAAGCCAATTCGAAAATGATCAATTGATGAGATATTTTATCGAAAACCTTATCAAAATTTGTAGCAATAACATCGATTTCGTAGCCATTTTCTAGGGCTGAAAGCGCAAAGGATATGAGTTCAACTAAATTTGTCGTAGTTGATCTACCTTTCCTAAATCCATCTTGGATGGATGATATAAGTGACTTGAATTGAAAGCTTTGCACTTCATATAATACATATACTATGTGAGAAAGTTTAGCAATAACGGTAGTTAGTTACTTCATTCTTTGATCCCTTTTTGTAGACCGGAATTATGAAAGAGCTCTTCCAAATGTGTGAGGGATAGATGAAATATAAAATAGTGAAAAAAAGAGAAGAGTGGGTGTGGAAGAATGGAGGCACACTTTTTTTGAACTATTACGGGGAGCCCGTCTGGCCTAGGTAAGATATCATCATTGAGATTTTGTAACTTTTCTTCGAGAAGAGTAGGATCAAAAGATTGAGAGAGAAATTGGGAAGGTAATTAAAATATATGGGATCAGGTACGCAGAAGTTGTCGGCAAATGTTTGTTTAAAAAAGGTTGCAAGGTTTACAATAAATAGTATGTGGGTCTGTAGATGATACATTATTGAACAAGAGTGATAAGCGTCGGAAAGGTTTGTCTGCGCAGTGCCGAGAATGCGCTGATACAGGAGCTGGGTGAATTGGAGTAGGTTCCAAGATAGTAAGAGTATTGATAATATGCCCATAATTTGTTTCTATTGTTTCGTGTAAAGAGTGAAGTCTTCTGTTATACCAGGGAGGGGAAGCAGATGATGTTTTATGCTGAGAAAATGGGATGTAAAGAGAAATAGGATTAAATATTTCACTGTAAAAAATGAAGACAGCATCAGTTAAAAACTGGTTGGTAAAATCAAAAGAAGGTCTGCTGAGATAGATATTAATTTTGCGAATTTTATGGAACTTGGAGGAAGTGTGAGAAGGGGTAGAAGTTTACTTGGTTGGAGAGGGGGTGGCGTAGAGGGGTGAAAGTTATCGATAGTTGATAGCGTTAAGGGATAAAAGGTTACTGTGGATTTAATGGGATCGCTAATGAAGATAAAGTCTACCTGCCTAACGATGTAGTTAGAGGCACCATTCACCTGGCATATGCTAGAGTATAGGCATTCTTTGGGTGAACTAGCTTTAGACGGGGTAAAAAAGAATTGTTTATCCGATGGAATCCAGATTAAATATTAAAGTCACCATAGATAAGGATATCGTCGATGGAATCACTTAGGTCAATAAGTTGGTTAATCACTTTAATAGCAAGGATAGGATTCATCGATCTATGTGGCTAATTGACATCACAGTTTCGAGAGCTAATACCTCCCAGGAACCTCTCATGCAATACAGTAATTGTCGTATTGGTTGTGTGGCACCGTTTTGTTGGAATCATATATCATCCAATTTGGCCCACAGAAATTTGGTATTCATGATACGATATCGTTCAACATTCACACCAACCGTCCAATAATTCCTACAGACCAAAAACCACACCAAACAGTGACTCATTGAGGATATATCGGGTTTTCGATATCGCTCTTGGATTTTCATTGCCCCAAATGCAACAATTTTGTTAATTAACGTATTCGCTGAGATGAAAATGGTACTCGTTACTGAAGATAATTTTTTTTTTTAATATTTATCAATTTGTGTTTGCTCGTGCATCCAACCGGCGAACATACGGTGACGGAAAAGGTCTGGAGACTTCATATCCTGTGATATCTGAATTTTGTAAGCATGCATATTCAATTTTTTTGTTAAAATTCAACGTAATGTAGTTATTGAAAAGTTAAATTTCTGTGAATGAGCCCTACGAGTTAATGTAGGGCTTTCACGTACGGCAGCAGTGTTTTCGCCTGCCATTTGTACACCACATTTGCGATTGTACGCACAGTTATTCGATTATTAATACCAAAAAGCCAGTAATCTACAATATGCATTTTTTGTTGAAGGGACATTTTCATTATAGACTTCGATAATTCTTACAGGTTGTGCCGTAGAGTGTTCATGAATAAAATTGTAAATGACTGTTAACGACAGTTGGGGATATGAAGCATTTTTTTTGTTTTGGCATTTAGATTTTATTTGCCACATATGAGAACATGGCCCTCTGTAAAGGAATTAAATAGCACATTCCTTTACCAATTCCGGTGCGGGGTTCGGCTTTCCTGTGATGTTATGTGTGCGGGATAGTTGGTCAGTTTGTTATCACAGATAACATCTAAGTTGCGGATTTATCTTACTATAGAAACAGGTTCATTATAAGTAAAGTAATTCTGAGAAAATTTTTTAAGAATTGTAAGACGTTTTCGAATGTATGCATTTGTTAACCTTAAGCTCGATGACATACTCCCGGCAGCAATTGAAAACTTGCTAAGGTCTTCCTGCAGCGGAAAACAATCAAATGGACACAAATGTGCCTACATATACTCGTTAAAATCTATATATACATAAGGTAACGGGTGACCAGATAGCAATGATAGTTTTTATGTTTCAGCAGCTGTCGAAGACATTCAGCTGACAAAATATTCGGTAAGGTTTGCAGTTTCATCATGCATCGTTTTAGACTTGCCGAACGTGCGGGAATTATTAAAAAATATTGTCGAAATTCCGGCTCAGTTGTAAATACGCAACGTGAATTTCGTCGTAAGGCCAGTCGTCATCATGGCTTCAGTGTGCTGGCAGTTCGTCGCACCGTGGAAAAGTTTTAGCGTGAGTACACTCCGTTAGATCTTAAGCCACCAACCAGACAGAGACTGGTGCGAAATTAAGAAAATATAGTATAGGCGTCGTAGCAGGCGGAATGGAAGAAGATTCAGAAATGTCGATTCGGCGCGGATCAGTTGAATTCGTATAAGATTCTGCTGATGCAAGGATTGAAGTCGGACGACCATAGACAATCCCGTGAATTCGCTAATTGGGCACTGGAAATGTTGGGCGGAGATCCGGATTTTGGCTAGAAAATCATCTTCTCAGACGAGGCAGGGCCTTTTTGGGGAAGCGGCTATGCCAAAAAGCAAAATTGCTGTTATTGGAGCGAACACAATCTACAAGTCTACACAATATCCGAGTTGTATTTCCAACAAGACGGCGTTACATGCCATATAAACGATGCAACGATCGAAATTGTGAAGGAGCAATTTGGCGACTGGGTCATCTCACGGCGAGCGTTCATCAATTGACAGCCGTGATCATGTGATTTGACACCACTCGATTATTTTCTATGGCGCTGCGTTAAGTGCTTAGTCTACGCACTTTGGATGAGCTCGAAGCCAACATTCGACACGCTATTTCCGGAATAACGCCGCACATATTGGACCGAGTCATCAAAATAAAGCCACATACAATTTTATGTCGCACCGTTCTTGTTTTATTTAATTTTTTTTTTCTTTTCGTTCTATAGTTAAAGTAGGGATTAATTTATAAGACAGAATCAGAGTGAAAGTCGAAAGCCTTGGAGGGGGAAGGTTTGCTGAAATCGGTAGCAACTACATCAACTTTTATCCCCTCTTGTAGAGTGCAGGAGTTACTTGGTATGAATTCTGTCAGCTTTGTGGTTATTGATATACCCCGGTTCTTCGAAAAGATGAGCTTTACAATTGAAGACATTTCGCAATGCGCTCATAATTTGGGATCACATATTTTAATTTTTTTTTTATGAAAAGGCATTTTGTTTGCTTCTCTCCTTTTTTCCTTGACAACTGCTGTGGTTACAGAAGTAGAGTTGATTGGTCTTCGGTTAGTGGTTAGCGGACGAATGTCTTAACTATTGACCAAAAAGTGTCGCGGCTATTTGAGGATCATCGGTATGCCCATAGATATTGTTATGAGTATTGTTGACTAATATTAGATACTTTTTAAGTTATTGGCTTGTTTGTTCTGATTGCCAGTGTGTATTTTTGAATTTAGGTTAAACCATATCTATGTTGTACTATTTACAGTTTTCCTTTTTCGTTGCTCATTCTAATTTCGAAAATTTGTATAGAACTATTTAGCTTTGGGAGTGGAAATTAATTTTTATGATTAAATTAGTTAAAATATTTGTAGAACTATATTTTAATATTTTTTAATTGGTTTTTTTCAAATGTATTCGTAGTATAGGATAATTGATGTCAGTTATCAGTTTTATGAACTCAGATTTTTCCGATTAAGAATATGTTTGGACATGACATGAGACCATTAACGTGAATCCCGGTAATCGATTTATGAAAAAACGGGACATATTAATATTCTGTGTTTATTTGTAATAATATAATACAGTATGTGAAATTACACATGCATGTGTACGAGTATATATAGTGTTGGACAAAATTAAAGCACACAATATTGCCAGTTGTTATATTGTTGATTATCTTATATTAAACTTCGCTTAATAACTATGATATAGTAAAATAATCTATATCTACATGTATATATCTGTGGCAATAAGACAGAGTAACTTAAGTCGACATGAGCAGTTTTTCAGATTTTCAATTAGGATTAATCTACAGTTTGAGAACAACTATTCTATCTCACCCCCACTATTAAAAAAGTGTTCCGTTGAAGAAATATCGTAAGTTTCCTAAACACTTATGTTTTAACAAATATGCGGTGCTTTTAACAAAGCAGTTTATGTTAAGCAGTTTTCTTATGTTACATTATTTCAAATTTTTAGTTTTAACAGAAAAGCTTATGTCGTTTTAAGTAGACTGAATTTCTAATATTTTTGGTTTGTTTTGCTTTTTTAAAAAAATCTTATCTTCACTTAAGATGTTTTGTTAAATTCTTTATTTGATTTCATGGGCACTTATGTTAACATAAGTTGTTCTATCAAAATTAAGACAATTTTATTTACAGAATTTTAGTATGACAGAAAAACTTAAGTGAACATAAGCTATTCTCTTGAAACACAGTATTTAAATACCCGTTACCTATGTCAACATAAGTTAGTTTTGTTGGATGCATACCAGTTTGCTCTATTCACTTAAGAGGAAAAGTTGTGTTCTTCAGTCTAAGCGAAAAGAGTTTCTTATTCAAAGTTTTTCACGGTGAAGTGTGTTGCTTATGCATATTGCTCTTTCAAAAAGTGTGCTAAGTTTTCTACATTATATTACTTACCTAGTCTTAGAAATGGAACGTGCAAGAAAAATGCTGTCTATGGCATTAAAAAAGCAATTCGATAGAAATTTGGAACGGTCTATACCTACGGGCAATGAAAACAAATTAGATAACTCAGCTGGTAAGGTTTTAAATAAAATAGGAAATGAAACCATATATTTCTTAGGCACAAATAATAAAGCGCACGACATATCGGTTAATCAAGATTTCCAGAACGCAAAAGAAAACGAAGGTAATGCTGGCGACACCCAAAATACTAGTTTTGATATGGAGGCAGAAGGAGAAATTCAAAAGATTTTGATAACGATGATTCACTTGGCAATCCTAATTTTATCCCGTCTGATCCATCGGAAATTTCCTTCGATACAAGAAATGCTGGGAGCCAAATGGAACAAAATCTTTTGTTTGGAGATTGCGGTTCATTACGTTCTGAAAACGATGAAGAAAATACCGAAAAAACAGCCAAACAAACAAAGAAGATGCAAAAAGAAAAAAGAAACTCTAGCAAAAATTATATACATATCTACAACTGGAACGGTGGTAAGAGAACAAACTGTACGAAGATTGGATCATCGTCGCAACAAATGTGGAGATAAAATAACGTTTGAAAATCAACAGCTTATTTTTAAATCGTACTGGGAGCTTGGATTTTATGAGTTGAGACAAGCTTTTGTTGCTGGTTTGATTTTGGTTGGCAATACCAAATTTTTAAGAAAAGAAAAGAGCCTTACCAATCCGAGAAAAAGGAAATACACCAACAAATATTTCTTGGAGATATGAGGAGGAAGGGTTTCTATTTGTGAAAAGTCACCTCCTTAACCGCCAGAATGCGCTGCTACTGCAAAAAATGTTATGCCTTGTGCCTTGAAGTCCATTCAAATTTTGGCAGATATGCCAAATTTCAGTGCGATACTGTCTTAAGTTTTGTTTTGACAGCTGATTGTTGTTGACGTGTTTGGCATCATGTTGAGTATGGACAAAAACGATTTTCGTTCTCTCATAAAACATTATTTTTTGAGAGGCAAAACGGCAAAGGAAACACATGAAAACTTGGATAAATATTATGGGGCTAATGCTCCCTCAGATTACACCGTCAAATATTGGTTTAGAGAGTTTTGTGGTGGCCGCAACTCCACTACCGATCAAGTCCGCAGCGGCATGTCAAGAAATACATGGTGTTGGCTGACCGGAAAGTGAAGGTGCGCCAGCTAGCAGATACCACAAAGATTAGTACTGAGAGCACACGCCATATTTTGGGCAATATTCTGGATATGAAAAAGTTATCCTGCCGCTGGGTGCCGCGCATGCTCACTCTTGACCAAAAACACGAACGCGAGAGCACTTCGAAAGAGTGTTTGGACTTGCTGATGCGGAATTTGGCGGATTTTTGGCGTCGATTGTAACTGGATTTGGATCCCTCGGACTATTATCTCTTCCCAAACCTCAAAAGATGGCTCATCAATAAAAAATTTAGCTCACGCGAGGAAGTCATCGACGCCACGGAGGAGTATTTTGCAGACCTTCCGGAAAATTACTTTTCGGACGGGAGCAACAAGTTGGAAAATCGCTGGAATAAGTGTATGAAATAAATCTAAAAGGGGACTATATTGAATAATATAAAAAAACATTTATAAAAAAATTTTTTTAATTCCCAAGGAGGTCACTTTTCACTCCATCTAGTAAGCTAATCTGCCTTATTGCCACAGATATATAAACACCGAATTTTATGATTTTTTTTTTGCTGGAAAGGTATTCTTTTGTAGCAGGTTTGTATGTAAAAAAAAAAAGCAAAACCTTTCCAATGAAAAAATCTTCGAAATCGGGATTGCAAAACTGGAGATAAAAATCGATACACGGCAAGCAGGTCCGTTGAGCCAACGAAGTGAAAGTAAGTGAACAAAGATCAAACATCTTTTCTCCGTTTCTACCATTCACACCGCATTCGAGTGTATGTTTGCACACATTGGTATAGCCAGCATTTCTGCTATGCGCGTGTTGGATACAATTTAAGTGATTTTTCTTTTATGTAAATCTAAATCCAGTGCTATAATTAGCGTTTTGTGGTTTTTTGGAGAACATCACTTCACATATTTGTGAAACATTTTGTTCAAATATTTGAAGTGAATTTTGTCCGTGTCAATTAGTTAAAAATGGGCATGATATCATTCATGCTGCGTCTAAACTGGTTTCTGATATCCAATGGAACAAAAGCAAGAAACAGTGCACTGGTGCCTGCCTGATTGACTTGGAAAAAGCCTTCGATACCGTATGGTTAGAGGGACTCTTTTTCAAGCTGGACAGGTTGGGCATTAGTAAACCACTTCTGTATATTCTTTTTGATATGCTCTCCAGTAGACAGTTCATCGTGAAGAATGGCGATGTGACCTCTGCTGGAACATTTAACATTAAAAACGGTCTGCAACAAGGTGCGGTAAATTCGCCGATCCTATTCAACATTTACACAAGTGATCTGATAGGTTCACTTCACCATGCCATAGCGTACGCAGACGACTTAATCGCGTACAGATCAGGTCCAAAAATTGAGGTCATTAACATACTTTTGCAACGTGACTTCGACAAAATTAAACGATATTGCGATGACTGGAAGTTGAAAATCAACTTTCAGAAATCGGAAACCATTCTGTTTAGGACGCCTTTGTCTGGGGCCTCTAGGGATACCAGAAAGAATTGGCGAAAGTTCTCTATCGTCGGACAACATGGACAGCCACTTGCTTGTCGAAATGTAGTCAGATACCTTGGAATCTGGCTAGACCAATATCTGTATTTTAACAAACATATAGATGTTGCTCTGGCCAGAGCTAGAGGTGCTTTTGCCCTTACAAGGAGACTGTTTTACAACAGCCAACTCGATACGAGGGTGAAGGTGATCTGCTACATGGCCCTTATCAGGCCCATGCTTGTATTTGGATGTCCTGTGTGGTTCAACGTGAGAGCAAGTTTGTTGGAAAAGATTCGGGTGTTTGAGAGGGCTTGCCTTAGGGCTTGTCTTCGGTTATACAGAACACCAGAGTCTGAGTACATAAAATTCTATCGCAATGAGGTCTTGTACAATAGGGCGAACCTAATAAGAGTGGACAATTTTGTTATTAAGTTGACTCGAAGGCACATTGCAAGAGCAGTGACATCGTCGAACAACCTGATCTCTGGGGCTTACTACCCTAATTATATGTATCATGAGAGAGTTCGCTTTGACGGCTATGTTCCTCCAGAAGCGTTCCTCTACCTTGATAGCAAAGGTCTGATCCAGGACAGATTGGCTGTGCCGCTAATCTTCCACGTTGCTCGAACAGCTGCGGACAGGCGACTCAACTACGACAGAGACGTCGCACACGGCAGTGTGGAGCGTCTCCGGTTCAGTAGGGCGGTAGGGAGTCGCGACATGAGGGATGTTGCTCGGCAGCACCAACAATTTTGGTAGCTAGTTGAAGGTAGGGAGAGTTCGTCGTCGAATTCCTCAAGTAATAGGTAGCTTCATGTGAAGCAAAGTGGGCCAGCCTAATTTTGTTTTTAGCCATGGCCGGCTTACATAGTTTTAAGTAGATTTAAGTTAGATTTTAAAAAAAAATATATATAAAAAGTAAAAAAAAAAAAAATAAATAAAAATAAAAAATGACAAAAAAAAAATAAATTTATATATATATATATGTACATATATGTATATATTAAGTATATACCTATTATGTATATATATGTATATATATATATATATATATATATATATATATATATATATATGTGTGTGTACGTATTAGATGTAAGTGAGTTAAGATTTGTTTTTGGGTAGTCTGTAAGTTTTTAGTTTTAGGTTTTTATAATTAATTAATATGTCCATATACTAAGTTTTTCTTAAAATCTATTTTCTTAGTTTAAGTTGTAATATATATATAAAATTAAATATAGAATGTAATGTACGTCGAAAGACTTAGTTTAAGTGTTAGGTTTAACTTAGAGTGCCCGCATGGGGCCATTAAGATACTATAAGATTACTTGTAAGTTATTTAAGCTAATTTTTAAGCGTTTTTTGTTTAGCATGTAAGAGTAAATTAAGATATAAAATAAAAATGCATATAAATTGAATTGAATTGAATTAGTTAAAAATGGACTATTTAGGCGACAATGACAAGGTAATGTAAAGCCGATGAAAACCGATGTTCCAATTGAAGAAATCTATTGCTCAGTCGGTCTCTCATTTGAAAGTGGTGAACAACAATCCGCAAGTGTGGCTTTGGAAGCATTAGAATCGCCGTCTCACAACGATACAACTGACAATGAAACAAAAAAGTGTAATATTGTAGTAGAATAATATTGTAGTAGGTAATACTGCTAAAGATATATTGTAATTGTAAGTGTAAGAGAGTCTGCCGGTAGGTTTAGTGCTAAGCAAACCCTCGTGAGATACGGACGATACAAAATAAAGCTAAATACATAAGCGTTGTTTTATTATCACTGCGCTCATAAATTACACGCATAAAATATCATCGTTATACCGCAACGATACAACCGGCAAAGATTTTGGTTTGTAATTCATTTGCATGTTATTGTCATTTTTTGGATACTTTATTCTTTTTTGTATATTTGACAGATTAGGATAAAGAACCACTTGAAGTTAGTGATATCTCATTCGGTAACATAATTTGGAACGTTTTATCGACTAAATCGAAATATATACATTTTATTTACACTTACATTTCAGATTTATACGATGAGGACGAAAGGCTTTCTCAAATGCACGGTTCATCGAAAAATGCATCGGCAAGCGCATCGCATGTATCTCCGAATTTATCGCTAAGCACTTCCCAGGCATCAGGCCAATCGGCTGCTTTAAAAAGGAAATCACACCTGAAATGCATGATAAAGCGTTGATTTTAATCGAGGACATGTGTTTAATTATCGCAAACATAACATTGACAAAATTGGGTATGATTGCACCTGATCGCGCTGTGCAGGATATTTTTTATCAGGAAATGCTACGCGAAAGGCAATACGATTGCAACGAATTAAGAATGTTCGTGCAGACTAATTCTCCGAAAAAATGACCAACAGAAACATGTCTACGATACTGTTATGCAAGTTGTGAGCAATGAGAGCGGCGGTTTATATTTTTTGAACACATCAGGAGGTACGGGAAAAACATTTTTGCTCTCATTGATTTCGGCATCCATAGGATCTGAGAGTAAAATAGCGTTGGCACTGGACTCTTCTGGAATTGAAGCCACGTTATTAGATGGCTATCGTATAACGCACTCTGCACTTAAATTACCTTTAAACATGCAGGTTAATGAAATGCCTACATGTAATATTTCTAAAACGTTGTCAATGGCCAAAGTCTTGCAACAGTGCAAGATTATCGTATGGATTGACTGTACAATGGCACACAAAACGTCACTTGAAGCTTTAGATCGAACCTTGAAAGATTTGCGAGCTAGCTAAGAAATATCCGGCGGCACCATGATGTTGTTGGCGAGTGACATCATACAAACTTTGTCAATCATACCCCGTTCCACTGCTGCGGATGAACTCAATGCCTGCCTTAAATATTCTCCTTTGTGGGGATACATTAAAACACTTACACTCACTATAAATGTCCATGTACAGTTACGAAACGATCCATCTGCGGCAGAATTTTTGAAGCAGCTGTTGGATATTAGGAGTGGAAAAATGGCATTTGAGAGTTCAAATGGCCTAATAACAATTAATTTCTATTGTATAAGGAATTCAAAGAAAGAATTGGTTCCAAGTGTGTTTCCAAGTATAGTGGAGAACTATAAAAATCATACTTGGTTAAGTGAAAGAGCTAGGTATATTGGCTGGCATAAATAAAGATGTCACTGAAATTATTGCATCTATTTTGGAAGAAATAGATGGACAATTTTTTGCCTACAAATCAGTTCACACTATAATAAATGAGGATGACGTAGTGAATTAACCGACGGAATTTTTGAATTTGCTTGATTTACCGGGACTACCACCTCATTCTATAGCGCTAAAAGTTGTAGCCACGATTATAATGCTGCGTAACGTTAATCAACCAAAACTTTGCAATAATAGGAGACTTGCTGTAAAAAAGTTAATGAACAATCTGATTGAAGCTACGATTCTGAGTTGCAAATATAAAGGATAAGACGCTATAATTACCATAATTCCACCTGATTTGCCATTTGATCTGAAACGTCTTCAATTGCCTATTCGCCTTACTTTTGCCATCACTATAAATAAAGCTTAACGTCAGTCTTTGAAAATTTGCGGTATAGATTTAGAACATCCGGTGTTTTCTCATGCTCAACTGTATGTTGGGTGTTCTAGAGTAGGGAAACCAACCGCACTTTTTATTTATTTAAAAGATGGAAAAACCAAAAATGTTGTTTATGAGAAAGTATTAGAATAAAATGTAAAATGTTTTAAAAACGAATTTTATTCAAAGTTTTCTTTCTGCTCTCTTAAGTTTGAGCATTTCTCAAGCCTGACGAATTGAAAGAATTTTACGCTTCTAAACTAAACTGCATTTTTTTTAAAGGCAATATCCCCTCGAAAAGTAGGCATGGATTTGCTAGATAGTACCTATTCAAAAAACAACTATCGATTAGAATAAGCATAACAAAATAAACGAATTTTATTGATTAAATTCAACAAAATATAACAAACAAACGAAATCCTTTGAAAAAATACGCTACAAAACTAAAGTACATGATTAAAATCCACTATTTTGTAACCGAAAGATTAATATTTTGCGGTGAATTATTTAAAACTACTGCACACCTTCGAGGATTGATTCAATTAAATTGTTTAAAATGCCATCTGGGACGCTGTGATAGTGAGTTTTGACTTGGGCAAGAAAGGAGTCCTTATTTTGACAACTCCCACAATCAATTAGCCGATTTACAATTTCCCATACATTTCTACGGTATTGAAATATGTCGATCGGGCTGGCTAAATTAGCATTTTAACGGTGTTAGGCGCAAGCCGCTCTTTTATGAATTTACCGGTGTGCTTTGGACCGTCGCACTGTCCCGCTCAAACCTGTTTCGCTAGTTTTCCAAATTCAATCGTGGTCGTCGTTAGCTCCAGCTTGTGAAGCTTGTCCAAAACAGCTTATTGTGCCAGAAAACATCATACAGTGCGGGAACTTAGTATCTGAATAGATTACAGAGCGAGTTCGTCTTCGGGTAATGAATCGCCTTAAGCCCACAATACAAGTGTCGGTTGATAAGCTTGCGACCATTTCAAGGTGTACGAAAATCATTGTACGAGGGCGGGTCAATAAGTCCGTGAATTTCTGACCTCTTTACTGAAACAGCAACACTGCTCCTCTCAACAGGCATCTGTCAGTTGAATCCTGTCAAAATTTAAACTTGCTGCGTCAGTTAGTTTGTGTTTGACAGCTATTTTTATCAGACTACTCACTAATTTGAGGAGAAAATGGGAAAAAGTGAATTTCGTGTGCTTATTAAGCATTATTTCTTGCGAAAAAAAACCATTACCGAGACCAAGGCTAAGCTTGATAAATACTATGGGGACTCTGCACCATCGATTTCAATGGTAAAAAAGTGGTTTACTGAATTTCGTTGTGGCCGTACAAGCACTGAAGATGCCGAATGTCCTGGACGCCCAGTTGAGGTCTCTACACCCGAAACAATCGAAAAAATTCACGATATGGTGTTGGCCGACCGAAGATTGAAAGTGCGAGAGATTGTGGAAGCCGTAGGGATCTCGCATGGCTCAGTGGTTTCAATTTTGAATGATCACTTGGGCATGAGAAAGCTTTCCGCAAGATGGGTGCCGCGTTTGCTCACAGTCGACCACAAACGCAATCGTGTAACAACTTCACAGGAAGGTTTGGCGTTGTTTAATCGCAATATGGAGGAGTTTTTGCGCCGTTTTGTAACCGTGGACGAAACATGGATCCATCACAACACACCAGAGAACAAACAACAGTCAAAACAGTGGGTTTCTAAGGGTGAATCGGCGCCAAAGAAGGCCAAGGTGGGTTTGTCAGCCAATAAAGTTATGGCGACTGTTTTTTGGGATGCACGCGGGATAATCCACATTGACTACCTTCAAAAGGGAAGAACAATCAATGGGGAATATTATGCCAACTTATTGGACCGATTCAATGACGATTTGAAAAGAAAAACGACCTCATTTGGCCAAGAAAAAAGTTCTTTTCCACCAAGACAATGCAAGGGTGCACACATGTGCAGTTGCCATGGCAAAAATCAATGAATTGGGCTATGAATTGCTCCCTCATCCACCCTATTCTAGAGATTTGGCTCTGAGCGACTACTTCTTGTTCCCAAACCTGAAGAAATGTCTTGGTGGAAAAAGATTTGACTCCAATGATGAAGTCATCTCGCAAACAAAGGCCTATTTTGAGGACCTCGACAAATCATTTTTTTTTTGAAGGGATAAAAAAATTGGAGAAGCGTTGGACAAAGTGTATAGAGCTCAAGGGAGACTACGTTGAAAAATAAAATAATTTTTTTTATCAAAAAATCCAAAAGTCACGGATTTATTGACCCGCCCTCGTACAACGATAATTTGGAAAATGATTCCTGGGTATATTCTAAGAAAAAAATCGTTCTACAATAAGGATCTATCGCCAATGTTGACAGCATTTATCGAAAATTTAAGAAAAGGCTTACTTTAGTGTACCCTGACCAATGTTAATGCTAATGGTAGAAGCTTCATTTAGGACCTTATTTTTAGAAGAAGTCTTTGTTACGGTGTTTCAATAAATATCGTATATACATGTATATATATACATATCTAAAACGTTTTACTATTTTTTTCTTATGAAAGAACTAATAAGAAAGAAAAATCATCATCATGTTTGCACAAAAACCTATAGATTTTATGACACTTGGGAAAATATGCAACAGGTAAAAAAAAGGAATTTATGATTTTTTAACACCGTTCCTAACAAAAGTTGACAATACTCGTAAAAGAGATTTTCCAAGTATTACTAATTTTCTAATATTTTTTTAAAATACCATAGCTATTAAAGAGTTATAAAGCGTGATCGTTTATTTGACTACCTTTCCAAACTCTCATTTCCTGCCCCTGTTTATTAAAAGAAAATTTACCAAACAAAAATGGTATAAAAGATTAGAAAAAAAATAATTCAGTTTAATTTTTTACGCTAAGTTTACAGTTGCTTAGAAACCTTATTTGAAATGTCTGCATTTACAAACCAGAATGTGCAGACATTATTTACGTTTATGGGCTGTGCAATGGAAGTTCAACTAGTGCGCGACAAATACTATGAACTTTATCCTAACCGACGATGTCCTAGAGAAGGAGTATTTGGAAATATGTACGTATCGCAGACTTCGAGAAACGGGGTAAGTTCCAAATGCACGACCCAATACGGGAGCTTCACACGTAAGAAGGATTTCGGCTGATGAAAGAATAAAATTTCTAATGTACTGCATGGAGAAAATCTTTATTCATGCCACCATACACCTGTCCAGGAACTGCTTCCCAATGATTTGGAAAGAGACTTGAGTTTTCTAACTTGTTGCTGGAGCGGAGCTTGGAGAACAACGTAGTTGTTAGCAGAATTCTTTGGACGGACAAATATCACTTTACAAGAATTGGGATTACAAATTTTCATAATCTTAACACGTGGGCTGCGGAGAATCCACATACATACAAGGTGACCTAAATCATTTCAACACAAATTCAGCGTCAGTATATGGGCAGGTAAAAACTTAATCGGCCGCTAGGCTGAATCCTACAAACTATCTGGAGTTTTTGCGAAATGATTTATCAGAACTACTAGATGGAGTGAAAAGTGACCTCCTTGGGAATTAAAATTTTTTTTTATATTATTCAATATAGTCCTCTTTTAGTTTGATACGTTAATTCCAGCGAATATCCAACTTCTTGATCCCGTCCGAAAAGTAATTTTCCGGAAGATCTGCAAAATACTCCTCCGTGGCGTCGATGACTTCCTCGCGTGAGCTAAATTTTTTATTGATGAGCCATCTTTTGAGGTTTGGGAAGAGATAATAGTCCGAGGGATCCAAATCCAGTTACCAATCGACGCCAAAAGTCCGCCCGATTCCGCATCAGCAGGTCCAAACACTCTTTCGAAGTGCTCTCGCGTTCGTGTTTTTGGTAAAGAGTGAGCATGCGCGGCACCCAGCGGCAGGATAACTTTTTCATATCCAGAATATTGCTCAAAATATGGCGTGTGCGCTCAGTACTAATCTTTGTGGTATCTGCTAGCTGGCGCACCTTCACTTTCCGGTCAGCCAACACCATTTCATGTATTTTTTGACATTGTCCTCTGTAACCGCATCAGAGGGCCTGCCGCTGCGGACTTGATCGGTAGTGGAGGTGTGCCCACCACGAAACAAATATTTGACGGTGTAATCTGAGGGAGCATTAGTCCCATAATATTTATCCAACTTTTCATGTGTTTCCTTTGCCGTTTTGCCTCTCAAAAAATAATGTTTTATGAGAGAACGAAAATCGTTTTTGTCCATACTCAACATGATGCCAAACACGTCAATAGCAATCAGCTGTCAAAACAAAACTAAAGACATTATCGCACTGAAATTTGGGATGTCTGCATAAATATGAACGGACTTCAGGGCACCATAACCTTTTTTGCAGTAGTAGCGCATTCTGACGGTCAAGGAGGTCACTTTTCACTACATCTAGTATTTGAGGACATTTCACTGATTCAATCAGCTTCATCGCATTTTCAACAAGACGGTGCTCCAGCACACTACGGTCATGATGTTAAGAATTGACTAGATGAAGAGTACGGTAACTGTTGGGTAGGAAAAAATGGACCAGTTCAGTGGCCTGCAAGATCTCCTGACCTTACAGCATTGGATTTTTTTTTAATGGAGAAAAATGAAAGAACTTATTTATTCAACCGAAATAGCAACTTTAATTGAATTGGAAGAGCGTATTCTCGAAGCGTCATCAAAAGTGAGGCAGCAGTTAGCATCAATAAACATTCGCATTGAAATTTAAAAAACGGGCTCTAGCATGCATACATACAAAACCAAGGAGGACACTCTGAGCACCTGTAACAACTGTTTTAGTGCACAGATAAAAAAAAATCACCTAAGACCACACAAAGGCTATGACTGCCTTTGGAGCTTAAAGAAAGAAAACCTTTTTTTTTATAAATTTTGCCTGTTGCCTGTTTTCCCAAGTATCATAAAATCTATGGTTTTTTGTGGAAACTTGATTATGATTTTTTTTATTATAGTTACTTTCATAAGCAGGAAATTGTAAAACGTTATGTATTTTCTGGAGAAAAGTGACTCCAAAACCAAAAATTAGCATGGCAAGCTAAATAGAACAGGCTTTAAAATTGGATATCTAAAGACTCAAACAAGATATTAACTTTATTTAAACGACGTTATAAAAGCTTATATTTCTTCTAAAAAGAAATTTCTACACGAAGGTTCCACCATTAGGACTAACAGAGCAATTTCCTTTAACATGGGTCAGGATACACCAAAGTAAACTTTTTCTTAAATCCTCGATAAATGATGTCAACATGGGAGATATACCCTTACTGTAGAATGAATTTTTTCTTAGAATATGCCCAGGAATCATTTCGTAAATTATCGCTGATGAATTAGGGGACACCCTGTATATCACTTACTAATTTCTGTTTCATTTGTTGAGCCATATAAGTGGTAAAGCGGATTAGCAAAGTCAATACCGTTACAATTAATTGTCCTAGAAAATGTTAATCGTTCGACTGACAGAGGTCCAAATGGTTGAATTGCTGCATTTACCCATAACTCCTTGCATACGATGCATCGTTTTGTACACTTTTCCACCAACTGACATCCTTTTGGGATCCAGAAGCGTTCCCTTAATTATAATCGGATAAGATTTACATCTCCATGCAAGTCCCGAAAGGGAAATAGTTAAAAGATCTTTGAGGATTTAGATAAGGTGCTACCCTCCTGCAAAACACAAATTTCATTAAAAAATGAGTCGTATGTACCTGATCCAAAAGGCTTCTACAACGATGCGAGCGCTATTCATGGATAAAGGCTAGGTGTTTGAATTTCGATCTATTAATTGTTCTTCAATTGGTGATGCCGTTTATATGGGAATTTAATGAGAGTAGCATACGCTGCCGTTCCCATTCTACAGCCGAAGAGCAGGGCCGTGAGTCCGGCAACATGAATATAAACAGCAAAGAGTACTGTTGTCAGCAAAGGAATATATTGAATTAGAAGTAGCAGACAATAGATCATTAATGAAAACTAAAAAGTGTGTCGGAAACAGAACGGAGCCCTGGGTTACACCAGCATTTATTTTTTGGATATCAATATTGAAACCATCTAACACAACTTAAATTGAAAAGTTTCTAATGCGTTGAAGAAGAGATTCACCGATCCTGCATTTTCGTCAAAAGAGCCTGATGCCAAACTCTGTCGGATGCCTTAGAAATTTCAAGTGCAACTATCTTGCAATTATTGATTCATGCCTTGGTTCCACTTTTCGGTGAGATATACCATTAAACCACCAGTGGACCTGTTCCTACGAAAACCGTTTTGACTTTTCGTGTTTCGAGATATTATTTGATTGCAAATCGTTTGATACGCGATTGACCACATAGAATTCAGAGAATACTATTCGACGAGGAACAGGAAGTCAGGAATAAGAATATAAAAACTTACAGAACTGACTTATCTAGAGCATTTTTCGCGAAAACACCCCTTCGGGTAGGGGTTAGAATATACCCGAGGTATGCATGCCTGTCGTAAGAGGCGACTAAAATGCACCCTCCGTATACCGAGCGCGAAGTGTATACTAATTATGCAATGAGTAAAACAAATGGAATTATTACCCCAGGTGGCAGACCAGCTATGCTGGAAAATCCACCCTCTACGGAGGTCGGCTCGATGGATTCTGGGGCGAGCCAATTATTGCATCTTATCAACCCGTTCGGAAAAAGTTCACGGGTTTCGAGATCTCCACCACCTAGATCTCCAAAACAAGAAGATAACAAAAGAAGTCCAACGACACCAAAAACGTCGTCTTGCGAAGAATGGACCTCAGCGAAAATAAATAGCCTGAAAGACGAAAATACCGAACTTCGTACTAGGCTAACCAAAATGGAAGCGACATGCGAAGATCTTAAAAAAGAACTGGAAAAACTGAAAACCAAGGAAAAGTCAAACAGCGACGTTATGTCTATTGAATCTGTCAAAAATATCTACGAAACAGATGAAGAAGAGCTAGGTCGAGAAACCGACTGGATCTTGAAAAACGTCCCGGAAAAAAGCGTAAAGCTGCGTCTTCTCCCAAAATCGTCTCTCAACGTGAAGCAAAGGGAGATGAATCGAAGAAAAATGTCAACAATAACATGAGTCCTGAAAAAATCAAAGCGGAAAAACAACGAACACCCCCGCCAATCAATGTCACTGGAGTTTCAGATTACAAGAAACTCCAAAACATATTGATGACCCTGCCGAGATCGGACTATATAGTAACATCGCGCAATAATAATGTATGGAAAGTCAACGTCAAGGACGCTGACAACTATCGCATTCTTTCTCGCAAGTTAAGCGTCGAAAAAATCCAATGGTTCACATACGACAACAAGTGCGAAAGACCTATTCGTGTCGTCGCCAGAGGACTGCATCCGTCTTGCCCAAAAGAAGATATCGTAAGTGATTTAAAAAACAAGGGTTTTAAAATCATTGATGTCGTCAACATCGAAAAGCGAGAGAAACAAAAAATTGAAGGAAAGGATATGACAGTTAAACGTAGCCTTCCCCTCTTTATGCTAACCTTTGAGAACACTGAACATACCCAAAAAATGTACGATATTAAGTCAATCCTCAACATTATTGTTAAAATTGAGCCTCGACGCAAAAACTCGAAACTGATCCCGCAGTGTAAGCGATGCCAGGAATTTAACCATACGCAAGCTTACTGCCAAAAAGAGCCTCGGTGCGTAAAATGCGCAGGTAAACACCTGTCCAAAGAATGCAACGTAAGCAAACAAACCCCTCCGACTTGTGTCAACTGCAGGGGTAAACACGTAGCAAATTTCCGTGGCTGTGAAGTAGCAAAGGAGTTGCAAAACAGACGTGACAAGTTGTTTAAGCCACAAAAAGAGAATCCCAAAACTAAAGAAAAAACATCGGGATCTGCTCAAAATATCGTTAAAAACGCCAAGGCGAAAGTGATTGATTCCAGTGTTGAAAAGAAAGCATCGGAAAAACTTACATACGCTGAAGCTACCAAGCTAAAGGCAAAAGATTCCGGAGATCCTGCTTCCCAAGTATTTTCCGTTATTCTCGCGCAGCTTGAGCAGCAAAACAAAATCAATGAACTTATTTCAGATAAGCTAAAGAAGTTTGAAAATAGGTTCAATAAAAAACGTCCTTCGCCTAAAAAATGAAAAGGGAAAAATTAAACGTACTCACCTGGAATGCAAACGGAATCTTAGAAAAACTTTATGAACTTGAGTTATTCCTAAGGAAAAACGACATTGACGTTTGTTTGGTTTCCGAAACCCACTTGAAAAATGGGTCATCTGCAAAAATTAGAGGTTTTAAAGATTACTACGCGTATCACCCTTCGGGAAACGCGAGAGGCGGATCCTCTGTATACATTAAAGAGTCTCTTGAGCACAACGAAGATATAAAAGTAGAGCTCGAGTCTGTACAACTAATTGCGGTGCGCGTAAAATTGGTACGGAACTCCTTTACTATTTCAGCCATCTACTGTCCTCCACGATTTACGCCTTCAAAACATATATTTAAAAATATATTCAATTCTCTTGGATCGGCTTTTATGATTGGCGGTGATTTCAATGCCAAACACACTTTTTGGGGATCAAGATGTGTCTCCCAAAAGGGTAAAATACTCTATAAAGCATGTATGGAACACAATTGTGACTTCTATTCAACGGGCAAGCCGACTTATTGGCCAACAGACACAACGAAAATACCCGATCTTGTCGATTTCTTCGTTGTTAAAGGAATTCGTAACTCGGATATAAACGTTGATGAAAGCTTCGATCTTTCCTCCGATCATTCTCCAGTCATACTGACAATGAACGACACGTTTATTAAAAAACAAGGACCATTAAGACTAACTGGACGAAATACTAATTGGGAAGGATTCAGAAATGAGATTAATAATAACCTAGAACTAGACGTTTCACTTAAAGCAGCACTTGAACTCGAAATCGAAGTGGATTCTTTCGTTGAAATAGTCCAATGTGCTGCGTGGAACAATACACCTTGTCAATGAAAAAACACGGCTAAACGTAACTTAAACTACCCGCCTGAGATAAAAGATATGATAAGAGAAAAAAGAAAAGCTCGCAAAAGATGGCAAACAACTCGAGCGCCGCAGGATAAAACACGCTTAAACAGGCTCTGTAATCTGCTCAAGGAGACTCTTAAAAGTTACAGAAATTCCGAAGTAAATACATATGTTCAAAACCTGACGGCAGGAAAAGAAACAAATTACTCGCTTTGGAAAGCTTTAAAATGCTTAAAAAGGCCCGAAATCCCCGCGCCACCAACCAAGGTCGGCAATAACGAATGGGCTAAGGGGAATAAGGAAAAAGCGGAGGTTTTTGCCGACTATCTTGAAGAAATTTTCAAGCCCTCCGACGGCCCGACACTGGCACCCGGCACCTGTTCTTTAGAAATAGCATATAGTAATTTTGTAATGACAAATGCAACTCTTGCTGAAATCAAAACTGTAATAAGGAAATTAAAACCAAAGAAGGCTCCGGGGTATGACCTTATTACCGGAGAAGTTCTGAAAATGCTACCTCAAAAAGCACTTATAAAGCTCTTACACATTATTAACGCGGCTCTGAGGCTTGAATACGTGCCAAGCCAGTGGAAAGTTGCAGAAGTCATTATGGTACTAAAACCAGGAAAACCTCCAAACTATAAAAAATCATACAGACCCATTTCTCTTCTACCGATCCTGTCGAAAATCTTTGAGAGGATTTTGCTAAAACGTCTTCTCCCAATTATCGAAAACCAAAATCTTATTCCCAGCCATCAATTTGGATTTCGGACTAAGCATTCAACAATTGATCAGGTGCATAGAATTACTGATGTAATTGAAAGATCCCTGGAAGAAAAAAAGATTTGTTCGAGCGTATTTCTTGACGTCTCACAAGCTTTTGACAAAGTATGGCATGAAGGTTTGAAGTTCAAACTGCGACGAATTTTGCCATTAAAGCTTTATAATATATTGACAAGCTATTTTGAAAATAGAATTTTTCGCGTTCGATACGGAAATGATGTTTCGAAATTTAAAGATATCCTAGCCGGAGTACCGCAGGGAAGCGTACTGGGCCCACTTTTGTACCTTTTATATACAAGGGATATACCACACGTCGAGGATACTGTTCTCGCTACTTTTGCTGACGACACCGCTATCTTAGCGGTTGGAGAATCAATAGAAGACTCAACGGCGAAACTTCAGACTGCTTTAAATAAAGTCTACGAGTGGACAAAGATCTGGCGAATTACCCTTAATGAGACAAAATCTGTACATGTTGACTTCACCTACAGAAAGATAAATCACTTGCCCATTTCTATAAACTCGGTGTGTATCCCCTTTGCAAACGAGGCTAAGTATTTGGGAATAACACTTGACGCGAAGCTTAAATGGAAAACGCATGTTAGAAAGAAACGAACAGAACTAGAGGCCAAATACAGAGAAATGTACTGGCTACTTGGTAAATATTCCAAGCTAAGCTTAGAAAACAAGCTGCTTCTTTATAAGCAAGTGCTAAAGCCGGTGTGGACCTATGGTATACAACTCTGGGGTTGTACTAAGAAATCAAATGTAAATATAATACAAACTTTTGAAAATAAAGTGCTACGACAATTTGTGCGTGCCCCATGTTTTATAAGAAATAATGACCTGCATCGAGACCTCGGAGTTCCTTTCGTGGAAGATGAAGTCAGGAACTGCGCACGAAAACATAAAGTACGGTTAAGCGGCCATATCAACAATACAGTCCTAGAAGTCTTGGACGAACGAAACATACTACGCCGTCTTCAACGAACTAAACCGTTGGACCTTGCGCGATAAATTGAAACCGCATTAAGAAAGCGGAATATGTAGGGTCTTCCATTGGAAGTGTCCTACCAATCGTGACTAACTTATGAAATAAAAACTGCTTGATAAGTTCTACTTAGTTGCGGTATTAAAATCAACAATGAAGGGAGGTGTTTTTAGTGAGTAAGAATAATCTCACACTACTATGAGCACGCGCTTCTGATCCTCATAGTGTCTGATGGAAGATTTTCACCTGCCCTCGCCGGAAAAAAAAAAAAAAAAAAAAATTTTTCGCGAAAAAACAATGGAGAACATTCTAAATTTATTACTTATTTCCTCTGACCTAATCTTAACGAGCTACCGTGAGCCTCCAAAGAAGAAATTGTGACTTCTTCCGATAGAAGCTGTGGTATTATTACTGCCACCTGAGGACAATTTGCATGGAGCGGATGGCGCTTAAATTTCTTCAATAGAAGATGATGAAGTCTCTTCACTTCTTGAGAGTGATTTATCGTTCCAAAAACAATTACATTTTTTTTTCTGTAGTGTACCGATGCCATACATATGACGCCTGATTTCATACCGGGTTTTGGAGTTGTCTGCCCTCTGTGGGACGGGTTGAGTTTCGATTGAATGAGAACGAGGGGGAGTTGGAGGGCGCTTTGGAGTGTGTGATATTGCTCGGAACTTGTTGACATTGAGCTCAAGGAAACACGTTTGGCACCAAGTAGGTCAATAGTTAGCCACATCATTGACGCCTTTTTTTGCAGAGAGGAATTATGTAAGAATACTTCTAAATCATGGAAAATTTTCCATAGGAGATGGAAAGCTGAAAGAGAGTTGTAAGGGGTTGAGTTAATTAATGTACACATTTTTTCAATAGAATTTTGGGCAAACCATCAGGTTGAGTACAACTTGCTTGTTCTAACGTTATATCAATTGATTCCAACGTTGTTTTCGAAGGTTCTTTGATATGATTGGCGAACGCCTGGCTGAAGAAGTCAGCAAAAAGGTGTGCAATTTCTTGGGGATTGGCAGAGGTTACGTCAGAGAGCTTCAAGGAGGATAGGTACTTATCCGACTTTCTTTTAATGTAGATAAATTGACAAATTCTTTGATGTAGATAAATTGAAAGAAACGTTTGCGATCGGAGGAGAGATCGACAAAGTTCAAAGAATTCGATATATGCAGATTGGTAGCAAAGCAAAAAAAGTTTTCTTTAGAATTTTCTTAGAAAATCGTTCAGACTGAGATAGGCAATTAAAAATATCCGTATAAAAGAATGCAAGAGCATTGTTAATCGTAAGATGAGGGTTGTCATAGAGAAAGCTGAAATTGGCATTATTAAGAAGGTTATTTAGCTTACCGTAGTTTGATCTATGAAAGCTGAAGCCATTGGACTGTTCGTAGGGAACAGTTTTTAGACCAATAACATATGAAAAAGTGAGAGAGATCAGATTGCATCTGAAAAGGTGTATTTATCTGTATCAGTAAAGACAAAATCGAATTGTCTGCCAATGCAGTTGGTGACTCCACTTAATAGATATAGGCCAGAATCGGTAAGGCAGTCAATGACAAAAATGTCTGAGATGGGATTAGTGGCCGTAGAGAAGGTCTGATCAGTCTGAGCCTGTTGAAGTTTTTGCAGGTTAAAATCCCCCAAATGATAGCATTTTTGGGGTCAGTAGGTTTAAATATTCAATCAATTGTTTCTACTGCTAACTGGTATCCATGGATTGGTTAAGAAGAACGGATGTAACAGCAACTGATAATACCTAGGAACTCTGGCGCAGACAAATGCAAAGTATGATGTAGATCATTTTTTTTTTAAATTTTGAATCATAGCGAGAATGTACATACTCGTATATCTACGCCGCCATGTAAATGTTCCTCTTTATCTTGGTTATCGTCGCTGTGTAGGTCAAAGTCTTCAGTAAATAATAAATAGCTGTTATGAATGTCAGGTAATAGATTGCTCTCCTGGGTATTAATGTATACAGTAGAAGTCTTTGTTCGCAGCCCTATTGCGTTTTGATAATAAACATAGAGACATTTGAGAAGAGATTATAGCTATCATGTAAATAATTATTTGGTAGGTTATGGACAATAGTTGTTCCTTAAATTAGATCTAGTTCTTTGTAGTTGCCAAGGACGCTTGGAACTAATATGGGACGCGAATGAGGCGAGATCATTTGTGAGGGCAACAGGTGTGATTTCAAAGTTTTCATGAAAGCGGAGTTGATTGGAAACTATTATATTAATTTTGGTTATTCCGTCGATGCAGATGGAATCGGGCTTGTACATAATATAGATAAACAATAGACGAACATTTTCATAAACTCTGCGGTTTCTTAATCGAGAAACAACGTAGCGGTCATAGTCACTTGAATCGGTTAGATCCGTTGTTAATTTCAAATTACATAGAAGGAAGCATGGGGTCTGAAAACATAGGAGGTGAGGAATTAGTTTTGGGAGTGAGGTGCATCAGATGAAGTTGCTGTAGGTAGAGAGGTTTTAGATATAGGAGATCACAAAGTTGGTTTAAGTCGTTTCGGTTGTAGAGGTTGTTTGAGTTAAAAAATAAAAAAAAAAATAATTTAAGGACACACGGTTGCGGCTTTTAAGTTGGGAAGAAATATGTTTTACCAAAAAGGCAGTTTCCTGACCATTTTGTGGGTTAAGTTTGACGAATATTGGACTGGGTTAGCGGATTTGTGTAGAAAAGAAAGTAAATATCCCCATCTTGAATGTCCAGTTAAAGTTAGAACAAGACGATAGGGTTTCTTTCTTGGATTTATCATGTTTTTTCGATGTTTATTTTTCGCTAAAATCATTTTATCGATATTGGCGCTAATGCCAGATGGGTTGAGAAAAGGCCACACGTATTTCTTCAAAATGCTTAGCTTGAATGAGCTGGACTTTTTGGCATTTAATAGAGATATCTCTTTTAAATTCCGTATGATGACGGCAAACTTGTTGAGAAATACATTTGCCATCCAAGCGGGATCAGCTTTTCGGGAGGCATCTTTAATAATGAAGTCGGAGAGGTCCTTGTTCGGTATCAAATTGGAGCTGTCTAGCTTTTGAAGTTTTTGATTCCCCTCCGCGAGTGCCCAAGGAGCACTACTGTGGGATCAGAAGAAGATGTTGTGACATCTTTCCTTATCTCATTGATTTTATACATTTGATCAATGTGGAGTTGATCGACTCCTGTGTTTTGAAAATAAATTTCAATGTCGGACTGAAGCGATTTTAAAGAGTCATTAAATAATGGTATAACTGAGTCCATTGCGGACCTCATACTAGACTTAACACTTTCGCTTAATGTTGGTAATCGCGAATCAACTGCAAGTTTAAAGCCATTTTTTAGGATCAAGGGACTGATTTAATGTCACGGTTTTTTTAAAACTTTATTAATGTTGGACAAGTGTTTTTGAATCGCCTTTCATTTGTTTTTGCAAAAATTTATAAACAGTTTATTGATATGGCAGACATTTTCCAAACCCTTTTTAGAATCGTCGTACTTGGATAGCTGACTAAGTATTTTTTTATAGCACTGTTCATCATCAATGTAAGAGTGGAAATTGATTCCCTGACACCATTTTGTCGTGAGTGTAATATGTGATAAAGATAGGTTTTTACACTCGTCACCATAAAACGAGGAAAACAAAGGGGGGTGAAACGAATTTCCGCACAAACCATTGCAGGGTATCAAATCAGCAAAGGTATCGCCCACACTTTTTCGAATACCACCGAACTTCGACAATATATTGAAGTTGCATACGTCAGTGAAGGAATATATGTCGGTTAGTAGAAAAACAAAAACAAAAGCAATTAGCTCCAAGAACCCACAAACTGGGGGCAGAGAACCAAAAGTTACAAAATAACGAAAACTTTAAATCGAATTGAAAATTTAATTGGTAAACTGGGAGAGAAGGAGAAAACTCTTCGGATCGGTTTGAATATAGAAATGTATACTCGTAGTATACTCTCTACTAAGTCATCCCATGCTGCCTAAAATAGCTCGACATATAGTCCGCCCACTCCGATAGCGGTTTGATGGTTAGCCAACTACCATATTCTATTGTGAATACTGAGTCGAGGAAACCGTGTGTTACCTATATTCCATGCCTCTACAAAATCGATTATCCTCTTTTTTTCACTGAAACCATACTCTGCATATGACTCGTATTTTTTGTCGAGGAGTTCGTAAAGACATTCTGTGGTAGTATCGTGTTTTTTTCTTTTTCTGTGCAAAGGCAAGCGTATGTCTAATTAATGTTGGAAAACAAATTTTACAAAACTGTAGCCAACTAGATGCTGCTTCCGTTCTCTATATCCATCACTATTCTTCTTGTAGTGATATCTCGTTTGTAGCAGTCTAAGGCTTTCGCTGTTTATTGGGATGTTTGTTCAAGGTCGGAACAAAACATTTTGTTTGAAAATAATATGCGTTTGCGGACCACAATTCTTATGTAACACACCCTACTTTATAAAATCATATCAAATCTCTTGCTAATTTAGATTTTATTCACTCTATTAATTAAAGTAACGTAACTTACTATAAATACTTGATTTTGCCCTTGCTCACCAAGTGTATTTTCTATGATTTGGGTATGCTATGAAACCCCTTTGCATTTTTATAAAATAATAACTTCTCGTCCATTTGGATTTGGACCAGCATCGAAAATGGGAATGAAATATTAATCGAATTAGAGACATTGTTTTCTTTTTCTTTCACTCTTTCACATTGTCATTGAGTATTATTACCTATTCTTATTCTCATTTTGTTTCTTGATCTCCAGTTGATCTGGACCTTACTCTCTTTTCCTAGTTTTTCAGGGTTGTTACCGTATTGTACATATATCCGTCCTTATATAAGGCTCTTCGTTACCTCGCATAAGTTGGGGTTCCACCAACCTGGTGGAACGATAGTACATAGAGTTTAAGAAACAGAACAAACATTGAAAATTAAAGCAATAAGAAAACTTCTTCAGAAATAAGAAAGATATACCATCCGGACAAGCGGATTGATTTATTTTGAAATCATTTTAAATGCTCTTGCGAATTTGCGAATGAGAAATTGAAGTTGTCCCAGTGAATGATGTACGACTTGCCCGAAAAGCTAAAAGCTTTAATGTCATTGTAAGTGAGTGTTTTCTATGGAAGAGGGGACAGAAGTCTTTATGTATTTTACAAACGACCTTTGAGACACTTTAGTATTTTACCACAATCTTCCGTTTTCTTCACATTTGTGATGGACACAGCAGCCATCTGTGGCTTGTTTGTAAGTTATTTCTGTTTTCTATTGTTGTTGGCTTGGACTTGTGTTACGTATGCCACTATGCAGAACACGTCGTATGGTATATGGCAAAATGAATTTTTGAAGCAACACTTAAATACATTCACGTTTCCATAGGCGTTGTGATGACTTATCTTTTATTAACCAAAATCTTACTAATATTTACCTTTGAAGTTGACAGGAGAATGAATTAGGTATAGAATTGTGTATACGAAGGCCGAAAGGCAGAAGATGAGAATGCTGAATGTATTTTTCGTGGAAAGTAAGCTGTATGGATTCAACTTTGATTCTATTCAATGGCGGCGGAATATTAAAAAAGACACTATCTTATTCCTAGAATTTCAGTAGTGACACCCATAAAGAAGGTATTAAGTCCGGTCCAAGAAGTTTTCTTGCGCTGTCGGATGATTTTCTATGAATTTTTTTCTCAGTATAGTCTTTTTTTGCGATTGATTGTTTAAATCTTAGAAACCAAAGGGTCAGCGCCCATAGGTAGTGCCCCATTACAACTAACCGATTTTTCGCTCCGTTCAGTCCATTTAAGCTTTCCTCGTCTTGAAAGAAAGCACTTCCTCCACGTTTTTCGAGACATTCATTCACAATATGGATGGTTGGCATGTTTTCGTGCATGCAGACATGTCCTGATTCCATTTAATCCATCAATAATTGGTAAATGTAAGACGATGTATCCGTCTTCTTACGGCAGAACGAGACGAGATTACGGGTTTTTTTGTAGTTCCTTTTTCATAGCTTACCGGTCCATTGCATACTCGCTTGCTTTTGAGTCTTATCATATCTTCAGTAAGTATGTTATGTCGACAGGTGACATAGAAGGTACCATCATAGGAAACAGTTCGGAACGCACTGACCACTCTTAATGCGCTAAGGTGTTGGTCGCATTTGACTAATCTGTTCAGCACTCGACCATATTTCCGCTGTGTACATGAGTTTAGAACTCGCAGCTTCAGTAAGAGAGAATCTTTGGGCTTCCGATATTAACCAACAGATTTGTAAGTTGAGTGAGTGAATTTTTTGAGTAAAGTACAGTGCATGATCTATTCCTTACAAATGAAATCTTTTTGCCAAACAATAGGTCCAGAACAATACCAATTTGTGCTACATACATACGAGTATATACAAATAAAAATATAAAAAATCAGCAATATGGACCCATGCAAGCAATGCTTCTCCAACCTCCCCGCAGATGGAGACTTTATTACGTGCTACAGACGGGAACGTAAAATGCATTATGGATGCACGACCATCTCCGAAAAAACTTATCGGAAAATGAGGAATGCAAATGCTCAGCCCGTAGAAAGGAACTAATGACACCTTCCATAGCAAAAGTGATACTAACAGAAGTAACTTCAGTACAACCGCAGTCTCAGCGAATGGTAAGTGTGAGCTCTCCTAACACAGCCTAATATCATCCAAATTGTGCAGCATCAACATCATCGGAAAAAACCAAGAGATTAAACACCACATGATTTTGAATAATGAAGCACTATAGAGATTATCGAAGAAAATAAAAGAGCTTAAAAAAAGACCATTAAATATTTCCAATGAAGACTAAAATTACCACGCTCGAACAACAATTACTTAAAAACAATAATGAAATTAAAAATATTCCACCAACATAAAATGAAAACTTTGTGGAGATCGTACAAGCAATAGACCAAAACAATTGGTTGCAAATTAAACACTTCAGACATAACTGATATTTACAGTAAGTCAACATTTCCTTAAAAAATTTTTGAGAAAATACTACATATACTTGCAGCGGACAAACTGCAGAAACAGAAAATGATGCACTTACTTATGAGTACTTACTTAAGGTGGCGCTACAGTCCGGGGTGGACCTAGCCTTAACCAACAAACGTCTCCAGCCAGTTTGGTCTTTAACTAGCTGCCTTAAGTTTCGCACGCTAAGTTGGCTGAGGTCTCCTTCCACTTGCGTGCATCACCTGAGTCGTAGTCCTCCTCTATTGCGCTGTACCTCAGGGACGGATTCTAGGACTTTTCGGACCGGTGCACTGATGTTAATCTGCTCTACATGACCCAGCTATCTCAGTCGTTGGATATTCACTCTTCTGGCTAAGTCGATGTTGCTGTACAGACCGTATAGTTCGTTGTTGTACGATTATCTCCTCCTCCACTCACCGTCTATGCAGACGTGACCGAAAATCAACCGAAGAATTTTTCTTTCGTAGCAGCCAAGAGTACCCTCATTCATTTTTGATAAAGTCCATGCCTCTGCACCATAGACCAGAACTGGAATTATTAAGGACTTATATAGGGTCACTGTGCTAGTTTGGAAGGGTTATTCTTCATTTAATTTCAGCGTTGGTGTCGTTGTCTGAATTGACAGCGGAGCCTAGGTAGACAAAGTCTTTAACTACCTCAAAGTTAAATCTGTAGAGAGTGACGTTCTGTCCGAGACGTCAGTCGCCACTTCAGTCTCAATACTCGCGAAAGCGCCGTTGAAGAGGTGCTTCTTGTGTAGGCGCTTGAGTTTTGCTCTATTCTTTCAAGAATTATGTTAAAAAAATCGCATGACAGCGCATCGCCTTGTCTACATCCTTTTTTGACATCAATGGTTTCGGTGAGTTCGGTGATCCTGATGGAGCAGCATGCGTTCTCCATTGTCATCCTGCACAAGCGGACGAGTGGAGGAGTGCCGAAACCAGACATTGCTTTGTATAGCTTTTTTTTTTGTTAAGAACTGCACACTCTAGAGGGTGTGACTACTCTTGCCGGAGTACGTGTTAAGTTTTTTCGGAAAATTGGATAGAGAGAGAAAGATGTTTGGGCGCAATTGTTATATCGCTCTATGGGTGTCATCCAACATTTAATGAGGAGACTGAATTATTAGTGTAATTTTACTTGATGTTGTATTTAGGCAACCATTCTTTTGACTAGAATTTGTTGTGTGAAAAAAAGTCTTTCGAACACGGCTGGTACTGTACTCCGAACCATCCGACTGGGAAGCCAATATACAACCACTTGAGCCACGACCAACCATAGATGCTGTCATATGCGGCCTTAAAATCAATGATCGTGTGTATCGATTTGGAGCTCATGAGTTTTTTCCAAGATCAGTCGTAATGTGAATATTTGGTAGAAGGTGGATTTCCTGATCTGAAGTCACACTGATTAGTAATAATCAGGTAGTTGGAAAAGGCGCCCACACAGTACGGCAGGATCTTGTAGGCGATGTTGAGAAGACTGATTCCTCCGTAATTTAGTTCGGAGGGTCTCCTTTTTTGAGGATACGACAAACAATGCTGAGGTTTCATTCATCGGGCATATCCGACCATATTTTACAGTTGATTTTGTGTATGCTCCTTACCAAGTCATCATCTGCAGCTGTGAAGAGCTCGGCAGTCAGGCCATCTGCTACAGCAGCTTAGATGTGGCTATCTATAGCCCTATGTCGGATGGGCGGAATAGTTGGTCTACATCATCCAAGTTGGAAGGTTTATTCTGTCTGGCAGCGGTACTTGGTTCGTCATCGCCGTTATACAGTCTACAGGAATGCTCTTTTTAAATCGTCAGTATAAACTGCGGCTCAACTACGATGTTCCCTTGTTAGTCTCTATAGGCTTCGGTTCAAGGTTTGTGTCCGTGGCATGTTTTTTTTTACCTTTTGGTAAAATCTCTCCAACTTCTCATACTACTTCTCGTTCCTCCAGAAAAGCCGGTATTCGTTTCACCTCTTTTACTAGTAGACCTCGTGAGCAGCTGTCGTCCTTATATGCAGCGCAGCTTTGTGTGCATCTTGGTTAACTGCATGTGCTTGCGGCACTCATCGTCAAATCAGGGGTTTCGTTGTGGTATCCGAGTGATGCCCAGTATATCAGAGGCGGCATCTCTGATGGTTTTTCCACGATGTTGGCACTGGTCTTCGATACTTGATGCTGGCGGTATGGGACCTGTCAAGAGATTAAAGAAATTAGTGCGCGCTCATGGGGTTAAGGCGATCTCTGGAGATTGTAGCCATCCGACCTTGAACTTCCTACCAGTATTAGCTTGCCTTATATTCGCTAATAATAAACTTATGCAAACGAATAAACATCTTCTTTGGCAAACGAAGAACAAAGCCAGATAGTGCAGCTGATAGTACGTGTGTCAGCCCACAGCCAAATTACTCATAAAGAAACACCAAACCGTTGAAACCATACACATCACAACTTGTATTGACGTAAATAAAAAGTCCAACTAAGCAATACCATACGCATGCTTGAATTTGAAGTATAAATAAATGTAAAAGTCTCCAAGGAAGTCGATGTTGATACATGGTATCACCGGCATTGAAAGGCAATTTCTACAAAACATGAACTTTTGTTGTATAAGTTGTAATATAAGATCTATTATTATTATTATTATTATTATTACCAAGGGAACGATACAAATTAATTTGTAAGGTCCGGGATTTAACGCCGGGGTACTATGCCCATGTGGCGTTTTTTGTCAACAGCACGCGGAGTACCGCTGATATCGAAAATGTACTCGTATTATGATACGATGGTATACATATTAGTCTTAAATGATGGATTTGAACATGAATTCATGTGAAGGTGTCGCAATATATTTTAAAAAAGATATGAAGTATGAAATAATACCATCAAACCCAATTAACTATGAAGTTATGCATTTAAGAAAAACCCATAAAGGTGAAAAAAAAAATACATTGACGCTATTAATGGGCGACCAAGGCTAAGCGTTAGTAGTTTTATCAAAGAACTAAATGAATTTATCTATTTAGGTAGAGATAATATAATAATAGGCGATATTAACATAAATATACAAAATTAAAATTATTCCCCTGTTTTAAGATATATGGAGGTGATGGCCTCCTAAGGGCTCACAAGTGTTATTAAGCAAATTTCACGTGTTGACTTAACAAGAAACACTTCTACACTCATTGATCAAATATGTATATGTAAGTACAACAAAGCTAAAAATATTTTCAGTAGTCATTGGTAAAGATTTTTCGACCACCATGTAATCTTATATGCAACCAAAGACCCTAGCAATAAAAGAACGACCGTACAAGTTGATGGATTTCATATTCAACAACAAAGAGCGGATGAACTTCCAAAACAAAGAAATTGGCGACATATGCTCACAGGAAATGTTATAATGTGGAAAAACTGTACACGAACTTTGTTGACAAAATGAACAGCATTTACACTGAATCAAGCAAAACAAAAGCAACGAATAAAAATAGAAAACAAAAGCCATGGGTTACCTGTGAATTAATTATCATATATTATGTAAGAAAAGTGACGAGTACTGTAGGAGATGGAGAAAAACTCGAAGGAGTCAAAGTTACTAAATTGAGTACAAAAACTTCCGACATTTTGTCAATAAAAAAATTAGGGATATTAAAGCCAACTTCTACAAACAACAATTTTGAAGCTTTCAGAATGATCCCAGGAAAACGTGAAATATTATTAATGAACTCCTGATAAGAAAGAAAACATCAATGATTGTAGTAATAAGAAATAATTTTACAAACCGTGATGAAAATTTAAGCAGTATTGTGGAGAAGTTGGCAGAACAATTCTCAAACCAAAAGTCAGCAATCAATCACATATGTCACATCGAAACATGAAGCCACGAGAACTTGTAACTTCAGCAGAAATACTGCAAATGTTATGTCGCCTGAGGAATAAGAAGGGTCTTGGGGTGGATAACATCAGAGCAACTAATCTATTAAAAATAAATGCACGTTTTCTTGCTCCAGTCATACAAACTATAATAAATCGAAGTATTTCACAAGCCCATGTTCCGCGAATAAAGAAAATTTCAATTATTCGGCCAATCTGTAAAGCAGGTGCAAAAAACGACACCGAGAATACCGGACAATGTCAATATTGTCAGCTGTTGAAAAGTTTTTGGAGGAAGTTATTGTTAATCGTCTTAATAATTTCGTAATTAGGCACAAAATATTACACCCAAACCGGTATGGTTTTCAGAAAAATAAAAGTACAGGATTATTACTAGGAGAGTTTACCAACACAGTCAATGCAGGCCTTAACAAAAATCATTATGTGCCTGTGATGTTTGTTGACTTTAGAAAAGTGTTAAATACCATAATGCATACAAAGTTGACTCAAACTGTCAATAGAGTAGGTGTAAGAGAAGTGCTGGCAAATTGGATAGAAAACTACCTAACTGATAGAAAGAGTAAAGTATGATAGAAGTGTCTAATGCCATAGCAAAGTCAATTTGAGTGCGTTTGGTGTTCCGCAAGGTTCCATATTAGGTCTGATTTTGCTTGTTTTGTAATGAACTTTAACAATTATTCAAAAAGTGCACAGCCGATGCTTATGCAGTAGTATGGTATATCAAACGCAAAAACTTTTACAAGGCATTGGAAATAATTCAAGAGGAATTGGAAGCGTTGTCACAATGGTGCCATGATCAATGGTTAATTACTAACGCTGCAGAAACGATGGTGATGCACATACGAACCTCACCTAAGCCAAATTAAGATTTCAGTATATAGTATATCACCGAAACGCCCTCTGTCTGTCTTTGTCCAACAACAAAGCAATAGCAGTAGTGAACATAAGAAGTTAGCATCGATTTTTTATATTAAAAAGTATTCAAGTTTCGAAGTATTAAAGCAGGTGTACTACTCCCTGGCAGAATCGGGCATTAAATATGGGATACTGCCACAGGGAAATGCAAATAAAACGCACATGGATACGATATTCAACCTACAGCGTACTTTTTTAAGACCTACGAACTCATCTCTTAAAGATGTGTACGTGATTTTTAGGATGACATCAGGGTTGCATTACGTGGATGACCAAAGATTTTTGCAGCCTATACTTCATAGCCAAAATACCTGAAGACAAGTCCAGGGGATGCTGGAAGTACCAAAAATATATAACCTATATGGAAAACGAGAACTAAGATATGACATTTCAAAAATTTGGTTTGAAATACGCCACCTTAAACAGATTGAAAATTTTAAAAAACGAAATACAGGTTTGAAAATATTTTTACTTGATTTATATGTTGTACACTAATTTAATCTGACTGAGGATAAACATTTTAAACTTTAAGGTTATTTTTGTTTATATATATGTACATGTATATTTACCCTTTTCTTGTTATTAATACTTATTAGGTCATATTTCAACTTAACTTAAATACTACAATACATATATTAACCCTTAAATTATAGTATCAGCTCCATATCATAATTATTTACTATAATCGAGTATTATTGTTCCAATATTTAAAATTGTAGTATATGTAGTTATTTATAACAACAACAAATGAAAAGGGTTGTTCGAAGTTAATGCTCCTGGGAAGATTAAAACTTTCTGCAAAATGTCTGAACTTTATTCTTAAGAACTTTATCACTTTAAGGCGTAACCCAATGTTATCAACAACCTGCAGACAAGCATTTTGCTTTGCGGGTATAAACTGAATAATTGTGTAAATAAAGTTCTTAAAGTTAAAAAAAAAATAGTTTTTGATGAATATTCGCATACCTGCTACGGGCGATGATTAAAACGAAAGTCAATAATAACTCCAAGATACATGAGAAACGATTAAGAATCAATTCCGTTATCGTTTCGCGAATTTTCCTGCACTTAATAAGCATCGCTATATTTTTATAATCGGCGAATTGCAACCCGGTGCTAGTTTACCAGCGACGAACCGTTGCAATTTTTTCGTTGCTGTAGAGTTAAATTTCTGCTACAACCAGCACGCAGTGTCATCAGCAAATCTGATAATTAACATTTTACCTTAAATTTCTTCATACAAAATATTCCACAGTAGAAGGCCTAAGACCGAGCCTTTTTCCACACCGCCATTAACTTTGGATGCTTTAACCACATAGTCAGAGGCATAGCCGGCTCTGAACGGCTACGACTAAGTCGTCAGCATACGCAGGTTTTTTGGACTATACTTTCACTCCCGTATGTCGTGGACGTAGAGGTTGAGCAAGAGTGGCGCAAGAACTGACCCTTGTGACCCATTGTTCTGTTGTCTAGGCTTACTCACACTGTCGTTAACATGAACTTGAAATGAGGAGTTGCTAAGCAACTCGAGGGGTATTGAGCCCTGAACCGTCCGATTGAGAAGCCAATACACTACCATTTGAGCCACGGCCACCCAAAGAAAGCGAGGTACCGATGTACGTTGGTTTTAAATTATTGCGGTTTATAATGACTAAGAAGTAAACAGCTCGCCAAAGCATTCAATATGCGAGTTATTCGGCTTAGGAACGAATCAGCTGATGAGTGCATTCTTGGCATAACGAGTATTCCAATTGAAAATTTGAGCAGGCGGAAAGCTACAGGCAATTTCGTTGGAGCACTGGTAGTGCTCAAGGGAGGAAACATTATGTGGGTTTTTAGGGGGGTCAATTGACATCGCTTATGAGTTTTATCACACATTTTGAGTCCTATCATAGCTATACAAATAATGTGTTCTATCTACTGGGAAAGAGTCTTTGCAAATACGATTGATGAAATATCTTACGATTGATGCAATAGTCTCGGCGTAACTGATGCTCATGAGGTAGTGACCCTTAATACGGGTGCTTTCTAATGTTGCGTTGATGCTTCTGAGCATACAGATTATCAGATTTTTAAATGCCAGATTAGCTCCGACATTATTAATGACTCCTTCAATGTCAAAGAAGGCAGTGAATGTGTATTCTTTAGCATAGATACTCATTTTTTTAAAAAATGCTACACATAAATATGAAATGGCAACACGGTTATCATTTCTGGAATATCTATAAAACATCTTTTACACGTCCTTGTAACGAGCTCATCAAATTGGTTAAAAGTCGAATTGCTTTCCTGTTTAGTGTTTTGTAAATAACGCAGAGATCGTATTCCCGCGGAGGCAGTATTACATACTTGCATAAGTAATTAAATCACAAAGATGCAGGAATGTACTATATAATAATGTAATGTCCAGACTATTTCCAATAAATTCGAATTGGTCTTGCATTCATTTGCCTCACTAAGTGCCAAAATATCTGGCCTGTATGTATGTGTTTATAGAGAAGTGATTACTATTATACATATATGTTAAGTAATCCAAAATTATTTGTTACATTCAGTCAAAGGTTTTATTGTTTTTGAGAAGATAAATTCGCAATGATATCTTATTACATTCTTTGAAAATATATACTAATCTCTTTGGCTCTGATTAAAAGCAGCTTATATCCAACGCGTGAAGTATAATAATGGTATAGCAATGGTGGATGGTTGGGTAGTAATTGATGGTTAATGTTTAAGCCACGATACTTGATAAGACTTATGTTTGGTAATGCAGTATTCGCCCAATTTATACGTCTTATGTGAAAATTTGTGCTGTTTGTGTGCTGAATGGTACTCTGTGCACAGCTACTTAAATTTCCAATTTAATTTCGTTTTTGTTCTAAGAATTTCAGAGTATAGCTTGCTAAATGTGAACAACGATTCAGAATGTTAAGTAAAGTTTAAGAGGTATATACTTTCGTGTACATAACATGGATGTAGGGAAAATCTATAAAAAATATTTGGTGAAAGCTCTCCTAGTGTTTATAAACAACAGAATGCTATTTATACTCTGCACCACAGGCTACACTATACTGTGTACCCTGTAATCTTCCCTTTGTGCTTAATATTACTGCGAACAAGGAGACTATGCAGCTTAGTGTCTCATTAAATACATGTGACAGACATAAGTATTTCCCACTTTCAAGATTAGGCAAACATCTTTAGAACTCCAGGCAATATCACATATTGTAGCATACACCACTTTGAAAGAGTGGAGCAAAGTAAAGTAGTTATAAGTAAATGAATGCATCCGCATAACAAGTTATAGGAAACCTTATCTAGCTTGATGAGTAAAATAGGGGAGATCAGTGCTAAAGGGAACATTTGAATGTAGTATTAAATACCCGAAGGCATATTTTTGTTTCAAATTCTCATCATACCCATTTGTAAGCACATAGATCCATTAAGTAATACTGGGAAGGCTTCTTTTTTGTGGGGCTGGGTTTGTATAAAGAGATTTGATCAAAGCTATTTAGATAGACCGATGTAGCAACGGTTGTCAATGCAAAGTTCTTCTTGTAGAGTTTACATTTGACCCGATTTAGATAACTTACTTAACTGAACAATCTTAAAATGTTGGCTGTTCAAGTTGAGGTTGTTTTTAACTGGATATAGTCAATATTACTATAAACAAGGCTGAAAAAGTCAAATGACCGACTTTTGCCGAAATCTTGCTTCCAAATTGCTGAGTGTGTCGTTTAACACACTCTGATCAATGTTTTTAATGACATTCGTTACTTAATAGAACGATAAATTCCCTCATATGCAGCTCTGAAAAAGACGAAGTGCTGACCTTAACCTCATTTGGCGAAGTGTAACGATTTGGGTGGCCGAAGGCCAATTGGTGTAGAGCAAAAGTGCTAAAGACGTTCACGCAACACGCACGCTTCGGTTCTCTAAATACGTTGGCCTGCGCGGGTGGTGTAATATATTCGATCGCTTTATATATATATATATACACATAAAAGATGGCGCACATATTATGTATATGAATCATATAGTCAGACATGTTTTGGGACATACACCTGTCAGTCAAATAGTCAGATGAGAGAACAATTTCTTCGAACCAGTTGATTTTTTCTAGTATCCTGTCCGTTTCTTCTCGTATGTAGTTGTGAATAGAGAAGCTTTTGGAAAAATAAAATATTTATACAATTCCTTGTATATTAATGTCCAGATCACTCTACTAATTACAAAGAACTAATTTTTATGAGAATTTTTTCTCTCATTTTTGCCTTTAGGAGAAACTGTTCTTTTTATGCAGCAGTTTCTTGGTCGGCATCTGTGCGCGGCAACGTAGTTTTGGTGACCCTTTATTTCAAGCTAGGCGTTCAATCTTATTATATTATATTGATCGTCCGATGGTCGACACTCATCCAAAGTTCTAAAAGAAGATCGTGGTTTAAAATTCTAATTTCCCGACTTTCACTGCTGCTGTTACCGGACATTTCATTCTGCATATTATATTGTTCGGATCGCTGTGTAAGACGTCAACCCTAGACCTCACTACATGTAAACTACCTAAACCTGTATCTTACGTTTCACGGGTTGTACTTATAGGACGTTATGGTTTGGCTTTTCCACTAAAATCTCTTTTTAAATTTCGTTTAATTTAATAAAAGTGTGGGCCAATCAATAAGTAAGTTTCCGTTCTAGTGTCCCCTTAAGTGATAAGTTAAACATCATACACTACATATACATAAAACCTTTAGGACATTGAATAAATAATAAAAATCCCTAATCAAATTAACAAAAAACATCAAGTAAAATGGATTCTCATGGTGCCACCGTAACTCTCCGCTCAAGAAAGCAGGGAGCTTAATCAGATTCCGCCGCAGTTACAGCAATTGGAATAGCAAAGCAAATAAGCACACCAACAACATCTAAGAGCGTACCGTCTTGCCCATCAATAGTTGTTACTCTTGCTGAGCTAGAAGTGCGTTTCAACAAGCGCACAGAAACCATCTTTAATCGTTTTACGGATTGTCACTCATTGGACAAAAGTGGGCTTCGTACGAACAGTCCCTTGCAGAACTTCAATCACGTATGGATAAACTTGAGATGCACACAAATCGATCTACATTCCCGGGTGATGAATTCGTCGATTTTATGAAAAGGTGCGACGCATTGGAAAGAAGAGAACCAGCAGCTGACGCAATGCTCTTTGGAGTTCCGCAGCTGCATGAAGAAAATTTAAAATCGATTTTCAATTGTATTGTATTTGCCATGCTAATATAAGCCACCGACTTTTAAAGCTGTTTTCCGAGTGAACAACACGATAGACCCACCCATCATATTTAAATTTAACACAACCCAAGACCGTAACTACGTTTTGAGAGCAATCGCCCAATACCGGCAAAAAGAGAAAAGGCAGCTATGCCTACGTGATGTCGGACTAAACTCAAAGGGCCAGCGCACACTGGACTAGTTACCCCGGGGTAGAAACCGGTTTAGCTGGTTTTGTAGAAGAGGGAGATGAAGTGTAAAGTACGAAACGGGTACGATTGAGTAGATGAAAATTAGGCAAAACCAATACACATTTAATTTACCATTTCCGAGGATAAAAAAAATATGTGTGTCAACAACAAAAAAAAAATGAAAATGGAAAATGTTGAGAAAGTAAATGTTTGAAGTAAAGTAGAAACACTAAAGTTGATCGGGGAGTATCCAATTTTGTACAAAGCAAATTATTCTGATCAGTTAAAAGTATTCAAGATTGTTGGTGCTTTCAAAAAAAAACTAAGCCAAATATAAAGGAAGCAATTGTGAAAGCAAAATTAAAACCATTATCTCATCAATTAGCCAACGAAAGAAAAAAAATTATATGTGAAGAAAAAAACTTTGTTGCTACCTTTTTCTCCTTTTTATTCCATGTCAATGACGAACGTGCAGGTTCATCCAATTTAAATATTTCGAAGGTTAGAGAAATAATTAGTATTTGGATTTTGTATTTAAACAATTAACTTCTTTTACAGATGCTATGCTGTGACGCCCCAGAAGAAGAGCCTGCAATTGAAAGGACACCACTAAGTGAAAGGGAGTAGCCACACACTTCTAAAAAAGTACGTGCATAAATACATATGCATGGACATTTTTTCGGTAACTTATTGATATAATTTTTTTTAGAAAAACAAAAAGGAAAGTAATTTTGTAAAATACCAAAGCACGGCAAACGAGTCTTTGGCGATTCTGAAGAGGTTTTCCGAAAAAAAAACTATTGTCTCCACAGAAGAAGCCTTTTGCAGCTACCTCAAGACAGAACTGCTATCTTTTGCTTTATAATACTCAAGCAAAAGAACGAAGATTGCTTCGGCAAAATTATTTATGGAGGAATGGTCCTTTCGCAGATATAGAAGACCAGCAGCGAATCAAGTTCAACGAGGAGTTCCATAGGGTTTATAAATAATTTAAACCAAACTATAATACCCTAATGTAGTGTGATGATTTTCCCATCATCTTGAGTGATGAAGTAATTTGTAATGCACATGATGAACCTTCATAAGCTATTGCTAGTCCTGTAAAAAGCGATTGTCATGGATTATATTTTTGATTAAAAAAAAATAAAAATTTAAAAATTGTGTTTTTATTTCTGCTGTTCTTTTCATGTTTACAGAATCTATTAACTAGTATGGTGTAGTATAGCTTTCTTTCGTTGGCGAAATATTCCCTAAGTGATGTTCGAATTGTTTCCACACTGTTTTGTCTTGGTCTATGCGGAGTTTCTTCGTTTGTTTCGTTTTGCTCTTCCTCATAATTCAAGCAGTTTGCAGTGGAAATATCTTTCAAGTTTTATTTGTACCACAAACTTTTTTCAATGAGGAAATTGTGTAGTGCACAACAACAATTTTCACTGTTTTTGAAGAATTTAGCTTTATTGTGGATTCTAAAAACGAAACTGAAACGATTAGCTAATACTCCGAAAGCCCGTTCAATATTCAGCGTGCTCTACTTAGACGAGCATTGAAATTGACAAAGTCCTTTTGTTTATGTTTTCTTGATTACGGCGTCATAAATTTTTGCATGTTGGGTTGTCTGCTACAACAACATAGGGAAAATTTTTATTATTTTCAAGCACAGTTAGTTTGGGAAATACCGAATCGTCTCGATTTAAAATAAACATCAGGTCAAATCGCATGAGTACACCACCATCGCTAATGGGTCCATTACATCCTACATAAAGGTAAATTTTCAGTTTGCATCACACATCGCCATCAACACAATACTGTGGAATCCTTTATAATTATTGAACATAGGTGATTCTTCCTGTGATGGGGTGAATGCAATATGTTTCCCGTCAAGAGTACCCACACAATTCGGAAACTACCACATAGCTTCAAATCCTTGCGAAATCTGCAGTCACTCATCTTTCGTTTCGGGGAACTGCAATACACATGGAAATGATTATGTATTTGATTAAATGTTTTGCATTAAAAACAATCTTACATTCAGGAATTTTTCGTTCATATTTCTGTATACAGGGTGAGTTTTTTAACTTGAGACATCCAAATTACTCGAAAAATACGCGATATCGCGAAAAATGTTTCAGACAAAAGTCACGAGGTTCTGAAAGGGACATAAGATGGTGACCACGAGTTTGACCCATTTTCAAGGTCAAACGAAGGTCACTTTTGATTTTTCAAATGATAATTCCTGATTTTCATTGCTCAGTCGTATTCCTCAATGGGGCACACGACTTTGGCTCAAAGGTCTTATTTATTCAGTGCTAGATACCACTGCACTGGTACGCCTAAATCATTAATCGGTTTCCAACGTTGTTAGGGTGTTAGAAGTTCGATATTTGCTTTGAAGAACTGATTATTATTAGTAACGTTTTCCAGATTAATAATGCAGGCTATTTCAATTCAAGAGAAAATTGAAATGATATTGATTTATGGAGAAAGTGGAAGGAATATCGATGGTGCTGTTGCTCTTTACGCCCAACGTTTCCCAGACCAGATACGATCGCGCGCTTCCTTTTATCGGGTCATCCAACCATTCACTGGTGAAGGAAGTGTGCAACCAAAGAAAAGGAATCGGTCAGATAGGGTGGCTATTGAGGACAATGAAATAGCAGTGTTAGCTGCCGTTGCACACGACCCTCACATTAGCACTCGCCAAATAAGTCGTGAATCAGGAATTTCTCAAACCATTGTCTGTAAGGTATTACATCGGCATAAATACCATCCTTATCATGTTTAAATGCATCAAGAACTTTCTAGTGAGGATATTCGCAACTGGGTTTCCTTTTGTCAATGGGCACTTCAGCAAATTGAACGAGACCCCCTTTTCTTCGCCAAGGTGTTATTCTCTGATGAGTCGACTTTCACCAATCACGGTACGGTCAATCGACATAATATGCATTACTGGGCTACCGAAAACCCTCCTTGGTTGCTACAAGTTAAACGCCAGCACCCTTGGAATGTTAATGTTTGGGCGGGAATTATTGGGGATAAATTAATGTCCATATTTTATTGAAGGCAACTTGAATGACGAAAAGTATGCAAACTTCTTGCGGAACCATCTTCCAGTATTACTAGAAGAACTGCCATTGGAGTTGCGACAAGCAATGTGGTTTCAACATGATGGTTTTCCAGCCCATTATTCCCAAGTAGCCCGGGGCGTATTAAACAATGTTTACCATCAACGATGGATCGGACGAGTCGGTCCGAGGCAATGGCCTGCTAGATCACCTCATCTTACCTCACTTGATTTCTTCTTGTGGGGCTACTTAAAAAGTGAGGTTTACAGAAAAAAGCCAACAACACGTGAGGACATGAAAAGACGAATAACTAAAGCTTGCCGGAAGATTACGCCAGAAATACTTCTCAGTTCTGTTGGTTCATTTAGAGCGCGGATAGACAAGCGTATTGAAGTGAATGGTCACATTTTCGAGCATTTGTTGAAATAGTCTCGGGAAATAAACGTCGAAATGGGAAGAATTCAATGATTCAACAGTGGGAGGCGAGGGGACCCACTCTAATTAATTACCCCGAAGGAAGCAAAATACTGCTACGTCCACGTCGTTGTTTCTGGGTTATGCTAAACGCAGTATGTAAAAACAAATGACAAGCCTACGAGCAATACGACTGAGCAATGAAAATCAGGAATTATCATTTGAAAAATCAAAAGCGACCTTCGTTTGACCTTGAAAATAGGTCTCAAGGTCAAACTCGTGGTCACCATCTTATGTCCCCTTCAGAACCTTGTGACTTTTGTCTGAAACATTTTTCGCGACATCGCGTATTTTTCGAGTAATTTGGATGTCTCAAGTTAAAAAACTCACCCTGTATACTTCCGCATACTTCTAAAATGTTATGCCGAAGAAACGGAGCAGATAATTTTGTGTTTTCATTTAACTCACTGAAGCTTTCACCTGTTGACAAGTATCTTAGAGTAACTGCCAACCTTTCTTTAGCAACTCTCATCTGGGTATATTTTCGTGTTATGTCTTTTCCAATATATATATTTCAAAATCTCCCCAAAACAAAGCTCATCCGTCAAAAGATAGGATTTATAGCTCTTTAGATCGTTGGATAAATCGAACTCCTGGAGCAAAGCTTGGATATTCCCACAACGTTTTGGCTCTTCTCGCCAGGGTTTTGCCCAGCAAGATCTTTTTCGTTTTTTTTTTTCACCAGAATTTGGATTTCAATGGCTAAAGAGCAAAGCGTTATCACTCCAGCTGCTGTTATTAGTTCAGTATCTGCATTGTCCATTTTAATCTTTTACCTAAAATAATCTCATCTTATAATAATTATTCTTCCTGAATTCATAGAATATAGTTATGTATAGTATTTAATAAAATTTTACAAACCTGTTGCGCCTTCTTTCAAGTCATGAACAAACCAATATAAAAATATTTTGTTTGCGAGCTGTCAAATTATTATGGAGACGAGACGTGGGTTTATGTGTACGACACGCAATCCAGACATCAGGCAAGTGAATGGCGTTCACAAAATGAGCCGAGACCAAAAAAACCACGTCCTTTTCAGTCAAAAAGAAGGCAATGCTCACGGTTTACATGGATTACAACGGTGTAGTGCATCATGAATTTTTGCCAGAAGGCCAGACAGTAAACAAAGAGTACGAGTATTATTTGGGCATTATGAGACGTTTGCGTGAAGAAATTCGCTGAAAGAGACCAGAATTGTGGGCAGAAAACTCGTGGATTTTGCGCCATGATAACACACCGTCGCACAGTGCCATCATCATTTGTAATTTTTTGACGGAAAATACAACAAATACCATCCGAAAACCAACGAATTCACCTGATTTGGCTCCCTGTGACTTATTTCTGTTCAATCGAATTAAAAAACCACTACGGGGAACGCGTTTCAGCAGTCGAGAGGAGGTAATGGAAAAATAGCAGGAAGCACTGATAGACATACCGAAAACCGAATATAAAAAATGTTTCGAGGATTGGATCAAGCGCTGGCATAAGTGTGTTGCAGTCGATGGGGACTACTCTGAAGGGGACAATATAGATTTAGATGAATAAACTTGTATTTCCAGTTTTCTGAATATATTCTGGGAATTTTTTGTAGCATACGCCGATGATGTACAAATATATTCCTTGTCCCGGAAATCCCATAAAAATTAGGCGTTAATCAATATTAATGATGACCTTAAGCGAATCCATACTTCGTCAATAAAAAATGAATTTAGTCTCCATCCATCTAAATCAAAAGCCAAGCTCATTAATAGAAATAGATAAACCGAAGATTTCGGCCCCAATTTCTCTTAACAACACTCGAATAGAGTATGTTGATAAGGTAAAAAATAACCGGCTGCTCCTTAATAGCTTTATTAAATTTAAGAACCATAGTATTCCTTCACAAAAGAATTATTACAAAAGAACCAGACTATTTATTTGGTATGATAAAATTTGCGCGTAATCAAAGGACAGTGCAAATAATCTTACCTAGATATAAGCATTTTACCACTAGTCGAACTTTCTTTATCTGTGGAATTGTCTACCAGTGAATATCAAACCACCAAGCAACCCAAATATATTTATAAATGAAGTTTTTGAATACTTAGCCCAAACTTACTTATCTTATGTCCTTCTTTCACATGTTTTTTCTTCCCACATCCCCTACATACTTCTTATGGTTATTACTATAAAATTATTCTCTTTTTATTTAATTTTGTAATTAAAGTTTAAAAAGATCAGGTAATACCGAAGTTCCTTTATAGATGTTGAGATGTGTGTCCCGTGTGCAAACTATTTAAAGGTTACGCCGCGTTATAAATTCGAAGAACCTGAACCCATTGTGGGGTGAGGTGTTATACTCGTACATGCTGGGTCTGTCGACGACCAACCCAAGGACTTCTTCCTTACGTTGATTTGCGTTAAGATCTGCTACCATCATTTTAGGAGGTAACTCGCCTTTCATTCTGTCATCTTTATCCTTTGTAGAGACATGATCGCAAATCAGAGTTATATTTCCGAATTCGGTCCCGATGGTTAATTTTGTCAGGCTTTCGCTAACATGTCGAAAGCTTAAGACTTTTTGCACGATTCCCTCGAATAGAAAATTCACATCCAAGTAAGCGTCATTTTCCTTCTTTGAAGTAGTCGCTGTAGTAAATGTTGTAATCTTTCAAACGGTTTGTGGATGGCCTATTCCATTGCACCTCTGATAGCTGTTATATGTGTTTTATAGCAGTGCAGGGTCTCCGCGATTTGTTCGGTAGCACGTGGTCCAGCACGTTCAGGGCCCTTACATTCCATGTGCAAGGCCATAAAGGCATAAAAGGTTTACTAGGGTCGTCAACATTAAATGCGTTGTTGGTTGTCTTCGAACCGTTTTTTTTTTCTCTTTATTTTGTCAGCGGGGAAGTTGTCCCAATGCGCAACTCCTAATCTGGAGGGTCAGGTCGGTAATAAGATGCCCCTGTGCGGCTAGACAGTCCAATATCAGTAGCCTTGTTGAGCCTATGAGAGCCGCCGTTAGCCTATTCAGGATTCTTGTGCAGCTATTTCTACACCAGAGTCCTCCATAACACTGGAGCTCCCTTTAGACCAGGCCTTCGACTACGTCCAAGAAGCTCTAAAGTAACTCGAACTGATGAGAGCCATTGATGCCGCTGTTGATCCATGTGAGAAAATCCTTCGCGTTCCTTCTAATGAAGCAAAAAACCCTTTGTAAATTTGTAAATTTGTAAATAATATGGTATTCTTGCACCAAACCATACAAAAATAAATAGACCCGTGATTGACGTAAGTTTCTGTAGAATCCCCATATACTCCCCATTTTTAATTGGAATACATTCTTAGTGAAACATCGGGGTTTGTTGGTCTGTCTTTTCCCATTACATAAGTGAAGGTTTACTTAAAACGAAGAGAAATTCTATTTCAAATAACTCTTTCTTGCTATGTAATCTGATTTAGTTACCTCGGAGCTAAAGAAATAAATGCTTTTGGAGTTCCATAAAATAATCGAATCTATGTAAAAATAAAATAAAAAAAATCATCTCTTCCAATTCCTGCACGCGCAAGTAAACATTTGTTTTCCCAATTTTGTTTTATTTTCGCCATAAAACCAGACCAACGGCGAAATACAAAAACGTATGGCATACAAATACTAGAAGTTTTCAAATAGAAAACAATTTGAAGAGAAAGAAATTGAAAAAAAATTGGATTGACTCAGAAATTCTCATAGTCAGGAAAATAAGTTGATTTGAGGTGGGAAGGGGATTTTCTTTTATGACAGAGTATTAAAATTGTATATCTTAAGTTTTTGATTACCCTCAATCAACGTTAATCCTCAATTGCTTCGACGTATAGTATAATAGATATATACATAGATAGAGGATCGCACTGAAGGATTAGTGGATTGAAAGTGTGTTTATTTTTATGGAATTTCTATAAAATGAATGAAAAGTGAAGGCATTAGATTTACGATGAATATTGGCACGAAGCAATATGGTTTTCTAAAACAATTAAAAGTAGCACAGCTATTTTTTTCACGCAATACAGAACACCAAATGGGGGATCGTTTTTATACTTTCAACAATAGACATTATTCCGGCAAGTTCCAATGAGTGTGCTTTACATTCGTTTTAGGTTTGGCTTTTGAGAATAATTAAATTGCACGTTTTCCACTGCTGCCATTAAAAAATAATTAGTTTTGAAAGCGAATTGTTCAGTATATCCTTTCGATTCAATGGCACAATCGAAGGACAATCGCAACGGCTTTCTACAATTGCTTTCTTTTTTTATAGGGTGTCCTTGTCTCTGTGGGTGGGCTGTCCAACTATAGTTTACTAAAATCGCTCCTTTGCTTCCACTTTTTTATGCTCAATAACTTTTTTTAATGCTTCATCGATTGCAAGAACGAGATGTCTTACAATCGAACGCATTGTTGCTCCTTTTTTCTGTCGCAACGCAGCACTTAGACAAAAAACTAGTCCATTGCATTCCGTGTACCATATATTATGTATATTTGTTATTTTTTATTAAATAATTAATTATTGGTTTTTTTTTTTAATTTTTCAGTAGAATTCGTTTGGTCTGTCGGCATTCTGGGCAGTTATGCAACCTGGGAAGACCAACTATTAATAAAAATTCTAATCAAGAATGCAGACAATTCTTGTTCAGGTTCAATTCCTGAGATGCTCTTGTCTGTGCCTTGTCTAGCACGTTCAACGGCGATCTCATTGTGGTCTGTGACCTAAACAAGGCTCAGTGAATTCAGCCTTGCTACTACATTCAGAAATGCCATATCTCTTCGAACCACCTTTAAAGTAGTGAGGGGATTCATTGGAGTCTTAAGCACAGCCGGAATAACGCTACAGATGCGGGTACTTAATACCCTCCACGAATTCTTCACAATATACTCGTTTTTCAGCTCCATCAGGATTGTGTACGAATATACCTGTACTTAAAATACAGACTTCAGTGAAGGAGGAGCGAAGTGTAATATTGTCATTCTTTAAAAGACACCAGCGGCACATCCTAGATCAGTTTTAAAGTCATCTGTGAAGACCCGGCTATAATCCTAACCTGGCTCAGATTCTTGTCGAAACCATTCTTGCCATTAGAGTTCATTGCATCGTACGGCATGTCCGGACGACCAGTGTTAAAAGACAGCTGGTGTGCAAGATCATCAAAACTCCTTAACCACCGGAAACTACAGATAAGTTTATTCTTCATACTGGTATATGGATGGCTATTCTGTACGATTTTGTATTCGACACGCAAATCCTCCTAAATAGCAGACTTGGAATATTGAAAGGTACTCGTAACCACAGCAAACATAATGGGTATACACTGGGCTAGTCGTCTTCTGTCTGCACACATTAGGAAATAGATAAGAAGGTAACCCTTCCAAGTTGCAGATAGGGACGTGATTCATGCCCAAATTAAATCATCTCGACAGAGGCCTTGTGTAAGCTCCCAACGAGAGAAGATCCGTCTTTATTCTCCCGAGTTTTGCTCTCGCTGCTGGCGAGTCCGCGTTTTTGGGCAAGATAACAATGTTACAATTTGTGATTGTTTTGAAATACCTTCGGTATAAAAGAAAAGTAGTTGGTTTAATGAACATACATTTAGATTTAGCTATTATAATTGAATTTAATTTAGTTTTAGATTTTGCGTTAATTCCTAATACATACAGGGTGTCCTAGTTTAGGTTTCCGTCCTGATAGCTGTAGGTTCCTGAAGTTATGGCAAGCAAAAAATTGTATTGCTGGGGGTGGTCTATTTTCACCTCCAAGTTATAGGCCGTTAAAGTGAGGAACCTCTGATTCCGAGGTAAAACGTCTTAAAAGGACGTAGCTTTCTAACGGATTCAGCTAACGGTTTAGAAACTTTTGAAATAGAAATTCTGTGTCCATAAGACACTAAAATTTCGCTGAGTTTGATGAAACCCAGCCAAAATTATGAGATTTTAAAGCTATCGTTTTCATCAGAAAAATGCGTATATCTCGAAATTTGCAACTTTTAGGTTAACTTGTTTTTTTCAAAACTTTTCTCTTCTCTTCATCATCTACGATTTTTATGTTTGACTTTTCCACCTACGAACAACGGAAGTTATTGCAAAACACTATTTTTGTCAGGCAAATGGGTCACAAAATACAATTTAATATCCCTTCAAATAGCTTTTGTGGTCCTAAAACGGACCGTTACGTTTTAAGATTTCAAAAAGCTTTTACAGTAAATTTTCGAAATGTTGCCCGTGCCTTTGGATGCACGGTCTAGCGTTGATGGTCTTGATAATTTCAGACTGTAAATTAATGTTTGGTAAAATGCCTCTTAGCTCCTCTGCCACTGTATTTATTCTGTCTTGGAGCTCTTCCCGACTTGAAATCTCAGTCAAATAAACTCTTTCTTTTATGGCTCTCCAGAAAAACAAAATTCATTGGCGTTAGGTCAGGAGATCTAGGTGGCCAAGGAAAAGGACCAAATCGACCAATCCACCGTCCATTAAATTTTCGATTTAAAAACGAAGTTACATTATTGCTACAATGCCAAGGAGCTCCATCGTGTTGGAAAACCATTCTTTGCCTCTGAGCAAGAGGACAAATTTTCCGGCGGCGGAGTTCCGGCAACTGGTCTCTCAAAAATTCTAAATAGAATTTTGAATTTAGGACATGTTGAAGAATGAATGGCCCGCTTAAAGTACTACCCAAAATGCCGGCACAGACATTCACTCTAAACCTTCTGTAAAATGGTATACAGTTAAAAAAAACATCTGCATTCCAACTGAATCTTTACTTTTAAGAATATGTTGTTCGTCTTAAGTGAGGATTAGACACTGCCAAATAGTAGGAATTTCGTTGGTTGGTAATGCCCATTCTCGTAAACTGGGCTTCATCAGTCCATAAATTTTTTTGAATAAACTGCTCATTCTCATCTTGTTAATGCAGCAGCCATTGACAAAATTCAATCCTTTTTTGGAAGTCCCCTGGCAAAAGTTCCTGTACGGGCGTATAATAAAAGGGGTAAATGCGGTTGTCTTGAAGAACTCTATGGATTGTGGTTCTTGGAGTGTGCAACTGTGCTGCAAGCCTTCTGGTGCTATTAGATGGCTGCATTCTTACAGCATTTAGAATTCTTTCTTCCTCTTCTGCTGCTGTTATGTTAGATAATCTTTCTCTTCTTAACCCATATGCTGAGCCGACAGTTGAAAGGCGACATTCCCATTACAGAAACCGTAAACGAAAATTATATGGGCGTATTCGCGAATCGAAAACATTTTTTCTTAAACATTTGCTAAACACTTTACTCAGTAAATAAAGTAACATCGGCACATTTCAAAAGTTGTCACCGAATTAAACAAACACATTCCACAAAATAACGGGAAATTTACCGTTGGCTTATTTCTCCAACTTGGTTTTACTTGTTAACTGACAGCTTTTGATCAATTTTTTTTATTTGAACACACTTATTTTGTGACCCATTTGCCTAACTAAAATAGTGGTTTGCAATAACATTCGTTCATCATAGGTAGAAAAGTTGTACATAGAAATCGTAGATAATGAAGAGAAGACAAAAGTTTTGATAAACAAAATTAACCTAAAAGTTGCAAATTTCGAAATATAAGCATTTTTCTGATGAAATTGGTCCAACGATTTTTCAAAATGCCATAATTTTGGCTGGGTTTCATCAAACTCGGCGAAATTTTAATGTCTTATGCACACTGAAATTCTATTTCAAAAATGTGCACAACGGTTCCTGAACCATTAGCTGAATCCGTTAGAAAGCTACGGCCTTTTAAAACGTTTTACCTCGGAATCTGAGGTTCCTCACTTTAACGGCCTATAACTTGGAGGTGAAAATAGACCACCCCCAGCAATACAATTTTTTGTTTGCCATATGTTCAGGAATCTTCAGCTATCAGGACGAAAACCTATACTGGGACACCCTGTATTTATGTATTAATTAAAAAGTTGTGGCACAATATTCAGTATTGGGTATTTCTCCTAAGGTACACCATATGAAACGATTGGTTTTGATTTGTTTGCGTTGGTGATTCTCCTCTATGGGTAATGACTTCCACTGGCGGGCAGCATGAACAAAAAATGTAAATTCGAATAGTAAAGAGCTGAATCTTGATTGTATTAAGACCTTTTTTCTTTGAAAACTGGGAAAATTAAGTCTACTGTACAGATGGTCAGGTTAATGCGTTTGTATGTTTCTATAAAGAAGAACAAGCGATCTGAATGTAAATATGTTTTCGAAACAGAAGCCAGTTAAATATTTGTCTGGAATAAAACAAATATGTGATCGAAATACTTTTTATTGATGGCGTTTAATTTTCTTATTGTATTGTGGTCAGCATTACAAAATTCTTCAGAACAGTATGTGAGAATGGGCGGAGGCAAGGACCGCACAAATATCATTTTCGTGGCAAGAGGACAGTTTGCAATGCTTGGTCAACATCAAGCACCTTCCCGCACATCTACAGCGGATCTAATCGATAAATTTGAACGTCTCGTTTAGGTTGGTGATATAAAGACTCCAATTCGTGTTCTTCCGGCAAAATTAGCTGAAAATATCGCCGCCGTAGCTGAGAGTGTTACTGAAAACCCAGGTGAGTCCTTTTCGAGAGGATCACAGAAATTGGGCCCAACCACAACCACTTTGCACCGCATTTTGCACAAAGATCTTAGTCTACATGTTTATTAAACCCTGTTGAAATAAGAATTGAAGCCAGCAAACCATGCACAATGCCGTATTTTCGCTGATTGTGTGCAGAAAATTAACGAACGAGATCATGATTTTTTCCACAAAATTATTCTGAGATATGAGGCTCATTTTTATTTGTTTGGGTACGCAAATGAACAAACCTGTCACATCTTGTGCTCCAAAAACCCTGGAGAAATAGTGGAATAACCTCTCCATCCACAATGAGTGACAGTTTGGTGCAGTTTTAGGGCTGACGGTGTCATTGGGCCATATTTTTCCAAAAATGAACGAACTATGTCGACTGACCCGTTTTGCCTGAAATTTATGCTATGGACGTGGACGACTTTAATTTTCAGCAGGGCGGCGCCACATGCCACACAGCAGTTGAAACGATAGCTCTATTTCGTGAAAAATTTCCTGGACGTATGATTTCTCGAAATGGAAACTTAAATTGGCTGCCGAGATTGTTAACTTTGGGGCTATGTTAAAGTTAAAGTCTACTTTAATACTCCTCCAAAGATTTATGGACTAACAGAAAATATTGGGGCTATTATTCGAGAAAAACCGCCGCAATTATGCGGAAACGTGATGAAAAATTTCGTGAAAAAAATGACTATTTGTAAGCAGAGCCGAGGTAGACATTTAGCAAATATTGAACTTCATTGTTAATCTCAGAGCTTGTACTTACAACCAAAATAAAAATAATCGTACTTTTCGTAAAGGTGTTGTATTTTCCTCTTGATTTAAAGTGACATCTCTTGTTGGATAACCCTATTGGCCATCACATTCACATCCACTTCAGTAGCCACAAAGAAACATTGCAATTACCTGATCCTAAGGCTAAATTGATCATGTGCCGATCAATGTAATGCACTCCTCCAATAACTTAGATGTCCGCACATTACAAGCGGCTAACATACAATCAAAAGCGGACCAGGCCATAACTAATGTGCTGCGTTAGAATCGAAAATCTCCCTGAAACCCTTAGTTTAATGAAGGATACAGGTTAGTTTCAAAGTTTAACTATAATGTAAAAAGAACAGTTTGTAAGATTTATATGAAAGGAACCCCTCTAAACTGGGTAAGGAATAAAACCATCACATTTCTTAACATCAGGTACAATGACTTGTTAGACCTATTTTTCGAACGGCTAGAACCATTTGCCAACGATCAACACCTTTCTGAAGCTAGTCTACATTTGACGAAATATTTACAAAACGCAGATATTGGATTAAACCCAACAAATGCAAATCGATACTTATTATCTGTTTAGTAGGATCTATATTAACGAGCTTTGTAGACAAACTCGCCAGATTGTGTAACATTAAAATGGAGAAGGCCTTCAATATCCGGTGATGGTTTAGGTAAGGTGTTATTTTGATTTCTTTAATCCGAGTATGCAGGCTGTCTATTCATGTCGGATATTGTAGTGCCTTTCTTCTAGACGCTTATCGGTCTGGACCTTATTATTGCTGCAATTTTTTAAACGGATTTTCACCACAAGAATGTGTGACGTAATTATAAGGAAAACAAATCGTAAAGTAAAATGGGCCAACGACAGAACGTTCCATGATTTTTAACGTAAACCACCTGTCATCAGACCTTATGTTTACGAGATGCCCATACATCCATAGGAGGCAAGGATACGCCTTGCCATCGCTCGCCACATATGTTTTTGATACCAATGCGGAACTGTGTTGGAGGCACAAGTTCCACCCTTGGTATGCGTCGAGGCCGACCTAAAACCTCTTACTGTTCTTATGGTCACAGCACCCAGTACTTATTTGCTACTCTACAATGGGTTAAACAGAAAGAAAACCCGTACCCGCGATTTAGGTTTAAACCACAGCCACCTTGACGCTCCCATAAAGGGGCCTGCCTCTAACAAGTCAGGCCCGGACCGAAATCCGGGGGGCTCCTGACTCTCATGGTACAGTAATTTAAGTCCTGGTATAGACTACCGGTGGTCAAGCCGCCAACAATACCTATTACCGGCAACTTGTAACCGGTCAAATCGTAGCAACCATTCAGAGGTGTTATTATCTGAAGATGTTTACGATAACACCAGTAATATGCTCTGCCCCCGCTTTTTATTAGACAACGTAATTAATGGGCGAAGCCTTGATAATTGGGCGGGGGCCCCATGGAATGAGAATAATTGTGCAGTAGAAAGTAGAAACCTGTAAGTGCAATAGAATTTGATGCATAACTAGGAATACTGATAACCGCAGGCGTATCCCGACCAAATTACGAGCATATTAAAGACAACATTTTCAAAGCCATTATTCATGGCATATATGGGTTTATGCAGATGCTGGATCATCTTCAGATGTATCCGCTTTGACAACGAAAGCACTCATGAACTGCGTACTATAAATGATAAGGCGGCACCAATAACAGTCTTTTTTCAAATACTTAAATTTACGTAAATATTTTATTAAATATAAGTTACTTATAATCGACGAACAGCGCTGCCATGGCAGGACTAAATTTATGCAATACATATCATCGAAACCGGCTATGCAACGCAAAAACTGGTGATATCTAAACAGGCAAAGAACCAGATCAGCCTCGAGTGATAAACCAAGGAGAACAAGTGGTAGGTCTATAAGCACACGGGACCAACAGCAATGACGTGCAATTTTTTTAATGTCATTTGAGTTACCCAAAAAAATTAATGAGATAGAATTTGGAACTAGTTGGAACACAAAAAAATGAAATGAGCCCTATATAAAAACGTGCTGTTTTATCTAGTGAATTAGGGTTCCATGTGTCCCTATGCGCCAAAAAAGAAAAAAAGCTGTGGTTTTATTGCCATCAGTTTACTTCAATAGAACAATTGTTAGTGTGAAAAATAAGCTACAAACTACGAGTATATACATATACTGCAATTCAAATACAGGCAGAGTTAATACTATGACCAAAATAGCATGTAGCATAAAAAAAAGGTAACTATACTATATGTTATGCTCAGTTCAAGATACATCCAATTAGTCTTTGGCTAGACCAGAGCAATCGGATACCATTAAAAACTTATCCAACTGTGGTTGCTACGAGTATATGATTGGTCCAAGTGAGGCTTTGGTTGAAGATAATACCTAAATTTTTGGCGGTTACCACATAACATACTTCATAGCTGATTGCCCTAGTTTAACCAGAGGTAATCTGGAAGTGTCCAATATGTGTATATAGATGGATAGCGTCTTAGACTTTTGTAGATTTAATGACAGACTGTGTGTAGGTGCCCATTGTTGGACGATTTTTAAATCCTTATAAATTTCGTGTATTGCATTTTCATTATTAGCTAGATAGCAAGTCCGGAATAGCTGGGCATCGTCAAGAAGTTCGTTCACATACATAGAAAACAGCTGTGTACTAAGGACGGATCCTTGTGGCAAACCTGCTCGTAACTTATGTAAAGAGGATATTTGGTTGCCTATCGCTACACATTGCTGGCGGTCAGTTAGCAAGTAGAGATAAATCGAAATTATCAAAAGGTCTACGCTGTCAAACGATTTGGAAATATCAAGCAATGTAAGGACAATACAGTGATCTTTGTCCATTGCTTTTCGAATGTTATCGACAAGGAGTAACAGCGGGGTTTGTAACTTTTTTCGCGAAAACCGGACTGCGAAGAGTTTATAAGATTATTATTTTTTTTCCCCCGTGGATAGGTGAGAAATCTTCATAGATACTATAAGCTTCGGTGCTTATTGTAGAGTGAGATTCTTACTCGCTAAAAATCACCTCCCTTATACAGACTACGACTGAGTTCACACTCAACAAGCAGATCTCATTTTGCGTTTTATTTTGCTTTAATAAGATATTTTGCGGGCGATTTTCAATTATCTGTTGAACAAAAATATTCGTAGTCGGTTTTTGTGTTTTCGCGCAAACATTTTAATTTCGCTCTGAAGGTTTTCGACTCCTAGGTCTCTGTGGATATCATCGTTTCTAATGTACCACGGTGCATTATCAAACCCCCGAAGAACTTTGTTTTGGAATATCTGTAAGACGTTAACGTTACTAATTGTGGTATAACCCCAAATCTGTATACCATATCTCCAAATCGGTTTTAGCACTTGCTTGTATAGCAGCTCAGTTCCTAAACTGAGCTTGGAATACTTTCGAAGAACCCGGTACACGTCTAAATATTTAATCTCAAGCTCTTTACGTTTTTTCTTAACTTGTGCTCCCCATTTAAGTTTAGCGTCGAGTTTCATACCAAGATATTTGGCCTCGTTCGCGAAAGGAATTTGTACTGCGTTAATAAACACAGGTATGGTAGATTGTCAGTTTTCTTGAAAGTAAAGTTCACATGGACAGACTTGTTTTCAAGTCGCCAAAAATTTAAATAAATTAAATTCAATTAAATTAAATTAAATTAAATTAAATTTGTCCAATTGTTAATCCGTGTAAGGGCACGATGCAACTTAGCAGTTGCTTCTTCGCCGGTTTTAGCTGTTGCCAAAATGACAGTGTCATCAGCAAATGTGCCTAGCACAGTATCGTCCGTTTCCGGTGTGTCGCGGGTAAAAAGCAAATATAGAAGAGGGCCAAGTACACATACTTGCGGCACCTCCGCCTTTATTGTCTTAAAATTGGGATATTCGTTTCTGTGTCTAACACGAAAGAGTGGGTTATCTATGTACGAACTTAAAATATGAAACAATTGCTCTGGTAGGACTTGTTGAAGTTTATATTTCAGGCCTTCGTGCCATACCTTATCAAAAACTTGCGAAACGTCGATTGCTCGTAAAATTACGTGGGTTATTTGATGCACTTGGTCAACAGCAGAGTTTTGGCTTCTAAAGTCAAATTAATGGTCGAGCAAGAGACGATTTGTGCCCACAATCGGTTTAAGACGATTAAGTAGGATGCTCTCGAAGACCTTCGATATAATCGGGAGAAGTAGGATATTGGTATGTATGACTGGACTTCAGTCAGCGCTTTACCGGGTTTTGGAACCATAATAACTTTGGAAACTTTCCACTGTTGCGGTACATACTCTAATCTTATGGTGGCATTTATAACATAGAGCAGCTTCAGCAAACTTTTTTCGGTAGCACTTTAAGTATCTCTCCCGTAATTACTAAGTCATATCCGGGGGTTTTATCGGGCTTAAGAGTATCTATGACTTGTCTAAGTTCCCTAAGTGTAGCCATTTCTATTGGAAGGTTAGTCGTTATTTCTAGCGTATTGGCATTCTCTGGAAGCACTTCCCCGTCGAATGGTTTGAACGTTTCTGCAAGATGATCGGCGAAAACATTAGCGCTTTCTTTATCTACTTTCGCCCAGTCCTCCTGGTTTCTTCTTATTGTCGCCACATGTATTTGGGGCTTTCGAAGACTTTTAACGGCTCTCCTTATGGAGTAATTAGTACCTTTTGTCACTGTGAGGCTTTCTAGGTAGTTATTAATACCTTGGTTGCTGTATGACTTCAACAAACCGTTCAACTTCTTTTTCAAGTTGATACGGCGTTCTGAGCGGTACTTTTAACTCATTATTTTCGACAACCTCTATCCGGAAATCTTCCCAGTGAGTTTTTTTTGTTGGATAATCTAAGTGGTCTTTATTTCTTAACCAAGGTTTCACACAATGAAAGGATAATTGAAGAATGATCTGAGGAAACATAGAAGCTTTCTTCAACTTTGACGTAACAAGCGTTTACTCCTTTTCCGATAAAGAAGTCTATCAGATCGGGTATTTTGGCGACATCCGTGGGCCAGTACATCGGTCTGCCTGTAGAGTAAAATTGGCAATCAAAAGATTATTGATGAAAATATGTGCTTGCAGTTGTGTGAGTATTGCTTTTTTAAAAACTTTTGAAGGAAACTGTAATACCTGTTTGAAGTCCATTTAGGAATTTTGGTAATGGCAGTATTTTTGCTTCTATCCATGAGATTGGGTGCTAGCAAGTTGTAAGTATGGTGTGCAACATGTAAGAGTATGTAAGTGAGGAAGTTCAAAATACATACTAAAAAAACGTTTAACGAATTTCTTCGACTACGTGTGCATTAGTTAGATTAATGGATTTAAAGTTCAGCATTTGATGATGGCAACGCAATGGGAACAAACCACTTGTTAATAATATTGCAAACAACACAGGAGGTATTTCCATCAGTTGTTTCCCATTTCCTAGTTCTCATAACTTTTTCCAAATATCTTTTCCGGACTGATTGGAAGGGAAAAGAAAATTATCATAATAACTTTGATTAGCATTAAATATGCGCGGAACAACTAAGTTGCGGAGTGAGCAATAAGTTTCGTAAGACTCTTGTAGCTTTAAACGTTTCCACCGATCAAATGCAAATTCACGTTTCTGTATTAAATCGAGGATTACGTTGGTAAACCATGGTATAGAGTTATTTTTTATGATTTTTGATTTTATAGGAACGTGATGGTCAAAAGGAGTTTTTAGGTTCTATTGTAGAAATGCTATATGTTAATCAATCAATGACTGGAAATAAATCTGTGCCCAATTGAGATAGCTATGTAGGTACGTAAGCTTTCGTAGTTGATGTTTCTAAAATCCTTGTATTATTTTAAAAATAAGTGTATGCTATTCTGCTCTACGAATACATCAAACTCAATATCATAGGTATTATATATTTTTGCCAAATTTGATTTTGTTTACCAAATTATGCTGTAAAAATCCTGAAGCCGAATGTTGATTAAAGCATGTAGCCTTTCCTATATCTGCTACAAAAAAAAACGTATGGAAGTGTGACAATTTCCGCGCGCTCAAGGGATTTAAGTACCCTTTAAATACTTGCACACAGCACGGGCTAAGGGAGGATATAAAGCCAGGTACCGGTGAACGGTGGTTTTAAATGTTTGAAGGTTATAATGAATAGGAAATAAAGAGGTAGGTAGGGCATTCTATCAGTGAGTTGTACTGCTTAGGAACGAATCACGATATTTTAGCGTACGCCCGAAAGTGGGCTTGAGGGTATACTGATGAACAGTCATAGCGAGGCGGGTGTTACGGTTAAAAGTTTGAAGGGTCGGAATGGTACTGGCGACTTCTATGGAGCAGTGGTGTTGGAAATAGCGATAAAACAGAGTGAGACACGAGACGTTACGTCGGTGTTCGAAGGTGTCCATTTTTTGAGTGATATTAGTGTCACCTATGAATTTTATCGCACGGCTTTGAATCCTATCTAACAGAGGTGGTGCAGAGATGTTTTGGCACACCCGACCAGATGTGGGCATTGTACTCCAATTTCGGGCGGATAAATGCCTTATATATTGAGGCCAGATCAGAGGGGATAAAGTATTTCTTACATCGCTTGAGGAAACCTAGACATTTCGCTGAATTTTTGACGACACCGAGAATGGAAAGTTTATCAGTTTCGACGATGCAAGTGCCATTCATGGATAATGGCTGGGTGTTCAAATTTCGCTTTAACGACAGAAGACAGCATTGTGTTTTGGAAGCATTAAATTCTACTCTGTTATTGGTTCCCCATTTAGTTATGCTGGTAATATCAGAATTTAATGAGCTTAACATACGCTGCCGCTCCCGTTCTACAGCCAAAGAGCAGGGACGTGAGTCCGAGAACGAATATGAAAAGCAGAGAGTATTGTCGTCAGCAAAGGGATATATTGGAATATAAGTAACAGACAAGAGATCATTGTTGAAAATTGAGAAGAGTGTCGGAGACAAAACGGAGCCCTGGGGCACACCAGCATTTATTTTGTGAACATCAGACTTAAAACCATCCAAACCAACTTGAATTGATCGTTCCAAAAGGTAGTTTCTAATCCCTTGAAGAAGAGAGTCATCGTTCCCAAAAGCACACATTTTCGATAAAAGAGCCTGATTTATCCTAAAAATCTGTCGAAAGGTTCGCCATGAGTTTGCGTGAGCGCATATTGGCTGGATTGTTTCCAAATAGAGGACTATACTTTTTTCGAATGGGTCGAAGTGTAACCTGTTTGGTGATGATTTGCGTCGTGTACGAAGACCAAAGGGTCAGAGACCGATTCCGCGATTTTAAAAGTGATGGCGAATAAACAAATGGACAAGGAATTGGTCCCATTCAACAAATAGGCCAGATAGATAGCACTGAAGTGCGTAAATTTCTGATAATTAGGGTTATAGCATGGAATAGAGATGTTAAGGTCTTGGGCTCCCAGTTATGCCGAGGAAAACCTTCCCACTGTGATGACAATCAGGCAGGAAACACTGCTTTGCTCAACTCTCTACCGCGGTGGATATAAAATGTTCTTCTAACTCCTTATTAAGAGCTAGGACATTAAGGTCCTGAGATATTTCAATGAATCTGTTCTAAATTAAGTTAGCCTTAATTAATCTAGTCTACTTTTTAAAATTGCTGATTATGTAACAATGCCTAAACATCATAACGTTCATTCGAAAGGTATGAGACTCTTGTGAGGTCCGGTTAAATAGGAAATTCGATTAGATTTTCAAAGTAAAATAATATGTACACGTGTCTTCTTCGTTGGCTGACTTCAGAATGCATTTCTTTAGTGAAATCTTACTTATTATAGCGGATTGCTAAGAAGGGCTGATAGCTAAATATAACTAAGGATTCAGATGACCCGTTGATTTATGCACGGCTCAGATGACCATCCTAAAATTGACTCTGTCAATTTTACAATTTATGGACAATTAATAATAAAAAGCAATAAATAAACATTGCACCGTATTCTCAAAATATGAAGCCAGTGGCATCTCTGGTTTAAGAAGTTATGGCGTTTTCGTTTGGGCTTTTTTTCGTGCTCCGAAGCAGAAAAGTGATATAAAATCACTCCCCCTCATTTTTTCAGAAACAAAATTGTGCTTCTCGTTTTCATTTGAGAATTAAAATGTTATGTCAAAATGTATAAACGTTATATAGTATTGTGTGTCAAACTAGATGTCTGTTTTCGTGCAATCGGCTGTGTTTGGCTAATTTATTACTCTGAATGTTCAAATTGATTCGCAATCAAATACATATATTTAAAATGTACAAGTCGGAAGAAGTTCTTAGTGTTCCATTTACAATAAATAAAAATCGGAGTACACAAAAAAAAAACCTTCTGACAGCCCAAATGAAAATGCCGTTAGAGTGGTTTCAATTGTCAATTCATGTTCTTGTTTTTGTACGTGCCATCCCTGACTTAAGAAGTTTCAGGCGTGAATTCATTCTCCTGGCTTTGTGCGTATAATTTCATTTGCTCTGGGTGAACAGTTCTGGAGATGTCGCGTCCAAATTCGTCGGTTCTGTGGATTGTAACGATGTTTTCATGAAGAAACTGCTCTATTGAATACGAGTGGGTTTCATATTCTGGACTGAACTTATTGGATTTAACTCGAGTAAGTGCTACGACAAGCTTTCCGATCTCTAGTTTTGGCTCCTGCCTGTGTGTGTCAACATGGCCTTTCTAATACAGTTGGAGGTATTTAGTTTTTTTTGGGAATCTTCGCGGTCCAGTAGAAGTGGTTGGATTTGTTGACTTCTGGAAGTGTTTTCGTCGACCAACCTCAGAAGAACTTCGTCACGACGTCTTTCTTTCGGCCACGTACTTTTTCAAATTTTTTTGTTTTTGTTATTACCGCACATTCTATTAAGCCATTAGAATCTGGCCAATATGGTGGATATGGTTTGACATTGATGTTAAATTTCCCGTAGAATTCTTGCGTTGCGGTTGATCTAAACTTTGTCGCTTTATCGCTAACGGTGAGTTGTGGAGGCCCATATACGTTATTGATTTCATTTTCTACTAGTAGCCATTTACGTCAGGTAGTGTTTTTCCAATGAAAAATATGACAGTGTGATCTATTATTAATAATACATTTTTCATACCTCTAGTACTCGTATCTTTCGGAAAGCAGCGGTGATAGATAGATAGGGTATCGAATGGTCGATCTGCGATTTGTCCTGTCTTTAACAGTCATATGCTTTTTGAAGTTGTTGACAGATGTGGCATGATGAAACAAATTGCTTGCAGTCCCTGCCCAATGGCAGCGTCGTGATAGTTTTGAAAACGTTTTGTCAAAATCCATATGCCCACTGTTGCTATGGCAGAGTTCGAGAACGCCGGTTTTGATTTTGTTCGATAGTAATTAATGTGTTTTTTTGATAATTAAATTCGGTTTTTTATGAAATATTTGTCTTTTATCTGCCGATCTGATTTGGAGATATATTCACTATTGAGCGTTTGATTTATATGACAGCATTCTGGGTCGTTGGCTTGAGCTATGGAGATCCTTGTTTCATGATTTGGTTGAGACATGGTGTTGTCTGTGATACGAGATAATGAATGTGTACAGACATTGCTTTTATCGTTTCTATGTTGAACTATGTAAGTCTATTAACCAACGGGAGAATTTTCTATTGTTTTTTCCATTTTGGAGAAGGCAGGCGGTTTTACAATTGTCTGTGTTGATGGTGCATTGTTTAAGTCCATAAAGATAGATGTGGAATTTTTCTGTACTGCAAGGCTTTCAATTTGATTGATGTGGAAGTTTTACTCCGTTCTTGCTAAGGCTCTACTAGCGTAGACGATGACGACTTTTTTGAGGCTTTGCATTTTTAATAGTATAGCTCCCAGTCCGGTTAGTGATGCGTCTATTTGCACTTCCATAGCACAGTCTGGCTGAAAGTGCGCTAATTTAGCAGCTGACTTTAGCAGATTTGCGTCTTTGTCAACCTCTTTAGTCCACACGAACGGCATTGTATTGATAGCATTTCGAATTTGTAGGCCTATTTAGAGAAGTCTTTTATAAATCTTCTGTGGTGCGAAGCGAGGGCAAGGAAGGACTTTACATCTGTTTCCTTGGCTGAAATTCCATAACGCAAAAAGAAAATTTCTAACTTTAAAAGCTGATATTTCTTTAGAGATATATGGTAAGAAGACCGGATTTTATTAGACGAATAAGAGCATCTTCGAAGGTTGCAAGAGCAGAGTCGATGTCACCTGCTGACTGTCCTACGTCGTCCAAAAAAGTGATGGTATTTTTTGATTCAGAGAATGTGATTTTCATGATCTTTTCCATTATTTTCGGGCCGTTTGATAGTCCAAAGGGGTTTCATAAAAATTCGTACATGCCACCTTTTATGATACTCGTAAATGCCGTCTTAGGAATATCTGCTGGATTTACTCTTACCGTCATAAATGCTGTTTTTATGCCTATTACCGATAGAATCGGACTGGACTCATCTGCAAGACATTCAATTACGTCATCGATATTTGGTGGTGGAAAATTGTCTTTAACCATTTTTTTGTTGAGTGCTATGTAGTCCACAGTAAAAAAGCGCTTTGGGGTGCTTGGATGGTTGGATTGATTAACAATAACGACGGGGCTGCTGTACTCCGATGTAGAGTTACTTATGATGTTAAGCCTTTTCCGTTTGCTTCGCTTATGCATTTTTTGTCATGGCAGGAGTAATGATATGGTTTTCTTCTGATTGGGATGTCATCTGTTAAATCTATGGGGTGGTTTTCTACTCTGCAGTGTCCGATCTGGTTGTTATTTGTGGAAAATTCATCTGAATATTTATATACAATGTTTTTGAACTGTTCGATTTGGTGGAGTTGGTTTTGGTTTTGGATTTGGTTTTCTGAAAAGTTGTTAATATATTGTAGTAAAAGATATTGTTTTTAAGCGAATTTTGAAAAGGCAAAACATTTGACTTTAAATCACAAACGTTGAGTTACTTTGGGGTATGCGACTCTTTGGACTTGGACATTATCTGAACTTCGCCATTTGTGTCGACCACTTTCACGTTTGCTATCATTCGCCAATTACTTACTAGAGTAAGCGGTACTGGAGAATTCTTGACTACTGCAATTGGGCCGAACGTCCATGATAAGTTACGTACGTATACATGTAGGTCATTTTGTCCGATGGTTTTGCATTCGTTATCAAGTAGTGTTATGTTTGCTGCACTTTCGTAAGTATGAATATTTATCTCATTTGGGATGTATCTGCGGTTAATCAAAGATTATTCATAGCCATGCAAAAAAGTCTATGATGGACAATCCTCTTTCATTACATTGCGATTATAAGGCGTAATTTACCTACTTTTGCGATCTATCGGGGCTTGAATTTGATGAATGTCCCATTTTGTTACAGTTTTGACATGGGAGGGGACGACGTGAAAGAGGGTGTGATTCTTTTTACATCGCCGGCATTTGTATTTATCCATTTTTAGTGGTTTTTCAAATGTTGTTGCATTTGAGTTAAGAGCATATGGGGGTTGTGTAATTGCTTCTTGGAGAGGTGAACAGAGGTGTCATCGTAGAGACCCTCGATGAGATAACAAATCTTTTCTTCTTCTGTTATGGTGATGTCCTTAGGGGGTTTCGATTTCGAGTTTTCATTTTTTGGTGCCTAGACATCAAGCGATGGTTCCATTTGCTAAGAGTTCGAGGTTATAAAAATTTGTTCTTGAATGCAGTAATCCAGGAATTCCAGGTTACTACACAAATCTACTTGAAGCATAAGCTAACTTAACTGAATCATCCCAATGATTGAATGTGGCTATTCTGAATGTCGTAGCTGTCTTCCCCTGAGAACTCTGGAACGGTTTGGCTAATGTCTGGATTTTAGCGGTCGTTGAATGGTTAAGGTTTTTTACTTTTTCAAGTATTGAATTGGTTTTCAGGGAATAAGTTTGTTATTTGATACTATTAATTCCATTACCTCATCCCTAATCGATTTTGTGTCGCACCCTAAGCCCCTTCTTATGATTTCAGCCTTTAGGGCATTTAAGGTGAATAGCTTGAAAGTAGTTGTTTCGATGGATGTTTCAAGAGGTTTTATTATGGAAGACATTTTCGAGTATCGACTGCGCCATATGAAACTCTTGTGAGGCCCTGTTAAACAGGAAATCCAATAAGATTTTCAAAGTAAAATAATACACGTGTCTTCTTTGTTGGCTGACTTCAGAATGCATTTCTTTAGTGAAATCTTACTGATTATAGCGGATTGCTAAGGAGGGCTGATAGCTAAATATAACTAAGGATTCAGATGAGCCGTTGATTTATGCACGACTTACAAAAAGAAACGTTGATTTTTTTATCAAGTTAATGAATAGAACCTATGTCATCTATGTCGAAGCTTTCTTCTGTTTTGGGAAACCATTCGTTACCAGTATAAGGTGGCTTTATTATATCGTGAAATACAATATCAGATGTAATGGTTTCTATGACTGGCATATACTTACTAGTACTTTATGGGTTTCATCTCTTCATAACAATCATTTCCTCCTTGTAAACAAAGATATGAACTGTGCCCAATTGAAGCCGAGAACACTAGGTACTCTAATTGTTGCGAACTGTTCCATTATTCCCTGATGGAATAGTTTCTTTTTTTTGTTGTTGATCGGGATGGAAGCAAGATAACTGCACACTGTGCAGGTGGCAGTATAAATTCAACCTCCGCAACGAATCATCGTCCGTGTCGCACCCCACATAACCGCGTTAAGGCAGAAGTTCGTGAGATTGGAAAGTAGCATTAACATGTACATGTTCTGTTGTCTTATTGTTGAGTTATTCACCAATTCGTTTTGTGCTTTCGGAATGTCAGTTCTCTATCTCAATAAGCGTCTGCAATGGAATACCACCTTGATCAAAAAGTTCCCGGGGGACACCACCGTGTGGCGCTCCTGTTGTACCGAGCTAAGTTCTGTTTCTCGTGTTAAGTTGGTAAATATATTGTTACCATTCCCTCTAAATCTTAGCATCATAGCTTGACATTTGCAAAACTTACGTAGCCAATAGTACATCTAATTCTGTGTTTTGGCGATTTTTTAAAATTTTAGAAATGGATTTAAATTTGCAACAACGAACTTGTATTCAATTTTGCGTGAAAAACAGATTTAATAGTGTGCGAACGTTGGAAATGTTGGAAAAGTGTTTCGGCAACGATTCTCTAAAGAAAACGGTCATTTACCAGTGGCACGAGCGCGAGCGGTTCAAAAGTGGTCGTGAGTCAATCGAAAACATTGATGAAGTAAAAGAAATGTTGGTCAATAACCGCAAATTAACCATCAGAGAGATAGCGGAGTACTTGAACATTGCCTATGGATCCGTCCAATACATTTTGGTTAATGATTTGGGTTTCCGTCGTGTAGCAGCAAAGTTGGTGCCAAAAGACCACAATTTCATGCAAAAAAGAGACCGTGTTGACGTCGCAAAAGAGATGATTTGCGAGGCTGAATTCGATCCCACATCCATCAAAAGGATCATTACTGAAGACAAGACGTGGGTTTATAAGTACGACACGCAATCCAGACATCAGGCAAGTGAATGGCGTTCACCAAATGAGCCGAGACCAAAAAAACCACGTCGTTTTCAGGCAATGCTCACGGTTTTCATGGATTACAACGGTGTAGTGCATCATGAATTTTTGCCAGAAGGCCAGACAGTAAACAAAGAGTACGAGCATTATTTGGGCGTTATGAGACGTTTGCGTGAAGCAATTCGCCGAAAGAGACCAGAATTGTGAGCAGAAAACTCGTGGATTTTGCACCATGATTACGCACTGTCGCACAGTGCCATCATTATTCGTAATTTTTTGACGAAAAATACAACAAATACCATCCAACATCCACCGAATTCACCTGATTTGGCTCCCTGTGACTTCTTTCTGTTCAATCGAGTTAAAAAACCACTGCGGGGAACGCGTTTCAGCAGCCGAGCGGAAGGATTACTTTGAAGGGGACCATATAGATTTAGATGAATAAACTTGTATTTTTAATTTTCTGAATAAATTCCGGAATTTTTGATCAAGGCGGTGTTGCATGCTCTGTGTGTTCTTTGTGATTTGGGAAACCTGGACAAAAAGGTGAACTATCATGCTCGAAGTGGTGTAGATATTTCCAATAGTCACCGTGACCAGATAGGAATTGCGTTAGGTGGTAGTTACAGTCCCCGTGTCTTCGACTTATACCTGCAGTCCTGGATTGTCGGTATTAATTTAAACGTCCATCTGCCTTTTGTTGTATTTGTCCAACGAGTCAGCGAAATAGTTATTGACACTGCCTTTTCTTCAGTTTTAATCATCTTGATGCTATTGGCGTCTTTCTGGCTCTAGTTTTTTCTATTGTATATTTTGAGTGTCTCGTGTGGAAGGATGTTAATAAGGATCATTCCAGCTTTAACAAAGACGGCTTCTTCTGAGATGGTTCTAAAGCCGTTATTTGCTCTTGGTGCATAGATAGTCTCCTAGACTCCTTCATTCTTAGCGCCTCTGCCCAGACTGGGGCGGCTTTGATATTGTTATTCTGGTAAGCAAAATTCTTCTAGTGTAACCAGTTCCACCGATATTAGACAATATTCGTAATAGAGCTGCCTGTATTTTCGACGCTTTTTCACATATATAACCCAAGTGCTGTTTGTACTGCAGTTTGTTATCCAACATATGTAACTCCAAGGTAATTCATTGTTTCTTTGGACATGATGGTTTGGTTACCGATCTGAAAATTGGCGAATTTAATGGCTTACCGAGCTGTTATGAGGACAGCTTCGGTCTTATGATCGGCCAGTTTCAATCCGGCGGCGATAAGCCAATATTTTACGCTTTAGTATATTACCCGCCGTATCCAGCATCCCCTGCGGTACTACGAGCATGTGTTTCTTTCTTTGGTTAGAAAAACCTTCATCGCTTAAATATTCACAAATATGTCTATTCAGGCTTTGACGTCTCCCTCTAAGGCTGTATTTGATATGCTATCTGCCCCTGGGGCTTTTTTGTTCCCAAATCTGTAGCAACCGTCAAGTGAATATTGACTTTGTTACGAGTTGTATGCATGTTCATATGCATATACGGACATATACATACATGCCTTAAAAATCATATAAGCTCCACTCTGATGTGGAATGAAAAGATGCTTACAGGTATCACAATGCTTAATAAGAAAAAGATTATTGTGGTTGAATGCCATGATTGTTATTTTACACCTAACCAACGAAAAGGTAACTTCATATATAGGTATACAAATGTAATAATAATAATAATGAAGGTGTGAGATAAGAATTAGTTATCATCCCTCGTTCACAGTTATAAAACCTCAGTATCGATTAAACTTATGCAATAATTTCCATTAAATGAAATAAAATAAACTAATCGGTTTACCAAGCAAACTTAAAAATCATTTATTAAATTTTTTTTGTAGTAAACTTAAATAATTTTCTTGCAACTTTCTTTTGGCTTTCTTTTCAGGTATGTTTTTTAACTTGATTTCTTCAAAAGTGACGGATATTATATAGAGGTAATATGTATATTGTAACGATATAATCCTATTTTGATTTCATGTAGGTTAATTAAAATTTAAGCTTAGAAATGTAATTTAATTATAGTGTAGCAAAAATAAAATAAAATTATTACAAAAAAAATACTTAAAACGAAAGAAAAAGATTTGAAGCGACTGCGTCGGAAGGAGAAACTTTCTTAATAAGTCGCTTAACAGTAATTTGAAATCTTCACAGATCGAGCAAAAGAATATAAAAATTAAACTTTTGAAGAGTGCCCCTAAAAGACTTTTGCGAAAAGATCGGAATAGCGAATGGCATCGTTCCTCGAAAGGAAGAAGTCAACCACATTGGGATCACTCAGAATATTTGAAGCTGTTGCGAACACTGAAAGTAACCTTTATACTGAAAATCTGAAACAAAAATTATATGCCCGCCAAGAGCTTCAAACATATTAGTCTGCTTCCTTTATGTAAGTTCAAATTACATGGAGAAAATAGTCGAGCTTCAAGTGCTTCAAACCGCTTGCGAATGCAAAGACTGTCTAAGATGCAACATGCCTACAAACATGGTAAATCCTGTGAGACTACGGTTGAAAATTTGGTGGATAGAACTAAAGGCGACTACTAACTAGAAGGAATAAGCGCTAGGTATTGCCATCAAAATTGTAGGTGATTTCCACGGCATGTAAGCGCAGTCATCCATAGACGTGATCGACAATTGATACTGAAATGGCCTTTCAGTCAAACCTCACAAAACGGAGGTTATTCTCTTTACGAGAAGGATGAATCTTGCTGGTCTAACTCATCTAGTGGTTTAAGACGTCACCATCCGATTCTCCAAAGCAGATAAATATTTTGGTGTTATCCTAGATAACAAATCGACCAATATATTACGTCAAAAGTCTCTATGGCGATGGCGTCCCCGACAAGACAAGAGGCCATCTATCTATCTTCCGTTTAAAGAGAAGTAGTCTCTGGTTCAACAGCCACTGGAAATTTGTTGACCTTGCGGGGCTATCTTTTGACTCTGGTCAAAACATGGACATATCATTTGATGCAATGATATAAGAACTTCTACTGCGGAACAAATATGACACCGACTTACCCTGTACTGCCTGTAGATGGGTCTTCACTGAACCGCGATGTAGGATACGGCGGTGGTGTCTTTATGGAGGACGGCAACATTATTTTTCACTCGTATTTAAGAAACTTGAGTCTATAATCCAAACAGAAATATACACAATCCTGACTGCACGATACTTTATTGTGAAGATTTGGCTGAACCCTCTCTCGACGCGATGTCCAAGAATGAGACCCTTCACCGAACACAGTCGGTAGGCTGAATTGACGGAGTCAAGTTTGGGTCTCAGGTCATTATACATAGAATCCTGGGAAATGACATCTCCGTCGAACTTGCGGGGTAAGGGTCAAAAGAGAGGTTTTCAGGCCCCAAACCTACGTTAGATCTCCCTGAGTCCTGGTTTGAGGCTTCCATTGATAGTTAGATTACATATGAATATAACTGCCTGCTACCGTTAAAGCGAGATTTAAACAACCAACCATTATTAATGAATGACACTTGCATAGTCGAATCTGAAAAACTTCCCATTCTTTTTGTGTATAAACGACAAACTACGTTAGAACGGCTACGTAGTGATATATCTATGTTTCCTTATTCGATGTAAGAAATACTTTTCACACCCTAATCTGGCCTCAATATAATGTATCTGCCAAAAATTTAATTACAATGCTCACATCTTGTCAGGTGATCCTAAGACCACCCTGCACATGTTAGATAGGATTCAAAACCATGCGATAGAGCCCATAGGTGTGGCAAATATTACAATGTTAATTGACGCCCTAGAACACCGACTTAATGTCAGTTCCCTTACTTATTTTCACCACCGGTGCCCCAATGAAATTGCTACTATATACCATTCCACCCCCTCACCCCATCAACTGTAACATCTGTTTGGCTTTGAATGCTCCATCTGTAAACCTTCCAGCCGATTTTCGAAAGTGCTCTGAAATATCGTATTTTTTTTGTTAGCTGCACAACTCGCTTAGAGTTGTGAATATTTTAACGTTACTCAAAATGTGAGAGTTGTAATAACAATACAGCACTACCTCTGTTAGCGTCCGGGTTAAGCTCTCATCAGACTTCGAGTACTCAACGTTGATGTAATTCGTGCTACTGTATTTAAATAAGTGCACCATAGCAGCTCTTTTAGATTGATTGGTCTCATTGGTTGGTATTACATTATTCGTCCTGAGTGACAGCTCAAACTGAAGTTCATTAAAAAGATATGGTAGTGATCTGCTAATTATGAATGATTTTATGTAAAAAGATTCAGTGGCAGGCAAATACGTGATAATACCAGCGGAACCCCTGAACCTATTTGACCATATTAGTAAAAACGACGTTAAATTTATGCTGAGAAATAGAATCGAAGTTAGGATAAACAACTATTTCGTAGTTAGTAATAGGCAATAGAGAGTTTACGGAGCCTTCTCTAAATCTAGTATAATTTATATGGACCAAAGCTGATTAAGGCAAATATATATGTGGCAATAGTTACAAAAACTTTAATGAGTTGCAAGAAGTCAGTTTTAATCACTGTAATGCAACATTAGACAAAGTTCGTAGTGAATTAAGTAAAATCATTTGCGCATGGTACTGGTGCACAGTACAATAAAATTAATGAACTGATTATAAACAATAATTCCGCCGGTGAAAACCTCAATTCTCTGCTCTCCCCTCTTAGTGTTCAAGTTTTTAAAATTATTAATATAAGCCAAAGTATATTATCATCTTTCAACCAACTCAAGTGCATTACTGCATAACCAAGACAACGTTTCATTAGACATTAGAAAGCCCCAACAGAGAGTCTGTCACTTATACGAGTTATTTGGATTTAGTTGCCAATAGTGTTAAAGAATTAATTCAGTTGAACATTGCGTGATTAAAAGACGACTATGCAGCAACAAAAGTTGCAGTCGCAAGCATAAGCGAAGAGGTAAATTACACCTCAAGTGAGCTCGATGCTATACCTTGAGGCTGCACACGCTCAATTCACAATACCTCAAATTCTTGCCAAAAGTATTGCGCAAAGCCTCACTGATCTTGACTGCTTCAACTTCTTGCCCTCCCGTCAACTTCGAAGACACTAACCAACCAACAACTTCTCCAAACCTTCTCACCACCAAAGAAATTATCACAAAATTCGTTTTCCATCTCGGGCACTTGTGAACACCAACTGAATGCGAATACGAAAGTACAGAACTCGTCACCTTACCTTTTGAAGAACTCCCCCAGAAACGGTAATACTACTTGGGTAAACAAATATTTTGAGAAGAAATATGCGAGAAGATAAGTTCCAGATGCTTCAATGTTTATATCCCTTGTATATTTGAGTGGCTATTTGCTAACACGAGTGTCTTCATTGTCGACGGGATGAAATTGTTCAAATGGAACGAAATAAACAGTAAGGCATCAGTGAAGTCCCGAAAAATTGTAAAACAAAAATTAAGTCTATTACTAAAACTAAGCCCCAATTCAATTCTTTTTCTTTAAATTCCAATCACGATTCGAATTAAAGTTTCAAAGCTGGATTGCTCCCCAATTTTTCTCCAAAATTCCTTGAGCCATTAGCCACTATCCCAACGAAAGTATAAATCCATCCATTTTACCCACCACTTCCAAATCAGTTTATATCTCGGCTAAGCCCAAACGCAGCCGAGTTTCATTTAACCTTCAACCCGCTTCCTGCCCTTTACTTTTACACCCTGCATCTATTGAAACCCCCTCCCAAACATCTACTCCTAAATACTCAAATTGTATACGTTCCCATATTCTCAACCCTAGTTCACTTTCACCACACCCTCTCTCAATACAACAAACGAGTCTCCCAGTTTTTTGAACCCTCTGCTTCCTTCAATACCTAAACTGACAAAACAACTTACAGACAACGATGTTGAAAGTCGCTATGTGATGTCTCGCCTCAGGAATCGTAACATATATGAAAACGTACGCCTTTATCTATTTTAGCATATCTGCACGATAAATTTAACTCTGTTTGCATTGATGGCATGGTCAAAAACACATGTCCTTGTCGCAATTCACCCAGAAGATCTCCCAATTAATCCAAAAAAGTTAAAGCAAATGTTCCTTTGTTTTCAACGAGCGCGCTCCGGTTCCAAAAACTATTACTGCTCATAACCACTCTTTGACCCCCTACTTAACGGCGCCTCGCCTCATTTCTCTCTATTACCAAAACGTAAGAAGATTGCGCTCTAAGATCTCCACCATATTCCTTAACTCACAAAAGCTTCCCTCTGAAATCTTTGCCCTTGCTGAAAGAAATTTGCATTCCGACATTAAAGATAATGAAATTTTCACTTCAGAATTTGAAATTCTAAGTAACGACGGCCTCGATAGCATACCCTCTTCAATCATACAGTCGTACTAGATCTGACCCTAAACCTATCAAAACCTCCCATTCGGGACTCTTTAAATGTGGTTGTGTAAAAATTACAGTCTCCAAGCGCAATCTTTTCAAAATATGCTTCTACATTCGCCCATCCCAACCAATTCACAGTTACCAGCTTCCTGTAGGCACTATGGATATTGTACAATAGACCCCGGAGATATGGTAATAATTTTGGGGGATTTGAACTTTCCTCACCTTCAATGGGTTTTGATGACGAGACTTATTTTCTTGCTCCCAACCGCACTTCAGATAAAGAAATTTTTTTATTGATTAGCTCTCTGACTCAGTCCTTTTTCAGCTAAGTGGCATTACTAACAATTTAGGCAGGCAACTTAATCTTGTTTTCTCGTCCGATGTCGATAATTGTTTTGTCATAGAGAGCAAACATCTTTTATCTAAACTCGGCAGCAGCTACCACCCATCTTTATCCCTAACGTTCGCTTACAGTAAAAAAAATAAAATAATTCAGGTGCAGCATTCTCACCATTTCAATTTTCATAGAACTAATTTCAGAAAATTTAACTACTTGCTTAGTACTACTAATTTCGACAGCATCTCAAATAGCTCCTGTATTTTCATAGATAATGCTATTGAATTTTTCAACACCCTATTCTTCAAACTTTTAAAAAAAAAACCGTTCCTTTCGTTCCCAAAAAATATCCCACAGTCTCACCTTTCTGGTATAATAATGAGCTATGCTTACTGCGTAACAAAAGCAATGGCTCACGTATCTCAAATCTCGGTCTACCTATGCTTTCTTCGGTTACCAGCAAGCCTATACCCTTTTCTCCCAGCTCTGTGAATCACTCTATTACGATTACTTAAGCCGAGTGCAATCTGAACTTATCTCTAATCCTGGTAATTAATCACCTAACCTGTGATTTTCAAACGAATTCTCGAACAAGCCTGAAGAAATCTCAAACTTGTACATCAGCTGATATCAATATTGAGCAAGTAATGGAGAAAATAAACCTGCTCAAAAAACAGTACTCTGCGGGTCCTGACGGGCTCTGCCTGGCTCTGCCTGGCATTGTTTTGAAAAAGTGTGCGAATATCTCGGCCAAGCTCTCTATATCGCAAAATATTTTTCCTTCATATCTGCTGCATAAAAAGGTGCCAAAAATGAAATCTCTAGTTACCGTCCCTACGCTAAACTCTCTTGTATACCCCAACTATTTGAGAGCATTGTTTAGGATCTGATAGTTTCTCACTGCAAACCTATTTCCTCTCCTTACTTGCACGGTATTCTAAAAGGATGACCAACAATTACTAATTTATAATAACAGAATTCGTTTCTACTACTCTCTATGCATTGGAAAACGGAAGCGAAATCGATGTAATTGCTACCGATTTTAGCAAGGCCTTGGATAAAATTTCCCACGAAATAATCCTTCTCAAGCTTGTAGCTCTCTTGTTCCGACCTGGATCAAATCTTATTTTTAGATCTTCTGTTTCAGATTCCATCGTAGCTACATCTGCTGTACCTCAAGGAAGTTACCTCGGTCCTTTGATATTTATATTCGCAATCAATGATTTAGTTTTCATTATCAAAGAATCCCGCATTTCCATCTATGCAGATGATATAAAAATTTATAAACACAGCTCTATATCCTATGACTCTGGTGCGAAAATTTTTTTTTTGGAACCTAATGCTAGCAAATGCCAAACTACAGGGCGACTTAATCAAACTGTAACTTTTTAAAATGCTATAAATTTTTTATTCTTTCATAAATTTTATTGTGCCAAAGCAAAAAATGTTGGAAAATACATCAATTTTCAAATTGTATCAGTAGTTTTCAATATCTCCACCTTTGGCGCGAATAATGGCCTTGAGACGGGCGAAGAAAGGATCGCACTTTGAACGCAAGTGGCTCTGCGGTATTTTGTCCCATTCCCGGCGAAGTGCTTGTTTGAGGTGGTCCAAATACAGTATACGATCGCCACGGTCCAAAAATACGAGTATAGAGCGACCATCGGCGGTTATGGCGGCCCAAACCATCACCATCGGTGCTGCCTGCTTTCTGATGGCCGTCCGAAAGTGTAAATTTTCGAAGGACCTCTCTGGCTAGTAAACTCGGTTATTTCGTTTGTTGACATATTGCTCAATAACAAATCGCGACTCATCGGAAAAAACCAAATTCGGCAACTCACCACTTTCGTGCAAGCGTAGCAATTCCTTCGCTTTTTCGACTCTAACCTTTTTCTGTTGCGGTGTAAGATCGTGTGCTTTGTGGAACTTCAATGGCTTGAGCCCCAGCTCGTTTTTCAGTATGTGTTGCATCCGTTCCAACGATATGTTGAGCTCACGAGCCATTTTTCTTCCATTTCGACGCGGATTTCGCTCAATTTGAGCCTTCACTTTCCGAACCATTTCTGCCGATGTTGCTGTTTTTTTATGACCACCTCCATGGCGATTTGCAACGCTGCCAGTATCACGGTAACGAGCTATGGTTCGAGACACAAATGATTTAAAAGGCTTGTAAATAATAAAATTATCTGCCATGTGACAGCTCACTGTCATTAACGGTTTGGAAATTATAGCGGTCTGAAGTTGGTTGCAGTTCGAGTCTTTCAGGGTGTATAACTTATTCGCGTAAATGTGTGCCATCACTACCAAGATCCTTTATCATTGGCAATCAATTAATACCCCCTGCCACCTTACTTCGCGATTTAGGTGTTATATGCGATAACATAGTGATAATAGTTATTATTAACAAAGCTAATTCTTCAGTGGCATTTATTAAGCGATGTTTCAAGGAATTCTCTAACCTTTACGTCACTAAATCCCTTTAGCTTACATTCGTTAGGCCCATACGGGAATATACTAGCTAAGTTTGGTCTCCTTACTACGAAAGCCACTCGATGCGAATTGAAGCTATTCAACACAGATTCATTCGATTTGCATTACGGGGTCTATCTTGGACAGATATCTATGTATAACTTGCCTCCGTACTGCAATCGTTTAAAGCTAATTAATCTTCAGCCCCTCAAAAAACGTCGAGAAATTACTGATGTACGCTTTGTTCATCAACTACTCACTGGTTGTATCGACTACCCTACCCTGCTCCAAATGATATCCATTAATACCAACTCATGCAACCTAAGGTCCGCACCCCTATTCCACATCAACTTTCACCAAACTGAATAGGGATGTAGCAAAGCAAGGTTAATGGGTTCGACTTCAACATCAGCAAAACCGGACTTTGAAATTCCCTCTCCCTAGCTCTTTGACCGCTTTCCTTTATCGTAGTTTTTATATCATATTTCAAGCTTAGTTTTAAAGTTATTTGTATTTGTACTAAGCATTAAATAAACTTTCCGGGGTTGACCCTGACCTTCAATCAATCAATCAGAAGGCCAGCGAAGCCCTCAGTATTATACTATTTCATAGATATTTAAATTAGCTGAGTTTCTGTGACCCTTTATTATTAGACCATTATCCTGTATATACGAGCGTAGTCCCAGAAGTACCCGGCCTGACGTATAGATGGCGATTGTTGTTTAAAAATAATGACACATCTTCGTTGAGCTAAATTTCTGGCAGACCTATTAGCCTCATCAACACCGCATTCTGACGTTATCCTAATCGGCCCATATCAGTGAGGGATTAAGACTTCACAAATTTTCTTATTACAGCAGGTACAACATTTTTTCTATTTATATTTTTACTAGCGATAATAGTATAAATCCATTCAGATAGATTAAAAGCTCTCAACTAACTCAGCCGGCGGATAAAAAAAAAAGTTATTTTCATTAATGACTGACATCTTCAGTTCATCAATACAATGTCGTTTTATTGAGAGGCCATTTCCTTAAAACACTTTTACACTTTTGTAAAATCAACTTTAACCATTGCTAATACTTTTGAAAACATTATTTCCATGAATTTGAATAACTTTATCCACTTTATTTTTTTATCTTAACAATTTAGTCAACATTCAACTACAAAGTCAGTAAAAACTTTACTGATGCAAATGTGAGGAACTTAAACTAATATCGTTAGAAACTTTTTACTTTAAAAACTTTATTCGGTAGGCAATGTCCCTGCTCAATTTTGTTGGCCTTTCTAATGAACGCTTCTGTATCTATGTAAGCGTCTTAAGTAGCACGTAGAATAAATACACTATACGTGTCGTGTATAGAAGGAATATCCTCTTGTGTCCTACCACCCTGTGAGTGAAGCAATCTAAACCCGGAAATAAACACGCTGTTGGTATTGTCCCCTTTTTCGACCCTTTTCGTAAGCATACATACACGAGTATTTGCAGGAATACATTACATGGATTTGTTAGCACGTGTGTTCAATCTTAAGGATTACGTATAAGAGAATATAATCTTTGAAGTCACGTAAGGTATACAACGAAAGGTGTTATGCCCTTTGAAACAGCGAATTAGGATTCGTGTGAGAGCTCACTGGAATCCTAGTTAAGGCTACGGAAATATCCGAGAATTTGTTATCCTTCAAAGTCATAAATAGGAATTAATATTTTATTTGGAAAGATATAAGAAATAGAAGAAATATTTTAAATCCATTAAGTAGTGCAATAGAAGGACTTTATTTTATAGGTATAACAGTAAAACGTGTTGATAAGTTTTTACGTGATTTTCTCAAAGACAGATCAGCTGGCTTCGTTCAGTCTTCCTACGACCTTCTCGACAGCAGTCAGTTGTAGATGTAACCTTGTGCCTTTGCTTGCCAAAAAGAAAATGGTAAGTGCAGATTGAAATATCCTTTTAAAACCATCGTTAGTTACCTCATTTAGGTACATTTCTTGCACCCTGATACATGTCAATTAAGCTTTAAACAATTCTCTAATTATGTCTTAAGCAAGACCACATAATGTACGAGTATTTTGTGGACTCGAAATTATTCTTTTTGTTTGAAAATTCAATCACGTTCACAACAATTATCATCAAATGAGAGGTGTCATTTTAAATCAATAGAAAAACGCAACAAACTCTGCGGCATTTCGCGAATAATAGCTCTGATATTTTCTTTTAGTACATGAATCGATGGGGAAGCATTGGTGTAGGCTTTATCTTTAACATAGACCTAAAGGAAAACGACTAATCTCCGCGACCGATCGAAGTCCCCATTTCTAGAAATCACACGTCCAGGAAATTTGTCATGCAATAGAGCCATTCTGTCACCACCTATATGGTATGTGGTGCCGCGTAGTCTTGCTAAAAATAAAAGCCGTCCACTTCCATAGCATCAATTTCATTTTCGAAAAAATATGGTCAAATGACACCGTCAGCCCTAAAACCGCACCAAACTGTCACTCGTTGGCGAGGTTGTTCCACTATTTTTCTTGGAGTCTCAGATTGTTTATTTCCGTATTTTATTTATTATTCACTCAGAATAATTCTGTACAAAAAATCATGATCTTGTTCATTAATTTCAGCACCCAATCAGCGAAAGTAAGGCTTTGTGTGTGGACTACTGGCTTCAATTCTCGTGTCAACTGCACTCTATAAGCATGTAGGTAAAGATTTTTATGAAAAATGCGCTGCAAAGTGTTTGCGGATAGGCCCAATTCCTGTGATCGTCTCGAAATTTACACACAAGAGTTTCCAGTTACACTCTCAGCTACGGTGGAAATATTTTCAGCTAACCTTGCCCGGCGGACACGAGTTGGAGTCTTCAAATCACTAATTTGTGCTAGACATTCAAATTTATCGATTAAATTTACAATAGCTATGCGGGAAGGTGCTAGTTGATGACTAAACGCAGTACAAATTTAATAATGAGATTTCAACTATTTGAACTCTCCTGTTTTTTACTTATCAGTCATCGCAATGATAGTTGAAACTTAACAGTTCAATAATGACGCGAAATTTAGAATGACACCTCTTGTTGGATAACCACAAAACGATACTCATACTCCAGAGAGAATGACTTTTCGAAAACCCTACAAACCACTTCGAGTTCTGGTGAATAATCCGTGGCGGCAAGATATGATTCCGGGCTCTAGTTAACCTTAATTCCGCGCCTCTGTTAAGAAGTGAGCTTTTTCGATAAATTTGAATCCATATATGTATATTTATGCTATACGAGCATAATATATACTGACTCTTTATAAGTTTAAACTACATGTGATTTAAAAATCGATCTTTGCAACAGTAATACAAATGCTTTACCACAAAAGAACCATCGAGGCAATGACATTAGGCAACAACAATTCTAGAAACAAGCGGCGCAGTGTTCCATCGTATGTTCCGACTCATCTGGTGTGGATTGTCAGAATATTCACCTACAATTAGATCATATAACTGTTAATGATGAAGGTCAAAATAATTGGACCACTATAATTGGCAGCCTAAAGCGAGCAGCAATCAACTTTCAATTCAAACATAAATACTCGTATTGTATTGTAAAAGAACAGAAACCATGCAAATGATACATCTAATAAAACTAACTATTGGCCTCCCATATACTTTGGTGCGAACTGTGAACCTATTAATAATGTTATATGATGATGATGTTGTATGTAAATAAGCCCCATCACTGAACAAAATTTTAAAGTCTAATCACTGAACCAGACCTGACAACTTTCTATTACCAGTACTAGTCGATTACCCAGTACCGTGTGCTTGTACCTATTAAGCGCTTCCCATCTTTAAATTTAAATAAAACAAAGTGTGTGTGAGATATCATCGAATGGCCTATCGATGCCATTATGTATGGAATATAACATCGTTCAAATGTCCGCCGTCGGCTTCTCTGGGTGGCGCGCATCCGAAATGTAAAATTTTCCATGGCTCTGGCGCATAAATCCGGCTGAATTTGACCGATGGTATGGGTTAGGTTGGTCAAATTAAAGTGGTTCAAAGGTCTCGGCGACATTCTTCATGAACACTGTGATCATGCTATGGAAGGAAGGACTAAGCATTAAAATATAAGGATCGAAAGGAAAGCTAGTATGATTTTGATATTAATGAACGGTGTAAGTTATTCTGCGAAATAGTTTGAGATTAACTGTTATACTAAACTCTATTCCACATAAAACTATTGTTTGACTTTTTCTTTACAGCTTATACCTCAACACGTCAGGTCATTACTACAATACTTCGCTTCAACATTCGTAGAAAAAAAATATTCGTCGTACATTAGTGATTCTGATATAGTAACCGAAATGGCAATGCTTGGCAAATATCCATAAAGCCCAACACACCTTTGACCTCATCGGAATCTGTGAAACGGCTGTTTTCTCTTGCGGGTCTCGTAAACACCCCAAAGCATGGCGTTCTTTCCAACTTACATTTAGGCAAATAGTCCTATTAAAGGCAAATTCATCTTTTATTCAATTACAGTCGAGTGGCACCTTATAATAAAATAAAAAAACGAGTATTTCTAGTTTCATTGAAAGCATTCACTAGTAATTAAGTGTACGAGTAAAATGCTGTGTTTATCATCATGAAAATTTTCACCTACGTAAAAATTTGATTCGTGACTCAAATACGAGTACCTAAAATGGACTTGTAATTCAAAAGTACTTGAAAATGTACTGTGCAGTATTGCAGTACCCAGTAAATATACTTAGAAGAAAGTACTTGTAAAAGTACTCAAGTAGCAAGTACAGTGTACTTTTTTTTCAAGTATAAATACAAGTACAGGGTACTGGTGCAAGGTACACGGTACTGCAGTTCAAATGTAGTAGTTTACTTTACAACTCTGCACTGAACACACGATGCAATGAGACAAAGGTGTTTACGCAGAATTTTCCAGTTAGTGGCTGGACAAAAGCCAATATGCTACGAATTGATAACTCTTCAAGCCAAGCCTTCACAGCCGTAATATTTGCTTCTGAACGAACTGTTCTCGTTCTTGTCGATGTGTGAGTATCCAATAGCGCGAATTGGATGCGAAATTTTTCAATAAATAGTATGTTCGATAATGTCTACCAGTTATTTTACAAAGTGCTCTAGAAATCTCGTGATTTTGAAAATAAATTTCAAAGACTCGCTGTTGTGGCGCCAATCTTTTCACAATGAAATTGCAAACTGTACTGATAAATTAATGAAGCCTTCAAAGTCATATTTTATGGCATCTGCTACTGATACTTAAATTACCTATTTTGAAGGTGAATGCCTAAACTTCAGAAATAGTAATAGTCGTTAGGGAACAAGTTTGGTGAGTTGAGTAGATGAGACAAAACTTAATATCCCAAACATGCTAGCTTCTGTAGCGTTACCTGCGCTTCATGTAGTATTGCATGTTGCAGGATGGGATCATACCTATTTATCATTTGAGGCTGTTTTGCACAATGTCGATTTCTGTATGATCCTGCTGTTGCTAACAACTCCCTCACTCGTCCACCGTACTATCACAATTATTTTTGGGGCGTGGTTCTGCCTTCGTATGTTCATTGGGAGGCTCACTTACGACTGCTCCCATATACCTTGATCTCTTCGTTTTATCTCACAGAATATATTTTTCATTACAGGAGACAATCCAATGAAAAAGTCAAAGGTATTTCAAACATCGTAGCACATTTGCATTGTTGGCATTGAGTTGTTTAAGCTGCTCATTATTCCAGTTTTGTTTACCTTTCTGATAACTGAGAGGCGACGACTAATGGTTGCAATTGAAACTTTGAACTTAGTATCAAATTAAAAAATTAAATATTTTCTTAGTGCAATTAGAGATAGGAGCATCTATTAAAGAAATTGTCAGCATAATATATCTACTCTTTCAGCGAATATACTGGTGAAAAAAGAAACACAACTGGACTTCTTTAAAGAATTGAAGAAATCGAAAGAAAGTGTGGTTGAGTATCTCTTAACAGAAGTAAGCGATGACATCAATAAGTGCCTCCAAACCGATGCTACTCTCCAGAGCCATTATGTACCGCAATCCACGAATATACTACACTCTACGAGAACATTATTATATGTGGTGACCTTGTGCCTACCTTCTCAAAACCGACAGTAAATCTCGCCAACTTTTAGATTTTATGGCTGATGCAGGACTATCGATTGTGAACTTCTTCGCTGCCCGCTTTTCTCCTAAAAACCCCCCAAGCCTACTTGATGTCATCATGGTTTCAAATCGTTCTAATGTCTTACTCCGAGACCAGCTACCTCTGGGTGATATGTCAGATAATGATCTTATTTTCTGTACGTACAACGTTGACTTACGTCGTATCCCAATACCGACATCATTTAGTTTTAGAGATTTTTCCACTGTAGATAATGACGCATTACAACTCAACGCAAGCCTTCTCCCATTGCATAATTGCTATTTTGCCTCTAATGTGAACGACAAAGTCAATTATTTGCAAACTCTAATACTTGGTTTATCCAACAGGCATAAATACGTAACAAAAAATGTCCATGGTTCATTAGTAAAGTACACCATACGATGAAAATACGTAATAAGTTATATGCTAAATGAAAGTCATTGCCAACAAATCTTAATTGGGATATATTCTGTCGGGCACGTAATCGCACTACTTCCATTACAAGAAGAGCAAAAAAAAAAGATATTTCTTATCCAAGTGGAGACCTGAACAAACTTCGAAAAAGCTGTGGAACAACTTGCGCGCAATTGGTATTGGAAAAAAATCGGCAATATATAGAATACCTAATGTTAATGAACTTAACAATACATTTATTTCTTCTACTATCAACAAACCACCTTTCATCCCTAATCATGGTCTACACATGCCTTTGTTTTTGATTTTTGCGTTGTCGTTGAAACAGATTTTTTTTTTTTTAACGCGCGCTCAAGGGGTTTTTGTAGCCTTAAAATGTTCGTACACAGCGCGGGCGAAGGAAATTTAGGGAGGAAGAAAAGACAGGTACCGATGTGCATTGTTTTTAAAAGTTTGTAAGTTATAACGACCAGGAAACACAGATATCGGCAGGGCATTCCATAAGCGAGTTGTACGGCTTAGGATAGAATCACGATATTTTAGAGTACGTCCGAAAATGGGCTTGAGGGTATACTGATGAGCATTCATAGCGAGACGAGCATGAAAGTTTGAATGGGTGGAATGCTACTGGCGATTTCAATGGAGCACTGGTGGTGGAAATAGCGATAAAACAAAGTGAGATAGGGGACATTACGTAGGTGTTCGAGGGTGTCAATTGATTGACGGATATTAGTATCACCAATTAGTTTTATCGCACGGTCTTGAATCCTATCTAGGAGGTGTAGAGATGTTTTAGGAGCACCTAATATATTGTGGCCAGATCAGAGGGGGTAAAATATTTTTTACATCGCTTGAGAAAGCCTAGATATTTCGCAGCTTTTTTGGCGACATCGAATATGTGCTCATCCCAACGTAAGTTGTCATTGACACACATACCGAGAATGGAAAGTTTTTCGGTTTCAACGATGCAAGCGCTATTCATGGATAATGGCTGGGTATTTGAATTTCGCTTTAATGACAGCAGACAGCATTGAGTTTTGGAAGCATAAAATTCTATTCTGTTAGTGGTCCCCTAATTAATTATGCTGTTAATATCGGAATTTAATGAGCTAAACATACGCTGCCGTTCCCGTTCTACAGCCGAATAGCAGGGACGTGAGTCCGGGAACGAATATGAGAAGCAGAGAGTACTGTCGTCAGCAAAGGAATAACTTGGATTAGAGGTAGCAGACAAGAGATCATTAATGAAAATTAGATAGAGTGTCGGAGACAGAATGGAGCCCTGGGGCACACCAGTATTTATTTTGTGAATATCAGACTTGAAACCGTCCAAGACAACTTGAATTGAACGTTCCGAAAGGTAATTTCTAATCCATTGAAGAAGAGAGTCACCGATCCCAAGAGCACGCATTTTCGACAAGAGAGCCTGATACCAAACTCTGTCAAATGTCTTAGAAATATCAAGTGCAACTATCTTGCTTTCGCCAGATTGATGTACGGTTTGGTTCCACTTTTCGGTGGGACATGCCATCAAATCACAAGTACACCTGTTGCTACGAAAACCATATTGTCGGTCATTGAGAAGTTTTCGTGTTTCGAGATATTTCATGAGCTGACGGTTTATCAACGTTTCCATGACCTTGGAAAGAAAGGAGGGGCTGGACAAATGCTGTTTTCCATCGGCTCGGAAAGTGTCCGAAAGAGTAGGATTGATGAAAAAGCTTACGCAGTGGTTTCACCAGAGTGGAAGAACACTTCTTCAGAAGAAGGGGAGATATACCATCTGGACCAGCAGATTTATGTATGTTAAGATTTGTAAGTACTGTACTGTACTGTACTGCTACACGAGTGCGAAAGTGGATTCGTCCCATTGAAGATTCGACGCACTCAAGTGTAGGCGGGGACAAAGTACAATCTGGGAGTGTTGTGCTAGCCGCAAAGTGTGCAGTAGATCGGCCTTGTCAAAAGAGCTTTTTGACGAACGACCAACAATTTTTACTGCCTTTGCAGTATTTTTTGCCTCAGCTTTTGGTCGTATTGGAATTTCACACGCTTGAGAAAGACGTTGCAGTTATTTCTGGCTCGTTTAAGGTTTTTTCCGTTTTCCTTTGTCGGGTTGCTCGTGTAGGACCGAAAAAACAATTCTCTAACCTTGACAACCTCTTTACAGCTCTAGTCAAGTCGGTTTGATACTCTTCATCCGATGAGGGATAAAGCATCTCATTCCAAAGAGAATAGTTTCTGTGATCATGTCAACAGCGGCATCCACGTCATTATCGAGGAAACATAACGACCAGTTAAAATCCTTAAAGAAGTTGTGTAGTCCGCTCTAGTTGGCTTTCTCGTGTTGCCATACGGTTCTTTTGGGAATCTTATCTCTAACTTTATGGTTGGTGGACAAGAATTTAGCTGATATGACACAATTGTCCGACGAGCCTAGAGGGGAGAGCACATCAACGCAGTACTTGTCAGGGTGAGAAGTTAAAAACAAATCCAGGGTATTGGCGGTATGACTAGCAACCTCTGGTATTCATGTTGGCTGGGTTAAGTTATTTTCCGCAGAAGATCTGAAGACACCGTCCTTCGAGTGTTGCCTGTCCAGAATGTCGAAGCCAAGCAGAATTGTGTATATTGAAATCGCCCGTAATTACGATTTCAGTATGAAGATACAGGGATACAATTCTTTGAATGGAGTCAGACAGCGCATCATACTCATTAAAAGTCGAATTGCTGTCCAGTTTGGGGCTTCTGTAAATAAAGCAGTAGTGGATAATTTGCTTACGGATATGGAATTTTAAAAACATGAAATTAAATTCCGGATTGGAACAGGGTCTACATTGTGGTTGAGTTTAGTAAGCTACATCACTACGCACATAGATGGCAAGACAGCGATGAGGAAAGAATAGTGGCACTAGTTCGTAGCCAGGTAGCTTCAGATCAGTGTGATCTGAGAGGTGGGAGCGGGGATCTACCTGTGTTTCACTAAGTGCCAAAACAGCTGGTCTGTACTTACAGACGTGGACGTACGCAGAAAAGTGATTACTTTTTAGCCCGCGTATATTGGCAACGTTAATATTATACGTAATTTAAAATCGGATGCTATAGGAGAGGACGGTGTACCTATCTAACTCATATCTTTAACTTTTGCATCACCGCTTCCACCTTTTCTGATATTTGGAAATTGGCTAAAGTTATTCAAGTCTGTCCAAAGTGCTTGAGAAGATTTTAGCAAACCAAATCTCGAATTACATAAGTCAACACAATTTATTATTGCCAGTACAGTCGGACTTTCGAGCGAATCATAGCTGCTCAACAGCTATGGTTAAAATCCTTGATGACATAAGAGTAGAATATGATAAGGACTTTTTGACGGTGCTGTGTTTGCTAGAATTTTTTGACAGCGTTGATCACCTTGATCGTATGGTACTATGCCAGAAATTTAAATTATATTTTGGGTTCAGTGAAAGATCTGTCCGAATGATTTTAAATTATTTAGACAATTGCCAACAAGAGTTGTTCATAATAACGATCCTTCCGATACCTGCGCCTGAACTGCAGGCGTACCTCAGGGGTTGACACTTGGCCCAATTTTGTTCCGTCTTTATATTGATGACCTACCTAAAGTATGCTCAAATGTTGCAATTCATCTCTATGCTGATGATGCCCAGATATATATTTTGAGACCTTCAGGACTCGTTGAGGATCTAGTGGTTAGAATAAACGAAGACTTGTCTCAAATATATAACTGGTCATTATGTAATGGACTCAGTCTTAATCCAACCAAATCGCAGCTCATTCTAATAGCTAAAAATGTAATCAAATCTGATGAAATACCGCCAGTATTCCTGAACGACAGGCAACTCAATTTTGTGGAGGTTGTTACAAATCTCGGGTTCAAATTAAATCACTCACTCTCCGCCGCAGACCATATCAACTTTGTTGTTAGACGAATCTATGTTGGACTTCGCAAACTTTAGCTTTCATCTAGCTTCACCGCAATAGGTACTAAACTCAGGCTTATTAAAACTTTATTCATGCCTATAATTGATTACTCTGTCGTAGTTTATTGCAAACTTTAATCTCTATCACAACACAAGTTGCTTGTTGCCGTCAACGATGTGATAAGGTATGTGTACGGGCTGTGTCGAAACAATCATGTATCCCATCATCATAGTTGGGTCCTTGGTTGCTCCTTAAAGCAGTTTGTTGAACTATGATGTTGTGTATTTATGAACAAAATCTTCCAAACAAACAAGTTTTCTCTCTTATTTGACGGAAAAGATCCAATTCGCCCAATCAACCAGAACACCAAATATCATTTCATATTATCAAGGAAGGAATCCTTTAATTAATTAAATTCCTCGCGCCTATTTTCCATCCACGTCACCAGACTATGGAACTCCTTTCCTACATCAACAAAGCAAATAATGGGAGCTTCATCTTTTAAAAATGCCGCCTTAAGATATCTCAGGTAATCTCAACAACTATACTTTTTCCATCTCTCACTTTTAAACTTACTCTATTTCTTCCTTTCCCCTTTCCTCCTCTTTCTTTCCCAACCTTTACTTATTGTTAGTACATTACTTATTCCCGTATAGTACTTTGTTTATTTAATATTTGTTTTTTTTTTCTGATATAATGTTTACATTTATCTAAATTATATAATGCAATTATAAAATATGTGCTATAAAAGACATTTTGTAAGCCGAATTATACATGTAAATAAATTGAAATTGAATTAAATGCTATCGCTGCCAGCGATTTTGAGATGATTTTAACATGTATAACCATTACGTTAAGTTCTTGGAGGCGAATCAGTCTGTACCACCACCAAATTGTGTAAATTGCAATTCGACTGGACATGCAGCTAGTTACAATAGTTATCTTTCGCATCCTAGGTAAAGGAACAAAAAAAACAATCCTTAACCCACGTGGAAATCTCTCCCTCTCACACAAAAAAAAAAACAGAAAGAAGTAGAAGATCAAATTACTAGTCTTATGTCTCGATTGGATACAAATCAAATGCAGTTAAGAATCACTATAGCAACTAGAAAATAGTATCGAATATAAATACGCCTATTACACCTGTCAACACAAATTATGAATCTGAGTTTTGCTTGTCTGATTATTATTTCTCCCACCCTATTAAAAGCTTACCTAAAAAAGTTTGCTTTTGTGGCTGTTCAATAATGAAAATATTTTCAACCTCCTCCCGCAAAATGTTGAACATATTTTCAAGAGTTTAACTACCTTCAGCTTCAACTATACAGTCCACCACACCAGCTACATTTTCGCACCAACCAACGTGAGAAAGCAACAGGCGGTTAGTTTCAAAGTGAAATAAAAAAAATACACAGGCTGATATTGGCTTCAATAATTATTTATGGTCCACTTTGGAATATCCACGAACGTTTTTGGTTTCTTTTATTGCCTGCAGATAAACTGAAGCGGACAAATTTACAGATAAGATATGAAATTATCCATGTACCTATTTCTTTAGGTTTTTTTTTTTTTTTGTTTTGATTTATTGTCTGCACATAAAATGACGCGGTCAAATTTAGTGCTACGAGTAAGCAAAAATAAAATTAGTACGAGCATTGAATCGGCACTGAATGAGTATTGATTTGGTATCCACTTGTTAGTTTTCATTTTAACAGTGACTGCCAGCATAAATATGCGGACTTTTAGGAAAGCTATTTTTTTATTTTTTTTTATGTACAAGGTAGGCAATAACGTATGACCCTATAGGAAAACGCTATAGACTTCACAATGCCAATGGCCGCAGTTTCAGTTGGGATGTTATGTTTGAAATCCTGGATTGTGGCTGGGTTATTACCACAGATCTTACTCTTCAAGTGACCCCACAGAAAGAAGTCTACAAGTGTCAAATCTAACCCAAATAATGCGATCTTCAAATTCCGCGAGATTGATGGCTTGTGTGGGCGCTGGTACTATCCTGTTGAAGCCAGAAATCGTCCAGACCCTTTTTCATTCAATTTTTGAAAAAAAAAAAAATAGCCGGATAACATATTTCGATAACGTCCTCCACTCACTGTAACTGTCTCTCCAGTCTCATCTTCGAAACAGTACCTGCCAATGATGCCGTCAACCCATAATTCGCACCATACAGTTACTTTTTTGGAATGCAATCTTGTATAGGTTCTCCGTTCCCCAAAAACGACAATTTTGTTTATTTTCGTACCCATCCATCCAAAAATGGGTTTCAGCGGAAACGGCCAAATTCGATGACAAATTGTCCTGGTGATCCTACATCCAGTTAACAAAACGGCGACGTCGTAGATGGTTCAAAGGCTTTTATTTTTGTGTAATTTGGGTTTTATAGGCGTACAAATGAAGGTCAACTTATAAAATTCGCCGCAAAGTGCCATAAGTGACGCCCAATTTTTGACTTCGGCGACGAATTGAGGTGCCTGGCTAGTTTCGAACACTTATGCTAGCAGTGGCGTATTTTGGCGTGTACGTGTTGGCCGACCATGCTGATATGGAGTTTGACCCGCTTCATCATTGCCCGAATTCCGGACTCACTAGGGCGATTAGGTTGACTGAAAAATTCACAAATTATACGAAATGTTACTTTTACAGATCGCCCACTTTCGTAATAAAATTGGATAACAAAAATGCGTTGTTATGTTGTAAACGACTTCATGACTAAAATTACCAAAGATTGTATGACATCTGTCAAAAAGATCAACCACATTCAATTCAATAAATGACAGTAATTGACAGCCAACATTCACACCATCTGTTGGCTGACTTTTGGAATATGTATGAATAAAGCAATTAAACGTCACACTGCAGACGAACGCGGAATAACCATGTTTTTGATGAACAACTTGTCAGCGAGTTTGGAGCAACGCGTATTTCGCACCCTTAATGCATTGGCAAGTCTCGTAGCTCCCGTTCTGCCGAGAATATCACTGTGGCAGAAGAAGTGGCAGAAGAAGTCGTGGAGGCTGCATCGACATTGACCAGACGACATGTCACGCATTTATCTATTCCCCGCTCGTCTGAAGATGTTTCCATTTAGAGTGTGGACAGTCCATCAACTGATGGGTTTTGACAGTGAATCGCGTCCTCCTGAATCTCAACAACGAAGTGGACGATTTTGCTTCAAAAATAATCTTGAGTGACGAGGATCATTTCCACCTATATATGTATGTGGATACGTGAACAAACATTTGCGATTAATACACGGAGAGTCATTACATCCACACATAGTCACTGCATCATGCGCTGCTTACGCTGGAAGAGTCATTGGACCAAGTTTTTTTTTTTTGGACCGGTTCGGGGAAAACGGTCAATCTGGATGGTGAACGCTACAGAACCATGTTCAATGAATTTTTGATTCCTCAATTGGACTAATTGTGACTGGAGGATATGTGATTCCAGCATGATGGAGCTTCGGCGCATACTGTACGAGAAAGAACCGATATTCTTAAACTGGATAGCTGTAACGAATTTGAATTTTTTTTACTAACTAATACTCTTATGGACGGTCTCTTACATATTAGCCCCAAATATAATGTCCCATTATTCTCTCATTATATTGACCCTGATAACGACGTTCAAAATCCATCAAATCTTGTTCATCCAAATAGGCACCAAAATTGGCTTTGAATTGCTCCAAGTGATCATGTAACATATGCAATTTACTGAACATTCCGCAATCCATGAGTTTAAAGTCTGCAAGCAGTTTGAAATCAGCTCCTTGTAGTTCTCAACTCTCATGTTCCCGAGAAAACCGTGGACCACTACTATAAGGCTGTCCCATGCACACCTTTCATGAATATTGAGTAGCTGTTAAAATTCATTGCAGTTTCGAACTTGGTTTGCTTAGTGTACAATCAGAGTGGAGCGAAGAGCAAAGCTGGGAAATTCGTGAGAGAAAAGAGCAAAGGGTACGAGAATAGAGCAAGGATGAAGGCTAGTCAGATTGTGGGGCAAAGAGCATGGTAGAAGAAGCAAACAAGCAAAAATTCATTTTTTTCTATTTGAATATTTTTCTTATGTAAACAAGAATGAATTTTAATATTTTGAATGTGTACTTTACTAAAAATCCTTCCTTAAATATGTGATATTTCCTAACACGAGGAAACAAAAGTGAAGGAATTCATGTAATCAACCAATCGCTAGGTGTCCACGGTGAATTTCACCATTTATTCCGAGAGCTACTAGAAGATCGCGTTAAGTTTCAAGAAAAACACGTTCGATTATTTGCTTGACGAAATTCAATTCTAGGTGACGAAGAAGTGGACAAATTTCATCTCAAACCCAGTCGTACCTGCTGGTATCAAAATTAAAAACACATTGTTGACCTGTAGCCAATATTTATTTTTTTCTTTTATTAATCTTAAATTTAATGAAAAAAATAAAATACTTTATTAAAATTACAAGTTATAATAAATATTCTCTTCCTTTGAATAATCGCTGAAGAATGATGCAACAGATGGTGAATTTGAAAATTGTTGAGTCGAAGAAGCAGGCAATGTATTACGGGATTCAGGCTGCGAAGTTCTTAATTGGTCCGATTGTGCTGCCGATTTTATGAAATCGTAAATAAGTTGCTTCATTTTTCTGCGTAATAAATGCTTATCAGCTTGTGAAAGTGGTCTTACATAGGTCAGTAGGCTGTTGCCTCATCTTCATTAACTGGTGCTGGGGGTCGAGCTTGATTCTTTTCCAATATCTCCAATTTTCGTTCCTCAAGTCGAAACAAAGCTTTCCCAATTTCATCAGAGAGTTTAGGCTTTCGGGTGATTAAATCTGCACTGATGTTAGCTGATGGACTTGGAATTGCCTTGGATGGGAAACCAGAATCATCCATTAAGACATCGGGAACGGGAGTATCATTAATGGCCTCCTCCCTGTTAACTGAATCGGTAATCATCACAGGCAAACTTCCCCCAGAACATCGGCGGTAAATTGACCTTGAATGAAGACAAGTATTTCCAATATTTCCAACGTGATTTCCAAGAAGCCTGAGACACAACGTCTCCAGACCGAGAATGTGGCTTCTGCTGTGCTTCCTTGCGGTGTCTCGAAGTATCTTCCATTTACCCCGACGGTATTACATTCCATGAAAGAAAAAAGTGTTCATCACTCTCACAGTTTTAACCTTTCATTTAATTTATTTCAGATATCTTGCTACTGGGGCATCTTTTAAAAGTCTTGGTTTCACATTTCGCATGGGAGCAAGTACAGTTGGTTGGATTGTACACGAAACCATAGCCACAATATGGGAAATACTCCAACCTATTCACATGGCAATACCTGCAGAAGGAATGTTCAAGGAAATTTCCCGGAATTTTTTTGAGAAATGGAATTTCCCTCTTTGCCTTGGAGCCATCGCTGGCAAACATTGCCTTGTGAACCGCCCACTATGTTTTATAAATATAAAGATTTTTTTCTCCATCGTTTTGCAAAGCATGGCTGATGCAAACTGTAGGTTTGTCGCTATTGAAGTTGGTGGATATGGAAAACAGAGCGGTGGAGACAACTCTTCCACTTAATGGAATTTGGAGTTTTGAATATTCCCCCTGATGACATATTTCAAGAAACAGGTATTATAGCGCCCCAAGTTTTCATAGGCGTTGCTGTTTATCCACTGTTTCGACATTTGTTGAAGCCTTCCCAAGGCCGCCTGAACAAGAATATTTCAAAATGCGTCTTTCATGTGCAAGGCGTGTTACGTGCAAAGCGTGTTATTGAATACGTGTTTTTAAAATTTTTTTATTTTTCCATATGATTGTACAACATCTTAAGATAGTTGCGTCAAAATTTGAAACAAATCGGATCAAAACTAACTAAGGTATAGAACTTTAAGCGTTCGTTGTTCCTATATGGTTTTTAATACCTGCCAGCAACTGCGCGGTGCTCTTACCTGGCAACTTTGTGCTCTTAGAATCCCTAAATTCTTCTGTTCGTCGATGAGTCTTTGTAGGTATACTAATGTGTACTAATTTTCTACACTTCCGGATGCAGCCGGATGCAATGGTCTGATGGATTTGACACGCAATTCCTTATAAAAACCAGCCTACAATAGATATGTATGTAGTGAAAATGTGCGTCACTATAAAGAATGTTGCGAATAAGTTTTTTGCTACGTGCAAAGCGAATAATGTAAAAGAAACATCAGAGTTGACTGTATCAGGTGATTGAACGTGGAAAAAACGAGTATTTTCTTCTCTCTATGGTGTTTCTTGCTTGATTGTTTATTACGAGTATATCGGTAAGGAAGTCGATATTTTTGCGAAAAGTTCATATTGCCACGATTGCAAGACTTGGGAGAGCAGTCGAGGATCAGCGGGCAACATGGAAGCTGATGCTATTATCCAGATGTTTCATCGTTAGTTAGAAAATCTCGGGGTGAAGTTCCGCAACTACATAGGTGACGGAGACTCGAAGACGTACAGTGGTGTTGTAAATTCTAAACTTTATGGTGATTTTACAATAAATAGAAAAAAATGCATAGGTCACGTTCAGAGGCAGATGGACATTAGTTAAAATCACCGTGGTTGATGCAGAAACGAAAACTGAAAAAAATAAGAAGTAAAAGTCTCGGTGGTAAAGGCAAGCTCACAGCTAAGATGTTTGATAAATTAACAGTTTATTATGGCTTTGTCATTTGACGCAATCACCATTCTGTGAAGAAAATGAAGGATGCCATATTGTCAACTTATTTTCACTACTGCTCGACCGATGAAAAACCGCAGCACGTTAAATGCCCAGCTACAAAATTGGTAAACTCTTTCAAACACAGTTAGACTTCACTTCCAAATGATGTTGCTGAAGTTATCAAACCCATTTATGAGGACTTGAGCAAAGACGTACTTTTACAACGATGTCTTGGAGGCTTTACTCAAAATAATAATGAGAGCCTGAATCAACTTATCTGAAAAATCAGTCCGAAATCAGTAAGTGGCACTTCAATTATTGTTGAAATTGCAGCTCATGTAGCAGCATATACCTTCCATGAAGGTTGTTTTGCTTTGCTGACCTTTATGCAAGAACGGGCGCGTACAGAAGACCGTAATCCGAACAGCAGAGCCGAGCAACAAGCTGCATGCGACACCGAAGATGTCAGAGTTTTACGTAGACAAAGCCAAAAAGATACTCTAGATATGGGTGCTGACGTTGCTGCACTTTATGGACCAGGAATCGACGACTCTGTTTAGACATGAATAAATTTTTCACGTATTATATTGGATTTTCTGATATATGTACAAAACTTTAGAGCGATTTTCTGACAGTTGTAATTTTTAAAGCCGGTGGATGGTAAATCGAAATCTACTCTATCAATTCGTTTGAAACTTAGTATACTACTTGCTTGCATAAATGACCAGGTATCCCTGGGAGCCGCTTTTATTATTGTAGTAAAGTTTGCCATCTAAGTTAGTTCATCTATGGTACTAGACTCCCCAGCTATTCGAACTATCTGATATCAAAAACAAAATTCCATCTGTAATTCTCTGAGACACTGTATCCTTTAGGGAAAGTAAACTATTAAAAAATTGCCAGTTAACCGGACATGTTGCATCAGAGTTTTGGGAATCGCCTAATTTATTATTTGGAATTTTCTTCAGTTCTGTAAAAAATCGATCACATACATTTTCCCACTTTTTTTTGCATCCTCTTCTGGAAATGAAAAAAAAATCATTTGCACCTTTCAACGGGAATATCATTTAGACGAATTTCTTTTATATTTCTAATATCTAAATCGTCTGTTGCCTATACGTATAAAGGGTGACCAGATAAGAACGATAGGGAAAATTTTTTAATACAACAACAACGGTGTCTCATGCAATTGATTCTAGCTTTATTTTGAAGCTACGTTCATACCAATATGTGTGGAATAGTGCATCATTAAAATGGCCGTCCCGGCCTCGCTGAGAGTGCTTCAAGCGGTCGGTCCAATACGAGCATTTAGTATTTAGTATTTATTCATGTATTATCTTTACACAATAAGATAGAGTATATTTTAAGTAGTGTAAGGTTCAAATGTGCTCTAATTGAGAGATAGGTAAAAAAGAAATTTTACATTTAACCTTGCTAAAATTCATAATTTGAGTTAAGTTTAATCCTTAATTTGCAATTATAATTTTACCTTTAAACATTTATGTTTTAATTTTTATCATAGATACTATAAATCTTTAGTATGTTACATTATTCTATTTAAAAAGAAGAGTACTGTTTTATAGGTTGCAAAAGTAAAGCGACAAACTCCTTTGAAAAGCCTAAATGTTGTTTATTCCGCGCAAGTTCCTGGGCAATGAGTACCATAAACGAATAGCATTGATGAAAAACTGACGTTCAGATGAAAGGCAGGTGAAGCGTTGGTTATTAATCATCTTTGTGCGATTGGAAGAAATGAAAACCAATCATTTATATAAATAAGGAGACTGTTGCGATTGAATTATCCGATCTAGCAAGATCAAAGTTCTATATTTTAAGAAATTATTAATAAGCCTTGAGAAACTTGAAATGTGATCAAATCGTCTCAAACCGAATATTTATTGAGCCATGTTGTTAAAAGTCATTCAGTTTCCTCCCTCTACTTGCGTCACAGTGACAAAAGATTTCGCATCCCTAAGTTAGGATTGGGAAAACTAGAGTTTTTGCTAGCATAAGTCGAGTTTTCATTGGTGTAAGGCGATGGGAATTCCACAGCCTTTGTAATGCACCAAAACTTTTTCCAACGATGGAGTTTATGTGATCATTCCAACCAAGTGTGTTATTAAAAATGACACCAAGGTTTTTTGCTGAGCCATCATAGCTTATAGGTCTATCGTTAAGATAGAGACTGGGAAAGAAGAAAGGCTTTTCTTAAGTATGTATTACAATGCACTTTGATTTCTCAGGGTTTAGTACTAGACTATTAAGTTTAAACCGCATCAATTATCGATTAAGCTCCTCATTCAAGCATTGAACACCATGTTCAATAAAATCAACAGTACAACTCTTGTGCGGCTGCACGTCATCTGAATACATGTGACCCTTTGAGTGAACAATTACGGTTATAAAATCATTTATGTAAAGAGAGAACAACAATGGACCCAGGATCTAGCCTTTTGGTACGCCCTTTAGTAATAACGGCAAGTCCGACATTTTACCGTTAATAAACACGGACTGCATTCGATCACTTAGGTATGAAGATAACAACTTGACTGCTGATGATGAAAAGTGATGTAAATTTATTACTTTTCTTAATAGAACATTGTGAATTACACTATCGAAGGCCTTGGAGAAATTAAGCAGAATAAGAAAATTCAGCATGTTCTGATCAATGGATTGCCTTATTTCATCCACTATCTTTATAAGAGCTTTGTACAACTATGCTTTGGTCTAAACCCGGATTGATTTGGAGCAAGTAAATTAAACCTGTTTAAATGTGTATTTATTTGCTTGTGCATTATTCTCTCGATGACTTTAGAAAGGAATGGTAGAATAGAAATCGGTCTAAAATCGCCACAATCAGAACGTTTGGGTAAGGGAATAACTTTTGTCAGTTTCCAGATCTTAGGGAATTCTCCAGTGGTCAGAATAGTGTTGAACAAGTGTGTAATGTAAGGCAAAATTAAAGGCAGAACTGCCCTAATGAACATAGGGTTTATGCCATCAATGTGCAGACCTGTGCATCCGATTGTAACATGGATGAGACGAATTTTTTATTTAGCTCATTTGCATCGATATTCTGCACAGAAACGGGTTTAGATGTTCCAAGTCCAAAGTCACGCAAATTGTTCCATAAGTGACGGCTATTTAAGAAGAGGTCGAGTTGTTAGCCAAATACCCTAGCTTTCTCCGATCTTATTTTACTAACAACTCTATTGCGAAGGGTGCAAAAACGGTGAAATCGTTTCCATATTTTATACGCCTCATTCCTCTGAGCCATCAACAATTTGATTTCATGGATAAACCAAGGCCTAGATGCATTTGTAATGGTTTTAGTTTTAAGCGGTACAAATCTATCAACGAGGAAATCTATGTTAGAATGTAAAAATTCAGCTTGAGTATCAGGCGTGGTCATGTAATGCATTTGGTTCCAATCGATTGCACGTATACTGTTTTCAAGGCCAGATTGATCGATATTTTGAAAATCGCGAAACTGGAATGTGGTAGTTGTTTTAGGTATACTAAAATCGAATGTTAGATATATAAGATAGTGCTTGGAGAATGCCGGTGCAGAAATCTGATTGTAAAAAAGAACTCTGTTCATATTGCTTACAAAGAAAATATCTAGCAGTGTGTTAAAACTTGTACCAAAGTGGAATTTACCGGAAAGAAGTTGAAAGTATTTATGCTACCAGTCAGATGCTTTTTAACTATAAAGTTGATGTCCTCTAATACGGATATAAGTGGTAACAGATCTACAGATTTCTTGGGTCTGTAGACGGTCCCAAGTATAAGCTTATCTTCAGCGTTTACCAGGTCAGCAAATATGTACCATATTTCATAGGATAACTGGGTGGTAACTTTTACCATAACACACAAGTCATCCCTTGTCTAACGTACACGGTAACACCTCCACGAGCGCAATAACTCCTGTTTTCAGGGAAAAGCTGATAGCCATTTAGCTTATATAGTGTGTTACAATTCTGCTGCAGGATTGATTCATCCTGATGAGGGAAACACAGATTGCATCAACTTTAGAACCTTCAAACAAATGTCTAAACTCGTCAACTTTCGGCAATAGACTTTGTCATTTATGAGGCATACTCGCAAGCCTTCTCTTTGATTTCCCAACATCCTGATCATCGATAGTAGCGAATCTTCACTCATTGCACCAAGCGATTTATCACCATCACCATTTTCAACCATTTAAAACAAAAAAAAAATAAATCTGATTTGAAAAGAAAAAATTAATTCGAAGAAAAATAGTACCTTTATGATAATAAAAAGGAAATGAATAGAAATAAATTACAGAAAAGAAAAAAAAATTACAAAATAATAAAGTATACTAAGAACAAAAGAAGTATTAACAAAGTACAATAGTACATAATCAGACAGTCGTGGCAACTCTGTCCAGGTCATTCTCATTTTTAACATGTACAGCTTCAACAAAGTTGTCTTTTGTGTTGTTTACGGAAAACAGCAATTGATCGCAGAAGCGAATTTTTGTCGAAAGCTGCGGCGTTATTCCGGCAATAGTGTGTCGAATATTGGCCTCGAGCTAGTCCAAAGTTGGTTGGCTTGTTAGCGTCGACTAAGGGCTTGACGTAGCCCCAGAGAAAATAATCGAGTGGTGTCAAAGCGCATGATTGCGGCGGCCAATTGATGAACGCTCGCATGAGATGACCCGCTCGCCAAATTTCTCCTTCACAACTACGGTCGTTGCGCCGCTTGTATGACAAGTAGCGCCATCTTGTTGGAACCACAGCTTGGATACATCGATATTTTCGAGCCTGACCACAGAAAGTCGGTTACCATCGCTCTATACCTGATACCATTGACAGTAACGGTGTCCTGTTGCTCATTTGGAAAGAAGTAAAGTCCGATTATTTTGCCGCCATGCCATAAACCGCACCAAGCAGGCAATCTTTGTGTAAGCATTAATGCTTGGCCGAAAACTTGTGGATTCTGTTCGCTCCACATGGATCTCCGGCCAACATTTCCAGCTGCCAATTAGCGAACTCACGGCGTTGTCTATGGTCGTCTGGCTTCAATTCTTGCATCATCATAATCTTATACGGATGTAGGCCCAAATCTAAGCGCAAAATAAGCCGAAATAACTCTCTGTAGATGCCCAATTCAGCTGATCTGCTATGTTTTCTTCATTTCGCACCAATCTCAATCTGGTTGGTGGCTTATGATCCAAAAGAGTGTACTCACGCCCAAACTATTCCACGGTGCGACAAACTGCCTGCACACTGAAGCCATGATGACGACTGACCTCACGATGAAATTCACGTTGCATATTTACAACAGAGGCAGAATTTCGATAATATTTTTTTAATAATTTCCGCACATTTGGAAAGCATAATGAAAAGGCCAACCGCTACCTAAATCTGAGCAAAAGGCTTCACATTTGTTTTTAGTAGATGAGGCATTTCCCTTGAAGACTTATTTAATGTGACCCTATCCTGCAAGGCGTCCTCAGAATGACTGTTGAGTTTGCATTCGGTATTATAACCTAAAGTCATATCAAAAGCTATTAAATCGAGCGTGGAAATGCTGTTCATTTTGTAAAAGCTATCTGCATCTTTCACAGAGTAACTATTGATATGGAACAAGACTCTTGTCTCAACTTTGAACAAAATTTTGTTGTAGCTCAAGAAATCCGATGCAAAACAACAATTTACAATCTTCTAAAATAAATAATCACCCGTCGCGATAAGAATGAAATGCAACGAAACTTTGTCTTTCAATAATTTTCAATAAATAAAATATAAAATTCATTGTATTGTTTACCTACTTGAAATTCCAAATTTCATTCGGTATTATAACCTAAAGGCATATCAAAAGCTATTAAATCGAGCGTGGAAATGCTGTTCATTTTGTAAAAGCTATCTGCATCTTTCACAGAGTAACTATTGATATGGAACAAGACTCTTGTCTCAACTTTGAACAAAATTTTGTTGTAGCTCAAGAAATCCGATGCAAAACAACAATTTACAATCTTCTAAAATAAATAATCACCCGTCGCGATAAGAATGAAATGCAACGAAACTTTGTCTTTCAATAATTTTCAATAAATAAAATATAAAATTCATTGTATTGTTTACCTACTTGAAATTCCAAATTTCTAGCTACTGATTCCCATTCCTTATCTACAGTGGACCTATCTTTATTGCGGGATTACTTTTATTCCGCTATTGGGTTTTTTTTTTGACTTCCGATATAAGAACCTCCATATCCATTGATTTTCCGCACGATTATGGAGCTAAAATCAAACAATTTGAAAATTAAAACTGGGTAATCGCACCGGAACTCGCTTGTCGCAAATCGTGTTTATTTTGTAAGCCTTAGAGCTGTTTAATAATATACGTTCCCAGGTTGTACTTATGTATAATAGGACACAGCGTTATTGATAATGATTAGGCAGTTTTGGCGTACATATAGATTAGTTAATTCAAAACAGATTGTTGCCCGCAAAAAAATTTATTTCTGATGACAACTGACACCAACCGGACGATCCAAGGACAAGCGTGGGACATTACCGTACACCTGAGCACACGTATCTGAAATAATGGTGCCAAACCTTATGACAACACTGAAGTATAAAATCTAGCAATAGAAGGTATCGTTAGATATTTAGAATAAAATTGTGATTAGTCTTTTAAGTGTATTCAATAATGTAGCAGCCATAGCCTGAAATATATTTTTTTTTTTATTTCGTTTAATTCTAAACGGACAACAACTACAAACAAGTGAGGATAAAATGTTTGCCTACCCTGTTTTCATTGCTTCAATAGTAGTTTTCTGATGCTAATGGAAATAAATAAACTTAAAATAATACCGATGAATATCAATTCCATTATCGCTCATGAAAGAAGACTGGCAGTATATAATATTCTAAAAAATAAAAAAAAAACACAAATGTTTCCTTTACGAAACAAGATTAAAAAATCGACATAAACCACAATACGATGGTTATAACTTCATACGCGAAAATTCTGGTAGATGAAAAGTATAAGTAAAACCCGGTTCCTTTTCAAAGCGATGTGTTTTCAGTCAACCCGGCGTTGTTAACCTCATATAGTCCTGGCAATCCAACTTATCGTTTTGTTTTAAGTAGTATCAGGTGGATGACCGTGGCTCAAGTGGTAGTGTGTTGTCTTCCCAATCGGACGGTTCGTGTTCAATACTAGCCATGGCCGAAAGACTTTTTTTCAGGCAATTAAAATCTCGTAAGATGAATGGTTGCCTAAATACAACATCAAGTCAATTTACACTAGTAATTTAGTCTCCCCATTAAATGTTGGATGCTATGCAATATAAGTGTAAGTATTCATACCCACTTGAGTCTTAAGTTCTTTTTTTTTAAAAAGAAGTATTGTGCGATTTTTGAATATCAATGTAATTTCTTTCATTAGACAAAACTTCTGCTCACCCCTCAGGCAACTTCTTAATGCTGCCACTAAAAAGTTGTTTGGCTTTGACGAAAAGATTGCCCCAACCGCCTTTTGAACATTATCCCGAGATCCAAAATTGTTTCCATCAAAGAAGTTTTACAGACGTCGGAACAAGTAAAAATCTGAAGGCGCTACATCTGGAGAATAAGGTGGATGGAGCTGTACTGTGTGCAGGCTTAGCTTTATTTTATGGTATACGGTATCTACATATCTTCTGGTTTATCTTATTGTGGAGAGTTATAAGATATTTTATCTATTACTGGGAGTTATTATTGGGTCTACAAGTAAGTTTCCAGCGTTTTTTTCTCCAAAATTTGAAGTTTTATTATGAAGACATAGTTACAATGCTTTATTCAAAGTATCGTCCATCGGAAACTACAACTTTCCCCCATCTTTCTGGCAACTTATGAATTCCGGACCAAAAAAAATTTCTCGTCTTTCGAGCCCAAGAACGTATCGAGCCAATTTTTGATTTCCTCTACTGAGCTGAAGCGTATTCCCGTAAGAGCGTTCTGCATCGAACGAAACAAGTGGTAGTCAGGTGGTGCCAAGTCTGGACTGTAAGGCGGGTGAGGCAGAATTTCCCATCCACTATTGTCCAAATAGTTTTTCACCGAAACCGCAACATGTGGCCGAGCGTTGTCGTGATGAAAAATGACGGACTCATGCCTGGTCTCATATTCTGGCCGTTTTTCTTTTAATGCCCGCTTCAAACGAATTAGTTGGGTTCGATATAATGGTCCTTTGATGGTTTCACCACTCGGAAGCAGTTCGTAGTATATGACACCCTTTTGATCCCACCATATGCAGAGCATGACCTTATTCACGTGAATATTTCGTTTCGGCGTCGATTGGACGGGCTCGCCGGGCTTTGTATACGATTTTCTGCGTTTAGGATTATCATAATAAATCCATTTCTCATCACCAGTGACAATACGATGCAAAAATGCAAAATCGCTGTTCGGCGTCTCTTGGCTTCAATTCGTACGGCACCCAGTTTCCAACCTTTTGAAGGAATCCCAGTGCTTTTAGGCGCAGGGAAACGGCTTGTTGCGTGACGCCCAATGATGCAGCAAGTTCTTCTTGAATCTGACACGGATCCTCATCCAGTAAAGCGTCCAATTCCTCGTCTTCAAAACTTTTCGGCTTTCCGGGGTGATCTTTGTCTTCAACTCCAAAATCACCACTTTTGAACTGTTTGAACCACTCGCGGCACGTCGATTCACCAATACATTCCGCCCCATAAGTTTCCGAAAGCAAACGATAGGCCTCAGCCGCACTTTTCTTCATATTAAAGAATAAAAGCAGCGCTTCCCGCAAATGACGTTTATTTGGCTGGAAACTTGCCATGATTTTGCTCGATAAAATGTACGACACCGATAGAACTGCTCAAATATAACGCTGCAAAGTTGACAGATACAAAACCTATAAATAAAACAGATGGGGTCTGACATTTCTGCCCGGGATCCACTGGTGGCGCCATCTCTGACAAACGCTGGAAACTTACTTGTAGACCCAATATTTGTCAGCAGTTATACAGGGAGTATGCAAATCTTGACTATATGCTGGGGTTGCAGTGTTAGAAGCTGTTGGTGCTTGGTTGCTGTGCTTGCGATTGTGGTTTCGGTGCCAATGAATTGCTGAAGCTAGTATTAACCGTACATTCAGTAGTGGGAGGTAGAGCAGGCAGCAATGCTCGTGCTACCATTGGTGGATTCCAGCGCGTTAGGGTTTTCCTTGGCTTTATTTCGGGTTTTTTGGATCCTCGTTGTTGGCTTCTCAAAACTAGGATGATTTGGCGAACTCCAAAGAATTTCAATTAAATCGTATAGTCAATTGATTTGTCATTGATATGGCCATGACCATGTGCACATTGTCTTTTCTGCGTTGTCCTTTCATAACTCTGCAATAATTGGCCTTTATTCGTAGTTTCGTTCTTTTACATCGCTCAAATATACTTCATATGGGAATCGTTCCTACGGTGGTAGTTTCATCACATCGTCTCTGGCCTTCCATAGCTCCATTAATGTTTTGAAGAGGATAGGGGAGAGGTTAATTTCTTCTTGACTTGTAATTTTGCAAAGAACTAGATAGAAGTGTTCACTAACCACACTGAGCCTCTCCATGATTAAAACAAGAGTAATCATCGAGGACGACCACTTGGAAAGTAGAATCCTGTTTCTTCACATGCTTAGTTTTTAGGTTCTTAATCTTACTTTTTGTTGAGGATTGAAAAAATTACACTTGGCTACTTCGAAGGCTTCTCCATTTCCAAACAGGCTTAAGAACAACTACGGCGTGGTTTAGCTCTTTTTTCTATTAGCAGACGACACTCGAAAACTCGTCTTCGTTCAGAGAGTGCTAATCAATTAAAAGTTAGTTAAGGGTGTAATATTCTCACATTTAAAAGTGTTCTCACATTTACACTTAATTCCTTACCTGAGTATATAAAATCGAAGTACATAAACTTTTAATTAAGCGCTCTTGATATTAAATATATAAATATATATATCTTGTAATCCCATTAGGACTGGTATTTAAAATTTGCTTCGTTTTTACCGGAAAAATTTAATAAACCCCTAAAATGCTCTCCAACAATTTCATTAAAGTTATTTTGGAAAGACTATTGCCCTTCTGTTCTGTTCCCTAATAAAACATGTGGTAAAGTATTTCCGTAGTAACATTAATGATGTTTCCGTCACTTAGATGGAATGATAGGAAAAGCTTCAGAATATAAAGGACATACTCGTTTTTGCAGTATTTAGTTTCTTATGAAATTTAGCTGTACTCAGTTTTTAGTAAAAGATATATTGTTCCTTTAGGAAATAAGTATTCGAAAACTTTGCATTTATTCTGATAAATGTAAATAAGTCCTTGTTCATAGGAAAATTTTATGAAAGGTTTTATTTCGTATTCTACGATTTGCTTGGCATTTTATCGTTCATTAGAGCCTTAAGCTCAAGCAGTAGGTTACGAAGATTTTCAACTCATTCAACCCCATCATTCGATTCACTGAAAAGTTTGTGATGATAGATGAATTTAATCATATAATCACAAGAATTATTAAACATGCGATTGCAATGTTGGAAGAAATTATCATACGCCCAAAGCAGTGAACTAGTCCTTAACAGAATTCTGAACGGCAGATTGATAAATTCATAAGAACTGGTTTATTGTCATGCACGTGGCAGTAGATTCAGCATATCTGTCATCGGTATTAGTCATCATAGTTATGCCCTTAAGAGTAGAATTTTGACTGGAATTTTTGGCAATATGAAACGTTGAAAATTAATATTTTCAGAGAAAATATGAAGTATGAAATACGAGATATGGAATACAATTTTATTAGTTCGGTGGAAATTAGAAAAGTTGCTGCCTTTTACTCGCTGCTGTGTTCACAACATAGTATAAAACAAAGTCGCTTTCCACGTCTGTTTGCTTATCCGCTAGCTCCTCCTAAACCCCGCAACGGATTTTGACGTGGCTTGCACCATCATTTAGATAATTTTTCACGGAAGGTTTATGTATATAATATAACCTAATTTAGTTTTTTGTAAGTAGAAAAAGCAATATTTGGAAACCAAGTTGCCGAAAAAAAAATTTACATTGCTTACGTAGGTTAAACTTTAAGAGATACTTAAAAAATGATGTAGTAGAGAATTATAGTTATTCTATAATATTAAAAAAACTCCGCGATGGAATATCTATATCTATTACGGTTGACTCACAGTAACCGTTTCTTTCATTAAAGCTTTGATATTAAAATTAGCATTACTTGTGACGCTATTTACTCTTATTTAGAAATAATCCTGATCCAAATAAATATGATATTATTCTTGGGCAATTAATCTAGATTATAATTATATATCATTCTAATAAATACTTTAGAAGAAATGATAGGTTAAAGCAACCGGAAAAATAATTTACGGACCGGAGTCGCACGTCCGTCACGCTCTAACCGCGGTCCGGCTGCCTATAAATACCGCGTCGAAAGCCGCGCCTCGCTTTACAGCAAATAGGGATTGGTACCGATAACACTCATATCAGAGCGCTGCTAAGCCAATTTGATGCTACGTGCTTTTCAGCGCGACTCTGTACAAGACACTTTAGATTGGCGAGGGGTAGTGTTGATTATTACTTGTATAGGTGTTTTTTTTTGACAAAAGCAAGACTAAATGCAAAACGTTGGAAGATCTTCGGAAGTTCATCGTTGAGCAAAAGAGAGAGTAGATAGTGACGTCATTAACTCGGCCTACATAAGTATTCATATTTTTTCTTATTTAAACGTTATTGGGTTGTAAATATTGGCTCTTGTAAAACGGGTGTTTGATTAGTTGGTATAAGGTTCTTTCTTTTAATATTTATAGCGACATTTTTACAAAATACGAGTATATAAGATTATTGATTGACTGTTCAGAGAAGAGTTTATTTATTTATGGATTTCAAGCCATATTATTTTAAGAAGAAACAAATCCTGTTTTTATTTTTATTAAAAAAAAAAATAGTCCTACCTACTGCAAAAGTTGTAGGGCTAGACTCTTTCATTATTTTGTTTAGATTTTCACTTTTAATTGTTTTCTGTAGGGACTTATTATTATTTTACCATTCAATTATGCCACGAAGAAGCCGGTCAAATATAGGTTGTAGTACCAGAGATGCAAGCAGAAAACGTTTACGTCTTAATGATGAAATCGAAGAAGAACAGGAAATCAGGCTATCTAATGCAAGAAAACGTGAGGTTCATGTGAGTCGTGACAGAGATAAACATAAATCACAGAGAGCGAGGCAATCGTCTGAACCTGTGAGGGCTGTATAACTTCTTGTTCCTTCTTTTGAAGCTCTCCGCAATATTTGTCAGGGTGAATATTTGGTCTAAGGTCGAATAGTTTGTCCTAAATCCAGCTTGAAATTCATTCAGTATTTTCTTGTTTTCGATCCACTGCATTAGTCTATTGAAGAGTAAGGTACTAAACAGCTTAACTGACGTATTCAGGAAAGAAATGCTTCGATAATTTTCCGGGTTGTCGTACGATCCTTTCCTATATAGAGGAAACACTCGCTGTTTCAAATATTCTATTGTATTCGTTTTTTAATGCGGACAGAAAATGAACTGAACAATTTTTATAGAATTCTGCTGGTACTCGGTCGTCTCCTGCTGCTTTACCAACTTTAGATTTTTTATAACATTTTGCACTTCAAAAACTGTAAATGGAGCATCTAAAAACTTATCTTCAAAAAATGGAGCGTTGAGCAGATTCTTCAAATAGTTGCGAAGTTCAGATGCTTGTAAGGATGATGCAATTATGTTATTCTGCTGAGAATCTCGATGAATTTAAAATGGCTATGGTTTGTTGTTTAAAATCCATATTGGCTACTGCATACATATTTTTGAAAAATGAAGTATTGTAAGTCTTTATGAGCCTTAGAAGCGAAAAAGATTTTTTTCTGGCTTTATGAAAATCTGCATCAAACCAGATCTGTTTTAGAGTAACCCTACGCCTGCCTGTGGTACTTGTTGGAATAGCTTCAATCATTACTCGAGTTAGATCATCCATGTACAGCGGATTATTCAACAACCTTCGCTTGGCAAGTTCCTGATCTAAATTATTTTGGTATATAGGTTGAGATCTATCTCTCCATATCGACTTTGGTAGTAGCCCCATTTGCTTTGTGTTGAGCGTTTCTTCAGTTCCCGAAATTGTATCAGAAATTTCCAAACGCATGTGGTCAGAGAAAGTTTGTGTAGCTATCTTGAAGTTACTCAGAATAGAGTTCCATTTCCCGGCCACAAGGCAGTAGTTAATGACAGAGCACGCCATTCCTCGAAAAAACGTAAATTCACCATACGGATCCCCTTTACAGCTTGCATTTAGAATTATTGCATCTAAAGCGTCAGCAGCCTACAGCATTTAGCACTTTATCACACACTTCGTCTTTTGATCTACGGGTTGGTTTAGTCATTTTTGGAACAGATCCACTTGCAAAATTATTTTACGACAATCCAATCCTAGCATTAAAATCGCCAACAAGTAATATATCCATTGACCCTAAGTCCTGAAGAGTGTCGCAAAGTTTGTCATAATCTCTATTCCAGTCATTATAGTTGAGGTAGATTGGTACAATAAAGAGGAGAGAACCCATGACTTTTACTTCCAAGACATCCATTTCTTCAACTAGCTAAAAATTCATAACAACTCCTTCAAGACATTTTCGATAGCCTAACAGTTCTCCCCCGATACCTCTTCCAAATGTATTTCTTTTCACTGCTGGAATCCATTTCAATTCATAGTCCCTAAATATTCCTTTAAATTTCCCTATCTCACCTTCTAAGATATGAGTTTCAAAAAGAACAAATAATTTAAAATTCTTAACATAATTAAAAAACTCAATTTCAAAAAACTTATTTTTTAGTCCTGCGACATTATAACCTAATATTTTTAACTGTATACATTTCATATGTTCCTGGTAGACGGTTTCGCTTGAATTTTTTCGATCGTGAAAACTCGAGCGCTTACTTGTGTGTGCATCTAAATTTTCTAGATTCTGCACAGCGGTTTTTTTGCCCATTCTTAGAGATGAAATGTTTGCAACTTACGTCGTCAAACTTGACGTTTATTGTTTAACATTATTTACGTTTTTGTCGGCTCGTTGAACTTCATTCATGAAATGTTCGAGAGTAGAAAACAATAGACAATCGCTACCGAAAATTGTGCGTAGTATCACCACCGGATCGTTTGCACCAGTTGAAAAGTTTATCGCCTCTTAACTGGGTATTTATGCGGGGGAACCAATCGCGAAGAAATTTTGCAATTGGGAGCAGGTCTTTATGAATGTAGATTTTAGTATCTTTTTGTTTTTTAGCGTTTCGTAGAATTGCCCAAGCATCATTACGCGATTTCATTTTGACAACTATCCTTGAGGTGCGGGTGCCAGGAGAGGATACCGAATGTGTGTGTCGTTAGCGCCCAAGAAGCCGGCGCACACAGACTTTGCTTTTCCTTCATATCCGCGTTGTCTTCCGCAGGTAGGTGAACTACTACATTCGTCTCCAAACTTTTCTGCAGCAGTTTATCCATCTGATCTTCCAAAATGTTGTTTCGCCGTCCAAGCTGAATAACTTTAGCAGATATTTCGTCGTTCTTCACTTTTAACCATGTAAGTTCTGCGCGAAGTACTTGGAAGTCGGCTTTAGAGGGAAGTTCTTTGACGAGTTTTTTTGTGTTAGCATCGGGAATTTCTTTCAAGATTCGACAGTTATTGTTGAGGATGGTTCAATAGTAGGCTTGGCTTGTTCAGATGGTGTTATATATGTTGAAGCTAGAATAGTCCTACGCGTTTCCTCTCTAGTTTGGACGGGTGAGATTTCTAGCAGTACTCTCTTATTCATTTATTGAGGTTAGCTAATTGAATTAATACAAATCTGGATTCTGTTTCACTCAGCTGCTAGGACTTACATGGAATTTATATTGTACAGATGTTGTTCTCAATTGTGAAGCTTATTGACACAATTTTATAATTTTGCAGCACTTTTTATGAGTTTTTAACAATTTTTTGTATGAGCTCTTTACTAAACTTGTAACCACTTTCTATTTCATCATGGTCATCCAGAAATTAATAATATAAATTCGAAGGCTATAACTTTGTTCAAGGAGAGAGCTATTTTGTCACCTACTACACGACCAAGTAGGTAAAGTGAACGACCTGATTGTCTCTAAAATTAATACACAGGCGCAAACATACTACTCTGTAGACACCGTACTGGACCAAGAAGAGGCTGTACATTTCCCAACATAATTTCTCAATTGCCTGCAGCCTTCTGGATTACCTCCACATAAATTGGTTTTAAAAGAAGGATGTCCTGTTATTTTATAGCGAAACCTTAATACACCCAAATTGTGCAACTGTACACGTCTCCAAATTAAGCGTCTAAAAAATTTTACTATAGAGTGCACAATTCTGACCGTATGTGGAACTACTTATGTAGATAAACCATGTTAATTCCCCGGATTCCATTGATACCAACGGATCTTCCATTCTAGTTCAAAAAATTACAGTTTCCAATAAAATTGTCATTTTCAATTACTATTAACAAATCACAAGGTCAGACATTCAACGTTGTGGGTTTAGACCTAAGCGTTGAGGGCTTTTACCCTGGATAAGCTACACGTAGCCTTTTCGCGCGGCAGTTCCCAACAAAATTTGTTCGTGTTGTGCAACGAAAAGTCAGCTGCAAACATTGTTTATAAAGAAATTCTATAACCAAAGGCAGTACTTCACATTGCGGGGGCACTGTGATCAAAAAAATCTTTTGTACAATAAAATCAATACATAGAAGCCAAAAAAGGCTCAATTCTTTTGATAAAAATGTGAATCTTTCTGGTGGAGATTTTGAGAAATTCCCCAGGAATTAGCAGCCAAGTATTCACTTTAAATGTTTTGTGTAGGTTTGTGAATCGAAATATAGTATTAAAAAATGTGCATCACGTATAATTTTTATATACGCGTACATATAATGGACTTTTTTTTTAATAAAACGCTATTTTTGCAGACAAATTATAATCAAACAGTAATGATAGCCATATAATTTCCAAAAAAAAGAGTTATGCAAAATTCATTTCAAAGCATTAAAATTATTAAAACAATATAGCTTCTTGTTTAATAATGGCACTTCATTTTGTAGTTTCGCGGCGAATTGACCAACAAAAATCTGCAAGCACTACTTCTGAGCATTTTCCGTTCTATCGTATCTCTACGTGCAATATGTCCTTTCAACATGTTCGTCTGATACTGCACCATGTTTTCCGGAAGAGAAATCTAAGTGCGAGTCCAAGAAGTGAATTTTAAGGGGAAATGTCGCACATCAGACCTTTATCAGCAGAAAGAAGAAAACTATGACACATCTCTATAAAAGCGGTCCATGCTCTATTTTCTACTCTATTCAATTCATTTGCAATTTGCCTCCTTTATAGATTCTCGTATTTGTGGGCCTGAAATGTTCCTTCTTTGAATTTTGCGTCGCTGCTTCGGGGGAATTTTGTTTTAGAGTATTGTATTTGAAGCCTGTCCATCCTTGTTATTTGACTTTATAATGTTTTTAATTCTACCTTGGGAGTAGAAGAATTTTTTCACTTTACACTAAAGGGTATTCAGATACATTTTTGACTCCGGAAGTTGAACTCGGTCTTCTTGGCCAGTTTTTTACTGCGTAGTGTTTATCTCTTGCGCGCAAGAGATACAAAACTTAATATATCCTCCTTGCACTGCGGTTAACATTGCTAAAACTTTTAAATCAGCTCAAATGTTCCACGAGTACTGTGAATATTAAATTTTTTCCAACAACATCTTCATATTTGCATACACTCAGAAAAAAGATCATGCAAAATCAAACAGAATTTAACCAATTATCGTGTTGTTATTTTTTAACATGAATTTCCGTGTTAATGTTTTAATGATCAGTAACATTAAGGTGCTCTGTGTTAAATTTATATTGTGCACGAATCTACATGTTCCTTTGTTAACTTTTGTTAATTGTAAAATTAACACTTTTTAATAATGACGATACAAAATGTTGAAACAAAAATATACGGGGTTATTCTACATGGCACTTGGTCAAACTACAACTATTTACTGTTTTAAGCCTACATGGAAACAATGATGAATTAACATGATTCACTAAAAAATTAACACTCAATTAATAACAACTCGAAGGTGGTGATTTTCAAAAGAGGTGGAAGAAACTGCCATAATGGAGATGGTCTCAAGTAGAAATACTCAAGAAGTATGTATAGTTATTCTGGTGTGTTTCTAATGAAAAATACATATGAGTATGAAGAAGCACCTGAAGGCGAAACTTAGGAAGGCAAAATCTGCTATAAATGCAATATGGGGTGAATGTTTTGCGAATGTAAATACAGGGCATAGTAGCAAATACAACATTTTCAAAGCTGTTGCAAATTCCGTTCTTTTCCATGCAGCACAAGTGTGGGGTAAACAATAGTATGAAAATGTCGAAAAACTCCTAAGGCACTATATTAAATAAGTCTTTCTTCTATTGATCACTATCTCATGATTATTGAAACAGGACTATGTCCCTAATTTATCAGGGGTGGCCGTGGTGTAGTGGTACTAGCTATCGCTTCTCACTCGGAAGGTCAAGGTTCGAATCCTAGCCACAGCAAGTTTTCATTTGCGTAATTTGGAACTCAGTCAGAAAAATCTGCGCGTGAAGGCATAACACCGACATGTAGATTTGGCTGTTGTAGGGTTTTTCAAGCACAAAAACAACCGTTAAAATTCACAACCTCACATTCCGAGAGAAGAAAAATCTCTCCGTCCTATTCGGACTCCCACCCCTGGAGAGTCAATATCGAAACAAAACACACCTGAGTTTCAAACCACTACATCACAAACTTTCCTTTCTCCTCCTTCTATCTTTCCGCCCGCGCCATGGCAACAGTATAAGGGTATTCATAACCCCTTAGGCGCTTGTAAATTATAAAAAAAAAAAAAATGTAAGTCCTCAAATTGCAGTTTTTCTACATTATGAAAGTCCTGGGAATGAAAACCCATCGCTTACTGGAAATAGTCACACTGAGGCAATTAAGAGCAGGCCTAGGTGATACGGTGATTGGAAAGAACTGACTCAAAGTAGTGGGATGGAGCTGGATCGCAATCCGGGGGCACTACAAAGTTGGAAGTCGATTCTCACCAAGCTTGTCGATAAATTTCTATAAAAATTTCTTAAATAATATTAAAATTAAACAAATTGGAATAACAAATTTCAAACTGACTAACTAACACTTTACACATTTTTAATGTATTGAGCGCCATGAAGCCACAGCAAGAACTGTGCAGGCTCATGCGTGGGTGCTAAAACAACGTTAGACGATATACATATCGCAGATTTGTCGGTTTTCATTCGCTCTACATATCCAAGCCCTCTAAGGTAATTAATGGTGTTATTAGATCAATCTCATTGTATAGCTCGTAGAGTTCGTCGCTAAATCTCCTAGTCGAAATCCCGCTAGCGCAAACTGGATCAAAATTCATATGAAGAATTTTGCGATGAAAATAGTCTAAGATATCTTCATTCACCTAACGTCCATACTTGTGCCCAATACGCAGGACTGGGATGATGAGTGTGATGAGGTATACAAAGTACTTAATTACCCCAAAGTTATAGCTGCCTTTTATGAGGTTTTGTCCGTTTCGTCGATATTGTGTATCTCTTCTTGCTGATAGCACTTAAGTAAGAGTTTAGGTATCAGTCACTACTAAACACAATTTGCCGTTTCTATTCCAATACTTGCGAACGAACCAGTGACAGGCCGCTGAGTCCTACCAATGATATCATGATTGTATGCAACCAGACTTATGAAAAATTTTGCCTCCGATGTTGACATGTTGTTGATGATGTTTCGCACATTTTTCTAAGACATGATGTTGAAATAGTTACATGACAGGGCGTAAATATGCACAAACCCTTTTTTGACATCAAAGTTCTCGAAGATGTTTTTTTCAAACTTCACGGAGCAGCGAATGCTCTCCATCCTCAATCTGCTCAATCTGACGAGATTAGCAGGGATACCAAGGTTAAACATGGCCGTGTCAACCTCTTCTAGAAGGATTCTTACATATGCGGCTTTAAAATCGATAAAAAAGTGGTGCGTGTCAATTTGGTCCTTTTGAGTTTCTTCCAGGATTTGCCGTATTGTGAATATTAAGTCGATTGTGGATTTGCCTCACTGAATCGCACCGATAGGGGCCAATTAGATCATTGATAAATGGCTTCGAGCTTTCACATATGACAGCAGATAAGATCTCATATATATTCGATGTTAAGGAGACTAATACCTCTATAAATACCGCAAGTTAAGAGGTTCTATACTTAGGGTTAATTTCTGCCGACAAAATCTTAAAAACGAGTTAGTGTATACACTCTGCCAAGTTATCTCCTGCTGTATTAAATAGCTCGGCAGGTCGTCCGGTCCAGCACCCTTGTTGTTAAGCTTCTCACTACATTTTGGTAGGCTGGATGAATCTCTTGACCTGCTTAGTCTAAATTGAATGGTTCATTTTGTCTGGCAGTGAAATTTCGGATGTACTCGCCTGCAGAAGGAGGAATGGGTTTTTCCACTTTCCAGTGCCGACTGGAAATCCGACCATAAATCTAGTGTAACGCACACGTTAGATTCTTATCTGTCATTGGTATCATCTGAATTGACATTGAAATGAAAGACACTATATGTACATATATTGGATTATTATCGAAGCACGAGGTCTTTCTTTTTTTGGTTATATCGATTCCGAATTTCCTTTACATTCCTGTTGAATATTCAATAGTTTCCTTGCACATCTCTACAGGATTCTGTTCGGTTTTATCGCCCTGACACGTCCATTTTACATTTGACAATATTTCTGAAGATTGTCTCTTTTTTTTTCTTCGGAGAAGTCGATGTTCTTCCCTCTTCTTATGCTTACATAACTCATGCACAGCTCTTGTCCTTCATAGACGAATTGTTTTCCTACGTTGTGGTAGTGGGTGGCCATGGCTCAAGTCGTAGTGGACTGACTTCCAAATCATCCAAAAGACATTTATTCTTTCAGTTAACAAAAATCAAGTGAGATGAGTAGTTGACTAGAAATTAACAACAAGCTAACTTCCACTAAGGATTTAGTCTGACCGTTAAATGTTGGATGCCACCTACGGAGCAAAAGAACCACTGAGCCCAAATATCTTTCTTCCTCTCTCTATCCCATTTTCCAAAAAACTTAACACATGCTGCGGCATTATAAGTGTATTCATACCCACTTGAGTGTAAAGTTTGCTGTCACCGGTCTTCAGAACGTTCTGTTTCTTGCATAGGACATATCGGGAGGTTGAGGATAAGCGATCGGCAAGATTCTGGTAATTTGTTGCGGTATATCTTCGTTGTTGAGATGTCTGGGATATCCATAAATGTCCTTTAGTTGCAATGAAGTAGTGATCCGATTCAATGTTCTCCGCTAGGAAACTTCTTGATTTGTTGATATCCTGCCCTACAACCTCTCCTACTTTGACGTTAAACCCATCTTAGGATACTGTTCATAAGTTTTATCAAATAGCTCGTAGAAACATTCTTTAGTAGCGTCGTCTTTTCCCCAGTTGAAACTTGAGCGTATATCTGGCTGATCTTGATAAATAGAGCGTTGAACAAACCTCAAGACTTCTTGCCTTAGTCTGCCGCTTATCCCCTTTAGGGTTCATCCGCCACCATCTCTATTTCAACTTGTTTTGAAAATCCATGCTGACCACAGCTCGAAATACCTTAAAGGTTGAGATGGCTACGCCATGCTGAGGAAGTGAATGCTTCAGCTCTGGCCCAAAGAGTCCACTGCATCTCAGGTGGCATACACTGATGGAAGGAGACCTCAATGAACTTGGAGTGCAGTAGTGCACTGTTGGGGCCAAGGTTCACATTGGACTGTCGCGCCACTTAAGGAAGCCAGTGAGTAAGAAAGGAGTAATATATGTGTTGCACAGGATTTGCAATTGTTGGGTTTAATCCAATATCTGCGTTTTGTAAATATTTTGTCAAATGTAGACTAGCTTCAGAAAGGTGTTGATCGTTGGCAAATGGTTCTAGCCGTTCGAAAAATAGGTCTAACAAGTCCTTGTACCTGATGTTAAGAAATGTGATGGTTTTATTCCTTACCCAGTTTAGAGGGGTTCCTTACATATAAATCCTACAAACTGTTCTTTTTACATTATAGTTAAACTTTGAAACTAACCTGTATCCTTCATTAAACTAAGGGTTTCAGGGAGATTTTCGATTCTAACGCAACACATTAGTTATGGCCTGGTCCGCTTTTGATTGTATGTTACCCGCTTGTAATGTGCGGACATCCAAGTTATTGGAGGAGTGCATTACGTTGATCGGCACATGATCAATTTAGCCTTAGGATCAGGTAATTGCAATGTTTCTTTGTGGCTACTGAAGTGGATGTGAATGTGATGGCCAATAGGGTTATCCAACAAGAGATGTCACTTTAAATCAAAAGGAAAATACAACACCTTTACGAAAAGGACGATTATTTTTATTTTGGTTTTAAGTACAAGCTCTGAGATTAGCAATGAAGTTCAATATTTGCTAAATGTCTACCTCGGCTCTGCTTACAAATAGTCATTTTTGTCACGAAATTTTTCATCTTTGGGGGAGTATTAAAGTAGACTTTAACTTTAACATAGTCCCAAACTTAACGATGTCGGCAGCCAATTTAAGTTTCTATTTCGAGAAATCATACGTCCAGGAAATTTTTCACGAAATAGAGCTATCGTTTCAACTGCTGTGTGGCATGTGGCGCCGCCCTGCTGAAAATTAAAGTCGTCCACGTCCATTGCATAAATTTCAGGCAAAACGGGTCAGTCGACATAGTTCGTTCATTTTTGGAAAAATATGGCCCAATGACACCGTCAGCCCTAAAACCGCACCAAACTGTCACTCATTGTGGATGGAGAGATTATTCCACTATTTCTCTAGGGTTTTTGGAGCACAAGATGTGACAGGTTTGTTCGTTTGCGTACCCAAACAAATAAAAATGAGCCTCATATCTCAGAATAATTTTGTGGAAAAAATCATGATCTCGTTCATTAATTTTCTGCACACAATTGTGCATGGTTTGCTGGCTTCAATTCTTATTTCAACAGGGTTTAATAAACATGTAGACTAAGATCTTTGTGCAAAATGCGGTGCAAAGTGGTTGTGGTTGGGCCCAATTTCTGTGATCCTCTCGAAAAGGACTCACCTGGGTTTTCAGTAACACTCTCAGCTACGGCGGCGATATTTTCAGCTAATTTTGCCGGAAGAACACGAATTGGAGTCTTTATATCACCAACCTATACGAGACGTTCAAATTTATCGATTAGAACCGCTGTAGATGTGCGGGAAGGTGCTTGATGTTGACCGATCAGTGCAAACTGACGAAACGCTTCCGCTATATTTTCACGGTATTTGTAGTGAATTTTCACTATTTCAACATATTGTACGAGTATGTATCGATCTATATTTAATAATTTTCTAGTTGTTCCTTACCAAAGGTCAACGCAATGATGGTTGAATATTGACAGTTCGGCAATGATGCGAAATTTAAAATGACACCTCCCGTTAGATGGCTCTCTGTATGTGTATTGAGACTCGGTCCCACAGCTAAGTCAATCAGCTTAAATCAGACTTGGTGCTATGTCGGCTATGCCTTCTAATTGTGTCGCCGTTTCTAGGGTATTTCCCGAGAAGTTCGTATAAACTTTCTCTGACAACATCGTCCATATGAAGTTAGTGAATTCAGCCTTGATGTAGATTGTTGCATGGCGATCGCTCATGCGCCAAAAGCTCAAGACTTATTGCTTTGATCTGCCCCTTTCAACAAATTCGCATAGATTTCAGTTTTATTCTAGGTATCAGTCTTTGTTGTTTAAGTCAGTTTATCATTCTCCGTCTACGGCCTACGATAGTATCCTATTCGAGCTTCATTCCATGTACAGATCGCAACGTTATCCTCTTTTCATTTCCCAGGGTTGCGAACATTGATTCCGATTTTATCCGAGTGTTGGTTTCACCGCAACAGTAGAGATCTTGCATGATTAGTCCCACGCAACAACCTCCAGCATTTAGGGTTAGGTGTCTTTGCTAACAGGCACCGGACATCCAGGAGTCAGTATTCTGACTGGTACCAAAAAACCCTTATTGATATTAACTCCAAATACGTCTCAGTAGCTTTTGAAAGGAATGCGTTATGTTGAATGTTCATCCCATTTCCCAATTTATCCGGCGTACATACTCCCGATTACTTATGAGGACGTCAACAACTGTGACTATCAAATTAGCAAGTTTCACCAATACCCAATGCGATGTTAACTGAAAATCTGTTAAATTCAACGTCCGACAACGTAACACTTGAATTCAATAAAGAACTAGGGATGAGAATGAAGTGAATGCCACATTTATTATTTTAAAAGCAGAGCTCTTCGGGGAGATTCTTCTCCATTCTTTTCGAAATCACATCGTTGCAATAGCCTTTCAGCATTTTAGACCCTTTTCTGGTCGATTTAAATGGAATACAGATTAAGTACATATGGGTAGGGATTCATTTCAATTGCGTGACCATTCTACTTTTGAAAAGGTCTCCCTTTAGGTTAGGCTATCCGGGTCAGAGCTTTTTGACCCTTCCCACCTGATTTGTATCCCTTTTTGACTCAATTGAACTTAAAACCTTATCCTATGAAACATTGTCTATATCGCCTTTCCCCAAAATAGAACTAAGCCTATTATTTGCCAGACTCTTTCTCAGTCACTAAATCAACATCCCTAGTGTAGCTAGGATTTCCTAAGTTCAGATGCAATAAATTAACATCTGTCACAAACACCGAATTCTATTATCTACAATGGAACATGCTAACATATCCCAAAATGTTGTACATACCCCCAAGGATGTATTTGTAACCCTCAGCAAAATGACCTACTGGCTTTCACAGATTAATTAGAAGAATAAGCCCTTTCTCAGAAGGAATACCATACCTATCAACCGGACTTTCTCTATGCATGTATTATGGATACCTACCAAACGAAGTGTTTATTTTGATCCTGGAAAAGCTAAAAGAAAATATAAGTATCTATATGTCCGCCTATGGAATATTATGTGGGGTGGTTGCATCACGTAGGCAGCAATGTCAAACAAAAGCTATCCCGTTAGAATGGTCTAACATCAAATTTATTTGTAAATCCTTGATCCTTTGATGCCCAGATTGGGTGAATGTTAGATTAGGACAATTGCTCCTGATTTCGTTTATAGAGTAGAATAAGTTTCCATATTTTTTCTTTTTTCATTCGGAGGGATTTATTTCTTGTTCGAGATGGATACTGGATAGGTCTGATGAATTATATTTATTTGGAATGTTCTCTGCTGCACATGTACGAAGGTATATACTAATGAAATTTGGGGAAAGTACTGTAGAGATTTGTGCTTGGTAATGTTGTTGAAGTTTTCTGTAAGTATCGTGAGAGTTTGTGTTTTTGTTTATAATTGGATTTCAGTAAGAAATGCTTATTTTGCTGCGAGGAATACAAATGTTATTCGAGAATAGGCCAAAGAGATACAGATTAGGGCAAAACGTAGAAAATTAAGTTTTGAATTAAGGACAAATGATGTTATTGTTAAATAAAATATATTTTGGAAAATTTTTGGAAATCAAAGGAATTTCATAATTTTACTACGATCATATCAAAGTTTGCTTCTACGAGTTCCTCAACAAAATCTACGAGCAATGCTATAATTATGACATTAAATTTGTCCTTGGCAATTTTAATGACAAGCTAAGCAAGGAGGGCACTTTCCAGTGTTTTCAATGTCCGAACATTCCGAGCAGCTTACATTGACTCGGACCATTATCTTGTTATGTCAGCATCAGACATACAGGATGTGGCATCACTGCCAGAGAGCTATCAGAGAGGACACTTCTAATATGCTGGTTTTCAACCCGCCTCAACAAAGAAATCCTGGTTCGATGTCGAATGCAGAGAGGCAAATCTAGAAAAACAGTGGATGTACGGAACAGCCACACAGAAAAAAACGTGAGGGGCTTGCGGACTCTACAAGCAGAAAAAAAGGAAACACATACACTCATTCACTACTCATAAGATAAAACAAAAACAAGAAGAATAAATTTCGGAAGTTTTTCCAAAAAATAAAGCGAACATGGCAAATCCGTAAAGCCCGTAGAGAAATCTGCACTGGTGGAAAATTAAATCTTATAGAATAACCACATTAGAATCTGCAGAAATTATACCTGCAGACTATTAGCCGGTGAACATCCCACCATCAGCCTGGTCGATGGCAGAGGAATCCTAGGAATGATACCTCAGCGTTGCTTATATTATTCTAAAGAAGGGAGATTCCCTGAATTACGCCGACTACAGGAAATGAGTGTCCTCTACATCACATATAAAATAATGTCTGCCGTGTTATACGAACACCTTAGGCCCTTCGTCAACAGCTGGTCGGCCCCTATCAGAGTGGTTCTAGGTCCGGAAAGTCCACAAAATTTTCACATTGGAAAAACTTCTTAGTGCTGCCGTGCAAGATCCCTTATGTTACGGTTGCCTAAAATGCTTCGCACTATCGTGGGCGACGTAATTAAGCTCACCCGCGGCAGTCCGAGCTATGTGGAGGATTAGCGAGACCGCTAATTTGGAATTTACAGAAGCAACTTTGGAGAAACAAAGCGGAGATTAAGCTATTCGTTCTTGCAATGTGCCTTCGGGTTACCAAATGGCGAAATTGGCAATTTGGCTTGCTCTATTGGCCAGGTCATCACTAATATAAAATTTTATTGTCAGAATAAAGCGATCGGCCACTGTGGAGTACAAAACTAGGGGAAGAGTTAAGTGATCATTTCAGTTTTCATTAATAACACAATAATACTTTTATTATCGAACGTAGGAACATAGCTTACAACAGCGAAAGAGGAAAATCCGCAAGGAGTGAGAGTGCATGGTAGAGCCAAAAGAAAACTTAAAAAGTAGCAAATACGGCTAAATACCATTAACACTCCCACTCTCATCAATATTTAAATATACGAGTATGTGTATTATAAAATCTACGAGTACATTCTAATTATATAGGTATATAAAAACTTAAAATCAAAATCACAAAAGTAACTACGCAAAAATAATCAATTACTCAATTTAACTTTACTTTGCTTTGTATTGTAACTCGAAATGTACATAAGAATATGTTATGACTCACTGTTCATAAATCGATTGATATGCTCGCGATATCAAATTAATTAAAATTTTTGATTGCTGATTATTCGATACATGTTAAATTGAGTTGAATTATAAATAACACAGAAGCACTCATTCGCCCACTCATGCAATCGACACTTAGCTCGCGTCATAATCCCTTTTCGCTTTCCGTTAATTGAGAGCAATTTTAAAATTATAAATGTTCATGGGTTCTGTGGAAGTTGGTGGCTTTTGCTGAGTGGCAAACTTGTTCAATTCGATTTACACTACCAAAGGGGTAACTAGTAAATTGTTAATTTTATAAATTCATTCGCCTTTTTTCGTCTCTCCCCCTATTGGATTCTAAACAACCCCTAAAAGGGGAAAAAAGGGATCTCCTCGGGTAGTTATTGCTCATTTTTTTAAAGTTTTTTTTAAAGTTTTCTAAAAAAAATTTAAGCACACTTTTTACGAGATAACATAAAGAGAAAACAAAATTATTTGCATAACCAACCAGTTTATAGTTTTTAACCGAGGACTGACTCAAATGGCAGGATATTCATTAGAATATTTTCCAAGTTGAGAGAGAAAGGAACCACGCGGAAATCGTCGAGAGTCTCACATCCTGCTTTAAGCGTTTTACATTACGTCGAAAACCATGCATATACTAGTATTAGGCAACTAAGCAGACATTTTAATATAAGCAGAACTTACATCTGCAGAATTCAACATTCAGAAGGCATACTTGCATTCCATCATATGCGATTACAGGAACTACAACCCAAGGACCCAGAGAAGCGTTTGGAATTCCGCAATTACGTTGCAGAAAGAATCTTTGCGAAAGACAAATTTATTGGCAGGATTCTGTTTACGGATGAGTCCCAACTCAACAGAGACGGAATCACTAATTTCCACACTCTACTTACCTGGGCAGAAAGCAGCCCCCACTCCATGAAACATAGAGCTTTTCAGCATAAGTTCAACGTCAATGTGGGGAGAAATATTGGATAACTAGCTCATCGGTCCCAATCGGCTTCCTCCAAGGAATTATTCGCATCCATACCTAAAATTTTTGCAAAACTCATATACGAAGGCCATATATCACTGCAACAACCAGCAGCAGTTGTACTCGTATACCAGTAGGATGACTCCCGAACTCTATGGCCATGTAGTTAGAGAAATCGCGTGTATGAAAATTCATGGATAGGGTGGGATGGACCAGTTCTGTGGCCTCCTAAGTCTTGGGAGTTGATCCCAATTGACATACTTTTATTTATGGAGAGGTATCAAGGACATTGTTTCCTCATCAAAACTGATAACATTGGATGACTTGAACCATGGAATTGAGGAGGCAGCAGCGAAAGTCTGAGAAGAATCAGAAAGAATGGACATCGTTAGAGCCTTTCAAAGACGAGCCCTTGAGTGCACACAAAACAATGGTTTGCACTTTGAACAAGTCATATGATACAAGGTTTGATGAAAACAAAAATATAAATAAAAATGTGCAATAAATATTAGTATTTATTTTTTCTAAAATTTATAACACATTTTAATTTAATGTTTTAGCTCTTTCAATAAGTTAGGTCGTATCTTGAAAACTGATTTGAGATGAACTCTGACTTGGTATAAGAAGAAGCCTTAAATTTTTCCCAGCCATCACGTAATTCGTATTATCCTTTCACCTTCAATATATATTACAAGTTGGGCCAAAAATAGTGTTATAACGTGAATATGCCATAATTTTTCCAAATGGCGTGCTTTGTGCTTTGACATTTGCATTTTAGACAGCTAGAGAATACAGCGATACACAGTTGTGGAACACGGACTTATTGCTACTGCTTATTTGACCATTTTCCGGTCTGTTTTTTTAACGGAGCGTGAATTTTGTCGTCGTTTTCCTCGTAGTCCTCGTAGTCCTGCACCAAGTGTGAAAACAATCTAGCGTCTAGCTGAGCGTCTCGTGCAAACTCGGTCCACTAGAGATGTCGCCGGCTGGCCCCATATTGTTCGTTCGACAGAGAATATCCCTGCTATGACTAATGACGTCCGAGAGAGTCCACAAACATAGGCGAGATAACGATGCACACAATTTGGCATCAGCAGTCATTCGCTGCGTCGAATTTTGGTGTAACATCTGAAGATTTTCTCTTATAAAGTGCAAATCATTCACCAATTGCTGCCTGTTGACTAGGTTAACTTACTTCTATAACTCTGTAAAAGCTGGTGCAAGAAGAGGATGATTTCGTATCCAAAATCGTAATGAACGACGAAGCCTATTTCCATTTAAGTGTTTATCTAAATAAATAAAATTTCCCTTTCTAGGGCACGAAGAATCCAGCGCAGGCGAAGAAAAATTAAGAAGGAAAGAAAGATAGGTACCGATGTACATTGGTTTTAAATGTCAAATGTATTATAATGACTAGGAAATAAAGAGCTAGGCAGGGCATTCCATAAGCGAGTTGTACGACTAGGGAATGAATCACGATATTTCAGAGTAAATGTGAAATTGGATTTGAGGGTATACCGATGAGCATTTGCAGTGAAGAAGTGTGGGTGGCCGTGGGTCAAGTGGTAGTGTATTGGATTACAAATCCGACGCTTGGGGGTTCAATACCAGCCCTGACCGAAAGACATTCTTTTTTTTAGGTAACTAATCTCGTGAGATGAGTTGTTGCCTAAAATACACCAACAAGTCAATCTACTAAGTTAGCTGTTCCATTAAATTCTGTATGCCACCCATGGACGGAATAACCAGTGTTCCGGCATTTTAAGAGTAGCAAAAAGTACCCTGTTTAGCCGTTAGTCTTATCGCGAATAAGACAAACACAATCCCTTAAAAAAAATAATTTACGCTCTTTATTTGGTTGCTTATAGGCGTCTGTATTCTTCAGTGTTTGACTTACGACTAATCTCCTACTTACCGGCAGACTCTTTTCCTAGTGTGGCCACTTTACAATCACTAGTTAGTGTTGCCACTTTATATTTCTTACATTCTTATCAGTTTCTCTCCTATGGCTTGCTACACCTGTCGAGTGTTAAGTTCTTCGAAAAAAAAATTTGTCCTTATTTTTTTGAGGACGACGACAGCACCACGGACTATAGTCGTAACCGGTGAGCGCTACAGGCAGTTGTTAAATGGGTAGTTTTTTTTTGTGCCGAAAGTACCTGAATTAAATCTCGAGCATTGCTGATTTAAAAACGACGGAAAACCGTGCTCGAGCAACGATGGAATCACCAATTTCCAAACAATCCATGTGACCTCTCGTTTAAGCGAATTATACTGGCAGGCTAGATCGCCAGATCTGACGGCGTCGAACTTCTTTCTTTGGGCCAAAGCAAACCACAAACCCTGCAAATCTTGAAAACCAACATTGAAGAAAAAATCACCAATTCTGATCCAGATGTTTTGCAAACAACAATTCTAAATGTTGTAAAACGAGCGCAAATGTGCATCAACTCAGAAGGTCGTTATTTGACCGATATCATTTTTCCAATTTAATATCATATATGTTAATAATAAACTTTTCGTGAAAACAGAGCCCAACTTTTGTCATATCTTACAAAATAGCAGCCAATTCAGATTATAACATTAGTTTTGCCCCACTTTGTCTTTATGTTGTATATATTTTTTTTATTATTGAAACAAGTGATGAGGGAAAAATCTATTTACCAGGAATCGTGCTGTATTTACTCGTATCTTAGGAGTAAATTACAGTGATGCTTTCTCCACATGACAAAATATCGCACATAATGTACTTCTGTATCACAAGGGAAACATTGAAGTACATCTCCTCTCTACAAAATGACTGAAGGATACCATACATTTGTTGTACTAGCACGTGGTACGGTGTCAGCAAATGTTTTATAGCTTGTGCACTATTTCGGCATATGTTGAGAAACTATTTTGGTGGTTTGTGAAGGACGGGATCAATTATTTCTAAACTATGTATCAGCATGTGTATGATGTCATTTGCCATTTAAAACGAACATCACTTGAGTGTACACCTACTTTGCGGGGTTAGATTGTGCGGAAAACAAAATAGGAATAGGTAATATGCCGCTAGTCTAGCTGATATTGACGGAATGAAATTTCAAAGTCCTTAAGATGTAACATATTCGTATGTACATACATATATCACCCTATAGAAACAAGGCTACTTACCTATGTACATAGTTATATACATAGTGTGAAAAAGCTCATCAGGCTATACAAATTTTGTGCCAGGATATCATAAATGTTCCTTTGAAATACTATGACGTCACTAGAGTAACCTGTACCACCACTCACCAAGTTTCACCCACACGAAAAATTGCAAAACAACTCAATCCCGGAAGTGTTTACCTCAAATTCGCAGCAGGTACATGAGCATACGAATGAAATAGGGCACAATTTGACAAGTTATATTAGTTTGTTAACGATTTAGAGAACTGTACCGTTGAAATGAAATAGCTCGCCATCAGTTGTAGTAAACAAAGTCATATACGAGTAGATATCCAAACATATTATGTCTGTATATAAAAGCATTAAACATGTAAGAAATCGATTGGCAGCTAAGAGAATAGTAGCAGGGCGAAATTGACATGTATATGTTTACAAGGACTTGCTCTGGAAAAAAATTTCATTTTTCAGATCTATGCAGTGAAAATAACTGCCAATGAACTCAGCATGTATTGCTGCCGGCTCAACCGGGCAGAAGGATTACACACAAGCAAAGCCAAAGCAACGACTATGCCAGCTTTTCTAATAAAAACAAATGGAAAGGATTATGGTGTTTTTTTTAAAAAAAGAAACAAAAGAAACATCCATCCACAACAGTATTGTAATAATGTGTATGAAGAAAAGGACAATGCTCAAAGGAGGAAGGAAGGTAAAGCGAAGGAATTTCACAAAGTGGGGAGTTTTCCTCTTAACTGCGAAGCTTAATCTGCTGTATTGAAAATTCTGGCATTCTGACGATGTTGCTGGAATTTATTATCACCGGAAATAAAATATCCTTACATCCGACAAATTCTGCGCAAAAAGCGGACCTTTTGGATCCAACTTTTGACACGTATTATTATTATTATTACTCGTATAACACACAACATCAATAAGCAAGATGATGGTATTTGCAGGAATAGTGCTGGATGTCCGACTCGTATTTATTCGGAAATAGTCGGCGTATTGGATCAGAGGCGATCATAAACCTTTTTAGTGCGTGTTGGGTGGGAAGGACATAAAGAAACTCGAAACATCTGCGATATGTGAGTGGGCTATCCTTAAATTTTACTAATTGTATTCCTATTCGTAGATCCAAGTCAAATATCCAATGAAAATGTGACACCACACAAAAGACCCTCATACGCCTGTAGTATGATACATTCGTAATTCGACTCAAGTTAACTGGCTATGTTGTTGCACGGACAATTTCCCACACTCCTTCCTTCGAAACAAAGATCCAACCCAAATAATCCACAAGCCCAAGTTGGATTCAGTTCAATTTTATTTTCTAAAACAAACAATTAATGTCATTATAAACATAAACAAAAGTTAAACTAACTTACATTGCTTTAGGGAGCATGTATCTTTTTAAAATTGACCTTTGTAAAGTTCCTTGTTCCAAAAATGCAACCACCGAATTTTTTCTTTCTTTATACAAATAAACTCCACACAGTTAAACATAAATCCAAAGCCCAACGGATAAAAGCTGTGAACTCGTAGTTTACGGGAAAGAGACAAGATAATACTGACTAAACTTGGTAAATTATCAAAAGGAGTGGTGTTGCCAGCACTTTGATTCAATTTTTATACTAAATAATCTAATCTAATTCTTATTTCTTTTAAAAACTAAAAAATTAAAAAAATAAATAAATAAAATTCATTTGATTTAGCTCGATGACAGACTATATGTCAACATCATTAAAATGGTCTTGCCACGTTCTGGTGGAAACATTGGTCTATATTACTTCAAAAATGATGCCGGCCAGAACGCTATAGACGATGGAAAGTACAAGTGCATGCGATACGTGAATTTGTTTCCAAGGACGCTTGACCCGTGGGAATATGCATAGTCGCTTGTCTGCAGAGGCAATGGATGACTTTTAACTCAACATTCGCTGGAAAGTGGTTAAAAATTATACTTGCAGATTGCGCTTTACTCAAGCCCGTCACCGCACCCATGCTCCCAAGATCATACCACCTTGATGAAAAAGTTCCTGTACCACACCACCGTGTGGCACTCCCATTGTTCCGATTTGAGTTCTGTTTTTTTTTGTTAAGTTGGTAAATCGGTTGTTGACATTCCCTCTAAATCTTAGCGTCATAGCGTACATCTATCTCTGTGTGTGTTGGCGATTTTTTACAATTTTAGAAATGGATTTAAATTTGCAACAACGAACTTGTATTAAATTTTGCTTAAAAACGGATTTAATGGTGCGCGAACGTTGGAAATGTTGCAAAAGTGTTTCGGCAACGATTCTCTAAAGAAAACGGATATTTACCAGTGACACTAGCTGTTCAAAAGTGGTGGTGAGTCAATCGAAGATGATGAACGTAGTGGCAGACCATCGACATCGAAAACCGACGAAAACATTGATGAAGTAGAAGAAATGCAAATCAAGCACCAGAGAGATAGCGGAGGACTTGAACATTGCCTATGGATCCGTCCAAGACATTTTGGTTAATGATTTGGGTTTCCGTGGTGTAGCAGCAAAGTTGGTGCCAAAAGACCTCAATTTCATGCAAAAAAGAGACCGTGTAGACGTCGCAAAAGAGATGATTTGCGAGGCTGAATCCGATCCCACATTCATCAAAAGGATCATTACTGGAGACGAGACGTGGGTTCATGAGTAGGACACGCAATCCAGACATCAGGCAAGTGAATGGCTTTCACCAAAAGAGCCGAGACCAAAAAAACCACGTCGTTTTCAGTCAAAAAAGAAAGCAATGCTCACGGTTTTCATGGATTACAAAGGTGTAGTGCATCATGAATTTTTGCCAGAAGGGCAGACAGTAAACAAAGAGTCTTAGTTGGGCGTTGTAAGAAGTTTGCGTGAATCAATTCGCCGAAAGAGACCAGAGTTGTGGGCAGAAAACTCGTGGATTTTGCATTATTCGTAATTTTTTGACGAAAAATGCAACAAATACCATCCAACAGATACCGAATTCACCTGATTTGGCTCCCTGTGACTTCTTTCTGTTCAATCGAGTTAAAAAACCACTACGGGGAACGCGTTTCAGCAGCCGAGAGGAAGTAATGGAAAAATCGCAGGAACCACTGATGGACATACCGAAAACCGAATATAAAAAATGTTTCGAGGATTGGACCAAGCGCTGGCATAAGTGTGCTGCAGTCGATGAGGATTACTTTGAAGGGGAAAATATAGATTTAGATGAATAAACTTGTACTTTTGATCAAGGTAGTATTTAAGCACTTACGAGTACGACATAAAATTAAATTTTCAATAAAGCTGTCCATTATGAATAGTTCTCATAAAGTTTATATACAATTCGAGTACACATTGCTACTCCTCAGGGCCGGCAATAAAAGTGGTTCTGTCTGATTAGGATTGGCTGCGACTGATTTATTTTCGACTTCCTTAGAACATCTGGCTCTGCTCTAAATGATATTCAAGACTACATTCTTAACGCCATCTTCCGTTCAAAAAAAAATCGTTAGTACAACTTGCACTGTTGATCTTGCGCTGCGACTGTGCTTTGACTTTAGCCTTACAGACTGAGGCTGTCTCGTCAGAATTCTTGTTCCCGACTTTTCCTTTGCTTAGTACTGGTTTCACTCAGAATCAAAGCAGGGAAGCACTAGAAGTGTAGTCGAGTCTTCGGGGATGCTTCCAAAATCGCTCTAAGATACGACGCTGGGTCTATTTGAACAATGTCAAATCAAACTTCTATAACTATATTGTGAAGAGTCAGTGGAGGGGGCGAATGATCCGCGTATGTACCGACAGTTAAGCTGAGCCTTAACTTACTGAAGTTTGGTACAGTGAATTTAACTTATGACATAGCTACGAGTATATGAATTCGACATATCTGAACGAACACTTTCTCCTTTTAGTCATTCTTCGATTTGTGCCCATCATGGCCGTTTGTATTTAATATAAGAAGTAATCTAAATAATCTTGTAAAACTGTTTTAATTAAAAGAGAAAAAGTAGCGCAACTGTTTCCGAATTTTTACGAATTTGTTTTCAATCCAAAACTAGTTATGATATGTAAAATTAAAGACAAGTCAAACCGTACAATTCAATAACATTATAAATTTATTAATTTTATTTCAATAATTTTTGTGCAATGTACAACCTTACTCGGTGACAGTCAAATCCAGAAGAAAGCATTAAATTTTAAATACATAACATGAGGATTGAGTAATGAGCATTCGATAAAGAGAGTAAATGCACCCTTTAGATTAAGTTTAATATCAAATTACTCGTACATTTTAGTGTATTGCATAAATCGAAAGTTGAGAAGCTAGTTTACAAAATACGGCAAATTAGACAATGTTTTGCAAATTTCAACAATTATTAATTAATTTCGATTAACGATGCACCGATCCCAAACATACCGGCCGCCCTGAACGTTTTTCAGGATAAAGGTAGAATTTCAATTTGGGACGAAACAATGACCCAGTACTGGCTTTGATGGTAGCTATATGAATGACGTTATCCGATCCAGAAGTATCATCTATGACTTTCCCCAAGATCCATTTAGTAGGAGGCAGATTCGGCTCCTTGATTACTACGATATCTCTATATTTCAGATTCATTTGCCGTTCCTCCCACTGGAGTGTTGTCAGATACTCGGTATGCCATCTCTTCTAGAAACCTTGGACCATATTTGGAAGGTGATTCCAGCGTGAAAGGCAGCTGATCGGAGTCTCTTGATAGCTTGGTTTGAGAACGGCTGTCAGTGGTTCACCTATAAAAAAACGGGATGTGGTTAGAGGATTCAAATCCGTATCAGACAAACAACAAAGAGGTTGTGAGTTAAGCACTGCTTCAATTTGACTTATTACAGTGGCCAGCTCTTTAAATGTCAAGACGGTGGCTCCAATAACTCGGCGGAGGTGGATCTTGAACGATCTAATGCCCGCCTCCCACAGGCCACCGAAATGGGGAGCAGACGGTCGGATAAAGTGCCAAGCAATGTCGTCCTTTGCCAGAGATGCAGTGATGACATCGTTATGCTTAGCGATAGAATTAATCTATATATTTCGTGTAGACATCGTCTCGCGCCATGGATATTTGTGCCGTTGTGGCTGTACATATTCACACACTTCCCGCTTCGTAGAGCAGCTAGAAAGGCATCCGCGTCGGTTGTGAGATCAAGATACATAAAACAAGGCTTGCAAATGTGAATGACCTTCCGAATTAGATTACGACTGCCCATAATCCAGAATTGTTTTTTTTTTTTTTTTTTTATAATTTACGCTCGCCTAAGGGGTTATGAATACCCTTATACTATTGCCTTGGCGCGAGCGGAAAGAGAGAAGGAGGAGAAAGGAAAGTTTGTAATGTAGTGGTTTGAAACTCAGGTGTGTTTGGTTTCGATATTGACTCTCCAGGGGTGGAAGTCCGAATAGGACGGAGAGATTTTTCTTCTCTCGGAATGTGAGGTTGTGAATTTTAACGGTTGTTTTGTGCTTGAAAACCCTACAACAGCCAAATCTACATGTCAGTGTTATGCCTTCACACGCAGATATTTCTGACTGAGTTCCAATTACACAAATGAAAACTTGCTGTGGCTAGGATTCGAACCTTGACCTTCCGAGTGAGAAGCGATAGCTAGTACCACTACACCACGGTGACGAACAAAGGCAAATGTTTCGGAAGCCCCGCGTGTAAGTATCTTTGATGAATGTCCTTTACTATAAGAAAAGAAATATTATTATGTTTCGGTAGTAAAATTGGATGTTTTAAATTATATGAGTTGTGAGCATGATTTATGCGTCCTACCACGCGCAGAATCCCGTCGCTGTCCAAAAATGCTGAATACTTGAAAAAGGCTGATTTCGACGAAAGTTGTTTTGTATCTCGTGGGTTCTTGATATCTGCAAAATAGGCTTTCTTTTGTACGAATTTGATGATTACGATTTTCGCAGATTGAAACTCCGTGAATTTCAAACCGTGAGGTATACGAGCGACGTAGTTTGAATGATAGTTTCGGATGAAACGGAGACAGTATACGACTATTCGCAAAAGATGGCACCATGACGAAATTTTATCGATAAGTAATTGAATAATGTTACTTTCGTCCGAGGTAACAAATAAATGTTTCGACGGAGGCCTTACTTCGGCAACGACAGGTTCACTTTCAGCGGCTGTCGGTGATATAGACCAGGAGGATTTGGCGTTCTTTCGTGACCGACAGCCAAGATGAACCGCTCCACCAAATGGGTAATTTACGTGATTCGAAGGTCATACGTAACGCAAAGCGCAATCAGCGACGTATTGGAATTGTTTCTAAAATGACAGCTGTGCGATTCACAACAAAGGTTGCCCAACGGCGAGGGGAGACGATAACCAATGCAAACTATTTCTGAATCACACCAGGCCGATACTTTCACTGAATATGCATTAAACGAATTCTTTACAAGTTTTAATAGTCTCGATAGCAGTAAAGCACCACAGAGTTCTAAGCGCGGAATAGAAACAAGTTCTAAAGGGGCGACTCTAGTTTTTGCCGCAACTATGTGACTGTAACTCCACTTGTAATTGTTTTCCGAAAACCCGTGAAGTTATACATATGTCCTGTTCAGATGAGAACACACTTCGCGGAACACGATTTTTTCGAAATGAGGAAGGGTTTCTCGATAGTTCATCCATCGAGCAGCTATTTCAGATGGTAACGGATCAGTCAAGCTAAGTTTTAACTCTGATGACCAGAGCTCCTGGAAAATAATCTTGAAGAGAACTACGGAGGAAGCCAACAGACCTAATGGGTCGAAGATTGGCTCGATTTGCGAAAGCAGGTACCGTCTTGTTGATTGAGTTGGCTGATTTGGTCGTGTTAGTCGAAACAAGAAGACATCACTGGATGGATTCCAATACATACCCAGCATCTTGACAAGAGAATCTGAGTATTCGATATGGACAAACGAAAACTCGCAGTCCGTTGGTGGCAAGTTAGCAAGGAGGATCCAGCAGTTAAAACTCCATTTCTTGAATTGAATATTAGCTACAGATAGAAGCGTTATAAGTTCAGCTTGCAGTTCTAATAATCTGTCAATTGAATTTGCCCCCGTCATAACATCGTCGATGTAGACATCGTTGAGGAGGACTCTAGCTGCGCTTGGGTACTTAAGTTTTGCAGTCTTCAGCGAGTTGTTTTAAGATACGCAAGGAAGGGTGCAGAGGCTGTTCCGTATGTTACGATATTAAACTACTGTCCCAGGGAATCGTGGACAGATCCGTCAAATACAACGCGCAGCTTAGTTGATGAGCTATCTGGCTTCAATATAGCGTGATGTGGGAGATAGACATGTTTCCTATGTACAGTATTTATCTCAGCAGAGGTTATAAGTTCCATGTGTCCAAGATCTACATACGAGTGCGTATATACTCCTGCATAAACTGAGAATATAATCGATATAGGTTTGAATTAGTGCGAAATCGACGTTCCATTGAGTGCATCCTAGAAAGGGCAGCATTCAGAGTATTTCCAAAGGTTGGCGAAGGACTTTTGAAGAGGAGCGAAACGACATATCTTTCATCATTAGAGCGAGAGAAAGTTTTACGGAATAGAGTTTCAGCTGGATTATCAGCTGTTTGGTCTCTAAGGGGGGAGACTTCCTCCAACTCCCTGAAGCGTTGCAAGAGAGCATCGATATCAACGGTCGAATGAAAGGACGATAAAGTTATATCGGATGAATTGGTATCGAGTAACTCTCCTGATATGATCCAACCAAAGGACATATTGTAGGCCATAGCTTTTCCTTCTGGGCCATGAATACATTCAGCTTTGAAGACCGTCCAGACTCGGTCTGCACCTAGAATTAGATCCACCGATTAAGAAATATTGAAATATGGATCTAGATCCAAACCTTGTATGTACTTCTATGACGATGTATCGAACGACTGACTTGGTAAATTTGATGTCAATTTCCTTAAAACAAATGGGTTCAGGGATAGATATGATGTACCAAATCGAGAAACCAGATTAATGGAGAGACAGCCAGAGTATGACTGGCTTCCTTTGGCGAAAGTCCTAATATAGGAATACGAGGAAGTCCCAGCCGTTGAGCCAATGACTCTGTAATGAACGACGACTGCGAACCAGTATCAAGTTGTAGGCAATATCGTTTGCTTCCGATGTCTAAGTTCAAGGGAGTCGTTTGCGACTAAATGAGAATCAGACCTAGTGGTGGAACGATTTAGTAATTTATTATAGAAAGTGGCAAAGTGAACATAGGCTTGCGACGAAGAAGAAACACTCTTGAAATCCTCTAAATGAATGAGGGAATGTTGGCGAGATTTGCACACGCGACAGCGAAATGAACTGCGACATTTGTTAGATGAATGTTCAACTCGAAGACAGTTAAAACATAGAGAATTTTCCTTAACGATTGCTCGACGTCTTTCAATACTATGTTCAAAGAATACGACAGCAAATGGTCTCCTTTGCACCTCGGACACCGTGTATTGTTTTTCTGTGATTCGACCACATGTGCGCGAATTGAAACTGATTGTCTCCCACGCGATGACGTTGAAGAATTTGGGAGCCGACACCATTCGAATGAGTCAGATCGTAGTTCGAGAAATGCAATCAAATTATAAACAGAGCAGTCGTCTCGTGTACCTGAATCCTTAGCCCATGTCATTGTCTTGGTCAAGTTTATTGAGAAGTAAATATATTAGCCACGGATCTCGATCATTTTTCCCTGCTACCTGGAGTCCGCGAAGAAATTCATCAGCACCGTCTGTAATTTTACGAAGCACGGGAGCGCTTGGTGTACTCATAGAAGGCAAACACATGAAGTTTGTAATAAATGACTGAATAAGTAAATGAACTCAATTGTAGCGCTTTTCAAGACCTCAATATAATTTGACTCGGAGACTGGAATATGTTTAATGACCTCCGCGGCCTCATCTCTCAGAAACGATTTTAGATAGCAAAATTTTTGTGTCGCGGTTAGATTCTTTTTGTTATCGACAGAGCCCGTAAAAATATCCCGAATAAACGGCCAGTCTTTGTCGTCACCAGAGAACGGCGGCTCAGTAATTTTAGGAAGGCTAATTTCCGAACACGTGTTCTAAAACAAAATTGATTGTTGGCTTGCTATTTGCTCAATTACTTTACCTTGCCTCTTGGCAGCCTGTTTTCCCGAATTGCTCTAGTAAGTTTTGCTTGAGCTAAAAAATTCTTATTTTCGTGTTCCCCAAACTCTTTCTTGAATTCCACTGCTTTTCTGCCAGACTATCAAAATATGCAATATGATGGGATAAAAATTCCATGAAAATTCTACTCGTAATTCAACCTGGCTATCGATCGATTCACTAAAAATTACCCCTCGACTGATTCGCGCCTTTGCATTACCACGCAACTGTTGAGAAGTCAGTCTAAGTAAAATTAGTCGAGTAGGGAAACTAAAAATCAAGTGAAATGAAATCAGTGAAACTATAACCAGTTTTAAGGGATAATTATCGCGATGGAGATTTGATACTCGTAACAAACACGATAAGCAGCACCTGGAATTACTCGTACGAGATTTTTTAGGCGAATGTACAGTTTGATTAATCTTTTGGGTGTCTGTGTTTGTAGTCAATAAATCACGAAAAAAAAGTCCGGTAGCAAAGGACCAATGTTTGCGAATTTCTACGAATTTAGTTTTAATCCAAAACGATTTATGATATGAAAAATTAAAGACTAGTCCAACCGCACAATTCAATAACATTATAAATGCACAACCTTACTTGGTGACTATCAAATCCAGAAGAAAGCATTAAATTTTAAATACATAACATGAGTACTGAGCAATGACTAATGAGTATTCGGCAAAGAGAGAGAGATTGCACCTGTTAGATTAAGCATAATATCTAATTAAATTTTATAGTATTGCATAAATCGAACGTTGAGAAGCTAGCTTACAAAATAAGGCAAATTAAATAGCCAATGTTTGGCAAATTTCAACAAATATTAATTAATTTCGATTAACGATGCTCCGATCCCAAAGAGCTACATTGGCGATAAGGAGTAAGTTATTCATAAATGACTGAACATAACATGGCAGTAGAGTTTCACAATTCTAATATGAAATGGGTGGTGTATCCCAAGATTAACACAATATTTTGCGGCAAACAAACAGAACAAAGCAATGTTAAGCAATTCTTCTCACAATATTATCGGAAGAATCGTACTCGTTACTTAAGTAATAATTTGTGCTACCCAGAAGAAGCAGAAAAGTTATTTGAACAAGTAGAGGAGATATTAAACAAGCATTTTAAGCCAATCACATGGACATACCATATACATATTATAAATGAGAAGTTCTTTTCGGCAAAAATGGAAACCAGCGAAGCAATTCACGACTGGGCAAGGAGAATCCAGGAACTTTCCATAATCTGCAATTTTGGCATCAATCTCACGGGCGTTCTTCTGGACGGATTCGTATTAGGAATAACTACTCGTAATAGGCGCATCAAGGAGAAATTGTTTTCACAAGAGATTGATTTAATTTTCGGAAAAGCAGTGCAGTTGGCACCTGTAACAGAAGCAGCAAGGGAGGCATATCACATACAACAATTGATGTGTAAAGTAGATCCGGTTTATAAGATGAAAGCAGTCAACAAAATTCATCATCATGCTACCAGAAATTCTACACAAATTTGTTATTGCTGTGGTACTTACCCAAGGACACAACTTTATTTGTACTAAATGAGGAAAAGTTGGTCACTTACTAAAAATTTGTAAAAATGTAATGACGGTTAAGCAAAAAAATTACTCTGTAAAACAAAATTACATCGAAATGTGGTAGGAAGAAGAAAAATTGTTCGCCATGAATGCAAAAAATAGTATTGATCCGATTTGTGTGCTGGTAAGATTAAACAATAGCGCAGTGTCGCTATCCCTTGCGAAAAATCCAAATCATTACTTTTAATAATATTATTATTATCATTATATTTATTGTAGCAGAATATTGATACATTATTTCATTAACTAAATTGCACAATTTACAGAGTTATGGTATAAGTCTACCTTACTACTGCTATAATTATAATATTTAACCCTCTCATGCCCGAATTAAAATGGGCGTGGCTAAAATTTTTTTGAGTACACATATAAGCTAGAGTTGACCTCAATATCAACTGACAAAAATTTCATTGTCCTAGGTGTCCTGGTTCAAGAGCTACAGGATGTTGCGTATATGCAACATTGGGCAATGGTGCTATATATTTAAAGACAAGTTGATTTTGTTTTTCAAATGCCGTTTATTTATATTTATGTATGATAGGACACAAAACAATTTTTTTGGGGATTGGAGCACAAGTGCACATTACATTTGCTGCATTTACAGCTTGGAAACCCAGTGCTGCATACTCTACATCTTCCTCTTTTTCCCCATTCCGGCCAATGGTTATTACCATCAAGTCGTAGTGATTTTGCTGGGTCTGCAACATAAGCTCTTTTATAGGGGTTTGATTCAGAGCCCGTAGAAGGAGCTGGTGATGATGGAGCTGGTGATGATGGAGCTGGTGATGATGCAGCTGGTGAAGATGGAGCTGGTGGTGATGGAGCTGGTGATGATGGGGATGAATTCATTGTCAAAAGGAGTGATGATGGACGACCTCTCTTTTTGGCGACAACTTTAGTTTGACTTACGTTCAAAAGCTCGGAAGCAACATCCAATTGAAAATTTATGAGCGGCATATGCTTCAATTCGCCGTCTGTATGTATGATGTCTCTGCGGTACAACAACCAACTGTTTACTAAACTTGAATTTATGCACCAGTATACTATGCGCATGTACCATTTATTTGAGCGGTGGTTGATTTTGTACAATTCAAGCAGCATGTCCGCAAGATCAACCCCTCCCATGTGTTTGTTGTAACATTCAACTATACCTGGACGAGGTATAGTTATAAACTTCTTCTCTTTGCGGCACCATCTGTTGCATTCACTCATTGGGTTCTTACCTGCATAATTTGAAACTAATTGTACGCTCTTATTATCATACCAACGACAAGCAATCAAGTTGTTCGTTGCTTCATATTTGAAATCGCTTGATCCTCGTCCTCGTTTTTGAAGGTCTTTCTCACTGAATAGAGCACAATTTTTCAATCGGTTGCTTCTAATTGTACCAACGGCCAATATGCCCTTTTCTTTCAGAGCAATCATCAAGCTTATTGACGAAAACCAATTGTCAAAAAACAGTTTGAAATTTTGGTTTACTGGCAAATTGGATGATAAAAATAGCACGATATCTGATGAAATGCCCAAGCCATAAGTCTTGCACGTTCCTTCTCCAATGTACAGAGTAAAATCGTATATAATCCCAGATACACCAGCTCTCGTAAACATTTTGAAACCCCACTTGTGGGGCTTCATTGGAAGATATTGTTTCAAACTATGTTGACCTTTATATGCAATCATTTGCTCATCTATACTTTGGAATTCTTCCTGCGAAATTTCATTGAATTTTTTTTTTATGGCGTCCAACAAAGGCCGAGCCTTGTACAACCTGTCATATTCAGGTGTTCCCTTCTGAGGCTGTTTAGAATTATCGTTCAAATGGAAAAACTGTTTAATTTTTTCAAATCTGTTTCTTGGTAATGCATTTGCAACGGCTGCTAGTTTGAAATTGGCCGCCCACGCCATTCTATAAGCTGGTATTTTCACAACTGCAAGGTAAAGAAGTATGCCAACAAACCTTTTCATTTCAGGCACAGTGCATTTCAATTCTATGCCCTTCGTTTGCATAGCATATAAATTTGTTTCATCACATATTTTCTGCCACAGTTCATCCGCAAAGAAAGTACTAAAATATTGGATGGGGTTTTTCACTGCATTGCTGCATAATTCACTTTTCCAAGTGGTCTCGCTTTCCATAAACTCGGCACTTCTCCACTTCAAACTCCTCAAATCAATTTTTTCCATCACCTCCTGTACAACGTTTTCATTTTCATTCAAATCCCCATCATTTTCGCTTTCAATAAATTGATCAATCAAACCAACACTCACATTTTCAGCTCTGTTATCCAAATTTTTCAAAGTTTCTTCAATAATTTCGTCCATATTTCGATCTTCTTCTTCTTCATATTCCTCGTCAGCCGAATCATCCCAATCAAAGTTGACAAATTTTTCAATCTCAGCTTGAGTCAGACCTTTTGGGCGCATCTTACAATCTGCATACAAAAAAAAAATTTATTTTTTGAAAATTACCACAATAGACCAATGTTGCATATACGCAACACGACATTCACAAAATTATTAGAAACAAACTATATAATATTTTCATGCGGGGTTTTTTTTTAAATACTCACTTACCTTTCTTTATTTAGTTGTTGAACTTGGTTTTAGGATGAAGTAATTATTTAAATGTTTTTTAACACTTTTTTAAAACCACGTTTTTTTGCACAATGAATTTGTCAACTACGCTCTCGGGAGAATAGCTACTAACTGAACGCATGTGCAGCTGACTACCGAACAATTAGGTGTAAGCTCACTCAACACATGCAGCTATATTTCTGCGAACGGTTCAAAACAAAAAATTTAAAATAACGGTAGTTAGAGGCTCATAAATACAATGTTGCGTATATGCAACAGCGGGCATGAGAGGGTTAAAAGAACAATTCAAACAAAAATCTTGAAGGAAAAGCTACATAAAACCTTCATTAAAAAAAAAAAAAAAAAAAAAGACAAAACAAAAAATTTAATATACAGTAACGATAAGAAGGAAGGGCGGTGGAGTAAATTTATGATACCAAACTTTCAGTTTTACAATAATGAATTGAGTAAATTAATAATGAGCATATAGATGGATAACCAAATAATCAATAATAATAAATTAACAGAAGATAATAAATAAATAAATTAGTAAAATTAATATCACTGAATCAGTCTTCTTTTAAATAATAATGAAATAAACTATTAAGCTAGGTCTAAGATTAAAGCGTTATCAGACGGCACGTAAGACATAATATAACGTTCATTAAGCTTAGAAATTCTTGTTGATACTAATTCGATATTTGAAATGGCGTGGAGCTCAACTGTTGAAAAAGACCATGGAAGCTGAAGGATCATTTTCAAAACCTTCTTTTGAGCAATTTGAAGTCTCCGAATATGACTAGCCGCACATTTTCCCCATGCTGGTGATCCATAAAACATAATTCCTTGAAAAACAACTTTAAAAATCAGGAGCTTATTTTCATTACTAAGTTTTGATTTGCGATTAATAAATGGATATAGAGTTTTGATAGTAATGTTAATCTTATTAATTATTTCCTGTACATGCAATCCAAAAGTTAAAGTTTTGTCTAGGTGTACACTAAGGTATTTAGCACTTGAACACCATTCAGTGCTTAAACCATTTACTTGCAGATTGTTGCATGGCAAGAAACAATTTTTCGAGTGAAAAAGATAACCTGTGTCTTGGAAGCATTTATTCGCATCTTCCAATCGAAAAAGTAATTTTGTATAACATACAGTGCAGATTGTTGGTTTGTTTCAATGTTAAAACCAACTGAATCTGATGAGAAGATGCAAGTGGGAAGTCATAGGTAAAAATAGAATACAAGATTGGGTCTAGTACTGAACCTTGTGGTACACCTGCTGAAATATTGAAAATATCGGAGTCCCAATTATTAATTGAAACCTTGAATTTCCTTTCAGATAGAAAGGATTGGATATTTCTGATTAAGTACATTGGAAAATTAAGTCTCAAAAGTTTATGTAATAAAGCATCATGCCAAATCGTATCAAACGCTTTCTCAACGTCAAAAAGTACCATTCCTGTACTTTTTCCTCTCCTAAAGTTGTTTGTAATGTATTGTATTTAGTTATTCTATGTACTTGATGGACTGTACTATTATGAGCCCCAAATCCAAATTGTTCAAGTGGTAGAATGTTATTTCTTGTTACTTGAAATACAAGTCTACTCTTTAAAAAATTCTCAAAGCATTTGCTTAGAAAGCTTAAAAGACTTATTGGCCTATAGTTGCTGGGCATGTTTCCACTTTAACCCGGCTTTAAAATTGGTATTATTTCAGCTGTTTTCCAAGCATTAGGAAAGTAACTTGATTTCAGACAGCAGTTAAATAGAATATGTAAAAATTGTATTTCTGATTTAGGCAAATTCTTCAGGTATTCATTTTTAATGTGATCAAAGCCTGCAGATTTTCTGTTTCTGAGGTTTGACAGAACATCTTTGACTTCTTCAAATGTAAACTCCGTTAGTTACCAAATGGTTATCATAGAAAGTTTCTGCCAGGACATTAGCTTTTTCAGTACTAGAAAGAATTACATTGTTTCCTACTTTAAGAGCTGGAATGAGCATGTTTTTCTTTTTAATTATTTTGACCACGTTCCAAAAAGGTTTACTTCCTTTATCTAAACTTTGAAGTTTCTGATTCAAAGATCGGTTTCTATAAGTTAAAATTGAATCTTTTATTAGAACAGTAAGTGCCTTAACTTCAGAATTATAGAAATGGTCTCTTGTTCTTATCCATTTTCTTCGATTGCTATTACGAACTTTTATTAGTTCAAGAATGTATTGAGGTAATAAATTTGCGCTATTATGACGTATTTGTTTTTTAGGAACTGCTTTTTCAATACTTTCTTGTACAGCAGTTGCAAAACAAGAAATACTAAGGTCTATTTGTTGCTGATGGGCCACGTCAGTTAAAGGTACATGTATATTTGTTAACCTAGATCGCATTTCGGTCCTATATGTGTTCCAATTTGCATTCTTAATGTCTAAATGGATGCCTAGAATTAAGGTTTGCAAGAATGTTACCCTATGCATTTGCCCTTAAGCAGCCCCAACTTCTGTGCCTGCAATTAAAATCACCTCCGATTAGAAATGTCTCATTTATAGTGATAAGCTTCCTCAAGTCGTTATTTAAATGAAGTCGATTCTCCGCATTCGCTGAACCTCAAGAAAAATAAGCCGAAAATATTTTTTAAGCTGTACCATTTACAAAAGCTATTTTAATTCCTATGTTTTGAATAATTCTAGTATTTACGATTGGAATTAACTCATGTCGTATTGTTCTTTTCACTAAAATGGCAACATCGCCCCCCCCTTCTATCATCTCTATCAAGACGATAGCAAATGTACACTTAATTAGTCAATTTGTCATCTAAACTTGACCATATTTTAGACACTAAACCTACATCTATATTATGCTTTTTAAGAAAATTAAAAAATTCCATAGATTTGCAGCGAATGCTTCGAGCATTCCAACATATTATGTTCATGGCTGTTCTATTCATGGCTTATTATTATATGTTAAATATACTTAATCGCTAATTGTGTAATTGTATTGAACTGGTCTGCTTTAGTTTTGCATTTCCCCAACAAAGTTAACATCTCCGCAGTAAGCTTGTTGATTTCTTCCATTGAAAAAAGACTGCTAGTGTTATCATCAACAGCAACATTGTTTATCGACAATGCACCACAGTCCGTGGGAACAGGAATAGGGACGGAAACGGGTTTAACATACATGTGCGCCCGTTGATGTGTTGGTAGCGGTAGGAAATCAGAGGGGTTTGATTCGAATGGCTGGTGCATTTTTTTGACAACATGAGTTTGACGCTTATTCTTAGTAGAAAGCTTTTCTCTCATATCGAAAAAGTTTTTACGGCTCAAACATGAGAGGTCAGTGGATTTGTGTGTTGCATTGCAGTTTGCACATTTGATGATGGATGATTTGCACTTACTTGTTTCATGGTTTTCAGAACAGATCGCACAGTGGGTCTTGATGTGACAATTTTTTTCTCCGAGGCCGAACAACTGGCAATTGAAACACTGCGTATAATTTTGCTTTCGGCGCCGTGCAAAATCCCACTTCACTTTTATTCTGAATATGGATGGAATATTTTTTTTTAAATCTGCAAGCCTAACTGTACCACGTTCAAGGAAGACTACATAGATTAGATTACCGAAATGTTTATGCTGTTTTTTTATAAATGTAACATTTTCACATTTTAAGCCAAGTGTGTTTAGTTCATTTTTTAGGTTTCCAATTGGCATTTCGTCAAGCCCAAAAAGAACAACTTTAAATGACCTTAATGTTGGAAGATCATGTTTAAAAAATTGCCAGTAGAACATACACTTTCATAATCTTCACTTTTGTCACAGTTAATTTTTATGCCAATTGAAATTTTTTTAATGCAGTAATCTTTGCAGTAAGCACTTCTTCACATTCGATATTGTTGTCTGAGTCCGGAAGGCATTGTAAGGAGGTAAATCGCCCAAACCAAAAGTTTTGGTCATCCGCACTCATTTTCCGATTTTTAATGTTGAAAGACAAATTAATGTCTTCAACTAAAGTTGGTGAACGATTACGTTTGTGAATGTTTGTCTCTTGGAATGTACCGCACAGAAAAACGTCTGATTAAAGCACTACTTTCCACAGTTTTTATTATTTTTTATTATTATTATTATTTTTTTTTTTAATTATTATTTTTTTTTTTATACAAAGAATTGAATTGATTGACTTTAAATCTCAGCTCACTGAGAAGAATGATTTTAATAATATAATTTTCCTTCTATAATATCATTATTTGAAGGGATTGTGCTATAAAATAAGACACTTATAAAATAATCTACTTAATAATAAACGTATAAGCGTAATGTAAATGTAAGAAATTCAACATATTTCTAAAACTTAACGAAAGCATGTGAGTTCGGCACTTCGCTTTGTTTTATTTACGGTTACTGAATTACAATATTATTATTTGTACTGTATTCACTGGGTATTGTTTTATTAGTGCAAATTGAATTTCAACAAAATTTCTTCATAATGTGTGAGTTATAGATTTTTTCTTTAATTACTAGTAAAATGCCCAAATCTCAACTCCCACTAAGCTTTAAAAAAGAATACAACATAACACACCGATTATTTATTTGTATTATTAGGTGAATAGTATATGTTAAGATAAGTTTGTGAGAGTTTCAACTCCATACGGTTGCATTGTGCTGAGAAATAGTTTTTTTTTTTTTTAACTTAGATCATCAAGAGAAAAATGATGATTTATTTTTTAAGAAGTTTGCAGCGCCGAAAGGTAAAATATTGGTAATTTATCAATATGTTATAGAGTTTTAGGGCTTAGAAGATTCATATGAACTAGTCAAAATGAGTGTTAAGAAATCTGTTAACTTGTTTGCATAGGGGTCGCTAATTAGTGGAGATCAAGTAGCAAAAACCAGAATATCATGAGGTAAAAATACAGTGTGTAGTTAAATAATAATTTCAATTTAGAAGTTATCGTAATTACATATCTATATATTTAATCGGTATATTGGCTTCATCAGAAGCTAGTACAATACATCCAAATGAGGAAGACCTCAGAAAGAATTCAAGGAACTGGATCTTGCGTCAAAGAGAAGGAGAGTCACCAGACTAGTACAAATTGCGGATGCTGAGGAATTATCATTTGCTGCTTCATGGTCATCACCAGACAATACTTTTGTTAATAATAAATGCATGCCCCCTCTACAAGCCTTATGCCCGATTTCACAGTACAGGCTTAACGATAAACTTCACTTAAATAGTGGTTTAAGTTAAGCCATCGACTTTCGTGGCGTAAGTGTCGATCCTGGGGATACATAATCGCCATTAGTGCATTAAGATAATATTTACCCCAAAATACTTCAGAGAAAACCTAAATAAGCAACAATATATTATTATGTTTGGTAATGCTGTTCAAACGAAATATTAAATCAATTTTCTTAAAAGGAAAATGTCAAATTAATGTTTCTGTTCAGTTGAAAACAAATAAAAGTATTTGATTACTATGGAAATGATGAACTCGGATGAGGAAAATATACGTGTCGAAGAAAACTATAACTTAGTAGTTGTGCCTATTGCTAGAGAAAAAGCTATTCGCACGCGGTTAAATCATTTTAACATCTGGGACGATGCCGACTTTTATAGAAGATTTCGAATGCCGAAAGTTTCAGACCTTCGTGTATTGGAGGAAATATGCTTTAACATTGAACATGCAACAACTTGGTAAATATTTAAAAGCCTCTGGATTTATTGTTTCGATGAATATATTCCTTTTTTTGTTTAGGAATAGTGCTTTAAATCCAGAATATATGCTACTGCTGGCATTGCGATTCTATGCAAGTGGAGAGATGTTGATATCCGCTGGAGACTATAGTGGTGCAACAGCATGCAGAGTAATAAAAAAGGTGTCCACTACATAGCTCTATTACGAAGTCGCTACATACAATTTCCTTCAACTGTCCATGAAATGAAGAAATAGAATTCGGAATTTTATAGAATTGCTTCGTTTTCAATTTTATTTGTTTACTCGTACTATTAAAAGGCAGGCTAAACGGAGAAATATTCAGGAATCGAAAAGCATTTTTTTCCTGCAATGTTCAAACGATATGCGATTCAGACTTAAAAATCATGGACATACCACTTTGATCAAAAAGTTCCTGTACCACCGTGTGGCGCTCCCATTCTTCCGATTTGAGTTCTGTTTTTTTTTTTAAGTTGGTAAATCTGTTGTTGACATTTCCTCTAAATCTTAGCGCCATAGCTTGACATTCGCAAAATTTACGTAGCCAAGAGTACATCTATTAAGTGTGTGTTGGCGATTTTTTACAATTTTACAAATGGATTTAAATTTGCAACAATGAACTTGTATTGAACTTTGCGTAAAAAACGGTTTTAATGGTGCGCGAACGTTGGACATGTTGGAAAAGTGTTTCGGCAACGATTCTCTAAAGAAAACGGTCGTTTACCAGTAGTACGAGCGATTCAAAAGTGGTCGTGAGTCAATCGAAGATGATGAACGCAGTGGCAGACGATCGACGTCGAAACCCGACGAAAACATTGGTGAAGTAAAAGAAATGTTGGTCAATAACCGCAAATTAACTATCAGAGAGATAGCGGAGGACTTGAACATTGCCTATGGATCCGTCCAAGACATTTTGGTTAATGTCCTCAATTTCATGCAAAAAAGAGACCGTGTTGACGTCGCAAAAGAGATGATTTGCGAGGCTGAATCCAATCCCACATTCATCAAAAGGATCATTACTGGGGCCAGGACGTGTGTATATGAGTACGACACGCAATCCAGACATCAGGCAAGTGAATGGCGTTCACCAAATGAGGCGAGACCAAAAAAACCACGTCGTTTCCAGTCAAAAAAGAAGGCAATGCTCATGTATTACAACGGTGTAGTGCATCATGAATTTTTGCCAGAAGGCCAGATAGTAAACAAAGAGTACGAGTATTATTTGGGAGTTATGAGACATTTGCATGAAGCAATTCGCCGAAAGAGACCAGAATTGTGTGCAGAAAACTCGTGGTTTGCACCATGATAACGCACCGTCGCACAGTGCCATCATTATTCGTAATTTTTTGACGAAAAATGCACAAATACCATCCACCAGCCACCGAATTCACCTGATTTGGCTCTCTGTGACTTCTTTCTGTTCAACAGGAAGCACTAATGGACATACCGAAAACCTAATATAAAAAATATTTCGAGGATTGGATCAAGGGTGTTGCAGTCAATAGCGATTACCTTAAATTGGAAAATAGAGATTTAGACGAATAAACGTAGGTAGTATGTACACCCTGAATGACTCGAATTGCAACCAACTTCTGCTATAATTTCCAAACCGTTCATGACAGTGAGCTCAAATTTTGACACTTGACACATGATGAATTGTTCGGAAAGTGAAGGCTTGAATTGAGTGAAATCCGCTTCAAAGTGGAAAAAATATGGCTCGTGAGCTCAACATATCGTTGGAACGGATGCAACACATACTGAAAAATGAGCTTGGGCTCAAGCCATTGAAGTTCCAAAAGGCACACGATCTTACACCTCAACAGAAAAAAGTTAGAGTCGAAAGAGCGAAGGAGTTGCTACTCTTGCATGAAAGTGGTGAGTTGCCGAATTTGTTTTTTTCCAATGAGACGCCGAGTTCATTTGCCAGTGAGGTCCTTCGAAAATTTACGCCTTCGGACGGCCATCAGAAAGCAGGCAGCACCGATGGTGATGGTTTGGGCCGCCATAACCGCCGATGGTCGCTCTCCGCTCATAATTTTGGACCGTGGCATCAAAATTAATGCGATCGTATACCGTGAAACTGTCTTAGAGGCAGTATTGAAGCCTTGGGCAAACAATCATTTCGGTCGGAGACCGTGGACATTTCAACAAGTCTCGGCACCGTCTCACAAAGCGCGCGTCAACCAAGATCGGTTAAAAAACAATGTTCCCACTTCATTTCTTCGACACAATAGATTGCAAATTCTCCGGATGCAAATCCGTTGGATTTCTCTGTCTGTGGTATTTTGAAAGCGAAGGTTGGCACTAAAAAACACTAAAGTTTGGACCACCTCAAACAAGCACTTCACCCGGAATGGGCCAAAATACCGCAGAGCCACTTGCGTGCAGCGTGCGATGCTTTCTTCGGCAATCTCAAGGCTATTATTCGCGCCAAAGGTGGACATATTGAAAACTACTGATACAATTTGAAAACTGATGTATTTTCCAACATTTTTTGCTTTGGCACAATAAGATTTATCAAAAAATAAGAAAATTATAGCATTTTAAAAAGTTGGAGTTCGAGTCAGGCACCCTGTAGTTGCGAGGTAGCCGGGATCATCACGTGATTCAACAATTTTTTACAACTGTAGAATAAGAGCACGGGTTGAAAATGGCGAATTCGGAAATAATATTATTGTTGCAGACGGCGGATATCAATGCAGGATAGTGACACCTTCAAGGAGTTGCAATCTACCAGAAGAGAATCGATAAAACGAATCGCTTATTAAAACGCGTAATTGTGTTGAACCGTCCTACGGGGTATGGAATAGACGATTTCCTGTTCTCACATTAGGTCTAAGACAACAAAATCAGTCAGTGCAGAGTGTTGTTGTAGCAGTGCTTCACAACATTTGCTGCATGAATCGTAATGCAGAGCCACCACCATTGGATGATCATTTGCTGGAGCGCATACGTTAAAATATATAGCTTCTAAGAAAATAAATTCCTGCACGTTCTACCATCTCACACAACAGTTTGTCTCAATCACTTTTTGGTATCTGGCAAAAGGAGTAGCTGAGACTTCAACACCTTCATTTTTAATTCATGCTCTCTTGCCATGTACTAAATTTGGAGCTTATGAACTTCGCGGTTATGGTAAATTTGCTTTTCTGCTATTTTATTTTTATTTCTGCTAGCTCTCCCCATTTCTCACCCGCTGTTGATTTTTTTGAAATCATTTTTGTTCCTGGTTAGCTGTTGATTGTCAGATTCTGCAGAGTGCAATTCTAAGTATAGAGAACATTAACATTTATTTACATTATTATAATCTTATCTTTACCTGAAGAAATATTGGTTGTTTTTTTAAGGTACATTTTCTTTGTCTTCCTTTGTATAAATGCTGCAAGTCGGTTTTTCACCGGTGTTTTCTGTATATAAAAAAGCTCTCATGAGATAACTTTTAGATCAACAGTTGAATTTTATATACCAGATTAAGTTGGTTTCAAGAAATCCGAGTAATATATAGAAGAGAGCCCCTCTATTTGGGTTCCTAGAAGCTCATGCAAAGTCTCGTCCACGTTGCTTATATTTGAATCCTGCGACGGACCTTCTCCTGTAGCATACATATTTTTATTCTTATTAGCATATTTTTACTTCGTTTTTTTTTTTAAGTTCTCATTTTTTTTCTTCAAAACTCTGGCCGTTCTGCATGTGTTGCCGTAAATACAATTGAATTCTTTTTCTATTTCCAGCCATGCAGCAGCTTTTTCATTCGCATAAACTTTGTCCGTGCTTTTGTTTTCTGTTACATTTCGGTGTTACATTTCTGTTACATTTCGGTGTTCCATAACACTAAAATTAGGAATTCTTTTTTCCTTGATGTCCATTATTTAAATTTATTTTTCACACAAAAAGCACTTCAAACGAGAATTAATAACGAATTTGGTTTGACATTTCGTCCTCAATCACGATGACGAATTACCGTAAATGGTTCAAAATGGCACTCAATTAATGACTTAACTAAACTGTACTTAAATATCGACTGTGAAAACGAAAACTTCTGAAGTGAAGTTTATTTTTAATCCAACACTTAACTAAACTTAAGGTCGTCTGTTAAAACGGGCATTAGCGTTATACCATATACTGATCTGGATTTGTCTTATCGGAAATATTTAAGATTGCGAAAGGTTATCAATGAATTGCATCCAGATACACTACCAAGCTATTAGTCAATAATGAAAGTCAGAAATGATTTATTGGCCCGAAAGAATTAGTTCAAATGAAACCCAGGCAGAAGTTGACTTGCAAGCATTGCAAAATAAAACAGCATTATCTATTATTAAATCAGTTCAAAATTATGATTACGGTTTCACACTCTCTTCCCCTCTAAAGTGGGGATTTGATGGCTAATCGGGCCACAGTAATTAAAAGTATAGACAGAAGTTCAACGATTTAGCATAAAATCTGATGAATTTTTATTTCTAACTGCTTTAGTGCTCTTTCAACTAGTTGATATTGATTCTGGAGTAGTTAAATAGAACAATGATACTCCTTCTTCAACATTTTTCTGTCACCCTATTCGTTTGTCCTTTACTAAAGTATCGTTGTAATATTGGTCGACACGAAAAATGACATCAGCAGCTTTATTAAAAGGTTTCCGAAACTATTTAGAAGCGATTAAAAACGTTTAATAAAAGAAAAATTCAATTAAATATAATTGAAAATGTTAGTCCATGATATTGTTCTCCTCTATCACTGCCTTTCAGAATTAAGCAAAAGCGGAAGAAGTAATACATAGACTTGTTTCTCAAGATATCCGCGCAATGGTACAGTTCTCAGGTTGGGCTACTCCAATTGTCCCCGTTATTAAACCGAACGGCACGATGCGGTTTTCTGGAGACTACAAGACCACACTAAATGGTTTTATAAGAATCGAGAAATTTATTCTTCCCAGAGGTGAAGATTAATTGGAAAAGTTGGCGGGCAGTAGCATATTTGCCACAATAGATTTGGCGTCAACTTAAGGTATTGCTATTTTTCAAGGCGGCATTTTAGTATCGTGAAGAGCTTCTTCATAGATTGGAATTAGTACTTAAAAAAAACTCAAAGTTAGTGGTATTAAAGGAAACCAAATATGAATTCTGTTACATATTTAAGGTTTATAGCTGACTAGCCGGCGGGTCCGCCCACGTGGTATTTGAAATGTCACAAAATGTATTTTAAATTTTTAATACTTTACTGTGAACAAACAGAAGAAACACGGTTTACACATATGTTGCACTTATACATGCCCACTTTCAAGCCCCGCACGCGCTCGCAATATAATTTTTAATTCCCGTGTAATTCCTACAGACTACTTATATTAGATAGCTTTCTCCGGCGGCTCCGCTCGCGCAGGTAACCTACCTAAGAAAGTACCTAATGGTTAAGACTACATATTTTTTCAGTTTATACTTAAAGTACCTATTTAAGTAACTCTGTATATACTACATTTAAGGTTATTCCTTCAGATGCTAATACGACCAGACTGCTAAATGAGCTCACTCTCTAGTAGCCCACGTAAAACTAGCCAAGCGAGAAGCAATTCCTGCTGTGTTCAGTGACTGACCCTGAGATTTATTGATCGTCATTGCGAAACAGACCTTAAAGGGGAATTGCAGCCTTTTGAATTTGATGGTATAAATGGCATCCGCGGTATATACGTCGATTCAACTCGAACACAGCCAGTAAATACAATGGGATCTACCTCGTGTTTATGTAAGGCTTTTACATGCAACCTGGTCCCATTGCACAACTTGGGAATTACTTAGCTCCCACTTTGAGAATAAGTTTGTGAGACGGTAGACATGGTGGGTTGAGTATATTTAGGAACTTCACAGGAAAGTGTATAGTATCATCCGTATATACTACAGTGTCCACAGACTTGTACTGGTATTCCGCACCTTCTAATGACTTCAACAAGGTGTCATTAATGGCGGAAGCCTGATCGTTCTCAGGTGTCCGAATCGCATGTTCGCATACCCACTCCGTGGATTTCCTGTGTATGTTGTGGACATCTGGATATATTCGGGCTATTAGGTCGTCAATGATCAACACAGTTGAGGCAAGATCTGGTGGAATTATAATCTTTCCCTCAGTTTCCGGATATTCTATTTTTCCTATTGGGCATATAATTTGCGGTTTTTTTTCAAAATTTGACAAAATATGACTTTTTCCCATCTTTCTGGAAATTTGTGGATCCCATTCCAAAAGAACTGCGCCGGCTTGGCAGCCAAGAATGAATCAAGCCAATTTTAGATATTCTGCTCTGATGTGAACCGTATTTCAGTGAAATCGTTCTGCATCGACCGGAACAAATGGTAGTCAGAGGGGGCAAGGTCTGAGCTATAAAGCGGGTGGGGTAAGACTTCCCATCCACTGTTTTCCAAATAGTTCTTAACCGGAATAGTAACGTGGGGCCGAGCGTTGTCATGATGGAAAATTATTGCCTCGTGTCTGGTCGCATATTCCGGGCGTTTTTCGGCCACTGCTCTCTTCAAACGGATTAATTGTGTTCGGTAGCGTTGTGTATTGGAAGTTTCACCCGGTTTTAGCAGCACATCCATCTGATCCCACCAAATACAGAGCATTACCCTCGCGCCATGGATATTCGGCTTTGCCGTTGATTTGGCTGGTTGGCCGGGTTTCACATATGATTTTTTGCGCTTGGGGTTGTCATAATGGATCCATTTTTCACTACCAGTAACAATCCGATGCAAAAATGACTTCCTTTTGTGGCGTTCCAGCAGCATTTCGGACATGCAAAACCGCCTTTCAACGTCTCTCGGCTTGAGTTCATGTGGAACTCAATTTCCTTGCTTTAGAATATATCCAGCTGCTTTTAAACGTTTTGAGTGACACCCAAAGATTCTGCGAGCTCTTCTTGTGCTTGGCGACAATATTCATAGAGTAATGCTTCCAGTTCTTCATCTTCAAACTTTTTTGGCTGCCCAGCACGTTCATCGTCTTCCAAGCCAAAATCACCACTTTTAAATAGTGCAAACCACTTTTCCCACGTTCGCTCAGCTAGCGCATGTTCACCATAAACTTCCACCAAAATACGATGACTTTCGGCAGCAGTTTTCTTCATATTATAGTAATGAAGAAGAACTCCCCGCAAACACACTTTTTCCGGCACAAAGTTCGACATATTTGAGTGAAAAAAAATTATTGTTGTTTACGCTTCAATTGAATGACATATACTGAAATGACGTACAATGACAGTAGCTTTCCAACGTATGTTCCAATGGAATAATAACAATGGAATAATACAAGTTACGCCATCTTTTAGCAAACCGCACGAAGAGTTATAGACCCAATAATATTGTTTCCTAATAAAAACTCTGAAACCCCGTTTCGCCACTATTTACGAGTATTTCAAAATAAGTACCATTTTCGCAATCAACCCCCCAAAAACCTTAATAAGGACACCCATATCGATTTTTAGGTTGATTTACCCCATTTCACCCCCAAGGGGTTGATTTTCGAAAAATAACGGAACACGTGTTTGCTTATCTGTTCTTAGGAGTACTCCTCCAAAGTTTCAAGTCAAAATATCTATTTAATATTATTTTTCCATGAAAAATTTGAACCCCCATTTTACTCCTTTAGGCGTTAAATTTCGAAATATCCTTCCTTAATCGTTGTATATATCATACGAGGGCGGGTCAATAAGTCCGTGACTTTTTGAATTTCTGACCTCTTTACTGAAACAGCAACACTGCGCCTGTCAACAGGCATCTGTCAGTTGACTCCTGTCAAAATTTAAACTTGCTGCGTCAGTTAGTTTGTGTTTGACAGCTATTTTTATCAAACTACTCACTAATTTGAGGAGAAAATGGAAAAAAGTGAATTTCGTGTGCTTATTAAGCATTATTTCTTGCGAAAAAAAACCATTACCGAGACCAAGGCTAAGCTTGATAAATACTATGGGGACTCTGCACCATCGATTTCAATGGTAAAAAAGTGGTTTACTGAATTTCGTTGTGGCCGAACGTCCTGGACGCCCAGTTGAGGTCTCTACACCCGAAACAATCGAAAAAATTCACGATATGGTGTTGGCCGACCGAAGATTGAAAGTGCGAGAGATTGTGGAAGCCGTAGGGATCTCGCATGGCTCAGTGGTTTCAATTTTGAATGATCACTTGGGCATGAGAAAGCTTTCCGCAAGATGGGTGCCGCGTTTGCTCACAGTCGACCACAAACGCAATCGTGTAACAACTTCACAAGAAGGTTTGGCGTTGTTTAATCGCAATATGGAGGAGTTTTTGCGCCGTTTTGTAACCGTGGACGAAACATGGATCCATCACAACACACCAGAGAACAAACAACAGTCAAAACAGTGGGTTTCTAAGGGTGAATCGGCGCCAAAGAAGGCCAAGGTGGGTTTGTCAGCCAATAAAGTTATGGCGACTGTTTTTTGGGATGCACGGGATAATCCACATTGACTACCTTCAAAAGGGAAGAACAATCAATGGGGAATATTATGCCAGCTTATTGGACCGATTCAATGACGATTTGAAAAAAAACGACCTCATTTGGCCAAGAAAAAAGTTCTTTTCCACCAAGACAATGCAAGGGTGCACACATGTGCAGTTGCCATGGCAAAAATCCATGAATTGGGCTATGAATTGCTCCCTCATCCACCCTATTCTCCAGATTTGGCTCCGAGCGAGTACTTCTTGTTCCCAAACCTGAAGAAATGGCTTGGTGGAAAAAGATTTGACTCCAATGATGAAGTCATCTCGCAAAAAAGGCCTATTTTGAAGACCTCGACAAATCATTTTTTTTGGAAGGGATAAAAAAATTGGAGAAGCGTTGGACAAAGTGTATAGAGCTCAAGGGAGACTACGTCAAAAAATAAAATTATTTTTTTATCAAAAAATCTGTTTTAATCCAAAAGTCACGGACTTATTGACCCGCCCTCGTATATGTACTTGTACATACATTATAAGGGAACCTCTATGCAAAATTTCTAGTTCCGAGGGTTGGAGCTGGACTTTTATTTGTATACTATACTGGTATATTGAGAAGATAGGTATGGAGTTCGTCCTTCTACGGATAGAATGAAGGCCATCTTGGAATTAGCCTCACTTAAATCGGTGCGAGAGCTGCAATATTTATGGGTATTGTAGAATGAACTACTACAGAAAATTTGTTTGTTTGATGTTAGAACCATATAAGGGACTCAATATGAGTTGCTTAAAACAGAAATAAAAATGGTCTGCCATATGGCAGTCAGCGTTCGAGAAAGTCAAGAAGATCTTTGTTAGTTCTCATTATGATTAGTTAATTCATTATGATAGTGAGTTACCTTTGGAATTGGAATCATATATTGACAAGTAACGTTTATAAACCTTTGGCATACGCTTCACGCGAACTTAGTCCAGTGGAATGCAGGTATAGTCAAATTAAGAAGGAAGCTTTGGCTATTTATTGGGCATTGCGACATTCCTACCAGTACCTTTGTGGAAGGGCATTTATACTTCATACTGATTCCAAGCCACTCACATACATTTTTGGGGAAAAGCACGGTATAACAGATTGCAGCGTTATGTAGTGTTTCTCTCGGAATATAAATTCAATATCAGATATGTAAAGTCAAAAGAAAATGGGTCAGATTTAATTTGGCGCCATCCCGTAGCAGCAGATAAACAGGTTGACGGTGATAATTTTAAGGACGTGCATTTGAAATACTTACGAGTATGTTACGAGCAGCTCGCAAATTCTTATTAATTCTAGAATGGTTGCTGTAAAATCGTCGGAAGACAAGTTGATTGATGAGTTAAAATGGTACGAGTATATAGAGCAAAGGTGGCCAAAAAAAATATCCAAGGGGTTAAAAAAAAAGAAATGAGTGGGTATGTAATGTGGGGGTATAGGTTTGTAATACCTTCATCTCCTCGGCCAGAAATTCTAAAGCTTCACTCATCTCATTTTGGCATCGTAAATACAAAGTCACTTGTTAGGAGCTATGTATTTTGGAAAAGTTTGGGAAAATATATTGAAAATGTTATTAAAGCATGTGAGATATGTTCAACAAAATAGTGAAACCCTCCGAGGGGATAACTAAGTCCATGACAACCAACAAATAATCCTTGAGAGCGTCTACCTTTAGATTTTTGCGGGTCTTGTGTATTGATAGTTTTTTCCAAGCGGGTAGAAGTGTTTGAGGTAAACAGGGCAAATACAGCCAAAACTGTAAACATATTGAGGGAAGTTCTCAGTACAGAAAACAGTATTGCTTTCGCCTCAAATAGTTTTCAGAGGTTTCGTAATGAAAACGGTTTAAAGCATGTGACGACCACCCTTTACCACTTTGCGTCAAATGGCCAAGCAGAGAATTTCGTTAAATCCACCAAGGCCGCTTTAAAGGAATTAATTCGGGAAGGAAATGAAATAGATATTGAACTTCTTAAGTTCTAATTTAATTATCGAACCGGTTGTACCGGTACACGAACAAAAATACTAAGGACTTAAATATCAGTATTAGAAACAAGATTTTGAAAAAAACAGAATCAGCAGATTGAAACCTATGGTAGAAAAGGCGTTAGGAATTCTAATATACGTAGGTTACACAGTATGAGTAAAGATGTACAAAAATAATAAAAAAATGTTGCATTAAGGGAGGCATTGCTTATATTTTAGGACGTAACACATATTGTGTTAGTCATGAAAATATTAATATGACTTGGAAGCGGTATATATGTTACATAGATCAGTTAGGAATGTTGACTATAATGATTAATCCGAAACTACGGAGTCTTGATATCATCACATATTGCGGATTCAACCAAAATAGTAATTTACCCGATCATACAAATATTGATGCAAATAAGTCCCAAATATTTTCAATGTGGGCTCGGATGGATTGAAATATCTGCACAGTCCAAGGGTACAACCAACACACAGGAGCTTGTATCAAGTGAATCCAGATACGATTTAAATACGTTGCTATAATTTTTGCAAATGGCAGCGAAGGTCAATTCTACTTTAACATTTGTGAAGTAAACAGATTCTAAATGACGTGCGGAATAATTCGTCGGTGGTGTTGGCGCGGCGTGAATTTCGAAGCAGCTTTCACGGTCGCCCGACACCAACTGGGTAAACACTACGACGTTCAGCCGTTCCCCTAGAAGAATATGGGAGAAGACGAGATGCTGCCAGGTTTGGCCGACCCCGGAGCTGCCGTTCTACTTAGAACATCGCAGCTGTAGTTCAAAATGTCGCAGAGAAGATAACGAGCCACGTAATTGCATATCAATCGGCGGTCCTTACAGAGAATTTTTGGTGAAAGACTGTAAGATATTCCCTTACATAGTACAGACAGTGCATCAGCTGTTTGCTAAACATTATGAAATCATCAGGCCCATTACCATCTCTGTAGATATTTGAATATCGCTTATCCGCGTATAGCTCACCAAGAGCTATAATACCAGCGCAAAGTTACTGCATGGTGTGCTGTTTACGCTGGAGGCGTCATCGGGCCTTATTTTTTCGAAAACGCCACAGTCCAAACGACTACCGTGGAGAGCGAGTGCTACAGAGCCATGCTCAGTGACTTTCTCCTTCCTCAATTGAATGAAGTGGGACTCGAGAACATGTGTTTAGAACAGGATGGAGCAGCGGCGCATTCTGCACGAGCCACAACCGAAATTCTGAGGGCTGTCTTTCCGAGCCACCCCAATCTCTCGTTCCACTGACGGCAAGATCGCCTTATTTAATCGTTCTAGACTTCTTTTTGTGGGGTTTTTAGAAGTCTTGAAGTCCTCAAAGAGAATATCCGTCAAGGATGCGATGACCTATCGCCAGAAGTTCTGGCAAGAGTGGAAAATGAAATGAATCCGGCTCGAATGGTTATCAATTCTGGCGGCGGCCACTTAGCCGATATCATTTTCTCGACTTAATGGAAAAAAATTTAGGACATCATATAAACATAACCCAAAAGCAGAACCAACGTTTTCATTAAAAAAAAAATACAGCCAAAGAACATCGGATGACTTTTACGCCACCATGTACAATAAATACGATAGTACTTCTACTTCAGCAGAGTTAGGGTCACATCGTGAAGTATCAATTGCTAAAAATTTCGATCATGATGTTGCTATGCAAAAAGAATCTTGGTTTGGGAGACTGCTTACGAACGAAGTAAAAACTTTATAAACATAGGAGGACAAAGATTCACAAAATTAATTGGAGGACAGTTGTGGAATATGAAGTCATTTCGTAAACGGTGATTTTTTTGCTGTTTGGTTTTTCTGTTTTCTATTTTTGACAGGTCGCGTGGGATTCGTGACATGCATTAATGTCAAACATACCTTGTTAGCATTGCCATTTTATCATGGTAACACCCGAAAAACGCTTACAAATTATTGAATTTTATTATAAAAATATTTTTCGCGCACTGCAACCATTTTACGATCGTCATAGTCGACCTACTGATCAAGCAATTCAAGCCATATTGACCAAATTTCACACAAGTTTCACACTACTGGACATCAAGCCTCCTACCTGTTATCGTTGAGTGCGTACAGAGGAAAAGACTGCTGCTGTATTTGCCAGCGTTAATGAAGACCGTGACTTGTCCATTCGTCGCCGTTCGCAGCAATTGGCCCGATCGTGGCTTGAGCTAAACTTAGTCGACATGTGGTTCCAGTAAGACGGCTCTAAATGCCACACAGCACGCGAATCGAAGCGCGACCAATTGAGAAATGAATTCGGTGAGAAATACATCTATCATTTTGGACCAGTGAATTGGCCAACTAGATAGTGTGATTTGACGCCTTAAGACTATTTTTTATGGGAATACGTCAAATCGCTGGTCTATTTCGATAAACCAGCGGCAATTTCAGCCTTGTAAGACAACATTACACGTCTTATTAGCGAGATACCAGGTAATACCATAAGTATGCTCAAAAAAGTGATTCAGAATTGGATTCTCCGTATGGACCACTTAAAACGTAGTCGTGGCCAACATTTACATGAAATAATCTTTAAAAAGTAAATTGCTAGCATTGATTTACGAGTATGAACTCATATAAAAATTATACAAACTTTTGCAATTTTCCTGTATTTTTTTTTTAACAATTAAAAACCAAACGGTTTTAAAATCACTCATTATAAGTCAGCCTTAACTTATTGAAGTTTGGTACAGTTTATGGTACTAGTATGTAGTATATGGTATGGATTTGATATCTCCGAACGAACACCTTTTCCTTTTCCTCATTCTCCGATCTAATATGTAAAATTATTTTAGTTAAAAGACAAACGGTAACGCAACAATTTCCTCACCATATCCAAGCTTGTTCGAGAATTAAGGCTTCTCCGAACCTAATCAGAAGCTTGAATTCACTTAGTCTTGTTTCGGTCCGAAGTCACAGTGGGATCACAAGAAAAGTGATTGCCAATGAATTTGATGGGCAAAGCTAAGACGCGAGCTTCCCAGGGCCTACAACCTCGATTAGGGTTTCCATTCCAACTGCATATGACATTACTTTTTAGGATGCCGTCAGATCAACCAAATGCTTCGCAACGTCTCCAAGATGTCAGGGACTTTCCTGCTGTCCCTTAGTAGGAAAGTCTGTAAACTGCTTGCTGGCATCATGATGGGACACTACACTTTTGCTTAGCACCTAAGTGCGCTGGACACAACATCCTACGACGCATATTTTGAATGCGATGACAGAACTATGGAGCACTATCCCCGTGAATATCCGCCACACATTCAAAGTAAGCTACAGGTATTCCGCGCTGATTTGATGGGGGCTCATCTCTTAGGAAAGACTTAGAAATTCCAGTTAGAGAAACATGCATACAGGGTGTATGATGGGCTTGTTCTTTGTCTGAGTCGACAGTTCAAATAGAAAAATAAATATGTCTTGTCTCTATCGTTCATTTCTATCCTCCCCTTGATTATTCTTTGATCTGCTTAAGTGAAGGTGGTTCGATTAATCTTATAAGAATGCATCTTTTTCCTAGAATGACCTAGAAAGAATTGTGTTTTGGTAGTGTTTATTAGTCTGGAGCTGGGCTATATTGTAATGTATGATCTAACCGAGGTTCGATGAAGAGGCCGAAAGAAAAATAGTTGGATCGCTCAAATAATATCAGTGAACTCTTGGCCTCACTAACGCGGCGATTCAAAATCGTGTAACTTGCAGAAATTTTATAAGGTGCACTAATTTAACCAACCCCATAATCGGCCCAGTAGAAAGACAGATACTACAGTAGAAATACTTAGCGTTGGATGTAATTAAACGCGTTAAGTCTTTCAACGGTTAATAAAAGAAGGATAGCAGCGCACTCAAATGGTTTGCAGATCTACTACCTTGTGCCGAATGTATTCAGAAAATTGGAAATACAAGTTTATTCATCTAAATCTATATTGTCCCCTTCAGAGTAATCCTCATCGACTGCAACACACTTATGCCAGCGCTTGGTCGCAATCCTCGACACATTTTTTATATTCGGTTTTCGGTATGTCCATCAGTGCTTCCTGCGATTTTTCCATTACTTCCTCTCGGCTGCTGAAACGCGTTCCCCGTAGTGGTTTTTTAACTCGATTGAACAGAAAGAAGTCACAGGGAGCCAAATCAGGTGAATTCGGTCTCTGTTGGATGGTATTTGTTGCATTTTTCGTCAACAAATTACGAATAATGCAAAATCCACGAGTTTTCTGCCCAAAACTCTGGTCTCTTTCGGCGAATTGATTCACGCAAACTTCTTATAACGCCCAAATAATACTCTTTGTTTACTGTCTGCCCTTCTGGCAAAAATTCATGATGCACTACACCGTTGTAATCCATGAAAACCGTGAGCATTACCTTCTTTTTTGACTGAAAACGACGTGGTTTTTTTGGTCTCGACTCTTTTGGTGAACGCCATTCACTTGCCTGATATCTGGATTGCGTGTCCTACTCATAAACCCACGTCTCGTCTCCAGTAATGATCCTTTTGATGAATGTGGGATCGGATTCAGCCTCACAAATCATCTCTTTTGCTACGTCAACACGGTCTCTTTTTTGTATGAAATTGAGGTCTTTTGGCACCAACTTTGCTGCTACACCACGGAAACCCAAATCATTAACCAAAATGTCTTGGACGGATCCATAGGCAATGTTCAAGTCCTCCGCTATCTCTCTGGTGCTTGATTTGCATTTCTTCTACTTCATCAATGTTTTCGTCGGTTTTCGATGTCGATGATCTGCGATCATCTTCGATTGACTCACCACCACTTTTGAACCGCTAGTATCACTGGTAAATATCCGTTTTCTTTAGAAAATAGTTGCCGAAACACTTTTCCAAGATTTCCAACGTTCGCGCACCATTAAATCCGTTTTTTACGCAAAATTGAATACAAGGTCGTTGTTGCAAATTTAAATCCATTTCTAAAATTGTAAGAAATCGCCAACACACACAAAGATAGATATACTCCTGGCTACGTAACTTTTGAAAGTGTCAAGCTATGGCGCTAAGTTTTAGAGGGAATGTCAACAACAGATTTACCAACTTAAAAAAAAAAACAGAACTCAAATCGGAACAATGGGAGCGCCACACGGTGGTGTCCCCCGGGAACTTTTTGATCAAGGTGGTACTTTACTTATACTCAAATAAGCTGATTGTTACACTTAGTTTAGCTTGCATTGTGTTATCGCGTTATTCACGACAGTCCAGTAGATAATGTGAATACATCTAGGGCCGAGACGAATATCAATTGGGATTGTAGACCTTATTTATATCCAATGCAAAACAAGAGTGATATAGCTTTTTTAGGTTTTTATCTTATGTAACAGGTAGTTTGAAAAGCCCCGAGACTAAGATACAAAAACACAATTGGACTTTGTTTATCAACGCAGTTTCTTTCTAGAGGGATACAATCATTCCAGTGCAACTCTAACATTTCTATACCTTCCTTATAGAATGATGTGTTCAACCCTTCAAAATATACTTCAGTTTCGGCAATCGCCTCTTTCTTGCAGCCGTATCTCTTTTCGACGATAATTTTTTTCAGGTTTCCGAACAGAAAATAGAATCCAAAATTTCACAAGTTTCATGAAAAAATTCTTTTTATTTCGCTTAAACAGCACCAAACAGCGCTCTGAATCATCAACATGTTTTCGCTTTTGATCTGAAAACATGGTACCCACTTCGAACAGAGCTTTCGCATACGCAAATACTCTTACAAAATATGATAAACATGGTCTATTGATATCTTTACGATGTCAGCTAACTCACGCACTTTCGCTTTACAGTTGGTCGAAACGATTTTGTAGAATTTGTTGATGTTTTCCGGCGTAACAGCTTCGTTTGGGCGCCCTTAGCATTCAGCATCATCTGCATCTGCACGACCGCATTTGAAATCAGCAAACCAGCAAACCAGCAAACCAGTGACAAATGGATACTTTCGAAGGAGCAGATTTCCTATAAAACTTTTCAAGCCATCCTTGAGTTATAATGATATTTTTTTTCCCCATCAAATAACAGTGTTTTAGCAATGTACGAAACGCGTTTTTTTCCATGGTTTTGAAAATATCAAAACGTGAGTCACTAAAATTTCAAAATCTCGATGGCTAATGGTCGAAATTTCGTCAAGTTTTGACTTGCATCGTTTGAAGGTTGGTACTAGGTTGGTTTTTTCCATTACTTTGACGTCCAATAAAAAAAACATACGAGTAACGAGTAAAACGAAGTATAGATAGAAATTCTTTATGCACTTTTAAGACTAGATAAGAGAGATGTTCTTTAAATTTTTTGTGATCTTGTCTAATTTCGTGTTTGACTGTCTGAAAACAAGAGGCGCTTCAGTCGACTATTTAGGATTTGCAACTTTCACATTGTGTTGGCCAGAGATACGTTATTAGAGTCGACATTTATATATCAGCCTCGGGACTTTTCAAACCACCTGTTAAGCCTTCTGTCTAAAAAAAAGGCTTGCTATGGTTACCTGGAGTTGTTTTCAATAACGTTTTTTTTATAATACTGTATAGCAAGTAACCACTTAATAAGAATAAGGTTTATTTCTGTATTTCCAATTGAAAAGTCTACGAAAAGTTTTGAAACTGAGTTTCACCCCAGCCAGTAGGATTTTACATACAAGGGGGTCTGGTTTGGGATACTGATTTTTTGGGATCTGATTCATCGGTTCATGATTTGAAAAAAAATCGTAAGTGTGGAGGGGTCTATCTGCAACACCACTGCATTGCAGGTTATTTTAAAAAGTTCCTTCAGAGGGGTATATTTATTTATTTATTTATTTATTCGTACATATTCATTGTTCGCGTAAAATATATACATATAATCTTTTAAAAATGGAAGAAGCTTAGAATATGAATTTACTTTTTTCAAATAATTTAAATAACTTAGGTAGGTATATAAATTTAAATTGCGAGAATAAATTAGGGAAAGAGAAAGAAAAGAGGAAAGAGGTATAGATAAATGGATTTATAAGCTCGGAGGGAGAGTTTCATTAAGAGTTTTCAGCGAAATAGATAAAAACACTTTTATTGAAAGTACCTATGTTTCTCGTGCGCTTGATTTGTCGAGACGTATTTAAATATTTGAACCTAGGTACAATTAGTTTTAAGCTTCTCTTATTTTTTCCAAATCTGATGCTTTCGTAGAGATATTCTGGTTCTTTGCTTGTTAGTAATGTGTGCAATAACAGAATGGTACGATAATTCATAGGACTGGTTAAGGAACAGCCGTTTATTTGATTAGAATAGGCGTAAATGTTTTCATATCTGCTTATATTGAAAATACATATATCTATATATATAGATATTAGAGGCAACTGTTAAATTACTACTTGACTCATGGTCCATATTTGCAAAAATTTCACAACCGTATAGAATAATAGGAAAAATAAATGACTTTTATTAGTTGGAAGATATTTTGCGGTGGTACTTAGTCCGCGGAGGGCTCCATACATTTTGGATACTGTTTTGTTTATATGAACGTTCCAATTTAGGTTACCACTGAGATAAACTCCAAGATTCTTTATATTTTCAACATATTTCAACATTGCGACTCAATAGAGGAAACAATTCTTTATTTTTCCCAGCATTTAAAATCATTGCTTTTGTTTTTGTGGGATTAAGTCTGTTGCAAAAGCAATATGAAAACATTCCGGCCTCAAGGCAGCGCAATGACTTTTCCGTCGGCAAAATAGATAATCTCAAAATGCAACAAGCCGACGGCAAACCAACACTGCATCTACTCGATTACTTGTATGTTCGTGTCACAAGGGTTGTGTCGTTGTTTTTTTTTTTATTTACACTGAAGCCTAAAGATTGGACAAGGTTCAGTCAAAAAAATATCCTTTTTGCTAGTGTCCTTGCGATACAAAATCTAAGACCGTTTTCTAAGGACCACTCATAAATATTTTTTAATTCTTGGTTTAGGTTATCAACTGCTTGACTTTTACGGGTTGTTGGAAATAGTGTATACATCTGGACATCGTCAGCGTATATATGGTGATTGCAATTCGTAAAGCGTTGAGAAATATTATTAATAAAACACGTAAATAAAAGAGTTCCTCAGACAGAACCTGCAGAAAGTTGTTGAAAACATACTGCGATCTGTTACCTAAATAAGAGGACATAAGTTTACATAGCGAATTATCGAACTGGAATTGGTATTTTAGTTTTCTCATGATTGACGCAATTGAAAGGTTTTGAAAAATCCAGAAATATAATTAGTCCCAACATGTCACTATCCAAACCGGAACGTTTGGACAAATCTTCAAGAGCGCTGTAATACAACTGAACTTTGCACGAAAACCGGACTGGTATTTAGTTATCATTTTACTAGCATTAAGATGGTTATTACGAGTAATTTGTTGGCTGACTATTGTTTCAAAAACTTTACTCAAAAACGGCAAGATTGCAATAGGGCGGTATTCTCTAGCAACTTGGTTTGATGTTTTTAGAAGAGGTAAGACTTTCGCAATTTTCGACTGTGCCGGAAAAATTTAAGTTATTATAATTGTATTTAAAAGGTGAGTAATTTGATGTAGAATAACTGGAAGCAAAATTCTAATAAACTTAGGATCGACATTATCTGAGGCCGTGGCATTTGATTCGACACTTAGTATTGTGTTACCAACAAGAATTTTGTCAACACATGAAAGAGAAAAAGTTGATTCGGAACTTAAGGGACTGTTAATTGAACCAAAAGAACTTGATGGAGGAGATGCTTCGCAAGCAGAAACAAAACTCGCATTGAGTTCGGAAAGATTTACGTTACTTGGAAGCGATGCTTTTTCTGATTTGAGCCCCAATTGGCGAATGTTTTTTCAGAACTTGAATTGCAAGATTCAAATTATTTTTATAAAATGCAGTTTTATTTCTTCATATAAGAAGAGTTACAGCATTTCGAGCAGCTTTGAACTCTCGGTGAATTGCCAAGCGCCTCCATGTGGAATAAAGTAAGTTCCTAGCTTTAATTAGGTCACATACCTCCTGGGTAAACCATGGTAATTTCACTTTAGTTGTTTTAGATGTACTTGTGTGTACAGGAACATGCTTGTCAAAAAGCGTGGTAATTTTGTCCTGAAAGAATTCAGCTTGAAAACAAGTAGTATTTGTGCTGAAAATCGGCCACCAATTCAAGCACCGACAGTAATGAAAAAGTTCATATAAATTGATCCGAGTGTATTGATATAATTTAAAACTCACGTCGGTTACGACCGAAGGAAGTACATTTATTGTCAGGAATATCATATCATGGTAAAAAAATCCGGGTGCGAATAGCTGGTCATAGTGTAATATCAAGTCAAGGTCAGATACTAAAGCAATATCAGGTAGTTTGGGTGTTCGATTTGGGACATATTGTGTCGACTGGCTAAGGTTTGCGAAGTTTAAGTGCAAGGATTCAGCCATTTGTTTGAAAGCTTTGTTGTTGTTTGCTAAAATGTTCAGATTAAGATCACCACAAATCATGATTTTAGGAAATTGTGAGGAGAAGGCCTCAAACAAGTCTTTTAAAAACCTCAAATTAGCTACGTCAGGCGCCATGTATACGCAACCAGTCAGACACTTGTCACGACTATCCTTCACTTCGATAAAAACATGTTCTATTGTATAATAACGGTTGGCGCTGATTTTTTTACAATATGGAAATTATAACATTTTTTAATGTAGATTGCTACACCCCCAGCCTCCATTCGTTATCTGTCACTCTGAAAAAATCTCATGTTTTGTAAGTTGGACAAATTATCACACATTCACGGCTCTAACCAGGTTTCCGAGACACATATACATAATATCAAACATGCAATCCTTAAACACATATCTAAGATTATCAATATGTCTATCAATGTTGTTGATTGATAAGATCTGCTTCACATCTTGCTGCAATCGCACTCAGTGTTCCTTCGTCATCTATTTTAATGTTTTTACCATTTTTGCATTCTCTCACGAAAACAGAAGTATATTTTGTTAAGATAGAAAACAGCTGTTTTCGATGCTTTAGCCTAGTGGCCTGGTTTAAGAGAAAACGATTTCTTTCGGTAAGGCTTTCGTTTATGTAAATGTTTACATTTTTAGTTGATTCCAAACCAATGTCACCCAAGCATAACTGACGTCTCTCTCGCTTTCGATATTCGGCTATAGACTTTAAAACTACATTTCTCTCTCGGGTGTGGTGGAATTTTAAAATGATTTGGAGATCGTTTGTGCTATACCGCCGACGCGACGAGAGCGAAAAAGAGCTTCCAAGACTGGAGGCCTGCAATCTATAGTGTGGCAGAGATGATGAAAAATCGTTTTCAGATTTTCTTCGGGTAGCTGTGGAACTCCGAAGAGTATAGCATCCGTTGACAGCTCTTTCCTTTCCATCGTATGACATCTATTATTTAGCTCCATAATGTTGTCGTAAAGATTAGTCAATTCACAAGAATTAGCTTCTAATTTCTCTACACACAATTGCAGATCGCTTAGAGATTTATCTAATTTTTTACGTAACTTGAACAATTTTTTCAATGCTAGATATTTTTTCAAGAAGATTATTGGGAAGGTTATTTAGTTCAGTGGAGAAACGGCTCATGATGTTATCACAATAAGATTGCAGCTGTTGCTCTACGGCTTCGAGTGTAATAGATTTCGAAGGGGCAGTGAGCGAGTTTGATACACCAGCAATTGCACGCCTTGATGAAGGGGTACCACTTTGTTTCGGAGTTGTGAAGACCGTTGCATCCATTGCACTCTCTTGTTTTTTTTGTAACCGAGTCACTGGGGCCGAGTTCGAGTTGGAATTCATGATTGAATTAAAATAACACACTCGACACTTTCTGTAACCGCACTTATTATTGTTTTTATTTTTTGTCGTTAAACAAACCACGTAGAAAAAAACAAGATTAATAATTTTCAAATTTCAAATCGACTTGGAACTAAATGTTTTACCGGAAGAATCAATATGCATGTCTAATCACTCTGACATATTATTCACAATTCAATTACTTAGTTATAACTTCTAGTGTAACTGGACCTATTACCATCCATGCTTACATTTTCAAGATATTGGCAAAATTTTTTAATTTATTTTTAATAAATTTTTGGGAAAATCGCCATAAATTCACCAAAATTTTTACCTGGGGCTCATAGTTTTCTAGGTATAAGCTTAAATTAATTAATCCCCAATTGTTACTAAAAAATTACTCTAAAATAAGTGCACTTTCATTTAACAAATTATTTCATATGATAAATTATTGTATTATAAACTAGCTGTACCCGGCCACGCGGTGCTGTGGCTCAGTTTGAATAAATGGAAAAGAAAGAAAAGCGAAAGCACGCTTTCTAGTATGTTCAATTTTACAATCCTGCATCATTGTCTGTGCAGGTATAGAGATTGTCTGGTTTGCCGACCCTAGAACACGTAACATATAATTATCCATTTGAGAAATTATCCGTGTCTGGATCTAAACCTCACAATTCTAAAGATTGGCCCTGAGCTTTACTGATGGGAATTGGGAATTTCAATTTCTTCAATTGAAATTTCATATCTTCACCTTTGAAGGGTCCTATCAAAATTGTTACTCCTACTATGTTGCTCACTAATGTTTTTACTGCAAGCCACATGCGGTTGCAAGGTCTTGGTTGTTTGAGATTTCGCAACATGATAATTGCCACGCCGATTTTGAATTGCAGTACGTGTGATGACATGCCTGGCAAATCGAGTGAATTCAAAAATTATGTTGGATAATTAACCCCTTCATCTGCTTCCACAACAGTGTGGACGGACTTATATGCGACTGAATCTCTTTGAATGCCAGACTGAATAACATTGTTTAGTTCGTAGACGTCTTTGTTGTTGGCGGCAAGAATAGATCGTTCACTCAGCCAGCCGTGGTTCTTATATGGTTATATGGTCTGAAAATTGGGAAATATCTTTTCAACCAATTCTACCTTTTGACGTCATAAAATAGCAGAAGTTATTTTGGCAATGAAATTCGTCCTGAGTTCAGCAGACCAACCGGCACCTTTCCGTTCCCAATTTCCAGCAAATGATGTGAAAATATCTTCACTGACCGATCGATTGTTTTGCAGCTGGACGTTAATTTTAACGTCTTTATGTCGTTATGGGTAATGTCGAGGAATTATGGGTAATGTTTACCTACAAGCAATATTAATACGTTACTAAATGTTCTGGGGTTTCCTAGAAAATCTTGCGAAACCAAGAGCCTGGAGCGAATTTTTGTGTGCCATTGGGCATCCATCCCAAACAATAAGCTTGCATTTCTACAATATGTACTTTTCCCATATCGGATGCTTTGCGAATGTTCCACGTGGGAGTTTCAATTAATTTCATTTCAATGGAAATTTCAAAGCGGAATGAGCAGGTCTTCCACTTGGTAGCTATGTTGCAGTTATTCCGAACGACACAAGAGTTAAGGCTTTGACATTTTGGGATCGAATTGCTGCCAGACTCATTCTTATTAGGAACGCTTTACTAGTTCCTCCTGACGCATCTAGGATGAAGATTTCTCAAAACCCATTAGTGACATAAATGCCTTTTTGCTCAAATGTTAGCCTAGGAACATTTCATTGAACATAGGACAAAAAACCATCTGAGTTGTAATTTGGTTCATGAGCCAATTCTAAATCGAACGAAACAGCAGCAGATCGATTAGGTGATGGCATTCCCAATTGATTGAGAAGTTTATTCGCGATTTCTAAGTATAAATCTTCAATCATTACCAATCCTTCATTGTACATTTCTGCTTTGAAATCAATGTTCATATTTGAATTTTACTTGCGTATTCCATGGAAAATATCTTCAGCTATGTGCGGTTTATATTTCTCGCATAACTCTGTTGGAAATGAAGGAAAGCAGGCGGTCTATATGATTGCAAACAATGCACGAACTTGATTTGGACGTGACATGTTGCTCTCGTTATTAATGCATACGAGTACATCCCAGTATCGGTCGTTTTCCAATAAATTCGGAGCTTGGAAGGCACTATGGAGAGACGCAGATGTAACGCCGTTGACAATTCTCAGTTGCTCGAAAGACGTTTGACAAACAGCATGCGAAGAAAGAAGCATTCATCTTGATTGGGATGCTTGGTGTACAGTCTGCATATTATAGTTCCTTTGAATTTTAAGTTGTCCGTCGACCCGCTGTCCTCGTTTGCGTAGTTCAAATGATTTTCTACTCGCATTCCATGTGTAATACGTTTTCACTACCGAATACAGCGGTGTTTTTGCAAACGCGTCATTTTAACATAACGTGAAGGAAGCGGTTAACGTTGTAACTGGTGGATTTAGTCCTATTGGTTGCACATTTGCAGCTGTGAAATAAACGCGTTATCCATTTTCTAGGTGTACTGGTACTTCATTGCTGCTTATGTACTCGTATCTTCCAGCCTGATACTGAACGATTTCATTGATATGTATCACCGCATTCCTATTACTTCGTTCTGGTTGCATGTCAAAAACTGCCATGTCACTGCTTTTATTCACGTACTTACAAATGTATTTAGTCGATTTAACGGAGTTACAGTATTCCACGTTTATGTGCGCTTTGTATGCTTCTTATAGCAAATGCGAATATGGAACAACCCACCGATTGTAAGGTTGCAAGGCCATATTCTGTTGATCTTCTTCTGTATAAAGGATATCCATCGTTTCCTTTAACAGTGTTTGATAATACTGTTTGATGATATCGTTTAGAGCATTTTTCGTCTATCAGGCATGGTGAATTTGGATACAATGTATCACAAGGTCCATGTGCCATCGGTATTTCAGCGCATATTACATCGCCGATTTCGTTTGAAGTGATTTTGTAATAGAGCCAGATTAGTATATGTGCATTTACTAATCCTCCCCTTTTGTCATTCTAGCAGCTCACAGGCCCAAAAATTTCATGTTTTATCATGAAATCCGTCAGTGGTTTCAGTTTGTTTGAAAATATGTGCTGTGATGTAATGCCTATCCACCGACGATTGGCCAGGAAGTAAGAGCTTTTGTGTATCGTCCCAAGCTGGATTGCATATGAATATAATGAATAGGTCTATACGCCCGTAGTGACAAACTTACGCGATTACATCTTAAGCGTACTTATGCATATGACGTTGATTGCCTGTATATGAAGATGGTAAAATCGTTAATCTCCTAACGTTAGCTGTATTACCGTCATTTAAAACTGCATCTCGCAAATATCAAACATCCTGTTTCGATTTTTGCATACATATCGATGTATTGGTATTGGTGAAACAATTGACGGCATTTTAAAATGTGATTGACGTAATTCTCTCAAATCATTAATCGGTATGTATTCGTATAGTAGTTCGTTGCGTTGCATTTCCTATTTGCTTCTTCGCCACTGACTGAAATTGTAATCTTAACATTAAAATGATACCCATCGGCATCATCTCAAAAAATTATTGGATATTGCAGGGCACCGTAGCGTCGTTGACTTTTGTCACTTTATCGTTTCTCCGATGAAGAACAATATCTCTATGTTGGAACTGATCTCCGACTATAGCCGTTGCCACTTCGTCTATAATTGGAAAACTGAATGTTCGCACATGTTCTCCGGCCTGAATAACAATCTTGTGTGTATCAGATGGCATCATGTTTTGATAAAACATACTAAATTATTTTTTCGTGTAGAAGTGTTTGCAATTGGGAAACGGTGGACTTTTTTTTGCCGGTAGAAATTCCGCAGCATGCATTCAATTTATCATTGCCATCACCGATGAACTTATGTTGACTATCTGGAAATGGAAGCAACGAGCCGGCTTCATGATAAATTTATCCTTTTGAAAGTTGAAATGAATATATTGCGCCGAACAACATCATTCAAAAGCATCAATTGTAAAGGATGAGCTAAAATGTGGTGTGGATGTTGGCTGTCAATTACTGTGTCAATGTGGTTGATATTTCTGACAAATGTCACACAATCTTTGGCAATTTTAGCAGTGGAGTCGTTTTTGTTATTCAATCTTATTACGAAAATGGGTGATGTATACAATTAACATTCCTTAAAATTCGTGAACTTTTCGGTCAACATAATCGCCATAGTGAGTCCGCAATTCACGCAATGGTGAAGCGTTTTGAAGAAACTGGTTCGGTATTGGGTCAAACTCCATATCAGCATGCTCGACCAACACGTATACGCCAAAACATTACCACTGTGAGCGAAAGCGTGCCAACCAGCCAGGCACCTCAATTCGTTGCCGGAATCAAAAATTGGGCCTCACTAATGGCAATTTTTTTTCCAAAATTTAACGAATTGGTTCTGGACGATATCTGGTTTCAACAGGATGGTGCTACAGCCCACACAAGCCACCAATCTCTCAATTTATCGCGTAGAGAATTTGAAGATCGCATTATTTCGGTTAGGGGACAAGTTGATTGACCTCCAAGGTCATGCGGTTTGACACCTTTAGACTTCTTCCTGTGAGTTTATTTGAATCCAGCAACAATTCAGGATGCCAAACATAAATCCAAAGTGAAATTTCAAAAACTCTATTTTGACCTTCGGATGGTCGCTTGCAACAAACGCCGTGGTAGTCACATGAACGATGTTGTATTCCATACATAATTGCCATGAACCTATATTTATTTAAGTATCAATAAAATACTATATTTATTCCCTAATAAATATGTGTCTGATTTAATGAGAACTTCCACACTTGCTGTTGGCTCACCCTTTATTTGCTTATATTACCGCGGTTCTCGCGGTAATTTCCGGTGTTGGCCTGTTGCGTTCATTCTCTTGAGAACGAAGCAGATGCAAAATTGCAGAACGGGATCGTCTTCCTTGCAACCTTTAAGTTTGGCTGCACCTCGCTCTGCTGCTTCCTCGGCATGTACATATGTTTCTCTCATTGGCTGGTATCCGTTCTTCTACAATTACTCGTCACAGTGCTTTCGCTCCGCGAGTATGACAAGCTAAGTTTGATCTTTTGCAAGGCATTACTTTGATGAACTAAAGCCGATCGATTGCACTGAAAAGGAGGAAAAAAGCTATATTGAAAAGATATAAAAATGCAAAACATTAAAAAACAAAATAAAAAATACTAACGAAATATTTCAATTCAGATGCAGACTAGTCGACACAGCTCAGTGCAACGAGATAATTTGAATTCAAATGAAAATCAATTTGAATTACATTCAAAAACAAGAAAGACAGTTAAAAAACAAAGTGAAAAACAAAGAAAAAAAAAAAAGCTGCTAAACACAGCTAAATTCCCAAGCAATGTCACACGAAATAACTGATTCAAAATGAAAATTAGTCGCTATCTATGAAAATTCAATTTAACAATGTAACCGGAAACATTGAAAATGCTAAGTGGCATCAGCTGTCAAGAAGCACGCTGTTCGGCATGAGCCATGTTTAGTATAGCATGTGTTGCTCTTATGTCTAACCGGTGGCGCCGGTTATTTTTTTTTTCAAAAAAGCATTGATATGCAAAAACATGCGCGTATTCGAATGCAACGTTGTGAAAAAATTTCAAAGTAATCGGTAAAGAACTTTCGGAGATTTCAGATTTTGAACAAACGAACATTTACATATATTTTTATTTCTATAAGCAAAGAAATAAGTCACATAATCTTAAAACTACAACAGCTGCTCAAAGTGTCCGCCGTCAGGCAATGCAGGCTAATGCTCGTTTGTGAATTGTTCATGTAATATCAATTGTTGGTAAAGTCTCTTTGATATGTTGTGTCGCTGCTGCTATCCGTTCTTGTTATTCAGCCAATGTTCTTTTCAGACGAAAAAGGCTTAATTCATATGTAGCAATCCAAAACTGTCAAATCTGGTGATCATGCAGGCCAATGTATTAGACAGTTTCTTCCAATTCATCGATTTGGGAATTGTTCATCCAATTACTCTTTAACTAATCTGCCGTAGTGGCTTGGAACACCATCATGTCGATAAAAATGAGTTCTGCTTTGTTCCAGCGAAACATCTTCTAAGTAGCAGTCCTGGCAATTCATCTTGCAAAAATTCCAAATAAGTTTCACTGTTCAGTGTTTGAAGGAGTATGAAATGCCCGATTAGCTACCAATTTCTTCTGCCATTCTTTTACGCTGAATCGATGTTGAAATGATATTGTTCTTGTGTGTAAGTTATGGAAGTTGGTAATGCCATTTCTAATGAATTACGACTCATCTCTCGAACGTGAACTGTTTTTACCTTATTCAGGATTCGTTCCTCTAATTCTGCATCTCTCACAGCTACCGCATGTGGTTCCGCTCGATTGTAATTATAATAGTTGTTCCAGTTTCTGCACTTATTTTAGAATAATTTTTTAGTAATAATAAAAAATAGTCTTATTGGGGATTAATTAAGGTAAACACTTCGTACGGTGAATTTGTAAGTAGCGTTATGGCGATTTTCCCAAGAATTTATTGTATTAAAAAAAATTAAGGGGTTGGATTTCTTTGTGATTTTTTTTTTGGAAAAATATAAAATAAAACGAGTTAGCAAAAGTAGAAGCTTATTGTAAATATGATTGACTGTAAAACAATCATATGTACAATAAATAAATTATAGAATAATTTATTTAAAAATGGCGGCTGGGCAGCGTTTCTCAGATGACCTCTCTGTTTTTGGAGTGGTTTGCGGCCGTACTATGATGAATCCCTAAAAAAATAAAAATTTTTCTGTTGTACATAAAAATAGCTAGAGAAGTAGGTATGTGGGATTTTTTTGATATATTGATTCTTGGCCAAATGGTGCACTTCCAAGTTCATACTTGCAAAACTCGCTGAAAAATCGCCAGAAAATTGTTAATAACAAATTAACTATGCCATATAAAGAAACAGTCGTACGTATTTATTTAGACAATATACTTTCAAAGATCTAGTTAAAATTTGAAGTGAATTGGTGGAACATTGTTCAAGTTATGGGTGTGGCTAACTTGAAAAATACAGTTTTGAGATAAACGCATTTAAAATTTTTAATTTGTAGAAAGCCTACGTACTATTCTTTGAAAAACAAGTACTTCGAGATATTGCCCGGCCATAATATTTTGGTATATTATTTTTAAAGTCCTAAGGGACCATTGAAAGCAATAAAAAAAATAGATTTTTTGAAAATCCTTGAGTGGCCTAACCCCTTAAAAGAGAGAAATCATTTTTTAACATTATTCACAAATACTAATTTCACTCTCTCACGTCCTACACTCGTATATGTAGTATTAAATAAACGTGACGCAGTTACAAAATATGTTTTGTTTATTGCTTTCACATTTACGAGTACAAAATTTTATTGACTCCTAAATTGAAATTTTTATAAAGTCTAACGCCATAGTATCCGGAACTTTAAAATAATTGTTTAAGGCCTTATATTGTGACAGTAAAGGTGACTTAACGGAACAATTCCCTATTTTTTGATCAACAAAAAACTAGAAGTTCTACGATTTATCTTATACTTAATTCTGTGTGGTTTTGTTTTGTAAGTAAAGACTCCGTATTATTGACATACGTACCACCCCAATAAGATACTCCCTACGGAATGTTCGATTTCAGTAAACCCTTGTAGACTAACTTTGACGGTACAGGCTAAGATGGTAAAGATGCCAGATGACTCTATTCAGATATTGCTTCAGGTAGAAGGTATAATCAGTCCAACTAACCTTATTATCTTCTTTAATACCTAAGTACTTAATATTGTCGACGCGATTAATTTTGAAGCAGCCGTCACTGAACCTTTGATATAGAAAAGCATACATTTAATTTTATGGCTGATTACCATTCTATGATGTTTGCACCATCTACGCAATATTGATATTTAAGTTTACAATTTTTCATCGTCATGTTCGGATGCATTACATTTTCATTCCTCTATGATTTGCCAATATTTGTTTTTTCCATTAGATAATTTTAATTTTTCTTGTGTTTGGCCTCATTCGAAACTCATTACAAATTTTTGCTCCCAACAATGCAAGCGATAGTTTTGCAGTGCCATCACAACACAGTATAGTGGTCAAAGGGACACGAGTTTCGTTGGCCTTATCCTCATTAAAGTGACTTACTTTAAAAACATCATACCTTACTCACAGTGTCTTCCTATGGACCTGCTGAATGCATTGTACCTACTGTGATTACATGCAATGGGATACCATATATGGAAAAAGTTGCCATCCCATCTGCATTGGCTAACGCCAAAACCCATATCTATGAGTACAAATGCATATTCTGCTTCTTCGGTGTAGTTTGCGGGACTATCTTCGTGTCATATATAATGCTGGCTATAAAATGTAATCAATAGCAACGAATCGATTGCAGAGCAGAATTGTGAAATTCAATATACCGGAAAAAATATAACCAAACTCATTTCCGAGAGCCATGTACTTTACACAGCTCAATTGATCACTGCGTAACCACTATGAAATCATCTGTCCAATCCCTGCACTGAAAAATTATCAAATTAGTAAATTTCGATAAGTCTCACTGTCTCAACACCTTACCAGTGAATCAGTATGGAATTAGTGAGATAGCTGCATCCATTAGTTCAACTGCAGATATTAGAAAAATTAAAGCACATCTTTAGTAAGCTTGATGAACCATAATCTTTTGTTAGCCCTTGCAACAAATCTCTACACGACAAAAGACATATATCCATCACTCGCAACCGCTTCAGCCCTGACTCATTCAACCGCGCCCATCATCGAAGCACCCGTTCCACTCTCCGAGGTAATTTCGACCACCAATCCCGTCCCAATACCATTGCCGATAATTAAGGCTTTCCGGACATCCTGTATTCTCCCTGAATGAAACAACAGATTATAAAAATTAAACAAAATGAATTTTTAAAACACCAACAAAACGGAACTGTGCATATTGCTCCTCAAAGCCCGTCCTGGATCAAGATATATAAGGAAAAAATTTGCTATCCACAACGCCATCAACATCCCGACTCCATCTACAATGTAAAGAACAGAAGTGCCGCGACACCAAATTTTCTCTCTCCTATCACCAAACATTTAAAGTCGCTTTAACAGAGTTTAATTTGACCTTTTTCCTGCGCCTTCTAACTAAGTTCCAATTGGCTCCGCTTGAACAAATATTATAATTTGATTAGCTCCCATGTACTTAACCCAACCCTGTTTTCCTCATCTTCATCTACTAATCCCCCTGATACAACTCCTCACTAGTCTAGATTCTAAAATCCGAGGTGCTTGACTAACAGGCCCCTTCTTCATCCGATCCGTCTCATTTTGTTTCTCTTAATTAGTCCTCTGAAACTGAAATACTGATGTTGGACTGCTGCCTTGACTACCTCTAGCGCGTGTAACTTAGTTTAATTTCGGACCCTAAACTTCTCAATTTGTTAATACCAAAAGAAATTCGGAAGACTATCCTTCTACTCTTAAACTTCTCAGCGAACATGCTGACCCACAAATCATTGCACTTATTTCCTTGTCATTTTAATAAATTTTTTTGGTAGCGAACACCTGAACCCGATCGTAGTTACTTTATGTATATGAGTCGTCATTCGTCTCGTTAAATATAACAACATCTTCGGTATCAGAAAACGTTACCAAACTTAAAGATGATTATTTGCCATTTGAAGACAAATTCAACTGGTTCCACAGGGATCGCGATGGGCCCGTTTCTGTGCCTGGTGTATGTTTAATTCATATCCATCATACTCCTGTTTAACCTGATTATTCTTGCCGTCCTGATGACCTTCCAGCTATTGCAATAAAAGAGTGCGTAAGCCATCTCGGTCCTCCCCTGCCCTTTATAACCTACCTGTTTCAAGAGCTGTTTTTCCCTTCATATAGAAGGAATTATATATCATCTCTATTAAAGGAAGTAAGGCCGCAGTTGATAATTACCGGCCCATAGCCAAAGTCTCTCGTTTACCCAAATTTTTCGAAACCTTAGTCTATCAAGAACTGCTTCCGTGTTGTAGACCAATTGTCTACATAAATCTGCAAAGTTTCATGAAAGGTAAATCAACCATCACCAACATAATTGGTTTCGTCACTAGGATGCTTTGTACTTTAGATTTTAGCAAAGTATTCGACAAAATTTCTCACAAACTTATTTTTATCAAACAAAACAAACTTGTTTGTTACCCTCAATTTGTGGCATGTATTAAATCATATTTAGCAGATCGAAAACTGAATCATTTTCAGATCCTCAATATCTGACCGCATGAAAGCAACATCTGGTCTCCCTTAAAGCAATCATCTTGGGCCAATAATCCCTGTCCTAATGATTAGCGATATAAAACTCCTTTTAACGGATTCTAGTCTTTCAATTTTCGCTGATGGCACGTGACTTTCCAAAGTCATTTCATTGCCTTCTGACTCCCATTGCTTAACGACGACTTAAATAAATTTTCCGTATAGCCCAAGCTAAACAAATGCCAAGCGATAATCTATTCCCGCAAACGTCTACCGCCCCTTCCAAGAAACTACTTCATCTGCGATGACCCAATTCCTCCCACTACCGAAACACGGGATCTAAGAATATTTTGTGACAGAGAATTAAATTTGGACTCACATATTGGCAGAATTATTAAAAAAGCTAACTCTGCACTTGGCTTTATAAAACGCTGGTCAATAGAATTTTCGAACCCTTAGAAGGTCTCTGTACATCACTTTTGCACGGCCTCCCCTTGAATATTCCAGCCAAGTTCGGTCACCCTATAAGCAAATCCAGATTTAAAGAATCGAAGTCGTCCAACACATAGGTTTATTCATTTCGCACTTCGTGGTCTACCTTGGTTCGATCCACATGTATAGGGAGGTATTATGAAAATTGGCTGAAACTAATTAGCATGCTTACTCTAAAAAATCTGCGGTATGGCTGTTGTATTTTTAATCCGCGATTTATTAACTGGAAACATCGACTCCCTGAGGATTATGCAAAATATTTCGTTCACTGCCAGTCTACATAATCTATGATCCGTCTCTCTTAGCCTGATTCAAACTCACCACATCAATTACCGTCATTTTTAACTATATCAACAATATTGCGTACAACAAATAACCACGACGAAGCATTTGACTTAAATAGCAAGCAAATACGAGTATATAACCAAAAAAGCCCTGCTCAATACAAGTACTCGTATGTCACTCCTTTAACACTTCTCTCGACCACACATCCATTTTTCCTCGCCTCATTAGTTTAACAATTTTTTTTTTAGTTTTTGATCCTAGTTTTAATTTGTGTTTTGCTTGTAAATAATCTAAATAAAGTAGACCCGGCCAATTATAATAATAATAATGAAAGCAATAATAAATCATTGTTAAAACCCAGAAAAAGTTTAAGATAGCTCTTGTTAGAATGGAAAAGAAACGTATTGTCGGCAAAAACTATGATTATGCCTTTAAATGCGTGGACACATAGTGAATTCACATATATTAAAACTAAAATGAGACCGAAGGCAGTACCTTGCGGAACACCTACGTTGATGAATTTTTTTAATTTTCACTATTTGGTTAAGATTTTTTAATATGAACCAAACCACTCATAAATAAAACCACTATAACATGCATTATAAAGTTTGTTTAGTTATAAAGTTATAAAGTTTGTTCAGTAATGCCTATGAAAAGAGTAGCGCGAATTTGGGGTATATTCAAACTTATAAATTTCATCAGTTAGTTTTGGAAAAGCACTTTGCATAGATCTTCCACTTCTAAATCCAAATTGAGAAATACTAACAAAGTCTGCTGTATATAGGAAAGATAGAATTCTAGACTCCATACATCTTTAAAAAACTTTTGAGAAAATTGATAGATGGGAAATTAGATTAGACGTAGCATCACCCTTTTTGTGAAGTGGCATTACTTCTGATGTTATTAGTGATTCTGGAAAAATTCTACACTGAAAGCCAAGCACTAAATATAAAACATAAGACATCTGACATTTGGTGAGAAATGTTTTTCACTACAAAAATGGAAATCATATCAAAACAAGAGGATTTAGATGTTTTAGTAATACCTATTGATTTGGTTGACACTTCTTGTCAAGGTGTCTTACTGCCAATTGGTATCAGCTTTGTCTCCTCTCGCGTAGCCACTTCGTCTTCTTCTAAGCTCGTCTTTGTGTCAGTTAAAATAACACTTACTGGTACATGCTTGTACGTTATTTGTTGCTAAAATCTTCCGGCACTACCTATCCAATCCCACCAATTTGCTGTTGATGCAATTGACATTTGATTGAATTGTCGGACTAACTTGATGATATAATTATCTTAGCTGATTTTAATCTGTCTCAGCTGAAGTGGACTCCATCTGAAGACCTATTCTTTTACATCGCTTCTAACCCCATTTCTACTAAGGAATGTGTCTTATAAGATCAGCTAATAAACTCTAGTCAATATAAAATGAGTGACGTTTCCAACTACATACATATATGGAAATTCAATTAGACCTTATCTACACAACTAATTCCATCAACTCCTCAGTACCCTGTTGTCACATATACGAGTATCTTTCAATTTTCATCCTCCTCTTCTTCTTTAATTTTTTCACAACTAAGTCGCCAGTAGCCTCCCCGGGCAATCTCTTCTTACAATTTTCACAATGCTAATTTCCGTAAAATCAGCACCTATCTAAGCATCGCTTCTTTCGAGTTTACCAATCTATCTCTTATCGCTGCTCTCCCCATATTTTGCAGAGAAATATTTAAATTCATTTCTCTTCATGTGCCATATTTCCGTCATAAAATATCTTCTCATCCCCTCCATGTTATAACCGTCTACTCCGTTCTCTGCGAAACAAAAGAAAGAAGTTATGAGCGGTATTCCTTCTCACCCACTCTTCTTCCGACTATTCAAACTATCAAGGTACATGTCTTCATTTCACTGAGCTCTACAACTCTCTCTATCAAGGCTACCCGAATAGTGCGCAAACGAATCTTTTAAAGAACCCCAAGTCCTTTTTTCAATTTGCCAATTCCAAAAGTAAGACCGATGATTATCCTTTAAAAACCAAATCTTCACGTAATCCTCCTACCATCGCCAACCTTATTGCTTTATTTTTCAAGCAATTATTTACTAAAAACTTCACCCTCTTACTTCAATGACTTACAAAATTTATTCGTTGGTCCCTTTCTCTTTCAAAATTTCGATCCTGCACTTATTGTAGAAACTTACTAAAACTAAAAAAGAACTTCTACCCGCCCGGATGGCCTCTCAGCCAATTTTCTTAAGAAATACTTGTCCAGTGTCTATAGGTTATCGCAGGGAGAATCTCCCCAGATTTGGAAAACCTCTTTATAATCCCGATACACATAAAGGAATCTAAAAATAAAGTTACCAATTATTGTCCCATAGCTAAACCCGCTCATATAACCAATCTCTTTGAAAGCATTTTATACTGAGCATTACGCTTCATAGGTAAGTCTTTTATTTTGCCAGAGGGCATGGTTTTCTAAAAGGCAAATCAACTACCACAAACTTAGTTGAATACGCATCTTTTGCTCTCGCAGCCTTAGAAAATGGCAAGGAAATCAATGCGATAGCATCGGTAAATTATCTCATCAACTATTTTTCTTCAAATTGGCTACTTTCGTCTTATTAAAATGGATTTCTTTTTACCTGACCTCGTCTGGGGTTCCACAAGGCAGACATCTTGGTCCACTTCTTTTCATTCCTACTATTAAAGTTATTAAGAGGGTCATTAAATACTCCTCTGTCTCCCTTTACGCTGACGACACAAAATTGTTTACAACTTTTTTTTCCTCAGGTTTTCAATCTGGTGTCTCAAAAACTGGTTGGAACTAAATGCAATCCGTCCCCTCCCCGACTTTATTTTCTCTATGGTCAACCAATTCCCCAGTTCAATCTTTTCAAGACCTTGGCATTTTAATCCACAGGAAGCTTAATTTTCGTTTACATATCGATAAGATGATCCTGAAAACCAACTCATCACTTGGCTTTATTAAAAGTTGGTCCAAGGAATTTTCCAACCTTTGTAACCAGATCTCTCTGTGTTACCTTTATTCGCCACAGTTCGAGAGTTTTCAACATCGATTACTCCGATAGGGACTGAAACGAATAAAATTTGGAAACTTCAAAGTAAAAAAAAAAATATTTTCATAATTCATGTAAATTTTTTTTATTTGCTTTCAAACTCTGTTTTTATTAAATTTATTCACAATTACAAAAAATAAAAAAAATTATTTGGGTTCTCAGTCTTTCCTCAACTTCATAAGGTTGGTGACAGTTACATCCGTGATCTTTTTGGACGCTCTTTTCCATTTAGCACTATAATCTTTTACGTCCTTTCCACACTGCTTACTTTTCCTCAATTTAGTTTTGACCAAAGCCCAATACCTTTCAATGGGACGGCACTGTGGAACATTGGGTGGATTCATGTCTTTTGGGACAAAGTCGACATTTTTAGCAACAAGAAAGCTCAACGTCGCATTATCATAGTGAGTTGAAGCTAAATCTGGCCAAAATAATGTTGAACCCTCGTGTTTGTTTAAGAAAAGAATTAACCGTTTTTTTAGGCACTCGCTAATGTACACTTTCCCGTTGTAATAAACGATGAGCTTCTGTGTCCACATTGGCAAATGGCCTGCCAAACGAGATATTTTGACCCGAATTTTTCCATCCCAATCGATGTTGTTGATTGCGGAAGAATCTCAGCTTCAAACGAGTTGTAAAACTGCGCACCTGGAAGAGTAGTAAAGTTGGCTTTGACATAAGTTTCGTCATCCAAAACCAAGCAGGCTTTCTTGTTGCCGATCAACTCGTATAGCTTTCGGGATCGTGTTTGACTTTTTTTGCTTTTCAGTAACTTTTGGTATTTTTTTTTTCGTGTTTTTGGACCATTACGTTTTTTAGATCTTTTTACCATTGTTTGGTTGGTATTACATTTCCGAGCAACATATCTGGATGACATAGTCCGGTTTTTTACGATGGTACCCACTATTATCCTGTCCAAATTTGTATCATGTGCTCCACTTTTAGCTCCACTTTTCTGTTTTCCCTTAACTGTCAACGTCTCCAAATATCGTTTAATAACAGAATCCACTGTACTGCGTGCTATGTTTAAATTTTTTGCGATGAAATGGTTTAGACGCGAAGTATTTTCGAGCCATTTGTCGAAGATCTTTTTATGGCGTTTCTCTTGACTCATATTTTATAAATATTTTAAACCGCACCGAACTAAAATCAATAACAAACTGAGACTAGAGAATATACAGGCTAATTTGGGTACAAAATGGGATTGCAATTTATATGCATTGGAAGTATAGCCCGTATTAAAATTTGCAGATTTTATTCGTTTCAGTCCTTATGCTCTCCGTTATCTAACCCAGGACGACCCCTTAATTTTAGCTCCCTATCAGGACTGCCACTTATGAATATGAGTTCGTTTAGAATAACGTAGGAATATAGCTGACATTATTTTCATGCATCCCTTTTCAACTTTATTTCCTTTAACACCAATCCACGTAATCTACGTTGTCCTCGTCTTTTCTATTTACCGGTCCACCGAACCCCTTATGGCTCCAACGAACAATCTCCCGTACGCTCCGAACTCAAACCCCTCTGTTTTTAATTTCAAGCTGTCTCAAACAAGATCTCCTCCATCATACTGTTAGTTTTTGGTCCTGGTTTTTAAGTTAGATTAAGCTGGTGGGGCGCGTCAGCCCCCACCAAAATTAAAAAAAATTAAGAAAAATATATTTCAAGTGCCGTAAACTGTACGAAGAAAAAATTTTCAGATTGGAAATTTATTAGTCATGTTGATTATCATCTTCAGAATAGTCCTGTAAAAGAACTGAAATTCGAAAAAGGAATCATTAAGTAAGTTGCAGGTTCTAGGGGTTCAGTTACTGTGGTATTATTATTGTTTATTACAATGTCGGAATTTGTATTATGTAATCATGTTTAAAATTTCGTTAAGAATGAATTCCGTTTTCTTTGCGTTACCAAAATTTTCAGCTAATCTGCCTGGGGAGTACCGAATACAGTTATTCACCATGCCTTTCTTCGGCGCCTGGTCTGCGAAGTCTTTGTCGCTCGGTCTACCCCGTTTGTTACTTTTTCATGTCCACTCAAGTGTAAATTAAAGCGATTTTGAGGTCCAACAGTTCCTTTTTGTTCACAGGATTCTTTTCTTTCTATAGGATCCAGGCGTTCGCAGCACAAATGGTCAACACGTGGTATACATAAGATACGCTTGTACCATTTGCTGTTCGTTCGATAATTTCGATATAGTGCCACTAGGCAATACATAAGATATACACCCCCCCCCTCCCATTTATTTGTTATTCTCTTTAACGCGATTTCCGGCCGAACGACTTTAATAAGGCGTTTGGTTTTGCTGCAATAGTGATTTATATTTTCTGTTTACCCAATTCCAGCACATGTGGACAGTAAGTGGACCCATTTTTTGTCATACCAATCAACCACAAATACGTTGTTGCTTGAAGTGGCAATTGATGACGAACCGTGGTCTGCTTTTTTCCAGTCAGTTTTTCACTCTTCAGCTTTCGTGCCACTTCGTTCATGAGATACGGCCGCAAAGTTCCCACATAAAGTGTGTCGTTCTCTTTCAAATATTGGGCGAGAGGCAAACTGGTGAACAAATTGTTAGCGTAGATTGTATAGAATTTTCTAAAAACTTTAGAACAAAAACACATAACCACATTTTCACATTTGTTAACGCCAAGAATATCAGGGTGTCATTAACATTTGCGCCTTAATAGAACTCAGGTGGATATACGAGTATCCATTTGCGGCGGCCAGATACCACATTTCGAATCCTCAGTTTTTTTATTTTTGTGGCAAATAACTTTTTAACGATAAGTAACTTTTAACCAAGGTTATTTATTTGTATTTAGCTATTTATTTATTAATATACAGGGTGTCCCATAATTCGTGAAGGATAATTTGGTAAATGACTCTTGGGTATATTCTAAGGAAAACATCGTTCTACAGTAAGGGTCTATTTGCAATGTTGACATCATTTATCAAGGATTTAAGAAGGGCTTACTTCGGTGTACCCTGACCCACTTGCTCTGCTAATACTAATGGTAGAAAGTTCGTTTAGGACTTTATTTTTAGAAGAAATACCAGTCCTTGTAATGGCGTTTAAATAATGTTGATACCTTGTTTGAGTCTTCAGATAAACAATTTCTAAGCCTGTTCTATTTTTCCTGCCAATGCTAATTTTCGACTTTGAGGCCAATTTTCTCCAGAAAATGTGTAATAAATATAACGTTTTACAACTTTTTTCTTATAAACGTAACAATAACAAAAAAAAATCATCAACAAGTTTGCGGAAAACCCTATAGATTTTATGATACTTGTGAAAACCAGCAGTGTGTACTCAAACAGTTGTAACAAGTGTCCTCCTTGGTTTTGTAGGCATGGTAGAGCCCGTTTTTGGATTTCAATGCGAACGTTTCTGTTGAATAAACAAGTTCTTTCGTTCTTTCCCAAACAAAAAAATCCAATACTGTAAGGTTAGGAGATCTTGCAGACCAGTGAACCGGTCAACTTCTTCCTTTCCAACGGTTACCGTACTCTTCATCTAGCCAATTCTTAACCTCACGACAATAGTGGGCTGGAGCACCATCCTGTTGAGGCTAGTTGAATCAGTGGAATGTCCTCCAATAGTTCTAGTAAATCGTATCGCAAAAACTCCAGATAGTTTGTAGAATTCTGCCTAGGTGGTAGTTTGAAGGGGTCAATTAACTTGTTTCCAAGTACACCTGCCCACATATTGACGCCTAATTTCTGTTGAAATGATTTATGTCTCCTTGTATGTCGATTGTCCGCAGCCCACGTATGAAGATTATGGAAATTTGTGATCCCATCTCTTCTAAATTGAGATTCGTCCTGTAGTATACGTGGACACGAATCAAGCATAAGTACAGAGAGCGGGCTATAAGTGGTTTATGCGGTAGTGTAGGATAATACTAATTCATATAAGGACTGAAACGAATAAAATGTGGAAATTTTAATACGGGCTATACTTCCAATGCGTAAAAATTGCAATCCCATTTTGTACCCAAATTAGCCTGTATATTCTCTAGTTTCAGTTTGTTATTGATTTTATTTCGGTGCGGCTTAAAATATTTATAAAATATGAGTCAAGAGAAACGCCATAAAAAGATCTTCGACAAATGGCTCGAAAATACTTCGCGTCTAAACCATTTCATCGCAAAAAATTTAAACATAGCACGCAGTACAGTGGATTCTGTTATTAAACGATATTTGGAGACGTTAACAGTTCAGCGAAAACAGAAAAGTGGATGTAAACGTAGAGCACATGATACAAATTTGGACAGGAAAATAGTGGGTACCATCATAAAAAACCGGACTATGACATCCAGAGATGTTGCTCGGAAATGTAACACCAACCAAACAATGGTAAAAAGATCTAAAAAACGTAACGGTCTAAAAACACGAAAAGACAGAAAATACCAAAAGTTAGTGAAAAGCAAAAAAAAAAGTCATAAAAACACGAGCCCGAAAGCTATACGAGTTGATCGGCAACAAGAAAGCGTGCTTGGTTTTGGATGACGAAACTTATGTCAAAGCCAACTTTACTACTCTTCCAGGTGCGCAGTTTTACAACTCGTTTGAAGCTGAGATTCTTCCGCAATCAACAACATCGATTGGGATGGAAAAATTCGGGTCAAAACATCTCGTTTGGCAGGCCATTTGCCAATATAGACACAGAAGCTCATCGTTTATTACAACGGGAACAATTAACGGAGAAGTGTACATTGACTAGTGGCTAAAAAACGGTTAATTCCTTTGTTCAACAAACACGAGGGTTCAACATTATTTTGGCCAGATTTAGCTTCAGCTCACTATGATCATGCGACGTTGAGCTTTCTTGTTGCTGAAAATGTCGACTTTGTCCCAAAAGACATGAATTCACCCAACGTTACACAGTGCCGTCCCATTGAAAGGTATTGGGCTTTGGTCAAAGCTAAATTGAGGAAAAGTAAGCAGAGTGGAAAGGACGTAAAAGATTATAGTGCTAAATGGAAAAGAGCGTCCAAAAAGATCACGGATGTAACTGTCACCAACCTTATGAAGTTGAGGAAAGAATGAGAACCCAAATAATTTTTTTTATTTTTTGTAATTTGAATGAATTTAATAAAAACAGAGTTTTAAAGCAAATAAAAAAAATTTACATGAATTATGAAAATATTTTTTTTTTTACTTTGAAGTTTCCAAATTTTATTCGTTTCAGTCCTTACAGTGTTATGGTGTTTACTCTACATCTTCCCCTTTAAGTTAAAGCATAAAAAATATCAATTCAAATTATACTACTTCGTAATAAAGTGTTTAAATTTATAATATCTTTAAATGTGAAAAAGATGGGATTAATGAAAATACTTAAAATTGTATGAGTGTAGAGTGTAGTGTAGATATACTCTTGCATATACATGTGTGTGTGTATCTAATTTAAGATGTGGTTTTTGTGATATCACCTTCAGGAACTGTTTGGCGGATGCTTTCAAACTCCTCCTGGGCTTGTTGTTTTTTATTATCCTTTTCAGGCAATTCAGGTGTCGTTGATTGTGACGATTGGTCCCGATACTCGGTAGACAATTTCACCTCTTGCGGCACGTAGGGAATCTCCTAGCATCTGGTACGTACTAGATGATTCGAGTTTCGTCGGAATGTGCCCCGGCCGGTGTTGATGATGTACTGGGAGTACCCGCAAGTTGACTGACTCTTCCCCATTTACTAATATTTCGGATCCAAACTATATCGGCAATCTAAAACGCTGTTCTTGGGATGGTGGCATGCCGTTTATTGTAGTTATCGGCCTGTTTTTTTCTAAGAATACATATGTTCTTTTTGCTTAACATCTTCCAAATCGTAATTTACCCTAAGTTTGCTGTCGTTGGTAGGGAGAGTCGTCCTTAATTTTCTTCCCATTAGCATTTCTGCAGGTGATAATCCGTTCGCGAGAGATGTTTGCGCGATATTCCAGTAACGCAAGATACGGGTCTGTGTTCTTTTTTAACAACAATTTTACCACTTTCACACACGATTCAATAAATCCATTAGACTGTGGGTATCTGGGTGACGATGTTTCATATGGAATCCCCAATTTCGTGCAAACTTAGCAAACTCTGAAAAGTTAAGCTTTTGAAATTGTGGACCGTTGTCCGACCGAACAACATCTGGAAAACCGTGTCTGCAAAAAATGGATTTCATCGTATTAATAATACAGTTTATTGTTTGGTTTTGTAATAATGCTATTTCTGGATATCTTGAAAAATAATCAATAAGTATATCGTTATTTGTTGCCAAATTGCATCCATTTTTGTAGAATTGACCGATCTCTCTTTGAAGTTTATATTGGTCTGGCCATCCATTTAAACAATACTCTGCAACAACTGTAGCTTTTTGTCAGTCTTTTGAGACTCTATAATTTTTTTAAGCTTTGACTCTGTTACAGGTAGATTTGCAATCGTTTGATTCAAATATATTTGAAGTTGATTGTCTAAACATTCTTCGTCTTTATGTTCACTGTTCGGTAACGGCTGACGTGAAAGTGCATCTGCCACAATTACAAATTTCCCGTGTAGTAAATTTCGTACGTAAACTTCATCATTATCATCCCAAATCTCTGCAAAAGTTGTGTCAGGTCGTTTATATTTTTTGTTGACAAAATGGGAACTAACGGATTGTGGTCCGTTTCTATAAACAAATTAAAACCTGTTAATAGGTCCATAAACTTTTCGAATGTGAGTGCTAAGGCCTTTTTCTAATTCTGTTAGGGTCCTGGAAGCATAGGCTACTGGGCGCAGATGTCCTTCTTCGTCAACTTGTAAAAGTACGGATCCCAGTCCATAAGATGATGCTTTGGAAGATAATATAGTTTTATGTCATGGATTATATATTTTTAATACAGGTGCACCAGCCAGCATCGCTTTTAGGCTTCCAAAAGCTTCGTTCTATGGTTCACCCCAGTAAAAGTTGACTTTACTACGTTGCAGTTCATTAAATGATTTACAACGATCCTAGAAAACATTTGAGTTCCGTGATATTAGTTGGGTTTGGGTACTTCTCCATAGCCTTCATCTTTGAGTCATATGGGTGAATTCTATTTGCGTCAATTTTATGGCCCAAAAAAATTAATTGATTTCATACCTATTTCACACTTATCCTTATTTAACGTGATTCCATGCTCATGCAACCTTTTTAAAACTTGTTTTAAAATACGATATGCTTTTCTACTCTAGGCAAACTACTCCTGAAATACCTAATAAAATACTTTGCATGTGCTGAAGATATACCAAAGGGCAATCGTAAAAAACGATATCTTCCAAATGGTGTCAGGAACGTTGTTAGTAGTCACGATTTTTCAGAAAGCTTCACCTGCTTCAACCTCTTCTTCATCGCTCAAGTCAACCGTATTCATCGTCAGACTGCTCGACTAGCCCCTGTATTTCTATTGAGGACAGCTTTTCCTTGCTCATGTTGAAACTATGTATTTTCTGTTTTTTGTTTTATGTTTTCTATTAATATAAAAGTCTCCTTTCTCTTTTGATAGGAAAATAAGAGTCACATATGTACGTATGTTACGCAGCTATATTTGCTTACGTACAATATGTGTTTTTTATTCTGCTTGCTGTACTGCAAAGCGCAAGGTTATAATCCGATCTACACATCCATGCGTGTATAATAATTTACTCGTATTGCCTCACGAGGCACCCAGTAGAGTAGAATGCGGGCGGCTCAATGCTCCGTTGCTGTTGTATCTTACATTGTTCTGATTTTCAACATAATACTTAGGTTTATTAAAATCAAATATATTTTCAGAGCGTAAAACAGTATTTTTCAAATGACATCGTTTGAAACAAATCGAATAGTTGAAGGATATTGCATGCCAACCTTCAAAATATAGGGATACAACTACCACCTCATCGGATCTATATTACTCACATATAATCGTATACCATAACTTTTGCAAATATATTATATTGAACACATTACAAACTTGGACCCCGATCTCATTAGCGCGTTGCAGATGATGAAGCGTAATATTAATCCCCACGCAAGCATTTTCAAAGCAGCACTGTGGCCTGGAATTTGTCATTATGGCCGGTAAGTTGGCCTCTTACCCCATTCGGATCGGTACAATGCTCCAACGGCCTACGAGGTAGACGTACTTCTGGTCGACCAGGAATGTTATAAAAGAGATATTTTCTTGCGCGCGCATATGATCATCTCCAAGAGATATATGAGACGTATCGGGCCTGCGATCCGCCACGTTATCCATTTATATTTTGCCATCGGGAAGACGGCATACTCGGAAGACTCGTAGTATAGATCCCACAACAGACAATACAAACCATAATAAGAAGATATGCGCGATGCAATTTTATGCTACATATTTGATAAGAATCCTCATATACATCGCCATCGTTACTTTTTACGTAATTTTAGCACTACACATATATCAATATGCCAAAAATGAAACAGAACATTTAATATTTATTCGAACAAATCAGAGAAAGCTGCAGGTTGAAAACTACATTGATTTAAAAGACGCTGTACAGAGGGACGTTAACGCAGATAGGGTGAGTAGGTTGGTAGTTCTTTATTCGAATTTAACAGGAGGTCCGCGATATAGGCACGAACGCATGCAAAGCGCGTCTCCCTATATGGTCAGCCAGATCCATGAATCCCAAGTGGGCTGAAATAACAAGGAAGTTTCTTCAAGACAAAAGCCTTCCGACAGATATGACTTGACAGCTTGGGTATTTAATTTGCAATTAAAGCGCCTGATGGATCTTCTCACAAATGTAAACGGGTTTTGGGCGACCCGATGCTACATGTATTCCGTCGAATGGCAAAAGCGTGGCTTGCTACATGCACACTTCCTTTTATGGTTGGAAGAAAAGATCAGGTCAAACGACATTCACCGAGTCATTGGCGAAGAGTTGTCTACTCTCCATCAAATCAGATGGTCTTATGGCTTATTAAATAGAAATTCATCATGTATAAAGTACGGCCTCTGTTCAAAAAGATTTTCGAAGAGGTTGGTCAGCGAAACTATCACTGGTGAGGACAGATACGCGTTATACCGCCGTCGATCACCCACTGAGGGTGAATTCCCTACCGAAGTAAACATGCGCTGGTAGAGAGTAAAAATCGACGATAAAGGGCATTACAAACCCATGTCAATATGTAGTCCAGCACAAGCGTCCAGTTGATTAAATACATTAGTAAATACGTGAATAGACTAAACGGCAAAGCTACATTTGCTCTTCAGCAGACTCATAGAAACAAAGTGACAAGCAGTTTGGAAGATTTTGGCGTTCTCAATATTTGGCCGGCGTTCGACTGTCATGGATTTGGAAAACGGCCAACAGATTTATTTCGATCCCAATAATGTACATTTAAGAATCTTCGGAAATCAACGCTCTTGGCACTTTATAAATTATTGGAAGTAAATTTTTTCGACAAAACCATGAAATTCGAAGAAGTATCATCGTACTATATGCATGATAAGAAAAAAGGAGCATTTAGGCGACGTCGGCGCGGGGTTTTTTTAAGAACAGTGCATTAGGGTATACATGGTGCAACAGTGGGTGCTGATACGTGCGCATATTACTGCATACGGTTCGAGGCCTAACATAATTTTCATTCCTGAAGATATTTAATGACATAACATATCCAACGTTTCATGCATTCTGCAGGGCGCGTCATTTACTTGACTGCGACCAACACTGGGATGATACTCTCACGGATATTTGCATGAGCGACAGTTGTAGCAGCATGCGATATTTCCTTGCGGTTATCTTGCTCTTTTGTGAACTATGGAATCCAATTTGTGAAGAAAATATTGACATTAAACTATACGTCAGATGATTTTCCAAGGGACTTAAGGAATAATACAGAAAAAGAAATGATGGCAACCGACGAGTGCATTATAAATAGTACTATCTGTTTATTTCAAGATAATGTCCTTTCCATCGATGGTAAATTATTGAATGATTACGGACTTCCGGCCCTTCAGCCGCTGCCAGATCCACAGAACGTAAACCGAGAGTATGCCACCGACGTGAATTACAGCCCACGAGCAATGTCCAATATTCCCATGTTCACCTCCGAACAAAGATAGATTTATAACACATTCCTCGAAAGCATGAATTCAAATTATTGAGTATTCGTTGGAACAGTCCACGCTAATATACACCCTGAATGACTCGAACTGCAACCGACTTCAGACTGCTTTAATTTCCAAACCGTTCATGACAGTGAGCTCAAATTTTGACACATGACAGATAATTTTATTATTTACAAGCCTTTTAAACGATTTGCGTCTCAGTTGTGTTCAAAAATTTTTATCCGCGATGGAATTCAAACGCGATAGTGTGTTGCTTTATATTTGGCTGGAAAACCACAAGTACTATAGCTATCGTTAGAGCCCTCCAGCACCTCAACGTGAATAAATCATTTGTGTCTCGGATCATAGCTCGTTACTGCGATACTGGCAGCGTTGCAAAACGTCATAGAGGTGGTCATAAAAAAACAGCAACATCGGCAGGAATGGTTCGGAAAGTGAAGGCTTGAATTGAGTGAAATCCGCGTCAAAGTGGAAAAAAAATGGCTCGTGAGCTCAACATATCGTTGGAACGGATGCAACACATACTGAAAAATGAGCGTGGGCTCCAGCCATTGAAGTTCCAAAAGGCACACGATCTTACACCGCAACAATTTTTTTTTTTCAATTCAATGGATTTTATTTGCACAAAAGAAGTTTTTCATTTACATGTATTACCTGCAAAGCAGAGTGCTTATCTGCAGGTGGTTGGACATAAATTGACTAAATTAACTTTTGAAATGATTTAAATTGAAAAAAGTTTGTTTACAATTAGGTTACATTCAATATAGTGCCGTTAAAGTCTTCTTTAACGGTCTACTTCACAAAATAAAGTTCAATTAAATGCTTTTTTAACTCTTTTTTTCTTTTTTTAAAATTCGGAATCACTTTTAGAAATTGTGGTAGCGAATTAACTAAATTAGGAACGGTGCATCGCAGTTCTCTATCACCATGCGTATTGTAAGCTTCCGGAACTTCTAGCATCCCTTGGGCTCGTCTTCGGGTGTTTTGTGGGTGGTTTATGGGACGGAGAAACCGTTGGTCGTTCATATAGGTAAGCAATGTTGTCATCTGGAAAAGTGCCTTTACATCTAAAACTTTAAAAGTTGAATTAATAGGTCTAATTATTTTGACAAGACGATGTTGTAATTTAGATATCTTATCCAGATGGGATTTCGCTGCGTTTCCCCAGGCCATAATTCCGTATCTAATGCGTGACTCTGCCATCGAGTAGTACACTTGCTTTTGTACCTCCATATGAGAGTAACGCTTAAGATGCACCATTGCAAATATCGTGCTCTTAAGTTGAAGACGCAGGATGTTGATGTGTTCACGCCACAGAAAATGCTCGTCGATGGTAACTCCAAGATATTTGATGGCTTTGACTACCTCAATTGTGTTGCTGCTTCTTAGTAATGGACAGTGATCATTACGATGAACAATTTCTATAGCTTCCGTTGACTTAGAAGGGGTCCTAATGTGCATCACCTTGGTTTTGTCTGCGTTTATCACCAGACCGTTATCATGACACCATTCAGATACAGCGTCAAATTCATCTTGCAATATCTTCATGGCTAAATGCAAGTCCTTGTGTCTTACAACGATTGCAATATCATCAGCATAAGCATAGGCAATCGATTTCTTAAATGTCCTTAACAGTTCATTTGTGAACAGAATGAATAAAATGGGCCCCAATTTGGAACCTTGTGGTACACCGTATTTGCTAGATTTTTTTAGACTTAATGTGTCAGATACCTTGACTTGGATTACTCTATCAGTCAGATAGCTTTTGAGCCAGCTTGCCAGCAATCCTCTTAATCCCAATTTGTTGACACTTTCCATGAGTTTTTCGGGTGTCAAGGTATCGAAGGCTTTGCTGAAGTCTATAAAAAGAACAAGTACGTGATGATTTTTATTTAGCCCTGCATTAACCACATTGGTAAACTCTCCCAGTAGCAATTGGGTGCTCTTGTATTTTTGAAATCCAAACTGGTTTGGGTGAATCACTCTATACTTCAACATAAAACAATTTACACGTTTAACGACTATCTCTTCCAAACATTTTTCAACCGCTGGCAGAATTGAAATTGGCCTATAATTTGCCGTGTCTTGTTTTATTCCTCCCTTGTATATTGGGCGAATTATAGACGTTTTCATGAGCTTAGGTACACATGACTGACACAAACTAAGGTGTATAATCTTCGTGATTATAGGGGTGAGACTCATGGCATTAACTTTGAGATCGACTGGTCTTATGTTGTCTGCTCCAGGACCTTTTGTGCTACTTAGTTGACACAATATCTCGTAAACTTCAGGTTCCGTTGCTTCTTCTAAGTAGATACTTTGTTGAAGTTGCCGGTTGTCATGGTTTGAGGTTTTGGTGTCACACATATGCATAATGTTCGCTGCTTGATTCGAAAACAGCTCCGCGAAGTCCTCAACAATGTCTTTTAAGCCTTCGGATTCAGACGCCTTTGGAAAATTGATTTTTATAATTTCGTCTACTGAACATCTCTTTCTTCCAAGCAGTTCATTCACAATTCTCCACGTTTTCCTCGGGTCGTTATTAGCATTTATGAATTTTCGTTTGTAAAAATTGGCTTTTATTAATTGAATATTCTTGTTAACTGTGTTTCGAAATTTCTTGTATTCACCCTCAAAAGTCTTGCATCTGGGGCTGTTTTTCCACCTCCTATATAGCTCATCCCTTTGTTTGCACATTGGTATTATTTCTGGCGTGATCCATGGCTTATGTTTACGTGTTCTTTTTGTTGTGGTCGTTTTGAATGCTTCAGCGTATATTTTATTCATTTCTCGTACAAAATTGTTGTATAGTACCTCGACGTCATTTTCTTGGATTAGATGTTGCCAGTCTGTTTGCTCTATAAGCTCATTAACTTTCTGCTGATTAATGTGTTTAACTTCCGTTTCCCGAGAGGTTTCTGTTCTATCCAAGTCTTCTGTAGCATATAAGACGGCGTAATGATCAGATAGATCGGTTACAATAATTGCAGAGAATATGTTGAGCTTGGTAATGCTAACATATATATGATCAATTAACGTCGCCGTATTATTTGATATGTCAACACGTGTCGGTTGTTTAATAACACTTATCAACCCTTTCGACGCCATCATCTCCATGTATTTAAGAACAAGTGAGTTATTCTCATCTATGATATTAATATTGACATCCCCTAGTACAATGTTTTCTTTTCTTTCTTTTATAATTTCATCTAATTCGTCAATGAACCTTCCAACACTAGAGCTAGGTCGCCTGTATATTGCATGTATATGCTTTTGACCACCTTGATGATTGATTTCCAGGTGCATGCCCTCGTAGTTGATTGGATTCGCTGGTATTATTGTGTAAGAAATATTACCTTTTATATATATTGCAACTCCTCCACCTTTCGTCGCGTCACGGTTTATAAATTCAGTATTAAAGCCGTCAATGCGATAAAAGTCATTTTTTTTCTTCGGTATATTAATTTCATTCAGTACTAATATATCGATGTAAGAAAGCACATTTTCAATTTCTGCTAAAAAGATATCCCAATTTTTTGTAATGGATCTTATATTAAAACTTACGCAACAAAAATTCATTTTTTCCAAATATTTTTTTTCGATGCCGCCAACACCATGTATTACCCTAAAGTCAAAGTCGACATCAGCTTCACTGCATGTGTTTTCCATTTTATTTTCTTCTATTTCGAATCTCTCAATTAGAATTACGTACAACAACAATGCTTAGTTGTTCATTTTGTTTACATCGTTGCAAGACCCGATGTGTATGGTCTCGCCGTTTTCGTTTTTTTTTCGCAAGTACCTTACCGGTCGACTCCCACACAAATCTCCAATTGCACTCTCTGGCTCTGTTTTTTGCTAGCCAGAGAAGGTGTTTATTGGTAGGTGTGAGCTGATTGTTGACATATATGATTGCATCAGTTTCGGGAGTTACACTTGAAGCAGAGCCATTAGAAATATTTTCTCTAATTCTCTTAAGGGGAATATTACGGATGGCTCTTGCCTTTTTAATTACATTTGTTTTGCACGCGTGACTTGCAAACGAAACTATTATTGTTGTTTTATTTGGATTTTTTATGTTCGTTCTGTAAACGTCAGTGATGTCTGAATTTAGTATATCGTGATCTATTGTTTTTCCTAGTGCTTGGACAATATCCACTAAGTTTTCATTTTGTGTCTGCGGAATGTTTTTTATTTCAATGTTGTTTTTTAGTAATTGTTGTTCGAGAGTATTGATTTTGGTTTCCATTGCATGTATTTGTTGATCTTTTTTCTGGTTGCTCTCTTTGAGCTCTTTTATTTCGTTTGTAAGTTTTTGTAGTGTTACATTGCTTAATGTCATGTGTTGCTTTATGTCTTCGTATTTGTTCGCCATAAATTCACAACTTGTGTTTATATCTGTCATCTCTTTTCTCATCTTGCGCATTTCATTTAATATTATTTCATGATTATTACTGTCTGTTGCTGATTTAGTGAATGGTGTTGGTATTGGAGTTTGTTGCGGGAGTGCTTCTGGAGAACTTACACTTCTCATTCGCTTGGATATAGGCTGAACTGATGCTAATTCAGCAGGGGTCCTGGGTGCGGAGAGCGCTGCAAGTTCTTTTCTACAGGTGGAACATCTCCATTCCTCCTTTCGGGCAATATTCATTTTTCGGTAAGATTTTTCGGAAATGGTGGTACATCCATAATGCATTTTCCTTTCACATCTATAACATGTTACAAAGTCTCCATCGGCGGGGAGGTCAGAGAAGCACTCATTGCACGTATCCATATTATAGATATGGGAATAGTGGTGTGGGTGTATAGTTTAGCGGGAAATAAAATTTGTAAAAGGGAAGGAAATTACTGTTTGAGTTATAAAGCAAAAATAAATTATACTTTCACTGTTTTCACAAAGGGCTTATGAATTTATTTTATTAAGAAAAGGTTTAAAAAGTCACTGTCTTTGATACCTTATGGTTTATTTCGAATTTATTGATAAATAAATACGTTTTCGCAAGAAATTGAATCACAACTCAGGAGAAAATTAAAAACACAGCCGAACACTTCAAAAGTCACTCAAAGGTAAAAAAGTGGTTTACTGAATTTCGTTGTGGCCGTACGAGCACTGAAAAAAGTTAGAGTCAAAAGAGCGAAGGAGTTGCTACTCTTGCACGAAAGTGGTGAGTTGCCGAATTTGTTTTTTTCCAATGAGTCGCCGAGTTTACTTGCCAGAGAGGTCCTTCGAAAATTTACACCTTTGGACGGCCATCAGAAAGCAGGCAGCACCGATGGTGATGGTTTGGGCCGCCATAACCGCCGATGGTCGCTCTCCGCTCATATTTTTGGACCGTGGCATCAAAATTAATGCGATCGTATACCGTGAAACTGTCTTAGAGGCAGTATTGAAGCCTTGGGCAAACAATCATTTCGGTCGGAGACCGTGGACATTTCAACAAGTCTCGGCACCGTCTCACAAAGCGCGCGTCAACCAAGATCGGTTAAAAAATAATGTTCCCCACTTCATTTCTTCGACACAATGGATTGCAAATTCTCCGGATGCAAATCCGTTGGATTTCTCTGTCTGGGGTATTTTGAAGGCGAAGGTTGGCACTAAAAAACACCAAAGTTTGGACCACCTCAAACATGCACTTCACCGGGAATGGGCCAAAATACCGCAGAGCCACTTGCGTGCAGCATGCGATGCTTTCTTCGGCCATCTCAAGGCTATTATTCGCGCCAAAGGTGGACATACTGAAAATTACTGATACAATTTGAAAATTGATGTATTTTCCAACATTTTTTGCTTTGTCACAATAAAATTTATGAAAGAATAAAAAAATTATAGCATTTTAAAAAGTTGGAGTTAGAGTCATTCACCCTGCACATTGTACATAATTACTTACGTTTCACCCTAATAATCATGATTGTCTTTATGTATATGACACACTCCCTCTCAGCTGTTAATCTCTCTATGCATTTCCCTGTGATGGCATCTTCTACACACACACATATATGTACGTGCATTTAGTACTAAGATACTCTATTTATTGTTATGGAATTTCAATACAGCAGTAAGCATTTGAATTCTTACAAGTCCGCCTGTGTTTTCTTTCTTTGCCCCGCTGATACATCACACAAATGAAGGCGAAATATTTTTTCTGGATGCCCCTGGTGGGACCGGAACATCTTTCCTTACAATAGCCACCCTGGTTGAGGTGGCACTTGCTGCAGCATATTCCGAGATCGCTGTAACACTGCTTCCTGGCGGTAAAACGGCACGTCGCACACCATCTTCAAAATTCCAATATACTAGTATGTACTCTTACCTACTACCTACACGTATACATGTATAGACTACAATGAGACTCCCGTGTGCCGCGGTTTCCCATAATAGTAACAAGGCGAAAGTCCTAAAACACTTTCGTTCTATAATTGTATGGGATGAATGTAAGATATTTTAGCCCTTAGTCTTATCGCGAATAAAACAAACACAATTCTTTTAAAAAAAATAATTTACGCTCTTTATTTGGTTGCTTAGTTGCTTATAGGCGTCTGTATTCTACAATGTTTGACTTACGACTAATCTCCTACCTACCGGCAGACTCTTTTCCTAGTATGGCCACTTTACAATAACTAGTTAATGTTGCCACTTTATATTTCTTACATTCTTGTCAGTTTCTCTCCTATGGCTTGCTACAATATCAAGTAGGAAAGCAGTGAAAGCTGTAGGCCGAACATCGCAGGACATCCGCGCAAATAACAAGGTTATGGGCAAGCTCACAGTCCTCGAGGTATTCGAGTTCACGATTCTCTCCTTGGCCCAAAATGTAGGCCCCCGCCCAATTATCAAGGCTTTGCCCATTAATGACGTTGTCTAATAAAAAGCGGGGCAGAGCATATTACTGATCTTATCGTAAACATCTTCAGATAACGCCTCTGAATGGTTGCTACGATTTGACCAGTAACAAGTTGCCGGTCATAGGTCTTGTTGGCGGCTGGACCACCGGTAGTCCATACCAGGACTTAAATCACGGTGTCATGGGAGCCCCCCGGATTTCGGTCCGGGCCTGACTTGTTGAGGTAGGCCCCCTTGTGGGAACGTCATGGTGGCTGTGGTTTTCCTTTAGTTTAACCCATTGTAGAGTAGCAAATAAGTACTGGGTGCTGTGACCCTAAGTTTTAGGTCGGCCTCGACTCATACCAAGGGTGGAACTTGTGCCTCCAACACAAGTTCTGCTTTGGTATTATACTATTAATGTAGGTTAGCGATGGCAAGGCCTATCCTTGCCTATCCCTATGGATGTATGGGCATCCCGTAAACATAAGGTCTATATGACAGATGGTTTATGTTAAAAATCATGGAACGTTCTGGCCCAAGATTCACCGACTAGTATAGTATATTATTGAAAGTTGGCGTGGGAACTCAGGCGGAGGAGAATGGTGAAGTGAAACTCTCAGAAACGCTAGGCAGAATTATTTCGATACCGAGTTATTATGAATGCCGAGTTAAGTTTCCGCACTCGTAAAATTCACCCCCCGGGACGAAACAACAAAAAAAATTTAATTTCCGCGCATTAGGTATATGGCCTTGCGGAAAGGGTTTTTGCAAGCTCAACTTTTTAACTGGAATCACAAACAGCAACTGAATTTTATTTACCATAACTTATTTGGTTTTACAAGAAATATCGCTTGGCCAAGTGATTCTCAGAATCGGCTCGTAGTGGAAATGCAGCAGACGCAACGTTTGAACATTTGCGAATTTGAGGGCCACCTTTTTTTTTTTTTTTATAATTTACGCGCGCCAAAGGGGTTATGAATACCCTTACACTGTTGCCATGGCGCGGGCGGAAAGGTAGAAGGAGGAGAAAGGAAAGTTTGTGATGTAGTGGTTTGAAACTCAGGTGTGTTTGGTTTCGATATTGACTCTCCAGGGGTGGGAGTCCGAATAGGACGGAGAGATTTTCTTCACTCGGAATGGTGAGGTTGTGAATTTTAACGGTTGTTTTTGTGTTTGAAACCCTACAACAGCCAAATCTACATGTCAGTGTTATGCCTTCACACGCAGATTTTTCTGACTGAGTTCCAATTACACAAATGAAAGCTTGTCGTGGCTAGGATTCGAACCTTGACCCTCCGAGTGAGAAGCGATTGCTAGTACCACTACACATTTGTGGTAGTGTAAACATTTTAAGAGCTAATTTGAGTGAGAAATGTAAGAATACAAGAAGAGGGCGCTAGTGCTCTCTTGAATACAAAAACATGAAATTCTCTCACGTTACGTATCAGGCGGACTCTGTATTTTATTTAAAAAGAAAAATTCTTTGCTGGGATTGAGTAAGACCTGTATTTGTATTTCTAACGGTTTTTTCGTTTTGTATGTTGGATCAAATTTGTTTTAAGGTGTAGAAAATACTAATATTTCGTTTCGTAAAACTTAAGCCATACGACATACGGTATCTACTCATATTCGTGTTGGCATTGCTGTTGAACACTCTTATAAGGATTGCGGTTGAATTTATTATCGAAATGTCGCGACGAGATTCAAAATATTTTTGAAAATTTTGATGAATCTGATTTATCCGAAATGATGAACCTGATACTGTAGATACTCTATTGAAATATTTTGAAAATACTAATTTTAATGTTTTGGAGGACAATAATGTATTGGAAGAAACTGATGAATCAGAGCTCAAAAGAAATAGCTGATATTGAAGGTGATGATTTTGACGCTGATATTTTGGTACAGGATTAGATGACAGCCAGTGTCACTCCTACATCGGTTTTTAGACAAATTCAAACTTTTCAGTGGGGAAAAAGTTCTTGGGAGGCACCTCAAAATGATTTTACCGAAATTTGTGAAAAAAAAAATGTTGTTAACTCGAATTCAATATTTTCTCAACTATTTCACTGAAGATTTAATTGATACAATCATCCAGTCAACAAATCAAGTTTCTCTGATACGAACTGGACTTTCTATACATACTCGTACTACCCGCGATGAAATTATAAAATTAATTGCTTTAGAAATTATAATTGGAATAATAGGATATCCTCGATTGGTGATGTATTGGAGTAAAGCCACGGAAATTCAATCATTTCGTCAAAATCTCACGAGATCTAGGTTTTACGCATTACGGAACCATTTTAAATTTTCTGTTGGTCAAAACACTAGTGATAAGCTTCCTAAAATTAAAAAAAAAATGCATGAATTACCTAAAACTGAAAATCTGTGTGTCGATGATGTTCCATTTAAGGAAAAACTAGATTAAGGCAGTACATGCCTATGAAGCCAATAAAATGGCGCATGAAAAAATTTGTTTGTGTAGTTCTCAAAGCATTATTTATGATTTTGAAGTTTATCAAGGAAAAACACAACTGTGGGTGACTTCAAACTGGGATTTTGCTCCAACATCATGATGCACCTTGCAAGAACCATACTAGGACAGAAAAATTGCAAGCTGTTTTTTGATAATTACTTCACCACTATTAATTTACTCATAAATTTAAAACAGTAAGGAATATGGGGTACAAGCACTATTAGAGGAAACAGAATCGGAAAAGCGCCTCTTATTAGTGAAGTGGGTTTAAAAAAAACAGGATGAGGTAGCTTTGACTACCTCATAATACCAAGATTTTGAGATGGCTTGATGGCGGCATTGTTCAGCTAGCATCATCAATTTATGGTGACAAACATACGTGTACAGCTCTTCGATATTGTGCTGAACAAAAAAAAAATTCTAATCCCCTAGCCGAACATTGTTGCAGTGTACAACATAAACATGGGAGGAGTTGATAAAATGGACTTCTTGCTTTCACTGTACAGGATTGGGATCAGAAGTAAGAAGTGGCCGCTGAAAATATTTGATCATTTTATTGACATGGCGGTTTGTAATTCTTGGTTGGAATACCGCGAGGACTTTGATGCTAATAAAACTAACAACCGAATGGATTTGTTCCGCAATCGCATTACTGATGGATTATTGGCTTTATCAACTGGCTGATTGTTTAGACGAGAGCTACGATGGACTCGAGCACTGGTCAGACCACACGGTTGATAAACGAAGGTGCAAGCTAAAAGTATGCTCAGGATACTCGAGGTATATGTGAGCAAAATGTGATATACATTTGTGTATTCCCAGTGAAAATAGGAATTGCTTTAAACAATACCATCAGAATATATAATTTAATTATACGTAAGATATTTTCTAATTTAGTAAATTTTCGTTCTTTCCATATTTTTATGTTTAATTTTTAAATTTTATATATGTAGTTTCTCTAATTAAATTTTAATTATTTTACCGTTTTATCTTTGTTTTTGTATTATTTTAATGTTATTTAGTTATTTTGTGTTGTTTTTTTGTCGTTAAATTATTAATTTTTGATCGATTTTATTGTTAAATTTTTTCTATTTTTTTGTTTTATTTTTGTTTTTTTTTATATTTACGTATATGTAATATTTTCTGTCTTTTTTTTAAATGAGTGCAAGCTTAAGTATAAAAAAAAAATAAAAGATTTTCTAATAAAACCAATATTTTTATTTTTAGATACCATTTAAGATAATTGATGCCATATGGCATCATTCTAAAAAAAAACACTTTTGATCCTAGATTTAATTTTTTTATGTTCCAAGCACCCTTATTATCAATAAAAACCAAAAACTTTATTTTTATCTCCAAAAATGAAAAAGAAGAACGGAAAGGTATAACTGTGTCATGAAAATATATGTAGGTGACATAGGTAATTGTATGCCACACTTCGCAAATTTGATACGTGAGTAAACTTGAGCCTTCAACATTTTGTTCGAAGTCACAGGTGGAGTTGTTCTCAGGTTGAATAATCGATCTTATCTCAACGATGCGTCTCTTGTAGGACAGTTAGTTGATTTATTTTTCAAGATTTTTCCAACGCATGTTGACCGTTCTAATTTTTCGTGATGGATGGATTCTTTGCAAATGAAAGTTGAGAAGAAGACGAGTAGAGAATCTTGAACATATGTTTCCAAAATACTCTACAACATAATTATTTGAAGCTAAAAAAGTTTTACCAATTATTTCTTTTGTTTTATTAATGGGTATTGAGATCATATGGAAAAAATTAAATGTTTTCTCGGAAAAGGATGAAAATGCGGATGTTGAAAACGACTTTGTTACGGCTGGAATATGCGTGTAGCTACACGTATTTATTTATTTTTATGTGCTTTCAATGCTCGGCCGTTTTTATATCTATGCAATTTTTTACAGTTTCATAAATAAAAGGAAGTTCCTTTGGATTCAATATCATTTGTGGTATGATATTAATCTTAGCAAGATCGTAGGCGTCCATATTCCCTATTATAAATTTTAATTAATAAATCTTCGCTTCTTTCTGTTTTTTGGCAGGATTTGGCTTGTAATTCCTTTAGTTTAAATTCTATGATATTAACACAATATATAGTTGATTGAAGGTTTTTGAAGATGTTAAAATTTGAAGGGGATGCTTACATTTTTCCTGTATTTTCTAGATACACGTCTAAATTAATAACATGGATAAGGTTGTTGAATATATCCATTATTTTTGCTGTTCGTAGCTTAAGTGGTAGAATTACTTGAGATTTCGTGATATCGCGTATCTTCAAATTGTTGGCATTTGTTTGGAATAACTTAAGATCATATGTATTATGGAATAAAGAAGTTTAATTATTCTGGGATTTAAATTAGTATACGTCTTTTTTTAACACATATTTATGAAATTTCCTTTTGCCTTTGTTGAAAGTGTTATCTTATTGCCATTTTTAACCCTATGTTTGCTAGACCTTAGTGTGACCATGTTCCTTCCACATTCTTTCCTATATACCACCTTGATCAAGAATAACCACCGTGTGGCGCTCCCATTGTTCCGATTTGAGTTCTGTTTTTTTGTTAAGTTGGTAAATCTGTTGTTGATATCCTCTCTAAATCTTATCGTCATAGCTTGACACTTGCAAATGTTACGTAGCCAAGAGTACATCTATCATTGAGTGTGTTGGCGATTTCTTACAATTTTAGAAATGGATTTAAATTTGTAACAACGAACTTGTATTAAATTTTGCGTAGAAAACGGACTTAATAGTGCGCGAACGTCGGAAATGTTGGAAAAGTGTTTCGGCAACTATTCTCTAAAGAAAACGGTTGTTTACCAGTGGCATGAGCTGTTCAAAAGTGCTCGTGAGTCAATCGAAGATGATGAACGCAGTGGCAGACCATCGACATCGAAAACCGAAAACATTGATGAAGTAAAAGAAATGTTGGTCAACAACCGCAAATTAACCATCAGAGAGATAGCGGAGGACTTGAACATTGCCTATGGATCCGTCCAAGATATTTTGGTTAATGATTTGGGTTTCCGTCGTGTAGCAGAAAAGTTGGTGCCAAAAGACCTCAATTTCATGCAAAAAACAGACCGCGTTGACGTCGCAAAAGAGATGATTTGCGAGGCTGAATCCGATCCAATATTCATCAAAAGGATCATTACTGGAGACGAGACGTGGGTTTATGAGTACGACACGCAATCCAGATAATATGCAAGTGATTGACGTTCACCAAATGTGAATCAAAAGAGAAGGCAATGCTCACGGTTTTCATGGATTACAACTGTGTAGTGCATCATGAATTTTTGCCAGAAGGCCAGACAGTAAACAAAGAGTACGAGTATTATTTGGGCGTTATGAGACGTTTGCGTGAAGCAATTCGCCGAAAGAGACCAGAATTGTGGGCAGAAAACTCGTTTATTTTGCACCATGGTAACGCACCGTCGCACAGTGCCATCATTATTCGTGATTTTTTGACGAAAAATGCAACAAATACCATCCAACAGCCACCGAGTTCACCTGATTTGGCTCCCTTTGACTTCTTTCTGTTCAATCGAGTTAAAAAACCACTACTAGGAACGTGTTACAGCAGCCGAGAGGAAGTAATGAAAAAATCGCAGGAAGCAGTGATGGACATACCGAAAACCGAATATAAAAAATGTTTCGAGGATTGGATCAAGCGCTGGCATCAGTGTGTTGCAGTCGATGGGGATTACTTTGAAGGGGACTATATAGATTTATATAAATAAACATGTATTTTTAATTTTCTGAGCTTTTTGATCAAGGTGGTACATATATGGTATATGTAATTTCATTCGTTTTTCCGTCGGTCTGTCTTCTATTGTAGTTTATCTTTTTTTTAGGAAAAGGTTCGTTGACTTAGAAACATACTCGTGTTAGCCAGTGTAAGTTAGTGTGTTATTAAATTTATAGATTATGCGGTAAATTTTCTTTAAAGTGGAATTTAGGCATTCAACAGGGAAGTTACCACTCATCTGGTGAAACGGGACGATATGTAATTCAATTTGATGACGTCTATAGAAGTCCTAACATATATTGGATGTAAACTCAGATCATTGATCGTATTGTATATCCTGAAGCAAATTTCGAGAATTTGTCTAGAATCTTTAAAATATGTCTGTTATTTATTGCGTATGTACATATTGGTATGGAGGACACCAATGGGTTTAGAATATGTTTCTGGTTTCTAAAATTTAACGTTCTAGGGATCCCTTTCGTATTTCTATGTTTGACATTTCTCACAATTGTTAATTATGTCGGGGGTTAATTTTTCATGTATTGCCACCAGAAGTTGCGTTTCAGGTGCAAAAGAGTTTCGCCAGTACCTCTATATTGTTTATTGTTTGCGTGATAGTTTCTGATCAATTGTTCTTGTTCTTCCACTTGTCTCACATCTTTTAAAAGCTCTGTACAACAAATAAGTCGAAAAGATTTATTACTTGAGAAAAATTTTTAATAAACGGATTGTATTTTGCGAAGAGTTTCATTATCACTATAGATTGCGTTAAGTTTTTTAGGAGAAAATATTTTTTTGAAAGTGTCTATAATTGTATTTTCGTTGAATAAATGGAGTCTGATTGTTCTGCGCTGCTTGTTTTTGAACACAATTTCTAGCGTCATGGTGGTTAGTTTTCTGAAAGATATATCGCAGAGTAAATTCTTCCAGAGGGTTTTTAGATATGGATGTACAGTTGAACCACTTGTTCCTTGAGCTGATATAGTGTCGTTAATATTCCCTTCAATATTCTTCCTTTTTTATAGACTATCTCTTAGTCGGATACTTCTAATCTTAGACGCTTAGACGCTAACGTACCAATTTTGAATTAGGATCTTTAAGGTTCATAATCTATATTATTGGCTTATGGTCCGTTATAACAAAGGTATTACCTAAAATATTTTGTTGCCCAAACAATGGTTAACAATTCTTTCTCTATTGTAGAGTAGTGATGTTCTAATTGCCTAGCAAATCAGTTTATTCCTTCTAATTGGGCCTTGCGACAAGATGACTCCAAGAGCGAAGTTGCTCGCATCTGTAGTGAGATCAAATGGTTTCGAAAAATCTGGATACTATAATATTGGGTCGTTAGATAGTATATGTAGTTTTACAAATTTGGAAAGTTTCGAGATATTTATCATTGATTTTTATTTTTCTGTCCCTTTTTAAACATTCAGTGGCCGGTTTTATCAATTTGGCGAAATCCTTTATGAATGGAAGTGGAAACTATTTCATAGCATGGATCTTATCTGGGTTTGGTATAATGTGACCTAGCAATGTAATTTCCTTTTTTCAGAAATCTGATTTCTCTATTTGTGCCTTTAAGTTACATTTTTTTAGTTTGGTAAGTACTTTCTTAAGGTCTTTAAAATAGTTGTACAAAACACGACTGCCTTGAACCTACCTCCTTTGCTTTTGAAGGTTGTAATGGTCGAGGTTTTTGAGGTTGGACTTGTGGACTAAGGTTGGGTTCGGCATTCTAGAGTAGATAATTGCTTCGTGAATATATACGGATGTGGGGTAGGTAGGTCGCGCGAGTGAACAAACAAAAAAAATTGTGTACAAAAAAAAAAACACGGAAAACAGTGCAGTGACAAAAAAGAAAAAGGGCGGGCATCCCAACTCTCCTGCCCCTGGTCTTATAGCTGCTTGCATTTAGTCACCGCTGTAGCTGTATTACATATATTGCCATCTGAGACAGGTGATGACTGAGTGTATGTAACAACCGATGGACAGCCGTTTGTGGGTATGAATTTTGTTAATGCAATGTTTCCTATTGTTGTATGGGCAAAACGAAAACAGCAATTTGATTCGGTAAACTAATTTTTAAATTTTTCTTTCCCAGCTGTGCTCAGTATCGTCAGTGTTTGTGTTTTTCGTGTTTTTTTGTAAAATATAATGACTTCAATTCAGAATGGATGTAGCAAATATACGCGAGCTAAACAGTAATCACTTTTCTGCGTTTGTCCATATCTGTAAACACAGACCACCTGTTTTGGTACTTAGTGATTCACATGTAGATCTCCGCCCACAACTCTCAGACCACTCAAATCTGAAGCTATCTGGCACGTACTGATGCCATTATTCTTTTCTCATCGTGGTCTAGCAATCTACGTACGTTGTGAAGTAGCTTACTAAACTCCACCCCAATGTAATCCCTGTTCCAATTACGAAATCAATTTCATGTGGTTAAAACTCTATCTCCGTAAGCAAATTATCCACTGCTGCTTTATTTACAGAAGCCTCAAACTGGACAGCAATTCGTTTGACTCCATACAAAGAATTGTAACCTTGTATCCTCATATCATTCTGGGTGGCTTCGACATTCTTGACAGACAACACCCGGCGGACGGTGTTCGATGCGGAAAATACTTGACGTAGCTTGTAAATGAGCCCACGCGAATACCAGACGTTGAATGTCATACCGCCAAGACCATGTACTTGTTTTTAACGTCTCACCATGATAAGTACACCGTTGATTTGCACTCCCGTCTAGGCACGTTGGACCATGGTGTCATATTAGCTAACTTCTCGTACACCCACCAGAGAGTTTGAGAAAAGATTCCTAAAAGAACCGTATGACAATACGAGGAAGCCAATTGGAGCGGACTTAACAGTTTCTCTAGGAATTTTAACTGATCGTTATGTTTCCTCGATAATAACGTGGAGGCCGCTGCTGAAATGATCACGGACACTATTCTCTTTGGAATGCGACTCTTTTTTTTTTTGTATAATTTATGCCTAAGGGGTTATGATACCCTTATACTGTTGCCTTGGCGCGGGCGGAAAGATAGAAGGAGGAGAAAGGAAAGCATTGTTGTGGTGTAGTGGTTTTGAAACTCAGGCGTGTTTGGTTTCGATATTGACTCTCCAGGGGTGGAAGTCCGAATTGGACGGAGAGATTTTTCTTCACTCGGAATGAAATGGTTGTGGATTTTAACGGTTGTTTTATGCTTGAAAACTCTACAACAGCCAAATCTACATGTCAGTGTTATGCTTTCACACGCAAATTTTTCTGACTGAGTTCCAATTAGACAAATGAAAACTTGCCGCGGCAAGGATTCGAACCTTGACTCCCCGAGTGAGAAGCGGTTGCTAGTACCACTACACCACGGCCATCATCGGATGAAGAGTATCAAACTAAAAGAAAGTGCATGGTGTGACTCGAGCTGTAAAGAAGCTGCCAGGGTTAGAGAAATGTTTTTTCGGTTCTACGGAGGAAAACCGAAGAAAATTCATACGAACCAGGAATGACTGCAACGCCTTAAGGGTGTACAATTTCAATATGACCAAATGCTGAGACAAAAAATACTACAATGTCCCAAAGGTAGTAACAGCTGGTCGTACGCCAAAAACATTACAAATTCTATCATCCTTCATCCCAACATTTACAATGACATTCCAGCTCTCAGCGCTTTGGACAAGGCCAATCTACTAGCTGCACAATTTCCGGCCAGCTCAACAATTCCAGATTGTGCTTTGTCCCCGCCTGCACTTGAGTGCCTTGAATCTTCAATGGGATGAATCCACTTTCACACTCGTGTAGTAGCAAGAGTACATAAATCCGGTGGTGCAGGTGGTATAACGCCGCTTCTTCTGAAGAGGTGTTCTTCCTCGTTGGTAAAACCACTCTGTAAGCTTTTTCATCAATTCTACTCTTTAGGGCTATTTCTGAGCAGATGGAAAATAGCATTTGTCCAGCCCGTCCCTCAAAAAGGAGAATCTTCTTCTCTCTCCTCCTATAGACCCATTACACTTACGTCCCTTATTTCCAACGTCATGGAAACGTTGATCAATCGTCAGCCCATGAAATATCTCGAAACACGAAAACTTCTCAATGTACGGTTTTCGTATCAACAGGTCCACTGGCGATTTAATGGCATATCTCGCCGAAAAGTGGGACCAAAGCATACATCAATAGTTGTAAGATAGTTGCACATGGTATTTCTAAGGCATTCGACGGAGTTTGGTACCAGGCTCTTTTGTCGACAATGCGTTCAATTGGGATCGATGACTCCCATCTTCAATGGATTAGAAATTACTTTTCGGGACGTTCAATTTAAGTTGTCTTGGACAATTTCAAGATTTACATACACAAAGTAATTGCACGTATGCCACAGGGCTCCGTTCTGTCACCGACACGCTTTTCAGTCTTCATAAATGATCTCTTGTCTGCCACTTCTAATCCAATCTATTCCTTTGCTGACGACAGCACTCTCTGCTTCTCATATTCGTTACCGAACTCACGTCCCTGCTCTTCGGCTGAAGAACGGAACGACGGCGTATGTTAAGTTCATTAAATTCTGATATTAACAGCAGAACCAATTAGTAACTATCAAAAGAGTGGAATTTAGTGCTTTCAAAACTCAATGCTGTCTGCTGTCATTAAAGCGGAATTTAAACACCTACCCATTATCCATGAATTTCACTTTCATCGTTGAAACTGAAAAATGTCCATTCTCGTTATGTGTATCAATGACAATCTACATTGGAATGACAACATAACCGATGTCATCAAGCGATGTAAGAAATATTTCACACCCTCTGACCTGCCGTCAATATACTCATATAAGACATTCATACGCCCAAAAATGGAGTGCAATGCTCACATCTGGTCAGGTTCCCCTAAAACACCTGCTAGATAGCATTCCATACCGTGCGATAAAACTTATAAGTGAATCTAATACTACACAATTAATTAACACCCTTGAACACCGACGTAACGTCTCTTGTGTATTCCTGTTCCATCTCTATCTTCACCACATGTGCTCCACGGAAATTGCCAGTAGCATTCCGCCCTTCAAACCTTCAGCCGTAAGACCTCTCATGCCACGAATGCTCAGTATACCCTGAAGCTCACTGTGGGAGGTACTACTCTGCTACGCCGTACAACTCGTTTATGAAATACCCCGCCGAGCTCATATTTCCCTACTCATTATAACCTTCAAACATTTAAAATGAACGTACATCGGTACCTTTCTTGTTTTATTCCTCCCTAATTTTCCTTCGCCCACGCTGTGTGCAATTATTTTAGGGGTACTCAAATCCCATGAGTTCGAGCAGATTATAAAAAAAAAATAGAAAATTTTCATCTTAAAACAACTTATTTGCTTGTTGTGCGTTTTATATTGATATTATTGTATTTTATCCGGAATTGATGGAAATGAAGGCGTACTTGTATATACGTCGATAAGCACCGTAGTGGGTCAAAATGTTGCCACTAATTAAACGGTTGGATTTGTGAACTCTTCCACCGCCAACGGGCTTTCTGCACATCCGATTACATTTAACGTCGGTGTTCCGATAATGCTTCCTCGGAACATGAATCCTCCGAAATTATGCTACTGAACCCGACTTATGGTGATGTTTATACCACGTATTTCACTCTTTCCCAACACTTTCCAATTTCAGCTTAAACGAGTACAGTTTCCTGTAAGCCTTTACTTTGCTAAGTATGATGATGAGCAAGTCGAAGGAACAGGCGTTCAAATCTGCTGGTGTTGAGTTGAGAACCACCTATTTCTCGCACCACCAATTGTACTTTGTACGTCTCGAGTCAACAGCCCTGATAATCTCTGTGTACAAAATATTTTAACTCCTGCAGCAAAAACGGCAAATATTGCTTTCAAAGCAATTTTGTAAAAAAAAAATGATTGGTATATCCTCCTTTTTTTTTGTTGGCCTTAATAAAGCTTTTAAAATTCAGACTTCAGACCATAACCAACATACAAGTACACGTATGTATATAGGTATGTACAATATAAATTTCAAAGGCATTTAAACGCATACATCTTCTCAACGTAGATGAAGTCGCGGGTAGTAGATCATAAATTTCCAGAAATTGTTTGTAAAATATAAATAGAAGTACTCGTAGAATGGTCAGGTTTACTTAAAAATAAATTCTGCACGAGGTGGGTTATCTTTACAATCTGGTTTTGCCTACGTTTACTTTGCATGGGCGTACGTGTTCTGAAATGAAAAGGAAAAAAGGTTGCCTTTTTCAATTTGGTGTAAAATCTCCCAAACATTTTTCTATTGAGGCCATTTAGCAAGAACAACAAAAAGTGAAAATATAAAAGATGAAAATAAACGCTAGAATACGGCTGATTCCCAAATTTTTGGTTTTCCACCTTAAACCCCCAATGGCAGTAGAGAGCAGGCAGAACAATTTATATTGATTTTTTGATTAACAATGTGAAGTTGAAGGTGACCCGATGAAATGTAAAAGTTTGCACGAAGGAAAGGACTTAAAAATGATGGAAGATAATGATAAAATTTTAAAAAGGACCAAAACTGAGACCAATCATTATGAAAAGACTATAAAGAACATTTTGATTGATGTAAGCTCCTTGAAATTGAATTTTGCTATTCCGATGGATAGAAGATAGTAACTTAAGCTTGGTTTGATATTGAAAATATGTACATTTCATATCCTGGTGCATTTATGCGATACTGAGCTCATCAGTTCAGCGTGAACGAAATTTATGAAGGCCAACATCATCATATCTCCTGTCTATTTGTCTACCTCACGGCAGGAGTATGACTACTCGTAATTTGATTTTTATCACTGTAAGTTAAAATCATTGCTCTAGCTTCTATTTCTTAGGTTCTCATCTTACAATCCACGATCTACAATCTACGACGTTTTATAAAATAGAAATTCCTTGATTTTAGTCGTTCTAATTTGACTTTCGCTTTCCAGGTTATTAAACAGGGACTACGTTTTTAAGTCGTGACTCAATAACGTAGATCACGAGGACGCCAGGTTTATTTGTGCCATCTGCGTCACAATTTTCAATTTGCATCACCTGGCAGACTTGCCGAGTTACAAGTATTAAGAACTTTGAAGAAAAGGTCTTTAGTAGTGGAATTGGTTTTTCGATCATTTCCTAAGAAATCTGCTCACGAGGGTACTATATAGGAATGTAAAATAAGTAAATGTTTAGATTTTGTGTGGTCCAGTATACCAATACTTTGATGTAGATTAGTAAAAGGCCCGAGGCCAAGGAGCTGAAGTTTTTGAGATAAATACTTGGTGACATGTGAAAGATTGTGTGTTAAACGTCTGTCTTTCTTTTGAAGCTATCAAAGGGATTTCTTATTCTTCGCCTTTATTCAATCAACCACAATTGGTTCTCCATTAGAATTTTTAAAGGATAACCATGGCCAGTTAACATCGAGAATGTAGTTATTTTCGTCGATGTTTTTAGTCATTTGGGAGACGGTCCCGATGAATCCATCTAATTTGAAAATGGATGCGATGGAGTTGAAATTGGTTTGCGGACATTTTTAGTCTGGACAATAAGAAGATACTTGTATATTTAGCAATATCTTAGAATTGATTAGTTGCTTGTGTTGCCTTTTCACTTGTCTTAATCAGTCTCTGTTATCGTCTCTCAGATATACGTTGAGCTTTGTCAAGAGTTTTCTTCTCTGGAGCGGAGGCCAAAGATATTCAACATATGCACTTTCCAATATCAGCAAGAAGCTCTATACTATGTCTAGGCGATCACTCCGCTAGCCCAATGGTCGGCTCCAGCTGTCATTCAGTCCTGTCTAACTTTGGATCAGAATAAGTTATCTGCGAATTTCCGAGTTGTAGTTTGCCAATATTTTCCCAATAAATATCTTTCACTTCTATAGAAAAGCACGAGTAAGAGGCTCGGTTCGATGTCTAGTTAAAGAATTTGATATGTTTTATTCTTAGTAAACGGGTGCTTGGCCCTTTTATCAAGCAGTCCTTTCCAAACGGAAGGTACAAGCTTAGCTTTTAGCACTGGTGTCATCTGCAGAAGTTCTCTTAAAGTCGCTGTTCCTGCGAAAAGTATTTGCGTTGTGTAGTATTCTGTGTTCCGTGTTTGTCAGTTCGTTTCATACTTTCAACACTAGTTCCTTGACTGCGTCCATTTGTTTGATATTTTGCTATGTTTTGAAGCGATCATAAATAAAGCAGCAGGCGACGGAGCACCTACTACTCCTGACAAAAGGAATGGATTTCAAATTCCAGCATCAGTCGTCCAAGATTGGTCACATCGAATGTGTTATTCTAGGAATCCTGTGTTTTACAGCGGCGGTACTCTATCTTTGTACTAAGCCTCATTTATTTACTATATTTAGATCTTGGAGTTAAACAGGAAACCTAACCTTCAAGAAAGAGTCAATAAAGCTACAGCAGCTTTATTCTCTTGCAAAAAAAGCCATTGGGAATAAATGGGGCTTTCAACCTCGCATAACTCACTGGCTATACACCTCGATCATAAGACCGATACTCATTTACAGGGTTGTTGTGTGGTGGATGGCATTATACACTGCGGTCAATTGCAACAAACTAAGCAGAGTCCAAAAACAGCATATCTATGCATAAGCGGAGCCCTACGGTCTACTCCCTCTGCGGCATTAAACATTCTGTTTCACTTGATACCCCTCGATTCATCAGGCAAGTAGCTGCGACTGCAGCTATTCACCAAATAATTCATTTGGCCACGTTAGCATTCTTAATACATTCAGAATCCTCACAGAGAATATCAATTACATCATACCTGAACTTTGGTTTGCCAAAGACTTCCATGTAGGCTTTCCCTCTGGATCTAAAACCGATAGCGGGGTTGGTGGCGGTGTTTTCTCAGATAAGCTAAATCTAAGTCTCTCTTTCAGTCTTCCAAATCACTTTAGCGTGCTCCAGGCGGAAAATTTGGCGATTAAAGAAGCTCTGTCCTGGCTGAAGAAAAACAATACTGCAATGTCCCAAAGGCAGTAAAAATGTTTGGTCGTTCGCCAAAAACATTAGAAATTCTACCACATCCTCCATCCCAACGCTCATTTACAATGACATTCCAGCTGTCAGCAATTTGGAAAAGGCCAATCTGCTTGCTGCACACTTTGCGGGTAGCTCAACACTTCCAGATTGTGCTTTGTCCCCGTCTTCACTTAAGTGCGTTGAATCCACAATGGGACGAATCCACTTTCGCACTCGTGTAGTAGCAAGAGTACTCAAAGATCTCAACATGCATAAATCCGCTGGTCCAGATGGTATATCTCCCCTTCTTCTGATGAGGTGTTCTTCCACACTGGCAAAACCACTGCGTAAGCTTTTTCATCAATCCTACTCATTAGAACTCTTTCCGAGCAGACGGAAAACAGCATTTGTCCAGCCCGTCCCTAAAAAAGGCGAATCTTCTTCTCTCTCCTCCTACAGACCCATTGCACTTACGTCCCTTCTTTCCAAGGTCATGGAAACGCTGATAAACCGTCAGCTCATGAAATATCTTGAAACACGAAAACTTCTCAATGACCGGCAATATGGTTTTCGTTGCAACAGGTCCACTGGTGATTGGATGGCATGTCTCACCGAAAAGTGGAACCAAACCGTACATCAATCTGGCGAAAGCAAGATAGTTGCACTTGATATTTCTAAGGCATTTCACAGAGTTTGGCATCAGGCTCTTTTGTCGAAAATGCGAGCTTTTGGTATCGATGACTCTCTTCTTCAATGGATTAGAAATTACCTTTCGAAACGTTCAATTCAAGTTGTCTTGGATGGTTTCAAGTCCGATATTCACAAAATAAATGCTGGTGTGCCCCAGGGCTCCGTTCTGTCTCCGAAACTCTTTTTAATTTTCATTAATGGTATCTTGTCTGCTACTTCTAATCCAATATATTCATTTGCTGACGACAGTACTCTCTGCTTTTCATATACGGACTCACGACCCTGCTCTTCGGCTGTAGAACAGGAACGGCAGCGTATGTTAAGCACATTATTTTACCCCTTCTGATCTGGCCACAATATATAAGGTGTTTATCCGCCCAAAACTGGAGTACAATGCCCACATCTGGTCAGGTGCTCCTAAAACATCTCTGCACTTGCTAGATAGGATTCAAAACCGTGCGATAAAACTCATTGGTAATACTAATATCAGTCAATCAATTGACACCCTCGTAACACCGACGTAATGTCTCCTGTCTCAGTTTTTTTTATCGCCATTTCCACCACCAGTGCTCCATTGAAATCGCCAGTAGCATTCCACCCATTCAACTTACGAGTACAAACATTTAAAAACAATGTACATCGGTACCTGTCTTTTCGTCCTCCCTAAATTTTCTCCGCCCGCGCTGTGTACGAACATTTTAAGGGTACAAAAACCCTTTGAGCGCAAAGTCCGGCCGCTATCAAGTCCCTATACTCAGTTTCATTAAATTCTTAAACCGCCCTTGAATGGCGATCATCTATTATGGAGATGGTAGAGCAGTTCAACCTTCACTTTCACCTGGGTGCCGCACCACAGAGACATTCCAGGGAACTGTATGGCCAATGAGCTCGCCAAAATTGGAACCACTCTACCTATTCTACCGGAAAATGGTAGAATAGGTATACCAATCGTGCAAATTAATATTAAAACTGGATGCCAATAAAAGAACAGACCTTAGGTGACCTGTTGGACCAACATATCTAGCGACTAAACAGATTTGGCCCACCTTGCAAACATTTTGATGGTGTTTAATCCCTTGAGAGTGCGCAAAAAAAAAATCTGAATCGCTCTAAGAGTCTGATCCTTCTAAATAGGAAACATCTCAGCGCCATCATAGGTGTCATCACTGGACACTGCCTCATAGGCAAGAATGCAAGAAGGCTTGGCGCTTTTACAAACGACATAAAGGGTGCTTTCAACAACGCTACTTTTGACGGCATTTGTAATTTGACCAGGCAATTTGGTGTAGACGAATCACTATTTTTGTAGATAAAAGCAATGCTGGTGAATAGGGCACCAATTACGGATGCCGATAGTGGCCAATAAGTGATGGCGATGGTAAACAGGGGTTTTGCGCATGGCGGATATCTGCCTCTACTGTTATGGCGCACGTTGGTCGGCTCACTGCTCAAGGCGCTCATAGTTCTAAGGTCTACGCACAAGGAAAGTGGATGATATAGCTGTACTGTCTATTTTATCGTGTCTAGTGACTGTCTGTTCTAAAGCGCAGGCATACCTAGACGTAATCGGTACACCAGAAATGGGCTTTCAGTCAATCTTCGCAAACGAGTCTGGTCTGACTCATCTTGTGCCTAAAGGCATTAACATCCAATTTTCCAAGCTGAGGCTTGTCACCGAGAAGAGTTTTCTTTACTTACACGGCTAAGATAAAGCCAATTATATACTATGAGTCTGTGGTTTGGTAGAATGAACTCTCACGAAAATATGGCCTTACTACTTTTAAACTCCAAAGAGCAGTTTGTCTCGCCTGCATTGGGGCTTTCCCTAGCACGCATGGCTTCGCTTTAGGCGCACCTTCTCTTTCAAATCCATGTTCCATTTAAAAAGAAGTGGTCTTTGGTACAACACGCACTGGAGCTTTGATGAACTTGCGCACCGCCTGCTGTTTTTTGACTCTGGGCTTATGGACATGCCATTTGATGCAATGTAAAAAATACGAAATCGACTTTCCCTGTGCCCAAGATTGCTTTCGGCAACAATCTGAGCCACGAAAGGAATGCAGTCTCGTATTCACGGATCGCTCCAAAACCGATCTACGAGGGGCGTTCAATATATTCTCGGTATCGATATGAAGGAAAATGCGAATTCAATTTAAATTGTTTTTATTTTTGAATATGATCTCCCCTAACATCAATGCATTTGTTACATCTTGACATAAGCTTTTTTAAACCCTCAAAATAATAAATTTCCTCTTTCTCTGCAAAATACCGACTTGAGTTCTTCATCATCCGAAAATCTTTTTCCACGAAGACATTTTTTCAAATCCGGAAACAGGAAATAATCACTAGGGGCAAGGTCTGGACTATAGGGTGGGTGTTGGATTTCTTCGAAACCACAATCTCGCGCAGCAGCCTTGGAAACTCGCGCCGTGTGAACAGGAGCGTTGTCATGAAGAAGCAACACACCCGCTGCGAGTTTACCCCGTCTTTTCTTTTTAATTTCCTCCCGCAAATTATGCAAAGTGGAAGCGTAGGATGTGGCGTTGATGGTTTCACCTTTTTTTTTGTACTCAATGAGCAAGATTCCCTTTGAGTCCCAAAAAACTGTGGCCATGAGCTTTCGGGCAGACGGAGTGACTTTGAACTTCTTCGGGGGGTCTGTTCCTTTTTTATGCCACTGCATGGACTCTTGTTTGCTTTCAGGGTCATAGTGGTGGACCCATGTTTCGTCCCCAGTAACAATTCGATCCATAACACCGTCCGCGTTCTCACTACACATCTCCAAAAGCTCTCTACAGCATGCGATTCTCACTTTTTATCTGAGGCGCTGTGAGCATTCGTGGCACCCACCTTGCACTGACCTTTGAAAAGTTAAGATGGTCATGAAGAATGGTGTGAATGGTACCAATTGAAAGCTTGGTGATCTCTGCCATCATTTTCACCTTTATTCGGGCATCCTCAAGAACAAGTTTTTCGACTTCTTTGATGCTTTCTCCCGTACAAGCAGTAGCCGGGGCGCCGGAGCGGGGGTCGTCCTCAATGCTCTCTCTGCCTCTCTTGAACTCACTTGACCACTTTTGCACAGTTGATAATGAAGGTGCGGAACCCTGGTAAACAGCCACCATCTCTTCATGAATAGTTTTTTGACTTTTTCCTTGCTTAGTGAGAAATTTAATTACAGCGCGATGCTCAATTTTCACCATCATCGCCTCAGTTGCCATTATGATTCTGTTTAACTAGAGATAAAACGCGAATTAATAATCACATTTATATGAAATTTTACATGAATGCACTAAAATAATAGTATTACTTGATAAATAAGTCAATTTATATATGCAACCACAGCTTCACCCCGATACCGAGAATATCATGAACGCCCCTCGTATAGTGCGGCGCTAGCGTCTTTCTGGAGGACGACAACGTTAGATTTCACACCTCGTTAGTAATGATTTGTGTCTGTCTTCATAGTGGAGATATACGCAAACGTGATAGTAACGAACTATATTCTGTAAACTCGGTGATACATTTGCATCTGTAGCGACAGCGAAGCTGCCCTGAGAGATTTGCTAAACCCTCTTATAACTTCCAAGAGAGTTCAGAAATGGAGGACTTGACTGAACGCAGTCGGAAGGCTAAATTGATTTTGTATTGCATGGGTCTCAGGTCACTATGGGATCACGAATGGACTTGCTAGGCAGAGCAGATTTTTTCAAGACTCGAACCTGCGTTACGTCTATCTGCGTCCACGGCTAAGGTTTTCATTGATAGTTGGGTTTCATATGAGCATATGAGATGGCATGACTCTCCAGGTTTCCGGTAGTAGGAAAGACTGCCTGCTGCTAACTGGCATCGAGACGGAGCACTACACTTTTGTTATACACTTAAATATGCTTGGCATAAGTGATACAACATCCTGCGACTCTTGCGGTGAAAGTAATGATAACATCACGGAGCAATACCACGTTCGCATCAATCACCAGATACACGGCGTTGACGTGGTGGGTACTGATACTGTACTGACACTTTGTCACTAAAGCGCTTACTCGTCTTTCTTCGAAAAACTGAGAAATTCCATTAATAGCAACTTCAGGAACTTACAAGAAGTAAAATAGAGTGAGTGCTCTGGTGGGGGACTGGAATTCAAAAACAATCTTTCATAGAGAGCCAGATGACTAACGTGGCATTATAAAATATTCGAGGAAAGGCCTCACAAGGTGATGAACAGGGGCCTTGTAACATAGTGGTTTGAAAATTCTTTTGACCACCGTTTTATAAAGTCTGTTACTGAGTTAGTTTTATTTATAATACTCGTATGTCATTGGAAATTAAATTTCCCGTTACAACTTATACCTGGATACCGACCTTGGTAGTGTAAGGACGTAGCTCATGGGTGATAATAATGTGGTTTCTTGGAGGAGATGGTAGATGTTTACGAGAATTGGTCATTGCTTGGAATTGTTGAAATTAAGCTCCAACAAATTCGGCTGGTACCACACAATTTATTTAAGTCGTCCTGCAAAGAATAGAAGTCAAATGGCAATAGTATTACTTTGGAAATTCACGAAAATAGAACCATTGAAATTAGTTAAATGTGATTAATGTTGTTTGTCGTTAAAATAAAGATGATTGGCCTAAGATGAATACCCTGAGGAGCACCAGATATTGTTTTAATGGGGTCGGATATTGAGGATCTGAACATGACTGTACTCTCGGTCTCCTAAACAGAATTTAATCCATCCCAGAAATTGGGGATAAATACCAAGCTTTTTAAGTTTAGAAATGATAATTTCCAGTTGATTTGCTCAGCTTGAATTTTCTATGCTATTGGTTGCTTCAATTGGACACTCCCGTGAATGCACATATTTCTTATGAGATCACGTTCTGTTATACCCGCCGAAATTCATAATATTTTCATCTCTGACGATTTAATTTTTCATTTCCATTCCTTGTACATCGTCCAAAGTTGTGATGCGTATGTTACAGCTGGCTCGAAGCTTGTCATGCAAAACAAACTTTGAAAGTTAATATGTTATCAGGTAGGTAGGGTAGGTAAGAGTGGCTGTTGGAAATACCAACCCACTTAGGCCAATTGGCCCATTGTGATGCTACGTGGATCTATGATCCTCTTACTAATGGAACCAGTTTGAGCTTATGATGAAGCGTAGGAGACTGTTTACGTTTATATTTTTTATTGGGTATATAATTTATTTCGTGCGGTTTTTTTTCAAAATTTGAACGTTCATTTAAGAAAAACATGTAAAATAGTATTATTCAAAGTATTGCCCATCTGAAGCTATAACTTTTTCCCATCTTTCTGGCAATTTGTGGATCCCATCCCAAAAGAACTGCACCGACTTGGCAGCCAAGAATGAATCAAGCCAATTTTTGATATTCTGCTCTGATGTGAACCGTATTTCAGTGAGGGCGTTCTGCATCGACCGGAACAAATGGTAGTCAAAAGAGGCAAGGTCTGGGCTATAAGGCGGGTGGGGTAAGACTTCCCATCCACTGTTTTCCAAATAGTTCTTAACCGGAATAGCAACGTGGGGCCGAGTGTTGTCATGATGGAAAATTATTGCCTCGTGTCTGGTCGCATATTCCGGGCGTTTTTCGGCCACTGCTCTCTTCAAACGGATTAATTGTGTTCGGTAGCGTTGTCCATTGATGGTTTCACCCGGTTTTAGTAGCTCATAATACAGCACACCCAATCTGATCCCACCAAATACAGAGTATTACCTTCGCGCCATGGATATTCGGCTTTGCCGTTGATTTGGCTGGTTGGCCGGGTTTCACATATGATTTTTTGCACTTGGGGTTGTCGTAATGGATCCATTTTTCATCACCAGTAACAATCCGATGCAAAAATGACTTCCTTTTGTGGCGTTCCAGCAGCATTTCGGACATGCAAAACCGCCTTTCGACGTCTCTCGGCTTGAGTTCATGTGGAACCCAATTTCCTTGCTTTTGAATATATTCAACTGCTTTTAAACATTTTGAAATGGCTGCTTGAGTGACACTCAAAAATTCTGCGAGCTCTTCTTGTGTTTGGCAACAATCTTCATAGAGTAATGCTTCCAGTTCTTCATCTTCAAACTTTTTTGGCTGCCCAGGACGTTCATCGTTTTCCAAGCCAAAATCACCACTTTTAAATCGTGCAAACGACTTTTGGCACGTTCGCTCAGCTAGCGCATGTTCACCATAAACTTCCACCAAAATACGATGACTTTCGGCAGCAGTTTTCTTCATGAAGAAGAACTCCCGGCAAAAACACTTTTTCAAGCATAAAGTTCGACATATTTGTGTGAAAAAAATTATTGTTGTTTACGCTTCAAATGAATGACATAGACTGAAATGACGTACAATGGCAATAGATTTCCAACGCATGTTCTAATGGAATAATTACAATGGAATAATACAAGTTACGCCATCTCTTAATAAACCGCACGAATTAAGTTATAGACCCAATAGATCGTTTAGGTCATTGTGGAAGAAAGCTCCTAAGTGAAGTTTTCTTCTCTGGGAGAGAGCTGTCCATGTACAGAGTAGGTGGAGGATTGTCTCCTCCTCTTCCTCGTCCCTGAAGCTTTTGCAGAAATCGTTTGTAAAGGCGCTAAGCCTCCTTGCGTGCCTTCTAAAAATATCGAGGAATGTCAAATGAAACAGAATGTCTCTGCCGCAGAGGGGGTAATGCCGCAATGCTCCGCTTATGAATAGACATGCTGTTCTTTGGACTCTGCTTATTTTAATGCAGTTGACTGCATATTCTTAGGCCATCCACTTGACTACCACCCCGTAAGTGGGTATCGGTCTTATGACCGAAATGTATAGCCAGTGGTTTATGCAAGGTTGAAATCCCCATTTATTCCCAATGGCTTTTTTGCAAGAGAATAAAGCTATTGTATCTTTATTGACTCTTTCTTGAATATTCGGTTTCCCGTTTAGTTTCCTGTCAAAAATGAAACCCAGATATTTTGCTGTATCGGAAAATACTAAACTGGTACGGTTTATTGAAGGAGGGTCCACAATTTGAATTTTGTGGTTCCTGGAAAAGAGGACAAAATTAGTTTCATGGGGGTTTATTCCCAATCCACAGCGATCGGCCCAATGGGTTAATCTATTGAGATTTAATTGAAGGAGTTCTTTAGTGGTATTAAGATGATTACCTGAGACGGCTATAGCAACGTCATTCGCACAGGCAAATCACCCTGCTACCACCCGCTTCCAGATATATCAGCAGTTCATTCACTACTAAGTTCCAGAGAAGGGGAGAGAGGACACCGTCTTGCGGCGTACCTCTGCTAATACATGTTTTAGCAGAAGTCTCACCCAGTTTGGAGTTGATTATCCTGCTTTTTAGCATAAGACTGATGAGTTCCATAAGTGAGTCGTCTGCCAGCAGAGTTGGTAGCGCAGTCGTGATTGGGGATGTGTTGACGTTGTTAAAGGCACCCTCTATGTCCAGGAAAGCAACCATAGTGTACTCTTTATATTGTAGGAATCGTAAGATGTGGCTAGCCAGTGAATGCAGAGCCGTTTCCACGGACTTTCCTTTACAATAGGCATGTTAAGCCGTTGACAGAAGTCTTGGATCAATTTTAGCTCGTATATGGATATCAATCAGTCGTTCTAGAGTTTTCAGAAGGAAAAATGATAGACTTATAGGTCTGAAGTCCATTGGAACAAAATGAGAACATTTTCCGGCTTTTTTAATGAAAACTACATTGTCTTCTGTCTATGACAGTGGAATGTGGATAAGTTTTACACAGCTCCTCATAATATTTTCTAGCCCAGGCGGAATAATATTTGATTACCTCTCTAGTCGGGCAGGTATTATACCGTCTGGACCAGCACACTTGTATAGTTAGAAGCTATGCAGCGCTCAGAGCAGTTTGTCTCTTATGATCAGACCATGAATTTTGGTCCCGATTGCAGTAGGTCTGTTTGCGTTACTACTGGCCGCAAATTGAGAGCTACCTGGAAAGTGGGTGTCCATTAGCAGGTTGAGTTATTTATCACTTGAGGCTATCCAAGAGCCATCGGCTATTTCATACAGCTAGGCTTCATAGGATTTGTAGAGAAGATTTTGCATAGCCGCGATACCTCAGAGGTTTCCGTAATTTTGTCACAGAAAGACTTCCTTTCTTTCCTTGTCTTCCTCAGTTATTTTTGGTATAATTTGAGGGATTCTTTGTATGAGTCCCAGTCAGTCACTTTTCTTGTGCTTTTTGCTACATGTAAGGCCGATCCGATAATAAGGCCAGTTTTTTGGCTTCCAGCCTCCAGTACCATCCTTTCTAGGTTATCATCAGGGAGAACTCCCACATGATCGTAGTCAAGGTATGGGGATGCCAGCCAGTAGGAGCCTTTGACAGGCAACGGTTAAGTTGGTGTCGCTGAAATTTTTTTTTTTTTTTTTTTTTATAATTTACGCGCGCCAAAGGGGTTATGAATACCCTTACACTGTTGCCAGGGCGCGGGCGGAAAGGTAGAAGGAGGAGAAAGGAAAGTTTGTGATGTAATGGTTTGAAACTCAGGTGTGTTTGGTTTCGATATTGACTCTCCAGGGGTGGGAGTCCGAATAGGACGGAGAGATTTTCTTCACTCGGAATGATGAGGTTGTGAATTTTTAACGGTTGTTTTTGTGTTTGAAAACCCTACAACAGCCAAATCTACATGTCAGTGTTATGCCTTCACACGTAGATTTTTCTGACTGAGTTCCAATTACACAAATGAAAGCTTGTCGTGGCTAGGATTCGAACCTTGACCCTCCGAGTGAGAAGCGATTGCTAGTACCACTACACCACGGCCACCCGTGGAAGTAAAAATGAATTAAGGCTACGTTTCACTAATATACAAGTACTGATCTTACATTTGTCTGTTGTATAGAGCGGAGCATATACGGGTGTCCTAAGTCCACGAACCACGCCTCTACAATCCATGGTTCCTGGATTAGGATAATTTGCGTTTTTTGAAAGGCGCAGAATGAGTGCGGCCGAAGCCTTTTTTGAGTGATGGAGATTAATCTGGAGAAACCGTATCATTGCTATAGTTTTCCAGAGTAGCCTCCACCACGGTGCTGTTGAGGTCCTCCGATTTTGAAGATGTGCCCAAGAGCTCATCTTCTTCCTCTGATCGTATAGAACCTCCTTTTGCTTCGTTTCCGATAGGGTGTCAGAAGAGGAGACCGACGGTTTAATTGTCACCTCGGATAGATTGGAGTCGTCGTAATCCATTTCTGGAAAGCATATCGTCGCTCCAAAATCTGATGTTGTGTTTGATGGTGTCTCCGTTAAAGGAGGAGGAGGTTGCTTAATAGCAACCAGCTCATCCTTTTTGTAGACCCTTAGGTGCATAGACTCGAATCCGAACCGAATCACGCCTCTTGTCTTCGCTAGAAGGTTAAGGCACTCCTTATTGTTCACGATCAATGCGCATCTACGAGTACAAGAGCCCCTTAGTTCCTCCAGTTTCGCAACTTTCCAGTCATGAGTCGGGAGGGTCGAGTTACTGAGCCTGAGAATGCTTTCTGGAAAGGAGGGTTCGGCTGTCCTCCTTAGATATGGCCTGCCACAAACTTGCTGCTGCTATGGGCGGAGGAAGTGATAGGACTATGGCTTGCCACAGTCCTAACACTCCCTGAAGATTTATTTTTAGGCTCATTGCGCTTGCCTATAGAGGCCATGGTGCACCATGGCCTGCCACACTTTTACATAATCTCGGCAATGTAGGAACCTTGCCCGTAGTCGGTGATGTCACCGTTCTACCGCCCGGTATTTAAGGAGTACCGGACTCGGGTTTTGTTTTCTTTAAATTTTCCATGATGTGGTCCCACGAGTAGCGGAAAAAGGGTGGTCCATCTGTATAGAAATCCGCCATATAAATAAGGCTAGGTAATCCGGAGGTCGCCAGATATCCGGATACTCCGTTCGCGACTGAGCTATTTCTGGAAATGCTGGTAAGACACCTTGATCCATCCCAGTGGAAAAAGGAGTGGTTGGTTGGGAAGGGTGGGGGAGCAGCCTTTGGTTTCAGGACTCGTCTGGAGAATTTCTCGAGATTCATTGACCGTACTCAGCCTCTACAAATCGACAATTTCGATGCTCGCGATAGAGGATTCTTATATACTCGTATATCTTGGGTGCATTTTGAGATCTTAGCGCCGTCCAAACAAGATCTTTTGGGACTCTGTCGAACTCTGTCCAAGAAAATGAAAACATGAAAGCTCTCCCTCCACTGGTAGGCATTGATTTGATCACTTCTCATCAATTTGAACATAGCCATTTAAGCCAGGAGTTTTCAATTGTCACAGGTTTCCCCGCATACCATCAATACATTTCGGCGATTGAACCTCTTGCGAGTTTTTGTCAGTAGCACTTCTTAAAAATGTTACCATGCTTACCCCTGTTTTGACTGCTTATCGCCTGCTAATGGATTACTGAGGTATGTCTTTGATTCCCGATACAATGCTACTACTTTCGCATGTGTTCACAGTGTAACTCAAAGCGCACTTTATGTAAGCATTTCCTCCCTTGATGTCCTACCTTATTTGAAAACTAATCAGAGTCGTGCGAAGACATTTCTTTTGCCTGATTATCCACTGCCGACATTCCATCTTATAAATAGTACGTAATTTGTTTTCTGAAAGTAAATTTTCTGAGAGCTATTCAAGTCATGATACAAAGAGGATTATAAAGGCATTAACAACAAATTTAAAATATTTTTCAGCATCGATTCATGCTCGTTGCATTTTTTAGATGCGAAATGGGAAAAATGTCTCTAAAATCCTTTGAGTAATGTATTTTAAATATCAGTAGACAGTGTGTTTCCTTCAGAATCACAGTAACCTCTTGGTCAATGCGTCCTGAAAATGTATACAATTCCCTAGGATCATTGAAAACAATTTACGAGTATTTCGCATGGAGTGGTTTAAATTTCTTTAAAGAAGATATTCTGTCAGCTATTGAACAAGTGCGGCAACAACTAAATTCGATACTTTCCACATTTTTAATTCAAAGACAGCACTTCATTCTCTGCTAAAGAGAAAATCAAATACATGATGTGAGGTTGTGATGAAAATCAATATCCGATTACAGAGAAAGAAAATGCTTTATAAGATAACTGATTTCTAGGTCAATAAGAGATTAATCCTGAAACTTGATGAAATATTCACATCCATTTAAATGTACACAATTTATATAAGTTTCTAAGTTACCGGATTTGCAAAAGTTCAACTCAGTAGACTTTAGCCCACATAGATAAATGCAAGTACAAAAATTCCAAATAACTTAACACATTCCTAGTAAGGCCTTTGTAACAGAAGGAGATTTAGGAGGATAAATTCCGCTATGGAACCAAAGGTGACGTCTATAGACAGCTCATAAGGTATAGAAGATTTTGAAATCTATACAACTTTTGGAATAGGAAATGGTAATGAATAGGCACCATTAGTCCTTACATTGTTAAAGTCAAATACTGACGTTGACTTTCACTAGCCCTTTCCACCCGAAAGTCCAAAAACGCCTGGACAATTCAAAACAGAAAACTTCGAAAATTGAACAATAATATGGAATGTTCGTGGCCAGCAAATAACTTTTTCACCTTGACAGTACTCAGCGGTACTTTGAGATCAGATTAACTTGTGCTCTTGATAGGACTGACCATATCGCGATTGGTGATAGTAACTCTTCCTGTATTTGAAATATAATATTGGGTCTACAAGTAAGTTTCCAGCGTTTGTCAGAGATTCCGCCACCAGTGGATCCCGGGCAGAAATGTCAGACCCCATGTATTTTATTTGTAGGTTTTGTATCTGTCAACAACTTTGCAGCGTTATATTTGAGCAGTTCTATCGGTGTCGTACATTTTATCGAGAAAAATCATGGCAAGTTTCCAGCCAAATAAACGTCATTTGCGGGAAGCGCTGCTTTTATTCTTTAATATGAAGAAAAGTGCGGCTGAGGCCTATCGTTTGCTTTCGGAAACTTATGGGGCGGAATGTATTGGTGAATCGACGTGCCGCGAGTTGTTCAAACGCTTCAAAAGCGTTGATTTTGGAGTTGAAGACAAAGATCGCCCCGGAAAGCCGAAAAGTTTTGAAGACGAGGAATTGGACGCTTTACTGGATGAGGATCCGTGTCAGATTCAAGAAGAACTTGCTGCATCGTTGGGCGTCACGCAAAAAGCCGTTTCCCTGCGCCTAAAAGCACTGGGATTCATTCAAAAGGTTGGAAACTGGGTGCCGTACGAATTGAAGCCAAGAGACGTCGAACGGCGATTTTGCATGTCCGAAATGTTACAGCAGCGGTATAAAAATAAATCATTTTTGCATCGTATTGTCACTGGTGATGAGAAATGGATTTATTATGATAATCCTAGACACAGAAAATCGTATACAAAGCCCGGCGAGCCCGCCCAATCGACGCCGAAACGAAATATTCACGTGAATAAGGTCATGCTCTGCATATGGTGGGATCAAAAGGGTGTCGTATACTACGAACTGCTTCCGAGTGGTGAAACCATCAAAGGACCATTATATCGAACCCAACTAATTCGTTTGAAGCTGGCATTAAAAGAAAAACGGCCAGAATATGAGACCAGGCATGAGTCCGTCATTTTTCATCACGACAACGCTCGGCCACATGTTGCGGTTTCGGTGAAAAACTATTTGGAAAATAGTGGATGTTCCCATCCTTTCTGCCTCACCCGCCTTACAGTCCAGACTTGGCACCATCTGACTACCACTTGTTTCGTTCGATGCAGAACGCTCTTACGGGAATACGCTTCAGCTCAGTAGAGGAAATCAAAAATTGGCTCGATACGTTCTTGGGCTCGAAAGACGAGAAATTTTTTTGGTCCGGAATTCCTAAATTGCCAGAAAGATGGGGGAAAGTTGTAGCTTCCGATGGACGATACTTTGAATAAAGCATTGTAACTATGTTTTCATAATAAAACTTCAAATTTTGGAAAAAAAAACGCTGGAAACTTACTTGTAGACCCAATACTTCCGAAAAAACCAGTGACAACCCGGCTGACATCAGCCATGTCATCAGCGTATGAAAATAACGGTTTTTTTTTTTTGAGGAATACAAATTCAATATGAAATAAAACACTTGAAACTAATTTTAATGTCTATGATATTAGCTTTATTTAATAGATAATTTTATGTCATTAGTTTTCAAATATGACATTGGGCATATGCGCGCCACGGCTAGCTCGAACGAAGCGAAATCGTTAAATCTAATTTTCTACAAATTTATCCAGCAACTGGGGTCATATATCAGCAATAGCAAGGCGAATGTGGCCTTCTATTGATTTCACATACCCCCAAACAGTAATCTAAAGGTGTGAGATCACAGGATCGTGGAGGCCAATTCACAGCGTTGCGTTGAAGCGAGAATCAAACTGAATCATGTTTTCGGCCCATTCACCGAACCTTCGACACGTATAATGATCACTCGGTTTCAATTCTTGCACAATCTGGATCTTATAAACCTTTAAGCCCAAATCTTTCCGTAAAATCTTCCACAAAGTGGATGGGCATAGTTCCAATTGCTGTGCACGTTGGCGAATCGACTCATTCGGATTTTGCTCAACAGCAGTAATTTCTGTTCGCACAGTTTGTTGTCTTTGGGGACTCTTGTTATCCACTAGAGTGTACGTGTGGCGAAAATGATTCATCGTGTTCCGAATAACTTGGTCAGCTGGACGAATATGTCGACCATGGTTTTCGAAATAAGTTTGCACAATTTCTACGAGTTGTTCTGGCGATAATCTATTCATCGTAAAATGGCCAAAGGTACTAACCACAAATCAACTTTGAACTGTAAAATGGAAAATCTGTAGAAATAGTGTTGGAAGTTTAAAAACTAAACCCTAAAAAAACAGAAAATTATGCCGTTTTTGTTGATTTGTGATGATGTTCAAAAATGTACAGATACGACACGCGCACCACCTTGCCGAAATCCTTTCTTAACATCAAAGGTCTCGTCAGTTAGCATCATCTGACATGTAACATAAATTGGCGTGATTAAGAGGATTTCCTTTCTTGTGGACCGGCCAAATACTACTAAGGTTCCATTCTTCAGGTATATGTATTTTCTGCCGACATTTAAAAATAGAGAGCATAGGTTATCTCTCGGTGCATTAAATAGCTCGGTAAGTAGGCCACCCAATTCAACAGCCTTGTTGTATTTATGCTTGGATATTTTAGTTGGATAGACGGATCCCTTGGCTTTCACCGTCCAGGTTGAATGGTTCATTCTGTTTGGAATTTGGGTTATTCTAGCCGTTTTACAGTCTGCCGAAGTGATTTTTCCATATTCTCAGTACCGATTGTGACTCTACTAGTATGTTTCCTTGTTCATCTCTACAGGCTTCTATTTGGTCTTCTTGCCTTTACACATTTATTTTTTTTTTGGGTGAAACCTCCGAACATTGTTCCTATCTTTCTATTCTTGGTCGCGCGCCTCTCATGCTCTTTCCTTTTCGTTTGGAGAAGCCGATTTTTTTTTCTCGCCTTTTGCTGGTATAACTCATGGGCCTGTCTCGTACTCCTATGTAGTGCCACGCCGCTTCATAGGCGAGTTGTTTCCCTGCGTTTGGTTGCCTGCATCCTCCATAAAACATGGATTTCGTGAGGGTAGTCGGGTGAAACACAGCACAACAATTGCGGCATTTCTGATGATTTCTTTGCATCGATGCCACTGATCTTCAGCACTTAATGTTGGTTTCATAAGATACCATATATCGAGAGATTGACCAAACGTGATCGGCAGCCAATCTTTTATATAGGCAGAAGTTTTGACTTTCGAGGTTTTAAGAATGCCTGCCGAAAAGGAGGTGATATCAACAATTATGTTTTTGTCTTTCAATGCAAGGACCGGGCCAAGAACTGTGGCAAACTATTAAACAACTGCACTTACAACAAAATAGTATTTAAACGCTACCGTCGACCATTTGAAGTCTTATCTGGCACTGTCAGTATTTCAATATTCCAATCATTTAATCCGAATTTTCCGTCTTCTTTTGCCTAGATAATGGAGTATTGCCACAGAGGTCATCTTTAAAGACAATGCGAAGATTTTCCTGATTGTATGTATTTACATCTTCATATGCGGTTTAAAACTGCAGAAGTCAACGACCTACCTGCTGTGCCGTCGTCCAAAAGCTCAGTCTGCATCTAGCACCTCTGTCGTATATTGCAATATATCGTCGGGCAGCAGTGGTATCCTTAACTTCAAACACCATAAAGTTGATAGACTAGTTGAAGACTATCGCACACCTCACACAAGATGGTTAAACAGACCAAGATTTACATCATGTTTGATTCCAGAAAACACTGATATGTCAAAGAACTGCTTCGCTGATGAAATGATCAGGCATGGATCACTAGGAATGAAAAGTTGATAGTTAGACAACGTTCAAGCCACCTTCGTCGAATAAATGACACACTTTCAAGCGCTCTCTAAGACCAGTCTTGGGTAGACTTATCAAGAAAATTTCTAAACATTTAAACTAACATGACCCATGATTAAATATAGAAGAAAGGATATGTCCAAGCTTAAAAGCACAATCGCGGAGCACAGTGCAATTCGAAACATGCGTAGCTATAGAGTATTACTCACAAGGATTTTTAGGGGCTCTTCCATGTCGAATGTATGTATACGAAGATCAATCTATGGTGTACTTAATTTACAGCTACCGCGTCTTGGAACGCATCTGCATATACGCTTTAGGCATCTATCGTTTTCGAGATCTAAAGGATCTCTGCCGATACTGATCTCTGAAGATCCCCTACCTTGACAATTTTGTCAGCAAATCTAGGGTACCGCTCTTCCAGTGGTATTATAATAGACTTATAACCTCAATGAGGATCACTCTGACCTAAGCTACCCTAACTATGAAGGCATTTGACAGTATTTTTGATGTATGTATAATACTCGTACTTGGTGCAGCTTTGTGGAATTACGTAGGGATACAGTACATCATATTGTTTTTCTTGATGATGTTATTAGCTGTTCTGATATCTGTATTGCTACATGAGCCGTTGAGTATTTGTCAATGGGGTACTTCGAGTCAGCTATTTACATATATTCGGAGCTTCACCCTGGCAGATTGTTTAACATTCTCGCTAAGCATCTCCTGTACTGATTCTTACCATATCACATCATACTCGTGTTTGAAACTGATTCGAGCATCGTAATCCTGTATTATCCGTGGGAAAAGCCAAATCAGTTATCTGTGGTGTTGTTATACAAAGCTATTCTTCCTGTGAGATTAGGTGAGATATGCTCCTCGATTTTCTTCAGGTGCTTACTGCTAGCCATATGCAGTGTTTTATATGTATCTAACTAAATTGCCTCTAAGCTTCAGCTGCAAGTAGATTTTTCAGAGATTTCTTACGCTCCAAAGATGATATGGTCCCTGATTTGCCGGCGCACAGCGGATGTAAAAAATCCCATTTTCCGCTATTGTACCTAGACATACGAGGGCGGGTCAATAAGTCCGTGACTTTTTGAATTTCTGACCTCTTTACTAAAACAGCAACACTGCTCCTGTCAACAGGCATCTGTCAGTTGACTCCTGTCAGTTGACTCCTATCAAAATTTAAACTTGCTGCGTCAGTTAGTTTGTGTTTGACAGCTATTTTTATCAGACTACTCACTAATTTGAGGAGAAAATGGAAAAAAGTGAATTTCGTGTGCTTATTAAGCATTATTTCTTGCGAAAAAAAACCATTACCGAGACCAAGGCTAAGCTTGATAAATACTATGGGGACTCTGCACCATCGATTTCAATGGTAAAAAAGTGGTTTACTGAATTTCGTTGTGGCCGTACAAGCACTGAAGATGCCGAACGTCCTGGACGATCAGTTGAGGTCTCTACAAGGGAGACTACGTTGAAAAATAAAATTATTTTTTTATCAAAAAATCTGTGTTTTAATCCAAAACACCCGCCCCGCCCTCGTAGTACATAAGAATAGGATATTTTATTGTATCCCCGCCTGTTACAGACATCAAAAGCACAACTTCTAAAGTGTCAACGAGTCGCAATGTTTTCAGTCTAGTTCGATGTTTACATAAAATAAATTGTGTGCCTCTTATTAAGCGATTAGGGCTGAAGAAATTGAAAAACCGGTCGGTATTGCCGTTTCGATCTCCAAGTGCGTGCTCACGTATACTGTGTTTGAAGGAAAATTCACCACATCTTATATTACGCTTAGAATCCCCCCACCACGATTACAACATCACACTCTTACTTGCTTCCTACATATACCGGGGTGGACTAGTAGATTCTTATCAGCTAGCTCGGTGTTTTCCCAGCTGTCTCCGGTTGTCCCCATAATAACTGAGGTCGTGTTTTATTGTGTTGTCCCTCTGGGTTGGTGTTTTCCGGCCTGGGGTTTCGTTGTCCATGCGTCCAAGATGATCTAGGCATTTAAGCTTTTCTGAATAGGTCAGCATACAGTCCGCTGTTAAAATGTTGTGTCCATTCTCAATCGACAAAAACAGGATTGAAAATTACACTACGAGCTTTTCTCTAGAAGCCGGCGAAAATCCACTTTCATCAGTATTGGAAATTCTGTAAAGTAGGATTGGAATCACCAGGATCCTGTTTAAAGTCTTTTTGGTTGCTCGAGAGAAGGCTTTACTACTATAATTCTAAGCCCAAGGAAGCAGCAATTAGCAAGGGTCATTCTTCGCATGGTGTCCTTGCTGGCGTCTTTGCCGGAGTTGATACTGGACTCGAGATAGATGAAGCCCCTTACAAACTTAAAGTTTTAGCTGCCTATTTTGACGTTTTGTCCTAGGCGTCGAAGATTTGTGTCCTTCCATTTGGGCCGCATATAACATACTTTGTTTAGCTTTTATTAACGGCTAAAACTACTGGTAACTTCGCTCCTTGAATAGTCGCAAACGCTCCATTCCTATCATGTCAATGTTGTCTACATAGGCGAGTAACTGAACAGCCTTTTCAAAGATGGTGCCTCTGGAGTAGACTGGCGAGTGTTATACACTTCCTTCAAGAACGATGTTGAAAAATCAAATTACAACGCATCTCCTGTCCAAGTTCTTTTCTAACATTGAATGTACCGATATTGCCATTACCGAGTTTGACAGAGCAGCGTGCAATTTCCGTCATCATTCTGCATAATCGAATGAGTTTACTAGATATGCCAAACCTAGACACGATTTTATATAATTCGTCTCTATAGATGCTGTCATATGCGGCTTTGAAATCGCTGAAGAGGTGATGTGAAAATTTGATACACGGAGGCATTTCCTGGCCTGGAACCATACTAATAGGGACCACTTAGACTGTTGGTAAAGGATCTCAGGCTTTGATATAGTACGACAGAGAGGATTTTACATCCGATGCTGAATGTATGTTATATTATATTCCCCTGTAGTTGGCGCAGTTCAGGGGATCTCCCCTCTTTAGGAGTGGACACATAACGCCGATGTTCCATCCGTCGGGCATATGGTACTTTCGTGCACCCAGATCTTAGAGATGAGTTGATGTATTCTCCGTATCCAATCATAACAGCGAGGCAGTTAAGCCATCAACTTTGTTAGGCTTTGGCTTGGAAATAGCTGCCCAGATATATTATCTCTCTTGGTCCATGTTGAATGGTTAATTCTGCCTGACACTGGACTGTTGTTTGTCACCACTGTATAACAGTCTATAGAAATAAACAGCACCGACTTCGGTGCAGATTTGTTTTCGATCTTTACAAATTTGACATGTTTGTGTTTATATTTTGGTAAAAACTCTGAACTTCATGCTTCTAATAAATGGTCCTCTAATGTCGATTGACCATTTCACAGGTTTTTTTCTTTTTACTTCTAAGAAACCTTTGTTTTTAGCTTTTTTTCTGCTTGTAGAAATTGCACCCTCCGCCCTGTACGTTTGCTGTTTTTCTGTAGGGCATTGTTACGAGTAGTAGTCTGTCGAAGAGCTCGTAGAAGCAGTCTTTGGCAAAGTCGTGCTTCTCCTCTGTGGGGGAGTGGGCCTTTATGTTGGCAAATTTCGCCTTTAAGCTCAAGATCTGTTCTGCGACTGCTGCCCTTCTCTCCCCGGTTGCCGGATATTCATCAAATTTTTGTCCGGTCAGGACTTGTGGGAGCCGGGCATCTCCGCTATTTGTTCAGTAGCACGCGGGTAAAGATCTACTCATGTTATTAACGGTGACCACCACTGGGAGGTAGGGCAAGAACTAGGCCACGAACTTGATTGTTGCACTATTGGCCCTATTCAGGTTATGGGAAAATCCGTATGTTTCCTGAGAAATTGCCGAGTGGATTCACTTTTAGGTATTAAGTTGAAGGAAGTACTTAGTTGATAGAATGTTCAGTCGAGGTTTCCGGTGGTGCGTTGAGATGTATGATGATGATATTTGTCACTCTACTTTCAAATCTTACTATTCCAGTAAACGTCCCGGTTACTGGACGTTTTTCATAATATGAGGCTTCAGTGCCAGTCTAATCCCTGGCCCTATATCAACCCAACGTATACTTCCAGCTTTTTTGTTTGAGTTCAGTATTTTCACGGGTAGCAAGGTGTATTTGCTAGCCTCCCACTATCTTAATTCGTTCAGACCAAAGGTATACATCTAATACTGTAGACTTACATGTCGCAAATGAAAGTGTCAAAAGGTCAAAATTGCTAATTCTCGTTATTTAGAAACTCAATAGCTCTTGAAAGGTCCTATTTCTACAAGACGTTGTCATAATAAAGATTTGACAAAAGATTCCGTACCGCATACTGTCTGCAAATTATTGGTGATAATAAAAAGTCTATCACTAAAGTCTAATCTAAGTTCTTGCATAGGTAACAAGAAACCCATTCAAATAAGGTCGTCGTAAAGAATGGATAGATAGGATACCGTAGTATCAGAATAAATATGAAATAAATGCCTATCAGCTTTTGAATATAGTGATTATATATCTACGTTGTTACAATCTGACTGCGGCTATCTGTGCCAACAAATTCATTTAATATAATTGAAAAAGAAAAATACATACCCTTTGGGTCGGTCTGCATTTATCCACTTCTAAACCCATCTGACGTAATGCCAATTTTATATGCCCTTCAGAAAGGATATAGCCTTTAATCAGACTACTTTAAGTTTATTATTCAACCCACGTACATTATTACGCATCATGCTCACTCTATCAGTACAGCATCAGTCCTCATAATACACCACAAATAGTTTCTCCGCAGTAATATTCGAAGGATAACCCCATGACCCAATGACCCATTGGCTCCTAAACCCTTCACCAAAACTGGTCAAAATAGAACGCTGTATCTTTTTGTAAAGTGAGAATAGCTTGTGACCGATATTGAATACAAAACTTTGTATTTTTCAAATTGGTCCCGAGAATGTGAGGCAACACTTCAATTCTGCTTTAACAAAATCCACACATAATCACTCCAAACCACAAGCACCAGCGTAAAAAACTTTATCGAACATAACTTTCCGTGTTTCCTTGTTTGGTTTCCTCTTCAAGGTTCCCATTCAACTGGAAAATTAAAAAAAGTTCTTCAATAAATAAACACACAAAGTTTGGAACTCGAATGTCCTCTTTAGGGCAGACGCCCGTTCAAATTTCCTTCAAAAAAAGAAAAGAAAAATAACAAAAAAGGAAAAAACATCACAGAGGATGTAATTACTATACAGTATACTCACACATGCACATATACATATATAGGTTACTCGCGACCATATACCTTTGAGTAATACTAGTGAGAGGTACATAAGGATCGTCGGACAGCCCCTTTTGTGTTCCTTATTAGAATTGTAACTTTGGGCCAAATTTGGGTGCGCAAAATTGTGCTCATTATTATTATTCTTTGGTATTATATTCTGTTCGAGTAGTTTGGACTCTCCCTGAAGCGACTTTTTTATAAATTTTGTTAGAATCACAAATGCGCATATAGAGCAGGAGCAAATTAAGTATTAACTTCTGGAAATGGGTTCAGGCGTCATGCTTTGTTAGTTAATACTCGTATAATCCTCAGTATCAGTATTTACACAGCTGTTGCCACCAATAGCCTTTTGCTCTTAGTTTATTACTTTACTATTCAGGAAATCCATTCGGAACAGAGGTTAGATTATTGTTAATCCAATATCTAATTACATCCTGTTGACACACTCTGTCTGAAGCTTTCTATATGAAAATGTGTATCTTTAACTCTGTTTCGTGAGGACAGAAAATAAAAAAAAGGGTCAGAAAAGGTCACGGGAGTAAATCATTTACCCAGCTATCACCATTCTTGTTTCTTTTATGTCAGAGCAGAGCATTCACACAGATAAACAGTTCACTGGGCTCTTCATTTGGTTCTTTTTCAGGAATTTCTAAGCCTTTCATTGAAAAATTAATGACCGCTTTTGTGATAGAATACACACGCACCACATCAGGATCTAGTACCGACACCTCATGCAATCGTAAGCCGGATATTCCCAATTAGTATTGTTATCACTTCTGCAGTAGGCGTTGGTAGGAGGTACTTAAACGTAGCGAATTTGGCTGTTCAATAAAAATGTAGTAATGCCGAGAAACTTGTTTAGTATGTCTGCATCCTGAGAGTCATATCACCTAAGTAACCCCATCTACAGATACCCAAGAAAGAGGCGGCAATGTGTTCGAAAAAGCTAAAACGCCTGGATGTAATTATGTATAATTAAGAAAACCTTGGGATCTACCACTGACATATGCTGACATATGTTACTTCAGAAAATAATGACGGATCTTACACTTCAAGTGTGCCGAATCCGAAAAACTTCAGGTGGAGATCTCGATCTCCTATTCCTGTTCAACGAAACACTGAACGCTACAACATCGAGTGGCCCATAAAAAGAAAATGAAGGAAAAAATATAAACGCTTGGTGTGTAATGCAAAGGGCAGAGAAATTGAGTCGCCTTATAGGATCAATAGAGTTTCGAGTTCAAAGCCGCACTGATTAAAATCATGAACAAAGCTTATGATGGAACGCAAACAGCTACCATAAGCCTTCCCGCGGAAATCCTTAACAAGTTGTTGAAAATAAGAAAAGTGTGGAATGATGATATGCTTTAGATGCTTGGGGTTCGGACACTTTAAAAATTTGCAAGAGACCTAACGACAGAACGCGTCTGTGCATTAGGAGCGCGTAAAACGGTCACAAAAGCCTCTAAAGCTAGAGCAGTTTGTTTGCTGAAACGAATGCGTTCAAAACTAGAATATCTCCAAATAATATGAATATCTTGCAGCTGCTCATCTCAGTATTGCGAAGGGCTTGATACCTAACTGAAAATAACTGGCTCACCGGCGAAGTAAATAAGCCAGCGACTTGAGTTTGCTTCCATTCAAGAATACTAAGAGCCCGTTATACGGGCTATGATAAGCAATATTTACATATAAATTGCAGTCGATTTTAATGCATGGGCCTCAGATTAGGGCAGTTCATACACAAACCGTAGAAGGTTGGTTATCCCTGAGGCGTAAATATTATTTAAGTTAACATCAGAACTACATATGTATACCGAACAACTTAATCACTATGTAAAGGGGTAAAGCTTATAAATTTTATCAATATGGTATTGTTGCCAAAAACAGTTGCCATCCCATTCTCTCGTTTAGAAAATAAAATACTAGTTGGTCAAATTCATCAAATTAGCAAACAAGAAGTGAAGTCTTACATCGTCGTCATACACTTATTACTTAGATTCAACTCTGATACAGTCAGGGGTTGTCGCACAGTGTGCTAACACTAAACCATATAGGTGCTTTCACCTTCCAATGGACCAGGTTCGGGCCTGGAGATGCTCAGAGAGTGACTTAAGGATATAGGACTGTGTTGTTATCGCAAAGACTAAATATTGCGAAAATTCTGCAATGTCCGCGACTCATTTCCATGTAGCCCCACTGACCATCCCTAACTCGGATACATCTATTTTATGCATTCAGAACCGGGTAAAGCTGTGCTGGGTGCCAGGACACTGCGGTATTAAAGGAAATCAACAAGCGGATGAGCTTGCAAGAAAACGAGGGCTACTCGACACTAGTGAGAGTGCCAATATCATCAAACCACCCCTTTGCATAGTGAGGGGCACTATCGAGGAAAAAATCACAAAGACTGCCAACCTAAGGTGGTCAAGCCTTAAAGCACACAGGGTATTCAAGTCTCTTTGGACGCTTTTTGACGTCAAAAGATCTAGGAAGTTAATAAAATTAAACAGGGATAAGCTTAGGATAGTAATAGGAATCCTGACAGGACACGGTTTCCTGCGGTCTCAAATTGTCGGATACGGATATTTCCAGATTCTGCGGTGATCTGCAAACTATTGAGGACATAGTACACATACTGTGTAAATGTCAGGCAATATCGCGTAGTCGAAGAAAATTTTTAGGGAAATAGTTTTTCGAAAACCTAGATGAAATAGACGGCACGAACTTCAAAGGCCTTCTTGGCTTTTGCAAGAAAATTGGGTGTTTCACTAGGGCGATTGTTTAGGTGTTTGCCATTTGAAGATAAATTCAAATGGTTCCAAAGGGATCGCGATGTGCCCGTTTTGGTGTCTGATGTCTGTGCGATGGCATATCCATTACACCCCTATTTAACTTAACCTAACCCAACCTACTTACTTAGATAGTGCCAAAGGCCGGTTAGCATAGTTCTTTGCCAACCGCCTGCGATTAGCCACTCCAAGGTAGTTGACGTCCCCTTTCACTTTTGCGCATCACCTAAGGAGAGGTATTCTTCTACATTATTCTACTCTTTATTTATATTATACGTATGTTCTAGTAATCCCAGGCATCTGATGTGGATTTTTTGAACTAAGTGCAATCCCACTTTACAGTTCACTGTTATATCTTCTCTAAAGCCTTACACTACCAAAAATCACTTAAATGATCTTTCGCTCAAAATGCCTTCATCCGTCTTAGCGTCAATGCATTTGCGCAATTGAGCATGAGTGGGATGTATGATAGCGCACTGCAATCAGGTACTTCATTTCATTGTTAACAAGCATGTGGCAGCATTTTATTCTGGCGAGCTCTAGTTTTCTCTCGTTGACGATATTTTTGTCCGCCTTTGGTAGCGGTAACATTAGACGCATACTGAAAAATAAGCTCCAAGTCAAGCCATACTTGCACATTATACAAAAGTTGCATTACGAGTATCTCAACGATAAGCAGAAAAAGCAGAGTTTGGAAGGATATTGGAATTGAAGCGTCTTACCATGGGTGGCATATTCCTAAGCATTGCATTGTTCACTATACAGCAAATTGTAAATAAATAAAATGATCGTTGAGGAGAACCAAACCGCAGTGTCCGTCGAAAGACCCACTCCACTGGTAGCCTTGGCAACTGGCGTCAATATTAACACAACTATCGCGAAAGAGCGCTGAAAGAAACCTTGAAGCCCTTGGCACGTAAACAATTCAAGTGGACACCACTTACGTTCATGCAGGACTCTGTAAAGTTTCACATACCCAGAGTGAACAATGAATAGCTGAGAAACAACACTTCATTCCGACCGTACAATAGCTAACGAATTCACAGGAAATGACTCTGTGTTTAGAGTGTGTTGGCAAACACTAAAAAATATGGAAGCGCTAAAGCAGCTTAAAATACGACCAAGCAACTCGTTCATGGACCCACTCAGTTCATTACGGAAATATGTGGTCCTATCGAAAAATTAATTTCGATTTTTGATATGGTTATTAATTAACGTTCTGAAAAACAAAAAATATTTAAATATGTAAATTTTAGAATTTTTTAAATTGGTAACAGTTCATTTGCCGCAGGATGTATTTAAATCATTTAAACCGTATGAATCACAGTTCAATCACTGACACCGAAGGTAAGAAAGGTTAATAGCTACCATTCCATTTCCATTGTTAATCCTCCAAATAATACCAAAGTTATTTGCACAATTCTTTAGCGAGCCTAACCTATCCTATGACCCGGATCAGCTATACTTATCCTACCTGAGCAGCTGTCCAAATACATTTTTAATTTAGATGGACATTATTCAGATAAAAGTAAGATATTCTGCTGGTTCAAACAGTTCGCCCACCATCATTTAAAACGGAAAATATGTGTGAATAATTTGGCCAAACTTTCACAGCTCTTCATTGCACAGAGTATTTTTTCCAATTCCTGAAAAAATGGATACATAATCCCTATATATACCATCGCTTAGTTGTCCTCCATTCCAAAGCCTATCGAGGGTATTACATATGATTTAATGTTTTTCCCTGTAAGTCCATTATTTTGAAAGCCAGCACAGAATTTAAAAAAGTCGCTCAACAACCACAGAGCTGACAGACTTTATATTAAGTACTCTGTGTGCTATAGAAAATGGCATAAAAGTTGGCTTATATTTTTATTTTATTTACTTTTATTTATTTATTAAGCTATAAGTACTTTCACTATGATGAGTGACGACGAGAAAGTAAGCTATCAGAAGTATCTGGGTGTATAGTGGTGTGGACATGTTTGTGTGTATGTATAAATGTATGCAGTGCACGTACATAGGTAAATGATGAATATTTTTTATCAATAATGTACTTCAAGATCTTAATTCAACACAGTTCTACAAACAATGTTTTTGGTCTTTCCTTTTTTGCGAGGACATTCCAATTTTGTGGGTTGGATACATGCGAGCACGCCACATGGACTGTAGTTGCCCATGAGATAATCACGGTTTTTCTCAATGCAAACCGGCTGTGTTGTGTATTTGAGTGTTTGTCCTTGGGCTTTATTTATATTCATTCCAAAAGCAATTTTTAGTGGGAATTACAGTCTTTAAAAGGGAAAAGTCAAATCCTTCGGTATAATGGGGATCGATCAAAATACATACATTCTCCTTTAGCTGTGGCACTAGTTATAATAGCCCTGACAATATTTCAGCCCAGATATGTAACTTGCAAATGTGTACCATGTGAACGCTATCAGGCATTAGATTCAGTGTCCATAGTATTATCCAGAGATAAATATGGTATTCTGCAATATTCAAATTCTATTTGTGACATAATTTTTTAATTTATCTGTCTTACGATTTCAGTGGTGGAGGCCCAAATAGCCCTTTCACACAACCATTCGTTATTTTTCATATTACGAGTAGCTTGCAGAAGAATGCAGTTCGCAGTTGCAGTTGCAGTTCTGGTCTAAGGTTCGTTACAGCCGTAGTCGCTTTGGGGATAGGCAATGTGGTAGATCGGGGCAGACCTAAGGTTAGTTTGGATTGGTATTAATGGATATCATTTGGAATAGGGTAGGGCAGTCAATACAACCAGTGAGTTGTTGATGAACAAAGAGTAGGTACAATACATAAGCAATTTCTCGAAGTTTTTAGAGGGGCTGAAGATTAATTGGCTTTAAACGATCGCCGTACGCAGGCAAGTTATAGATATCTGTCCCGTAATGCAAATCAAATAAACCAGCGTTGAATAGCTTCAATTCGCCTCTAGTGGCTTTCGTAGTAAGGGGTCCAAACTTAGCTAGTATATTCCACTATGGGTCTAACGAATGTAAGGTAAAGGGATTTATTGACGTAAGGGTTAGAGAAGTCCTCGGACTTGTATCCGTATATTGCCCCGATTCCGTGTCGTTGTGCAGTTGTACTCGCATATTTGTTGTTAAGCTAAATTGTTCAATATACTGCCATATAAATGGACGCCTTTAAACATGCATTTATTTCATCTGCCGGTGTGCCTTTATATATTGCCGGCAGACTCTGCCTAAAATCGCCAGATAATAATAAGACCATCCTCCATACAATACTTTGGTTGCTTTTAATATCTTTCATTGTCCGATTTAGTGCTTCAATTGCTCTTTTGTGGGACATTTTGGGATATCTTAAATTGTTGCAACATCCGTTCACGGTCGCTATTTTTACTAATGTTACAAATAAGTCTTTCTTCTTTTTTTTATAATTTGGGCGCGCTCTAGGGATTTAAGTACCTTTAAAATGCTTGCACACAGCGCGTGCGAAGGAAAATCAGGGAGGATAGAAAGAGAGATACTGGTGAACGTTGGTTTTAAATGTTTGAAGGTTATAAAGACTAGGAAATAAAGAGATAGGCAGGGCATTCCATAAGCGCGTGTTGTACAGCTTAGGAACGAATCACGATATTTTAGAGTACGTCTGGAAGTGCGCTTGAGGGTATACTGATGAGCATTCATAGCGGCACGGAATGCTACTGGCGATTTCTTCGGAGCACTATTGGTGGACATAGCGATAAAACAGAGTGAGACGCGAGACATTACGTCGGTGTTTGGGGGTGTCGAATGAATATGTAATATTATCATCACCTATGAGTTTTATCGCACTGTTTTGAATCCTATCTAGCAGGTGCAGAGATGTTTTGGACGCACCCGACCAGATATTGGGATTGTACTCCATTTTCGGGCGAATAAACGCCTTATATATTGCGGCCAGATCAGAGGAGGTAAAATATTTCTTACATCGCCTGAGGGAACCTAGACATTTCGCAGCGTTTTTGACGACACCGAATATGTGGTCATTTCAACGTAAGTTGTCATTGACACACATATGGAGAATGGAAAGTTTATCGGTTTCGACGATACAAGTGCCATTTATGGATAACGGCTGGGTGTTTAAATTTCGCTTTAACGATAGCAGACAGCATTGTGTTTTGGAAGCATTAAATTCTACTCTGTTAGTGGTTCCCCAATTACTTATGCTGTTCACTTTAATGAGCTTAACATACGCTGGCGTTCCCGTTCTACAGCCGAAGAGCATATATTTTGTTTTGCCCTCGTTTACCGCTAGATCCATTTTTGCCGGTTCTGTTCCTATACTCGCAAACGATCGTATCGCGTGTGTTGGCTTCTGAGTTTTGCACATTTCTTTCGAAGATGAAGAACTCACATGAAGCACGTCGCCTTGCCTAAATCCTTTTTTGACATCAAAGGTCTCGGTTAGGTCGTTATCGACCTTGATGAAGCGGAAAGTTTTTTCCATAGTCATGCTGCACAAGCGGACGAGTTTGGCAGGGATGCCAAAACTAGACCTTGATCTGTATAGCTCGTCTCTGTATATGCTGTCATATGCGGCTTTAAAATCGATAAAAAAGTGGTGAGTATCAATCTGAACTTCTAAGGCAGGATCTGGCGTAGTGTGAATATTTGGTCAATTGTGGATTTACCAGGCCTAAAACCGCACTGATAAGGTGCAATCACATCGTTGGAGAATAGTTTCAGGCGCTCGCACAATACAGAAGACAAGATCTTATATGCGATGTTTAGAAGACTGATATATGTATATACAGTTGGCGTAGTTTAGAGGGTCTCCTTTCTTGTGAACCGGGCAAACGATCTTGACGTTCTATTCATCAGTCATACTTTCTTCCCACCATATTTTACAGATGAGTTGGTATATGCTCCTTACCAAGTCATTGCATGTCGCTTTGAAGAGTTCGGTAGTCGGGCAGTCCCCTCCAGCAGCTTTGTTGGACTTTAACATAGTTTTCTTTATTTCGTGCAGGGAGGGCGGATGGAATTATTGTTCTACATCGTCCAGGTTCATTCTGGACAGCGGTATTTTGATCACCATCAGCGTGATACAGTCTAGAGATACCCTCTGTCCAAATCCTCAGCATCGACTGCGACTGTACTATTTCATATGTTCGTTCATCTCTACAGGCTCCGGTTCGGGGTTTGTGTCCGTATCAGTCCGAATCCCATTCCAGGAGAAGTACGAGTATCTTTTAATTTCCGTGACCGCACGCCTCTCATATTCCTTCATTTTGCTCCTGAGAAGCCGGAGTTCGTCTCTCCTCTTCTGCTCGTAGAGCTCGTGAGCAGCCCTTGTCCTTTTATGTAGCATCGCTTTGTATGCTGCATGTGCTTACTAGCACTCGTCTTTAAACCAGCGGTTTCGTTGTAGTGGCGGAGTGAAACCCAGCTTATCTAAGGCGGCATCTCTGATGGCTTTTTGGCAATATTGTCAATGGTCTTCAATGCTTGATACTGGCGGCATAGAACTTCTTAAGAGATTAAGAAAGACTTAATCGGAAAATTATTTGGCGATGTATTGCGATTGTAGCTGTCGACATCAAACTTCCTCATAGTATTAATTTGGATTTGCGATGTTAGGGATCTCCGCAACCGTACCTTGGCTACAACAAAGTGATGGTCCGAATCGATGTTGGTCCCTCGGAACGATCGCACATATGTAACACTAGAGAAGGGTCTTGCGTCGATCGTAATGTGGGCAATTTGGTTGACGGTTGATTAATCAGGAGTACTCCAAATCCCCTTTTGAACATCGAGATGCGGGAGCCTCGTGCTAGCTACGACAATATTTCGTCCCGCCTAAAACTCGATTATCCTGAATCCGTTATCGTAGGTGATGTCGTGCAGGCTATATTTTCCGACAGTACTGCCAAAGATGCCCTCTTTTCCTGGCTTTGCATTAAATTCGCCGAGGAAAATTTTAATGTCATAGCTAGGTCACTGCTCGTAGATCTTGTCCGATTTGAGAGCTTGCGCGCGTCTAAGGCCAGTGTTAGCAAATTTAGCCTTAATATGGATTGCTACGAGGCACCCGTTAGCATGCCGGAAACGCAAGACTTCTTACTTGAGCCTGCCTCCAACAACAAATCCGCATCCAAATAGGCGCTACTTTTGCCGTCGATAGCATTCATTTTCTTTTTGTCCGGCCCATCTCATCGCATTTTCTGAATGGTTGTAATATCTGTTTTGTAGCAGTCCCGAGCCTCCGCTAGCTATTTGCCTGCACATGGCCCATTGAGTGATCTGGCCCTCCACGTGCAGATTCGAAGTTCGTTGTCCTCGTTTCGATTCCAGAGGATGCTAACTATAGCATCCAATAAGGACAACATTCAAGTCATTTTGTTGTGTTTTTTGGCTGTTATCGACGGGAGTTCATGAATTGGGCTCTTGACTAGATTATGACACAATGTGTTTATGAACAAGCAAATTTGCCATTTCTGGAATGAGGTAAACCCAGGAGGGACCCATGAGACTAATTATGTGCAGAGGTGTAGGTCTAACCATTTACGTCCATAGTGGTTAGCTTACCAAACTCCTCCACAACGTGATGCTTGTTTCTATCTGGAATTCTTCGTGTGGTTATTCAGAAACTTGAATTTTAACGAGTTTGATGCGCTGTTGAATTCCATACAAATTATTGTATCCCTGTATCCTCAGAATCGTTTTTCCGGGTAATTTTAAGGTACACAATTCTGGTCGGCTTCGAAAATCTGCTTTTGCTGAAGAAACAACTTTGCTGTGGAAAAGAACTGAACGCATCTTGTTAACGAGCCTACGATAAATCCCTGAACTTGTTATTAACTACTCAGAATGGTAAGTACACTATTGCTCTCTACTTTATGTCCAATTCCAGTGTGACATCAGCTAATTCATGGTACTGTGTGGTCGTAGTTGGAGAAAAAGAAATCAGCGTGACAATGCAAGAAAGCCAATTGCGGTGGACTTAAAAGCTTCATTCGGAATTCTATCTGGGCATTTAAATAAAAAGGTCAAACAGACCAGGAAATGCCTGCTTGGAATTCCTATACGACCAAAAACCGGGGTAAAAATTACCACAATATTTCAAAGGTATTAGAAGATTTTGGTGATTCAACCTTCATCGCAACACCCCAGCTGTCGGACAAAGTCAATCTGCTTTTCCGCACTTCGCAGCCAGCTCAACAATTCTATTGTAGATTGTGTCACGCTTCCACGTACACTTAAGCGCGCTGAGAATTCTATTGGACGAATCCATTTTCGAACTCGTATACTAGCAAAACTACTTAAAGTTCTAGACATATGCAAATCTACCAGTCCAGATGGTATATCTTCACTTATTCTTAAGAGGTGTTCTTGCAAACTGGCAAAACCACTTCGTAGGCTTCGTGCAAACGCTCATAAGCCATCAGCTCATCAAATATGTCAAAATTCGAAACCTTTTCAATGCACTTCATGTCTCACCGGAAAGTGAAACCAAAGCGTACACCAATCTGGTGAAAGCAAGATACTCGTAGTTGCATTTTATATTTCAGAGGCATTTGACAGAGTTTGGCATCAGACTATTTTATCGAAAATGCGCGCATTTGTGATCAACGAATCTGTTCTCCAATGGATTAGAAACTACCTTTCGAAATATTCAACTCAAGAGGTTTTAAATGGTTTAAACAGGTCCCCATTCTGTTTCCGACATTCTTTTTAATTAATAGAACAGAGTAGAACTTTTTGGAATGACCACATATCCGGTGTCGTCAAAACTCCTGCGAAATGTCTAGACTTCGACATAGAGAATACTTTACCCTGTGTGAGCTCACCGCAATATACAACATTTATCCGACCAAAATTCTGTCCACATCTGGTTAGGAGCTTCTCAGTCCTCGCTGCATTCGCTGGATAAGATTCAAAACGATGCTATAAAATTCATAGATGAGGCTAATATTACGGAGTCAATTAACATCCTCGAACTAGGACGAAAATTCTCCTGCATATTCTATCGCAATTTTCACCACCACCCCTAAGACCCGACTCGCTATGAATGCTCCTTCATCCCAGTTTCGGACGTACTCTGAAATATCGTGATTCTTTTCTAAGTCGCGTAACTAGCCTCTGGAATGCCTTGCTGAGCTACTCATTTCCTAGCCATTATCACGTGCAAACATTCAAAACCATGGTTCATCAACATCTCCCTTTCTTCTCACCCTAGTTTTCCTTCACACGCGCTGTGGGCACACATTTTAAGGGTACTCAAAATCCCTTGAGCATGCTAAATACTATAAGCAGAGTCTATGCCTGTATGCGTTTTCGTTTTGCAATAGATCGAGCGCAAGATATTGCCTTTCGCTAATTTTCAAGCTTCTGTCTCATACATGCCCTTTAAAATATCTTAAATTAGTGAATAACATACATACGGGTAACCTTTCATTGGTTAAAATGAAATTAAGCTTTAAAATAAATCACTTTAGCCAACTATAGCACAATATTCACAAAGGATCAATGGAACATGAAATACTGAAAGACTAATATGCCACTTAATCCATACAAAATTATGATAAATTAATTAACTCCGTCAGAATATTTGGAGTTAACATCCCAAACATTACCAAAAGTCAAAATCTTATTAAATTGCTGTACATATACCAGAGAGCCTGCCCTGGACGAATACAATTGGATGTCTATGTATTATACATACGAGCTTCCAAGATGAAAGTAAGGTGTAATCCCTTAAGCTCACAAAGGCCAAAATAATTTGTAATCTTGGATAGTAAGTTTTCGTAATTGAAATTTGCAATACCGACTTCCGAAAGCCCAAAACATGGATGAGGTCATCAAATGTGCTCTTGCTTCCTTTCATGGCTTAAATTCGCCTGACACTTGATGACATATATCCAGCTTAAATGGGTATAGCTGATATATCTGAAGAGAATCTTCGATAGCCTGACACTGTCATACATACCGAAACCTACACGCTTGTCACGAACTTCAAACCTATACTTGTAAGTCTGCCTTCCTTCATTATCAATATGCTTACCAAAGCAGACAATCCTGCGAGAGTGCGATTCAAAATGTGGTTAACGGAATTGAAGACGCACTGAACAAGAATCAATACACGCTAGGCATTTTCATCGACATACCATATACATAGACTATTTTCGGCAAAGCAACTTTTGACGGCATATGTACTCGTAACATGGCGTAGACGAATCACTAGTTCTGTGGACAAGAACAACGCTGGTGAATAGGGCAGTAATTGCGGATGCTGATTGTAAGCAATATAAATGGCAGAGGTAAACAACGGTTGCCTGCAAGGCGGCTTAGTGTCTCCACTGCTATGGTGCATGTTGGTCGACTCACTGCTCAACGCTCTCAATAGACCTAATGTCTATACTCATACATATGCAGACGATGTTGGAAAGCATCTAGGGACTGTCTGCTCTAAAGCGCAATCAGCTATAGACGTGATCTCAATTGGTGTCCTCATTGGGGTTTTATACAATCCTCTCAAAACTTGTGTTCTACACGGCTATGAAAAGGCCAATTATATCCTATGCATGCGGCGTTGTCTGGTGAAACAGACTCCAAAAACCAGTCTGTCTCGCTTGAATTTTGTTCAGTGACGAGGGTCAGTAAAAAAAAAATGGAAGTGATCTATCAGCTACCAATGCTCCCCGAAAAAGGCACTGTTTGGTGCGGTTTATGGGTTGGCGGCGTCATCAGGCCGTAAAAATGAAGGAAATTTGAAAGTCACCGTCGAACATGCCCGATAAAGGGGTTTTTGTTTCCAAAAATGCCTAAACATAGTATGAAAGTCCCTCGGTTTCAAGAGGATGATGTGTGACACCATGTGGCATGTGATGCCATACTGCCGGCGAAAACATGGAGTTATTGAAAAAAGTATTTGGTGACAACATTATGTCCAGAAATGGACCCGTGGCATGGCGTTCAAGATAGTGTATCTTGATACCATTCTGATGTTCTGTTGGATGTAAAGTCGTTGGTCTATTCGGACAAGCGAACAACAATTCCAACCTTAGATAGTGGCAACATCGAGCGCACAATTCATGAGATGTGGTCAAAAATGCTCGAAAAAATGGTTGAAAATTGGAGATGCAGGATACAGTTCCAGAGACAATTCTGTGTGGCCATATGCCCGAAATCATTTTTCATCATAATGAAATAATCCAATGAAATCATCTTCGAATAAATAATTCTCTTAAAAAAATGCTCTTTGTTTTAATACTAACAGCAAGAAATTAACTACTGCACTCCTTATGCATACAACCAGAGCTTTTAAAACTGTTGATCGTACCATCTTTCTTACTAAACAAATTCAAGAAAACTGGATTCAGGAAGTTCATACTTAAATGGTTTGAGTCATGTCTCACAAATGGGAAGCAAATTAGCTGAGTCTTGTTAAACAAGGATTGGTACTCTACAGGGCCCTGCACTGGGAGCATATTGCTTTTATTATTTATAAACTCAATTTTTACCTTAAATATGAAAAGTGATTTTACAGGTTTTGCAGATGACATACGTTGTTCATCATTTCCTAGCAAAGCTCTCTTAGATCTGAGAGCTAATATTGACACACTGATTCTTTTTGCATACGTTTGTACTCAGCGACAAAACCAAAATCACGCATTTAACACGTCTGCTCTGAATTTACAATTTTACTTTTCATAGTTCGTACTGCAACAAAATTTAGTTTCAAGACTTGCTGTGAATACCATATTTTGCTCAAATTTCAAGTAATAATAACAAAAGCTGCTCAACAAATTATTCTGTTTTTAATAATGTGCAAGTTTTTAAGTATCTGAGAATTGGCATCGACAGTAGGTTAAACTAGAGCTCATATACCATTACCTGAAGAAAGTATCTACTAAAAAACAATATTTTTCCATGTGAGGCTATTTTGTACGAGAAAATTCTTAGAAACAATTTATTATGAATTGGTCAAATTCAAATTACGGTTGGACCGCCTTTACCCAATCAAAATAAAGGGAGCCCCAATGGATATTTTACCATGAGACTGGCGAATAAAATCTACATGCATAGAAAATATTTTAATATGAACACAGTCCTTAACAATTTTAGTTGTGGATATTATGAAAATGACCATTGAAAAACAATGCATTTTGTTATGCAATTTTAAAAAAAATATTAGAAAATTATCAATTCTTGGAAAACCAAATTTATTGTCAACTGTTGTTAGAAACGTACTTGCTGCAAGTTTTCCCAAATATCATAAAAGCTATAGGTTTTTCTGCAAACTTGTTGACGATTTTATGACAGCGGCCAAAAAGAGGAATGGAAATGTTCGGCTTGCAGAAAAGAACTTCTTCCGCCATCCATGACCAAAACGATCTTAGATGATCATCCAACCGATGAACAAACGTATCAGGAGTGTTAGTTCTCCCGATGCTGCCCAAAAACAAGAAATTACATTTACAAACACAAATGTAATAAAAACAAGAAAACAATGGTGTACCAAACAGTGATGTATTAAACGAAATACGAAAAACTACTAAAGAAATGACCGACATAAAATCAAGTTGTGAATTTCTTGTAAACAAATATGATGCGATCAAACACCAAATGAACGCGAACAATGAATTGCTACAAAAACTCTCAAATGAGATTAAAGAATTAAAAGAAAATAACTCAAAAAAAGACCAACAAATTTTCACCATAGGGACGAAAATCAACGCACTTGAACAACAATTATTAAAAAACAACATTGTTCGAATTTGTGCAAGCATTGGGCAAGACAATTGATTGCAATGGGTCCACCAGAGATATCACTGATGTTTACAAAACAAACAAACGAAATCCAGAAAAATCAACGATAATTGTTTCATTTGTCAGTCAAACATGTAAATCTAACATAATTAAGAACGCAACTGGCAAACGCCAAACGCAACATACCTACGAGTACCTATAACAGAAATTATCAAAAACACAATCAATGGCCTGGCTGCAACAACAAACAAAAGAAGCGATTATGTCTATGTAAACAGTCATCTTACATAAACAAATGAGCCTCTTCTTTGGTTAGCCAAAACTAAAGCGAGAGAATACAATTGGAAATTCGTGTGGGCGAACAGCGGAAAAATACTCGCAAAAAGACATGAGAACGTTGAAACTATACAAATTGCTACATGCAACGATATACGAGTATGTAAAATCTGCAACTAGTTAACGATTGTATGTTTGAAAGGCAGAATAAATAGTCAAACATGTCCTGATGGAAAACGAGTATAGTGAAGCTGATGTCAACTTTAGGGTAATACCATATGTACATGGAGTTGCTGGCATCGAAAATGAGTCTTTAAAAAATATGAATTTTTTTTGCATTTGTTTTAACATAAGATCTATTACGAAAACTTGGCATAATTATACAGCTGAAATTGGAAATGTATTAAGCTATTTCGACACCTTTGTATTAAATGAAATTAACATACCTAACAGTAAAAATGAAATGTATCACATGGAAGGATTCAATTAAGAATTTGGTAATCGGAAAGGAATGAAAGGCGGGGGTGTTGCAATATTTATAAAAAATAATGTAACATATGAAATTATACCTATGAACCCCATAAAGTATAAAGGAATTCATTTGAAAATAACACATAGAAACAAAAGGAAATATATTCATGCAATATACGAGTACAGACAACCAAAACTGAGCGCAATTCATTTCATTGAAGAATTGAATACAGCTATCAACACAGAAAATGACGAAAATAACTCAATAGTTCTGAAATACATATATGGAGATGATGGCATCAAAAAGACTTATAAATGTCATAAAAAGGCATACACGTGTTGATCCTAGACGAAATACATCCACCCTTATAGATCACATATACAATACGTAAGCATCACGAGGCAAGAAATATTTTCAGCAGTTGTAGAAACTGATCTCGCCGACCATTATGCCACACTTTATGCTACAAAAGGTCTACAGGATGATCCATTGATCGAACAAATCAATGCTGTACATACATACGAGTATAAATCAATAGAAAGCTAACGAACTCATACAACAAACAAATTGGGAAAATATGATTCCAGAAAACAACATTGAAACTCTACATGACAGCTTCGTATTGAAAATAAACAACATAATGTATACGGAATCAAGTAAATACACGAAAACAAAAGAAAAACGAATACAAAAGCCGTGGATCAATAGTGAATGAATAACAATGTGTAAGAAAAGATATGTGTTATGTAGGAGATGGAAAAATAATCCAAGAAGCCAAAATTATGAGCGTTGAAAACAAAACCTTCCGAAACATTATAAACAAAAGTATACAAATCAAAAAAGCCAACTACTACAAACAAAAATTCTTAAATGCACAACATGACCCCAGAAAAACAATCCAACATCCATCCAATCCATTTTTCCATTACTTGCTCTCGGCTGCTGAAACGCATTCCCCGTAGTGGTTTTTTTAACTCGATTGAACAGAAAGAAGTCACATGGAGCCAAATTAGGTGAATTTGGTGGCTGTTGGATGGTATTTGTTGCATTTTTCGTCAAAAAATTACGAATGATGATGGCACTGTCCGACGGTGCGTTATCATTCTGCAAAATCCACGAGTTTTCTGCCCACAATTCTGGTCTCTTTCGGCGAATTGCTTCACGGTAACGTCTCATAACGCAAAAATTATACTCGTACTCTTTGTTTACTGTCTGGCCTTCTGGCAAAAATTCATGATGCACTGCAACGTTGTAATCCATGAAAACCATGAGCATTGCCTTCTTTTTTGACTGAACCAGCGTGATTTTTTTTTTGGTCCCGGCTCATTTGGTGAACGCCATTCACTTGCCTGATGTCTGGATTGGGTGTCGTACTCATTAACCTAAGTCTGGTCTCCAGTAATGATCTTTTTGATGGATGTGGGATCGGATTCAGCCTCGCAAATCATCTCTTTTGCGACGTCAACACGGTCTCATTTTTGCATGAAATTGAGGTCTTTTGGCACCAACTTTGCTGCTACACAATGGAAACCCAAATCAATAACCAAAATGTCTTGGAGGGATCCATAGGCATGTTAAAGTCCTCCGCTATCTCTCTGATGGTTAATTTGCGGTTATTGACCACATTTCTTTTACTTCATCAATGTTTTCGTCGGTTTTCGATGTCGATGTTCTACCACTGCATTCATCATCTTCGATTGCCTCACGACCACTTTTGAACCGGTCGTGCCACTGGTAAACCACCGTTTTCTCTAGAGAATCATTTCCAACGTTCGCGCACCATTCCGTTTTTAACGCAAAATTTAATACGAGTACAAGTTCATTGTTGCAAATTTAAATCCATTTCTAAAATTGTAAAAAATCGCCAACACACACAGAGATAGATGTACTCTTAGCTACGTAACTTTTGCAAATGTCAAGCTATGACGCTAAGATTTAGAGGGAATGTCATCAACAGATTTACCAACTTAACAAAAAAAAAACAGAACTCAAATCGGAACAATGGGAGCGCCGCACGGTTATTCCGGGAACCGGATCAAGGTGGCATGTTCACGCCAAAGAAAATGTTCGTCAATGGCAACTCCGAGATGCTTTATCTTTATTTCGATTGACTTGTTGTTGGCTGACAATGGAAACTGGTCGTTTCGGTGATATATATTGAATATATCTTCTCGCTTAAATGGGTGGCATATATGCATCACTTTTATTTTGGTAGCATTCATAATTAGTCCATGATCAGGTCACCACTTAGATACATCATCAAATTGCTCTTGAAGTATTTCTATTGCTGAGTTTAGTTGTTTGTGTTTTACTATGATGGCTATATCGTCTGCATATGCTTAGGCTGTGTTGTATTTAATTAACCTTAAAAGTTCATTAGTATATAAAATAAACAAAAGGAAGACCATTTTGGAATCTTGTGGAACACCATATACACTCGATTTTTCCTGACTCAAAGTTGCTGATACCTTTACTTCAATTGTCCTATCAGTTAAGTAGTTTTTGAGCCGGTTTGATAAGTATCCTCCTACACCAATTCTATGCAAGGTTTCTATAAGCTTTTCCTGACTGAGAGTGTCGAAGGCTTTACGGAAGTCAATGAATAGCACAATAACGTGATGGTTCCGATTAAGGACTGCATTAACTGTATTTGTGAATTTTCCTAGAAGTTTTTCTGTACTTTTACATTTTTGGAATCCGCATTTATTTGGGTATTAAGGCGTTTGACGGCTGTTTCTTCCAAACACTTTTCTACAACTGACATGATTGCGATTGCTCTATAATTTTCGCCTTTATGAATGTGGCGAATAATAGATGTTTTTATAAGTTTTGGCACACAACCTTGTATCAGGCTGCGATTCATTATGGTTTCTACCACAAGCGTACGATTTTCGGCGTTCATTTGTTATCTGCTCCAGATCCTTTATTGATTTTTATTTTGTTCAGGATTTTAAATATCTCTTCCTCGCTAGCTTCTTCGACGTATATACTCTCATGGCTTAAAGAACTTAGATTTACTATCCCAACGATATTAAACCAAATACCACAAAATTTAAAAAATATTAGGATTTTCAAGAAAAGAAAGAAAGAAATTAAAAGATATCTGCTAGAATTGTTCTTTGTGAGATAGCAAAAGCAATAATCAACTTCCACTATAATGATGCACTAAAGTTTTATACTAAGTCATTTATTTTTTTTTTATAAAGTAAACTAAATATGTCAAACATTGTTAAAACATAAAAAATAACTGAACCTTTTTAATCACTTGTAAGCTTAAATAAACATTTTGCTTTGCGGGTAAACTATTTTAAATTTAAAGTATTATAAAAAATAAAAATAAACTTAAACTTGGTTTATTACGCATTTTTTGGAGAAAAGTGAACTAAAAATTAAAAACTAGCATGGGCCAGAAAAATGGAGCAGGCTTAGAAATTGGGTACCTGAAGACTAAACAAGATACCAACTTTATTTAAATGCAATCACATAGGCTAGTATTTCTGCTAAAACCAAAGTCCCAAACGAAGTTTTTACTATTAGTATGAACAGAGCAATTTTTGGTTAAAATGGGTCAGAGTACACCAAAGTAAGCCTTTTCTTAAATCCTCGATAAATGATGTCAAGATTGGAGATAAACCCTTACTGAAGTACGATTTGTTTCTTAGAATATACCCAGAAATCATTTCCCAAATTATCCTTGATGAATTAGGGGACACCATGTTAATAACAAAATAAATTAATAAATTAATAGTAAATAAATAAATTAGTAAATTGATATATACATAAATAAAAATAACATTTATTTATTATATGTATAAAATATAATTAAGTAAATAATTAAACATATAAAAATAATAAATTAATAAATGGAGAAAGGCAAATAATCAAATGTAGGACAATAAATAAATGTTAATGTTATGTTAAATAACATTTAAATAATATTATTAGCAATTACTTGATATTTGTACTTAGTTCGTTTATGAGAGGATTATCAGTAAAACAGCATCGATCGAAACAGGTCGTGCTAGGCTTAACAATATTATTAGAGACCAAAGCAACATTACTTATTTTATGGACATATATCTCAGGTTGACTGATACCACGGCAAATTTAGGTATTATTTTGAAATTCTTAAAGTTTTTTGATATGGTATTTTGCACAGCCATACAGAAAAATTAACTGAAATATTACTTTATGAATGATGATTTTGTTTCCAGAAGACAAGAACGATTTTCTATTAATAAAAGGATAAATCATTTTAATGGCAATATACAATATAATCGCTGAGAGTTAATTTTTTGTTTAGTTGATGTTCACCCCGTTCAAATTTAATTCCCTACTGGGAAGATAACAAGCCTTTCTATTTCGAGTGAAAAAGATGGCTTGCATTTTCTCCTCACTTAATTTGTTTTTCCATTTATTGTAATAAGTTTGCAATATTTCCATAGCATTTGCTAAATTCCTCTCAATATTAAGCGCGAACTTCATGGGAATCTTGAAGATTTGAAAAATCAGACGTAAAAATGTTTTATAAAATTAGCTCAAAGACTGAACCTTATGCAACACCATGATTACCGATACTAGGCTAGAGATGCACTGTTAAGGTCTCTAAAACAACGACTGAACAGAAAACGTTGAACAATTTTACAAATATTGGGTGGGAAATTTAAATTAATCATTTTAACTTACGAATTCCGGTTCGATTCGATTAATAAAAAAAAGCAAGTTTTTGTTAAAAAATAAGTTTTTTAGTGGTCCATTGCTCTCAGCTTACTAACTAATTACATTTAATTTTTGAGTTGCATTTATAATATTATTTTGCTAACTCAACATATTTTCTTAAGCTTTGCATTATTGAATTTAAGTTCGCTTCGCGTGTACATCGAACCTTTGGGAATTGCTTACACATTTGTTTCCCACATTCTTATTTGCCGATACTTGCACAGGTGCGATCGCACGGATCTTATGGTATTTCAATTATTTATATTTTTATTGTGGAAACTTGAGGAGATCCACCATTGGGTGAATTGTGAGATATGTTATCTACGAGGGGCGTATTCTCGGTATCGGGATGAAGCTGTGGTTGTATATATAAATTGACTTATTTATCAAGTAATACTATTATTTTAGTGCATTCATGTAAAATTTCATATAAATGTGATTATTAATTCGCGTTTTATCTCTAGTTAAACAGAATCATAATGGCAACTGAGACGATGATGGTGAAAATTGAGCATCGCGCTGTAATTAAATTTCTCACTAAGCAAGGAAAAAGTCAAAAAACTATTCATGAAGAGATGGTGGCTGTTTACCAGGGTTCCGCACCTTCATTATCAACTGTGCAAAAGTGGTCAAGTGAGTTCAAGAGAGGCAGAGAGAGCATTGAAGACGACCCCCGCTCCAGCGCCCCGGCTACTGCTTGTACGGGAGAAAGCATCAAAGAAGTCGAAAAACTTGTTCTTGCGGATGCCCGAATAAAGGTGAAAATGATGACAGAGATCACCAAGCTTTCAATTGGTACCATTCACACCATTCTTCATGACCATCTTAACCTGTAGAGAGCTTTTGGAGATGTGTAGTGAGAACGCGGACGGTGTTATGGATCGAATTGTTACTGGGGATGAAACATGGGTCCACCACTATGACCCTGAAAGCAAACAAGAGTCCATGCAGTGGCATAAAAAAGGAACAGACCCCCCGAAGAAGTTCGAAGTCACTCCGTCTGCCGGGAAGCTCATGGCCACAGTTTTTTGGGACTCAAAGGGAATCTTGCTCATTGAGTACAAAAAAAAAGGTGAAACCATCAACGCCACATCCTACGCTTCCACTTTGCATAATTTGCGGGAGGAAATTAAAAAGAAAAGACGGGGTAAACTCGCAGCGGGAGTGTTGTTTCTTCATGACAACGCTCCTGTTCACACGCGCGAGTTTCCAAGGCTGCTGCGGGAGATTGTGGTTTCGAAGAAATCCAACACCCACCCTATAGTCCAGACCTTTCCCCTAGTGATTATTTCCTGTTTCCGGATTTGAAAAAATGTCTTCGTGGAAAAAGATTTTCGGATGATGAAGAACTCAAGCCGGTATTTTGCAGAGAAAGAGGAAATTTATTATTTTGAGGGTTTAAAAAAGCTTATCTCAAGATGTAACAAATGCATTGATGTTAGGGGAGATTATATTGAAAAATAAAAACAATTTAAATTGAATTCGCATTTTCCTTCATATCGATACCGAGAATATATTGATCGCCTCTCGTATATGAGGTCATTTTGTCAAACTGTATCGGATGCCTTTTCTATATCAAGCAAAACCATTCCAGTAGACCTTTTTAATGAACGTTGGAGAGAGGTATTGTTTTAGCTCCTAAATCCAAATTATTCTTTTGGATACAAATATGTACACAGATAAATTTTGTAATATTATTTTAATACCTTCTCACAAATTGGACTAAGGCAGCTTAGTAAACTTTTTGGCCTGTAACTCCCAGGATTTTCAAGCGGCTTATCAGCTAGAGTAATCGGTACTATTTTTGCGAGCTTCCAGGCAACTGGAAAATATTGCATTCATAAGCATCTGTTTATTATAAACCCTAAGAATTTAATTCCAATTTTGGGAAAGTATTTTATGGATATATTTTTTATAAGATCTAGACTACATGATTTTCTTAATTCTAAGTATTTAATAACAAACACTATGCCTAGTTCACTTACAAAAACTCAAGTAGAGATTTGACATGAATTGTTTGCTAGGTTTTGAACCAAAATATTTGTTTTTATGTCGCCTAGATGCCAAGAAATGCTAGAATTTTTTGAAAAATTTAGCGCTAGTACGCTTGCTTTTTCACATTCCGTAAGGAAAGTATGGGAAGTATGATAGTTCCTAATTATTTCAGATGAAGCAGCTACCTGTTCTTGTGTTCTACTATTTTAGCAATGTTTCAGAGTAGCTTCGCGTTTTTTCTTCAAGCGACAAAGTTTTTGATTCCATTGTTTACTGCGATGATCAGAAAGTTATTTTGAAATTATTTTATTCAAAACTGAGACCTTTTTGTCGATAAAAGGGTTGACGACATCTCTATTAATCTCTTAGGTACTATACATGTTTCTAAGATTAATGAGTTTCAAAACATTTGAAGGGGGTTTTAAAAACAAAAAACATGGTTTTGGAACTTAAGGAACACATTTTTCAATAGCATTCAGTATTTGTTCTGAAAAACGGTCAATACTCGTATTGACTCGTCTTATTTACTGGGAATGTTATATATGTATATCGACAGAAACGTTTCTCAAACTTGACCTATATAATTTCTGATCGGAAGTGATTCCAATTTACATTTTTTTAATGATAGAATGAAAATTTTATGAAAAATAGCAAAATTCTTATTACTGAAAATTTAAAAAAAAAGAGTGGCAAGAACAAATTGAAAGAACTTGATTTTGAGGACCTCTGTTTCGTAATAAAACAGATGTTTGCTTTACTTATTGTACACTGTTGAACAGAAAATTTAGCTAGCTTTCAAAAACATTTAACTAATCAGATTCCATTTGTTCGATAGAGCACTAGACTACTTTAATTTATTTATGGCCCGCTATAACTTTGTAACTGAGGAGTTAGGTTCACATCCCCCCCCCCCCCTCCCATATACAATTTTCTTCTTTTATCAACTTGTCCTATCACCCCCTGAAATCTTATTGTTAGGTCTTAAAACAGCCTGTATACGTCAAATTTCCTATGTTTTGCTTTTAAATTTTTCCTCTAAGTGCAAGTCCAAAAAACCATATTTCCATAAAACCATATATCCTATAAACTCTTTAGCAAGTCCACCAACCGAAGGTGTACTACATCTTACAAATGGAAGGGTTCGAAATTCGAATATAAATTTACGACTATATCATTGCGCAATCCAATAACTCCTTTAGTTTTCTTTTCAATTTCTCTACAATCATGTATAGGAAAACGAGTACCTTTGTTGTACTAATATAGATAAAAGAAAGCTACTACGAGTACTATCTTAATTGAATTTAAACGCAGTCTTCTTGTTGAGATACGAGAGACAAAAACACTGATTGAGGGAAGGGTCAAAAGCCAACTTTTTGTTAGTAGCCTGTCAGCCAGAATGAACTCTGAACAATACGACATTAATGGAAAACCATTCCCAAAATGGAAACATTTGCGAAAAATCCTATTGAACCCTTGTTAAGTTGCAGAGCGTGAGGCATTCGAAATGAAAAAAAAAAACTTAAATAAATGCGTTCAGCATCTCTCATCCGATTGTCATTTTTATTCCTGAAAAAAAAAAACACATAGACACAAGGACATGGCCAATAGAAGATAAATTAAATTTTGGCATTTGTTAGGACAATCCCATTGAGAGATGGTAGAAACTAAAAACCGAAAAGGAAGTTATATTACCCCAGGCAGTCATATTTGAAAAAAGAAAATGTTCAATTTGGGAGAATTTTTGATTGTGGTTGATATGTCCATTATTAATTGATTTTGGTTTAAGTTTCTTTATGAGTAAGCGGAAATTCAGTTATAAACAACCCTTACTTAACCGGAATTTTTTAAAATAAGAACAACAAAAAGTTTTTCTTGGCGAAACCGTTTTATTTTATTCAAAATAGTCCCCTTGCAACTCAATACAGCAATCTGCACGGTCTAGAAGTATGTCTAATGAGTCTTTTAGATCGTCGGCCGGGATGTCCTTCAGCATTTCTGTTCAAGCCTTTAGGATGGCTTCTACATCCACAAAATTTGCAAATGCAAATTTTTCAGAAAAGGTAAAATTCCCACGGTGCTAAATCAGGCGAATATGAAATAACTCCGCTTCTGTTCATCCAAATGTAATGCAATTTTCCGACGCATATAATTGGCAGTAGATGACCTAACTAGAAATACCTATTTTTAAAAAGTTCTATTTACTTTGCAAAGGACTTACATTTCTGGTTAAGAAAAAGAATATTTAATTGATCTACCAGTGTGGGCGTTGTGATCAGCTACTGACAACCACAATAACACCGCCCCCGAATTTTGTAGATATAAAATACCTGGCAAGATCCCCGGTAAGGTCTCTCCCAGGGCAAATAAAAACCTTCCATATATAATATGAGGACTGCAAGTATCTGCAAATAGTAGTGTGAGATTTTTACTCATTCTAAAATAAATTTATTAGTAATCTCGTTCGAAGTCGAAGAATCAAGTCTTTTGTAGAGCAAATTTATAGATAGTTTAATAATAAAACTACGAGAAAAAGCCTGTTTTAAAGGGAAATACAAAAAACAAAAAAAAGGCTTAAATTTTCTTTTTTAACGTTATCAAAAGGATAAACAAGTAAACACTTGACAAATACATAAATACATGAATCATTAAATACATAAGTATTAAATAGTAATAACCAAATTGAAATTAAATAGAAAAATAGAACCAAACGTTCACTGAGGGAAATTAATACCAAACAATATCAAATTAAATTTCAAGTCGAGTCAAAATTAAGACTAAACTTAAAGCTAAAGTTCTGATACTACGAATGCTTCTATCCCGCCACCAACTTCGCTTTTTTTTCTGTTTTTTTATAAAGAACTTAACACTCAAGTGGATATGAATACACTTATAATACCTTAGCATGTTTTAAGTTTTTGAGATATTTGGGCTCAGTGGTTATTTCGCTCCATGGGTGGCATCCAACATTTAATGGGGAGACTAAGCTTTTAGAGGAAGTTGGATTGATGTTAATTTCTTGTCAACTACTCATCTTATCTGATTTTCGTTAACTGAAAAATGAATATCTCTTTCGGGCGAGGTAGGGATTCGAACACGGAACCTTCTGATTTGGAAGCCTGTCCGCTACCACTTGAGCCACAGCAACCCGCGGCCACTTGGAACCGTTGAAATGGTTATGAAAACACGTTCACAGCTAAATATATTTGAATACTCTGAGAATATACGACTGGGTTGACTTTGACCCTAGCGTAGGGTGTAGCGTGTTAACTTAGTTGATAATCTAATAATAGCGCATCAATGCGCTATATAGAAAAAGAAACAAAAGTGTAAAGGCGATAATATAAAAAATAGCAAATTTAAGGAAAAAAATTATAATAATTATAAGTGGACTGCTGATAAAATAATAACGGTCTAAAGAATACTAACGCAGTTCTTTATTCTAAGACAACTCAATTCAACGTTCTCTTTGCTAGGAATGTTTAAGTTGGAATGAATGAATGATGCGAAGGGACTGCGTTATTCCTCTGGGTTGGAATCGAATACTGTCCTGCCTGGGACGCTAGTCTCCATGCGCTCAAGGTGACCCAACCATGTAAGCAGGGTTATCCGAGTTTTTCTAACGAATTCGACATCGCTGTATAGCCCGTAAGGTTTGTGGTTAAAATGTCTCCTCCATTCCCCATTAATGTATACGAGACCGAAACATGGCCAAGAACTTTTCTCTCTCCGCTTTCGCACCATGGACTTGTTTTTAACTTCTCACCTTGACAAGTACTGCTTGATGTGCTTTCCTCTCTACGCTCGTCGGACCATTGTATCATATCAGCTAAATTCTCGTACACACACCACATAGTTAGAGAAAAGATTCCGAAAAGAACTGTATGGCAATACGAGAAAGCCAATTGGAGCGGACTTAACAGTTTCTTTAGGAATTTTAACTGATCGTTATGTTTCCTCGATAACGACGTTATGTTTCTCTTTGGAATGAGAAACTTTATCCCTAATCGGATGAAGAGTATCAAACCAAAAGAAAAATTGTACGACTCGAGCTATAAAGAGGGTTTCAGGGTTAGAGAAATGTTTTTTTCGGTCCTACAAGACCAACTCGACAGAGGAAAACCGAATAAAGTTTAAACGCCGATAAACCGTCAGCTAATAAAATATCTCGAAACACGAAAACTTCTCATTGACCGGCAATATGGTTTTCGTAGCAACAGGTCCACTGGTGATTTGATGGCATGTCTCACCGAAAAGTGGAACCAAGTCGTACATCAATCTGGCGAAAGCAAGATAGTTGCACTTGATATTTTTAAGGCATTTGACAGAGTTTGGTATCAGGCTCTTTTGTCGAAAATGCTAGCTTTTGGGATCGATGACTCTCTTCTTCAATGGATTAGAAATTACCTTTCGGAACGATCAATTCAAGTTGTCTTGGACGGTTTCAAGTCTGATATTCACAAAATAAATGCTGGTGTGCCCCAGGGCTCCGTTCTGCTTCCGACACTCTTTTTAATTTTCATTAATGATCTCTTGTCTGCTACTTCTAATCCAATATATTTTTTTGCTGATGACTGCACTCTCTGCTTCTCATATTCGTTCCCGGGCTCACGCCCCTGCTCTTCGGCTGTAGAACGGGAACGGCAGCATATGCTAAGCTCATTAAATTCGGATATTAACAGCATAACCAATTGGGGAACTGTGAACCGAGTGGAATTTAATGCTTCCAAAATTCAATGCTGACTTCTGTTATTAAAGCGAAATTCAGATACCCAGCCATTATCCATGAATGTCACTTGCATCGTCAAAACCGATAAACTTTCCATTCTCGGTATGTGTATCAGTAACAACTTACGTTGGAATGACCATATATTCGATGTCGCCAAATATTCTGCGAAATGTCTATGTTTCCTCAAGCGATGTAAGAAATATTTTACCCCCTGTGATCTGGCCACAATATATAAGGTGTTTATCCGCCCAAAACTGGAGTACAATGCCCACATTTGGTCAGGTGCTCCTAAAACATCTCTGCACCTGCTAGATAGGATTCAAAACCGTGCGATGAAACTCATTGGTGATACTAATATCAGTCAATCAATTGACACCCTCGAACACCGACGTAATGTCTCATGTCTTATTTTGTTTTATCGCTATTTTGGCCACCAGTGCTCCACTGCAATCGCCAGTAGCATTCCGCCCCTTCAAACCTTTAACTGTAACACCCGTCTCGCTATGAATTCTCATCAATATACCCTCAAGAACATTTTCTGACTTACTCTAAAATATCGTGATTCTTTCCTAAGCCGTACAACTCTTATGGAATGCCCTGCCGATATCTGTGTTTCCTGGTCGTTATAATTTAGAAACATTTAAGAACAATGTACATCGGTACCTCCCTAAATTTCTTTCGCCCGCGCTGTGTACGAACGTTTTAAGGGTACAAAAACCCCTTGAGCGCGCGCTGATTATAAAAAAAAAATAAAAACATATATAAATACTTAAATTCTACAATATGTATTATAATTCCTAGAAGCAAGAATTCGTAAAAATTCCTTGTCGTAATTTTAATCCTGCTTAGGCTACGAATATCTTAAATAGCTTTGTTCAAATATGCGGGTGGCATATTAATTCTCGTAGCTAAGCTTGTTATTTACGGTATAAAGAAGTTTCACCGAAAGGTATCGCCTTCTTTAAAATACCTGTCACTAAGTCTCTGACGATAAAAAAATACAATTCGAAAACACTGAAGCATATTATAACGCTTTATTTTTGTTAGCATGATTCAATGTTTATTACCTGGTTCTTGTTTGTTCTCTTTTACACCAAAGACAGATGTTCAATTTAGTATGCACAATGAATGGATACGAGTTGTTAATTAATTACACCTTCACAAAAATTACATTGTCGACTCCATCAGTGAAATTCAGATGTATTCGTCTTTTGGTTTGAGTGCAATCAGCTCGTTGTGCTCGTATACCAGCAATGTGAAGGTAAGCAAATTATTTGGCGATCTTGATTTAAAAAACTTGCAAACGTTTTAATTGCCTAAATGTGATGCCGAGTTTTCTTTCGTAAAACAAAGATTACATCGTTTACTTTTTATGTATATTTGTTTTATTTTTATTATTTTGTGTTTTTTCATTTGAAATGGATTTTATGTGAGACAGACGTGACTTGGATCTACGACCGTAACATGTGAAGTTGTGCGTACATCTGTATCTCGTGCAGTTTATATATGTATGTATATGTTTAACTTTAAATGGGTTTAGTCTACCGGGGATGAAGATACTCGAATAAGCGAAAGCCCCAGGATTACGAGTTTCTTATGAGTGAGCCACGACGTAACATAATTTATGTGAGTTGTTATTAATTTTATTTTATTTAGGATAACTGCTTGGGCAACGAAGTGTAAGATGAATTTACGGATATTTTAGGGGTGTCCAAGTTTTTTTCAGATAGTAATAGCGGATCTTAATAAGCGGTGTAGGAAATGTGTTTCGTTTTGCTTTTGGTTTTCTTGTTTGCTTTATTTTTACCCAGAACATGAACAGAAACGCCTGTCCTGGTGAAGAAATGGGATATCTATTGGATCCACATTCCTTGTTATCACCATCTATATTCCAGTTAATTTTGAAAAGCCTTTTATTTATTTTCGAGTCATAAACGAATCGACGTTCAAAGCTTCCAGCTTTTTTAAGAACTAAAGTATCGATTGGTTTTGAAAAGTCAATCAATCATCGAGCTGGTGCAAACTTTAATTGTTGAGCAAATATTGAATTAACGATTTGACATTGATTTATGATTTCGACGAACTCTTTGAGATACTTGAACAATACACTCGGTCCCACTAGAAACTCATTAAATCTTTTCAAAGCGGAAAAAGTACACATAAATGAGTGGGCAATGCCTTTATGTTTACTGGACTTTTATTACTGCCACGATTAGGGGTTTTAGGCCGACGTATTGGATAGATAACAGAAATTGACAGCTTCGATTTATTTTGTTGTCAAGTATTTATAAGTGCTGAGCTTCGGTTTTTATACAATTATATGAGGAAAACCTACTTTCTTTTGTCATTTGAATAAGGGTTCAGACACTTGACAATGAAGTAATGAAGTATACCCGTGTATAAATTTGGATTTGCTGTGTGTTATGTGACATAAAAAAAGATAAATGATTGATTGATTGATTCTCCACCTTCTCTATCAGGCTTGTTTGCCACCTTTCCACTTATCTGTCATCAAAAATTATGTATGTCTCTCAATGTAAGTTGGATAAGGTCCTTACGTTGACCGTATTACGTTGATGTGACAATGAGATATCATATTTACAACGTATTAAGAAGTTGCGCAGTTGTGGCTGTTCTCAAGGGGAAGTGATTGATTGAATTTCTATCTCATCTTCTGAAAGTTTTTACGTGAAAACTGTTTAATGTAGCCGATGCTCTACTTACTTGGTACAATGCTCCAAAAGATTTCGATCATAGTAATAAAATTATATATTATATATTATTATATATATTATAGTATATAAGCTGTTCCAGTGTCTTAGCCTAGCCTAGTCTAGCCTTTATCGTTTCGAACCAAGAGCTGGCATTTGAAGATCCTCCTATCTGGAGGGCAGATATTGAATGTCTGTTCCGATTGTACTTATCAGTCCAAATCAGCACCGTATAGTTGAACTGTAATAGTAGGTTAGTTCTTCGCATAGCTTGCATTTCCTCTACCGAGTTGGGAATCGAAGAACAATAACCTCCAGAACAAAAGATTTACCTTTTCTGACCCTTGGATTTTAAAAAGACGCTCCTCATTGCCCTGTGCGACGTCTCAGTCGTAGTTGAGTCACCTGTCTGCAACGTTTCAACGACATGGACGCTAATCAGTTTTGAATCAGTCCATTAACCTTTAAACAGAGGAATGCTTCTGCGGAAATGAAGCATTAAAAGCGCACGCTCTTGCTATATTGACAATTGGTGTAATAAGCACGGGAAATCAGATTGTTTGCCGAGGACATTTCCCTTTCAATATTTCTTCGAGTCAGTTAGATAGTGAAATTGACCATGCTTACTAGGTTTGCTCTATTGTACAAGACGTCATTTGGATCAAATTGTACTTTAACTCTGATGTTCTATACAAGCGAAGGTGGTCCTTCTCAAACGGCCGAATATTTTCCATTAAGATCGCTACAATGTAAAACCACGCTGAAAATTTATTTAAAGAAGCTGTGAGATAAGGCTGTGTGTGTTTCGATGCTGATTCGTTGTAGGAAATCGGATACGCTCATTAACTTCAATTGACTTCAAACCGATAAGCAATCCCATGGTTGTGATCCGCATCATGGTAATATTACAAAAAACCATCATAATACGAGTATGTGCATATGCCCCGAGTTCTATGTCCAGAGTATGATATCAAATTCGTAATCAAGGGGGACATCCATGACAAAATCCGGAAGGAATACGTAATCGGCCAGCCAAACGTCGATTCTGAACACTTTCTTTGCAGCCAAATTAAGAGATTGTCAATTCAACGAAAAAATGGTTGAGTCCGTCTCGAAAAGAAATTCAACGTTGGAAGCCTTAGCATGACAAGAGTATGTACAACCCACAGAGGATGCCTGAGCGACAGAACAAAATGGGTGTTCTGTTCGGGCAACCTTCCGCGCGCTTCGTCTATTTTACGGTCACTATAATCATTTTACGGATAAATTTGAGTCAACTGGTTCAGTAAACGATAAACGATAAACCAACACCCGTACGTCGACGAAGCTCAAGATGTACCAAAAACATCGCCGCTGTCCATGAGAGTGTGCAGGAGAATCCGAGGCAGTCAATTTCGCTTGGCTCACAAGAACTCGTCCTTTCGCACACCACAACTTGGCGAATTTTGCGTTGGGTCTGCATCCGTACGAATTTCAACTGACGCAAGAGCTGAAGATAAACGGCCATGATAACGACACGTGTGTTCGCTGAATGGGCTTTGGAGGAGTTGGAAACTGACCCTAATTTTCATCGAAAAATCATCTTCAGCGACGAGGCGCATTTCTGGATGAATGGGTACGTCAGCAAACAAAATTGTCGAATTTGGGACGAAACCAATCCACATGAGATCCAAGAGCGTTCAATGCATCCAGAAAAAGTCACTGTTTGGTGTGGATTTTGGGCTGGCGCGTCATAGGTCCATATTTCTTTGAGAACGACGTTGGCCAGCCATCACCGTCAACAGAAACTGCTATACGTCGATGATTGCCAACTTCTTTTGGCCTGAAATGGATGATATGGACACCAACGACATGTAGTTTCAACAGGACACCGCTACATGCCACACAGATCATGCCACATTGGAAATTCTGCACGAGTGATTCGTGGGCAGAGGCGATGTGAACTGGCCACCGAGATCGTGCGATTTGACCTCGTTAGACTTTTTCTTGTGGGGTTTTCTGACGTCGCAGGTCTATGCAAATAACCCACAAACTACAGCGGCCCTCAAAGCCAACATCGGTCAAATTCAGCCTGATTTATGCGCCAGAGTCATGGAAAATTTGACATTTCGGATGCACGCCAGAGAAGTAACGGCGGACATTTGAACGATGTTATATTCCATACATAATGACATCGATAGTCCTTTGAAACAAATAAAAAAGTTCGATAATATCTCAAACACACTTTGTTTTGTTTAAATTTAAAGATAGGAAGCGCTTAATGAAAGACCCTTAACTTATAGTTTCTCATTCTTGAAATTTAGACCGACCTATTATTCCTGTGACCTACTCTTTCCATATATAGTACATACTTAAAGTTTTAAACACTATGTATGTACCGTTGCTGAAGACCTTTCCATTTCTATTATAAAAACCCTGTAGCAGTTGTATTAACTTGTATTAATAAATTAACTATTACCTTTTGAGGCAGGTGTTTTAATGCGCGATATATTCTGAATATTCATAGCTTTTTTCACATTGGTGGCACCGGGAACGTAAAATTGTCAAAGTAATCGGAATTATTGAAAACACGTATCGTGCTGCTTATCGAAGACGGATAACGCCTTCTGTTACATAATATACATGGAATACTCTCCCCCGAATCTAAGCCTACATCCGCGAACGCTGAAGACTGGGACATAATCGAAGAAAATGTCTCTGTCCTCTTGGAACGATTAAAGGCTGGATGTGAGGATTTGAACAAAGCTAATATCGAATTCCGTCAAACAAGCAAATAAGAAGACTATCAAAAGGAATGGGAATCCCCAGCCGATTATCAGGATGTAGCTATTGGTGCTATATACGACATTGAAACAACGATTAAGTAAGTTCAATCGAATACAAAACCTTGAAAATCCAAATCAATTGTCAACAAATATAAAATCTAACGCTGTAAAGCTACCTACACTTTCATCAAAATCGTCCTCAGGTAATTTTAAGGAATGGCTTCCTTTCTGGGAGTATAGTGTATGATAATGTCACTGATTTTGAAGTTCAGTAAGCCACATATTCCGACCACTTACCTATCAAATTAGGCACATGAGGTTGCTACGCAAGCTGGTGTGGAACGATAACAATGTCGCTTTAATTTATAAGACCCGTATGCTCCCGAAAATCAGGGTAGAGGTTTTCGTAGAAAAAATAAGGAGCCGTGGTTCAATATAAGTTACCAAAGGGAAAGGAAGTGAAAGGTAAAATATTTTGCGATATAGACAGCTGAAAGAGTATGGAGAGAGGTTTGGCCAAGATGTTCGCACATTTTTTCAAAACAATGGCAGGCAACCCGTCAGGACCCGGAGGGTACTGGACTTTGAGCAGGTTTATTTTCTCCATTAGTTTTCAATATTAATCTCAACAGATGTAAGTGAAGTTGGGAACAGCTACTCATGTAAGGAAAATAGTTGATATCAGATTCTCCAACATGCGTAGCGAACGATTGGCTAAAGAATTTAGAGAATAAATTTGAGATTTTTTCAGGGTTGTTTAAGGATTCGTTTGAGAATCTCTGGGTAGGTGCGTAATTACCAGATTTTCGTTTGGTGTATATGAAGTGAAAAAAGCGTTCAGGATTAGAGATAAGTACAGATTGCATTCGGCTGAAGTAATCGTGATAGAGTGGTTCACAGAACTGGCAAAAAGGGATATAAGCTCGCTGGTAAGCAAAGAAGTTATAGGTAGACTGAGATTTGAGATCCGTGCGCAATAGCTTGATTCTTTTATTACGCTGTGATTGTAGCTGATTATTGTACCATTGTAGTGAGAATGCGGGATATTTTTTGGGAACGAAAGGAACAGATTTTTTTAAAGAGTTTGAAGATGATTGTGTAGAAAACTTTAAGAGCATTATCTGTGGAAATATTGGACCTATTTAGAATGCTGTCCAAATTTGTAGTACTAAGCAGGTAGTTAAATTTCCCGAAATCAGCCCTATGAAAATTGAAATGGTGAGAATGCTGCGACTGAATTATTTTATTTTCTTCTCTGTAAGCGAACGAAGATGCTTGCGCTCTGTGACAAAACAATTATCGGCATCGGACGAGAAAACAAGATCAAGTAATGCCACTTAGTTGAAAAAAAGGCGGAGTCGGAGAGGCAATACATAACAGAAATTCTTTATCTGAAGTGGGGTTGGTAGCAAAAAAAATGAGTCCCGTGATCAGAACATACCCATTGAAGATGAGGAAAATTGAAATCTCTCACAAATATCGCCATATCTCCGGTTCTACAATATCAAAGTACGGAGTTAAGAGTATCTACAGAAAGCTGATAACTGTGAATTGGTTGGGATTGGAGAATGCAGAAGAATATTAAGAAAAGATTGCGTTTGGAGACTGTAATTTTTGCATTAACGTATTCTAAGAGTCCCGAATGAGGGGTTTTGATAGGTTTGGGATCAAGACTAGTATGACTGTACGCTGTATGTTGTCGAGGCCGTCGTTACAAAGAACTTCAAAATCTGAAGTGAAAATTTCATTATTTTTAATGTAGGAACGCAAATTTCATTCAGTAAGGGCAAAGATTTCATAAGGAAGCTTCTGTGAGTTAAGGAATATGGTGGAGATCATAGAGCGCAATCCTCTTACGTTTTGGTAATAGAAAAGAATCAGGTGAGGAGCCGTTAAGTAGGGGGTCAAAGAGTGGCTAGGAGTAGTAGTAGTTTTTGGGAACTTGAGCGCGCTCTTTGAAGACGAAAAATGCGTTTTGAGTACACATGGGACGCAAAAGCGATCATTTAGGACACTGGATGGAGAAATATTGAAAGCTTCATGAAAACGAAGGATGGTTTGCTTTAACTCTTTTGGATTAGGTGGAAGACCTTCTTTGTGAATTGTGACAATGAGACTTGTTTTGGTCATACCATCAATGCAAACACCACAGTCAGATTCATCGTGCAGATATGCTCCAAGTGCCCAGCTGACCATTGAAAATGCACGCTCCTCGTGAAGAATTAAAAAAAAAAAATAACAAAAAAAAGCCGCTCGCAGGGAAACAAAAAACGAAAAAGAATACGCTGGGCGAGCAAAAAAACAAAAAAACAAACAACAACAAAGCGCGAGTGCAGTGAAATCGTCATCCACAGTGCAAGCATTCCAACCTTCCTGCCCCTGTTCAAAATGTTGCTTGCACTCGGTTACTGCCGTTGCTGTATTACATTGTCATATAGCGCGTACAGTGGCTGAGTGTATGTAACAACCGATGGATAGCGGGCTGCGGGTTTGAATTTTGTTGCTGCGCTGGTTTTCATTATTGTAAGGGTATAACACCTACAACAATAATTTGATTCGGTAAACCAACTTTGAATGTTTACTTCTCAGCTGTAACGTCGGTGTTTGTGTTTTTTGTGTTTGTCTATCTTTATAATGACTCGGGAATTTAGAGTGGTTAATGGTTATTGCCAATATACGCGGCCTAAAAGTAATTAGTTTTCTGCGTACGTCCACGTCTGTAAATATAGACCAGCTCTTTTGGCAGTTAGTGAAACACAGGTAGATTCCTGCCCACACCTCTCAGGTCACTCTGATCTGAAGCTACCTGGCTACGAACTATTGACATTATTCTTCTCTCACCGCGGTCTCGCCATTTAAGTGCGTATTGATATAGTTTACCAAACTCCACCACAATGTAGTCCCTGTTCCAATCCGGAATTCAATTACATGTGGTTAAAATTCCATGTCTGCTTTATTCACAGAAGCCCCAAACTGGACAGCAGTTCGACTTTTTACGAGTTTGACGCGCTGTCTGACTACATTCAAAGAATTCTAACCTGTATCCTCATACTGAAATCGTTATTTCGGGTGATTTCAATTTACACAATTCTGGCTGGCTTCGACATTCTGGACAGACAACACCCGAAAGACGGTGTGTTGAGATCTTCCCTGCAGAAAACAACTTAACGCAGCTTGTAAATCAGCCCACGCGAATACAAGGTAGCTTTTTAAATGTGCACATTTTTAAATGAGAATTTCAGTATGCATAAAATACCAACATTTCGGCGAGTTCGATGAACGCCAGCCAAAATTATGGTATTTTAAAGCAAACATTTTTAAAAATCATTAGACCAATTTCATCAGAAAAATGCGTTTATCTCAAAATCTTCAACTTTGAGGTTAACTTTTTATATCAAAACTTTTGTCTTCTCTTCATTCTCTATGATTCTTATCTATAACTTTTCCACCTACGTACAACGGAAGTTATTCTAAACTACTATTTTATTCAGGCAAATGGGTCATAAAATAAATTTAATATCCCTTCAAATAGTTTTTGTGGTCCTAAAACGGACCGTTACGCTTTAAGTTTTCAAAACGCTTTTATAGTAAATTTTCGAAATGTTGCCCATGCCTTTGCATGCACGTTCTAGCGCATTTGATGATTTCAGACTGAAAATTAATGTTTGGTAAAATGCCTCTTAGCTCCTCTGCCACTGTATATATTCTCTCTTGGAGCTCTTCCCGACTTGAAATCTCAGTCAAATAAACCCTTTATTTTATGGCTCTCCAGAAAAACAAAATTCATTGGCGTTAGGTCAGGAGATCTAGGTGGCCAAGGAAAGGGACCAAATCGGCCAATTCAAAGTCCATTAAATTTTTGATTTAAAAACGAAGTTACATTATTGTTACAATGGCAAGGAGCTCCATCGTGTTCGAAAACCATTCTTTGCCTCTGAGCAAGAGGACCATTTCCCAGGAGTTCCAGCAACTGGTCCCTCAACAATTCTAAATAGAATGTAGAATTTAGGACATGTGGAAGCATGAATGGCCCGATTAAAGTACTACCCAAAATGCCTGCACAAACATTCACTCTAAACCTTCTGTAAAATGGTATACAGTTAAGACATCTGCATTCCAACTGAATCTTTACCTTTGAGCAGATGTTGTTCGTGTTAAATGAGGATTAGACATTGCCCAATAGTAGGAATTTCTTTGGTTGGTAATGTCCATTCTCATAAACTGGGCTTCATCAGTCCATAAAATTTTTTGAATAAACTGCTCATTCTCATCTTGTTAATGCAGCAGCCATTGACAAAATTCAATCCTTTTTTGTAAGTCTCCTGGCAAAAGTTCCTGTACGGGCGTATAATGAAAGGGGTAAATGCGGTTGTCTTGAAGTACTCTATGGATTGTGGTTCTTGGAGTGTGCAACTGTGCTGCAAGCCTTCTGGTGCTATTAGATGGCTGCATTCTTACAGCATTTATAATTCTTTCTTCCTCTTCTGCTGCTATGTTAGATAATCTTTCTCTTCTTAACCCATATGCTGAGCCGACAGTTGAAAGGCGACATTCCCATTACAGAAACCGTAAACGAAAATTATATGGGCGTATTCGCGAATCGAAAACATTTTTTCTTAAACATTTGCTAAACACTTTACTCAGTGAATAAAGAAACATCGGCACATTTCAAAAGTTGTCACGGAATTAAACAAAAACATTCCACAAAATAGCGGAAAATTTACCGTTGGCTTAATCCTCCAACTTTGTTTTACTTGTTAACTGACAGCTTTTAGTCAATTTTTTTTATTTGAACACACGATTTATTTTGTGACCCATTTGTCTGAAGAAAATAGTGGTTTGCACTAACTTCCGCTCATCGTAGGTAGAAAAGTTGTACATAGAAATCGTAGATAATGAAGAGAAGACAAAAGTTTTGATAAAAAAGGTTAACCTAAAATTGAAAATTTTGAGATAAACGCATTTTTCTGATGAAATTGGTCCAACGATTTTTAAAAATGTTGGCTTTAAAACGCCATAATTTTGGCTGGCATTCATCAAATTCGTCAAAATTTTGGTATTTTATGCACACTGAAATTCTCATTCAAAAATTTGCACAACGGTTTCTTGAGCTGAATGCGTTAGAAATATACGGCCTTTAAGGAGTTTTACCTCCTCGAAATCAGAGATTCCTCACTTTAACGGCTTATAACTTGAAGGGTGGTGAAAATAGACCCCCCCTGCAAAAACAATTTTTTGTTTGCCATAACTTCAGGAATCTTCAGGTATCAGGATTAAAACCTAAACTGGGGCACGCTGTATGTTGGAAGGGGTTGTACGAGCGGTACGAAATCCCTAAAGTTGAAATGTGAAATTCCAAAATGATCGGAAATAGTAAGAAAAGTGGAACATGCGGAAGGATGTGCGTACGCTGGGTTTGTAGAGACCAGAAAATAATTTAGGATTGACGACAATCTTAGAAAAGTAGGGCTAAATGGAGATATTAGATCTATATTAAGGAATGGACCATCGAGTCTCTTCCCATTGCTGTTATTCTGAGAATCGCCCAATACTAAGTGGTGTGCGTTGAAGTCGCCACCAATTATAGCGCTATCAAATGTTTCAATTAGATCATAAAGTCTTTGCAATTCTCTACCTAATGGAGCTCCAGAATTGGAAGGAATATATCTGCTTCCAATAAGAAGTTTAGATGGTACATCAGAGGCATTGTTGGAACTTAGCTTTGCTAAAGCTACAGATAGTATTTCACTTGAAAATTTTATTTCGCTATATTTGTATTTTTGTTCAAGGATGATAGCTGTCCCTCTTAAAGATTTATTCCGTACTATATTATACCCATTAAATACTAGTTTGTGTTTAGGACTTAGTATTGTTTCCGATAGGAAGCATATTTGTGGTTTTTTCATGTTAAACACGTAATAAGCGCCAGTCTTATATCATGAGAGATAATTGAATTAAAATTCGTTGATATTATTTTCATTTTCATTTTCATTTTCCATCATACTACTATAGTAAATAAGAAAGTCGAGATATGCAAACATGGTCTCTTCTTTGGTTTTTAGTTGTTGGTATTTAGGCCAAAATTTACGAATTTCTACTAAGAGCTCGTGGACTGAAATATTAAAAAGGTTTTGTGATTCATTTATGAAATTTTTAAGATCTCCAGGTGGAGAAAATTTTTATTTTCTCAGGATTTGTAGAGATTAAGGGATGTTTTGGCCATGTCTGCATAAGAGATGTTTGTATTTGTGAAACATTTCATACTGTTGTGTGCAACCATTCTGTTTTCCTGGTTGAGGCTCTTGGTTCTTTGCGCAACAGAGTCTTTTTTATTTTTGTACCTTAAATACGCCGGGCAACCCAAGAAACATAAGCGCAACATTCTCCAGAACGCCCAAATCTTTGACACCGATAGCATCTTATAACGGACTTCTCGTGTCTTTTTTCCCAGTATATACGCTGAAAGCGTAAGTACGAGTACTTAATGCCTGTTAAATTTTTAGCGGATTCACCTGGTTCTAGCTGTACAGTGAAAATGTTAAGTTCAACATTATTTTCCCTAGTTCTAGCCGTGGAAAATGGAGCAATCTTAGAAATTGTAATATTTGGAGCAGCAGCGTCTAGAGCTTATTTAACTGTTTCTATAGGAGTGTCCCCATTGAGACCTTTCAACAAAACTGAAGTGCGTTTGCTCTCTTTCGGAGAGAACGAGAATGCACCAATACCAGTTCCACGTATTTTTTCAATTATTATTTTATGAACATTTAAGTTGTTCACATATGCTTTTGTCTTTTTATAGCCTAATTAATAAATTTATATGTGAGATCAGTAATCTTACATTCTACAGCAGCAAGCCCTAACACTTGACTTATAAGCTCACAATTTGCACCAAAAATAAAAATAGGCGGGCAAAATAACACATTTTTTAACTACAATAGTTACTTTCATTTAGTGATGTGTTTGAAGTAACGTAATGAGATTTGTTTGTAGGTACCTATTTCATTAATTCTATTATTAGTATTGTTAGTACATTCTGATAGAGCTTCAAGCTTCAATAATAGAGCATAGGAATTATTGGAAAAGTGTCCGTACTCATTTAAATCAGGTGATGAGTTAGCTTTTAAATGTGTATGTTTTTTTCCAGGATTAGATTGGAAATTACTTGCAGAACGTTTCATTTCCTTATCACTGTTTTGCACACCGCTTGCTCGGGAGAATCGTCAATCTCATCCATTGCTTGACATTGAGTTTTGTTCCCGGAATTTATTCAGTTTATTCATCTAAATCTATATTGTCACCTTCAAAGTAATCCCCATCGACACACTGATGCCAGCGCCAATCCTCGAAACATTTTTTATATTCGGTTTTCGGTTTTCGGTTTGTCCATCAGTGCTTCCTGCGATTTTTCCATTACTTCCTCTCGGCTGCTGAAACGCGCTCCCTGTAGTGGTTTTTTAACTCGATTGAACAGAAAGAAGTCACAGGGAGCCAAATCAGCTGAATTCGGTGGCTGCTGGATGGTATTTGTTGCATTGTTCGTCAAAAAATTACGAATAATAATTGCACTGTGCGACGGTGCGTTATCATGGTTCAAAATCCACGAGTTTTCTGCCCACAATTCTGGTCTCTTTCGGCGAATTGCTTCACGCCAACGTCTCACAACGCCCAAATAACACTCGTTCTCTTTGTTTACTGTCTGGCCTTCTGACAAAAATTCATGGTGCACTACACCGTTGTAATCCATGAAAACCGTGAGCATTGCCTTCTTTTTTGACTGAAAACGACATGGTTTTTTTGGTCTCGGCTCATTTGGTGAACGCCATTCACTTGCCTGATGTCTGGATTACGTGTCGTACTCATAAACCCACGTCTCGTCTCCAGTAATGATCTTTTTGATGAATGTGGGATCGGATTCAGCCTCGCAAATCATCTTTTTTGCGACGTCAACACGGTCTCTTTTTTGCATGAAATGAGGTCTTTTGGCACCAACTTTGCTGCTACACGATGGAAACCCAAATCATTAACCAAAATATCTTGGACGGATCTATAGGCTATGTTCAAGTCCTCCGCTATCTCTCTGATGGTTAATTTGCGGTTATTGACCAACATTTCTTTTACTTCATCAATGTTTTCGTCGGTTTTCGATGTCGATGGTCTGCCACTGCATTCATCATCTTCGATTGACTCACGACCAGTTTTGAACCGCTCGTGCCACTGGTTTTCTGTAGAGAATCGTTGACGAAACACTTAAATCCGTTTTTTACGCAAAATGTAATACAAGTTCGTTGTTGCAAATTGAAATGCATTTCTAAAATTGTAAAAATCGCCAACACACGCAGAGATAGATGTACCCTTGGCTACGTGACTTTTGCAAATGTCAAGCTATGATGCTAAGATTTAGAAAAAATATCAACAATAGATTTACCAACTTAACAAAAAAACAAAACTCAAATCGGAACAATGGGAGCGCCACACGGTGGCGCCACCAGGAACTTTTCGATCAAGGTGGTATGTTTGTGAAATGTAAGATTTTTGAAGCAGATAAGGTTGAGCGCGGAACAAATCTGTGCCAGCAGAGGGGCCCTCGCCCAATTATCAAGGCTTCGCCCATTAATGACGTTGTCTAATAAAAAGCGGGGGCAGAGCATATTACTGGTCTTATCGTAAACATTTTCAGATAACGCCTCTGAATGGTTGCTACGATTTGACCAGTAACAAGTTGCCGGTCATAGGTCTTGTTGGCGGCTGGACCACCATACTGAAGTCCATACTAGGACTTAAATCACGGTACCATAGGTGTCAGGAGCCCCACGGATTTCGGTCCGGGCCTGACTTGTTAAGGTAGGCCCCCTTGTGGGAGCGTCATGGCGGCTGTGGTTTAAACCCAAATCGCGGGAAGGGTTTTCCTTTGGTTTAACCCATTGTAGAGTAGCAAATAAGTACTGGGTGCTGTGACCCTAAGAGCAGTAAGAGGTTTTAGATCGGCCTAGACTCATACCAAGGGTGGAACTTGTGCCTCCAACACAAGTTCTGCTTTGGGATTATACTATTAATGCAGGTAAGCGATGGCAAGGCGTATCCTTGCTCCCTATGGATGTATGGGCATCTCGTAAACGTGAGGTCCACGTGACAGGTGGTTTACGTTAAAAATCATGGAACGTTCTGTGCCAGCAGAGATGCTTGCACTAGCATTGGTGAATTGTCTAAGTCAGAGCACCTATGTTTAAATAATTTTTTTCACAATTTTTATATTCCACCGTATGAGCTGGAATATTTGAATTTAAATTTGCACTATTTGAAACTTTCAAAGGTCACAAGGGGCATTAATTTTTCGAGGTCAGAACCGCTTTTAAGTGGGTATTTGGAAAAGAGAAAACGCACTGTAAAAGATACGTCTTAACGCCAGGACAAATCGAAGCGAACTCCCATTCATGATCTTCCTTATTCATGATCTTCCTTATTCATGATCTTCCTGATAACAATTGTAGTTACCTCGAGCCCCGTTTGTTAGGAGCTGCTCTGAAGAAGCATATTCAAAATGAAGCTGAGAACTTTCGAAAAACTTGCGTTGTTCTTAAGGAAAGCCGCTATGTACAATGAATTTACCACAATGAAATTGCAACAAACTGCCGGTTAGAAATGCAATTACCGACGATTGCGGTAGTACCCAGAAAGTACTAGGAATATTGTGGTACGTTTTTTTCGACGAGCTAGCTCTTGATAACCTATTATTAGAAGATTATTTACATAACATGGCGATAAAGGCGCCCCTTTATATTATATTTTAAAATTCTGGTACAAACAATTTGGAAGCATAAATTGGCGTGGAATGAATAACTTCTTCACAATGTCATGAAATCCTTGAATTCATTTTGCGTTGATAATGCACAGCTCAAACAGTTCTCAATTCCTCCAAGCGTTTGGAGTTATTCGAATCTAAGCCATTTGGAATTACATGTATTTGCGGACGAAAGCCCTAGCGGATGCGGAACTGATGAATATATACAGGCATTCAATACAACCGGAGAAACGTCTATACAATTTCCCCGTACAAAAAAGAGTTGCACCACCTTTCAAATGAAGTGTGGTCTTACGTTACTCCGATAGGAATTAACTTCTAAACTTACTGCTGCTAGGCTTTGCATTTATTTAAAATCAAATCTTAAGATTAAATGTAATAATATATATCTTTGGACAGACTAAACCCATACCCTCTATTGGATTATAAACCAGGGAAAGAAGTGGAAGCCGTAAGTCACTAACAGAGTTCAGGAGATTAAGAAGCTCACGGAAAATTATATTTGGTAACATTGCAGAGGTAAGGACACTCCTGCCGATTTGCATACCAGAGGGATGTCTGCTAATCTCTTAGTAAAGATCTAGGGTGCAGTGTCCTTACTGGTTGTACCGGATCAGAAAACCTGGCCCAACATTTCAAACGGAGAGGAGTTGCCTGATATGTTGAAATCATTGCAAGTATCTGTTACTTCTCGAACATCTTCGACCGTAGAAGGGAGCAGTCGGATCTAGACTAATGAATCGCATATCGGCCAAATTATTATATTTAACGCACATCAGCGAATACTGTGAAAATGGAGTCAATTCTGTGTTATGTGAACTAAGGAAACGTTACTGCCATCAGTTGCGGTATTACTTGCCTCACTTCGTGAAAGAATGATGATCTGAAGCCGTTTGACATGATGGGCATAGACTTTGCTGGACCGATATAATACACATATGTATAAAAGAGACTTTGCATGAAGACTCAACAAAAAAGCTAAACAAAAGCCTATTAACTTGTGGTTACGCAAAAGCTATTCATTTGGAATTGGTGACTGATTTGATCGCTAAAAGTTGTTTGCTAGCATTAAGAAGATTTTTCGGGCGTAGGAGAAAACCTTCAATCATATACTCTGATAATGTTAAAGCGTTTAAGCGAGCATGTAAGGAACTGTAAAATTTAAATAAACTAATGGCTGCTGAGCTCTTTCAAGCAGTTGTAAGTAAAGAAGGAATACGAGATTTATTGTGGAAAGTATACCATGGTGGTGGGGCTTGTGAGAAACGTAAAAGACGTATTAATTTCAACAGTTGGAAAGTCATCGCTCAGTTTTGAAGAATTTAGAACTCTACTATCAGAAGTGGAGTCAATTACCAATGCCAGACTTAAACCCACTCCCAATACAGAAGAGGTTTGTTCAGCTATCAAAAAGCTGAAGAACAACAAGGTCGGCAGCTTTTCAAGCATGGAAGTATTATTTTGATAAATTGCTTGCACTATTTCACCCACCAAGTGTGAATGAACTATCAGCTCCATATACCCAATCTTCAAGGAAGGCTATCCTATTTTTTGTAGTAACTATCTTGAACCAATTTATATGTAATAAGTTCTTGGACACGGGACTTCCCAAGTCTCAAGTCATGGTAGATATCAAAAACTTAATCCTTCTTACCGTTACTGTGGCTTCTTTTCAGCATCATTTACCCTTAATAAATTATATGGCCCGTCGTTAGGTAACGGTTCATTAAATCGTTTGTATAGTATTAATTAGAGCAATAAAGGACTCAACTCCAAGTTGATATTCCTCACAAAATAATGCAAACGAGTAAAACAAATTCGGCCAGTAAATGGCAATATCCAATTCCGTTCACCCACATAATGTGTAACGTATGAAGTATTTCCCACGAACTTCATTAAAGATTTATTTCCTTAAATACTCTTTGAATACGAAGAGCTACTCGTATGATAGTTTCATGAATATTTCATCAACCATTTCGTACTTAAATAACCAACAATTCTTATGAGCGGGTGAATCTCAGCATTTATTAATATTCCGCTCATCCCTTCCATGAAGGGTTCCATTACGGCCGACACATCTACAATCTTTGGCCATTAGGACATGTTGATAGTCTTGTGTTAAATATTTGCCACTTGAATTATATATATGTAAGTAACATACGAGTATATAAGATGATTAAACAATCCGTACGTATGTGATGCTACCCATAGCACTGAAGGGTAATTTAATTAGGGTTCTATTTACGCAATTAGTTTTTATGCACAAAGTCTGCAACAATTTTGATAAATGATTATTATTGTACTAATTGACTTAAATTAAAAAATCCCTTAACCTTCAGTGATTCACAGTTTGGTTAATTTTATCACCTGCAAGTGGGAAACCTTCAAATCAAACATTTTTGGTTAGAACTGTCATAACTTATTTAAGATGGTGCTACAGTCCAGGGTGGACCTAGGCCTCAACCAGCAAATGTCTCCAGTCAGATCGATCTTTAGCTAGCTGCATTTAGTTTCGAAGCTCAGTTGGCTGAAGTCCCCTTGCACTTCCGTGGGCCACCTGAGTCGCGGTCTTACTCTATTGCGCTGCCTCTCGGGGGCGGATTCGAAACCTTTTTCCACCAGAGCATGGGTTTACATCAGCTCTACATGGTCTTTCACTCTTCAGGCTAGGTCGATAGCGCTGTACACCCCGCACAGTTCGTTGTTGAATCTCCTCCCCCACTCACCGTCTATGCCGACTGGATTTAGTATTTTCCTTCCAATACAGCCATGAACTCCATTATACATTTTTGATAAAGTCCATACCTCTGCGCCATAGGAGAAGACTGGGATCACTCACGACTTATATAGGATCATTTTTGTTATTCGAGAAGTCAATTGCCTTCTCAGCCCAAAGAAGCAGCGATTGGCAAGAGATATTCCTCGTTCCTCGAACGGAAATTAAGTTCGCTGTCGCATAATATGCCAAGGTCGCTGATAGATTCAACAAGAGATATAGGTTGGCCGTGGAGGAGGTAAGTTCGGGGAGGTAATCGATTGACATTTGGTAAAATTGAATTGTAAGCAATATTTATGCACCAGGTGGAAAAACTATTTAGATCTATTTGAATTTGGTATCGTCAGCATAGAGAAAAAGTGCTGAGTGTTGAATCACTGTTTCCAGATCGTTAATAGTTAGGATGAAGAGAAGTGGATATAGGTGGCTACTTTGAGGAGCAGCTGAAGTGGCCAAGAAAGGGGCCGAAAGGACAGATCTGAGACGAACCCTATAAAAACGATTATCCAGGTAAGAAGACATCCACTTTAGCAAATTGGGTTCAAAGCCCAGGACAGACAATTTGAACAGGATTAGTTTTTTTGAAATCAAATGTCTCGGTCAGTTGTTTACAGACCTTAATGGAGCCATCGTGGGTGGTGAGACCCAAGTGGTAGTGTATTGGCTTCCCAATCGGATGATTCGTGGTTCAATAACAGCCGTGACCGAAAGACTTTTTTTCAGACAACTAAAATCTCGTCTAAATACAACATCAAATCAATTTACATTAATAATTTAGTCCCCCCATTAAATGTTGGATATCAGCCATGGAGCGAAATAACCACAGAGCCCAAACATCTTTTTTTCTCTTTCTATCCCATTTTCCGAAAAACTTAATTTAACTTAACTTTGGCAAGTGTAGTCATACTCGCTTGAGTATTAGGCTCTCTTTTAAAAACAAAACAAAAAAGCGCCATCCCCGACATTCCAGAACTAGACATTGCTCTGTATAGCCCGTCGCTATAGATGCCGTCAAACGCGGACTTGAAATCGATGAATGGGTGGTGTGTATGGATTTGGAGCTCATGGGTTTTTTCAAAGATCTATCGTAGTGTCAATATTTGGTCGATGGTGGACTTTCCTGGCCTAAAACCACACTGATATGGACAAATCAGGTTGTTGACGAATGGCTTCAGGTGTTGACACAATACGGCATTTTGCTGGCAATGTTAAGAAGATTATAGTTCAGGGGGTCTCTTTCGTGAGGACCGGACAAACAATACTGAGGATCAATTTATCGGGCATACTTTCGTCTGACCATGTTTTGCAAAAGGAGTTGGTATATGCTCCTTACCAAGTCATCGCCTGCCGCTTTGAAGGTCTCGGCAGTCAAGCCGTCCGCTCCTGCAGCTTTGTGTGATCTGAGCTTAGATATGGGTATTCTCACTTTATCTAGGTCGGGTGGAGGGAATTGTTGGGCTACATCGTCCAGGTTGAAAGGTTCATTCTGTTTTACAACGGTATTCGGTTTGCCAGCACCGTTATACAGTCTACAGAAATGGTCTTCACAAATCCTCAGTATCGGCTTTACTGGCTTCCCGTCGGAGTTTCTTCGGTAAAACTTCCAAATCTCATTCCTTTAGTGACATCTCTCAATTTCCTCGACCGAGCGCTTCTCATGTTCCTTCTTTTTCCTCCTGAGAAGCTGATCTCAGTGCTCGTCTGTCTTGCCCAAGAGCTCATAGAAACTATCTTTGGTGTTGTCATCTTTCTTCTCTTGGGGGCGTGTGAGCATATGAAGCTAAGGTTAACAAATTTAGCTTTAATACGGATTGTTATGAGGCGCTCGCTAACATGCCGTAAACTCAAGACATTTTGCCTAAGTCTGCCTATGTCAATGAATCCGCACCCAAATAGGCGCTGCTTATTCTGATATCTATCGTCGCAGTTTTTCGTCCTCTTTTTGTCTGACCAATTCCATTGCATTTCTCGGATGGTGGTAACATCTGATTTGCAGCAGGTCAGGGCCTCCGCCAATTGTTTAGCTGTACGTGGCCTAATAAGAATTACCAGAAGCTAAAATTACTCCATGCACACTCACTTGAGTATTCAAGGGTCTCAATTGACTGTGCAATATTTGCACCACCTATGAGTTTTATCGGTTTGAATCCTGTCTCATAGGTGGGGGAAGATTTTAGGATCCCACTTGAACGGATAATTATTTTGTACATCGCTGAGGAAACATAGACCATCCGCATCATTTTCGGCAACATCGAATCTGTTGTCGTTCTAATGGAAGTTGTTATTAACCGAGAACGGAAAGTCTCTAGATTTCGATGGTGCAAGTGCCATTCATTGATAGTGGTTGTGTGTTCAAACCTAACGCTTTAACGACAGCAGAAAGCATTAAATTCCACTCTGTTAGGGGTTGCCCGAATAGGAAAGTTATTAACACTGGAATTACTGTTCCCGTTCTCCAGTCGAAGTACGGGAGTCCCACAAAAAATATGAAAATGAGAGAGTGCTGTCGTCAACAAAGGAGTATATTGGATTCGAAGTGACAGACAAGAGATAATTAATCAAGGTTATAAAGAGTGTATGAGTCAGGATGTAGGACTGATATTTATTTTTTGCGTATCAGACCTGAAACCGTCAAAAACCATTTGAATGGAATCCTCCGAAGTGTTTTTCGCCGGAATAGAGCACTCAGATAAGGAACTAATCCATTGTTCTCCTTGTTAGTTCGTTTTAGTAAAAGTCATCAGTCTTTCGAAGAAAGATAAGAAGTGATTCAGTGAAAAGTGCCTACAGCTTAATGTGAACGAACACATCACTTTTGTAGCACGCTTCGCAGGATGTTCTATTACTTATGACCAACACGCTAGTGCTTAACAAAAGCGTAGCACCGCATCACGATGCCACTAAACAGCCTACAGTGTTCCTTACTGGTCTGGTGGCATGGAAGCCGTAAACGGTGATGCAGGCAGACCTAAGGTAAACTTGGTTCCTGAATAACTCTCATCTGAGCCTTGCCTAGATCGTTCAACGGAGATTTCATTTCCCGTGTCCCCATTGTTACTTAGGACACAGATTTAGTGAATTTAGCCATCTGTCTGCGTCGAGTGAAGTCTTCCATTCTCGAACTACAATAGCTTCGAAGTCGTAAGGGCGTAAAGTAAATCTCTAAGTGCCTCTTTCGTCCTCTCTAACGATTCTAAACAATATAATTCGTTGCTATCCATGAAGACCCAACTACATTCTGTTTTTGGCTCAAATTTTGACCGAAACCATTCCATTGCATCAAACACCATGTCCATAAGATTAGAGCCAATGTGCAATCAGTGCCCGCGTTGTCTACAAACATTTTAAGGGTACTCAAATCCCTTGAGCGTGCGCTAGTTACAAAAACAAAAAGTTCCAGAGCGTGTTGTATCAAAGACCACTCTCTTTAACCTGAAGAGGGCTTTGAGATTGCAGCCCATGATATGAAAATTAGAGGGAGGGAGAGTCATCAATACAACTACAGCAGAGTCAAGAGTGATAGAGAACGCTACCATGTCTGATAAAAACAGCATTGACATATTATATGAGGGGTTGTTCCACCAGAAACTAAAGCATAGGATACGAGGGCGGGTCAATAAGTCAATAAGAATTTCTGACTTCTCTACTGAAACAGCAACACTGCTCCTGTCAACAGGCATTTATCAGTTGACTCCTGTCAAAATTTAAACTTGCTGCGTCAGTTAGTTTGTGTTTGACAGCTATTTTTATCAGACTACTCACTAATTTGAGGAGAAAATGGAAAAAAGTGAATTTCGTGTGCTTATTAAGCATTATTTCTTGCGAAAAAAAACCATTACCGAGACCAAGGCTAAGCTTGATAAATACTATGGGGACTCTGCACCATCGATTTCAATGGTAAAAAAGTGGTTTACTGAATTTCGTTGTGGCCGTACAAGCACTGAAGATGCCAAACGTCCTGGACGCCCAGTTGAGGTCTCTACACCCGAAACAATCGAAAAAATTCACGATATGGTGTTGGCCGACCGAAGATTGAAAGTGCGAGAGATTGTGGAAGCCGTAGGGATCTCGCATGGCTCAGTGGTTTCAATTTTGAATGATCACTTGGGCATGAGAAAGCTTTCCGCAAGATGGGTGCCGCGTTTGCTCACAGTCGACCACAAACGCAATCGTGTAACAACTTCACAGGAAGGTTTGGCGTTGTTTAATCGCAATATGGAGGAGTTTTTGCGCCGTTTTGTAACCGTGGACGAAACATGGATCCATCACAACACACCAGAGAACAAACAACAGTCAAAACAGTGGGTTTCTAAGGGTGAATCGGCGCCAAAGAAGGCCAAGGCCAATAAAGTTATGGCGACTGTTTTTTGGGATGCACGCGGGATAATCCACATTGACTACCTTCAAAAGGGAAGAACAATCAATGGGGAATATTATGCCAACTTATTGGACCGATTCAATGACGATTTGAAAAAAAAACGACCTCATTTGGCCAAGAAAAAAGTTCTTTTCCACCAAGACACATGTGCAGTTGCCATGGCAAAAATCCATGAATTGGGCTATGAATTGCTCCCTCATCCACCCTATTCTCCAGATTTGGCTCCGAGCGACTACTTCTTGTTCCCAAACCTGAAGAAATGGCTTGGTGGAAAAAGATTTGACTCCAATGATGAAGTCATCTCGCAAACAAAGGCCTATTTTGAGGACCTCGACAAATCATTTTTGTTGGAAGGGATAAAAAAAATTGGAGAAGCGCTGGACAAAGTGTATAGAGCTCAAGGGAGACTACGTTGAAAAATAAAATTATTTTTTTATCAAAAAATCTGTGTTTTAATCCAAAAGTCACGGACTTATTGACCCGCCCTTGTATAATTGGTGTTATCATAGCGGTGCAGATCCAAAGGACCTTTCTCGATGATAGGCCTTATATTTTTCATACAGCTCCTTTGCACTGCCTGAAGCTCCACAGCTCTTTAGAGGCTTTCGTCGTAACTTCATCTAAATATTTAGCTTCTTTGGAGCTTCTTTATGTACTAGATGAGCCGGACCAGGCTTCCTACCTTTCGTAAAGAGAACAACCTCAATTTTGAAATTATTGTCTGAAAGCCCATTTTCAGAGCACCATTCGTCTATCGAGTCTATTTTGGCCGAAAGGTAACTTTTAATCCATGGAAGAAGAGATTATTCGATCCCAAATGCAAGTATTTTCGACAAAAGAGCCTAATGCCGAACTCCATTAGAAGATACCTTTAAAATGATATACCAAGTGAGTAAATTTAGCAAAGTCACTATGACTATGAAGTCATCTTTCAAGCTTTTCAACTTCCACAAGAACAAACTCAGTTACTACAAGTTGCAATGGAAATTTAAATTCTCAAACAAAGATTCAGACTAAGATATAAAGATTCAAGCAATATGTTAATCAAAAAAATATAGTAAGCTAATAAACTTTTATGATGCGCTTAGCTAAATGTTATTGTTCATTTATTTATTTATTATTGTCTTTAGTTATAAATTAACACGTTTATTTATTTATTTAATTCTTGATATACTTATTTACTTGTTCATATATTTATTTGTCTATTTATTTATTTATTTATATATTGTATCTAATTATTTGCTAGTGAATATATTTATTCATTTATTCGTACATTATTTATATTATTTTGCTGTTATTCTGTTTAGTATTTGTTATTTATTTATTTTCATGACATTTTCATTAAATTTCGATTTTTCTCTCTTTCCATTTTTGTTAATTAATTAATTTATTCATTTATTAACTTATTATAAGCTTCTTTAATTATAAAGTGAATCCATTTCCATCCACTTCTTTGAATGCAAACTTGAAAATTCTCCTAGTTTTTAACTCTTTTATCTACTCCATTCCTTTTTATAGAAAATTCAATTGCAAATCCTATAAACATAATAAAATTTATATAATCAATCAACTGTCACTGCTCGTATCTTGCTTCACCAGATTAGGGTAGACTTTGGTTTCACTTTTCGTTGAGATGTGCCCTCAAATCACCAGTAGACTAGTTGCTACGAAAACCTTACTGCCGGTCATTAATAAGTTTTCGTGTTTCAATATATTTCATGAGCTGACGGTTTATCACCATTTCCATGACCTTTTACAAGGGCGATGGGTCCATTGGAGGAGGGAGTAGAATATTCAGCATTATTTGGGTACGAACTGGGCAAATGGTGTTTCCAACTACTCGGAAAGATTAATAAAGAGGAGGATTGATGAAAAAGCTCTTGCTGGTTTTACCAGCATTGAAGAACATCTCTTCAGAAGAAGGGGAGATACGAGTATGTGTGAAGATTCGACGCACTCAAAATTAGGTGGAGACATATCAATATCTGGAAGTGCTGAGTTAGGTGCAAATTATGCAGAAAGAGGATTTGCGCTGTCCAAAGGGCTGACAGCTGGAATGTCCCTATAAATGAGCGTTGGGATGGAGGGTGAGTCAAAACTTTTGATGTTTGACAAAAGACTACCTTCGTGAACATTGTAATATTTTTTGCCTCTGTTTTTTGTTGTAGTGGAATTACATATGTTGCAGTATTCGCAGGATCGTTTGAATATTCTTCGATTTTCCTCTGTCGGGTTGACCTAGCTTACTTACGGCGATACAGTCGGGGGTGGACCAAGGCCTTAGCTACATCCCTCTGCGGCTAGTGAGAACTTTTGCCAGCTGCCTCACATTCCGAGCTGGGGCACTGGTATCCATGCGCTTAAGGTGACCTTAGGTTTGCATCGCTGCATGGTGCGTATTATTCCCAGTTGAAACATCTTCTCCATTCCTCATTAATGCAGTTTACAAGAAGAATTTGCCTTTCGTAGCGCTTGAGAGTGTTTTGATCTGCCTCTGCACCTTAAAGTCGGACTGAATGATTTGTGTCGTATAATCTCCACTGAGGTGTTATTGTAGGAATTGATAGCGGCTTTGCTCGTATGTCCCTATTTGCTGGCAGAATATACTTTGTTTTTCTTTCGCATCCCGCTAAACCCATCTTTGCCGCTTCTACTTTAATAATCGCAAACTCTTCATTGACAGCTTGCTGTGTTCTTCCCATTATAGTACTTCAACAGCGTCTGCACAGGCAATTAACTGAAAGACTTTTGAGTTTGGCACAATTATTTCAAGATCGATTTTGAAAAAGCACAGAGCAACGCATTGCCTTGTTTGAATCTTTTTCTGGTACAGAAGGTCTTGGTCACGCCGACTTAGATTTAGACATCTATTTGCATTTTTATTGAAGGACAGGATTACTCGTTTGGCCTGTCTTAGACATGGGCTATTCTCCCAATATGAGATGCATCTCGAGTGCTCCCAGCTATTAATAGCTAAATTAACTGCTGATTTGGGGATGCAGTAGAAGAGTTCATGTCCATTAAACCTTTCTTGCCTGAGTCAGCCTTTTAATTCCCATCAATGCCCTCATGACCAGGTACCCACCATAATTTGGTCTTGTTCCTAGAGCTAAGCTTTTATGGGGCTTTAAAGCGGTACATGACTGATGTAGAGTCAATGATATGAAAGCCAAGAGCGTTTACAGCTGCCTGGCTGTCGGGGAATATATGGATATTTGGGCTTTCGATACCGGAGTTATAGATATGATTTACACATTCTTTAATGGCGTGGAGTTCTGCTTGAAATACACTGGGGATTATTTCTATTGTTAAGGTGGTGTTATTGTTTGTCCGTGTGTACCAGCTCCCACTCCCGATTTCATTTTAGAACCATCCGTATATCACTTTATGCCATTTTGGCTGTTTGTTACGTTATTGCTAACCCATTCTTCTTTGTTACGAATCTCCGTTAAGAATCCTTTATCGAAACATAATGTTTCTGAAGTCGGTCTATTACTACGCAGATCATATCAAGTTCCTGTATTTCAGAGAGCAGGGTCCTTAGGTCTGGATTATCGCTCAGACTTAAATCTTTGATTTGTACCAGACTTGCTTGTTATTTAAGCTTACCCCATTCAATTCCAGTTGTTTTAATACCCGCCGCAGATTGTAATCGTGACTCTGTATTGTCACGTGTACACAAGTATGTCGTTAGTTTGGCACACTACTCTTGGGATACCTGGCATAATTCTTTTAATTTGTTTTTGGAATATCTCCGCTGCGCTGAATATCACAAATGGTATTCAGCAAAAACAATATCTGCCAAAAGATATAATAAACGTTGTCAATAGCTCTGATTGAAGGGAAAATTTACCTGCGAAAACTCATCCTTCGTATCTAAATTAGTGAAATACTGGCATCATCCAGCTGAACAAGAGTGTGGTCGACGCTTGGCATACATAGATTGCACTTCCCTTTCGATGCACTCATGAAGTCATTTTAGGTCATCGCAAAGATGTATATCTCCATCGGTTTTAGGAACAATTACAAGTGGAGTGCACCACTCTGCCAGCTCATCTACGAATTTTATGACATTGTGCTTCACCATATCATCTGATTATCACTTCAATTAGTGGAATTGGCACTCGACGTGCAACAGAAATCGCGTGCGGTTTGCATGCTGAATTTAATTTAAATTTATATTGACCTGGTAAGCAACCCAGTTTATTGAACAGCTTAGGGAGATCTACTTTAATTTGTCTTTATCACTTTCTACACAATAGACTTGTTGCAAAAGATTAAGCTATTCGCAATCCTTCAAGCACAAAAGACGAGCCTTCATATGATGAGAATCATTACAGCAAAATCCACTTTTAGGTATACTAAGACTAGCTAAGGAGTTCGTTCAGTTGTTCCGATTATTACTATAGTCCGATACCCTTTATTCTTGTTGACTTCTTTATATTGCTGTTGACGGCGAACGAACACATTGCTGCGAATTGTGGTTATAGGTTTAAGGTTCCGGCTGTGTCACACACCTACGACCACACGGTCACAAATCATTTCGTCCTTATTAGATCCGTAATCCAGCTGTCTAAAAGCGTATAAATCGCCATTATAAAACTTTCCTCCGATTCTCCTTGCTCTTGGTATTGAATTATGCACGTTGATTAATAATGTTATGCCTAACTACGAGAAATGTTTCGAAAGCCGGCAACACTTTTTTGGTAGTCTTTCTTAACTTTGCACTTAAGCTGAAGGATAAAAAGATATCATCCGCTTGGTTGCCAATCATAGAAATAAGTGTGCTTATTTGATCCTCTTCAGCCGCGAGTCTGAAATTCGAAACTTCGTTTCCATCTGCCCCACTGCGAAGTGTCATCGAAAGAAAATTGTTTTGGCGCTTCAACCGCAAAATTGCTATTGTTAATATCATTTTCATATCCCTGGGTTCTGTAATTTTTTTTTGAAAATAAATAAACTGAAATTTATTATGATTTAAAACGAAATTCTTACAAATGCACGTGTATTTGTATTTTATTTAATAAATGCAAAACTTAGCTTAACTGCGCGTGGTTCCAATTGCGCCGCGCTGCCGCCGGGTATATATTATCAAGAAAGATAGTATTATTTAAATTTGAGAGTGTGTAAGCAACAAAAATTCATACATACCACACAAAAAATACTTTTTGCTTAAGCGGAATGGTATGTGGTATCAATATTACATTTTTACTCTTTGCCTCAAAAGGGAACCCAAAAAGGGTTGGTCAGTTGAAACGAGAATTCTTTAAAAAACAAAAAAAAAATAAATAAAAACTCCTATAAGACCCAGGAATCTTTTTTCCCAGAAGTACTTGAATGTGTATGTAATCAAATATCTCCTGTAGGCAGGCATTTTTCCCCTCTTATGGAATCAGTTTGAAATAACAAGACCAATTCTTTTTAGGATCTAAGCTTCACCAAAGGAATGTTATTATTCGGTAAATAAGTATTTACAAAATGTCCTTGCCTAAAGGGGGACATTTATGTTTCATTATAAAGGGTAAGCCAACAGCTAATGTGGAAGTTTTTATTAAATTAAATACACATCTATTATGAAATTAATGTAGAATTTTAATGATTAATAAATCACGGTCTATGGCAATTATAAATAGGATACAATATCGTTCATGCGATCACTACGGCTTCTGTTGCAAGCGACCATCCAAAGGTCAAAATTATTAATGACTTTTTGAAGAATAAGTGGGTCAATGGCCGCAATTTCAGTTTGGATGTCATGTTCGAAATCCTGAATTGTCGCTGGGTTATTGGTATAGACCTTACTCTTACAAGGAAGGAGCCTAAAGGTATCAAATCGAATGACACTGGAGGCCAATAAACTTCTCCTCTAACCGAAATAGTGCGATCTTCAAATTTCGTATGCAGCAGAATCATGTTGAAACTAGAGATTGTCCAGACCCAATTCATTGAACACTTTCGTTCACAGTGCTGACGTTTTGGGAAGTACGTGCTGGCCGAGTATGCTCATATAGAATTTGACCCGATACGGAACCAGTTTCTCCAAAACGCTTCACCATTGCATGAATTCCGGACTCACTAGGGCGATTCACGAATTTTACGAAATGATACTTTTACAGATCTCACATTTTCGTAGTAAGATTGGATAACAAATTGCCAAATATTTTGTGACATCTTTCAAAAAGATCAACCACACTGAATTCCGTAAATGAAATTAATTGACAGCCAACATCCACACCATCTGTTGGTCTGTTGGCTCACTTGAAGTGAAAGAGTCAAAAGGCACATTATTTCCATCCTAGTTACATTAAGTATTTTTAAAAGCTTGAATGGAATCCCCAGAAGAGTTTCCATTCGGCATAACATTTTAATCATATTTCATGAATGCTCCCTTTCCCTTACGTTATTTTCCATCTTTGATTAAATTTTTGAGACCCTAGAAGGAACCAAATATGATTATGAGTGAGCAGAGGGGGAAAAGGGCTTAAAATTAGAATTATTCTTTAATTTATTTTTAGTCAACCTAAAGTCAGATACCACTCATAGGCTCGTTGAAGAGCGCTTGAAGGGTTTCCTTAAAAAAAAATTTATAGAGGTTATTTTCAAACTGTAAGGTCATCTTGTAAAGTTTTTTTCAAGGACAGAATCGGGTTGAATATTCAGTCCTTATAAAGTTGTTCTCGTGAGTATTCAATTTAATTAATTAAATCAGCAAATTTAGCAATAGTTAGCCTTGAGTGACAACACTTCCTTCTTTATTGCAAAATGAATTTAACATGTTTGTTACCGAGCCAGGTTGTGTATTGAAACATCAACAACAGAAATTGATGTTTGATCCCGGAATTACCTCATCTGGTGCAAAATGACGACTTTGCACTCTCAAACGGATTGGACATTTGTTTTGCCCAGCATGCCCATGAACCCAGAGTCAAAATTTAAGTTAAATTTAAAATTATATCTCAAGAGAAGAAATAAATAACAGATGATTGAACAAAACTGCAAACGGAGGCAAAGCGACTCTATGAAAGCATGTTTTTGACATAAGAATTGCTTGTAGTACAAAGTTCCAAGCTCATTTATCATTGAAAAAACATTATAATCTCAAGCGTAGACCCCTACTATTTGCACAACTACAAGCCTCAAACGCAGGACAAGATCACTTACAATCGCATCGTTCAGTATCGTAAAGGCCATCAAAGCGACTGAGTTCAGTCTTCAATTACAGTTATCATCAAAGCGAGTGGTGCAGATGTCTCTAGTGTTTTACGTAAATTCCTATCTGTGCAGAATTAATTTCACAGGATACACATACATCTGGGCCGATCTAAAACCCCTTACTCATCTTAGGGTCATAGCACCCAGTACTTCTTGCAATCGGGTCTAAATCAACTGGGTGACCCTCCTTGTGATTTTAGGTTTAAACTACAGCCACTTGACTCCCATGGTACCGTGATTTAAGTCCTGGTATGCATTCCAAAGCAGCCATGAGAACCTTTATCCGTTATTGATAAAGTCCATGCCTTTGCTCTAAAGATCAAGACTGGGATTATATTGTAATTAAAAGTCTTATATAGGGTCACTTTTGTTATTCAAGAGGAGAATTTTCTAGTCAATTGTCTTCTTAAAACAAAGAAGCAGCGATTGGCAAAAGTTATTCTTCATTTGATCTCAGCACTGCCTATTAGCAAAAGTCTACGAGAAATTGGAGGGACTTTTGAAAGACTGTGCCTTTTGTGTTGGCAGAGAAGATCAAAAAACTGATATCTCTGTAGTTGGCACAGTTCAGATGGTATGAGGTTCCACTTATCGGGCATACTTTCGTCCGACCATATTTGACAGATAAGTCGGTATATGCTCCATACGAAGTCGTCGCCTGCCACTCTGACAGCTTTCTTGGACTTAAGCTTATGTATGTCTACCTTCACTTCATCCGGGTAGGTTGGACGAAATTGTTGTTCTACATCGTCCAAATTGCCTTAATTCTGCTAACAGCTGTATTTGTTTCGTTTCCGCAGTTATACAGTCTACAGAAATGCATTTCCCAACTCCTCAGCATCGACTGCGATTTTACTATGAAGTTCCCTTGTTCGTCTCTTTGGTTCGGGGTTTGTATCGTGGCATGTTTTTTTTTTTACCTTTTGGTAAAATTTCCGAATCTCGTTCAAGGAGTAGCATTTCTCAATTGCCTCTTCTGCTCGTAGAGCTCGTGAGCAGCTCCAGTCCTTCTATGCAGCGGCGCTTTGTATGCATCTTGCATGGCTGCACGTGCACTAGTCGTCAAACCTGGCGTTTCGTTGCGCTGGTCGAATGAAACCGAATAGGCGGCATCTCTGATGGATTTTTCGCAATATTGCCACTGACCTTCGATACTTGATGCTGGCTGCGTAGGACCTCTAAATAGATCAAGCGAGACTCGATCGGAAAAGGATCTGGAACCTCTTGCGATTGTATCTGTCCGACGCCAAACTTCCTCCTTTGCGATGTTCGGAATATTGTAAGTAATTGTTCGATTCGATGTTCACTTCTTGGAAACTTCGGACATCCACAATACTGGAGGAGTGCCATGAGTCGATCGCAATGTGGCCAATTTAGTTGACGGTTGATTGATAAGGTGTTCCTCAAGACTCCCTATTAACATCGAGACTCGGCAACAGCGTGCCAGCTGGGACAATTTTTCGCCTACCGCAAAATCAGACTAATGATACCCGTACGGTCGTACGTCTTGTCCAAGAGCGCGTACAAGCTATCTTTGATCCCATCATCTTTCTCTTTTTTGGGGCGTCTCAGTCTCAAAATTTAGACTTCTTGCCTAAGTTGCATCCAATTGAGCGCTGCTCTTGCGTCGATAAAAATCGCCGTAGTAGATGACGTAGCTTTTCAGCTTCATTTTATGTGGCCCATCCTATCGCAGTTTTTGGATGTGGTAACTTCTGTTTTGCAACAGCTGTGGGTAGCTGTGGCTCAAGTGGTAGTGGTAGATTGTATTGGCTTCCCAATCGGACGGTTCGGTGTTCAATACCAACCGTGACCGAAAGACTTTTATTCTGGCAATTAAATCTCGTGAGATAAATTGTTGTCTAAATATAATATCAAGTCAGTTTACACTAATAATTTAGTCTCCCCATTAAATGTTGGACGCCACTCGTGGAGCGAAATAGCCACTGAGCCCAAATATCTTTCTTTCTCTTTCTATCCCATTTTCCGAAAAACTTTCCACTTGAGTGTTAAGTTCTTTAAAGAAAAAAGTCCAGGGCCTCCGCTGTTGTTCGGGATCTAACATTCCACGAATCGATCCGAAGTTCGTTGTCCTTGTTTTGTTTGCAGGGGTTGTCAAGGGAAGATCCATCCGTATCCGACGCATGTTGTTTCTTCGTAACTGTGGGATTTTTTTCAACGGGGCTGTTACCCCGGAGGAACAACCCCCAATCTAGAAGACCAGTTACATTGTAGACACGAGTGATTGGTTTGACCGAATCCAATTACCCGTTAGTGGATGTGAGCGCTGCCGTTGGTATATTAAGAGCTCATCCGCCACCTTCTCTTTTCCAAGACCCTGTCTTTGTCTCGGAAATCCTTGCCGGCCTGTACTACAAATATTTTTTTTTTTTTTAAATAACTTAACACTCAAGTGGGTATGAATACACCTGGGGGATTCATCCGCTGTCCCTTTTTTTAGTGCTACTATTTTGGTCTACTGGTCAGCACTCGTGCTTATAAAACGAGTAGACGATGATTACCACTTGGAGGTTAAATAAACACAATTGATGTGTAGAAACAGTTGAAACATTGGGTATCACCAGGTTGATCCTCCTAATGCCCACTCTATTAATACAGCATCCAACCACCGCATAAGATACAAGAGGCTCAAAATTTCTTCAGCACCGATTTGTCGTTCGTCCAACTTCGACTCGACGAGGAATCCAATGTTATAATCGTTATCAAGATCTCCCAGACCCAAGTTTATAAAAGATCTGGAAACTTTTTTATTGGGAAGATAAATTACTAGAACCAGTCTATTCACAAATTTTGACTGATTACCGCCAAACTCAGAGCTAAATATTAGGAATTTAGATTGGAGAAAACCCTTCAATCAGCTTTCGAGCGACCCAAGCAAAAATAATCACTGTTAAACAACTTACGCATTTTAGAGGCGACTATGAAATCACTATGGCTACTTATGCATCATCACATGGTATAGGATCTGCAAAATGCCACATTTACCTACATTTACCTATAGTATTTGCCTTAAAAATATTAAATGATAGCCAACACGACTACCGTCAGTTAGAAAACAGGTGGTTTCCACTATTTTCGGTGTGCAAAATGTCCATTAGTGCCTATACAGACGCGAATCTTAACTGATTACGGATCATCAGCCTTTTTCGACTATTTTCTTAAAAAATTGCCTGAGATATCGATTTAGAGGTCACTACGTTGGAAAATAACTATAAAACACCCTATCGCCCCATAAACGCTGACTGCTTATCAGATTTACCAATAAATTTTGATAACAAAGAACAAGAAAGATTAGAAACGGAAGCCGTTAACACAGTTATCGTTTATGATTTTCCAATCACCCATGCCGAGGACTCTGCTAAAAACCTTGGACCTCGCAAGATCTTAAAGTACCTCTATATTCAGCTTCCGTGGGAAGCTCAGCTGGAAACCTGTTTGCACTTGTTGGAACAAGTTATTGGGCAGCGCGTATCAGATTGTGATAACTGCAATATGTTTTGATTCAGATCACACAAAACAGTATCTCTACTTCAGTATCGCTCTACTATACCTGAAGAAGAAGAAGCATCAAAGTTACTTGAAGGTTGTTTTCCGTTTTTAAATTTCGCCACTGACTCAACTCGAAGCAGCTCATCCGTGGAAATTGAGACAGGTTCTGAAGTGGAATCGAAAACAGAATCAGCGCGGTCAAGCACCAACATCAGAGAACGTAGATACTCTTGAACTCCCAGAAGAAGGAATTTTACTCCTAGTTTTTTAATCAAGGAAGGGAGAGACGTTACGAAACATAATGTGATCTTACCATGACAAGTGTCATAAAATACGTGGTGATTTGCAATAGACGCAAGTATCGGTGATAGCACATTTCCCCATAGCACTAAAGCCACATAATGTATGTTTTTTTAAGGGGCACACATTTTTTGTTTACATAAAACACACGCCATTATCTTGATGGCGATTTATTAAATTTATTCAAAGGATTATTTTATGGCATTTAAAATTTGAAAATAATTTCGAACGTATGTCCATCAGTGCGTTCTAGAGGTCCAATTTGCGAGCAATTGGGGGCGCATATCACGCATTATTCGAACAATGTTTTCTCCAAAACGTCAATCGTTGCTGGTTTATCGACAGAAACAATTGGCTTGACATCGCTCCACAGAAGATAATCCAATGGCGTCAAATCGAACGATCCTAGTGACGAGTACATTTCTTGAAATGACTCTGTTGCCAAATCCTTTTTTCAATAATGTTTTCGTTAGTTGTATAGGGAGGAGCACCATGCTGTTGGAAGCCTAATTCTTCTACGTTAATATCACCCAAAATTGGAAACAAATAATCGTTGATCATGGTATTGTCCGGATATCTATTAAAAGTAACTTGTGCTCTGGGCTCATTTTTGAAGAAATAAGGACCGATGATGCATACGGCGTACAATTTGCACCATATGGTAATTTTTTTTTTTGATGCAATGGCAATGGATTGTCCTCGCTCCAAATACTGCAATATTGGATCTTATAAGCATTTGGATCAAGATCTTTACCCAGAATTTTCCGGATAGTGGATTGACAGAGACTAAGTTGCTGCAAACAACGGCGAATCGATAAATTGGAGTCATCTTCAATGCCACGATATTTCCTTTCGAACGCACTGTTCTCATTCTTGTTGGTGTGTGAGTATCCAATAACAAGAATTGGGCGCGAAATTGTGTAATATTTCAATAAATAGGACGTTTATATGGCCGATCATGCCTACTGTAAATATCGCGAGGTATTGTATAAGTTTTGCGAGCAGAGCTTCGATTTTGGAAATAAATTTCAACGATTTGGAATGGTTTTTTTTTTAGCTTATATGCGAAACTGTTCTGAGAATAAATGAGGATAGGCAGCTCCATGTGACAACTGATTTAACATTTAATCCCTATTTAGATGTGGACATTTTTCCATCAGTCAAAATTGAACTATGTTGAAAGACCCTTATCGAAAAAAAAACCAATTTAAAAAAAAAAAGTATAATAAAATCTTATATTGCAAATTCAATAATATAGGAATTCAAAACACAAAATAGTTAAGTACAATCTGTGGCCTAAGTGGCTGTGATGAATTTACTGTTTATATTGACAAAAAACAAATACTCCATGGAATATAATTATTATTGTTGTTGAGGGGAGAATTCAAAAGAACAAGGAGATAAAGCTATTATTTAAACAATTAAGTATTAAAAGAACAAAATTCATTTATGAACAAATTGTTAATATTTGAATAGTCAAAGGATAAAAGCTATTTTTTGATACCATTAAAAAATCCATTTTTCACTCTTTCACATCTTAGAGAATCTGGAAGTAAATTAAACAGGTGCTGAAGCAAGATAAAATCGTCCAAAATGAACTTTATAAACTGGTGGAACTACAACAAAATTTCTGGAATTACCCCGCAAACCATAAGTATCAGTGTTTGGAACTGAGTAAAAACCCGAATTTTGGAAAAATATTTTAAGAACTTTATAACAAGAGAGATGTCTTAACGGAAGACTTTTATGGTTACTGAACAGATTAAAGCTTGGAGTTCTGCGGGTTACTCTGCATAGAATTCTAATTGCATGGTTTTGCTGTAATAATAAAGGATCGGTTTTAGTAAAGTAAGCACGGCCCCAACAAGTGATACCATATTCCAATTTGGATTTTAATAAACCGTTGTACACAAGTTTTAGAGTTGAATGATTACAATAGAGACTAAGGTGATACAGTTGTCTTACTACTTTGTTAAGATAATTTGTATGTTTGGACCAACTTATCTTATTATCCAGTATTATACCCAGGTGTTTAAAGCTTTCGACACATTCTATCTTAAAGCAATTACTGTAACAGGAGGTTTCATAGTTAATTGAAGATTATCTTCATTATCCGATAACCGAAAGCGGGTACGACCTGGAGAGTGATGGAGAAAATGGTAAATCGTCACAATTTGTAATATTAGTATTAAATACTATGAATTTTGTTTTATCACTAATAATAAGCTTATGAACTGAAAACCATTTACTCAATAAATCAAGATCATGAATTACCTCTTGGAATACATTTAAAAAGCTTTTGTTTGAATATGAAAGTGCAGTATCGTCAGCAAATGCAGTTACTTTACCTTTAAATGGTTGAAAGAACAAGGACTTCACATAAATCAAGAACAAAATAGGCCCTAGAACTGATCCTTGTGGAACACCGGTCGCAATCTTTTTTGGAGAGCTATAAATATTTTTGTGTCTCACCATTTGCTGACGATCATTTAAATATGAACCAAACCAGTTATACTCGTATATATTACCTCTAAAACCAGAATGAAAAAGTTTGTCTAATAATATTGAATGATTTGCCATATCGAACGCTTTAGTAATATCTATAAAGAGAGAACCTGGAATCTCAGAAGAATTAATACTTTGGCATAACTCTCCTGTTATTTTTAATAAAGCAGCTTCAGTTGACAATCCACTTCTGAATCCGAATTGGCATTCACTAAAAAAATGATTTCTTTCTTAAAATGATAACATTCTTGATTTAATACCCCTCTCAAAAATTTTTGAAAAGACATATATCAAAAATATACTTAGGTCGATAATTATTCAATATTGTCTTGTCGCTTTTTTTATGAAGTGGTAATACTATTGCCATTTTGAAGGCTTGAGGGAAAATTCCCACTTGCATGCTTGTATTAAAAATATAGCATATGACATCAGAGATGTGAAATGAAATTTTCTTTAGCAAAAAACTTGTGATCCTGTCAAAAGACGTGGTCTTAGAAGTTTTAAGAGAGCAAATTAATTAATGTATCTCAAAAGGACTGAATGATTCACAGAAAAACTTTCTGTTTGACTTTCTGGACCAAATAAGTCACTCCTGGGAAGGAAACTATTATTGGTTGAGTTCTGAAAAGAACTAATATTACAAATGAATTCATTAAATGAATTACCAATTTCCAGAGGATTAGAGATAGTTGAGTTGATCACGTTCAAGGCAATATCCGCTGCAGGAATTTTTCTATTAAGTATTTCATCAACAACGCGCCATTGTTTTTTGGGGTTACCAAGACTTGCTGGTATTTCATTACGATAATAAGTATCTCTGTAATAAGGGATGCCAATCTTCAGCTCATTATTTAGTTTTTTATACTATAAAATTATCTGAGTCTAGAATTATTCGGATGTTTTTTAGCCAAAAAGCTAAGTTTATGTTTCCTTCTAATTTTTTTCAGAAGTGTGGAAGTCATCCAAGGTTTTATACATTGATTGTTGCTATTTCTGTAGCTCTCTTAAGAAAATGTCAAAGGTAGATGAAGGATCAGTTGTACAAAAAACTTCATCCCAGAATTCAAAATTCAAACGATTCTTAAGAACGTTATAATTGATTTTGTCAAAAAATTTTAGCACGGTTGATTGAGCTCGCGGAACATTATTATCTAAGAACTGAATACTTGTTAAGCAATGATCTGTTGTTTGAAGGTCAACTGTCGTAGTTTTAAAGACGGTTTGATTATTGCGGTGGACCCTAACAAATATGTGGTCTAAACACGAACTAAAACGAGTAGGTAGAGTCAGCAAAGAATCGAAACCGAATGCAGATAGCGTCGACAAGAAATGGTCAACATCAGTTGAGTTAGACAAAATATTAATATTAAAGTCACCGATTAAAGTAATATTTTTATAATTTTGAAGCTTCAAAAACTCATAAAATTCTTCCAAAAAAGATTTAACCGAACATCCGTAAAGTCTGTAAACACAAATAAAACAATAGCAAGAACCAGAAAGGACACAATTTAAGGTGATTATGTCAGCGCTTTGTAAATTATATTTTTTTAATTTTTATGCCTGCTATGTCATTTTTGACGAATACTCCAACACCGTCAGCTGCATACGAATCATTACATGTTGTGTCAAAAAAAAAATTTGGAATACTAAAATCAGAAATTTCATTCTCAAAAATCCAGATTTCAGAAACAAAAATTAAATCTGATAAATGGTCTAAGGATGAAAGATGGGTGAAAAATGTATCAAAATTCTTTCGCAAACTGCGAATGTTCTAGTGGATTACTGAGAAACCAGTCATTTCTTGACTGATCTATGCAGTAACAATTGAAATGTTCGGAATGAAAAGAAAAATTTACATTAATATTATTAAAAGTAGAAGAAGGTATACAAAAAGTGTTATTTAAATAAATATTAGTAACACACATAATTAGGTTTTAACTCCTTCAACTTTTTGCAAATTTTCAAATGAATATATTGTATTTTTATAAAGTTATCCCCTTCCTTTATCCGAACGAGAACGGTGGAGTTCCTTACCTAAACAAATTTTCATTTGTTCTTAGGTTTGAGTTCAATTGCTTTATTTAACAAGGATCGGTTATACTTTGTGAGGCAATCATTCATGAAGATCTTGATGTTGGTGTCAGATTTTTTGCTACCTCCACTGTCATTGTTGAACGCATTTCAAAGCTTCTCTCTGTGCAAACGCATTTTCCTCAATGAATCAATTTTCCGCTCTAGAAACGAAAACTTAACGTACACGATGCTACTCTTTTTGTTATGTCCCACTTTAGCTATCTTTACAACGCATGAGACAATTGCATCAGAGGTGGAACGAACATCAATAACTTCAAATAATTTACTGCACTTCTCTACAACGTTGGAAGAATAAACATCAGGAAGGCCAACGATATCCACAGCACATTGTTTTTCTTTTTGCTCTAGGAAGTTTATTTTACTTTCCAGTGATAGCACTTTTTAAGTAAGAGAATCATTGCTTGCTTCCAAAAATTGAATTTTTTCCACAGCATTCAAGATTGTATTCTTACTCGTAAGTTCCAGTATTTCACTTAGAAGCATTTGCATAGTCACCGCTTTGTTTCCCACATTGTTGTCACTAAGGTTGGATGGTGTTGGTGTAGCGCTGCCGTTATTATTGTTGGTATTGTTGTTGACTGGACGAGCGCAATTAGTTGGACTCTTCGGTGCACTTACATTGGAAAGAGGAATAACAGGAGAATCCATAAGAATAGAATTTCTTCGCAGAGAAATGCATAAAGAGCATTTGAACACTTTAACAAATTGTGATCCGTCAACAGTAATGGAACGAAAATTAGGTTTGAACCGAGTAAGTCCTAGCATTTAAGACCCAAACTGTGAAAGTCTAAATACCACCTATACATTAACCTCACTAAATGAGCAAAAGAGGACTGCATAAGACTTTACCAGAACGTCTTAATAGTGAGAAAAGATATCCTAGTGAAACTCCAAACGAAACTGTAATGGACACTATAACAGTTATTAGTGTTAACCACCTTAAAGCAATCCTTGACGAAAAGAATAAGGAAATTACGGAAAAGCAGATTACCAACTCTGATTTCCAGTATTAATTGGAAACTTCTGAATTGAAAGGATTAAAAGCCAAACACGATGCTATTACCTAGAAAGTGGATCAACTAGAACATCAAAATAAGATACTATTATAAAGCACAAATAGATAAACTCATGCAAAAACGTACTGAAACTAATATTGTCATGCTCGTACCTATAGACTCCAACACCGATCTAGTTCAAAAAGTTAAGTCTGTGTGGCGCCGGTTTATTGGACAAAAACGATACCAGTGCAGTATCGGACGTTCCGCGTAAGGACGTTCCGCGCAATGTTCGACAGAGAAATGCCAAGGTGTTTCCCACAATGAAATTTCTTCGCAAGAAATGGCCGAAGATGAATTTTTTTTTGAAAGAGGACAGACATTTTGTTGGGGACAAACTATTGACATGGGATTATTTGGCTAAAAGTCAACGAGAATGGTTCGAAGATAGTCCAAGAAATGTTTGGAGAGATTCCCGCACAGTTAATAAAAATTATGAATGATCCCATAAACGTAAACCTTGTGTGCCAATCTTGTACGTCAACATCTATTAAAATTGACAATTTCAGAATTAAGAAGTTTACTAACTGTGAAAGCACAAACAGTCCAAGCGAAAACGAAAGGAGCCGTTTACATAAGGCGCAAAACTGAAATGAACCCGTCTACCGGTGGTTGAATAATAAGTTATGAAAACTGAAAGTATTAAGTTACAACATTGCAGGCTTACAAAATAAGGTAATATATTGTTAATGGATGTTTTTAATTATATTAATGAATTTGATATTTGATACCGAAGATAGATATAAAAATATTTTAATGAATTATGAATTAAAATGCATACCTGCGGTGAAACCAAACCTATTTGGAACGGCAAGTGGAGGCAAACTTTTTGGTTACCGTAAGCAACTGGAGGGAGTAGGAGCTAAAATTAAGAGTTTCGTGGAAGAAGTTATTCTGGAACTGAAAATGAATACCAATACTTTAAACATAGTACCATATATGGTATGTATGTTATACAGGATCGACAGACTTAATGCTAATTGGGGATTTTAATTGTGGAATAGGTTTAGCACAAAAATAATTTTGTAAGCGGATCTAACTCGATATCCTTACATCCAAACCGTGCATCGAAAGACGAAACAAGTGATTCAAAAGGCGCCAAAATCCAGGAATTGGACGAAGCTTTGGAGTTCAAGGGGAATACAATTGCCTCCGTGGAACGGCATGGTTGGCAATAGACTACTGCTTTATAGATGGAGACAGACGTTTGCACGCTTGTGACTTTCGAACAGTGATGAAAACATTTTCAGACTACATGACTTTAGAAGTTTTGTGCATAGTTCCGGGTTCCCGTAACGCTTGCAAATACTTCTCAGCTAGGACTTTTACTAAAGTTGATATGGAAATATCGATTTCAGGAAAGCTATGTACAAAGGAATTCTTAATGCAGCACTCACAAGATTAGAAGCCGAGAATATTTCACTAAATATTGATGTATTAACAAGATTAGTATGAAGGTTGACTCTACCCTCCCACTAATAAGGCCCAACTAAAAAAAAAAACAAACAAAAATTGTTTGACGAGAGATGTATTCTTAAATTGTTAAAGCGGCTTTTACTGCTTACATGATCAACCGATTCACGTCAATCACTTACATGTATTTGAGAAAACACATCTGTGTGCATCACACCACACATCTGATGAAGTCTGATTGACGAAAATCAAAGCATGTTTGATTTTGCATGATGAGCGTTATGCTGATTGACGTGTGAAAGGGTTGGAAGGATCTAATTAATGCTTCATTTTATTTTTTGTCGGGGAAGAGGAAACATGTCTGGTACAAGAGCAACGTATGAAATACAATTGTCCGTATCACTTATCGCACATCCATATGCCACGAAAACTTATATGAACTAAACATCTGATGACAATCGATCGAACTGTGTAAGGGGTACCATCAATCCACACGTATACGATGCATGATGTCAGTGGATTGACCGTGTAAGGGCCGCTTAAGAGCACACAACATCTGTACATTGAAAGCCCTTTACGCAGCAGCAAACAAGAATTTTAAAAATACTTGAAATGCAAAAACGATTGAAGCAGAATTACAAAATTTAATAAGCAAATCAAGATCATAACCGAAATTTTCATCAGGGCTTTCAAAAGGCTTTAACCGAATATTTGAAACCGCGAATGTCTCTGAATGCTTTCAGTAAGCTATAATATTAAAAACAAGAAGATCCTGTTAGAATTTCAAGCTGGTCTTATGCGTAGCTCTTCAACTATCGACCAACTATTCGTACTTATTAACATTGCGGAGAATAATAAGAGGAGACACAAAAAGTTATAAGCACGTGTAGCGTGTGAAGACCTTTTGTACTTGCTCTATGAATATGGAATGTCTTCTAAAGTCATAAATGTATTGACATCTATGTATGACAATAACATGGCGCGTCTCTGAGATGGAAATAAAGAATTTCATATATCGATAGACGTGAACCGGGGTTGCGTCTTAAATGCAAACGCTATTATCCATTCTAGATTTATTTAACTCTTCAAGGGCGGAATAGGGTTCAGACGAACCCTAGCTTAATGTTTGCATATGATATTGTCCTGCCCGCAGATGTCGTTGATACTATGCAGATAATGATAAATAAGCTAGACTAGTACTGCAAAACTTGGAACTTAACTGTAAATCTATCAAAGTCGAAAACAATGATATTCAGGGGCGGCGGTGGTAGATACACTCGGAGTGAAAAGTGAAAATTGTAAGGCGAGCAGATTGAGACAGTGAGGGAGTATAAATACCCGGAGTATTGATCACACCTAACCTAAATATGAACAAACAGCTACAAGCCAAATTAGTGCTGTTTGGAGCAGTTGTATCAACAACCAACATATATAACATATCGCTAAGCAAAAACTATTCCACGCTACTTCAACTTCCATCCTTTTCTATGCAGCTCAAATCTGGGTTTGAAAATGTAGAGAAGTTTCTGTGATACCTCATCAGACTAGCCTTCAGATTTTCCAGCAGTTCTCCAAACTACATGCTTTAACTGGAGACAGGAGTTGCTGGACACTTCAGCTTCACCTGGAGTATATAGTACGAATCATGGAGATGAAACAAGAAAGGATTCCAAAGTTAGTGCTTTCTCAAATGCTGCAGTACGAGGGTAAATGCATCGAAGGATGGTTGGCCCTAGCGTCTGATTTCGATTTTGACCTGCAAGTCACGCCTAATGGAGGAGCGACCACACTAACGAAAACTTAACACGTTGCTGGAGAAGGCAGTTCATAAAATCGATAACAAATGTGTACTAGGCAGGGGGCATAACTAGACCGCCAATTTATATTTGAACACCCGAAGGACGTTGTGTTGAGATCTTCGCTGCGGAAAACAACTTGACCCAGCATGTAAATGAGCCCAAACGAATACCGGACGTTGATAGTCATACCACCAACACCCAGGATTTGTTTCTAACTTCTCACCCTGATAAGTAAACTGTTGATGTGCTCTCCCTTATAGGCTCGTCGGAGCATTGTGTCATATCAGCTAATTTCTTGTATACTCACTACACAATTAGAGTGAGAATTCCTAAAAAAACTGTATGGCAATACGAGAAAGTCAACTGGAGCGGACTTAACACCTTCTTTAAGAATTTTAACTGGTCGTCGAGGAAACACCTCGATAACGACAGGGATGCCGCTGCTGATATGATCACAGACACTATTCTCTTTGGAATCGGATCCTTTATCCCTCATCGAATGAGGAATATCAAACCAAAGGAAAAGGCATGGTAAGACTCGAGCTATAAAGAGGCTGTCAAGGTTAATGAAATGTTTTTTCGGTTCTACAAGACCAACCCGAGAGACGAAAACTAAAAAAACATTCAAACGAGCCCGAAATGAATGCAAAGTCTCGTCTTTCACAAGCGCGTGAAATTTCAATACCACGAAAAACTGAGGCAATATCCCAAAGGTAGCAAAAGTTTTTAGTCGTTCGTCGAAAACATTAAAAATGTTGCTGCATCCTCCATCCCAACTCTCATTTACAATGACATTCAAGCTGTTAGCTCTCTGGACAAGGCCAATCTGCTTGCTGCATACTTTGCGACCAGCTCAACACTTCCAGATTGCGTTTTGTCTCTGTCTACACTTGAGTGCGTTGAATCTTGAATGGCACGAATCCACTTTCTCACTGGTGTAGTAGAAAGAGTACTTAAAGATCTTAATATACACAAATCCGCTTTTCCAGATGGTATATTTCGCTTTCTTCTGAAGAAATGTTCTCGCAAGTTGGCAAAATCATTGCGTGAGCCTTTTCATCAATCCTACTCCTTAGGACTCTTTCCGAGCAGATAGAAAACAGCATTTGTCCAGCTTGTCCCTAAAACAGGCGAATCTCCTTCTCTCTCCTCCTACAGACCCATGGCACTTACGTCCCTTCTTAGTATTGTCATGGAAACGCTGATACACCGTCAGCTCATGAAATATCTCAAAACACGAAAACTTCTCAATGACCGGAAGTGCAGTTTTCATAGTAACAGGTGATTTGATGGCATATCTCAACGAAAAGTGCAACCAAAGCGTACACCAATCTGGCGAAAGCAAGTTAGTTGCACTTGATATTTCTAAGCCATTTGACAGAGTGTGGCATTAGGCTCTTTTGTTGAAAATGCGTGATTTTCGGATCGACGACTCTCTTCTTCAATGAATAGAAATTAACTTTCGGAAGGTTCAATTCAAGTTGTCTTGGACGGTTTCAAGTCTGATATTCACAAAATAAATCCTGGTGTGCTCCAGTGCTCCGTTCGGTCTCCGACACTTTTTTTAATTTTCATCAATGATCTCTTGTGCACTACTTTAATCCAATCTATTCCTTTGCTGAAGACAGTACTCTCCCATATTCATATTCGTTCCCGGAATCACGTCCCTGCTCTTGGGCTGTAGAACGGGAACGACAGCGTATGTTAAGCACATTCAATTCCGATATTAAAAGCATAACCAATTGGGGAACCATCAACAGAGTGCAACTTAGTGCTTTCAAAACACAATGCTGTCTGCTATCGTTAAAGCGTAATTTAAATACGCAGACATTATCCATGAATGGCACTTGCATCGTAGAAACCGAAAAACTTTCCATTCTTGGTATGTGTGTCGACGACAATTTACGTTGGAACGACCACATTTTCGCTATTTTCACAACCAGTGCTCCACCAAAATTGCCAATGTCATTCCGCCCCTTCAAACTATTAGCTGTAACACTCGTCTCGCTGTGCATACTCATCAGTACACCCTCAAGCCAACCTTCGGACGTACCTTGAAATATCGTGATTCTTTCCTGAGTCCTACAACTCGCTTATAGAATCCCCTGCCAAGCTCTTTATCACTATCTTTTCCTAGTCACTATAGGTTGCAAACATTTAAAACCAACGCACATCGGTATCTCTCTTTTTTTCCACCTTAACTTCCTTGCGTCCGCGCTATGTGCAAGCACTATCTTTAAAATAAAGGTGAACTGCTGAAATTGAATTTTGTATCACATCGGCCGGATCTCCCAATTTTGTGTATCCTTCGTAATCTCAAAAAACGGAAGGATGTGTCTATTGCAGTTCTTTGTATTTAATGTACTCGAGCTAGAAGAGACCGTGACCCACCGGCGACCTGGTGGTAGCTGTTGTATTATGTAACTACGCTCGAAATGTACTCCTCTACAGAAATTATATAATCGAAGAAAATTTTGAAAAGTTAAAAAAAAATAAAAATTAAAGACAATAAATATTTCAATACATTAAAAAATAGAATGTAATATTAATTTGTCAATCTGGTAGACTGCATTCGGCCAAACCATATACATAGACTACTTATCTAACTAAATGTTTTTGTTGTTTTTCTTTTTTTATCTGAAATAAAAATCATTAAAACGAAACTAATCCTTATTGAAAAGTCTGACACCGAAAAAAAACATCCATTACTTCTAATCAGAATACGCTACGTTCGTAATATCTCAGTCCAGGAGTATATTATATAATCTAAAGCTAAGTGTAACACATATTATACTCTAAAGAAATGTATAAAATGTATAAGTTATTTTAGTAATCAGCATCCACAATCAAATCAGTTAACTAGCAATTATCTTGATCCACAAACGAGTCAGCGTAACTGACTAAAGAAACCTGGCAAAAGATCCGGAATTGCCAATTCGATTGCCAGATATTGCTCTTTGCCCATTCATAATACTATGCGTACAAATTTGCGAAAAGACTAAAACCATGAGACCTTGGCTTGTGGTGAGAAATCTTGCGTTGAGTTCTTGAATCTACTTGAAGTCGACCTTTATTTTTATTGTGTTAGTGACTACGCTCAGCACAAAAGTGCAGTGGTAGTGATCAACGATTATTGCTTTGAAAATATTGAGGATATGTGGATTCATACTTCCCATGAAACCATTGACTTCCTGAGAATTCGATCCAAAGACAAGATTCGCTAAATGTAGCAGTGAACTTGGGACGATTTGGCGCTACTCGAGTTTTCCTTGCGGGGCTATGTAAAGCCTTTGGTGATTGCTGACAAGCTGCAAATTATTCGCACTTAGGAAGTCAATATGCAACACGTTATTGATGTGTTACAGCTCCAGGCGCTTGAAAGAGTGCCCTAAAGTTGAACCATGTCCTTAAATTTGTGTTCGAAACATAATTCCATGACCATTCTCAATAATAAACAAACATTTTTGATTCACACTCAATTCTCATTGTTATTGTTTTACAAAAAAAATTTTAAAAATTATAAAGACGGTTGGAAGTGCTGCGATTGAAGTCGAAATCAACGAGGTTTGGTTCAGTAGAAATACAAGAGCTTGTCGATCGGCAAATAGAAAAGACAAGGGCATGATATGTTATGAGGGCTGCTGATGAAAAGAATGAGAAGAATGTCTACTGAGTCCCTGCATTCTTCAAGGATATTTAAATTTATAGGGTCTTGATATGGAGGTAAGATGAAAATCAAAGAAAACGACGTTGAATTCTCTCAATTTATAAGCACATGAACTCGCGAAAGGACAATCACGCTGGACAATGCTGCTTCTACATGGGGCACACAGGGTAATATAGAGAGGTCTGGCCTTGCAAGTATTGGAAAATTCATTAGCCGTATGATGAAGTAACGCATTGTCTTTAAGAATTATCATTTTAATATTCACACAGAAATATAAAATGACAAGATCAAGTGAGGAGGATTATTGAGCAAACACCATGAGGGTTAACTAATAGTTTTGCGAAATTTGGTTTTATCAGTGAGAGGAGTGTTTAATACATATTTAAAGTAACGTTGAAAAAGAGATAATCTTGGGAGTTGTCTTGTGGAATACTAGATGTAGACAGAAGACCCGCTAAAAGGGCGCATTTAAATGTAGGAGGGGGGCTATTTTCCAATCTTAGTAAAAAAAAATAAAAATTTTAAACAATTAATTCACTTATTGTATTTTTAGTAACTACTGGAAGCACGGAAAGTTGCATTGCTACTTCTTTATTCGTTCCCCACAAGCATGGTCTTTCCTGCGTTAAATGGGCTGAAGAGAAATGTTTGTGCGTGCATGTTGATTTGATTTGATCTTTTTTGTTTTTTTTCTAATCGGCGCGCGCTCAAGGGGTTTTTGCACCCTTAAAATGTTCATACACAGCGTGGGCGAAGGAAATTTAGGGAGGAAGAAAAGACAGGTACCGATGTACATTGTTTTTAAATGTTTACAAGTTATAACGACCAGGAAACACAGAGGTCGGCAGGGCATTCCATAAGCGAGTTGTACGGCTTAGGAAAGAATCACGATATTTTAGAGTACGTCCAAAAATGGGATTGAGGGTATACTGATGAGCATTCATAGCGAGACGGGTATTACGGTTGAAAGTTTGAATGGGTGGAATGCTACTGGCGATTTCAATGGAGCACTGGTGGTGGAAATAGCGATAAAACAAAGTGAAACAGGAGACGTTACGTCGGTGTTCGAGGGTGTCAATTGCAAATCAATCAATATTAGTATCACCAATTAGTTTTATCGCACGGTTTTGAATCCTATCTAGCAGGTGCAGAGATGTTTTAGGAGCACCTGACCAGATGTGGGCATTGTACTCCAGTTTTGGGCGGATAAATGCCTTATATATTGTGGTCAGATCAGAGGGGGTAAAATATTTCTTACATCGCTAGAGGAAACCTAGACATTTCGCAGCATTTTTGGCGACATCGAATATGTGGTCATTCCAACGTAAGTAGTTACTGATACACATATCGAGAATGGAAAGTTTATCGGTTTCGACGATGCAAGTGCCATTCATGGATAATGGCTGGGTATTTGAATTTCGCTTTAGTGACAGCAGACAGCATTGAGTTTTGGAAGCATTAAATTATACTCGATTGATATTTCCCCAATTGGTTATGCTGTTAATATCGGACTTTAATGAGCTTAGTATATGCTGCCGTTTCCGTTCTACAGCCGAAGAGCAGGGGCGTGAGTCCGGGAACGAATATGAAGGAACAAATTGCTTAGAAGTAGCAGACAAGAGATCATTATTGAAAATTAAAAAGAGTGTCGGAGACAGAACGAAGCCCTGGGGCACACCAGTATTTATTTTGTGAATATCAGACTTGAAACCGTCCAAGACAACTTGAATTGAACGTTCCGAACGTAATTTCTAATCCATTGAAGAAGAGAGTCATCGATCCCAAAAGCTAGCATTTTCGACAAGAGAGCCTGATGCCAAACTCTGTCAAATGCCTTAGAAATATCAAGTGCAACTATCTTGCTTTCGCCAGATTGGTGAACGCTTTCGTTCCACTTTTCGGTGAGACATGCCATCAGATCCCCAGTAGACCTGTTGCTACGAAAACCATATTGCCGGTCATTGGGATGTTTTCGTGTTTTGAAATATTTCATGAGCTGACGGTTTATCAGCGTTTCCATGACCTTGGAAAGAAGGGCGTAAGTGCAATAGGTCTGTAGGAGGATAGAGAAGAAGATTCGCCTTTTTTAGGGACGGGCTGGACAAATGCTGTTTTCCATCTGCTCGGAAAGAGTCCTAAAGAGTAGCACTGATGAAAAAGCTTACGCAGTGATTTTGCCAGCTTGGAAGAACACCTCTTCAGAAGAAGGGGAGATATACCATCTGGACCAGCGGATTTATGCATGTTTAGATCTTTAAGTACTCTTGCCACTACACGAGTGCGGAAGTGGATTCGTCCCATTGTAGATTCGACGCATTCAAGTGTAGGCGGGGACAAAGCACAATCTGGGAGTGTTGAGCTAGCCGCAAAGTGTGCAGCAAGCAGATTGGTCTTGTCCAAAGAGCTGACAGCTGGAATGTCATTGTAAATGAGCGTTGGGATGGAGGATGAGGCAGAATTTCTAATGTTTTTGATGGACGACCAACAATTTTTACTGCCTTTGGGACATTGTAGTATTTTTTGCATCAGGTTTTGGTCATATTGGAATTTCACACGCTTGAGAAAGACGCTGCAGTCATTTGTGGCTCGTTTAAACTTTCTTCGGTTTTCCTCTGTCGGGTTGGTCTTGTAGGACCCAAAAAAACAGTTCTCTAACCCTGACAGCCTCTTTCCAGCTCGAGTCGTACCATGCCTTTTCTTTTGGTTTGATACTCTTTATCCGATGAGGGATAAAGCATCTCATTCCAAAGAGAATAGTTTCTGTGATCATGTCAGCAGCGGCATCCACGTCGTTATCGAGAAAACATAACGACCAGTTAAAATTCCTAAAGAAGTTGTTAAGTCCGCTCCGATTGGCTTACGGTTCTTTTAGGAATCTTTTCTCTAACTGTGTGGTGGGTGTACGAGAATTTAGCTGATATGACACAATGGTCCGTCGAGCCTAGATGGGAGAACACATCAACGCAGTACTTGTCAGGGTGAGAAGTTAAAACAAGTCCAGGGTGTTGGTGGTATGACTATCAACGTCTGGTATGCGTGTGGGCTCATTTACAAGCTGGGTTAAATTATTTTCCGCAGCGAAGATCTCAACACACCGTCCTTCGGGTGTTGTCTGTCCAGAATGTCGAAGCCAACCAGAATTGTGTATATTGAAATCGCCCGTAATCCGATTTCAGTATTACGGGCGGATACAATTCTTTGAATGGAGTCAGAAAGCGCATCAAACTCGTGGAAGTTCGAGTTGCTGTCCAGTTTGGGGCTTCTGTAAATAAAGCAGCAGTGGATAATTTGCTTACGGAGATGGAATTTTAACCACATGAAATTAAATTCCGGATTGGAACGCGTATATTGGCTACGTCCGCCCTGAATTCCCTAGTCATAATCACAAACAAACACAGTAAACACAAACACCGACGATACTAAGCAGGGCTGCGAAGTGAAAATTCTGACGATGGTTTACCGAATCAAATTGCTGTAGGTGTTATGCCCCTACAACCATATGAAACAGTGCACCAACAAAATCTTCACACACAACCCGCTATCCATCAGTTGTTACATACACTCAGTCACTGCCCGTACCGTATGATAAATACAGTAACGGCAGTGGCCGAGTGCAAGTAACAGTACAAACGATCAGGAGCGGGAGAGGTGTAGGATTCCCACACTGTGTGATAAGTTTTGTTTTTTTTTTCTATGGCACTGTGCACTGTTTTAGTTTTTTTTTTTTTCACACTCGCACGGTGGTTTGGGTTTTTTTTTTCACTGCGCGTTGTGTTTTGTTTTTTTTTTTTTCTTTGAGCACAGCACGGAGAAATACGAGTGCCAGATGACATGTGGACTCGTCGGTGGTCGGCACGGTATAAGCCGTCAGGCGTAAAATATGATCAATGTGTTGATTAAGCACACTTTTGATTTACAGGCGTACATGTGTTAACAAGCGTTCATTCTCACAAGCGTTAGACGTTGCCACAGCCTTAGGGTTAAAAATGTCCGACGCTACTTGTCAAGTGCACACTGAGTTTTACCTTCATTATGTAGCGCAGTCTTTCGGTTGGGTGGAGTGCGTTGCTTCTGGACGGTTTGTTGATCAGGGGTCAGCCAAGTCCATTTGTGGACATCAACACATGGAAACGGTGTGCTGACTTTGTTTAAATTACGCCCCGCGGCAAATCAATAAGCCTGCATTTCTGTTCTTTCCGACCGTATTACGAAAGGTGTTGTCCTTGGTTTGCTGGGAATTAAAATCCTCAAGGACAATTTTCTCGTCATACTTAAGGGATTGGTCGTAGGTCTTGTCGAAGGAGTTTTTGGTAATATCGTTCTTTTCTTCTGTCGGAGAGTAGGCATTTATGAGATACATACCTGAAGATCGTTGTCTCTTAATTGTGAGTTAAAGATTGTTCCCGCGAACTTCTTTACAAAACCTTCGAGCAATGTCCAAAATATGACGTTAAATTGTTTCAGGTAGCTCTAACGCCAAAATACGAAAAAGGGGACATCTTCGGTGTCACAGTTGGAAAGCATAGCCTATATAGACGTCTGAAAGCGGATTTAGGCTAATAGACTTTGTTATGGCGCTGAATATCACTATAGATAGTAAAGATTTTGTAATAAGAGTGAACTAAATTGATCACGTTCCGATCGACACAAGGCACTCCTTCTGGATTATATTTTATTATGCCAAAGCAAAAGATGTTGGAAAATACATCAATTTTCAAATTGTATCAGTAGTTTTCAATATGTCTATCTATGGCGCGAATAATGGAAAACAAGTGCTTGTTTGAGGTGGTCCAAACTTTGGGATTTTTTAGTGCCAACCTTCGCCCTCAAAATATCCCATACAGAGAAATCCAACGGATTTGCACCCGGAGAATTTGCAATCCATTGTGTCGAAGAAATGAAGTGTGGAACATTGTTTTTTAACCAATCTTGGTTGACGCGCGTTTTGTGAGACGGTGCCGAGTCTTGTTAAAATGTCCACGGTCTCCGACCGAAGTGATTGTTTGTCCAAGGCTTCAATACTGCCTCTAAGACAGTTTCACGGTATACGATTGCATTAATTTTGACGCCACGGTCCAAAAATACGAGCGCAGAGCCACCATCAGCGGTTATGGCAGCCCAAACCATCACCATCGGTGCTGCTTGCTTTCTGGTGGCCGTCCGAAGGTGTAAATTTTCTAAGGACCTCTCTGGCAAGTAAACTCGGTCATTTTGTGTGTTGACATATTACTCGATAACAAATGGCGACTCATCGGAAAAAATCAAATTCGGCAACTCACCACTTTCGTGCAAGCGTAGCAACTCCTTCGCTCTTTCGACTCTATCTTTTTTCTGTTGCGGTGTAAGATCGTGTGCTTTTTGGAACTTCAATGGCTTGAGTCCAAGCTCATTTTTCAGTATGCGCCGCATCCGTTCCAACGATATGTTGAGCTCACGAGCCACTTTTCTTCCACTTCGACGCGGACTTCGCTCAATTCGCCTTCACTTTCCGAACCATTTCTGCCGATGTTGCTGTTTTTTTTATGACCACCTTCATGGCATTTTGCAACGCTGCCAGTATCACGGTAACGAGCTATGATTGGAGGGCTCTAACGATAGCTACTTGTGGTTTTCCAGCCAAATATAAAGCAATCACACTATCACGTTTGAATTCCATCGCGGATAAAAATTTTTCAACGCAACTGAGACGCAAATCATTTAAAAGGCTTGTAAATAATAAAATTATCTGTCACGTGTTAAAATTTGAGTTTACTGTCATGAACGGTTTGGAAATTATAGGAGTGTGAAGTTGGTTGCAGTTCGATTCATTCAGGGTGTAGTTATCCAAACATTCCGTATGGATAGTATTAAGTCGGACTACAACTGTTTTGCACTTATGGCACATGTACGGATATCTCAGACTCAGATGACACAAGAACTCTGATATTTAAGGTTGAACGGAACCTACAGAACATTTGTCAATCACATCACTCACTCTAGCGTTAAGTTCTACGCAAGCTGCAAGAAGTGGAAAAGACCAATACCATCGATAAAATGAAACCGTCCCTAATAGCCGCTCTTGATGGCATCCACGAAACCTGTTGTTTGATAAAGAGTCAAAAAACCACATTTAGGTTGAGAACTTCCAAAATAAGCGGCTCTATATAGAAAGACGAAAGCGGATATACCATATACCGAGTGGTTAAAATACAAGTTTTTTTTTTTAAATAAAAAAAATTAACAAAAATCTACATATTATTTTCGGTATATTATGGCTTTATTAGAAAGAGCGTACATTCCCATTAGTAATGGAATACGATTTTATACATGTGGCTGCCCCGGTTGGCTTCGCAGTAGCGCATCCTGTCAAGCCAATTTTTCAAGATCTTATTGTTAGTTTCTGGCTCTATCACACAAATGGTTGGGACGAAGGCCTTCAATCGTTTCTGAATTGTCCGCATTACTTCGATTTTTAAGTATACCTAACAAAAAAGATTTCAGCTGTCAGTGCCAAAATTACATAGGATTCAAAAAGAAACTTGTACTTGGACCAGCCGTTATGTGTGGAGAAGCAGCTACTTTGAAGGAAAATGAGAGAGCCTGGAAGACGCGATCGATGAAATGAAGATTTCCTACTCCAACTTTTGGCTAAATGGAAGTAAGTTAGCAGTATATTAACTTAAATAAGACAGTGCTGCAGGAACGGACCATACAACTGCCGGAATATCTAAGGCAGCCAAGGATTCTCTACCATGATTTGGTAGAGAGCATACTTCAGTTTATTTGCATGATTTGATTGGAAGAATGTATGCCTGATCAATAGAATCTCATCATCGTTTTTCAATCCAAAAAATGAGATATTCTAAGCCAATAATAAAAGTATAAGTCTTCTAAATATGATAAATCTGTTTGAATAATACAGCCGTATTATTTGAACTACTGGTTGTTGTCAACACTCTCATTGCCTTCCTGTTAATACGATGTTTGGTTCTCTTTACAGCAGACCCTAAAGCAACCCATGCATTACAAATCAGTACTCACCACCTCTTTATCTATTCGAAAACTGTCTACGACAACATCTGTAGACAAGATCTTTGCAAAACCATTTTTACAATAGTTGGACACCGATTTCAAAGTGGTAATATTCTTCGGAAGGGTGATGGAAAGCAGGAACTTCATCGAGTGTATTTGTATCCCATTTGCCTAGACGGATATTGGAAGAGAAGGTATAATACCAAACTATGGCGATACCAAGAAAGGTGCTTCAATCGCAAGAATTCAAAGGGGCTAGTAGAGGAATAATGTTAACACTATCAGTTAACGTGTATTCGAATACATCCGAAAGAAAGTAAAGTGTTAAAAGACCTCGATCATTTTGAAATGCATAACTCGAAGCCAAAGACCGTGCTAACTGGAGAGGCTTATTGTCACAGGCTCAGGTTCATCCCGTTGTTTACGTAAGTTTGTCCTTTTTCAATAGTGCCTTCAGAAATATGAGAATAATAAGGAACTGAGCAGTTTCCGTAACAACTTTCAAATACATGGTTACCGTCATATTATTTATAATTTAAATTGATTTTGATTGAAAAAGCGCAATATTTGGGGATAAAAACGACATCTTTATTTGTCAATATACTTCGTCTGATAAGTTTAATATTTCAAGAACGTTCTCGCATATTTAAAATCTACAGCTTTGACAATGGGGGAACACTTTTTATTCGTATGATACACATCACTTGCTTTTGAATCTCAAAGTGTATGAGCGTATTGGTGTATCTGGCGTGGTACTTTTTTTCCACAGGAAATTCGAATATTCCATACGACTTCAGTTCTTTTAAAATTGATGGTATAATCTCAGAGTGTGCATTCGAAACACGTTTTGTATAGACGGAAGAAATTGAAATTGAAGTACGTGATTTGAACTAGTTAAGGCGTCTTTTAAATCAACGTATTAAGAAACACATTTTGAAATATATCAAAGGAAAAGCAGAGTGCTTTCATTGAGTGCAATCTTGAGCTAAATATACTTAGTACATACCTATTCGTAATTCCAGATGAACAGATTTCTTGTCTTTTTAAATCCTAGAAGGTGTTTCGATGCAAAGATCTTTTGTTGTTGATTGTGATTATTTCTTGCACAGTATTGTACATATGAAAAAGGAACTCATCCTGTTGAAAAAAATATTTGTGGAAGTACAATGGATAGCAGCTAGGTTTATTTATTTATTTTTTTTTTGTGGAAACAGAAAAGTTTGACAAACCGTAAGCAGCCTGTGGTCTTTCCTACTGACGGACAACCGAAAAGTCGTTGGGAAGTTTTAGTTTGGTCTGTCGGTAGCCTGGATTGTCATGCCATCTGCAGTTATGCTCATATAAGACCCAACTGTCAATAGAAGCCATAACCGAGAACGCAGGCAGACCTAACGTAGGTCCTGGCAATTTCATCTGCGATTTCATTTCACGTAACCCCATTGTGAGCTGGGATCCAGATAAGACCCAATGAATTTAGCCCTCCGACTGCTTTCAGTCATTTTCTCGAACTAAATTGGAAGTCGTGAGAGTGTTTAACAAGACCTTAAGTGCTAGGCTGTAGCTACAGATGCAATTGCTTCACCCCCTCCACCGATTCTTCACAACATATTTCCTTGCCATCGGGATTGCGTATATCACTGCTTAGAAAACAGATTCAAGTTTTCCTAACGAGAAGTAAATTGAACGTTATTGTTTTCTAGAAAGACACCAGCTCCGGGTCTTTATTCGGTTTTGAAGCCATCCATTGCTTTCCTGGTTCAGTTTTTGTCCGGAACCGTTCTTGGGAAAAGTCAGTGTCGTATTTTACCCGCAACATGAGTTCGGCGTCAGACGGCATGTATATAAACATGCGGCACTCAAGGTCATCACAACTCCAATGCCTTTAGTAGACCACTTCTGTTCAAACAGAGCCCTTTGGAAGTACACCCCATGATATGAATATCAAGGGAAGGAAATTCAACAGTGCTTATAGAGCAGAGCCAGGCGTGTTAGGAAAAACACCCATGCTACCGGAGCAGACCGTTCTTTGAAGTCTAATAAAAGTAGCAGTGACGTATTTTCCTGAGAGCTTGTTACACTAGAAAACAGAAGCATAGCACATAATTGGCCTTATCATGACCGTGTAGATCCAAAGGACCTCGGTGACTTGCCAGAAAGCCCACAGCTTTCGACGTAATACTAGTCTTACATTTAATCAAAAGGACGTTATAGCTTCATTGGAGAGGGATGGTGACACCCTCAGACATTAGATATATCAAACCAGGCTGCTTCCTCCTCCTTGTAAAGAGAACAATTTCAGTTTGAAGAGAATTGTCTGGAAGCCCATTTTGGAATCGGCAATTGTAGCCGTTAATTGCTAAAAATGATCCAGATAGTACAGCTACATTATCTGCATATGGCTGATCATAGACGGCGGAACTATTGAGAACGTTCAGCAGTTAGTCAGGTAATAGGCACCATAGAAGTGGAGAAAGGCCACCGCTCCGCTGATAACCCGTATTTACTAACGCCATCACATATTGGCTTCAGCTTTCATAATCAGTGTCCTCTTCACCAGCATTGCTTTTATCCACACAACTAGCGATTTGTCTACGCTGTGTTGCCTGGCCGAGTTACACATGCCGTCAAAAGTTACGTTGTCGAAATCACTCTCAATATCGGTGAAAACGCCCGGCACGTATTCTTTTTGTCGAGTGTACCTTCAATTCTGCTCACCGGATTTTGAAGTGCAGTATGTTAGCAAAGCAGTTTTGCACACATGGATTTTGACCATTTTCTCCATGCTCTTCAGTATGAAAGAAGTCAGACTAAGTGGCCTGAAGCCCTTGCAAGGCGTGTTCCTATCATGTCCGATTTTCTTCAGCGTACCTTTTTGTACCGTACCTGGATATATGTCATGGGTGCCAGGCGAATTGAGTCAAAAGAAGTAACTGCGTGGTTGATGCCCCCATCCGTCAACACAACCGATGACATCTGAGTTCCTCGCAAGCCTACATAAACAACCCGTAAGGAGCCCTTGTTTGCGGTATATGTACTATTATTGCATCCTACAGGCTATTATGCCTCATGAAGTAAGTTGTACTGCCCTAAGCTAAGTGATACCACCTGTTCGTGGTTTATTTTGACGATGACGAACATACCCCCATGCAGTTTTTTTGTCATTTTTTCTCGTTGTGTGTTTACAAACGCTTCTATCTTTTCCTTAATCTCTCCATTGTTTCCAGAGAAATGTTCATGAAGTACTAAAAAAGGGTATTCGCCTTTTTTTAGCATAATATTTCTTATCTTTTAGTTCTAAATGGTGTGATTAACAATTTTTATATTTTTTTATGAATTCAAAAACTGCACACCTTTGAGTTTATCATATAGCCACAATGTTACAAATCTTATCATCTACTAATAAGACATGTTCAGAATAAATGAACATATTTCCTTAACGATTAGGTAGGAACTTATAATCATATGCTAGTTTATATGTATACTCTATACGAGAATATACATATATACGAGTAAATATTTACGCATATGTACATACAAGAACTTTTATCTGACATCCTAATGTATAACCACATCCGAGAAAGGATATATATGAATTTGCTTAGCGCGTCGACGAAAACGTGCCCAGTGGCATATTTCTTGAAACAGCACTAATAAAAGCCTCCCTACTTCTTTGTTGCCCTTCGGAATGAGAATGAAAGCAACTTCACAGGTTATGGCAAATAAACTGTCATGGTTGACAACTCTCATACATATGCACACTTATTACCGTATATAAATAAGAAGAATCACTGAACGAGGAAACATCTTTGATAAATTTTAACACCTTTGCCGAGAATGTAACTGTCGTTCCATTTAAAATTCCTGACGCCGCATAGCATCAGAACGTTGAGAAGTGATTTATACTTATGCCCTTCCGGCAGGAGATGGTGTCAGTAAATATGTCAAAAAAAAAAAGAATAATAAAGTCACTTAGCCTCCCAAACTAATTTATGATGCGAATAAAACGTTATACATAATTTTTAAGGACAAATGAGCTTGTGCAATTTGTCCTTTGTCAAGGACATTGAAATTTTTTTTGTTCAAACAGTAAACAAAGAACTGTCATAATATGTTACATAACTGGCTAAGAGGATTAATGGTTCGGAAGTGAAATTTTTACTCGAATTTGGAACATTAAGTATTGTCATGGAATGTGGGAGGTTAAATCCTCCCTAAATTGACTTTGACCGATGTCATCTACTAATGGTATGGCAGGGCCAGATTATTAATCCTCATTTTCACGACTTTGTTTTTGTTGACATAAATTCTTTTTTAAAAATACTCCAACGTGGATACACTACAGTGTATCCAAATCACTGATTTGGGATGAATGAAAAAATTAAATCGGAACGAAGTTAACTACCCTAGATAAATTAGAGAACTGTAGCGGATCGAAAATGCTAGCAAACAAGATTTTGTCAAGATACAACTTGCGCGTGAGTGAACGTTGTTTGGTGCACATCTCGTGAAAGCTTTACAAATCTTTTTCCGAATTTTCTTATAATGAATTGTCAAACGTGCGGTGAAAAAATTGAAAGGATTTCAACAACAAAAATGTCGCGCAGCGTTTGCAAGATCTATTTTCACATTTCGTATGTTAATGTTTTGCAAGAAGATGCAGACTTTTATAAAACATGTGGTGTTACTTTCCGCTGTGACAAATTTGCACCTTCCGGCAGAGATCTTTTCAAAACCCGTCACGAAACTGCAACAATAATAGCAAACAAATAAATTCAAAGAAGAATGCACCAGACACAGCACTTAACACAGCCAGCAGTATTAATTAACATCCGGATGATTTACGAAAAACTGACCAGTTTAGAACAAATAAACAGGCAATTTCTATGTTCGATGAACGAGTGTATTAAAATCGAAAGTACAAATCCCTGAAAGTCGGTTCACATGGCAACAAAAACATTTTCTTAACAACTGCATTAAAGTAGTCGGAATGCCAAATTTCAACGATAACAATGCAAATAACGTGACAAAACAAATTTTTGCGAGAGCTCTGTCACTAGAGATAGCTGATGAGCAATTCGACAGATGTTATCTGGACAAAGTGCAACAGTAAAAAGGTGACATTTCTACTAAGTCGATCATCTGCCTGAGTTTTTTGATGCCTCTCTTAAGAGATGGATAATGAGTGAGACAACGAGGAATAGAAAGAACTTACGAGGGGCGTTCAATATATTCTCGGTATCGATATGAAGGAAAATGCGAATTCAATTTAAATTGTTTTTATTTTTCTATATGGTCTCCCCTAACATCAATGCATTTGTTACATCTTGAGATAAGCTTTTTTAAACCCTCAAAATAATAAATTTCCTCTTTCTCTGCAAAATACCGAGTTGAGTTCTTCATCATCCGAAAATCTTTTTCCACGAAGACATTTTTTCAAATCCGGAAACAGGAAATAATCACTAGGGGCAAGGTCTGGACTATAGGGTGGGTGTTGGATTTCTTCGAAACCACAATCTCGCGCAGCAGCCTTGGAAACTCGCGCCGTGCGAACAGGAGCGTTGTCATGAAGAAGCAACACACCCGCTGCGAGTTTACCCCGTCTTTTCTTTTTAATTTCCTCCCGCAAATTATGCAAAGTGGAAGCGTAGGATGTGGCGTTGATGGTTTCACCTTTTTTTTTGTACTCAATGAGCAAGATTCCCTTTGAGTCCCAAAAAACTGTGGCCATGAGCTTTCGGGCAGACGGAGTGACTTTGAACTTCTTCGGGGGGTCTGTTCCTTTTTTATACCACTGCATGGACTCTTGTTTGCTTTCAGGGTCATAGTGGTGGACCCATGTTTCGGCCCCAGTAACAATTCGATCCATAACATCGTCCGCGTTCTCACTACACATCTCCAAAAGCTCTCTACAGCATGCGATTCTCACTTTTTATCTGAGGCGCTGTGAGCATTCGTGGCACCCACCTTGCACTGACCTTTGAAAGGTTAAGATGGTCATGAAGAATGGTGTGAATGGTACCAATTGAAAGCTTGGTGATCTCTGCCATCATTTTCACCTTTATTCGGGCATCCTCAAGAACAAGTTTTTCGACTTCTTTGATGCTTTCTCCCGTACAAGCAGTAGCCGGGGCGCCGGAGCGGGGGTCGTCTTCAATGCTCTCTCTGCCTCTCTTGAACTAACTTGACCACTTTTGCACAGTTGATAATGAAGGTGCGGAACCCTGGTAAACAGCCACCATCTCTTCATGAATAGTTTTTTGACTTTTTCCTTGCTTAGTGAGAAATTTAATTACAGCACGATGCTCAATTTTCACCATCATCGTCTCAGTTGCCATTATGATTCTGTTTAACTAGAGATAAAACGCGAATTAATAATCACATTTATATGAAATTTTACATGAATGCACTAAAATAATAGTATTACTTGATAAATAAGTCAATTTATATATACAACCACAGCTTCACCCCGATATCGAGAATATGTTGAACGCCCCTCGTAGAATAATAAAGTGGTAACACTGCTAAAAATATATTGTAATTGTAAGTGTAAGAGAGTCTGCCGGTAGGTAGAGTTTAGTGCTAAGCAAACCATCGTGAGATACTGACGATAGAAAATAAAGCTAAATACGAAAAGTAAATAAACGTTTTTTTATTATCAGTGCGCGCATAAACTATGCTGATTGGATGGTAGTTAGAAACAACCATAAGCGGGCGAATACGAAGGGCGAACTTAACACCGCTCCCTACCCCTCCTATACGCACTCCGGTGCAGAATGCAATCCTTAGTTTAGTTTGCTCATAACGCTTAGCGATAATGGTTGATACTCCAGAAAACGAGTGAAAAACGAGAATACTTGGACGACTGTGGTGGCAAAAAAGAAAAGGAACTCTGGCGAAGAATGCGTATCGAGACACACGAATGCAGTTGCACCTGCTCGTCAAATCGGTGAGCCGTTTAGTTGCCAATGTTTTTCAAAAGTAGGCCAAGATAATTTTCAGCAGATTTTTAGTGCTTTTTGGGAACTAGGTAGTTACGACCTACAAAATACCTATATACTTATCAAAGTTTGTTATAAGCAATGATGTTAAAAGGCCTTTAGTAAAGGGAAGTCATTTACAGGAAGCATTTTACAGTATGCACGGTATATCTGAGAAACGTGTGAGCGTTGCTATTAATAAAACTACTTCAGCTGGAACTGTTGTTTCTGACCAAAGGGGAAAAAAGAAATCAGGCCGTAAAGTGCCAGAGGGAAAAAAGACTAAAGTGAAAGAACACATAATGTGATTGCCGACTGTGCCAAGTCATTATAGCAGGGCAAAAAGCCCGCACCGTAAGTGTCTTCCAGTTGGATTAAAGATTGGATCGCTGTTTTCAATGTACTTGGAGTGGCTGCATGAAAACTATCCCGGAACAGAACCTGTCTCCATGCATTCTTATCAAAACATTTTTAATTCAGAGTTTAACATCGGACTGTAACCACCTCGCAGTGACACTTGTAACTTCTGTGACAATATTGTTATTTCTTTAACTAACCTTAAAAAAACAAGAACTGTACCTCTGCTGATAAAACCATAAAAAAACTTGAAGTTGAGAAATCGTTGTATCTCATGAAAGAAAAAGCTCCGCAACATCTACTAAAATCATTGAAAAATGATACCAATGAAGGAACTCTCGGTATCGCATTTGACCTACAGTAAGCCCTCCCCACCCTAAATTGATCACTCGTATTCACTTTTACAAACGAAAACTGTGGACATACAACTTCTGCATCCATAACATTAAAACAGGGGCCTCAAACATGTACTTGTGGGACGGAACTACAGCAAGGCGTTGATCATGTGAAATTGCAAGTTTTTTTGTTTGCTACTGGTCAAACGTCGATGAGGGTATTAAAAATTTAATAATGTTTACAAAATAAAGACATGAATTTAGTTTTGGCCAAATTTTCTTAAATCCACCAGGATAAATTTGACGAAATCAAACATTTTTTTATGACGCCTGATCATTCCTATCTCCCCTGTGACCTGAAGTTTGGGTACATCGAAAAAAAGGTTCGGCATGCCAACGTGTATTCCAAAAACCATTATGAGTACTTCATTACAAAATAACGTAGAAAGGATCTATGTATGGTAGTACAAGTTATGCAAGATTTTATTTTGAACTACGCTCTTCTTCAAAAATCTACAACAAATACTCATCTCCAAGGAGCCAAATTAAAGGATGGTGAAATTTTCGAGTTCACCAAAGAGTACAAACATGGGTTCTACATCCACAAAACTTATAATTTCGACGTCAAACCTGCAGTTAAACACCAGAAAGGAAAGGGCAGCTCTAATGATTCATCCGAGTTCAATCTGGTGAATGTTACCCCAACGCAGCTTTATGATTCTCCTGTGTCTGTGACTCCAGCTAAGCTTAATGATATCAGATATCTCCTGCCATACGTTCCGTAAACGTGGTCAACATACTTCAACACTACTATTTAAAATAATCGATCTTTTATACCCATGCGCAAAGCGGAAATGGAAGATAACCAACCCAAAATTAGAACGTTACAAATTGTTTTCAAAGTTGTTTAAATATTATGCTGTATGTATGTTTTCAGAATACAGACTTCATAAATAAAACATTTTTCTTTTTTTTTTTTTTTAATAAATTGAAGTTCAAAAAAATTCCTGATCAATCTCTACATGGGTCTACCATTAATAAACGAAAAATTGGGCATCCTTCAACAAAAATAAATTTTACCTTCGTTGTTAAGTTCGCCCTCTGCATCCGCCTCACTCCTCATATAAACCAGGCTAAACGAACGAACAAAAGCTCATCACATCACTTGGTGCCAGCAACGGAATCCCCAATCACCTTTTTCAAAAATCAGTTAATACTCTTAACTGCAGACCAAACTAGCTACGAATTTAAAATACCCTTTCCTACCTTCCATCGGCATGTCTTTACTCAAAACGATTACTCTGACGAATGTTTAACTGATATTTTAAAACAATTCCTAAATCCAAGTATTATAAATGGACTGTACACGTCCGAAAAATAATGAGGAGAATACAGAACAATTATCCGCATCACTTTAGAAATTATTAAACTCGTTTTACACAAACCAAAATACGAGTTCCAAAGGCAGGAAGAAGAAATTATTGAAGAACATAGAAGAGCGCACTGAAACGCTCTCGACAACAAAATTCAGATATTAGGAAAATGCTATTTTCCGAAAATGAACTCAAAAATAACAAATATTGTTAAACGATTTGTAACCTGTAAACACACCCGAATAAACCCAATCTAAAAGAAACCCCAATTCCACATCTCCCAGGTGAAATTCTTCATAGAGGTATCCAGGTAGGTATCCACAGTGTTAACAGCCATAGACAAATTTTCTAAGTAAGCATAAACAGAAATTCTAAAGTCAAAGTCAACTGAAGATATTAAAGAACCTCTTCGTGAACTACTCTTTTCATTTGGTATTCCCAAAATTATTGTGATTGACAACGAAAAATTCTTAAATTCCTCATCTATCGATTTTATTGTAAAAGACCAACTTACTCGTAAAATCAAAATCTTCAAAACACCTCCATTCACCAGTTCAGTCAATGGTCAAGTGGAAAGATTCCACTCGACCCTTACCAAAATAATGCGTTGCCTAAAAACCGATAAGATTTAAAGAACCTTTCCCGAAAGAACCTTACCCTACGAGTAGATAGGGCAGTTTACGAAGTTGTATTCGTTCAACAACTTTCAAAAGGCCACTTGAAGTATTCTTTGATAGAAAAGTGAGTGTTAATCCCGAAGATTACGAAAAAGCTAGGCAAGACAACATAGCAACATTTAGAGAAAAGCAGGAAAACGATTTAACCTATTTAAATAAAAAAAGACAACCGATTAAAGAATACACACCAAGCGATACCATCTATGTTAAATTGAACAAGAGAAAAGGGTCTAAACTTTCCCCCAGATATAAAAACGAAATAGTCAAAGAAAATTACTCTAAGACCATCCTTACACAAACAGGCAAAACCGTACATAAGGCCAACATTAAAAGTTAGCATTTCCCTTTCAAATTATTTCAAACTTATTCATAAACTCAACTTAAAAGTTTATAACGACACCCTCCACGAATTAAAACATATGACTCAAGAAAATGTCGACACCCTTCATCCCGTGTACCAATTCCATTCCCACGAGATCACAGTCATCGAATCCCAACTTAACAGATTTAAACCCAAAAGAGCAAGAGGAGCACTGAATTTCATTGGAAGTGGATATCTGGTGGTCCAGACCATGACGACTTCATAATTGTGAAATCAAAATAAATGGTATATTTAAAAATAATAATAAACAAGTACTCGTAATTATGAATAAATCAATTATTAAAAGAATACTACTAATATGTTAAAAATGTTTAAAACCAATTAAGAAATGAAAAATGGACTAGTTACTAGAATTAAATATAAGCTTGATATAATAAAAGAGGATCTAATAATGAAAATAATGTAATAAAAATACTTTTTGACAAAAATCATATACCATATCTCAATATAGATGAAGCAATTGAATTTGCAGAAATTAAGATAGCATTAAGTAATTCAAAAATACATATTATACTATGTATAACATATTATAGTATGTATATCACTAGTCTACCCGGTAGCGCTTTGCTGTTGCAAGATTTGACTGTGCATAAGCTATTAAGCATAAAGTTATGGCATATTATTTCGATGGAGACATATGGTATTATTTCAAATTCAAATTGTTTCGGTACCTGCAAAAAATATAAATCAAATTAATAAGCAACCTGTCAGCGATGGAAGATGTAAACTAAGAAAATATTCAAGTACAGTTTGTTATAAATGAGTAATTTACAAATTTCTTTATTGATAACATATAAATATATGTAGGTTGAATTATAACAATTTATAATTTGAATTTAATTAAGTGCTAATTGGTGAACAAGATTTTTGATTAACTTGCTTTTTGCTAACACAAATAAATTCGATGGTTTTCCCACACGTTAGCATAGTGAATAGTTGCCTATGGCAGAAGCATGGGTTTTCCCAGTCCGAATGGACATCGTTTGGCCTTGAGAAATGTTTACAGCCATCGCTAAAGCCGAACAGGGAATTGGAGCCTTTTTAATGGTATTGGAGATTCTGATGGTATCATTGGAATACGGGGCAACAGCACGATTTCTCCTTTAAACTTTCTAGCCAAAATGGTTGCTTCAATGACATTTCCGGTGATCCTTTTGATGAGCAAACGTGTACCGTTTCATAATCTAGGTGGATTCAAATTACGCAGAAGAATTATCGGTGAACGAATCTTCAACCGAAGATTGTGTGGTCGCTTTCCGGGTATATCCCGATAATTTAAAAATTCAGTTGGATAATTTATGGCCTCGTTTTCACCAACAATGGAAGTTAATTTCGTCAGCATTGACATTTTTTTCTGCCAAAAAAGCACAATTACTGAGCCAATTATGATCCAAGTAATTATTGAGTATATCCGGGAAGACACTCTCAATTAGTTAATTTTTTGTCTGAACTACTGTGTAGAAATCTTCTGGCAATTTGATGCATTGCGTATTTGAATGCAGTTCTATTTCACCGTTTCCAATAGCCAGTTATTGTTCAGAAAAAAGAGATTACGGTGCCTTGAAGTCCATTCATATTTAGGCAGACATGCCAAATTTCAGTGCGATACTGTCTTTAGTTTTATTTTTGCCGTGTTTGGCATCATGTTGAGTATGGGCAAAAACGATTTTCGTTCTCTCATAAAACATTAGTTTTTGAGAGGCAATATGGCGAAGGAAACAAAAGAAAAGTTGGATAAATATTATGGGGCTAATGCTCCGTCGGATTACTTCGTCAAATATTGGTTTCGAGAGTTTCGTGGTGGCCGCAACTGCACTACCGATCAAGTCCATAGCGGCAGGCCCTCCGATGCGGTTACAGAGGACAATCTCAAAAAAATACATGAAATGGTGTTGGCTGACCGTAAAGTGAAGGTGCACGAGCTAGCAGATACGACAAAGATTAGTTCTGAGCGCGCACGCCATATTTTGAGCAATATTCTGCATATGAAAAAGTTATCCTGCCGCTGGGTGCCGCGGATGACCAAAACCACGAAGGCGAGAGCACTTCGAAAGAGTGTTTGGACTTGCTGATGCGGAATCGGGCGGACTTTTGATGTCGATTGGTAACTAGATTTGGATTCCTCGGACTATTATCTCTTCCCAAACCTCAAAAGATGGCTCATCAATAAAAAATTCAGCTCACGCGAGGAAATCATCGACGCCACGGAGGAGTATTTTGCAGACCTTCCAGAAAATTACTTTTCGGACGGGATCAAGAAGTTGGAAAATCGCTAGAATAAGTGTATCAAACTAAAAGAGGACTATATTGAATAATATTTTTAATAATTTTTTTAATTCCCAAGGAAGTAACTTTTCACTCCATCTAGTATTTGTGTCGATAAATCGTGTTGCAATTGTACTCGCCTGTTTATGGTCAATCGAAGTGTTTCGACATTTCGTCATATAAAAGATTGTTTTAAGCATGCGTTAATCTCACCAGCAAGAGTAGAGCGAGGAATGACTGGCAATGTCTGTCGGAAATCACCAGACAGTAGTGGGACAGCCCCACTAAAAAGTTTATCGTTGCCGTTCAAATCTTGCATAGTTCTATACCACCTTGATCAAAAAGTTCCCGGGGGACACAACCGTGTTGCGCTCCCGTTATTCCGATTTAAGTTCTGTTTGTTTTGTTAAGTTGGTAAATCTGTTGTTGACATTCTCTCTAAATCTTAGTATTATAGCTTTACATTTGCAAAAGTTACGTAGCTAAGAGTACATCTATCTCTGTGTGTGTTGGCGATTTTTTACAATTTTAGAAATGGATTTAAATTTGTAACAATGAACTTGTACTCGTATTAAATTTTGCGTTAAAAACGGATTTAATGGTGCGAGAATGTTGGAAATGTTGGAAAAGTGTTTCGGCAACGATTCTTTAAAGAAAACGGTCGTTTACCAGTGGCACGAGCGGTTCAAAAGTTATCGTGAGTCACTCGAAGATGATGAACGCAGTGACAGACCATCGACATCGGAAACCGTCGAAAACATTGATGAAGTAAAAGAAATGGTGGTCAATAACCGCAAATTAACCATCAGAGAGATAGCGGAGGACTTGAACATTGCCAATGGATCCGTCCAAGATATTTTGGTTAATGATTTGGGTTTCCGTCATGTAGCAGAAAAGTTGGTGCCAAAAGACCTCAATTTCATGCAAAAAAGAGACCGTGTTGACGTCGCAAAAGAGATGATTTGCGAGGCTGAATCCGATCCCACATTCATCAAAAGGATTATTACTGGAAACGAGACATGAGTTTATGAGTCGACACGCAATCCAGACATCAGGCAAGTGAATGAGCCGAATTCACCTGACTTGGCTCCCTGTGACTTCTTTCTATTCAATGGAGTTAAAAAACCACTACGTGGAACGCGTTTCAGCAGCCGCGAGGAAGTAATGGAAAAATCGCAGGAAGCGAAAACCGAATATAAAAATTGTTTCGAAGATTGGATCAAGCGCTGGCATAAGTCTGCTGCAGTCGATGGGGATTACTTTGAAGGGGACAATGTATTTTTAATTTTCTGAATAAATTCAGATCTTTTTAGTCGAGGTGGTATAATGCTTCCAGTGAATGTCAATGAGCCATAGTGCACTCATCCCAGATTATGATGGATCTCCTTTGCAACACTGCAGCCATTCCGTTTTTTTTTTACTCTTACATATTGCGTTTGGTTTGTTATAAATGTGTAATGGCAGCTTGAATTCTGAATGGGCCGTTCGCCCGCCATCTAACAAAGTGGCAGCAATGGCTGACGATGCAATTGTCAATGCAATTTTTTGTTGCGACCGTATCTTTGCAAGGATCAACGATATTAGAAATGTCTTACTGGTTCCAACTGGTGCGTCCAAGAAGAAAAAGCTGTCATTCGTAATCATTTTGTGGACTTTTTTGATGTTTTCATCTGAAACAGCCTCTTTTGGACGTCCACTGCGTGCATCATCTTCGGTGCTTGTATGACCACTTTTAAATTTTTCAATCCACTTGCGAATGGTTTGTTCGCAAGGTGCAGAGTCTTATCAAGCCATTTCTTTGCATCGGCTGCATTTTTTTCCATCAAAAAGCAATGATAAATCAACACAGGAAATTGCTTTGAATCCATTTTTTTTTCACAATAACAAAAGTTGCTTCACTCACAACGCTATATCTCGAGAACTAATCGTCCGACAGCTATCAAATTTATACACGTATCTTTTGAAAGTTGGTACTAACTGAAAATGGTATGGATTTAATTCAAGTGGTGCCCTCTCTTAGAAACGGCACGGAGTTTTCAGCCCATGTGTTATTTGTACATTGGTCTGTTTATATAACACGGTACAATATGTCTTCAGTCATATGATTCTTATGTTTTTCCCACAAAGTAGACTATTGTGTTGGATAACATGTCGTCAAAATAATTGCAAAGCATTGAGGAATGTTATTCGGCGCGGATGTCAACGCGGCACCAGCAAATGTAAGGCCACAATGATTGTCATCTTCCAGCAATTGAAACTCGCGACATGCATTTTAATACGAGTATGTATTGAATACGCAGACAGTACTAATCGCAAAAATTCGAAAGGCGTTGGCCCAGGAACATTCACCAACAACAAACGCAAAAAAAAAGCATTCACGTTGTTTTGGATGTACTGCGTAAAGTCGTCCCATTGTCATAGCTTTGAATATATGTACCTGCGATTGAAGGATGTGGTTCTCCCTAGTTGCGTGGCTGTCATGTTTTACCTGATTTGTTCCATGTAAAATAGCGTGGAACATCGGCATATAATAATGTTTTTGCAAATTGGTCGAAACATCAGGTTTTTGGCACGATGTGAAAAATTCAGTTAGTGTAGTTTTTGGTGGCTCAAGTGCTCTTTGGAGAATATTTTCTTCAGTGAAATAAACACGTTGACCGTTTTGAAGATGTACTGCTAGATGTTGGACGGAAGGGTCTCTTTCGTGTATGGAAAAGCTTAGGATATGCCAGACCGCTTTGTTGCTGCTTATGTATCTATCCATTTGGTATAGTTCTATTTCGTCATTTTTATTGATGTCATGTACTTCAAATACGGCCAAATCACTGCCTTTATTAAAATATTTGCAAATGTACTTTATGGATTTTACGGAACTGCAGAGCTCGACATTAATAATACCCTTATTCCTTTTTGAAAGTAATGGTGAGTATGGTACCACCCACTGATTGACAATTTCAATTAGATTTGTAGAATTTGATATTCTCATTGAAAATGTTTGGCCACCATTCTCAGCGTTTCTGCGGCGATACAATGGATAACCGTCGATGTCCGTGATAGTATCATTAATATGTACATTGCTTTGGAAACGCTTCTTGCATTTTCCATTTTTCATGCATGGCGATGTCGTGTTTAAGGTACCGCACGGTCCGTGGATCATGTGACTGGTAACAATGTTAAACAATTCTTGGTCAATTGATGGATCCGGAATTTCGGCTGAAATTATCTGATTGATTTCTTCTGGATGAATTTTAACTTGAAGCCAAGCCACGCTTGTTGGCCTGGTAATACTTAGTAAAGTTTGTATTTCCTCCCAATTTGTATTACATGTAGATGTAATAAAGAAAGTGTGGGCGACCGTAATGACGCAGGTAAGTCATCGCATCTTGTATGTATTCCTGCATGTTCCGTTGACTCCCGATATAGCTGGAAGGCAAAATAAATGAATTACCGATGTCATTGGCGTTTAAATTTCCATCGATGTTTCCGACAATAGGATCCCGTAGGTGGATGTACTCCTTCGATCGTAATTTAGCCTGGTTGTATCGAATAAATCGCAAACGTTCGCTTTCGATCTTAGCATACATATACACGACGTATTGATGGTACAGCTGACGATATCAAAGGATATAACATAGTTGTCCTGATTATGTCTAATCATCAATCTGTGCGCGTAGTAATTCATTGAACTAACTTTCTTGTTTGTTTCATTACCTGAAAAAATTCGAAATGAAATTGTAAAAAAAATATTGAAATTAATTAATAAATTAAAAAATTAAACAGTTAATTATCAAATTTACCGGTAACTGTATCACGCTGTTTGATATTGATGTTATATCCATCCTGTCCTTGCTAGAATATCAGTGGATATTGGAATGCGTCGTACGAACGGTTTAAACCTGCCAGCGTGTTCTCCTGATGGTACTTTTTAAGTTTTGATGACGATTTGATATTTGCCATTCCTTAATTGCGGCGGCACTCTTTTAAACAATTGAATAAGTTGATAACGATTTTCCAAAAAATTTTCTGACGATATTAAAATTGCTCTCTCTTGCGCTTGTTCGATGAAATTATGCTGACACCGAGTTGTCGTACGTTCTTCGCAACTGCCCATAAAATACATAGATTTGAAGAAACTTCGGATCATCATTAGGCATTGGCATGAACGACCCTTTGGTACCACTGGCCTTGTATTTTAAATGTAGTTTCAAAATTACGTCCATCGGATGTGAGATCGCAAACATTGGTTGCCCCAAATGACTTTATTTAGAAGCAAGAATTGAATTTTCGTGTGTTGCGCAAAAATTATTTCGAATGGTCTGATTCGCCAGCAAGAAGTGGTTATAAAGGTTCTGGTAGAGTGGGAACAGGTAACAGTACAACTTTTTCTGATGCGCAACATATGCCGGAATTTTAACGTCTGATAATATTGGCATACCTTGTCCAGTGCACCGATGGCAATTTTAGAATGCGCAGAAAAATTAATGTCTGGTGCATATTCGAACGCAAGACGAACAAATGATGCACGTGTTAATGCGCGGCTGGTTTGCTGTCTCTATCGTTCTCGTGTTCTAATTGTGGCTGATTTGTTCTGCCAATTGATGACTTCTTTCAACACGACTGCGTCTATTTTTTTTTTATAATCTGCACGCGCTCAAGGGGTTTTTGTACCCTTAAAATGTTTGTACACAGCGCGGGCGAAGGTAATTTAGGAAGAAAGAAAAGACAGGTACCGATGTACATTGTTTTTAAATGCTTGTACGTTATAACGACCAGGAAACACAGAGATCGGCAGGGCATTCCATAAGCGAGTTGTACGGCTTAGGACAGAATCACGATATTTTTGATTACGTCCGAAAATGGGCTTGAGGGTATACTGATGCGCATTCATAGCGAGACGGGTGTTACGGTTGAAAGTTTGAATGGGCGGAATGCTACTGGCGATTTTAATTGAGCACTGGTGGTGGAAATAGCGATAAAACAAAATGAGACATTACGTCGGTGTTCGAGGGTGTCAATTGATTTTCTGATATTAGTATCATCTATCAGTTTTATCGCACGGTTTTGAACCCTATTTAGCAGGTGCAGATATGTTTTAGGGGCAGTTGACCAGATGTGGGTATTGTACTCAAATTTTGGGCGTATGAATTCCTTATATATTGTGGCTAGATCAGAGGGGGTAAAATATCTTTTACATCGCTTGAAGAAACCTAGACATTCGCAGCATTTTTGACGACATCATTGCTAAGCTCATTGCTGAGGTTAGATTTTTTTGGTGGCATATTACTGAAAATAACAATTACAACTATTAAAATAAAATTGGAATATAAAAATGATAAGCAGGCAGGTAATACTTACACGTTTTTAAATTAATTGTTACGTCTTATTAAATGTAACTGTCAAGGTATACCAACACGTAATCAACACTTAAAAAAAGATGTACGAATCATGAACGCGAAATTAAAAAAGCAAGGTCTCGGAAAAAAAAACCAAAGATTATTTTTTTTAAATCATAGCAGTTACCGTGGTCGTCGCTCACAATTGAATGGATGTTATAACTAACGAGTGGTTTCAAGAAACCTATGTTTGCACATGTAATCTGAAAGAACTTTATGTTGTGTTATATATTCCGCGAAAGGTTCAGATGGTTTTCATCAGAGAGGAAAGTTCTGGTTATTTGCGTGTGCAATTACAAAAGTATAAAGCTAGTAAATACAACACGCATATTACTGCTTGAAGTTTTATTAAGGTACTCGTATTTATTGTCGGAAGTTATCTGGGGTTTTCCCCGATGTTGGGATCCTTTCATCTGTTGCTATTGTTTCATGGCCGATCTGCGTTTTGGATGGACTGTAATCGATTGTTGTTCTTGTTTGTAAGTGCTGTGCTGTGTTTGGCGAGACGGACGTCGTAACTCACGTGTGACGTGAATAAATTGAAGCATCAAGGAAGCTTTTGAAATTTCAATACAGCTCCCACTATTGGATGCTTACCCAACCTAGATGTTGAAGTGTTGTCTCTGTTTTGTATACAACGTATACGTATACGTATACGAAGTAATATGCTTGGAAACATTTCTGTCAAAATCATCAGTACCACAAAGCCGAAAGTATGCCAGCAAAAGTGTTTGCATAGGATCCTCTCACCAATCTGTAGCATTTTCATGGTTGAAATGTGTATGTTCGCTGTCCAACTTTAAGATGAACATCAGCTGAGTCTAAGGCGGTTCCCTTTCGTAAATAGGGAAGCTTAGAATGCGGCATGGCTGAAGCCCTATGGCTCCGTAGAGTAATAGATTTAACGTTATTATGCATTTTAATTGTTATGTATCAGCGAAAGAGGCACGAACCACCGCTCATGATCAGTAAACTCAATAAATTTGTTTTTCCTAGCTAAGAACTCAAATACAAATAAAATTTGTCGAACGAAAAAAGCATAGCAATTTCGTTAAGTCCTATTTAATTTCTAAATCATAAAGTAATAACAGTCAATCCATATATCCTAGCCAAATAAATTCAATGTTAGTTTGTGCTCGTAAGGGTTTTTTTTTGAAAAAGTACTTGAAGTTTACTTGAAGTTTGTTTATTCAAACAAATTACGGCGCCCAACCTAGATTGCAGAAGATAATGCATTGTTATGCCAAAGAACTAATTTTGTAATAATAAATTGTTAAGGTCATAAATCGAGATAAAAACTATCCTATCTGGTAAGTTTGACCAATTAGACACAGTGTGCAAAATATTATTCAGATCGGTTAAGTAGTTTCGGAGTTCATTCCCAACGGACAGTGTGACACGAGATTTTTATATTGTGTTAGATAAGCATCCGTTTTTTATAAAACAATTATATTAAAATATGTTAAAAGAGAAAACTGAGCAACTAAGCTATTATACGAAAATATTTTATATGTGAAGAAATAATAAGGGTATTCATTTAAACTGATAAATTTACGCATCTCGTAGTTTTGTCAATTTACTTTAAATGAACACCCCTCGAAAACAAGTTGCATAATTGAATCAGCTGTTCGGCTACTGCCATCAAACTGTCGCAAAAATATAAAAATGTTGTTAAAGGAAGATGCGGAACAAGATTTATTAATGTTGGAGATATTTGGCGAAGGTAACAGTTGTTATTTAATTCAAATGTGAATGTAATTAATTTCATAGCTTTTCAGCTTTTCAAAAACAAAACCAGGAAGATGAGATTCTCGACAAATTGACTTATTCGCTGGTGATTGCTCATTATTTTCGATATACGGCAGGTCCGATAAAGTGTTTCAGGGCCCGCGAGTGTGTAAGAGTGTGTAATTTTCTGTGGAAAGGCAGTTAATGCTTGTTCTATATTGATTGGGATCCAGTGGAAAAAGAGCATCGATTCATAAAATTGCTAGTTTATTTGGAGTTGAGGATGGTGGCAACATTCAGATCTATTTTAAAACTGAAGGATAAATTTCTTTATTGGCCAGATGATGAGGAACGTCAACATATGGTTTCATGAAAGTTGACGGAACAGAAATTAAACTAGCTGAAAAACCTTCCGAAGATTCCGAGGCATAGTTTTGCTCTGAAACATATATATTCTGTGAAAGCCCAAATAGTTTGCTACTACAAAAAAAGAGTTTTTCATATGGTTTTTGGATATCCAGAGAGTGTGTACGACAGCAGAATTTATAATAATTGCGATCTATCCACAAAATCATCAGACTATCTGAAAGGAGCAGAATGCCTACAAATTGACTCGCACTGTTATTACTTCTTACAGGTTGCATTCAAGTGAAGGATCCCTTCAAGATCGAATAGAATTCAATAAATCATTGCGTAAATATCAAATCAGAATCGAACATTGCATTGACCTTCTGAAGGAAAGATTCAACAGCTTAAAAGAACTAAAAATTCAAGTGAATGGAGACAGTAGTGTGAAATTTGTATGTCGATGGATACTAGTGTGTGCTATATTACACAACATTATTGCAGATCAAAGTGAAAGTGACGTCATTCTCGAACTACCTGATCCGATGCGTGAAAATATTGAAAGCGATGAACCCGAGTTAGCAAATGAGGACCTTCCTTCTGCGGAAAGAGAAGCCAAACATCGTACACTTTTGGAAATAATAAAAGAGTCAAGGTGTTAAGTTTCATATCCTTTATTTTAGGTTCTGTTACTCATAAATAAAATAAATATTTCTTCCATAAGTCTAGTATTTTTTTTTTAACTTAGTTGAAATTTTCGCAGCCGCTCCTGGAACTCAATTTCTAATTTTATTTTTGCCATTGCAATCCTTTCATCTTTTTCCATTTCAAGTTTTTATATTTCCATTCGTTTTTCCAACTCTAGGTTTTTCAATTCGAACTGTTTTGCGTCCATTTCTAGCTGCAGCTCCCATTTCATTTTTTCAAAATTCAATCGTTTTTCCTGCATTGAGAGCAGTAAGGAAATCGAATTGCTATTGTTTTATCACTTTTTTGTTGTGTTCTAAAAGTAGAAGTAGAAATTCCGCTTGTTGTTGGTGGCGATTTTATTGGAAGTGGACTGTTTCTGCCTTCCAAGCTGTTGTTCGAGACATCAAAATGAAGTATGGTCCTCTAGGGTTATTTCACTTGAAGTTTCGTATATCACCGACGGGTAGATGCTTCTACGGCTACCGAAAACTTGTTCCAATAAGGTCCAATAAGGACAGATTTTGACAATATATTCTGATATATGGAAATAAATTTACTAAAAAAATAATAAAAGGGTTAGAAAAATCTCACCTGAAACACTTTTCTCATTCCATTCAGCCAACAGCTCAGCACCTGTCTGACTCTTCCATTTAACTGCGGACATGAACGATGACTTTAAATAGCGTATTCTGCTTTTCATTGTTTGCCAGTTAATAACTTTAATGCTCAGACCTTTTTCTCCAATTTTTTTATAAAACGTTTGAGCTGTGGGTTCTATGAAATGGAAATTAAATTTATTGTAAGTAATTTAAACTGGTAAGTAAATTACCTCAAACAACTTAGCATTGTCCTTGATTTCGCCCACGACCTCTTCTAGCAAATCTCGTGTCTCGACATCTGTCCCCCGGTGCATGTAAACATCGCCGCTTACAACTTGTCTCTTCTATTTGCTGCAATTTAAAAAATTTTTCTCAAATGTTTGGTTAAAATTTGTATTCCCACCTTTGCCATAGTTTTAATCAGATTTGATAACAGCACGATTTTGACAGCAGTGTAATTTTCCAAGGGTGTTTTCTGTGCTAAAATCGTCGCAGGAATTTACGTGGGTCCGGTAAATAATTTTTCACATAAAATTTGACAGATCTTTTACGCGATGATAAATTTATACGGTTTACGTGGTTTACTAGGCTTGTGGAATAATAACCAAATGTACCACAAATTCCAAACTTACAATTTGTAATAGAAATAATTTAGTTGATATAAGTAAAGCCAATTGCAGTCCTAATTTGCTTAACAGCCGCACCCACAATCGCACAAAAACCAACATATTCCCACAACCGAAGAAAGATTTCCTGGAACATTACTCCTAAATCAGTTTATTAGTTTAATGGAGCAGTAAACATTAATAAAGATGAAATGAACCTTAAAGGCACCATCGTTATCCAGTATTACAACGCCACAACAAAAATTGAAGATCTGTTGCTTTCTTCTAACGAACTCTGCAGTACAAAGCCGATTCCCCCAATAGTACAACCTGATTCTACCTATAATTTTTGACATTAGAATCAATGAAAGAACTACAATAATACCAGACACATTAAACTAATAGAATATTTAAGCCGAATTAGTTATTTGACAAATATCGGGCTAGGAACAATAATAATCATCTTCCTAGAATCAACTATAATTGCGAGATTATTTGCATATATCAGAGCTAGTCCTTTAAAAAATTTCAACAATAATGGAAACAAATGAATTTCCAACAACACCTAAAATCCAGCCAGAATCTTCGCCCGCAAGCAATAGAAACCAATAGTATTAATAAAATTTCATTTTTTTGAGAATGATGACATTCTCACTTAAGTAGGGAGGAGTTAACAACAGATGAGCAAATTCTAAACCCCTTTCCCACGAGGTATCTTAGTGAGTTAACAACAGAAAAACAAATTCTAAATTACATACATGCTTCCGTTCTGGTGACCCAATGTCCAGGTGAATAAACAAAAGTGCAATGTTTTACCTGAAGTCGGACATCTGAGAAAACATATGGAACGCAATAGGTTGCAGCATGTGTTAGATGTTTAGTAAAACGATGTTTGTAAATTGGTCTTTAGTTTGATTGAGTAGAGTAAAGTTGTTCTTTTTAATAAAAAATAATAAATAATTTTTTAACTTGTATCTTTTGTATGCCAGGGAATTTGCAGGACTGAAAAATAGTGGAATAGCTACACTCTCGTATCTCGTATCAGTAGAGATAATTAATTATGAATCAACGCAGTAGTCAGGGAACAATTAAGCACTAATAAGAGATCGAGCTATCTAAAGAGGCATATCAGTTGTGAATATGGCCCATTCCTCAATTTGATGTCGTAGTAATAAATTTACAGATCAGTACTACGATATCATCATGACAAGTAGATATGTCACATTTTTAAAAAAAAACTCATTGAGTTCTCATTTTCGATGGCGTTAAACTAGAGTAAAAGTTCAATAGGAGCATAAAGTAATCATACTAAAGATGATAGTTTTGAAAGTGCAGTCCATGTGTTCAATAACAAGGCAGAGGAAACTCATGGGTTTTCATTCCATTGAGAATTTGAAAATGGACAATTGCGGACGTGAATTTACCTATATTTTGTTTCACTCTCCCCACGAAGTTACTCCTTTTATTTTTGTTTTTTCTTTTCTAGATACTCTGCATGCAATGTAGCCTACATGCGCTCTAAAAAAACCTCAGAAACATGAACAGAAGAGTTAAAGGACCCATACACCACACATATCTGTTTGTGCAAAAGTGTTGTGTTGTTGTTGCGCTACGTGTTTCCATGTACCGTTGGTGTAGTGCAGGCTGTAGTTTTGTATTTGCACAAGCAGTTTGTGTAAAATCAAAATAGTTTGATATTTCCCTATTTGTGCAGAGTATGGCGATTTAGCTCACACTTGTGATGGAATTCAAAGTGTGCGAACGTAAAATATGAGCGGAAATAACAGAGATAGGTAGTTTTCGATTGAGTTTCTGGAACTATTGTACAATGTATACTAGGCTCGCCCGTCGTCGAAATTCAACGAATATGTATTTAAATACGTGCTATGGTATTTTCCCGTACTCACATGATTCCTATATCACGTTCGGTTCAGTTTCGTCGCGTGAACAGTGAGATAGAGACTAATCTATATGAAAAAAAGAAATGATAGTTACGCCGCTTTGATTGCGCTTTGGAAAGCTCCTTATCTTCATAATGAACATTTTATTTCTTTTCTTTTTATCAAAAATTACAATCCAATGGATTAATTAATTTTACATTCTTCCTTCTTTAATAATCGAAAATCATTAATTTATCTGCATTGTATTTGTAATAGGATTCATCTGTCAAATACGATTTTGTTGTTTCAACGTGGAATTTGACTCCTTCTTCCATAACCAAGCAAAGAAGAACTTCTATATTTAACGGCTCATTAAATACCGCTAAAAAAGTCCCGTTTAAGGCTTCCAATTCAACAGCTTTCTTTTGAAAAAAATCAATCAGCTTTCTAATTCTCTCTACGGTATCTGCTGTTTTGGCACAAAAGCCGGAATCCGGTGGTTTTGTTTCTGAAAAAGTAAAATATAATTAATTTTTTTGTAAAATACATATATGTAGTATTAGATAATATGGTATACGTACTATTTGCAAGACCTTTTAATTCTGGTCTATCCTTATAAATGTGCTGCGAATTGTCAGTAAGGATCTCTTTCAACAATTCAACCCCATCTGAAATATTATCAACATTTATTTGAAAATCAATCTTTAAATATTAGTATTTGAATAGTAAACTTATATTGTTCCTTTTTCAATGCATCCTTTTTTTCAACAGCTTCTGCGAGCTCTTTACACAAATCATCCTGCTTCATTTTTATTTTCTTAAATATTTCCATTAAACGGTTTTCACATGCATCGCAATTTCTTTTAGGTTTTTCAAATGTTTGATGAGTTCTAGATCCATGGTCAATAACAAAATTGTCTATTGTTATTCAGTAAGGGGAACGATAAGGGACACACATTACAATATCATTTTTATAATTCAAGAAATGATGATAATTTTTCAAATTATTCTAAACTATATGCAAAATTTTTAAATGACAATGTTTTTAATTGTAATAATGATATGATAAATTATATATTTTTCAAAACATAATGATACTTTTTACAAAAGTTTGCAAATTAATTGAAAAAAGAAAACTAAAACAAAACTTCTCTAAATACAACATTTTTGGTGAATACCCTATTATCATTTGCTAGATGACCTTGGCCATTATGCTCTGATATATAATATTTCAAACCCTCAAAACTTGTCAATCTACTGAATGCTACATATAATTGTCCGTGAGTGAATACAGGTCTTTTTAATAGAATGCCAACTTTTTGAAAGGCCTGTCCCTGCGATTTGTTAATATTCATCGCAAAAGCAACAATAATAGGGAACTGTGTACGCTGAAATTTAAATGGCAACTCACTGTAACTATTTTGCATATGTATCCTCGGTATTAATACTCTCTTATTAGGTGAATGTCCAGTTAAAACTTCGCAATCAATCGAAATATTATGTAAAGCTTTCACACTCATGCGTGTACCATTAACCAAGCCTTCAGATGGATTTAAATTTCTAATTAACCATGCTATGCAATTAATTTTTAATTGTAAGCGATGGGGAGGAAATCCACTTACATCGAGCGTGTTAAGAAATTCTATTTCATTAAAAAAAATCATTTTGTTTGCTAATTTAATAAAGTGAAAAAAAAATTCCATTAGAAAAATATACACATGTTTATTTTTACTTACGATTTTGTTCAATTGTGTCGACGCTTCCTCGTTGTTCAGAGAAACTTGTTTGAAAGTTGAAATTTTGTAATTTTTTAAAAAGAATTACACTTTCTCTGCCACAAATATTTAAAAAAATTTCAGTTTAACAAAATTACACTTTCACTCGCACAAAATATAAATGAAATGAACACTAAATAACACTCGAAAAAAAGTTGGAAAATATTTATTCTACTCGCTTCGTTAGCTGAAAGTGGAATGAACGTTGTAAGTTTAAACCAACGTGCTTCACCCGAAAATTCAATTTAACAATTTAGAAATGGATTTTCGGTGGAATAAAAAATAAAAAGCGTTCCCTCTCTTTCGGACAAACTTCCTGCCCACGCCAGTGTGAACAGGTACTAACAAATACTCAACATGATTTGCTCCCCTGCTATGTGAACGCTCTTTCTCCTTTACACATGTTGTTGAACCGAACGTGCATGTACGTTGCAAACACACAACACAAAAGCAACAGGTGTCGTTTACATAACGGAAGTGTCGTCACTCGTCACTATGTTTCTCATTTTTTCATTTTGTTTAGGCTCTATCCCATTTAATTAGGAAACTCTTTTGCAATCGTGTAGTGACTTTCGCAGTCACAAATACAAAAGAATACATTTCATAAGTCAAAGCAGTCAAGCAAATTCCTTATGAACCTATCCCTAGCATCTTTCCTTTTCTTGACTATTGACTTTCAAAGGCGAGCAGACTTGAAAATATTTTTTTTTTCTGTCAGTAAGCTACGTTGTAAGATAACCTAATTTTGTAAATGTGTTTACCAAGGTTCTACTCAACTATTTGGAAAAAAAAAACATATTCTGCACATCTACGCGAAATTACCTTTCCAATGGTGTAAGTATCATGCCATTTGGTTAAGTAGAACGGTGTATAAGCGTACGACAAAAATGGGCAGCACGTATTTACATATACAGGGTGAATGACTCGAACTCCAACTTTTTAAAATGCAATAATTTTTTTTATTTTTTGATAAATTTTGGTGTGCCAAAGCAAAAAATGTTGGAAAATACATCAATTTTCAAATTGTATCAGTAGTTTTCACTAAGAAAGCATCGCACGCTGCACGCAAGTGGCTCTGCGGTATTTTGGCCCATTCCCGGTGAAGTGCTTGTTTGAGGTGGTCCAAGCTTTGGTATTTATTAGTGCCAACCTTGGTCTTCAAAATACGCCAGACTGAGAAATCCAACGGATTTGCATCCGGAGAATTTGCAATCCATTGTGTCGAAGAAATGAAGTGTGGAACATTGTTTTTTAACCAATCTTGGTTGACGCGCGGAGAGCGACCATCGGCGGTTATGGCGACCCAAACCATCACCATCGGTGCTGCCTGCTTTCTGGTGGCCGTCCGAAGGTGTAAATTTTCGAAGGACCTCTCTGGCAAGTAAACTCGGTCATTTTGTTTGTTGACATATTGCTCGATAACAAATGGCAACTCATGGGAAAAAATCAAATTCGGCAACTCACCACTTTCGTGCAAGCGTAGCAACTCCTTCGCTCTTTCGACTCCAACTTTTTTCTGTTGCGGTGTAAGATCGTGTGCTTTTTGAATCTTCAATGGCTTGAGCCCAAGCTCATTTTGCAGTATGTGTTGCATTCGTTCCAACGATATGTTGAGATCACGAGCCATTTTTCTTCCACTTCGACGCGGATTTCGCTCAATTCGCCTTCACTTTCCGAACCATTTCTGCCGATGTTGCTGTTTTTTTTATGACCACCTCCATGGCGTTTTGCAACGCTGCCAGTATCACGGTACTCGTTATGGTTCGAGACACCAATGATTTATTGACGTTGAGGTGCTGGAGGGCTCTAACGATAGCTACTTGCGGTTTTTCAGCCAAATATAAAGCAATCACACTATCACGTTTGAATTCCATCGCGGATAAAACTTTTTCAATACAACTGAGACGCAAATCGCTTAAAAGGCTTGTAAATAATAAAATTATCTGTCATGTGTAGCAGTCGGAAATTATAGTAGTCTGAAGTCGATTGCAGTTTGAGTCATTCAGGGTGTATAGATAAAAATTTGCCGGCCTTGTAGCTCATTAAAAGCGACGGATATTGTAATCGTATGCTAAAAAGTGATTGGTATGATAAAATAGTCCAAAAATTAAAAGAAATTGACACGGATGCAAACCGTGAAAGAGCTGTTAGCAAAATAAATGGTTTTAGAAGCAGCAACCGACTAGACTTAACACTAAACCCACCAGAGAGGTCAAATGACCGCTTTTGAAACCTTAATCCAAATTGTTAAATTCCAGGTTTTCCTTTTTCTTGAACTTACTGCACAACCTTGTCTATAATATTTAGCTACTTAATTTTTCAATATCTATCCCTTTTCTTCTTTCACTTTTCCTGATAATCACATGTACTCTACCGTTATCCACCGTGAGCAGTATTTTGACCGCTGGAAAATATATAGTGATGTTTACGCGCGCCTAAGGGGTTATGAATACCCTTATACTGTTGAGTTGCCGCTGGCAGAAAGATAGAAGGAGGAGAAGGAAAGCATTGATTGTGATGTAGTGGTTTGAAGCTCAGGTGTGTTTGGTTTCGATATTGACTCCAGGGGTGGGAGTCCGAACAGGACGGAGAGATTTTCTTCACTCGGAATGATTCAGGTTGTGAATTTTAACGGTTGTTTTGTGCTTGAAAACCCTACAACAGCCAAATCTACATGTCAGTGTTATGCCTTCACACGCAGATTTTTCTGACTGAGTTCCAATTACACAAATGAAAGCTTGTCGTGGCTATTATTCGAACCTTGACCCTCCGAGTGAGAAGCGATTGCTAGTACAACTACACCACGACCACCCATGTTGCACTTCCTTGTGTGCAACAATTACCAGAAAAAATAAAAATATTAGAGAGAATAACGTTCAAATTCGATCACTGCGGCTGCGGCATTACAAATATTTGCGACGTGATCAGTTCGGATTGTAATAATAAAATAGGCTACAGACTTTTGGTAATAAATAAATAAAAATAGTAAGAACTAATTTTTGTATTTTATTATTGGTGAATTATTCAAACACAAATTCAAAAATTTAGCTCTGCATATAATGTAAAGAAATTGTTGGAAGAAATAAATAATATAAGCAAACTATGCTCTGAAATAGATGAAGAAGAAAGTTCTGGGAGTGAGGGTGGTATATATGATCTATTGGATACTGACTCTAAACTGTTCGATACGGGTAATGAGGAACAGAACGTTGTGTACCCGCGTAGGAGACGAAAAAGATTGACATTGTTCTCTAGTTCCGAAGACTAATGTGAAGAGAACGAGTATAATATGAAACTTCAATTAATGGAACTGTTTGGCAAAAATTCAACATAGTTCTGGACCTGGAAGATCCCCATACTATTTTCAGAGAAATATCAGGCCAACGGGATATGCGAAACGCAATATTATGAAGGGCAAAGCAAGGAGTGCATTTTCGTTGATATTTGACCAGCACATTATGAACCATATAAAAATGTGCACAGAATCGAGTTTTAGGACTTGAATTGAGTCTAACTTCAGCAGATTTAGATGCTTTTATTGCAATTTAATATGCACGTGGTGCGTATAAAACAGGAAATTTCAACGTTTCATATTTATGGAATAAGAAATGGAGTCCAGTTTTCTTTTCACAAACGATGAACAGAAATTGTTTCACAGAAATTATGCAATTCATTCGTTTTGATAGAAGAAGCGAGCGGAGCTGGCGTTTGCAGACTAGCAAACTTGTGTATACCCAACAACCCCAATAAGTTCGGTACCAAATTCTAGTTGGAATTGGACTTTAAGAGTAAATACATATATTGTGAATGGATTTCCATATTTGGGAAAAGATGAGGTGAGACCATCAGCAATACCATTTGGTGAATTTGTTACTTTTAACCTCATTTAACCATTTACAAGATGCGGAAGAAATATAACCACCGATATAATTTTTTTTAGGAGTACCTACATCTTTAGCAACAAAATTTCTATCAAAAAGACCTACCTTAGTAGGAACTTATAGAGCAAATAAGATGGAATTACTCAAACCTGCGAAACAAAATAAAGACAATATGGCCAAGTTTTTCAACGCAGCTTTACAAATCATATAATTGTATCCTGACTAATTACAAAAGCACACCGAACAAAATCGTTCGCCTACCACTATAAAAATAGGCAAATATACGTATACTATACCTATTATAATAACACTGAATTTGGCGTAGATTTGACGGATCAAACGGCTAGAAAGTACAACACAAAATCTAAATCTCGTAGATGCCTCTCCATGTATTTTTAACATTTTGGATTTAGCGCATGTAAATGCTTGGATTTTATATAATCAAACAACCGGAGAATGGATATCGCGATAAGAATTTTTATTTCAGTTGGCTGAAGAACTTGCCACCGAATACCGAGACTTACAGGTGCAAGAATCCAAAAGTATGGAGAAAACTTCAGCAGATTCACAACAATTTTTCTTAGATGAAAAACATGTCAAATTAGATATTGCAAAAAAAAAAATAAAAACAAGAAACATTTGTTCTACATGTAAAAAATATGTTTGTGGAAAATGTTTATGGGAGAGATCTTCCATCTGTAAAAAGTGCGACAACGAATAAATTTTATTTTAATTTGAACAACGATATCTATGTATGTAAATTACTTAAGTAACATACATAACATACAATAAGCTCCTCCTTTCTTAGATCATGGAAATAAAAGTTGTAACCATCGGGGCCGTCAAGGTTAAACTTTTTTTCATCAGAAAACACAACGCGTTTCCATTCACAGCTCCAAGCGACTTGTTTTCCTGCAAAATTCATTCGATGCTCCTTTGTGTTCTTGGCTCAAAACAGGTTTCTTTTTAAGTTTTTTTCCCTGTATAGTATCACTTTTTCGTATTATCCTTCAGACCGTTGCTATGCTGGCTGATACTCCGCTGTTAGGCCTTATTTTAGTCGCTGGTAGAGTAGAATTTGAAGCACGTCGTAGAATTAATCGCTTTTCTCGCAATGTTGTTGCTTCTGCCGTGCCCCCTTTTTGATTGTTCCCATAGTTTTGTGGATCTGCAAGATAACTGTTTACAACAGTCTTACCTCTTTTAAGTCTCCTTGCAATTTCTCGGCCTGAGAGTCCTAACTCATTGAAAGCATCTATTTTTCCTCTTTCTGTCGCTGTCAAAATCTTTCCGGGACCCTTTTTTTTTAAACTAAATAAAAAGAGTTCTTTAGATATTCTTAACAAAACTTTGAAAAAAATTGCTGATGTGAACTCCTGCAACGAAATATTGGCAATGGACTCATCCTAGTGATCGCTAGTGTATAGTTTTTCAGTTTCGAGTCTTCGTCTTAAAATGTATTATATGTATATTCCTGAAGCCCGACAAAATAAATGTTCTTTAATTATTACGTGATAACTATTTTGTGTTTTATTGCTCCTGCTAAATTCTGATGATTATAAATATCATTTGACCGTCATCGGTAGACGGCATATAAAATGTCGGTAGGTTTAGTATTTAAAAAAAAATGAGTGAAAAATCTGGAACGGGTGTAAAAGACGTGTTTGAATCTTATCTCTGGTATTTTGAATTACACCAATTACACTAAATTCTTTTTTTCCTTTCTTATTTTCTCTTTCTTTTTATTGCCAAAGAAATTAGAAAGGCACCACAAATGTTCTGAATACACCGACAACCTGACGACAAATGATGTTGGTGCAAACTGTCTGCGTAGTATGTAGAGAAAACAATTTTGCACAAACACATGTTTGCGCATACAGGTTTGTGTAGTGTATGGGGGCCTTTATATCGATTCCTTTCTAGTTCTTTTATCATGATATACAGGTGTCGACGCCACAATGACAGATATGATACTAGTACTCGTATTTAAAACCTTTTCCACTTAAATATCGCGCTTTTCCCTCTCGTGCTAATCTGGCGTAGTTTCTTTTGCAGTTTGCAACCTCTTTTTTGCTTTTTAAAATTTTTTTTTTCGTCAAGTACCTGCAAAGCGGACGATATCTTTGATCCACAAATTACCTTTTGATTTACCTTATTACACTCCAAATGCCATAGAGATGAGACGCAACCGCATCTGACCTTATGTTGGGGTCGATTGAAACATTACTTTTAGTTATCAAAATATAATATATGTAATTTAATGAATTCAGTCAACTGTACAAAGGTTTAATAAAGAATAGAGAGGAAACAAAATTCATAAATATGGAATTAACTTCTTTCATGGAAGCCTTCTCTCGTTCGCGGATATTCACACACTCCTGCTCTTCTTTTTTCGCTTAGTTTCAAATCGTTCTTCTTTTTGTAGTGTGGAGAATTCTAAACCTTACAGGGTGATCTTACATACAAACGTATGTACTATGTATCTACACGCATAGGCGCACTTGCATATTCCCGTGTAATTGAGCATCAAAACCCAGTACACCTTCGCAAAATATTATCTCCTTAATTAATTTAAAATACGTTCTCTCCAGCCAAGCGCAAGGCTCACCCCCTTTGCTTCCGGAATCTGTGACAATAATATTATACACGGCAGGTCTTGACACTTTCGAGTTCGATTTCATTCACTTATTCGTACCTTGAACCTGGAGCTGAAATAATAATATTTGAAGTGCTCCATTGTGTGAATAAGGAAGCGCGTGCTGCCGCCATAGAGACTTCTTAAACTTTAATTATGGATTTCGCAGCAATTCGTTTCGCCAATGAACTCAATGAACTCAACGAACAGCAAATCATTTTCTCGCATCCGCTGGAAGGTATAAACACGGAAAGTTTATTATTTTTTCCTTTTCCGTTTATTGCTTTCAAAAATAAATGCTCGCCAAAGGGAGAAAGCTCAAATATAAAACACAAATCACACTCGAAAAATCATTTTTGAGCTCCGAAAACGCGCATTCATGTAGAGAGCTGTTTCCATTTGTCCAAATGAAAATGATGAATGGAACTGTGGAATTGAGTCGTTATTTTTTTTTTTTGCTTCTTTACTGATTGTGTGTCATTGTCAATTTGCGTGTGACAGGATCTCGAGTTTATTTTTACGTCTGTATAGTGTATAACATACATATCTGCGTGCCTGTGCGTGACAGGATCTTATGAAATCAATTTATCAAAAGACATTTTACGAGTGGCAAAAAAAAACACACACAAGACATCAACCTAGTTGAGTAACGCGTTGAAGGACTCATGTTTATTTGATATGATTTAGTCATACCATATATGTCAATTTGATTTGATTTGATTTGAGGCTCGGGTCAACCCCAGCCAGATTTGTTAAGTGGGCAAGGACATGAGATGCATTTACATGAAACATATTTCTTATGGGAGACAAAAGACCCATTATTTCAGAAACGGCTGGGCCGATGTCATCCAAATTTTGCACACACATATTTTAGCCCATTTTACAAAAGCTGCAGGAGTTAGACAAAACACTATTTTTTCTTTTTTAGTAAATTTTTTTATGAACATTTTTCACCATAAAGTACAATACAAAGAGCGTTGCATTTTAAAATTCTCTCTACAGTGCAGTTTCCCAGGGATGGTACCAACATAATAAGATAAAAATCATAACTGTACGTAGTCGTGAACATACCCGGGAAACGTTTAAAAAGAAACATACTTTTACAATAAATAAATAAAAAAATAAAAATAATGAATTTACTGAATAGAAATAGGCATATCTTGGAACTAAGGAGATTGGAGGCAATTTTTTTTTAAACAACTTAACACTCAAGTTTTTTGGAAAATGGGATAGAGAGAGAAAGAAAGATGTTTGAGCTCAGTGGTTATTTCGCTCCATGGGTGGCATCCAATATTTAATGGGGAGACTAAATTCTTAGTGGAAGTTGGCTTGATGTTGATTTCTAGTCAACTACTCGTCTTACTTGATTTTCGTTAATTGAAAAAATGGATTATATGTCTTTCGGGCGAGGCTGGAATTCGAACACCGAACCTTCCGATTTGGAAGCCAGTCCACTAACACTTGAGCCACGGCAACCCACAAATGGGATCCGTGGTCTGCGAGATAGCATGCGAGATGCCCCACTTTGATTCAAATATTAAACCACATCTAGGGATAGTGAAAAGGTGCTGTTTGTCGCATTTAATTCTATATTACTTACTTTAGGTGGCGATACAGTCCGGGGTGGACCTGGGGCTCAATCAACAAGCGTCTCCAGCCAGCTCGACCGTTAGCTAGCAGCCTCAAGTTTTGCACGCTTGCGTGCGCCACCAGAGTCGAGGTCTTCCTTTACTGCGCTGTCCCTCGGTGGCGGATTCGAAGATTTTTGGGACCGGAGCATTGATGTTCATCTGCTCAACATGACCCAGACAACTCAGTCGTTGGATCTTCACTTAACTGGTTAAGTCGATGTCGAAAATCACCCGAAGAATTACCCTCTCAAAGCAGCCAAGTGTACCCTCATTCATTTTTGATAACGTCCATGCGTCTGTGCTATAAAGCAGGATTGGGATTATTAATGTCTTATACTATATATTTAGGGTCATTTTTGTTATTCGAGAGAGGGCTCTGCTAGTCAATTGCCTCATTAGCACAGAAGTATCGATTGGCAAGAGTTATTTTTCGTTTCGTCTCAGCGCTGGTGTCGTTGTCTGAATTGATAGCGGAGCCTAGGTAGACAAAGTTTTTAACTGCCTCAATGTTATATCTGTCGAGGTTGACGTTCTGTCCGAGACGTGAGAGTTGGGTGTCTTTTCTTGTTGACAGCATCTTCCCCGCTTCCATCTCAATACATGTGAAAGCGTCATAGACATCACGCTACTTTCTTCCGATTATGTCGATGTCATCGGCGTATGCGAGTAATTGGACGGACTTTTGAAAGATTGTGCCTCTTGCGTTAGTTTTTCACTATTCCTTATCTAAATCCTTTTGTGACGTCAAAGGTGTCGTCGAGTTCTTTACCGATCTTAATGGAGCAGTGTGTGTTCTCCATCGACATCCTGCACGAGCGGACGAGTTTGGCAGGGATGCCTGTAAAGGTCATCTCTATATGTAGATGCTGTCATATGCGGCCTTGAAATCGATGATGGGTTTTTTCCAAGATCCGCCGTAGTGTGAATATTTGGATCGATGGTGGATTCTCCTGGCCTGAAACCACACTAATATGGACCAATAAAGTTGTTGAGGAACGGCTTTAGGCGTTCAGGTTGAAATTTTCATTCTGCCTGATAGCGGTATTTGGTTCGTCATCGCCGTTTTGCAGTCTACAGAAACGTTCTTTCCAAATCCTCAGCATCTATTGTGACTCTATTAAGATGTTCACTTATTCGTCCCTACAGGCTTCGGTTCGTAGTTTGTTTCGGGGGCATGTTTTTTTTATCTTTTGGTAAAATTTCCGAATCTCATTCCTGGAGTAGTATCTCTCCGCGCGGTTCTCATGTTCCTTCTTTTTCCTCTTGACAAGCCGATGTTCGTTTTTCCTCTTCTGCTCGTAGAGCTGGTAAGCAGATTTTGTCCTTCTATGCAGTACCGCTTTGTATACTTCTTGCTTAGCTGCATGTGCTTGCCGGCACTCATTGTCAAACTAGCGGTTTCGTTGTGGTGGTCGAGCGAAAGCCAGTGCAACAAATACAGAATTTCTGATGGCTTTTGGCTATGTTCCCACTGGTGTGTCGCTGAGGACAGTTTTTATGTCATAGCTAGGACACTGCTCGTAGGGCTTGTGCATGAGCTCGTAGAAGCTATAATTGGTGTCGTCTTCTTTCTTCTCTTTGGGGTGTGCGCGTTTATAAGGCTAGTTTTGGTAAATTTAGCCATAATACGGATTATTACTAGGTACTCGATAGCATGCAGGAAACTCCAGACTTCTTGCCTAAGTCTGCCATCCAGGGCCTCCGTCAGTTACTCGGCTGCACGTGGCTTATTAAGGGACTTCCAGATCCGAAGTTCGTTATCTTAGTTTCGTTTACAGCGGTTCTCAAAAGGAAATCCGTCCATATGCAAGGATTGTTGTTGCTTCTTTACTACATATTTTTTCCATGGCCGGGCAGTTACCGCTGCGGCACAACCCTCTATTCCTGCAGCATCCAAACATCCAGTTCAATCTTAAATCTATATTAAAAAAGTGAGATAAAAAATTCGATTTTCTAGTCAATTCTGATGTCCTTTCCTTCCTAAAGCTTATTGCAAGCACGCCCAAATTCTAGGCTACCAACTAACAAGATTAACTTAAAACTACACTATAACACAAGATTAACTTAAAACTACACATAACCAAGGGGTGGTATTAGTAGGATGAAAAGTGTGATTAGAGTAAGGGACATTTTTTAGGAACAGCTTGTTACGGTGGTTGTCTAAGAGTGGTTGTGCATGCATCGTTGGCTTCCCGCAACCTTCTAGACATTGGTTCTATTGTCCTCTCGACAAACAATAAGAAAACTTCGGCGCCTCTTTTACAAATTAAAATTTTATTTGTATTTAAAAGAGTAGATACTGAACAAACTTTTTACTTTTACTTTTTACAATTTACTACTTTTAGGTTGGGGCGCAAACCAGGCACCAGCACACATTACGAGAGTTAACGAAGGAATGAAAAATATAAGTGTCAACGATCGGATCTTGGGTGCGTTCAGTTATTCGGGGGAACGTTCAGAGAAAGAGGAATTGTAAAGGCGCGTGTAAAGATGCGTGTTATGTTCGATTGATCACGTTCGCGTAAACAATTATTTTCTAACAAGTTTTATTACTGGGTTGATCTTTAATCCACCACATCACCCTCCTCCAATCGCATCCCCCCTCTTCGAGATTTCAGACCCTAAAATTCTGGCTCATTCAAAATGAAACACTAGATACAATGTGCTGGCTTGAGCCGATCGATGGAAATCGATACACCTTTGTCTTTTATTTGAACTACGAAATGCTTTCTCAGACGTCGAATAACATCGTATGGTCCTTCGTATGAAGGCATAAGACCTGTTTTCACCTTGTCGATTCTGACGAAAACTTGTTTACACTCGTTTAAATGTTTTGGTATGAAAATCTCTTGTTTTGCTTGCCTAGTTTCTGTTGGTATGAGGTTTTTCATTGTGTTGCGGAGTTTTTCGATCAGGACTTCTGGAGAGATTTGCTTATTATCGTTGCCGACAAAGATTTCTCCAGGAAGCCTCAGATTTTGCCCATAGACCATTTCTGCCGCAGAAGAGTTTAAGTCTTCTTTGACTGCGCAGCGAATTCCCAACAGGATGATCGGAAGTTCTGAGCTCCAATTGACTGTATTACATCTAGCTTTTAACGAACCTTTTAGCTGTCTATGGAAACGCTCAACCATGCCATTAGCTTGTGGGTGATATGGGGTTGTGTGCATCTTGTGTATACCTAACAGTCTAGACAGTTCGGTGAAAAGCTTTGACTCGAATTGACTTCCTTGGTCTGTGGTGACTTTTAACGGAGTACCGAAACGAGCAATGAAATTTTCGACAAAGGCTTTTGCGACCGAGCTAGCTGTTATGTCCACTAGAGGATAAGCTTCTGGCCAACGTGTGAATCTATCTACGGCCGTGAGGATATAAGAAAAACCGTTTGATGGAGGAAGAGGTCCTACCAAATCTAGGTGTATGTGATCGAATCGACCCGTTGGTATTTCGAATCTACCGTATTCTGATTTGGTATGCCTCTGAACCTTGGATTTTTGACATCCTATGCACGATCTGGCCCAAGTGTTTATATTCTTGTTCATATTTGGCCAGAAGTATCGATCTGAAATGAGTTTTCGTGTTGCGCGTATGCTTGGATGGGAGATTCCATGAAGGATGGTGAAAACATTGAATCGTAAAGCAGAAGGAAGGTAAGGCCGATTTTTGTTTGTTGAAGTCTCGCAGAAGATTTTTACATTGGGAAATCGAAACTCAGTCAGTAAGAAAGGTGGCTTCTTCGACTTTTCATTTTTGAGGAGTTCTTGTAGCTCTTCGTCAGCGGATTGTAGCTTGGCAATCGTTTCTAAGTCGAGTTCGAGATTCTTGTTAGCGGCGATTTCGCCAATGCGAGAAAGGGCATCAGCGACGACATTGTCTTTGCCCTTGATGTGCTGGATATCAGAAGTGAACTGAGAAATGAAGTCTAGATGGCGTATCTGCCGTGGACTTCGTTCTGTTTTGCTCGTTGACGCAAACGAAAGTGGCTTATGGTCTGTAAAAACTGTGAATTCCCGCCCTTCGACGAAAAAACGAAAATGTTTGATTGCTAAATATACAGCTAACAATTCGCGGTCGAAAGTTGAGTATTTTTTTTCTGAATCCTTGAGTTTTTTTTGAAAAGAATGCTAAAGGCTGCCAAGATTGCGAAATTCGTTGTTGAAGGACTGCACCAATGGCTATGTCGGATGCGTCAGTGGCGATGCTGAAAGTGCCGTCGTGTATGGGATGAGCTAGGAGAGTTACTTTGGAAAGAGCATCTTTTGCGTTGTTGAAAACGCAGTCGAGGCTTTCCGGCCATGAAAAAGCTTTTTTTATTTTGTTATTTTTTGTTAGCAAGGTTAAGTGTTCGTGAAGAGGAGCGATTATTTGAGCTAGCTTAGGAATAAAGCGATGGTAATAGTTTATCATTCCTATGAAACGCTGAATTTGCTTGACAGACGAAGGTTTTGGAAAATTTAAGATTGCTTCGATGCGGTCTTTTGAAGGGAAAATCCCTTCAGCATTGATTGTGTGACTTAAAAACTCCAAGGTGGAGACACCAAAAACGCATTTTGAAAGGTTAATGTTTACCCCGTACTCTTCCAGCCTTTTGAAAAGAAGCTCGAGGTGCTCTCTATGTTGTTCTTCCGTTTCACTGGCTATAAGAAGATCGTCAATGTACGCGAAAACGAAATCAAGTCCCAAGCAAACCTCGTTCATAAAACGTTGAAACGTTTGAGCCGCGTTTCGAAGTCCGAAAGGCATTCGGAGCCATTCAAAAAGACCAAAAGGTGTTGTTATGGCGGTTTTATAAATGTCTTCGGGTGCAACTGGGATTAGATGATATGCTCTCACGATGTCAATCTTCGAAAAAATCTTGCGGCCATGAATGTTCATGGAAAAATCTTGAATGTGGTGGATCGGATGGCAATCCGGTACCGTGGCAGCGTTTAATCTGCGGTAATCGCCACACGGTCTCCAGTCTTGATTGTTCTTCTTTTTTACTAAATGCAAAGGGGAACATGTGCTCGACGATGAAGGTTGACAAATACCTAGTTGCATCATATGCTGAAATTCAGTTTTAGCCGCTTTGTGCCTAGAAGCGTCAAGCCGTCTAGGCCTCGAAACTGGGAGTTGACCTTTTGTGACAATGTGATGAACTGTTGTGTGTTTGATTGGTGCAAAATAGTCTGGCTCTTCTGTTAAACTTGGAAACTTTTTAAGTATTTTATTGTAATCGCTTGAAATCTGAAAATGCTTAGGGGTTGGATCGTCAGTTCTTATGGTTGTTGCGTACGAATGGAGCTTAGTGAGAGGGTCAATTAATCGTTTGTTTTTTGTATCTACTAGTATATTGAACTTTGCCAAAAAATCGGCTCCTAATATTGGTCTGTTTACCGAGGCTAACATGAAGGAGTGAACAAAATTACGCCTAAGACCAATATCGAGGTTCAATAATTTTGAACCGAATGTTGGAATCGAAGTTCCATTAGCAGCTGATAGTAAAAACAAAGGATTTCTGGATGTTGGTTCCCTTTTAGAGCTATACGGAAGAACCGACAGATCCGCACCCGTGTCGACGAGAAAAGTGAAATTAGAATTTTTATCCCTAATAAATAAGCGGCGACTTAAAGAGCACTGCTTGTTTGCCGCTGCAACAGCAGGTTTATTTAGTTTGGGTTATTCGTGCGATTTTGTGATTTATCTGCGTCGAAGTTGCAAGGCTTGTCGCACTTCTTTGCATCTTTTTTGTAACGCCTGTGATACCAGCAAATGCCTGTTCCTGAGCTCGAATTTGCGCGACTGTGTGACCGCCTTCTTCTATGTTTATTGTTTCGAAAAGATCTGTTTTCATTGCGTGAACGTGAATCGAAAGAGAATGCTTCAATCATTGACTCAATTCTAGCGAGCCTTCGTTCGACTTCGTTGTTATTATTGGCAGAGTTGCTATTTTGTTGAGCCGTGGAAACGCTGTAAATATTTGCGCCCTGAGATGCCTCGTATATTCTATCAGCAAGAGTAGCGAATTCTTCGAGAGGTTTTTGACCGACCGATAACAATGCTATGTTAATTGGCTGTGGCAATCGACGCATCCACAAATTTTTAATGATGTCGTCATTAAAAGAAGTACTGGCTAGCGTCTTCATCGATCGTAAAACCTCCGATGGCTTTTGATCGCCAATGTCCGCTTTATCAATAAGCGTTTCCAAGCGTTTTATTTCGGAAATCGAATGTCGTTCTACAAGAGCTGTTTTTAAAGCGAGATATTTGTCAGTGTTTGGTGGATTTGAAAGGATATCTATCACTGAGTCACAGGTGTCTGGTTGAAGAGAAGCAACCGTGAGACAGTATTTTGTCTCAGGACTAGTTATTCTGTGCACTGTAAATTGTGCTTCTACCTGAATGAACCATGTGACCGGGTTGGAATTCCAAAATGTTGGAAGCCGAACTCTAATTGAATCTACTTCTACTCGAGGTGGACTCGATTGGAGGTGGCTATCGTTCTCGCTGGTTGAATTATTCCCATTCATACATACTGGGCTCGTCATATCGGTTTTAGTTTCAGGCATTAATTGAAAACCCGAAATTAAAACCAAATTCCAAAATAATTTTCGAACCCCAAATCGCGAAAGAAGAGAAAAAAAATCGCAAAAATTTTGTGGAAAAGATTCTTCCCGAAACGAGAAAGAGAGAAAAGAAAAAAAAAAAAAAAAAAAAGAGAGACGCGGTAAAACTTGTTCGCAATGACGGTCCCAATCGAACTATAGCTGTAAAAATGAACGCGTGACGAAAATTTTCGTTTGTATGAAAAAATTTTGATTAAAAAAAAACTGAACGCGAATAACTGAACTCAAGATATTTCTATTTAATTGAAATGTATAATGTTGGAAAATGGTATTCTAATATTGAAAATAATAAATATAATGTGTGCTGTTACTATGATATGCACTCACCTGCACAGTTTTATAATTTTATATATTTATGGTGTTTTTTTGATGTTGATCTTTTTTGGCGGTGTTTGCTTTTTGGTGCAAATGGTGTACTGTTGTATGCTGAAGCTGATGAGTATGCGAAAACGGCTGATGATGGTGACGGCGCTTCGGAAATCGTTGGGCTACGCCGTGGCCGGTTGCTGCGGTGATGTGTTGTGGTGGTATGCTCTTCAAATTTTTGGTCGCCGTGGCGATGATGATGCCGGTGGTAGCACTCCGGATTTTTTATGAACGGCGGCGATGGTGGTTGATGTTCCCAAGTACGAGTATTTATCACAATTTGATTATGGTAGCGGTGTATATAGTGGTCTTGACGATGCTGCACAATGGTGCCATTTACCGAAGCGTGTGTGCTGGTGGTACGGGACTCGTGGTTTACCGTTTTTTTAGCGGCAATGGCGTAGTGATAAATTTTTCGAAAGAAAAAAATTGCCGCAAATGGCGTTATCACGTCGGGGTCACCAATTTTATTGTCCTCTCGACAAACAATAAGAAAACTTCGGCGCCTCTTTTACAAATTAAAATTTTATTTGTATTTAAAAGAGTAGATACTGAACAAACTTTTTACTTTTACTTTTTACAATTTACTACTTTTAGGTTGGGGCGCAAACCAGGCACCAGCACACATTACGAGAGTTAACGAAGGAATGAAAAATATAAGTGTCAACGATCGGATCTTGGGTGCGTTCAGTTATTCGGGGGAACGTTCAGAGAAAGAGGAATTGTAAAGGCGCGTGTAAAGATGCGTGTTATGTTCGATTGATCACGTTCGCGTAAACAATTATTTTCTAACAAGTTTTATTACTGGGTTGATCTTTAATCCACCACAGTTCAAGACATCCGTAATTTATTCGGTGAATATTGAGTCGAAAAGGGAAACAGACCCCGGTTAAAAGTATCGTTAAGTGTGACATACAGTCAATACCAATATCAGCTCAAGCCGTATACGTTTATTGATTTATTAAACTTTCTAAGGCAGTGACTCCCGTTGAAATGAATAATCAACTCACTGGTCATGCACTTAAAAATATTAGCAATGTATCTTTCTGTCCACCAGAATTAATATTTTGTTCCAATTGTGAATTTATTAGCGAAGTTATGAATCTCGCTTCAGCTGAGTGTAAAGGGTTGCAAAACACAAACTTGTTAATTTGAGCAACCGGAAAACAAAGGTATCTGTAAACAAAAAATTCTAAAATTCATTCGATTATCATTAATAGATTACGCGCGAGGAGTAGTGGTGCATTTTGTTCGCCTAAGGAAACGAAAAGAGTTTCGGTTATGCTAAAGGGCGTAGACGGTAATACCCCTGTCGAGGTTATAGAACAAGCTGTGAAGGCTATATTATCCTGTATTAGAATAATTCAGATCACACATTCTGGTTAATGGTGCGCTTTTGTTAGTAAACGCTTAAGGACGTTCCTACTCTTAAGTGTGTAAATTGTAACAGCACTGGGCATGCAGCCAGTTATCAAAGCTATCCATCTTATCTGAAGTATGAAGAAAAACGAAATTTATTAACTCAAATGGCAAGGCAGGTCGCAAGCAAAAATAGATGAATAGTACAAAGCGCTATAAATGCACTAACGGATCACCACGTTTCACATGCTGACATAAGCGAAAATCTTGCTGATAGACAAACAGGCTTTTACTACAGACAAACAATCCTAGCAGGTGAAAAATCATTTCAACATACCTTTTAAAGAGCTGCTCATGAAAATCAGACAATTTTCGCCCACATATCAAAAACCTCAGTCTACCGAAGACAAAATATTTGAATACCTTAAGTTTGTGCCCTCTATAGTAGTATAATGACAACTTACAACAACAACTTACTTGAACATTATGTCGATAAATTCTAACTCTTGGAATAAGATTAGATTGGTTTAACACACTAAAAATCCATAAGCCTCAAACATATCTCCTTTCGGAAACAAGGCTATCCTCCAACCATAAGCCCACTTTCCAGAGTGACGTTTCTTCCGTTTCCCTAGTAACTATTACATTATGCATCAGTAGTGGATTACGAAAGAAAATTTAAAAAGGATTGCCATATAGATTGGGGTGACACACGTTCGCTAAGTGAAAAATTTAAAACACCACAATATATCAGACACTATCAAAAACTTACTAAAACTATTTGGTACCTGGCTAACTGTATTGAAAAGACTGTGCCACCGACATCAGAACAATGATGAATAACGCCAGCTTCGTGCTATAATTAAGTGCTTGAGTAAAATTATTAAAGAAAGGGCTCGAATAAACAATAACAAGTATTTTACGGATGACAAACTTTTCGCCTTCAAATACCGGAATAAATCGGAACAACGCGCAAGCATTTACATCCCCAAATACGGTCAGCTGTTTGAGAGGCGCCTCTTGTCCTAGTTCTCTTAACATATAGCCATATAATGGCTATTTTAATCCAATTTGGAAAAGAGCAAAGATAAGTACTTCCATTAGCTAAGTCTAAAAGAGCAAGTGATATAAAAGACTTTCATCCAATATCCTTACTATCTACATATAATAATATAGGAAAATTACCGTGTTCGTGAGGCAGTTAAATATTATCTGCGAGGACTCCCACACTATTCCGAGTAACCGATTTGGTTTCAAAAAGGTTCAGAAACCGGTAGGTAGGTTTTGATATAGATTTAGGAAAACCCTTTGGCTCCGTATGGCACAACGGCTTACTTTAAAAGATTATATGTACATCAAAATTTGCCAGTACAATATCCAGGATTTCGTTCGAGTATGCTATCATGTTAATATCAAAATCGAAGAAACAAAAAAACTGGAATTGAACTAGCATTATCCATCCAGCAAAAATAAGATGAAAAATCTACTCTTGAAAAGAGTGCAATTGTGCCACATAAATGTGATACGAGAGTCGGAACCAATGGATTTCAACTACCTGAGAATGGACATGAATTGCTTCTGGGAAGTATGTTGTCTGCATAGCAAACACGGAATATTTTTCTAAAACTACCTACATACGAGTACATGCATGTCAATTTGTACACACAGTTTCTAGAACTGTGTGGAAAAATTGTGTTGGTCTCTACATGCATTTGCCAGTACAATATCTAGGATTTCATTCGAGTAGATTACCAGGTCGCTGTCAATATCGAATAAACAAAAAACTAGGATTGTCCTAGCATTACCGACATCGAACGTTAAAGCAAAAAAAAAGGAAAGATTAAATGAAGCATGTATTATTGAAAAAAGGCTAACGGCTCAAGTCGTCGGACACCTAACAATTTTTTTTTACTTTGCTCTTCTACAGTTACTAAAGTATTTGATGAAAAAAATTTCATTGGATATCGAAACAAATATTAATAGTTAAAAAAGAGAATTTTTAATTTAACCCTCATTGTTTTTTAGAAACGACCAAATTAATGAAAAAAGTCATATTGCGCTAGTGGTCGGCCATAAAAATTCTAGGGGTCGGCCAGGTCCAATCATTGAATGAAAAGAACATATTGAATGATCATTTAAGGGTTTATTTGAAAGCAAAACATTTAATAAACAATATTTTATTATTTTTAATAGCATAGAATAAAAAACAAATCATAAAAAACACTAAGTTGGCATCAGTTTGTTAAAAGACTAAGTTGGTATCAAATCATACTATACTTATTTTTCTTTTTACTTATTTAGTAATAAGTTAAACAATTGCTATGAATCTAAAAAAAAAGTTATTGAATAGCTTAAGAGATTAACAATGATCAAAAAGAAAATAACAAAAAAGTAGGTGCATAGGTAGTTAAAAAAAAAACTGAACTTTCAAAAATTTCTACATAAAGCGTATATTTATAGCTAAATTTTAAATAAAAAATAATTTAAATTGCACAATACTGGCAGATAAAATCTGAGTTTGATGCTTCTGCATAACTGAGTTCTTTCAAGGAAGTACATTTGAGGTGGAACCACGAAGCACAAGAATCACAGCCTATATTTTTCAGATTATCTTCCTCAACATTACTTATAAGTTCTTCAAAACAATGTTTGCAGATTTGTTTAGCTTCTGAGGCTGTTGTTGATTGGGTATAATTCTTCTTTTCGGCTTCCCTTTATGTTGTTTCTGTCTAAGAAGCTTCATGGCCAGAAGTTCTTCCTTTCGCCGTAATAGAGCTTCCTGTTCCAGTTGTTGTTTCCGCACTTTGTTCAAAAAAAAAGTCCGTCCAACCTTGTGAAGATAGAGCACTTGGAGATCTTGTAGAGTCTTTGGTTTTAACCTTGCATTCAAAGCCAATTGGCTTAGGATCGCCATTGCATGTGATACGTCTAACCGTGCGCTAAGTGATGAAGTTACAATGACATCTAAAGTTGAACAGGACGGTATTTTGTATATTTCTAAATCTTCTCTTCGATTGGTTGACGTTTCAGCTATGTGTAATACTCCTTCGTCGTTTTGTTGTTGATATGGCATTTTTCTCCTCTTCACTGTCAGGTCCTTCTTCTGGAATGCAGTCCGGTCCTCCTTGTATATGTTCTTCTGAGGTGTGGGTGAACTCCTTTTGAGCAGGGATGATTTCCTTCGGATCGTCTATTGGCTCTGCTGGCAAACGAGATTGAACTTCTTGAACATTAGATGAACGTTCAATGGTTCTTCTCATAAGCCTACTAGATCTCACGCAAATGAGCTTGCTCTCCTAAAATGTTGGATGCCTCCTTCAGGATACGGGCCAATTTTTCGTCAGATATGTTTTTTTAGAGAACAAGATTATACATTTGGTATGGTCGATGCTTCAGTTATTACATTAACTACGTCATCAGGATTCAGTCCGCATTCACGAAATTTTGAGGACAACTCCAAAATAACCTCAGCAGCAATTTTATACCTATCAGACCAACACATTTCAGACTGAATGCTACTACAAACGTTGATTGCAGTCGTCTTTACACACCTGGTATAATCCACAGCGTATAAAGGGTATATGTGGGTGGCCGTGGCTCAAGTGGTAGTATATTGGCTTCCCAATCGGACGGTTCGGGGTTCTATACCAGCCGTGACCGAAAGACTTTTTTTCAGGCAACTAGAATCTTGTGTGGTTGCCTAAATACAACATCAAGTCCAATTTACACTAATAATTTAGTCCCCCCATTAAACGTTGGATGCCACCCATGGAGCGAAATAATCACTGTGCCCAAACATCTTTCTCTCTCTTTCTATCCAATTTTCAATTTTCCGAAAAACTTAGCACGTGCTCCGGCATTTTAAGAGTAGTAATACCCTCTTGAGCGTTAAGCTCTTTAAAAACAAAAAAAACAAATGCCACACTTACGGAACCCGTTTTTAATTGTCTCATTTATATTTTTATTACCGAGAAGCGCTTTTTGTAACTGAGGATAAAAATATTTCTTGGTAAGGATAACACCAGGATTCTCTTTTTGCCAGGAATGCACTGTTTGTTTCCAAGTTAACTTTAAAGACTTGAAGAGGGTAACATCAGCAGGTTGCATAATGTGAGTGGTATAAGGTGGCAAGGCAAAGAGTATGATGTTTTTCTTACTGCAAAATTGGCTTATCTCCATTGTAAGATGGGACTTATGCCCATCTATGAGTAATATAATTGCCCTTTTAACATTTTCCTGTTCAAGTCACTTATCGACACAATTAGCCACGTATTCAAAAAAGGTCTCACTCTTCATCCACCCACTTTCGGTTCCACCCAAAAACCAATGTTCTGGCATGCTATTGACAATATCTTTTGGTAGTCTAAGATATGGAAAAAATACCATAGGAGGAAGCATCTTTCCATCCGCAGAAAAAAACAATAAGAACAGTGGTCGTGTCTTTTTCGTGAGCAGTACTTACGAGTATTTGATACACATTTTTGTATCCTTTCGTTGTTATAACTTTGCCTGTTTTTGGACAAAAGGCAAAAGCTTGTTTCATCCCCATTTAATATCCGAGACGAATCTTGCATCATATCTTCGTGTCCTGTATTCTTAAGATATTCTGTGAGCTCCAAGAACCACCTTCGTATAGATTCCTCAGAAATATTTGCTCTGGCTTTGCTTATTCCTTCAGCTTCCCTTGAAGCTAGTACAGGATTTCGTTTTAAAAATAAAGAAAACCAAGTTTTTCCAGGTCTGCAATCTTTGAAGGGGGTTTTCCTTTTACTGCGTTTAATTATCTTCTAAACAGTGTTAAGAAGATCGTCTCTTTTCAGAGGGAAACCGTAGTTACTTCGATTAATTATCCATTCTGTACTTTTCTTTTCTTCACCTGCTGAAAGGTAAGATTCTGGTTCAAACCTCGAAACGTCTTCAAAAGTTCTGCCATGAAGGCGATCTTGAGTTCTTGTCCTAGGAATTCCGTAGATTGCGGCGGTTTTTCTTATGCTCAAAGTATTATTTCTTATGTCACTAAGAGCTAAGGCCATTTTCTCTTTATCTGGAACTTTATTTGACCTACTTGCTGTTTTTATTTGGCAAAATTTTTTATTTGTTTCCTCCCTTTGTTCGTTTTTCATTTTTTGATTTCTAAACGAAATTTGAAATCGAAGTAAATTAGACAAATAGGCCGATACCAAGCGAAATAAGCTTCAGCGGCCGAACTTCATAATTTCAATAATCGGCCGGCAGTGCGCCGACAACTTTAGTACCTGGCCGGAGCACTAAAATTTCTCAAACATTTGTTTGCTTAACGGTGTAATCAGAGCAATTCATTAATAAACAGTCAATATTGTACGTCAAAAGATAAATTTAAGCTATAGTGCATTTCTTTAGTGCTCGGCCATCCCAGGCCGTGGACTGAAATTCACACCAAATTGGGTGCTAGTAGTCGGCCACCACTGATACTAATATTTCAAAATCTGCACCACTAAATACATAGGCATCTTATGCTTTTAAGAACAATACAAATTCACTAAAATGTTATATTCCAAACAAATTGTAACATAAATTAACACTTTTGTAAATACGCACAACTACAAGAAAAAAACAAGCAATCACCACTTCCTTACACTTTCACAAATGCGCAGTGACTAATGTGTATCTACCAGCTGCAGTATTTGCGTAATAATATACAATTTCTTGGGTTGATATGTAGGACATGTATCTGCTTGTATCTGCATCTTCACATTAAAAAAATTCCTAACGGTATTTATATTACATGAATAAAAGGGTTGAAGTAACGACCACTAGTGCCGTTACCCAATATGATACGAAAGTTGAAACCAAGGGATTTCAAGACCTTCTTGAGAATGGACATGAATTGCTTCAGGGAAATATGATGTCCGCATATTTTCTTACTTTTTTTTTATGATGCCAACATTTAATATTTTTCTAAGATTGCTTTGAAGCCTTTATGCCTTTTTCTCTGTTTATATACAATATTACCTTTATATTTTTAAGATTTTTGATAAATTTGATTGTGCCAAGGCAAAAAATGTTGGAAAATATATCAATTTTCAAATTGTATCAGTAGTTTTCAATATGTCCACTTCTGGCGAGAATAATGGCCTCGAGGCGGCCGAAGAAAGCATCGCACTTTGCACGCAAGTGGCTCTGCTGTATTTTGGCCCATTCCCGGCGAAGTGCTTGTTTGAGGTGGTCCAAACTTTGGTATTTTTTAGTGCCAACCTTCGCCTTCAAAATACCCCAGACAGAGAATTTGCAATCCATTGTGTCGACGAAATGAAGTGTGGAACATTGTTTTTTAACCAATCTTGGTTGACGCGCGCTTTGTGAGGCGGTGCCGAGTCTTGTTGAAATGTCCACGGTCTCCGACTGAAATAATTGTTTGCCCAAGGCTTCAATACTGCCTCCAAGATAGTTTCACTGTATACGATCGCACTAATTTTGACGCCACGGTCCAAAAATACGAGCGGAGAACGACCATCGGCGGTTATGGCGGCACGAACCATCACCATCGGTGCTGCCTGCTTTCTGGTGGCCGTCCGAAGGTGTACATTTTCGAAGGACCTCTAAGGCAAGTAAACTCGATCATTTTGTTTGTTGACATATTGCTCGATAACAAATGGCGACTCATGGGAAAATATCAAATTCGGCAACTCACCACTTTCGTGCAAGCGTAGCAACTCCTTCGCTTTTTCGACTCCAACTTTTTTCTGTTCCGGTGTAAGATCATGTGCTTTTTGGCTTGAGTCCAAGTTCATTTTGCAGTATGTGTTGCATCCGTTCCAACGATATGTTGAGCTCACGAGCCATTTTTCTTCCACTTCGACGCGGATTTCGTTCAATTCGAGCCTTCACTTTCCGAACCATTTCGGTCAATGTTGCTGTCTTTTTAGGGCCACCTCCATGGCCATTTACAACGCTGCCAGTATCACGGTAACGAGCTATGGTTCGAGACACAAATGATTTATTGACGTTGAGGTGCTGGAGGGCTCTAACTATAGCTACTTGTGGTTTTCCAGCCAAATATAAAGCAATCACACTATCACGTTTGAATTCCATCGCGGATAAAACTTTTTCAATACAACTGAGACGCAAATCGTTTAAAAGGCTTGTAAATAATAAAATTATCTGTCATGTGTCACTGTCATGTACGGTTTGGAAATTATAGCAGTCTGAAGTTGGTTGCAGTTCGAGTCAGGCAGCGTGTATTTTTAATTTTCTGAATAAATTCCGGAAAATTTTAGATCAAGGTGGTATTTAAGGTTTTTTGTCCAGTGCTGAACAATTCATGTTGAACAATTCAACCAAGAATGATTCTACGGATGTACACTGCCATAATACGTCCAATTCTTACCTGATTCGTCATCGGTTGATAATCAGCACAATGTTAGACATATGTGTAATATCGAACGGTTTAAAAAAAAAAAAAGTCCAATGGCTTAATCTGTACCCTATACCTGCTGTCTATCGACATATTTATAAAATAGCGCGGTCGGGCTCAGATAATCTGTGTCCTTACGGACACAATGAGATATTGGGGCCACTACCAAGCGAATTGGTGATTTCTCCCACTGAGTACACTGCATCCTCTCTGACCATTAGTCGAAAATTTCAGGAAAACTTAAAACTAGAGAGAAATGGGAATATGGAAAGATGATTAAGGACTACGACTCAACTATCTATCCCGATAGCTCAATTATAAATTACGCTATCGGCGCAGACATCTTTTTATAGAAAGACCGCTCGGCTATATATTTTCTCCTTCCACACAATGTCAACGTATTTCAAAAAAGAACCTTTCGCGATTAGAAAGGCTTGGCTCTTACAGAGAAACTCGCCCCAATAGACCTAAAACATCGTTATCTTCATCATTTAAAGGTTTTAATCTAGCTACTGCAACCACAAAACTAATCAGACAATCTCAGTTTTTACTCAATCTTTTTGGCTCCCAGTCAAGCGTTACAGTGACATTTAAGGCAACAAAACGTCAGGTGAACTGGTCACAAACAGAAACACTTAATATTCCGCAGATCAAGACAAGATAATGCTAGGTTATATCCATAACTACCTATAACACCCTCTGGTGTAGTTTCTAAGATGTTAATGAGAAAGAATCTCTTTCACACCGTCTTTTGAAAGTACCTGGCTCTATCGAGGACTAGACTCTACGCCCATGGTAAGCCTCTGTTCAATTCCCTTGAAGAGTTTTCCACCAAAAGGATGGGAGAACTTATCCTTTCCCTTAACTCTGCTGAATGGTTTAACAAGCCACCAAAAAAAAAACACTCGTCGACAACCAGGTGCACAGGTCGTGTTAGCAACAACCGCTATTTGGGGTTTTTCTCCTCAAAACTGCCACTTCTACCTACCTTCCAACCTTATAGTTGAAGGTTTAAATGTATTTCTCTGGACCCACTAGTGCTTTACAAAAAACAAGATGCTACAGTTTGCAGGTAGACACGTTTGTAAAATTCTCTACATTGTAAACAAATGGAGCCAAAACGTTGCAAAAAACATCGGTGCTGATGAATTTTGAAAACACTGGAGCTTATCTGACTGACGGAAAGATATCATTAATATCGTCAACCAGACAATTATCGAAGTCTCATCATACCCTCCAAAATTAGTTAGTTAGTTGACTTTTATTTTCAATAAATGTTTTACAATGTAACGATTAACCTAAGTCTTTAATGGTTTGGCCTGTGGCCGTCTACCAGGTTGACAAAATACATACTTAAGTTTTACATTAAAAATCTCCATCTATGATACGCTTTCTATAACAAAGTGCTGCTACTGAGTAATCATATAAGACTTTCCATCCTTCTTCTCCATTTAAAATGCTCATTACTTCATCTTCGTCTAAATCATGTTTTCCGAACATTGATAGTCGAAATTCTTTTAAAATCGGACAAACACCAAAAAAATGTAAGATGTCTTCTCTCTTCTTCATGTTGCAGAGGTCACAAAGTATTGGTAAATCTGGTCTATGGGGTATAAAGTTTAGTTGAACGAGTTCCCCACTCAGTTTGAAAATAGTACTTATTTTGTCAACTGCGTGACCATCTAGGAAGTATGTTGTTTCATTTAGAAAATGGTTTAGTTTGCTGTAATAGTTCCTAAATAGTGACGATTCAGCTTCTTCGACATATTGGTCATATGTATGTCTGCCAAAATTCTCCAAAACCAAGTTAAATTTTTCTCTTAAAAGGTGAGGATGCTCATTCACTTGAATAGACAGATTTAATCTGCATTCAGAAGCTATTTTCTTCCATTCCTCGCAAATGCCTCCGTTTGTTCTAATTATGCTTCTTAAAACTACGTTTGGTATTCTGCATTCATTTATTTCTAGTATTTTTAGGATATAGTTGAAGTGCATTTTGAGCGTGTACAAGAGCAAAGGGGGAGTTCCCGTTTCAAGATGTAGCATATAGTTCGGGGTATTTTTTGGTAATCGGAAAATCTTCTTTAAAAAGTAGCGAAGAAATTTTTCCACAGCATCGTAGCCTTTGTAACGCCATACCTGAGCTCCGTAAAGCTTTATCGACGTTGCGGTTGAGTGGAACAAAGTTTGTTTTGCACTTTGCGACACATATTTATTTTTGAAGCAACGTTCCCAAATCGAACAGATAGCTCTTTTAAAAACAGCTAATTTTTCCTCAAAGTGTGGTTTGAAATTTAAGGAGGTCGATATTAGGATACATAGGTATCTGTATCTGGATACTACCTCAATCTCTTCCCCGTCTAACTTCCACTTTTCCAAATGTGAGAGGCGTCCTCCCGCATTTCTGAATATCATCATTTTATCAAGATTTACAGTGAGATTCCAATTTTTACAGAAAGCATTAAGCCTGTTTATCATTAACTGCATACCTTGGGTTGTGTCACCCAGAAAGACGATATCATCAGCATACATCAGCGCAGGAATTGATACACCGTTGAATCTTATTCCACCTTTGACATCATCTGTTATATCATTGATGTATAATATAAAAAGCAGAGCACTTAAAATACAACCTTGTTTTGAAGTTTCGAACTCTTCAGAAATTAAGTCTCCATCCCATACATATGCAATATTATTCTCATACAAGGCTCTCAGGATTCGAATAATTTTACTTGATACACCGATTTTGGAAAGCTTGTAAAAGAGTCCTTCACGTGGTATTGAATCGAACGCTGCTCGAAAACCTACAACTTTTTTTTCTTGCTCTTATATGTTTCAGCAATGTTTGTTAAGCAGAATATGTGGTCGATTGTAGAATAACCTTTCCTAAATCCAGCTTGGAATTCTTTCAGGATGTCATGTACATACAATCTTTTGTAAATTAATGAAGCAAACAATTTGGCTGAAGTGTTTAAAAATGGGATTCCTCTGTAGTTCTTCGGGTTCCTGTAATCGCCTTTTTGTGTAGAGGAAAAATTATTACTTTCCTGAATACGTCGGAGATATTAGCAGAGTCGAATATTCGATTAAATTCAATTCTGAGAGAATTCATAAACTCATATGTGCAATTTTTATAGAACTCAAACGGGATGCGATCAATACCAGGTGCTTTATTTGATTTCGATTTGCATATTGCTTCATTGACTTCTTCCAGGGTAAATGCAGAATCGAATTTTTCGTCTAAGAGCAGAGGGGCTGCATATTGATTTAGCGGCGAGGTTAATGGGGCATTAAGAAGTTTATCAAAATGAGTCCTGAGTTGCGGGGCTTTAAGAGTTACAGAGATGTTAGACGGGTATCCGTTTAGGTATTTGACAGCTTCCCAGAACTGAGCAGAAGATTTTGAATTATTTATAATCGCAATGATTTGTTGATGTAACAGATGTGTTTATATTCCTTGCTGGCATCTTGATAGAGTGTTTTAAAGATATTGGAGTTATTCGACCTTAGATGTTTGAGAAATTTAAAAGATTTGGTTCTAACTTTCATGCAATCAGAATCATACCATTTTTGTTTATATATTTTATGAGTTTTTAAATCTTTCTGTTGCGGAATGGATTTCTTTATTATTTCCGTTAGAGCTTCAATATTGTCTGTATAACGCTGTGTGCGTAGTTCCATAAGATTCACATTCATGTTTCGCTGATACGATTCCATTATTCGGTCATTCCAGACAAATTTCGGCAGAAGGCTTAATGGTTTTGTGCAAGCATAGTTGCCGCTAGCAGTAGAATTAAGGGTTACTTCCAAGGGCATGTGGTCCGAAAAGATCTCGGTTCCTATTTGAAAATTGTCTAGAAGCTTGAGTCAATTTCCCGAAACAAAACTGTAATCTATTATTGAGAATGATGTTCCTCTGATAAAGGTCAATTCGCCATCTGGATCTCCTTCGCCATTACCATTCAACAAGCACATGTCATACTCATCAGAAAGTTCAACTATTTTTGCTTCTTTGTTATCAAAAATTAGGTCTTTAGATCTGCGACACGGTTCCAGCAGAGTACTGTTGTATCCCGATGCGAAATTATTTTTTGTGAGTCCTACACGATCATTAAAATCCCCAATAAGCGTTATATCCGTACAGTCCAAGGAGTGCAGTGAGTCGCAGAGTTTATCGAAATCACGCTGCCAATGATTACAGTTTAAGTAGATTGGTACCAAAACTACATCCAGTGTATTCAGTTTTAAGTTAATAACATCCATTTCGCCAGCTTTTACAAAGATACTCGTATACAGTCCTTTGAGGTCGTCACGAAAGCCGAATAGTGTTCCACCACTTCCTCTCCCAAAAAGTGCAGTTTTTATAGCAGGAGACCAGATTAATTCATAGTTTGAGAAAATATTCTTAAATCTAATTTCTTCATTATTTAATAGATGTGTTTCAAATAATACAAAAATATCAAAACTTTTTACATAATTAAAAAATGTTACAAAATTCATTTTGTTTTTTAAACCTGACACATTGTAGCTTAAAATTTTTATTTTCTTGATAACTATGTTTTTTTCAACATCATTCTGGCAGACATGGGTACATCATGCGTCACGTACAGCCGCCTTAGAGCTTGTGGATGGACCCAAAGATTTTTCGCATATTGGTGTTTTGCTAAGTTTGGCATCACTGCTGCGATTGACATTAGCCGTCAAATTTGAAGTTTTGTGAGAAGTGTTCTCTTTCGTAACTGTTTTGTTTGTATTTCTGATTTCATTAATAAAAAGATTTTTATTTAACGAAATGTCACCAAAAATAGATTGTATTATTTCAATGCCACTTTTTTCACCACACCTCAATCCAAGCGCCGTGCCCCAAGTAAAGACATTCTTAGCAATGTGGAGCTTGTCATCCCGTAGAGAAATTTTTATTGATGCGTCTTTTTGACGAAGCTCCTTCATGATTGGAATCATTTTTGCCCGACGTTGTCTAACATTAAAGGGTAAGTCCTTTTGGATGCTTATTCTAGTACCCTTCAATTTGAAGGCATTCCTCATCACGCTCCAGGCAGACTCCTTCGATCTGATCTTTAGAACTATCGTAGACTTGTTCGTGTTATGGCCGTGTATCTTATACGCAGACTCGACGATTTGATTCGGAGTTGAGTCAACTAACCCGGCGTAAATGGATTTTGCCTTTTCGCTCATGTCTACTTGATCTTCAACAGGCAGGTGAACAACAAGATTCGCTTCAGTGCTCATCTGTATGGGTCGGTCAAGCTGGTTCTCAAGACGTTTGTTTTGTTCTTCCAGATGTACAACTTTTTGTTCAAGTTCTTCTTGTCGCATACTCAATGCTGAGATTTGTTTAAAGAAACCTTGCAGATCTGCCTTTGAGGCTAATTGTTCCACAAGTTTTTTGTTGTTTTCGAGTAGAATTTCCTGCATTCTCTCAACACTCAGAGTAGAAGTAGATCCCATAGCGAATTTTGGTTCAATTTCACTTAAGCTTTGGTGGCGTCTTTTGTTTCCTGGGTGTTCCGGAGAGGTGTGGGATATTCCTCTTTTTACCATTTGCCTGAGGTAAAGCGTCTCTTAATTTATAAGGTGAATGTTTTTCCTCAATTAACTTTCACTTAAAACACTTTTCTTTTTTGCTTTTTGATCCAGAGATAAATTTTTTGCTTCCACTTTCGCTTCAATCAAATGTCGTATGCTCACGACATTATTAATCTATGGGCACAATAGCTCCTGCATTCTGAATATCATGCTCTGTTGCGCATCAGGAAGTCCATCAAGGCCGTTTAGACAACCGCCCGAACAATTTCAGTCAGAAAATGTATAAAGGGAAAAACATGTGTCTGTATTTCATCATACGAAATACGAACAATAGCTGACATAAAGAAAAACAAAAACATGAAAAACAGTGAAGAAGTAGTTTTAACATAAATGTTTAAAATTTAAATTTTTTTCTTAGCAATCATAATTAACATCGCAATGCAAATAATCACTTAAGTGAACCGTAGCAGATTTCATTATTAGAAGGAACAGAAATGGCAATTAGCCATTTAAAATATGAAATGAGAAATGAAATGTAATGACCCAAATGAGATCCTTTTGTTGTGAATCGTGGTGTCCATCGTATTAAAAAAAAATAATTATTTCTATTTTTACAAGTAAAAGCGTACTAAAGCACTATTGTATTTTTTATCCGTTTATTTTGGGTCGTTTCCGTACAAGATTTTAATAAGTCATCTAAAAGGCAAATTACTTTAACAAGAATTTCTTAAATTATATTCGCTTATGTAATAGATAGCGCAGATTTCATTCACCAAACAAATATATTGTTTATACTATGTATAATACATTTCGTGTAAAAACAGATACTTACTTGAATACAGTGGTTCCAGGAATATGGTATCAGTCATAAGATGTTAAGAATACTTTTTGGGACAGTAGCAAAAACTGTGAGAGGAAATCATATCTCGGATTAACATACACACTATTGTTATGAACAAATACAATAACTTGGAGACTTTTCAGATCGGAATAATAATTTATTTAACAAGTGCTCAGCTAATGTAGGAATTCCTATGTACAATGTTTGTGTTTGGATTTGTGAATACATCTGTGTTTAGTTTTGGATACGCATGTACTCGTTTATTTCTGTAATACGTATATATGTGCAGCTAATTCAATGGTCAATACTTTCCCTCAAAACTTACTACCGTGGGATCGCTTACAAGATCGTTGATCCTTGATAAAATTTCTTGTTTCGATGCAGGTGACAGGGCAGTGTATTCGGCTTCTGTACTACTCAGAACCACGGAAAACTGCATCTTCGACTCGAGGTGACAGCAACGTTATTAATACCAATGAAGAAAGCATACCCCGTATATGTTCTTCTGTCGTTACTACTGCCAGCCCAGTCAGCATCAGCAAATCCATTTAGCCGTCCCTCAGTTTTTCTATACAATTTTTTTTAAGTCTTTTATGTTTTGCTCCAGCATAATGCTCAGGATGCGGACACACGTTGTACTGTGAAAGCTTGTTAACGGAGTGTAGGATATCCGGCCATGTTGACACCACCAAATAGAGCAAGATTCCAAGAAGCAACTGATAGGCTGTCCTGTCTACCTTTCCACATTCGAAGCAGCCACTAAATTTTAAACATCTCTGTCCCGGGTTTAAAGACGTGCTATACTTCCGAGAATGTACCATATTCTGCGTTTCGACAAGATTACGGGTGAACTACTGATGTCAGATACTAACACCTCCGTTGTATCCTCTGGTTATCTTTATGCCTAAGAAGTCGTCAATAGGTCCCTCATCTATGATCTCAAATACCTTTTTAATGCGCATGGAAGTATCAACACAGACGGCGATGACATTGACTAGATTATTCATATTTGATGTATAATCGCACGAGTCAGAATTACATTGGATGAAACCCATTCTTTTCAATGTTTCATCCAACTTGGAATTCCATTCTAGACCAGCTTGTTTCAGCCAGACCTGTAAAGTACTTAAGTACAATATTTCAGAACTTCAGTCCTCTCAAGTACAAGTAATAGGTACTGGTACTTGTACTTCAGTACCCTGGTACTGGTACTTGAAAGAAGGCAAGTACCAGTATTTTTCAAGTACTTGTGTACAAGTACCAAGTATCACGTACTTAAGTGCCAAAGTACTTGAACAGTACTTCCTTCCGTATTGAGTAAGATTTGTGACAACGTCAATTTACGTTTTACCAAAGTGTTTCTTTGATCAGCAGACTAGAAATTGTAAGTCCTGTTATTTTTATAGCAATCATAAGCGAGCATACTGCCGAAAAATAATCTATTCGAAATTGTAAAACCCTTGAGCCGGCGACGGGAGAAGTGAACATTATCCAATTTGAGATTCCAAATAGTTTTGCTGGTGGTTAATTAATTTCTAGCCATTTATGAATATATAAATACATTTATTTCCTATTTATTCTACAAGAAAGGAAAAAAATTCAGGTAATTCATAAATCACGTAGTCTCTAGTCTCAATCCTTGTCAGCTGGTCAAACTTTCGAATGTGGTAGGTCATATACGAAAAAGAAAAAGCAAATAGAACGCTGAGTCTACTTCCCTTAAGATTTGTTAAAGCACTTTAAGGGTATCCTTGACTCTTTGAACGCGGGCAAATTATATAAAAAACCCAATTTCAAAATTTAGTCATCCGAAATGGAATCACCCTGCATTTATGTATAAACTCTATGATTTTTTTTTCCAGATTCTACTTCATTGCCAACTGCCACATCAAGTAGTAATTTCTCGTTGTCCAGAAAAAATGATCCGAGCGTTGGAAATTGAATGACTGTACTGGACAAATATCCAGTTTTGAAAAAATTGTCTATAAAGTTGAATACGCCGCTGACTTCTTCAGCCCCCGTAGAAAGATTTTTCTCATTCGCTGGTCTGGCTAATTCTGCAAGACGTCATGCCCTTACTGATTAACACTTTCAGAAATTGGTTTTGTTAAAAGCTAACTCGACTTTTCTAAAAAGTATTAATCAAAAATAATTAATAAAGAAAAATTTGAAACAGTATGATCAAAAGTTGGACACGATATTTTATCCTGAATTCGTCAAAAAAAGTTAACATTTATATTTACAAAAATTGTGCAAGACCAAAATGAAGTACTTTAGATTAAACCACTGAACAAGTACTTGAAAGTACTGCTCAAGTACTTTGGTACTTAGGTATGCGATTCTTGGTACTTGCGACAAAGTACGAGTACTTGAAAAATACTGGTACTTGGCTTTTTGAGACACCAGTATCCAGGTATTGAAGTACAAGTACAAGTCCCGGTACTGGTACTGGTACTGGTACTTGCACTTGAAATTTTACAGCTCTGGTTTCAGCCCATACAATGCTTTCTTCAGTTTGCACACCTTACCCTCACTCTTGCTTTAATCCTCCATTTAAGTACGCTGCAGTGGCATCTATTTGATGAACCATAAGATTGAATTCCGCAGTTAGTGCCAGTTTACACCGAAATTTTGGCTGCAACCGTTTGCTACCAAATGACATTTATGGCGATGTACGCTTCCTTCTTCATGTTAAAGATCCACGTACTGCCGATAGCTCGCCGTTTGCCGGGTAGGTTTACTAGATCTGAAGTATCGTTGGCGAAGAGTCAGCTATATTCACTTTCCAAAGCCTTCAACCAAAATTGACCATCACTCCGATTCAAGGCTTCATCAACTGTCATTGGATTAAAAAAAATTATCAATTGTATAACTCACGATTTCTTGTAGTATTGCCATCAATAGCTCGAGCACATGCACCCTCATCACGTTTACTAGCGCCAAGGACCTTATCAACTGGAGAATCATCACTATACGCATCAGAAAAACTGTCTTTGATGCGGTTTCAACCTCATTGACATCTTTCTTAAAAACAGGGGCCTTTTTTCTTGCTCATTGACATTAGCAAAACCTTCCATTTCCTCAGAATTCTCTAAAAACTTGACGTCACTACTCTCAGAAATTCCCTTTGATTTTGTAAGCCTTTAATTCGAACGCATATCCTATAATTAAACAACTGATACCTTTTGTACTGAATTCCGGTTTACCAGACTTCTTGTCCAGCATAACAGCTTTTGAACTAAAAATCCGAAGTTTTGACTGCTTCTCCCCACAACATTTCAGTAAGACCGGAATTAATAAGCAAACATCTCGGCATTCCCACCACCGTCCTATTCGCTCGTTCCGAATCACAATCCTGTTCAGGTGTGTACCCCCACAGTAAGCTGACAAAGAATGCCTTCGGATTCCAAAAATTCTAAAAAGGATTTGCTAAGATGTTCACTCCCGTTATCCTTCCGAAATATTTTAATTTTCCTAGATGTTTCATGTTCTGTCCGTACCTTGAAACTCTTGAAAACATTGTAGACTTCACTTTTGGTTTCATATACATAGAACGCCATTTTTGTGTCAACATCGATAAATAGATAAAAATACCTACATATATCCACCTGGAGTAGATACTTTCATTGATCCGCAAATATCTCTGTACACCAAGTCGAGTATGCCCTTGCTTCGACTCTTGCTATTGGAAAATGGCCACAATTCAATTGTTTTTTGAGGTCTTTTACATTAAGGTGAGCGAATCTCTGATGCCACAACTATAGGCTATAATTACACGTCCGAGACTAGAAACACCGTTTCTTCTCAAATGTGAACAAACTTACGTACTTGATAGCCTTCAATATCACTTTGCGGTCGTTTGTCTTTACGATCGCTAAATTTTTGTCAAAAATAAGTCTGTGACCATTCTCTGTGACTTCGCTAATGGCGATAAAATGTGTCATTAGCAACGGGACAAATTACACTTTATGTAAGTGTAACCGCATCAAACCTGTTTCGATTAATACGTCACGGACACTTTTTGACTGTATTTGACAATTTGCCACTAGTTCAATTGTTTTTTTTTGTGAAGAAAAATAAATAAACTTACTTTTGTTACAACACATGCAACTAGCTGAGCCACTATTAAAAACCCAAGAATGTTTTATTACGTTTGTCTGTATGTGTGTACTTTCTACTGCATTAAATGTTGCAAAATATTGAATCGACTTTGACGAATCTGAAGATGATCGTCAAAACGATGCGTAATGTCCTCTCTTTTGACACTTGTAGCACTTTTCGCTTTTCTGTGTCGGTTGTTGAGATTGGGCTTGGTTCTTTGACTTGAGTTGTTTAGAGAAAAATACAGATTCACAACCTTTGCAACACAGTGGCGTCGATTCTGCTTCCCGTCGCCACCATTCTTCCATGAGCTTGGTTTTGAGTACATGAAGAGTAGGTAAATCGTCACTTGATTCTATGGCTGCTAAAAAATTCTCAAAATTGTTTGGCAGACTCAACAAAATGATAATCGTTATCAACATCAAAATTCGCATTTTAATATCAACGTCTTTTAATTTTTCGAAGAAATTATTAAGATGACTGAGTTTTTTAAAAAGAGTTACAATTCGTGCAGGGCCTTTTGGCGCATGCACTTCCTCTAGTTTCTTCCAAGCGGATTTTGATGAATTGACAATTTCTCGTTCACCGACCACACAGTTAGAGAAAAGATTCCTAAATGAAACGTTTGGCAATACGAGAAAGCCAATTCGAGCGGACTTATCAGCTTCCTTAGGAACTTTAACTGGTCGTTAAGTTTTCTCGATAACGACGTGGATGACGCTGCTGATATGATAACGGACACTACATATACTTATTGGCATGAGATCCTCTATCACTCAAGGATGAATAGTATCACACCGAAATAAAAGGTGTAGTACAACTCGAGCTGTAAAAAGTTTGTTAGGGTTAGAGAAATATTTTTCCGGTCCAACAAGACCAACCCGAAAGAGGAAAACCGAAGAAAAGTTAAAATGATCCCGAAATTCCTTTCTTATGCGTGTAAAATTCGAATATGACTGAGGCAACAAATACTACAATGTCCCAAAGGTAGTAACAATTGTTAGTCTTTCGTCGAAGGCCTTAGAAATTCTGCCTCATCCTCCATCCCAACGCTCATTTACAATGACATTCCAAATGTCAGCTCTTTGGACATAGCCAATCTGCTTGCTGCACACTTTGCGGCCAGTTCAGCACTTCCAGATTGTGCTTTGTTTCTGCCTACACTTGAGTGTGGCGAATCTTCAGTGGGACGAATCACATTCACAATCCGCTGGTCCAGATGATATAACTTCCCTTCTTCTGAAGAAGTGTTCTTCGAGGTTGGCAAAACCACTGCGCAAGGTCTTCATTGATCCTACTCTTTAGGACCCTTTCCAAGCAGATGGAAAACAGCATTATTCTCTCTCCTCCTACAGACCCATTGCACTTAGGTCTCTTTTTTCTAAGGTCATTGAAACGCTGATAAACCTCTTAATGACCGGCAGTACGGTTTTCGTAGCAGCAGGTCCACTGGAGATTTGAAGGCATGTCACGCCGAAAAGTGGAACCAAAGTCTTCACCAATCTGGCGAAAGCAAGATAGTCGCACTTGATATTTCTAAGGCATTTGACAGAGTTTGGCATCCGGCTCTTTTCTCGAAAACGCGTGCTTTTGGGATCGAGGACTCTGTTTTTGAATTGATTAGAAATTACGTTTCGGAACGTTAAATTCATGTTGTCTTCGATGGTTTCAAGTCTGATGTTCACAAAATAAGTGCTGGTGTGCCGTAGGGCTCCGTTCTATCTCCGACACCCTTTTTAGTTATCATCAATGATCTCTTGTTTGCTACTTCTAATCCAATAGTAACAACAGTACTCTCTGATTTTCATACTCGTTTCAGAACTTACGACCCTGGTTTTTTGGCTGTAGAACGGGAACGGCAGCGTATGTTAAGCTCATTAAATTCTGATATTAACAGCATAACTAATTGGAAAGCCACTAGCAGAGTTGAATATAATGCTTCCAAAACACAATGCTGTGTGCTGCGAAAGCGAAAGCGAAATTGAAATACCCAGTCATTATCCATGAATGGCACTTGCATTGTTGAAACCGAACAACTTTCCATTCTCGGGATGTGTGTCAATGACAACTTACGTTGGAATGACCACATATTCGATGTCGCCAAAAATGCTGCGAAATGTTTAGGTTTCACCAAGCGATCTACGTAATATTTCGGCCCCTCTGACCAGGCCTCAATTTATAAGGCGTCTGTCAGCCCGAAATTGGAGTACAATGCCCACATCTGGTCGGGTGCCCCCAAAATATCTCCGCACCTGCTAGATAGGATCCAAAACCGTGTGATAAAACTCATAAGTGACGACAATATTACACAGTCATTCGACACACTCGAATAGAGACGTAATGTTTCCTGTTTGACCTTGTTGTATCGCTATTTTCACCACCAGTGATCCATAGAAATTGCCGGTAGCATTCCATCCCTTCCAACTTTTAACCGTAACCCCCTCTCGCTTTGAATGGTCATCAGTATACCCTCAAGCCCACTTTCGGACATACTTTGAAATGTCGTGATTCGTTCCTAAGCCGTACAACTTGCTTATGGAATGCCCTGACGGGCTCTTTATTTTCTAGTCTTTGTCGTCCTTTAATTGCCATTATGCCTCAGCCTCCAGTGTAGCAGGTTCTGGAACATCTCCGCAGACGCGTGGCCATAATTCACTCGAGTTAAGTTTGACCGCATCTGTACTTACCAGCTATCAAAGTTTTCGTCGTCTAACTTTTCGATTTGTTATAACCCCCGACTCATTTTAATTCACTAGAGACTGGGCCCATAACCTTTGTTACAAACAAATAAAATAACTTGGAGACCTTTTCAGATCGGAATAAAAATTTATTTAACAAGTTTCTAGCTTATATGGAAATTCTTATGTACAATGTTTCTGTTAGTATTTGTGAATACATTACATATGTACGAGTATGTATGGCTAATTCAATGTTCAATAACTACATATAATCTGATCTTTCAACAATTACGAAAATAAGTCATCAAGTTAAAAAACTAAAAGCTATCTAACCGGAATGCTATAGAAATTATCCGTGGAGGGTACTTTAAAAGGCTTACATTATAGATCATAAGTATATCGAACTCAGAATCAGATGAGGTCTTGGCTTTATTGAGGAGGAGGAATCAGCGAAAATCGAACTCGCGTTCGAAGGGACACTCTCCAAGTCCATCAATGTTCCGCCTAAACTCAGAAGGAAACAGAAGATAGGGAAAGCTTCTTTGTAAGCCAGAAAGACTTCCTACAGTTCGCCCGTGCCATGGTGGAAGGCAGATCTTGTACCGTTGTTTTTTTAAAATTAAAACAACTGAAATTACTCCGAAATTTATGAATTCATGCGCGGTGGTTTTTAATTTAATTTCTTATTGTACATTAAATTATGATTTTCAATATTTCTCAACTGTATTTCTTCTTATTTATAGTTATTTTATTAAAACTAGGTATGATAAAATTATAGTATGCTATTAACTTTTCATATCTAGTTTGCAAATCCCGAAACTTAAGTTGTTACCCACAACATTTACATTAGGTGAAATTATTGCAATTATGTAAAATCTGGGTATGTGAAATGATTTTGTTTATAATAATATTAGTATTTGTTTTATTTCTACATTTTTATTTTCTTTGAAGTTACATTTAGGATTTACTTTAAAAATATTAGAAATGCAATTATCATTTATAATTTTTAAATCTTTGAGTTTTAGTATTCCACTTATATATTTAAAATTAAAATTGTCATCTCTTATGAACTGATCAGATGGTGTTACTAATTCTAAGTTATTATTACTAGGAATTGGTTCTATTAAAATTCTATAGAAATTTGCATTTGAATAGTTTGGAGTTAATAATATAACTATTTTTATTTATTTATTTATTTAATTATTAACACGCAAACATATTACCATGCTAATACAATTTATTGAGCTTTAGCTACCATGACTACCAGCTCGATAATAAAATACATAATATGGTATTATGACATTTACGTACATTAATAGTTACAATTTAATAAATATCTTTCAGATATGGTTTTCCATTTTCATTTCAGTAAGGATAAGTTGGGAAATAGTATTTTTGAGATATCTTTGATTTTGGTATAATCATAGGCAAGGTGTTTGATGGTGATTATTTCATTTTCATTACAGAGATGACAGTTTGGAGGATCAGACTTTGATATTAGATGGCCGTATGTGGTGTAAGCGTGGACCATTCCAAGCCGCAGATATATTTTGATTTTTTTCCATGAGCATTGTGTGGGATAGATGGTACTTTTAGTATTTGGATTAATATCAGAGTAATGATGCCTATATTGTGCCCAGTTGGTATATATAGTACAGTACTATGCAAAACCTAAGCAACCATCTGGAGTCAGCACTTCATAGTAAATCTTTCCAACTTACTTCCCCACCAAATAAAAAGAAGTGGATATGTAATGATGTGTAATAGAGTGTATTTTGAAATTCACAAGTTTTTTATAATAGTAGTAATACTTCAGATTTAAAAAAAAAAAACGCAAAAAACCAACAAAGTAGCCAAATTGAGCGGTGCAAAACCTAAGCAACTTTTTTAATATTTTGTGTAATATCATTTATTTTAAATAACAGAGGCGCAACGACGAGGCAATTGAAGTAATTAACTTTGAAAGTGTATCCTGGTATATTTTCTAACTCAACTTTCAAAGCATTTAATAGGTGAGACCTGTTGGAAAAATGTTGTCCAGCGACACGGCTTTTAAGGATACCAAACAGGTTTTCGATGGGATTCAAGTCGGCTGATTGGGCCGGCCATTCAAGAACTTGAATCCCACTATCCGCTAACCACTTCTTTACCAACTTCGATGTGTGTTTAGGATCGTTTCCTGTTGAAACACCCAACGAAGTGGCATTTCCCACTCCGCATGTGGTAGCATTACCGATTCTAGAATGGATTTATATTTGAATCGGTCCATGATTCCGTCTATTTCGTAAAATGGACCTACAGCTCCTGCCGAAAAAAACAGGTCCACACCATCACATTACCCCCACCATGCTTTACAGTGGGTGTGCACAATCAGTAACATATCCTATCAGAATTAATTAAATTAAATTTTGACTCGTCTTCGTCTTCGTCTTCGTCTTCGTCTTCGTCTTCGCACCGTGCTAGCATCAATGTTTAAATCAAGTAATTTTACGACTTCATTCGAACTTATGAACGGTTGTTTTTTAATTACACCACAAATGTTTCTATCCGTTCGACATGCTGTCTTACGCGGCCTACCACCGACATTTTGGCTTTCAACGACTCCTGTTGCATTATGTTTTTTTATTAAACGTGAAATAATCGATTTATTAATATTATAACGTTTAGCTAAGATTGCCTGAGTATCTCCAGACTTAAATTCATTAATAATCTTTAGTTTAACCTTTTCGAACCTGAATTCAATACATTACTTTTTAACTTTTCTTTGATGCAATCTCGAAGATTTTACAACTGGTAATTATATTATCATCTTAAAAAAAATAAAAAGGGGAGGGGGAGAGGGTTATTTGTATCCGGTACACCATTGTACCACCAGCACTTTATAAATGGTACATATGTGTACCAGCAGTACTAAAAACGCCAACACTACAGATATGCGATATGCTTGAATCTACCGTACATTCTAGCGGACTTGGAGCTGTCATTCGTGGCATAAAACTGACTTCAGGCTCATTCCAAATTCGAGAAAAATTCTCTGCTACATAACCTTCACCTTCAGAATGCGTAGCCTCTTGTTTGGCCTCACTTGAGTTCTTCGAATTTCTTGTTGCTTCCTCTTCTGAAGATTCTACATCGTCAGAGTTAGGATGGTCTTCTGTCCGTCCGAAAAACGAAAAAACACCAATTAGAAATGGTCCACACATAAACTGCTATAAAGCACTATTGGTACATATAAGTACCACTGGTACGCATATTATGTACCATACCATATATGAAATAAGTGCTGAATAGTCAGGCATTATGTGGATTCACTACTTACTTTATGCGCTTTTAATCAATTTTCAGTAGCGAAATTTAGCTTTTTAACAAAAAGTTTACCACAACGCGTTACAGCGATACAGATCACGACATAGTTGTAAAACATACCGTTTGGAGGTAAAAAATCTGTTCTTTATGCTTCAAGGTACGAAATGGTACACATTACAACCAATTTCCATATCGATTTCAGAAGTTAGGATTTTTTGAACACGGCCTGGTACATACCTTGTACTAGTAGGTTCGAAAGGGTTAAGAGAAGAAGAGTAACTTTGTCGCGACAATATTAAAAAAATATCAATTATGCGACTAATTTAAAAGAAAACTGAACAAAGACAATCACTCAAAATCAAAAGCAAAGAGCCTACAACATTTTATATGTAACCTGACTGGAAAAGTACTGTTGGCATTTTTTTTTTTACAGTGGGTTACAAAGTTGCTTAGGTTTTGCAACGCTCAATTTGGCCACTTTGTTGTTTTTTGCGTTTTTTTTTAAATCTGAAGTATTATTACTTTTACAAAAATACACTCTATTACACATCATTGCATATCCATTTCTTTTTATTTGGTGGAGTAGAAAGTTGAAAAGATTTATTATGAAGTGCTGACTCCAGATGGTTGCTTAGGTTTTGCACAGTACTGTAGTTTCTCATTCCAAAAATGATTTATTTCTTTTTTTGTGTCCTTGTTGTTTGGAATATAAAACGTAGCTAATGGTTCACATGTTGCGGATTTTGCGGCCCGGTCTGCTGTTTCGTTGCCTTTTATACAAACGTGACTGGAATCCACATGAGTTTTATTTTTTCTGACTTGCAATAAGTTTATTGCGGATGGTCTCGGGAAAAAGCGTTCTGTTGTCAATATTTAACACTGCTTCTAGTATGGAAAGCCTGTCTGAACAGATAATAGTTTTTTTCGAACCTAAGATTTCGATTGCCTTTAAAATAGCCCTAGCTTAGGCTGAGAAAACTGAAGCAGAATATCTCACAAGTCCATTTGATATTATCAAATGGGTGGAGACGGCAAAAGCTGTGCCAAGCTCATTTTTAGATCCATCACTGAATACGAAATTAAACTTATGTTGTTTTTCGGTCTGCATTATTTCAAGGAAACTCTGCTTATACTGCTCGTTCGAAGTTATTATTTTTGGTAAACAGTTGCGTTCAGTATTTACACAACCTTTTGGTAGATTCCAACGTAGTTTGGCGGCAGAACGTATAAATATTGAGACAATACAATTTCCGGTTGTACTTAACGGAGAGATGTGAGGTGTTGAACTCTTTGCTCTAAGAAGACCCGCATCAGCTAACATGTTTTTAATAGGTGTGGTTCTAAAAGCTTCTAGGCTTAATGGTATAGCAGTATGGTGCTGAGATTTTATTATATTATGATGTTACTTATAAGGGAATAAAGGTGAACTAAACTATTTTTAGATGATAAGTTCTTAATAATGTTCAGTAAACAAACAGTGTTCCTTAAAATTAAACTTACAATATTATTCCAAACAAACAGAGATTATTTACACTAACTATTGTATTGTAATTTGGACATAAAGCAATATTTTGTGGACAACTAGTTTTTCTACAGATGTGTAATATTTTACTTTTTTGATATGAAATTTTTAAGCCGGAGTAAGAACACTAGGCTGAAATATCTGCAAGAATGTTTGAAAATGAAGAGGCAGTAGCTGTGAGATCTTTGCATTTTGTAAACAAGGTTAAGTCATCTGCATAAAAAAAATGCTCCAAGTTTTTATTTTTTTTATTGGGTCTATAACTTAATTCGCGCGGTTTGCTAAGAGATGGCGTAACTTGTATTATTCCATTGGAACATGCGTTTGAAAGCTACTGTCATTGTACGTCATTTCAGTATATGTCATTCATTTGAAGCGTAAACAACAATAATTTTTTTTCACTCAAATATGTCGAACTTTGTGCCTGAAAAAGTGTTTTTGCGGGGAGTTCTTCTTCATTACTTTAATATGAAGAAAACTGCTGCCGAAAGTCATCGTATTTTGGTGGAAGTTTATGGTGAACATGCGCTAGCTGAGCGAACGTGGGAAAAGTGGTTTGCACTATTTAAAAGTGGTGATTTTGGCTTGGAAGACGATGAACGTCCTGGGCAGCCAAAAAAGTTTGAAGATGAAGAACTGGAAGCATTACTCTATGAAGATTGTTGCCAAACACAAGAAGAGCTTGCAGAATCTTTAAGTGTCACTCAAGCAGCCATTTCAAAACGTCTAAAAGCAGCTGGATATATTCAAAAGTAAGGAAATTGGGTTCCACATGAACTCAAGCCGAGAGACGTCGGCGGTTTTACATGTCCGAAATGCTGCTGGAACGCCACAAAATGAAGTCATTTTTGCATCGGATTGTTACTGGTGATGAAAAATGGATCCATTACGATAACCCCAAGCGCAAAAAATCATATGTGAAACCCGGCCAACCAGACAAATCAACGGCAAAGCCGAATATCCATGGCGCGAAGGTAATGCTCTGTATTTGGTGGGATCAGATGGGTGTGCTATATTATGAGCTGCTAAAACCGGGTGAAACCATCAATGGACAACGCTACCGAACACAATTGATCCGTTTGAAGAGAGCAGTGACCGAAAAACGCCCGGAATATGCGACCAGACACGAGGCAATAATTTTCCATCATGACAACGCTCGGCCCCACGTTGCTATTCCGGTTAAGAACTATTTGGAAAACAGTGTATGGGGAGTCTTACCCCACCCGCCTTATAGCTCAGACCTTGCCCCTTTTGACTACCATTTGTTCCGGTCGATGCAGAACGCCCTCACTGAAATACAGTTCACATCAGAGCAGAATATCAAAAATTGGCTTGATTCATTCCTGGCTGCCAAGCCGGCGCAGTTCTTTTGGGATGGGATCCACAAATTACCAGAAAGATGGGAAAAAGTCATAGCTTCAGATGGACAATACTTTGAATAATACTATTGTACATGTTTTTTTTTAAATAAACGTTAAAATTTTGAGAAAAACCGCGTGAATTAATTTATATACCCAATATAATTTCGCTAAGATCATTAAAAGCTATAATGAAAAGCACAGCTGAAATAGGAGATCCTTGAGGAATTCCTTAATTTTATTCGGAGTTGTCTGTTAGTTAGGAAGCATTTAATAAAATTATACATTTTTGGCCAAATAGCCAGATTTTCCATTCGGCTAGTTTTTTAAGGACAATATGAATTCCAATTCTATCAACGGCTTTTTCGGTATCAATGGACAGTATTGAAACATGATTTTTCAAAGATAGCGCAGATGCAACGAAGTATTCAACATGCAGCAAGGCATGTAGAATGCTTATGTTTAAATGCGACTTGGTTTGGACGGTGCCGTGAAATAACGCCGAGTGAAAGAACGCCGAGTGAAATAATACCGAGTGAAATAACGCCGGCACCGGTTTGCACTTAGAAGCTTTTTTTATTAAGGAGCCAAAATAGTCTTTTTGCCTAGCCACTTATTTCGGAAGTGCTTTTGTTTCGTTTTGGAATAGGTATGATACTGGCTATTTTCCATTCTTGAGGGATGATCCCGATGTAAAAGATTTCATTGTACGAGTACAAACATAGAAACCTTTTTTTCAAGTCCATTGGTGGATTTTTTAGTATTGTGTAAGAAATCCTGTCGAATCAAGGGTTTTGCCCTTTGCGGAGCGAAGACAGCTTTCTAGTTCAATTAAATCGATAGGAGGCTCGATGGATTTCGCTGTTAAGTTAGTTTCATTAGTTAGGGTCGTGTTATTAATGGATTATTATTTCTGCGTAATGAATTCGGGGAAAAGTTTTTATCCACAAAACATAGTGACTAAGTTTGCGCAAACAGTTCTGCGCATGTGGGCATGTTAGGTTTTCAGATGAAGTCTTTATAGTTTTCACCATAAGGCTGTTATAGTTGCCTGTTGACGACTTTACATCCGCCCAGAGCTTTTTAGAGCTGGAATTGGGGTTTATGTTAACTGCAAATTTTTGGAAATATGAAGTTTTAGCAGTTGTTGCTACGAGATGGGGATCTGATGGACATTTATTTAACGTTTTCTAGGCAATTTGTTTTTGATTTTTTGATCTCTGAAATTTCATTATTCCACCAAGGTACCTTTTTTGTTTGTTTGGTTTGATTTGTAATGCGTTTGAGAGATAGCTATATTTGCGTCAAAACTGATGGATTTTTGTAGAGTGGCAGTTTCTTTGTTTATGTTTGGCGATGGGTTCTTGTGAGATAGAAAGTTTGAAGCTTCAGACTGAAATAAAGCTCAGATAGCCCTACCTGTTTGAAACTTTGGTGGACATTTTAAATTTAGTTGCGGAGTTTCTAATATCAATTTAGTCACTATTTGGAAGTGATCACTGTCATGCAAATCAGGCAGCCTTGACCAGTGTCACTGCATTTGATTTTACTTAATTTTTCTTAAGTAATCTCTTTTGATGATAATACAGGGTGTTCCCTAATTTGTCAACTATAATTTGGGAAATAATTCCGGAGCATGTTCTAAGAAAAAAATCGCTCTACAGTAAGGGTCTATCTCCAATGTTGACAGCATTTATCGAGAATTTAAGAAAAGGCTTACTTTGTATACTTATGTTACTACACTTCGTGTAGGCCTTTGTTTTTAGAAGAAATACTAGCTTTTGTTACGGCGTTTAAATAAAGTTGATTTCTTGTTTGAGTCTTTAGATATCAAACTTCTAAGCCATTTTCATTGCCCATGCTAATTTTTGACTTTGAGGTCACTTTTCTCCAATTAACCTAAAGTTTTACTATTTCTTTCTTATCAAAGTAACAACAATAAAAAAAAATCATCATCAAGGGTGTACAAAAACCCACAGATTTTGTGATACTTGGGAAAACCTGCAGCAGGTAAAAAAAGGAATTTATGATTTTCTACCAACGTTTCTAACAACAGTTGACAATACTCGTAAGAGCGATTTTCCAAGAATTACTAATTTTCCAATATTTTTTTAACCCTAGTATGCACGATGTAATTTTTCCACACTAATGTACAAACAGGGTCAAAATGACCCCTATTGATTTAAAATTAGATTTATTTATATTTTCGTTTGAAATATGCCTGTTTAATAAAATATATGAATAATATATTATTTAGTGTAATTATATTTAAGAAAAAAAAAGTAAAAATATACATAAATATATATATCAAAAGTAAAAAAATCTTGGGAAACGAAGTCCTTAGACACAATTGTTACATAAGTGGAATGTGTGATTACCACAAATTGGTTTACTATATAGGGAGTACGTTTTTTTGGGTTTTCCTGTCCTTATTATATGGGCAGCCCACGAATCTTTTTCTTATGGGAAGTGGTTAGATGGGGGTTGATGGACCGGCAATTTGAACTCCACATAATTTCATGGCTTCCTTGCAGGACGGCGTTGTGCTGTTTCACTTCGTCTCATCATATGAGGCATCACGAGTTCCTTAGCTAGGTCCTTGAGGAATAGTCTCCTCATATCTTTTCGTCCTACTGCATAAGATGGATTCAACTCCGTGAAGATAATAAACGAATTTATGGCAGCTATGTCTAGAATATTCAGAAAAAGCATTAGAGGCCATCTTCGTGTTTGACGCTTGCATGAATAAGTTCTCGCTATCTAATCGCTTTAGTTTTGTTGTAGTATGTAATAACTTCAGGTTTTTGTTTGCCCCCATCTGCAACTACAACATTAGAACGCATGGAACTAAGTAGAACCACACTGCGGCTTAGTTTTGGAACATAGCTGGCCAAGGTAAATTTGCTATGGAAACCAAAGAATCTTGAAAAAACACCACGATTTTTGTTTGGCTTCATGCTTTGAGGAAATTCACGTTTGTTTTGTCTAATTCTTCCAATTAGAGTCGTTTCTGAAGAAGCACTTCCGACAGTGGCAAAGAAGTAAAAAAGTTATCAGTTGTTACATTTGTATCACTATTTACTATTGTTGCTGTTAGTTCAGAAACAATGGTTTGCCCCAAATTTTTTTGAACTTGTTCTCCTGGTTGTCGTCCACAATAAATCTTCCCATCAATGGGGTATGCAGTGTTTGAATCCCACATTCAATATATCTTGACTCCATATTTTCCATGTTTGCTTGGGATGTACTGAGGAAATGGACATCTATCCCTGAAAGTCACTAGTTGCTCGTTAATTGTCACGTTTTCTGATGCAACATATTTCGTTCGGCAGTTGCCAATGAATATTGACCATACGTAACTGATTGCAGCTAGTTTATCATACTCAAGGCGAGCAGTTCGTCTTTTTTTATCATCAAAGCGAATTATTCGTCTAAGCATTTCAAACCTTGTTACAGGCATAGTGGACGTTGACATCCATACGCCGGCCAGTGGTAATAAGGACTGAAACGAATAAAATCTGTAAATTTTAATACGGGCTATACTTCCAATGCGTAAAAATTGCAATCCCATTTTGTACCCAAATTAGCCTGTATATTCCCTAGTTTTAGTTTGTTATTGATTTTAGTTCGGTTCGGTTTAAAATATTTATAAAATATGAGTCAAGACGAACGCCGTAAAATGATCATCGACAAATTGCTCCAAAATACCTCGCGTCGAAACCATTTTATCGCAAAAAATTCAAACATAGCACGCAGTACAGTGGATTCTGTTATTAAACGATATTTGGAGACGTTGACAGTTAAGCGAAAACAGAAAAGTGGAGCTAAAATTGGAGCACATGATACAAATTTGGACAGTAAAATAGTGGGTACCATCGTATAAAACCGGACTATGTCATCCAGAGATATTGCTCGGAAATGTAATACCAACCAAACAATGGTACAAAGATCTAAAAAACGTAACGGTCTAAAAACGCGAAAAAAACAAAAAATACCAAAAGTTACTGAAAAGCAAAAAAAAGTCATAAAAACACGAGCCCGAAAGCTATACGAGTTGATCGGCAACAAGAAAATGTGCTTCGTTTTGGATGACGAAACTTATGTCAAAGCCGACTTTACTACTCTTCCAGGTGCGCAGTTTTACAACTCGTTTGAAGCTCAGATTCTTCCGCAATCAACAACATTGATTGGGATGGAAAAATTCGGGTCAAAATATCTCGTTTGGCAGGCCATTTGCTAATGTGGACACAGAAGCTCATCGTTTATTACAACGGGAACAATTAACGGAGAAGTGTACATTAACGAGTGCCTAAAAAAACGGTTGATTATTTTCTTAAACAAAAACGAGGGTTCAATATTATTTGGCCAGATTTAGCTTCAGCTCACTATGCTCATGCGACGTTAATCTTTCTTGTTGCTAAAAATTTCGACTTTGTCCCAAAAGACATGAATCCACCTTGCAGTCCCATTGAAAGGTATTGGGCTTTGGTCAAAGCTAAATTGAAGAAAAGTGAGCAGTACGTAAAAGATTTTAGTGCTAAATGGAAAAGAGCGTCCAAAAAGATAACGGATGTAACTGTCACCAACCTTATGAAGGACATTCAAAAGAAGTTGAGGAAAAAATGGGAACCCAAGTAATTTTTTTTATTTTTTGTAATAGTGAATGAATTTAATAAAAACAGAGTTTTAAAGCAAATAAAAAAAATTTAAATGAATTATGAAAATATTTTTATTTTTTACTTGTTTTACTTTGAAGTTTCCAAATTTTATTCGTTTCAGTCCTTATTGCTCAAAGGAATTTTTTTGATGATCTCACTTCATGATATATGAAGCACGGTCTCTATTACTTCCTTCACAGCAGGTAGAATTAATTCTTTACTGCTTGTGTGTGGTTTCCCCATTTTAGCAGTCAAAAGAGGAAGCCCGCAGCCCGTCATGTTTTGCTTAGAGGAGGATGCAAGAAGATTTGATAGAGGCTGTATATAAAATTGTTTTTCTAATTCTTGGAAGTAGGGCAAATCTTTGTTGTTTTTTTTTGTCAGCAAGCATTTTTGTTAAATGTTCTTGCAATCGAGACGGCTTCATTGCTTCGTTTGTTTAAACTTTTTCACAAGTCAAACACATAGGTAAGCATTGATTCGCAGGAGATGGAATAAAGCCATATTTTAAATATTCAGCGCTATACTGTGGGCGCTTTTTTTAGCTTAGGACATTATAGTAATATTTTATTAAATTTTCTTTTTCAAGAAGCACATAACATAACGTTACAAAAATTTATAACCCATAACTCCTATCACTCAAGTTTTCTTTTAAGTCTTAACTCGTAGTTGCACAGTTGACAAAGTCACAATTACTAATTTCTTCTTCATCATGATCGCTGCACTTTTTAATATCTATGTAATGTCCATCTATATTTCTACTAACACCCGTCCACCAAGGCACCAAAAACTACACAGCTCGATTCCAACAACATCAATCGTTTATTTTTGCTTTGTTGAGTTGAAAACATGTATTCACAGATACGAGTAGGTCGACATAAAAAATGTAAACAAACTGGTATGCGGGGACGGGGGCCTGTTAAGTGGTCTCCCTCTTAAGTATAATTCTCTCTGGTGTGCGTTTTCGTACCTGGTTTGCAGACAAAATTTTCTTTCTAACACGAAAAAAACTCAACTTTCCGAGAATCCGAGTGAGTGCGTGGTCGGTATAGAGTTGATATGTTTTCGGTATGTGCATTTTGAATATCCCTATTGTTCGATGTAGGTATATGTATACGAGGATATGTTTTTTTTTAAATTTAAAATATATTATTCTTTAATAAAGGCGCCCAGCTGCCCCCCTGGACAGCTTCAACGCCCCCCATTTTCTCTGAGGACCTCTCCCTCATCCTAGATGCCTTCAGCGCCCCCAGGGAGACGGTAGGGACCACTTTGGGAACCATTGATATAGGCTACCAATAGTACACGAACTGATTGCGGCGACCTTTGCTACTGATACATGAACCAATGGCATGCAAAAAAACAACAGACCGACTAATAAAGGATAACCAGGAAGCTGGTACGTTACATATGTATGTAAGATAATGAAAAGATCAACGATTTAATTCATTACTTTATTGAATTTGCGAGAAAAGAAAAAAATATTCAAAATAACTAAAAAAGAGTAAAAGGATTTGATGTTGCTCCGTCGGCTTCCACGTACAGACTCCTGGCTCTTCTTCTCGCCTACTTGTCGCTTCGTCACTGGATGCGGACTCAGTGGAATGCAAATCAGCATCCCATACTCTGCTGCCTTGACTGTTGATTGCATAATCGTCATCCTCGCTGGGAACGTAAGACCAAATTTTCATTTTGTCAGCGCTTGTTGAAGTATTTTTTTGACCTTCGTGTTCGCCTACCTTCAGGACATGAAAACGGTCGTGGTCCAAAACTTTAACTATTTGGAATGGTCCCAAAAACTTTGGACGAATCTTGAATTCCACTCCCAACTGTGTCCGTTCTATGGCAACTAGATCTACAACCTTGTAGGAATGAGCAGCCTCACGACCTTTATTGTAGGACTTTTGGTTGTCGGCTTGTGTTTTTAATAAGCTCTTTTTCGCTAATTCACACAGCGAACCCCCTATCTATCTTTTGTCGAATGTTTGGATCCTCACGCACCTTCATTTCAACTCCTGTCAACAGTTTAATGGGCGATGTGTTAATTGAACGTTGATAGGTTGAATTCAAAAAAATCTGTACAGCTTTAACCTCCTTGTACCGCTTGTCTGGCGTTTGGAGGGTTAGCTTCGTTAAAACTGCCACCATTGGTCCTAAGTGATCCATATGGAAAGTGTCTAAAGGTAGTTCATCTTTAGGGATTGGATGTAAGAATCCCTCTTTCCTGCCCCTTTTTTTCTCCGCTAGTACGCAGGGAACACAGCATTCGATAAATCTTTCGATTTTGGATGTCATACTTGGAAAATAAAACTCCTTCATGAGTAGCTCCTTTACTTTCCTTGCTGCAAAGTGACCCCTTTCGTGTGCTTTTCGGATAACTTCTATCTGCATATCCTCTGGAGCAACAAACTGCTTAGCCCCATCAACGTCTTTGTACAGGTTACCACCCTCCACAGCGTAACCGCTCCTGGAATCTTCCCTAACGTTTTCAATCAATGCATTACGGTTCGAATCATTGCGTTGTTCAGGCCTTATTTTTTCCAGAAAATACTTATCGTCATTGAGCTAAACGACCATGGCGATTGGATAACGACTTAAAGCATCAGCGTAACCTAATTTGGACCCGTGCTCCACTGTATACTCGTACTCCTCCAACAGCATTACCCACAGTGCGACTCTTGGCTGCGAGTTCTTCTTCTTTAGTGTCAATTCAAATGCTTTACAATCAGTTACCAACTTTAAAGGCTGCCCCAATAAATAAACCCTGAATTTTGTAACAGCTTTCACAATAGCGAGTGCCTCCAACTCATAGCTCGAAAACTTTTGCTCTGCTGGCGATGTCTTCCTGCTCCTGTAATAAACTGGATGCAGCAAGTTGTCATCTAATGAGATCTGTGGGAGTACTGCTCCGTAGCCTGCACTCGACGCATCCGTGTGCACTTCTGTTGTAGCACCGTGCCGGTAAATTGAAAGAACAGGTTTGCAACAAAGACTTTCCTTAAGTAATTTAAAAGCATCTAGTTGCGATTGTCCCCAAATGAATTTAGCACCTGTTTTCGTCAAATCACTTAACAGACGTGCAATCGATGCAAATGAAGCTACGAACTTTCTAAAATATCCCAGTAACTCTGCAACTGCTTTACATTTCGGGACTCTGGAAAATTCCCAACAGCTTTCGTTTTTAGTGGTGATGGACTAATCGTAACCTTTTCAACTATGTGCCCTAAATACTCAATTCTGCCTTCCATAACCTGACATTTCTTCCACTTTATTACCAACCCATTTTTGGCTCCCACCTCTAAGACTCAAGCCAATCTCAAAAGTGCCTCTTTTAAAGTTTTAGCTGGTATAAGCAAATCGTCGATGTAAATTCGAACAATCCTCTGAGCGATTTCTTCTCGATAAACATGGTCGATGTATTTTTGAAAAACAGCCGGCGAATTTTTCATACCGAACGGGGCCTTGTTGAAATCCAAATGGCTGCTAAATGTTACAAGCGCAGTGTACTTCTTTGAATCCTCATCTACATCCACATGAAAGAACCCCTTTGGCCAGATCGATTGTCGTAAAGTATGCAGCATCCTCTAAATCGTCGATTTGATCCTTTATCAGCTGCAAAGGGAATGGATCGCGTATAATCTTCTTGTTCATTGGCCTGTAGTCGATGCACAGAATCCTTCTTCTTCACTAGAACGATTGGACCAGCGTAATCCGAAGAACTTTCACGAATGATTCCGTCACGAAGCCACTCCTCTATCTGGTTGTCCACGAACCGTTTTTCAAGTGGAGCGAGATGCCTAGGATGCTGCCACACTGGTACCGCGTCAGATACGATTATTTTCATCGTAATTGAACTGCATGCTACTTTTTTTTGACAATAATTTTTAACTAATTTTTCTACCTGGTCTGGTCTTATTGCTGTATCGATAATGTGACTTAAATCAACTTCTAAATCCTTATTTGAATCAATGTCGATTTGCGACAGCAAACAGCAAGGTTTGAGACACTTACTTTAAGCACAACGCCATCTTTGCCGATCGTGAATTCAACTGTGTCCAAAATATCTCTCCCGATAATCATGTGATATTTCATGCAACTATTGTTTACAATGAAGCAACTAATGTTTTTAAATTTTACCTGGTCAATTGAAACGTCGGCACTTATAAATCCTTTAGTGGATAACCTGCTCCCCACACCCGTGATTGGCTTCTGATGTGGGTTCACTTTCTTTGACTTAATTTTATCCACAATGTCCTCTTTAATTAATGTTATGTCACTGCCCGTATCAGCCAGGACTTCCACTTGAATCCCACACATCTCAGTCACTTTGCACATTTTGTTTTTCCTGACCAGATTAACACTCGGTTCTTTTTTGTCAAAAGTCTTGCCGCACTCGAAACTTTTATGTCCGAAAGAGTCACATTTAAAACATTCTGGACCACGGCCTTTATCTGGATAATTATGGACCTCGTGTTCCTTACTGCCACAATTGAAACAACTCTGGCCGTTTTTGTTCATTGTATTTTTATCAAAGCGATCACTCTTAACACGTGTAGTTGCCGTACTTTTCTCCCTTTGTCTGTCTTTCATTCTTTCATAAACTTTCAACTTTTCTTTGAGCTCTTTTACACTTTTGGCTTCGTAAAGCACCAGTTTATTCGTTTCGGAATCTTCAATTCCATCAATCGCATAATCGATTCTTCTACATCGCCTTGACTTGCTACTTCCATTAAACCATAAAAAACTCGCGACAACTTTCGTTATGTAACTTTTTCCGCACCCGCAATTGTTTCTGAATATCGGCTGAATTATTATAATATTAATTAATAACTTGTTCTTGAAATTCGGTAATTAAACCCCTTCGAAGATCTGCGTATGATTTGGGCTTTAGCTCGTAATTGGCAAATAATTTTGCAGAGCCACACAACAACTTTTTGCACGACGCGTACTTCTTAATTTCATCCCAACAGAAAATCTCAGCCTGCTCTTCAAAATTATCAATCCACGTTTTAATTTGGCACTTATCATCTTCACTGAATGGCGTTATCGTATTTTCGATTAGAGACGCACTTAAATTATTTTCAAAGTCGAAATTATATTGATGTCCCGACCGCCCGAAACTGTTCCTCTTAGCACGACCGCCCATTTTACCGCCTTACCGCAACAACAACCGCTAACTAGGTACAGCACACCGCCGAATGTTCTTTGTTTAGTCGACGGCAATTTAGTCCACGAGTCTTATCGACTTTTTTTTCGTAATGTCCACTGTTCTAAGATTAACCTTCGCTTTCTCACTGTTCCACTTCTTTTGGCACAACTTCACCAAGCTTACAGATTTAAACGGTTAACTATTTTTTTTTTCCTTTGAGCTAAACCACTAACTCTGACGACTGACCACTTCGTATCTACCGATTTCCAATGTATCAACCAAAAAAACAGGTTCCGGTACTTTGTTGTTTTTCTTTTTACACTGGATTGTCTTCATTAATTAAATTAATTGCTTTTGAATTTATTTTTCTCACAATCCCGGTTGAGACCCCATATAAGATAATGAAAAGATCAACGATTTAATTCATTACTTTATTGAATTTGCGATAAAAGAAAAAATTATTAAAAATAATTAAAAAAGAGTAAAAGTATTTGATGTTGCTCCGTCGGCTTCCACGTACAGATTCTCTGGCTCTTCTTCTCGCCTACTTGTCGTTTAGTAACTGGATGCGGACACAGGGGAATGCAAATCAGCATCCCACATGTATATCAGGTAGCACCGCGGTACCCGACTGGCTGGCTCTATAGTACAGTGCTAGGGTTAAAATGACCCTGTTTGTGCATTAAAGGGGTATCGTCCAGCATTCAATTCTTGGTCTGTTTATATACAGTTTTTTTTGCCTTTTACCTTAGAAAGTACTCGTATAGTAAAAATGACTACCTGAGATATCGTTGGGGCTGAAGTTCGTGCATACTAGGGTTAAAATTGCATAGCTGTTAAAGAGTTTTAAAGCGTACTCGTTTATTTGACTACCTGTCAAAACCCTCATTTCCTTACCTTGTTCTTTGAGAGTTCTCAGAAAAAGTTAAGTTTGGGATTTGAAGGCATATTTCGAAAATTTACCAAACAAAATTGGTATAAAAGATTAGAAACAAAAAAATTCTTCAGTTAAATTTTTTACGCTAAGGTTATACCTAGTTGCTTAGAAATGCAATTTGAAATGTCAACATTTACAAACCAAGAATACGCAGACATTATTCACGTTTATGGGCTGTGCAATGGAAGTTCAACTAGAGCGCGACAAAGATGCCAAATACTAGAGCAATTTTCGTTATCGTCAGGGTACGTCAGGGTACACCAAAGTAAGCCTTTTCTTAAATCGATTAGAACGATTTTTTGCACAGAACATACCCAGGAATCATTACCCAAATTATCGTTGACGAATTAGCGGACACCTTGTATATCTCTTCCCAAGACTCCTAGATTTTTTTAACTTTCTTAACTTGTGCCCTTAACAGTTGTATATCACATTGTATTTGAAATGCCTGTTTCATGTTAGTTATTTCCAAAAATTCTTCATTCACAGCGGAACGTAAATTTTGTAGTTGAGTTCTTATTTCTAACTGTTGTCCATTGATGTGTTTCGTTATATTGTCTATTACTTCATTGAAGTGTTTTGTCCATGACTTCTACATTTTGTTTCTTTGTGAATGCGTTTAAGTTTATTGATATTCCTACGAGTAATCTTGAGATAAAAGTGATTTGTTTTTGTTAGATATACGTCATTTTTGTTTCTATTATATTTGTTAATATATGTATTTCTCTTTATTTTTCTTAATTCGTTCAATGATATCGGGATAATCTTAAGTTAATATACTCGTAGATCCATTGGCGAAGTCTCTAGGAATTCTATTTGTATATGTGGTAGAATGAATCGTTTGGTAGATTGTTACGGCTTTTAAGACATGTTTCGTAGGGTGTCATTATTGTTGTCATCGGCTGTAAAGGTTCTAATATGCCCGTTAAGAGTTGAGTGGAATCTGTCGATATCCGCGTGCCTAGATTTGTAATATGGTGTCCTGATGTGGAAATCAACGTTAATCTTTAATGAGAATTACAGAAAATCCTATTTCTCCATCGGTTACTATCCTGTTTTGAATGCCTAGAGTTTGCTCTAATGAATTGACCAAGGACATCCACGTTCGATATCTGACCTCATGTAAAATTACATGTTTGATGAATCTATCCATTATCGTTACGTATATTAGACTTATATTGACATACCAGATGTCAATACGAATATGAATTACCTGGTTCGGTTTTGTTCGAGTTGCTGTTAATTTATTGCAAATTTCACAATTATTTATATATTGCTGAATTTCTTCAGGTGCATAATAAATATCTCTGATTTCCGCGAATGCCCCTATGGTGCAGTAGTCTATGTGTTTTCATGATAATCATTGCTAATTGTTCCTCATCTTTCAAATCGCCTAAGAATTTACTATACTTGACGACTCTCAATTTACTGAAATACCTTATATAAGAGTTTTGAAACTGAGCAAATAGATTATCGTATCTACAGTAAACCCCTACTATTCTCTTCGGTGGAAAAAATTATTTCATAATATTCAAATTTAGGTCTTCTTTCACTATTTTTTAGATTTATAACTATTCTTTTTTTCCAAATTGACTTTTCAATTTTTCTCTATTCTCACTTAAATAAATATTTTACGAAATTCATATATTAAATCTACAGAATGAGAACATCTAGTAACATCTTTTAACAATGAGTTGATAGTGATGATGGCACATTCAAATATAATTACGTTATGTGCGGTGTTCAATGAGGGATACTAATGTACATAAAAACTATGGAAAACTACAGATTTAGGCAGCAAAATGCAAAAAAAAAACTATTTCATAAAAAAATATATAAATATAAAAATATCATATACACATACATATCCATATAAATAACAACAGAACATAACTAAATTCAAGAAAAACGATTAAAATAAATTCAACAAGTATAATTTTAATAAAGAATATTTTTTCAATCTAACAAACCATTAACATTTTGCTTTGATATTGTGCTATAAATTATTTTAACTAAATCATGTAATGGAGTAAGTTTTCAACTTGTTGCAGATCGAAGCCAAGAAGCCAGTGTTTAGTTTTTCTTAAGAATGAGTACAAATTTCTTACAATACGAATTTTGATTGGAAGTGCATTAAACAGTTTACATGAAACGATAGAGTAAGAGTTTCTGAAGCTTGTAGTCAGGAATGATGGTACAGAAACAACGAACATGGAGTTGCTTCGAAGGCTTCCGACATTGTAAATAGGACTTTGCAAATAGCTTCCCCTAATAAAAAATTCTTTCAAGTTTTTGAAATAATATAAGTGCCGTACTGGTGGAATTCCTAGGTTTTTAAACAGCTCCGTTGTGTGAGCCTAATGATTAGTCTTACAAACTTTTCCGATCGCAGCTTTTTGGATTACCAAAAGATGTTGCAACTGGCTAAGGTAAACACCGCCCCAACAACAAAGACCGTACTGCAGTTTCGATTAAAAAATACCATAATAAACTGTTTCCAACATATTTAAAGAACATTTTTGCAGCCTGTAGGAACAGTGGGTAGTTGAGAGTAGATATTGTTTTAAATTTGAAATGTGTTTGAACCACTTCGAGTTTTTATCAATAGTAACACCAAGGTATTTAAACTCGTCGACACATTCAATCCTAAAACAATTAACATTGCAGTCGGCGTTCCTATAGAAGAATTCTACGCGGTAAGTTCTGCACTTACTATTCATTAGAAAGTGATTCTCACAGTCAAAAGAGCAAAACATTACATCTACGAGTATATCTGGATCCTCATTACCTGATAGACTGAAGAACATCACTTTAGTCTTACTGCTTACAAATAGTTCATGTTCGGTGAAACAACACCTCAATAAGTGGACATCATGATTTAACTCAGCAATGAGATTTAATTTTGCTACCAGAACAGTAAGCGATCCCAGGGTCATCTGCGGAAGCTTTTATTTTCCCCAAGAATGGAAGCAATAACAGCAAGTTTATGAAGATGAGAAATAAAATAGGACCAAGGACTGAACCTTGGGGAACACCTATGTTACTAATTTTTGGAGTACTAACCGTGTTACCAATTTTCACATACTGCGTCCTATTTTGAAGGTAAGACTCAAACCATTTGTATATAAACCCTCTGAAACCTGATTTTTCCAAGGTTTCCAAAAGAATTTTATAGCTAACCAAGTCAAATGCTTTCCTTGTATCGACAAAAAGTCCAGCACAACAGTTTTTGTCATCTAAGCCTTTTTGCAGAATGCAACAAAACTCCAACGGTGCATTCTCAATTCTGAATCCAAACTGCATAGGGCTAAAAAAATTAATTCTGCCTAGATATGCTAACATTCTCGTCTTGATTACTTTTTCGAAGACTTTGGAAAAAGAGGACAACAATGAAATCGGTCTGTAATTAGAAATATGTGACTTGATTCCCTTTTTATGTAGGGGGATAACTAAAGCACACTTCAAATATACGGGAAAGGTAAAAATCAGAATACTGGAATTGAAAAGAAAGCTCAGGACATCAACTATTGTGGGACCAATATGCTTATGTAACGAATTTGAAATTCCATCAACTCCCTTTGAGTTTGAATTTTGAAGAGAGTTTATTGTTTTCAACAATTCAAGGCCAGGGATTGGCTCGAAAAGGAAGCTATTGCTATGATTTTCTTCAATACTTGTTACGCTACGACATTTACAAGTATTATCCTGATTAGTAAAATTAGAATTCTTTCCAGTGGATGTAAAGTAGTTGCTAAATTTGTTGGCTACTTCTTCAGGATCTAAAAAATTTGTGTTTCCATTTTTTAAGATGATTGGTTGCTCCATATTGGTAGCTTTTCTACGATTAAGGTTTTCGTTTATCACATTCCACTCTTTTTTGAGATTGCCCTTAGCAGAATTAATCTGAGAATAGTAGTAACTATCTCAAGCCTTACGTATCTGGCTATTTACTTTTTTCGAAAACCGAATAAAACGGTTTCTCAAATTATTGTTTAATGGATGTATCCGACACTTTTTATTTAGTTTATGCTTAAGTTTGATTTTTGCCATTAAGGTTCGAGTTATCCAAGGTTTTAAGGTTCTATCAGGCTTTTTTGGTAAAACGGTTATACCAGATGTAGTTAAGTAATTATTTAAAATCACCACGAATCTGTCATAAGCTTCAGAAATTTGTGACTCCGCATAAACACTCTCCCAGTTTTCTAGACATAGACTATTGATCAGAAGATGAAAATCTATTTTGGTAAGATTGAATTGAATATAATTTCTATGGTTTTCGCACCTATCAAAAAGTGGACCAGTCATACAATGATCTAATATTTGTAAGTCGAAATTAAAGCCAGCAATCAGATCCAAGGAAATATTTTCGAATCTACCAAATACATGATCAAAAGAGTGCAAACCGTTTTCAGCTAAAAGCGCTAAATATCTATCAGAGATAGAATTAGTAACTTAACCGTCAATATTGAAGTCGCCCAAAAGAACAAGATTTTTTGACTGCGCGCTTAGTAAAACTTTTGCAAGTTCATACACAAACAGATGTTTACAGGTGACTTTACGTTGGAATATAGTCACTGTTGCCTTCATCAGCGCTAAGCTAAAATAGATTGATTATCTGGGATATTCTCACTATTACTAATATTAACTAAAATGTCCTGCCTATCTGTGATTTTAATGTTTTCGTTAAAGTAGATTTCCATTCTTGATAAACCATCTGCAACTTGGTTATCTTTTCCTTTAACATATTCGATACTGAAATTGTACTTTTCTAATTTTATTTTCCATCTGTGGAGTTCGTTATTTGGTTCTTTGAACGAACTTAGCCTAACAAGGGGGAGATGGTCTGTTCTAACTGTAAATCTACGTCCGTATAGGTAGGGGGTCTGTAGTAATCCATCGACCATAAGCTTGCCAAAAGCTCCTTTTCGATGGTCGAGTAGTTGGTTTCATGCTCGTTCAAGGTTCTGCTTGCAAAGCAGGTAGGATGGCCTTCTTGGGAAAGGACTGCGCCTAAGGCATAATTTGAAGAATTGAAGCATCTGTTGTCAAGGTAAATTTTTTTACTAAAATCCGGGTATTTATGGATCGATTCGGACGTTATTAATTTCTTTAAATCCTCAAAGCTATCGATATACTCGGGGTCGTTTAAACTAATTTCGCTACCTTGGAATAATCTTTTATAAATTTTCGGTAGTACCCGGTTATGCCTAAGAAGAATTTAATCTCTTTGGACGTTCTTGGTAGTTTGTATTCTAGGATAGCCGAAATCTTTTTTTAGGGTTGGTTTTAATACCCTCAGTTGTTATAATGAACTTCATAAAACTCTAATTCTTTTTCGAAAAACACGAAAAACACAGTTGCATAAATATTTTCCTAATCGAGGCAATATGCCCTTCCAGGCTGGTGGAAAAGGTGATAATATCATCCAGGTATACCAGTCATATTTTAGCAATGAATTCAGTAAGTATATAGTTCATTAACTTCTGGAAGGATGTAGGGGCATTTTTAAGCCGAATGGCATACAAACAAATTCGTAGTGACCTTTATTAGTTGAGAAAGCTGTTTTATTTTATGTCTTCCTCCGCAATCTCGATCTGGAAGAAAACTTTCGTCAAATCGAACGTTGTGAAATATTGCGATCCACCGAGTTTGTTGAATATATCTTCGAAATTTGGTATCGAGAATTTGTCATCTATAGAAACTTCGCTTAATTTCCGATAATCAAAGACAATTCTTCTCTTCTGCTTTCCGGATATTTCCTGTTTTTTCGGGACGACACAGATAGGAGTCGAATATGGGGGATTGCTAGGGTGAATAATGCCCTGTTCCAACATCCCATCAATTTTTTTTTTGACTACGGCTTTGTGTACATCCGGGTACTATAAGGCTTCGTATAAATCGAGATATCATTTACGGTCCTTAGTATCGACTAATTGCATTGGTAAATGAGAAGTCACTCGCTTCTTGATAAAATATATCGGAGTATTGTAAAACAAAGTTGATGATGTTAATTTGTTCTTCTTTGTTGAGGTGCGCTATCCTTTTCGTTTCCGTATGGTATATTTCAAGCTTCTTTGTTTGCTTTTCGTAGTCTTCTTCTTCCTCACCAAAAAATATCGGAATCACACCTTCATTTATGATTCACAGTCTTCTCTTAAAGTCGATAATTGCCTCTAACAGCAATAAAACATTGTTTTCTATGAGTCCATCGAATATATCATGAAATTTAAATTCGAAGAACTCTGCATTTCCTTCTTTTCTGACCTCCTTAAATAGTGTAATTCTTACTTTTTGTCTAACGGGGATAGGTTTGGTGGTTCTTTGAACTTGAATGAGTTTTTTTAGAGTGACATATCCCCGTATTTACAATGCTCCTTTCTAAGCCGGGATCGATTAAGATCCGGAGACTAGTGTTAGTATTAGTTCTAACTATTTTGCGTGTGATGATAAAAATTACCCTTTAAATTTTCCCGAAGGCTTTATTGTTGAAAATCCGAAAACCCTCTTGAGTGTTAAATTTATAAAAAAAAATAATAATTTTGTTATTTTACCTAGCATGACTCCCAGACAACGTGTCCATTCGTTCTATTCCGTTCCTAAAATTAACAGAATTCCTAAGGTTCCCAGAATTCCTAAAATGGCCTGAATTCCTAACGTTTCCTAAATTATTTTTGGGATTATTATGTATTTTGGTTTTGGTTATATTGCCTACTATTGATTGCTTTATCCCGGTTTGGGTTATTTGAATTGTTGTGCTGGAGGTTACACTCGGCCAGTTTAAACAGTCATTATTTTGGTTTTGATAATTTTCTTGAGTGTTATGTATTATATTAAATCTGTACCACTTAGTCCGTACACTGATACTGTATCATTTAATTATACACTAGTTTCATAGACGCTAAGTAGAAATTAAGTCAGTCATGTAAGTACACGCAATGAATATTATTACGAATATGAAAGGTGTTTCATTTTACATTAAAACTGCATACGTGAAGTATAAATATGCGAGGAACATTTATACTTCATATTTGAGAACCGTATTCTGGTCTAACAACGTTTAACTGGCCTTTTAGAATTTGACTTATCGTCTTTGTGTTGTCATCTGTCTTGGTTATTTTGTTTTCTTTGAGTCCTTAACTTTCTATCATCTAGCTCTATTAATTTGTTAACAATATTCTTAATTTCTCATACATATATCATGCTTGTTCATACGGCGTATGCTACAGAACCAGCGACGATTTCTTTCACCTTTTGCACGAACATTCTGTAAAAAATTTTCGTAATTGTTTCACCGTTTTCATTAAACACTAAGAATTCTATTATAATTTCTACAAATTGTTTTACTTAACTAGTTTATTTATACTACTTATTGTACTTAAAAAAATCCGATGTCTAATAATTGCCATCTTGTCCTTCGATGCTCTGAAGTTTGACGTTCATCCCAGGGATTTGTTGGATCAATGTTGGGAATGGTCTTTGCGGCACCTTGAATTTTTCCATCATAAATTGTTTGGTAAACATGTGGTACATCACTTTCTCTGGAGTTTGCAAGGGTCTTTGTGACTGAATTGACGAATGAAGGCAGCGTCCCTGTTTCGCCATGGAATGTTGTAAGGTAACGAAACTCCTCTTCAGTTCTTGCTCTGAGACTAGCTGGGTTATTATTTCGCACAAGTAGTTGTGTTAGTGCTACAAGGCACTCTTCAATATTATATTGGGCCGTTCTTATTCTTCGGTTCGAAAGAGGTTTTTCATCGATTGTAAATTTTGTCACTTTTGTTTGTTTTCAATGGATTATGAGCACACTAGTACTTTTGGTTTAGTAAATTATTTGTCCTTTATCCTTTAGGGGATTTTTTGGACACACTTCACAATTTTTTTTTTTACTTCGTTCATCAAGTAAAATAGTGGAAACTGACCGTGAAAACTATTTTTACAAAATTTTCGCGTCCTTGAGTACTGCCGACTGCACCACTTAAATTATTAATTACTATATTTGTGATAAAAATCTTTATTAAACTTTCAAAATAAAACTGTTTGCTTTTACAACCAGACAACAAGTGTCTCCTGAAAAATTCTACAGGTAAAAGATAAATGAATTACACCTGCATAGCTTTCCGTAGAAGTGTCCGACGTAACATTCTATACAGGTTAACACAGACTAATTTCGAGGATGACCAGAAGCATTACTGATCGAAGTAAAAAGAACATAAGAAGCTTATTCGGAAAACAAATACTTTAACAAAAGAGGAAACACTTGTTGAAATCCGTACGCTGATAAAAATCCGCAAAAGTAGCGAATTAGACAAACTCATTAGATCTGATGGCATAAAATATATCTCATACTTAAGATTCACATCCAAGATTACCTGATCAGAACTGGCGGTGATAGTTTCAAGTCGCCTGACACTGGTGGCATATATCCAACTATGCTACATGAAGGTATAGATCAGCTGCTGGTAAAAATAATGGAATCTTCACTGCTAACCTGGCACTACCACACGTACCGAACCCCTTGCAAACAGTAAGTAAAGCCGTCAAACCAAAATTGGAAAAGATGACTGTCCGCTCAGCAAGACCCTCTAACTTCCTTTATGTTGGAAGGCATGAGAAGAATAGTCGAATGCGAATACATTATGCAACATGCTTACCAACCCGGAAGATCCTGCAAGAGAGCGCTTCAAAATTTGATATGCAGAATTGAAGGTGAAAGAATGCGGGCTGGGCATTTCCTTTGACATTGAAGATGCTTTCAATAACGCAACTTTTGACGACATGTATAAAAAGAAAACGAATCACTAGTATTGTGGATAATAGCAATGATGATAAATAGAACCCTGATTGCGGATGCTGACTGCGGCCAATACGTAAAACTGGAGGTACACTGGGCATGCCTTTAAGATGCATGTAGGTTGACTCACTGCTTAACGCTATTCTCAGGCATATGTATGCAGATGATGTAGCCATACTGTCTAAATTGATACCAGACGTAATCGACAATTTTTTCACTAGAAGTCAAATTTCTCAAAACCGAGGTCGTTGGCTTTGTAAGGAATTGAATATCAAACTACTTTGGATAAGTACGTCGCGTCGAAAATCTCAAAAGCACTATCGGTTTTCTAGCAATTTAAAAGAGCTCTTGGAAGTTGTCACCTATTAGGCTCCTCTGGATCTACACGGCTACGATAAGTTCAATCCTATCCTTTACGTCAGTGTTCTGATGAAACCAACTTCTACTAAAAAAACGTAGCTTTTTTCTTATTACACTCCAAAGAATGGTCTTTCTCGGCTGCTGTATGACGACTTTTCCCATGTTATTCGTGGATCTCAATGCCATCGTCCATTTAAAAAGAAGCTGCCTGTGGTATAACATGCACTGAAGTTTGCATGACCATGTGCCGATTGTCTTTTGACTTTGTTCTTATGAACATGCAATCTGATACAATGACACCAGAACTCCTGTTGCCCGTGAGTATTTTCGTCCAGAATCTAGACCAGGAAAAGAATTTAGTCATTCGCAAATTTTCGACGAATGAATAAAATCGCATTGAGAAATTTGAGATGAAATTTGAACTCTTGAAAATTATTGTAGTAAGTAAAAACGTTAGAAATTGTTGAAAATCCAGGCTTTTTACTTATGCTCTGAAAAATTGTAATCAGATTGATGCAGAATATCTGCACTATGTATACATAGGATTGTGAAATTAGATAATTGCGCTCTCCAAGCTTAGTGGATGCTTATTAACAGATAAATATGTGAATATCTTCATCAACAAACGCTCTACCTCAAATGCCGTAAACTGCTGTGCTCTGTTTTCACGAGCTCTGGATTAGTGGCTGCAAAGCATAGTGCCGATGGGCCGAGTTTAGCTGTGGAGAACGAAGAGATGCTGAATGCTTTTGCTGACGCGGAAGTCTAATAAAGTAGAAGGAGAAGCAACACAAAAGTAATAGACAACTGAGCAGGGTTGCCACATCTTCTTTTATTTAAATAAACTTTTTAAATTTTTATTGTATTGTATTATTCTTCTCTTTATCTATCTCTTTTCTTCCTTCCTAAAATTATCTATTTTTTTTACTTTTCTTTCTGTTTTTACTTTTACCCTCTTCCTTTTCTACTCAATTCTATCTTTGCTATGAAAAATAAGAAAATGGCTTGTTTTCCACTTCATTCTGTGTCACTTATTTCTTGCAATAAGCCTCCTAAACAAAATGCAGCCATGTAACCGAGGAGTGGATTCCCTGGGTGATGGTAGTGATGGTATTTTTCGTGTGATGATAAAAATTTTTCGCTCCAATAGCGTTGGCTTAACCATATCGCATATAAATGCACAAAATTTGTCACCAATAATTGATGAATTTAGTTATATTTTTCAGCAGTCTGTGTATCGGAAACCCGGTTTTCATCCGTTAATAATGATCAAATTAATAATTATATAATTAATAATGAGCAAAGGTACTCTATAAAAGGCTAATGGTGATATCGGTGGTGGTGTTGCAATGTACGTCGGAGACGGAATTCCTTGTACATACATGGAAATATTCATCGCCTACCGATTTCGCTATTGAATACCTATTTGTTGAATTTAAATGCGGTTGGAATAGTTTTCTTATAGGTACTGTATACATATATATATTATACATGTAGATCTAACTCAAATATAAATTTAACATCTTCATCTGAGTTGATGGATGTAATCTCCATTAGCTCAACCGATGTAATTGTCTGCGGTGATCTCAATAATAATCTATTGGTCGATGAGCGACTAATACTCGTAGATCTTATGTGCTCATTTAATTTACACCTCGTTAACAAAACCAACCCCAAGTACTTTACTAGATGTGTTTTTAGTGACAGATATGATAAAATCGCTTTTTTATAGTCAACTCTCCAAACATGATCCCATATTCCTTACGTACAATTTCTTTATTGACATTGGTCCGGTTCAATCAAGGTATTGGTATAGGGACCTTAGAAATATTAACAGTCCGTCTGTAGAACGAGAATTGTGTCAAGTACCGTGGAACTCCATTTATTGTATGCCTACACCAGACGAGCAAGTAGATTTTCTCAACACTAACAGAGTCACCCTCTTTAACCACCACGTTCCAATCAAAACAAGAAAGTAATTAACGTCTCACAACACCGGTTTTCTGCAGACTTACAACAATTCATAGATCAACGTGATCGGGACTATCAGAATTGGAAACGCTTTCGGATTGAGATACTCCATAATTTCCACAAATCTCTTAGAAACAAGGTCGTTCTCAAAATTAGGCATGCCAAAATTCGATTCTTTTCCAGCGGTTTAGAGGCAGAATCAGATGGACGTAAGGTCTGGAAGAATTTAAGAGGGTTAGGTATTGGTAAACAGCAATTAACCTGTCACCAAACCGTAAATAGTAGTGATCTCAACCGCAATTTTGTTTCCCTTCCTCTCTCTAAGGGCGTATCTGAACAAAGTGATCACGCTTCCAGTACGGTGTACTCTACAGATACGCCTTTTGAGTTCATCGGGGTCAATAACTTGGATGTTCTTGAAAGTTTTCTCTCCATTAAATCGAATGCAGTTGGTGCTGATGAAGTACATCCAATTTTTGTTAAAGCCATTATTCCTTTTTTATTGCCTTATGTCACGCACCATATGAATACAGTAATAGTTACAGGAATATTTCCTCATCAATGGAAAATGGCAAAAATTTTACCAATTCCCAAGAATTCCAATTGTACCAATTCGGCTTTTTCTCTCAAAAGTTTGTGAACGCCTTATGCAAAAACAATTAAGTGTATATCTGTGCCGATATAACTTGCTGGATCAATTTCAATCTGGCTTTCGTCCCAAGCACAATTGTACTAGAGCGGTAGAGGATATAAGATCTAGGCTGGATGCAGACCATGTCACATTCTTGACCCTATTGGACTTTTTGAAAGCCTTTGACACTGTCAACCGAGCTCTGCAAATAACTAGGAGCTGCATTCAAGTTTTCTCGGTTTGCAACGAATCTTATTTCGTCATACCTTAGTGATAGAAAGCAGGCTGTATCTATTGATAACTGATTTCCTTCCGTTTTGGGCCCACTTCTCTTAACGCTGTACATTAACGAGGTTCCAAATAAAATATTACACTCTTCGATACACATTTATGCTGACGACGTTCAAATTACCAGAGTTTTCCTCTTGGATTGATTGAAAATTGTGCCCGAAATATTAACCTGTACCTTGAGTGTATTCTGAGCTGGTCGGTTAAGAATGTTTTAACTCTAAACCCTAAAATTTAGGGATCGTATTCAACAGAACTTTGACGTGGAACGACCACATAATTTCTACTGTCGGTAAGACCTAGGATATTCTCTAAACGCTATAGACAGCTCAACAATTTACACCGTTAACAACCAGAATAATACTTGCAAAATCTCTAGCCATTCCTGTACTCACACACGGATGTGAAGTCGTTTGAAATTGTGACACTGCTAGCAAGAAAAAGCTCCAAGTCGCTTTTAATGGTACTCGTATTATTCGATATGTTTCCACCTTGCGTAAGCATGACCATGTTTCAGATCTGTCTAAAAACCCTCTTGGAATGACTTTTGAAAATTTCATTAACTTTCTAATTTGTATCTAATATCTTAAAAACACGTGAACCTTCGTACCTATATGAAAAATTCCAGTTTCCGATATTAACTAGATCAGCTTGTTTAACACTTTTGACTTTTTTTAAGAGAAATCAGTGATACCGGAAAATTTAAAAAGGAATTGCAACATTTCCTATCTCGCTAGTTCCCTTTATTTTTAATTTTTTTTTTTTCAAATTTTGCATTATTAAATATGTATCTTTTTTTTCTTCTTTTCGCATACTAGTATTTAATGTTTCTACACATACCAAATTTAAGAGTTGTACTTATGCTATTTATTTTATTTTATTATATTTATTTTTACTTTTATTTAATTCTGTTACAACTTTGTACAAGCTTTACAATTCATAAGATCATTTTGTATCTTAAGTATGAGCTCTAAATTTGAAATAAACTATGAAACTATAAAGGATTCACTTCAAAAATCATATTTCATAGGGATATGTTGGTTTCTATAGGATTTTCCTTTATGTCAAATAGCCGTAATAGCAAAAGGATAATTGTAAACAATTAACTTACGAATAGGTTTGTACTACTATCCGATGTTTTTAAGTTTATTTGTAAAGTATTCCGTACTCACACCGCGTATGGGAATCCATCGCACGGCTTTAGTAGAATTCATCTATTTATGTACTCGTATATTCCAAAGTAATGCAAGCAAAAGTATATCATATAACCCTCTCTGACTCGTCAGAAGCTTATTAAAATTTAAGTGGAACAATCGTTTCATTAATACACAAATTCAATGCATCTTGACGTGAATACCTTAATAAGTGCAATAAGGCTCTAAACTGTTGTATCAGATGAGCCCTCCTGAGATGGCAGTTTTTGAATATGTTCGAATGTAGACACGTCGACTTATTTAAATGGAAGTCACTTTACCCAGAATAAATGCAATGGTTGAGCTTACTCGTGAATGGATTTTGATTAAATCGCACACTTTAGTATGATCCGCATCTAAAGATGAGACTACCTTGATCCCGGAATGTATTCAGAAAATTGGAAATACAAGTTTATTCATCTAAATCTATATTGTCCCCTTCAGAGTAATCCCCATCGACTGCAACACACTTATGCCAGCGCTTGATCCAATCCTCGAAACATTTTTTATATTCGGTTTCCGGCTCTCGGCTCTCGGCTGCTGAAACGCGTTCCCTGTAGTGGTTTTTTAGCTCGATTGAACAGAAAGAAGTCACAGGGAGCCAAATCAGGTGAATTCGGTGGCTGTTGGATGGTATTTCTTGCATTTTTCGTCAAAAAATTACGAATAATGATGTCACTGTGCAACGGTGCGTTATCATGGTGCAAAATCCACGAGTTTTCTGCCCACAATTCTGGTCTCTTTCGGCGAATTGTTTCACGCAAACGTCTCATAACGCCCAAATAATACTCGTCTGGCCTTCTGGCAAAAATTCATGATGCACTACACCGTTGTAATCCATGAAAACCGTGAGCATTGCCTTGTTTTTTGACTGAAAACGACGTGGTTTTTTTGGTTACGGCTCATTTGGTGAACGCTATTCACTTGCCTATGTCTGGATTGCGTGTCGTACTCATAAACCCACGTCTCGTCTCCAGTAATGATCCTTTTGATGAATGTGGGACGTCCTTTTACGACGTAAAAGACACACGACAGAAACCCAAATCATTAACCAAAATGTCTTGTCATCCCCTATCTCTCTGATGGTTAATTTGCGGTTATTCACCAACATTTCTATTACTTCGTCAATGTTTTCGTCGGTTCTCGATGTCGATGGATTGCCACTGCGTTCATCATCTTCGATTGAATCACGACCACTTTTGAACCGCTCGTGCCTCTGGTAAACGACCATTTTCTTCAGAGAATCGTTGCCGAAATACTTTTCCAACTTTTTCAACGTTCGCGCACCATTAAATCGATTTTTTGCGCAAAATTTAATACAAGTTCGTTGTTGCATGTGCGTTGTTCCATTTCTAAAATTGTAAAAAATCGCCAACACACACAGAGATAGATGTAATCTTGGCTACATAAATTTTGCGAATGTCAAGCTATGACACTAAGATTTAGAAGGAATGTCAAGAAGGGTTTACCAACAAAAACAGAACTCAAATCGGAACAATAGGAGCGCCACACGGTGGTGTCCCCCGGGAACTTTTTGATTAAGGTGGTATTCCCGTTACCAGTATCCATTCCGTCACGAATGACGACAATGAGCCCGTGCCCAACAAATCGTCGAACTATCCCCGATTATCTTGAACCTTTGCGAGAATTGTTAGCAAAATACTTTGCTTGCGAATGCATTGTCCAAGCAAGTGGTTATTGACCCGTGCAGTATGTGCAGTATGAGGATTGTGGATTGTGTTAAGCAAGGTGTGGCATCAGAATTCAGGATAGATGAAACCAACACGGAAATGCTTGTGGATAGATCTTGGTTCACCAACGAGTGGTGACGAGCTTTAGACACACGGCAACACAAACTTGACCGACATTTATTAGACGATTGACCAATTCTAAGGCAATTGAAAATATAAATAGAAGCCGTGGGTCCCGACCGGTATATTTTAACACGTGAAGCGCACGAATGACTGCATATGCATCATCCGTTCGGAATAGACAATAAAGGAAGGGTCAAAAATGTTTGAACGAAATATTGAACAATCCTCGAAATAGTTATTCCTCCAACATACTCAAAGAGTGATGGGCAACCATGTGCGCATCAGCCATTGATGCACCCTCTTAGTATCTTGGAGGGATAACTTAAACAGATAGGACGGATGGTTAAAAGCCCTGAATATGCACACCAGCAGAGCAGGCGGTCGGCTTACTGCAAGAGCGTGAGAAAAGCTCTATAAAGAACTTTTTTTTTAGCAAGGGTTCACCCTTGACCCGTGTTTTGTTATGTTTCCCGTAATGGGTAGTCTCCAGCCTTGGATAGGGCCAAGGCATTCCGCTCCATCCCTCCTGCTTTTAACCACTCGACTTTTTGACCCGCCTTGTATCTTATTTTCGTTGTCGCTTTGGAAGAATATATTGGCGGAAGGCACCTATGGATTCTTCCCATACCGAGCTTCTGCCTTTATGCTCATTGGAAGTGACAATCAGTAGATCCCCCCGGAAAAAACAGAGCCAGGTAGACTGCCTGAAACACTCTGAACATTTGAAGGACGGTTATGTGATTTTGATTATACGCCCAGAGCAAGATGGATGGGCTGGAGCCCTCTGCGTAGGTGAAACACCTACAATCCATACCAGCTGCCTAGAGCCAGGCAGACTGCCTGCAACTCTCTGCAACACACACACCACACCACACAACATACAAAACAAAGCAGTAACCAATACACAAATTGTACAATAGAAAATAAAAACATTGTCAATGTAAAGAATGAGACGCCATCTGGTATTCCCCTGGTTCCTTCTTCTTCGTCACAAAGGGAAACATTTTGTTCAAAAGCTGTAACTTCAGACCCCTAGAACCTGACTTGGTTCCACTATTTTAGTCCAAATCGAAAACAAATATTCTTTGTCACTTTGACTTATTTCAGGGATCAATTTCAGATAAAGAAGGGGTTGTTTGGACCCAATACAATTCAGAGAAAATATTCACTCAGGCCAAGGAACGGGACACGGGACCAGCCGTAACAAAATCGAATCATTTCGACCATTTGGGAAGACGACAGATAGCGGAACGCCCTAAAGCGGTTTCCATTTCTGAAAGTTTTTTTTCCATCCAGTTAATCCGGTTAACTTTGCTTGATACCCCTTTTTTTCCAATCCATTGTACCCCTAAAAGGTTCCGAATAATAAATCAGTCTTGTTTATAACGTACGCTTTTGTTTTTTTTTTGTTACTTTTCATCGGTAAATTGATTTTCTTCCATTTATCTTTTTTTGAAGGTTTTGGAAATCCTTTCGGAAAAATCCTTTTCCATGTCTTTACGATCTTGATGCTTTTAATTATTTTTTTTAGCATAAACTCACCCCCAAACTGTGAAGCCGAAAGCGGCAGAACTTAACCGGCTGCCTGTTGCAAATTTCCCTGGGGTTTTCTTCCCCATTATCGATCAAACCACCACCTGTGTGGTTCGAACTGTTTTTTTCCTTCTTTTCTTCAAAAGGTTGTCCTTCTATTCCTGCCGACCAACCGGCTACTAATTAACATTCATTAAATTTTAATTTACTGTTCTTTTAATCTGGGGAAAATAATTGCAGCACTCAATGTAATTTGCATCTGATAATTGAAATATGTTTTATTAGATTGGCAGCATCCTCACGCAAAAACGATTTAAAATGAATTTCAAATTTAATCGCAGTGTTCGGAAAAAAGTTGTGATAAACACAAGCCTAAACGATTTGAAATTGGATTGGATTTTTCTTTTGAATGACTTTTGAATGAAAAGTCATCGTTATGCCGTACAACTCTACCGAACTCTTCATTTCCTGGTCATTATAACCTGCATACATTCAAAACCAATCTACGTCGGTTGTCTTAATTCCCAAATTTGCACTTAATGGTAATCTCTTCAGTGTGCGCTAATTATAAAAGAATGTACATAATCTCGCTGAAAGTTTGAAATTATAAAATAAAAACTAGTCATCGAATTGAAGATAGACAACATACCCGTATCTAGCATCGATGCGACTGGCGATTGGAAAAACTTATATTTAGAAATAACCAAGACTTTCATTTTCCCAGAAATTCTCTCGTAAGTCCTAACTTCCGTTCTAACAATTATCGTAAGCTGCACTAGAAGAGATGACTTCCAATTTTTTTCAGCAGATGATACCACGTAACCTTTTTCTGGCAGATTGTCGTTAAAGAGTTTACTCCGTATATGAAGAAGAGTATCAGAGTTTTCTTTCGGTTTGTGTTTTTGCATCTATTATACGTCAATTAGCTTTTAAGTTCCTAGCTTAAGCACGCTATAGAGGAGAGACTAATCGGTCAACAAACTGGTTGTAAACCTCTTCCTTGAGATGCAATCGATTGGCGTGAAATAAATATTCTATGTATTGTAGAATTTTCTTTCCACAATTATAAATAGATGAAAGATCAGAAGAGGAGGAGGAAGTGTTAGATAAAAGGAAATAATTTTGGTAAAAGATTTATAAAGTGCAAGACCAGAATTCACGCATACTCGATTATTGCTAGGACTAAACGAAGCCGCTTCGATGGACTTTAGGAACTTCTTAAGGATGGACATGCAGAACTTTCAAAAATGGTTACACCGTTATGTGAAATTCAATCCGTCCAAACGAAAGACTATCTACAACGCTTCGTTATTTGCCGTCTGGTGAATCCTATGAGGATTTTAAATTATTGACATCAATTTCTCCACAAGGCTTGGGTTATATTGAAAAGGAAACTTATTCAGCGATAATTGAGCTTTCAAAAGATTACCCAAGAAGATGAATGGCCATCTGGATTTGAAAGTTAATTGATTTTTCCAAATTGCCTAGGGACAATTAATGGCTAACCTGTTGAGATTGTTGCTCTGCTGGAAATTGTTAATGCAAATTATGAATTTATATATAATGGTTGAGTGTGAAGCTGATGGACGAATCTCAGATAATGGCGTATTTACTAATAGTCAATTTTATGAAAAGTTTGCCAATAACTCGCTTAACATTCCGCAGTATAATCCATTGCCTAATTCTGAAAACATACCACTTGTATTTGTAAAGGATGACGCCTTTCCCCTGCGAGAAAATTTTCTTAAGCCGTTTAGTCGCGGAAATTTAAGCGATGAAGAATGGGTATTTAATTACCGATTGCCACGACCCAGAAGGTCTGTGGAAAATGCTTTTGGCATTTAGGTGTCAAGGTTTAAAATTTACCAAAAACCAATCAATCTTCATCCTGATAAAGTTGCGAAAATTGTGTTGGCATCGTGTTATTTACATAACTATCTTAAGCGTAACAACCATGAAAATTGTATTAAAGGAAGTGTTGACATAAAAGATACAAATAAGTGAGAAGTTATATCAGGATACTGGAGTGAAGAAATCCAACTCTTGGTTTTCTTGTTTGAGCTTAGAATGTACTTAATTTGAATTCCTAATCTGTAACAGCCATCCACTCATCTTACGAGTAGTTAGTTCTTACACACAATGAAGATAAGTGTGCGGTAGTGTTTCATTTCTTTATCCCAGGAATTTTTATCACTACGGGCAAGGATGTCTGTGGTGCTATCTCGGAAGTTCTTGGTGCTGAACAAGAATAACATTTAATAACTCAGAAAAATTCTAAAATTGAAGGAAGTATGAATTTCTTCTTCTCAATCGGCATTCTGAGTGCAATACTCGTATGTGCTGGTAGCTGAACCACTTGGAACACTTTGAAATATTTGGGAAATTAGTGCTGGCGTAGATGTTTACGTTGATACTGGTGTTAAAAATCGTTTAGGATACAAACAAAATTGTGAAGAGTAAGGCTTGTAGTTGAAGTAGCACTGTTCATATTGAGTTTCCCTAACTGTCCAAGAATGAGAACTTTTTCACAAGTTTCATTGGAAAAATTTGTTGTTCATTTGAAAACTCTCTACACAGCATCTCGTTAAGGTTTATTTGCCGGATAATTGAAATGTTGAAATTCCGCGACGGCCAATTTAAAGATTTTGGTTTTTTGGTCCAATCGATTTCCTAAAGTCTTACATTTCCTTGAACTGGTTTCGTATATTGTGACTTAAATATTTCAGTATATATGTTTAGTTGACAAATAACCGATATAGAGTTCAACTCATATTTACCTGTACATCGTCAATCTAAGTCTTTTGGTCTTTAAGAACATCAAGTCGCCGTAATACGAGTACTATATTAGGAATTCATTAACACGATTCTTTTTCCCTTCCCTTGATGCCACGTGGGTTTGTGATTGTTAACGTCTATATTGTTTAGATCGGAGATTGACTCTTCCTCCTTCCAGGCAGCTTCTGCAGAAGTCGATAGTGTAAGGTTCACACATTATTGCACATTATTGAAAAAAAAACGCATTTAAATGTGATCCACCGCATTGACCACCCTATGCAATTTCATGATCGGTTATTCTCTCTTCATTTAGCAAACAGTTTAATAATCGAATGATTATGCTTCGTTAAGACAACATTATTTTATGATGTAAATGTACATATTCCAGTTATGTTACTCTCACATAAAAGCTTTGTCATGTTTTTTTCCAAGTGTCAGTTGTAATAAAGAGTTTATGCGTGAGACATCGCACTGTTGTAGTTCCATTGTTGTTTTTTATGTATATTTATTTAAAAGTCCCTACAATAGATAGAGAGTTATGTATAATATGTAGATAAAATAGTTTATTTCTTATAGATAAATTACAATTTAACAGCTTACAACCCCAACGTTTGTATAAACACCAAACCTTCTTGCATGCTTGCTTATAAGATGGTGTCCAGTGTCCTATTTTGAAGGATCAAACTCTTAAAGCGATTCGGATCCAGCTTTGGTCAGTTTTGTTTGGTCGCTAGACATGTTGACCCAACAGTCCACCTAGTATTAATTTGCACATAGCGATTGGATTACCTTTTTTATATAGCACAGGCAGGGCGGTTCCAATTTTGGCGAGTTCATCGGCTCTGCAATTGCCTGGAACGTAGGTGACAGATGAGCTACTCTGTCATCTACCTGAGAGATGATCGGCAGTCAAGGACGGTTTTAGAATTCTGTGAGACTGAGTCCAGGGATTTGATAGCGGCCTGGCTATCAGAAAAGATATCACGTTTTTCTTCAGCCACGACAGAACTTCTTTAATTGTCAGAATGTTCGCCTTTCCGAAAGGAAAGGCTTAGGTTAAGCTTACCTGAGAGAACTATTAGTCTTGGATCCATCAGTAAAGAAATGGATCGACTTAGCGTCCATGAGAGCATCTTCCTCCAAGAAAGATCTAGAAAGTCTTTGTCAAATCAATGTTGGTGTATAATGTAATCGATGTTGTCTAAGCATTAATAGTGTGTTAAGAATATTAGTGTGCCCAAGGTGTTTCAAAGCGAATAGCTGCGTTAGCAGCCACATGCCTGCTGGAAATAACGAGGGGTGTCCAGTGAAGTCGAATATCCAGTACCGCGGAGGGAGTAGTACGTAGGGGTCTCCTTATGCGTAGGAATGTTGTCCTTTGAACTTTGTATAGTTTTCTGCAATTGACTGAATTGTCTAAAGCCGTACACCAGACAGCCACCCTGTAGGTGGGTATCGGTCTTATAACCGAGACATAGAACCAGTGGGTAAATGGCTTTTTTTGCAAGGGAATAAAGCTACTGTAGCTTGCTTTACTCTTTATTGAATATTAGGTTTCTCGTTTAGTTTACATTTCCTGGAAAATAGGACAAGATCAGTTTCGGGGGGGCTTACTCCCAATCCACAGCAATCAGCTATCATTCTGTTTTTGTTCTAAGTTCAACAATCTTGGAACAAATTTTGCTGCCACGCGTTTTATACCCAAAATATTCGAAAAAATTTCATGGCATGAGCAAATCGATATGCCAACCTCATCAGCGACTTCTCTGATTGTAATTCGGCGATCGTTCATAATCATTTCTTTCACTTTTTCCACGTTTTCATCGGTTACTGATATGCTGGAGCGTCCGGGGCGTTCGTCATTTTCAACGTCTTCACGGCCATCTTGGAAATGCTTATACCACTCGTAAACTCGTAAAATTTTGGTACAAATTTTTAGATCCATTTCTTTTAACAAACGAAAATCGCCGAGCTCATAAAAACACAAAAAAAATTTGACAATCGGACTCTCCAAGCCCGATTGTTGAATTCCCTTTGTTTTCTGAACCTACCTCATATATGATAGAAACATAAGCACTCCTAAACGCATCACAAAACTGAACTTTTTCTGAAGGTAATTGAATCGAGTGCGGAATCTCCAAAACGTCGAAATGTTAAGAAATTCTAACCGTATTATGAGCCAGCGATTTGCAACATACCTCGTCGTCCCAACTTAATTTCACAAGTCTTGAAAAAGCATTACAGCATTCATTACAGTGGATGGAGTTAGGAATCCTAGGGGATCAAAGATCCTAGGCCCTTCCGGAAATATGATGCGCTTAGTTATTCGAGAAGATGGTGGAAATGAAACAGAGAAGAAAACTTTAGAGTTTTAGATGATTGAAAATCATAGAGCGAAATTTCCGGCATTTTCTCGGGTAGCGATTTTAGGTTCTTCAAGTGCCCTTACCCTGAAAAATAACGCGCAGGATGTCTTGTAAGCGACAGTCTTCAATCTATAATGAGTTATTTCATTATTCACAGGATCCCCCAAGAACTCGTTGATAGCCGTAGTGAACCCAGATGTGTCAAAACATTTTCTCTGTGTCACCTGATACAGCATATCGATGGCAGCGAAACCGAAGAACCGAAATTAGATCTCTTTGAATGGGTGGTCCTATCAATAAAGTATCTAAGGAAAGAGTTGAACGAAAACGATTCTCTGTTTGGGAAACGTGTTTGAAAGCAGCATTAATAGAATTTCAATAGCTGGGGGGAACCTTAAAATGTAGTGCAACGCAGAATTTACTATGCATGAACATGTTCCTCTAGCTGTAGATCTTCGTTCAAAAGAGGTTTCGCAACCTCTTCTAATTCCTAAAATCGGGCCAGAAGTTTATCGATTTCCAGTTTGATGTGATAAGTGGAAACTCTAGTGTCGAAAAGTTTAATTGAAGAAATTGAAGAAATGTCTCCTCCTCCTATCATCCAGCCAAAGATTGTTGAAACTGCATCTGGACATCCTGATTTTCCTGGTAATTTAGATATGAAAAACTTTATCCTTAAAGTGAAAGTTGAGTGTCTGATTTGGTAAATGAGAAGGTACAGAACGAAAAATATATGCAATGAAATCAAAGCAATTGCTGTTTACTAAGAACTGCACATATAGGCTCAAACATCCCCTAGTATTACCAATCCCTGCTGACGAAACTGAGTTAACTTTAATACAAGTATATTTACGTTTCAATCCTAATCGACGTACACAGGCTCCCGAAACATAGGACACTTGTGAGCAACAATCCAATAACATTCAGCAAAGCTGATATTCTTCGAAATAGTCACGAACCTTGGCAAGAGCCGTAGACAGAGTTGAACACGATGAAGATTCCAAAGAAGTGCCTTTATGACTGAAATGTGTCAATATCGATGAGCATGAGTTTGACAAATGAACCATAGAAGATGAATCGAAAGAAGGCAGACTGGCTACGGAATGCCAGTGGGAAAGATGCTTTCTATGACAACTGCGACAGCTAAACTGGGATCTGCATGTAGATACGCGAAGACCTGCACGAATGCAATTAAAACAAAGTATGTTGCTATTTATAAAATCTCATCGAGCAGAATTATTCGTTGCCAAAAATTGATTGCAACAACTAATTTCGTGATCACCCTTATATTTAGAATTAGCCACTGAAGCTTTATGAACTTTTATTATGCCTCGAGGACAGAAAAATTGCAAAAGTTTATAGAATTTTTACCTGAGTTGATAAATCAATGCTTGCCATTTACTGTTTAAAGACTATTTCATGTAAATATTGACCACGACTGCGTTTTAAGTGTTCCATACAGAGAGACAAATTTCGAATCACTTTTTCGCGCATATTGCCTGTTATCTCGCTAATCTTGTTTTCCAATGCTGCAATGAGGCATAAACGAGTGATTTGATCTCTGAGTGAGTATTCCTATAAAAAATAGTCTAAAGACGTCAAATCGCACGATCTGGCCGACCAATTCACCGGTCCAAAATGAGGGATAAATTGCTCATCGAACTAATTTCACAATTGGTTCAACAATTCACGTGCTATGTGGCATGGAGCGCCGCCTTGCTGAAACCACATGTCGACCAATTTCAGCTCGTGCATTTTGGGCAAAAAATAGTTGGAAATCATTGAACGATAGCGGGCACCATTGACTAACGTTGTTTTCGAGGTCATCTTTGAAAAATACGGGCCGTAGATTCCACCAGACCATAAGCCGCAGTGCAACAGTGCATTTTTCCGGTTGCATTGACAGCTTTTGTATTGTAATATGGCAGCTTTGTTTATTAACCAGAAATGAGTTTCGTCGTTGAAGACAATTTTTCTTTCTCCAGCTTTTCTACGGCCGACTCACCGAAGAATCGACGCTGTGGCAGGTCGTTTGGCTTTGGTTTTTTTACTTTGTAAGGTTTTAGACCGAGATCGTTGCGAAAAATCTGCCACGCACGAATAATCGAGTAACACAATCCCAATTGCTGTGAACGGCGCCGAATGGACAAATCACGGACTTCATTAACAATATTTTGCTCTATACGCACTCGGGTAATTGGCTTGATATCCAATAGCGTGAAATTGGTGCGAAATTTGGTCACTATGGCTTGAATAGCTTGCTCAGTAGGTCGATTATGACGATCGTAAAATGGTCGAAGTGCTCGAAAAACTTTTTTCACAGAGCACGAATTTTGATAATAAAATTCAACATTTTGTTAGCGTTGTTCGGGCGTAAGTTTTTCCAATAGCAATACTGACTGAGTATGTTTGACTTTGACGAATGTTACGAATCACGCTGTCAGAAATAGAACACTGAAAAACCAAACAGCAAAAAAACCCACCCTTGAGTTCTCATCCGTTATAGCAATGTGTTTTAGCAAGTTAGCAAGTTAGCAAGTCCATCAACTCAGAACCTTTTGAGAAAATGAAACTTCTGACATGGTATAAACACTTCATTACTAACAACTGTCATGAAATGGTTTCCATTCAGTAAAATCACCTGAAAATGTCTTAATATCAACAATATTTTTGTTAGGTGTCCAACCCCTAAAACGGCTATCAATTCTTGTAGAACTGATCACTGAACTTTTCTATCATCTGATTAGCTATTGTAGATAGTTTGCCCAAACCTGTGGTGATATCTCCAAACATTATTCGCGCTCCTCCAGTCAGTTTTAGCATCAAGCTTAAGTCCGAAGTTCGAAATGGGCGTGGAAGAACATTTGACAATCGACCGTTTGGCTTTTAATATTTTCATCAGTTTTCAGTTAAATTATATTAATTTGATCCCAAACCGATATCCGATTTTACTAAAAAACCTGCCTTTGTTTACGAAATCTGGCTGCGAAGGGCTAAGGTTTATGTTTGAAACTTGTAGTTGTTTATTTTAATCTATTTTATTTAATATACCACATTGATCAAAAAGTTCCCGCACCTCACCACCGTGTGGGGCTCCCATTGTTCCGATTTCAGTTCTGTTTTTTTTTTTTTTTGGTTAAGTTCGTAAATCTGTTATTGACATTCCTTCTAAATCTTAGCGTCATAGCTTGACATTTGCAAAAGTTACGTAGCCAAGAATACATCTATCTCTGTGTTTTTACAATTTTAGAAATGGATTTAAATTTGCAATAACGAACTTGTATTAAATTTTGCGTAAAAAACGGATTTAATGGTGCGCGAACGTTGGAAATGTTGGAAAAGTGTTTCGGCAACGGTTCTCTAAAGAAAATGGTCGTTTACCAGTGACACGAGCTGTTCAAAAGTGGTCGTGAGTCAATCGAAGGTGATGAACGCAGTGGCAGACCATCGACATCGAAAACCGACGCAAACATTGATGCAGTAAAAGATATGTTGTTCAATAACCGCAAATTAACCATCAGAGAGATAGCGGAGGACTTGAACATTGCCTATGGATCCGTCCAAGACATTTTGGTTAATGATTTTGGTTTCTGTCGTGTAGCAGCAAAGTTGGTGGCAAAAGACCTCAATTTCATGCAAAAAAAGAGACCGTGTTGACGTCGCAAAAGAGATGATTTGCGAGGCTGAATCCGATCCCACATTCATCAAAAGGATCATTACTGGAGATGAGACGTGTGTATATGAGTACGACACGCAATCCAGACATCAGGCAAGTGAATGGCGTTCATCAAATGAGCCGAGACCAAAAAACCACGTCGTTTTCAGTCAAAAAAGAAGGCAATACTCACGGTTTTCATGGATTACAACGGTGTAGTACATCATTAGTTTTTGCCAGAAGGTCAGACAGTAAACAAAGAGTACGAGTATTATTTGGGCGTTATGAGACGTTTGCGTGAAGCAATTCGCCGAAAGAGACGGCAGAGAGAGGGCAGAAAACTCGTGGATTTTGCACTGTCGCACAGTGCCATCATTATTCGTAATTTTTTGACGAAAAATGCAACAAATACCATCCAAGAGCCACCGAATTCACCTGATTTGGCTCCCTGTGACTTCTTACTGGTCAATTGAGTTAAAAAAACACTACGGGGAACGAGTCTCAGCAACCGAGAGGACATACCGAAAACCGAATATAAAAAATGTTTCGTGGATTGGATCAAGCGCTGGCATAATTGCGTTGCATTACTTTGAAGGGGACAATATAGACTTAGATGAATAAACTTGTATTTTTAATTTTCTCACTGACCAATATGGTATGTAAGTATAGCTGTGATATTGATTTCATAGTATAAACAATGAAAATGATTATGATAGGCAACTTATTAATTGTACTATCTTCGTCTACGGTTTCTCTTCAACTGCACTGATGTGCGTATACCGGTGTCAATGACTAGCTGATGTTTTCTTTCTTCTATGACCGAATATATTTATCCGTGGGCGTACGGAGTTGTTGACAAAGGATGCACATTTTAAATCCTAAGCTAGATCTATTCTCCAAGTACGATTTGAACCACTCAAACATAGAGCTGCTAATTGATGCTTTTCTAAACTTTATTAGCAATATGTCGTAGTTGACCATACCGAAAGCTTTAGCTACGTCCACAAATAGGCAAGCAGTATTTTTTTTTCTTGCCGAAATTCAAGTAGATTTTCAGATAAAACTTTAGAAGAGCATTTTCAGTATTATTTCAATTCACGAGCTCACGCGAATAATACACGCATTTCTTATCTGACCGATGTCATAGTAGCCCATCACGTCTTTGCCTTCTCCACAGATGCAAATGGGGCCAAAAATCACACGAACAATCATGGGTTCAAAATGAACAAGTCTGATAAAGAGCTGTCGTTAGCGTCCTTACATCTACGGCATAGAACGGGACTGGGTTCTACTGCATATGGGCCTATATATGGTATTATAGCTTTGTTGTCATTTTATTTACAAATAAAGTGTAGTAAAACCATTCAAAATATTTATCTAGCAATAACAAAACGCACACAAATTGTCTATGATTTTATGACATTTCGAAATAACCTCACTTTTGTGTAAGGGTGCGGAACAAGAGAATTGAAGTGTGAGTGGGTCATTTTCAGAAAAACGAAATCAAAGAAAACGGAAGTACTTTTTGATAAAAGAAATATTTTCATAATGTCAATATACTCATCTTTATACATCCATAATCTTTTCTATTCTTTACGACTAGTTTTTTCTCGATTCCATATTTGGTCTCGTATGCGCTACTCGTTGAACAGATATGGAATCGCATGCACTCAAACAAATCAGAATTTTGCTTTTTATGAAAGCCAAAATTGGTTATTTTCATTGTTCGTACTTCGTTTGCTTTTGCTTTTGTTTGACAGAATGAACCCTGAACACTTTTACGGTAAAAATCTTCTGACTAATTTTATTCCGGGTGATGGCATGCTAAGTGAGGATGAAGATTTAGATTCCGAAAGCGATGGTCCCTCGATGCCTGTCCCAGTCAGGAGACCAGTTATAGTTCCCGAAAGTAACGACGAAAGTTCAGTTGAAGACAATGTCCCTCTAGCAAACCTTGTCAATAACAAAAAGAAAATCGAGCTTCATCACAAAGTCCCTACTGAAAAGATTAAATGGGAATCGAATCAACTGGATCCATACAATCCTGAAAACTACACCTTCACTGGAGATACGGACTTACCTTTATGCATTATGGACCTGGATACAGCTGCTGATTTCTTCTTATTTATTTACACAGTTGATAGTAGATGAGTCAAATTTAAAATCTATTCAGGAACAAACCGGTTGTTTTGCAAAGGAGGAGATAGAGCAGCTCATAGGTATTGTTATATTTATGTCTATTATAAAATTACCTGCAGCTAGAATGTACTGGTATAAAAGTATTGGACAACACCAAGTGAACGAAATTATGAGCTGTAACAAATGGGAAACACTTCACTTCACTTCACTTCACTTCAATGGCAATACAACATTCATTCCATTTGGTCATGAAGGTTACGACAAAGTCCCTTGATAGAACATATCCGACAACGTCTCACGCTAGTTCCAAAAGAAGAGTTTCTTGATAATATCTGCGAAGCGTAGGCATGAACTAAAGCTGTATAATTCCGCAAAACCCGACAAATGGGGATATAAAAACCAAGTCTTAAGCGGAGCGTCAGGATTCAGTTATGACTTCGAATTGTTTGCTGGAGAACAAAGCAACAAGATACCTAAAGGAGCTCCAGATTTTGGAGTGAGTGGTAATGTAGTAGCTAGAATGACACAGGGGGTACTAAAACATAAAAATCACGAAATATTTTTTGATAATTTGTACAACAGTCCCAAACTGCAGGTTTATTTGGCGAAGATTGGACTTCTCTCGTTGGCTACCGTGCGGATGCACCGTGTGCCTAATGCTGCAATGCCTACAGAGAAGGTACTGAAAAAACTGGGACGTGGTTTTATGGTTGGAAAAACTGCTATAGCTGATGGTATTAAAACTGCTTTTGGGTACTTGGTTTGACAACAAACCAGTCAGAGTGATAAAACGTGTTTCTTGTAGTCTCTTGTAAATTATCCATTCATAGTTATTATTTTAAATCTAACCATAGGTGTGCAAGGCCTATCTATCATTGTACGAATAAGTGAAGAGAAGAAAAGTACAAGAATAGGAATAGAAAATTAAGATATAATTATTATCAAAATCAACAAAAAGAGTTGAATTTCTATCAAATTTTCCGCAAACTTTTCTTTTTGTGTTTTCTCTCCCTGTTTTTCTCATCCTCTGTGAGTTCTCTTGAGTTAAAAATCACCCGTTCTGCTATGAAAAAAAAATGGTAATAGTAATACGCCAACCACTGGCTCTCCAGCTCCAATACAAATGTGCAACGGAACACCCAAAAATGCTCTAACTGATAGTTCCTCAGCCTCCACGTCGAAGCTCACATCTAAAGATGCACCGGAACTTCCATGTATCAACAATAGTGGAACATTTGAAGACTCATTCAGAGGAAATTGTCACTCACTTTACAATAGAACTAAGCAAGCTGCGCACTGATCTGATATTACGTACAAGTATGGAATTGAAATGGACTGCTCAGTTTGCAAAATATGATCAAAAACTCAAAGCATTGGTGAAGCGAGTAGAAATAATCGAAGAGCACAGTGAAGAATTTGCTATCAACAACCGAAATAATGATGACTGATCTTAAAAAGCGGTGTGATGCACTTGAGAGAAGAGATCTTTCTGCGGACGCAATTCTCTTTGGAGTACCACAGCTGCATAATGAAAACCCCAAACCTATTTTCAACCTTTTATGTCACACCATTAATTGCCAGCCTCCAGTTTTGTGATCGATATTTCGCTCCCACCTTCGCCATGGATGCAATGACCCACCTCTGATTCTGTAGTTCAACTCACCACACGATAGAAACAACATTCTGAAGTCATTATCTGGATATCAAAAAAAAAGAGAAAAAACCGGTCTCTGTTCGCATGGATTCGGATAAAAGCATATATTTAAATGAAAGCCTTACGAGAAAAAAATCGTTCTCTTCTTAAACGTGTTGTTCAATTTAGGCGCCAAAAGAAGATTTATTCAGCTTTTTCCAAGGAATGGAATTGTTTTGGTTAAAGAGAGTATAAATGGAAACAATATCAGCACAGACGAAGAAGAAAATAATTATTAAAAAATTATGCAATGTTTTTCTATCTCTTATTTATTCCTTCTTTCTCGTACCTTTTCTTTATAATTTTAAATCTCTTTCTTCTTTCTTTCTTCCTTCTTACTATATTATATTATTCTTAAAACTTAAATCTATATCTTTAATTAAGTCTTGTGTCAAGCTTTCCGAAAGTGTTGGTGTTGGTTTTGTTATTGTTGCTAAGGGCCCTCGCTGGCTCTAACATCGAGGGGCTTTCCATAGTCGAATGCAATATCCTGGTTGATATATTATGCAAAGAAAAGAAAGGTATCAATATCTGTCACCTAAATTCCCAAAGTTACGACTTGCGTATACTTTGTGATAGTAGCAAAGTTGATATCATATACATATCTGAGACTTGGTTAACGCCGGAGATGTGTGACGATCTTTTTAAACTAAATAATTTTAAACTTAAACGCGCAGATAGATGTAATAAACTGGCAGGAGGGACAGCTATTTTTATTAGAAACTCGTTTAATTTTAATGTTAATAAAGTCGTCATTCAATGAATCAATAGAATATCTATTTATTGAAATAGAGAGTGAATGTGGTAAATTTTTAGTTGGTTGCATTTATATGGCACCTGATGTAGCGCGTAGCGCGTTCTACCTTAGTTAGAAATCTTCTAGAAGAGTTAGTTCCCTTGTACACAGATATTCTGATTTGCGGAGATCTTAATCTTAATTTATTATATAATAAAAATAAATATTTTATCGAAATGGTGGATTCTTTTGGCCTAAGTATAATTAACACCAAGCAGCCCACACATTTTATACCTCATTGTTCACCCACCTTGTTAGATGTTTTTTGTATGTAGTTTGTAGCACCAACTTGGTTATGCATTATGACCAACTTCTGGCATCTGCTTTCTCACATCACGACTTAATTTTCGTGGCACTTAACGCGCTTTTTACCAATACAGTGGATACGTCTGCAATCTACTACGATTATTCGGGAATAAATTAAGTGGATCTGTTGAATGACAGTCGAAGTGTTGATTGGTCACCTATTTACTCAACATGTGATATTAATAAACAGATTGAATACTTCAATAATAATATTTATTACCTTTTTAACAATCATGTGAAAGTAAAACATAAAAAAATTAAGAAAAATATTTGTCCATGGATAACACGAGAAGTAAGAAACCACATTATGGCGCGTGATGGTTTACATATATGCGAGATGGCGAAGATATAAATGTTCTGTTATTCATAATGAATTCAAGGTTGCCCGCAATGCAGTCACTTATCTTATAAGGAGAAACAAAAAATCTTTCTTTAAAAACCAATTTAATCCTGGTGATTCCAGTTCCACTTTTTGGGAAAACATTCGTCAGGCTGGAATATAGTAAGTCGAAGTAAGCAATCTGTTTCAGATCAAATAAATATCGAGAAATTGAATGGGAAATTCGTTCAACCTTAATCGAACGTAAGCTTACACGTTCCTAATTAGTTTATTAATCAAAGAGATACTTCTTCACTTTCTTGTGTTGACATAGCGGTGGTTGGCCATGAAATTTTAAAAATGAAGTCAAAAGCTATTGGTTCAGATAACATGCAACCAGAGTTTATTAAGACTCTCCTACCCGTTTTGATATACCCAATAACGTTTATTTTTAATACTATTTTGACCACTTCTGTTTTCCCCGATATCTGGAAAGTTGCCAAAGTTTTGCCATTACCTAAGACCTCCCTAGCAAATAAAACCGAATACCGCCCAATCTCCATTTTGCCATTTTCGAGCAAAGTTATGGAAACAGTTATGAGCAATCAGATAAAGGTTTTTCTTAATAGTAAGAAACTAATTGCTAACCACCAATCCGTTTTCCGTGCAAAACACAGTTGCACCACGTCCCTGATCAAAATTTGTGAAGATACTCGTGCTGGATTCGACAAGGATATGGTGGGATTGATTGTATTCTTGAATTTTTCAAAGGCATTCGACAGCGTTAATCATAACATTTTATTGAATAAACTTAAGACTAAGTTTTCCTTCGAAAACTCCTTATGCAACATGATCAAATCATACCTTTTTAATAGGTCACAGTATGTGTTTCACGAAAATAAGTGCTCTAGTAGATTAAAGATTCCAATGGCCGTCCCACAAGGCTCTGTCCTAGGACCCCATTTATTTTCCTGTTTCAACAATGATATAATTGAATGTTTCTCAGATTCCGAATACCAGACGATGTTCAAATTTATAAAATGTTTCCAAAATCGGATATAATTCCAGCCTCCTGCTGGAATTCCAGAATGAATCAGGAATTGTGTAAAATCTCATCTTGGACGGTTGAAAATGAGTTGAAGCTCAATCTAATAAAAACCAAAGCCATGATCTTAAGCAGAAGCAGATGTAAAGAATACTTCCCTACTCTCCTCCTCAACCAGAACCCAATCGCATATGTGGAAAACACAAAAAATCTTGGGGTTTACTTTAAATTCGACCTAAACTGGGATGTACATATAAATTGGACAGTTTCAAAAATCTTCGAGGCCTAAGTCCCACAGCAAAGTATTTACTAACCAATGTGAAGCTCAAATTAATAAAATCATTTATTTTATCCATTTTTCTGTACAGCTGCGAGTTATTTGCTAACATGAACCTTGATTCATGATATATATTGTATTTGATCTGAAAAGTTACGACCACATTTCTGACTACTCTAAACAAATAGCAGGCTGCTCCTTTACAAAATCTATTGAAATATCGAACTTTGTTATTATTAAAAAAAGTAATACAATCTATAGAACCGAAATATCTTTTTGATCATATCAAGTTTGTAAGAAGTAATAGGACATTACAAATATTACTACCCAGATGTAAGTACCTTGTGACCTCAAGGCAATTTTTTGTTCATGCCGTTCAACTTTGGAACCAACTTCCCCTCAGTATTAAACTTATAAGCAACACACACACTTTCGCGAAAAAGGCTTTGTCATATTTTCTCTCGCTTCCCTTTCGTTTCTTCTTTTCATTTAATTTTTTAAAACTGAATTTCTTTTATAAGTTTTAATTTTATTATTTAAAATGTGTATAAATCTGAAATATAATATAAGCATGTGCAACTTGAAAGTTGTCTAATTTATATCTTATATGTACAATGAATATAACAATAAATAAATACAAATAAATACAAATACAAAATCCATACTCAATTATTTCAAAAAGGACTTGCTACTGGTTCTTCTAACCACAAAGTGTCTAAACTCCATTTTATGATATTTTTTACATATATCGGTAGTGAGCCTACTACAACAAAAAAAATGCTATTATAGAAAAGAACGCATATATAATGATATTAACTGTCTTTACTTGATTCTGTGTTGGGTCTCTGTAGGTTCCAAATAAGATCAAAAAATAATATTTTTCCACGTGATAGGCTTTTGTGTTGTGAACGCTTGGCTCTTGTGGCACAGAAAGAACAAAAATGAGTACTTATCTCTGTTTAATTTTAAACAAGTGATATCTGAACACCTGTGCAAAGCTGAAAAATCTTTTCCACGAAAAAAATGGCGTCCATCTTTAGCTGCTTCAAAATCTGAATCACTAGGAATTAGTCGTGCGGGGAGCCCTGCAGTGTCAAATCCTGGTACTCCTAAATCTAAAAGGATAAGGTAAAATCACAGAAAAGCTTTAAGACTTTCCTCTAAACTCTGTAAGAACCGGCAACAAAGGAAATTGGCCTGAATGACAGAAGAATCGTCAACACTGTCAAGTATGTTCGATGAAAACTTACACTAAATGTTCAAAATGTAAAGTATTTTTATGATACAACGGAAAAAGAAACTGCTTGTTTCAATTTCACGAATAATTATATTATCTTTCTGTAATGTTCCATTATTTTCATACATTTTTCTTTTTTGTTATTTTATGTCTTAGTGCATACGGTTCCGTAAAAAAAAATCTTATTTTGATTATTTTTATTTTGATATGTCTTATTGGTACATAAATAAAGGTATTTCCACAGAAAAAAACTTTTTTTTTCAACGCTTTAATAATTCATGCAGTTGAGGGTTAAGGGTTCTAATCCCTGTATAACTCTTCTTTGGTATTTAATGAGGTGACAATATCAGAGTTGCCTCTAAATGGTGACTGTCTATTATGACGTTTTGTGCTACTTGTTGTGATGTTGTGCATCCTTCCTTGTTGACGGCATGTACTTTATTTTGGCGTCATTCGCTGTCAAGCCCATTTGTTCTACTTCTAAAATAATACTTTCAAACGCAACGCCGACAGAAATATTATCATCAGAGTACTAAAGTAGTTGCACAGACTTGAGATTTGTGCTTCTGAGGTTGGCCTGCAGGTTTTCCACGTGGTGTTGAAATTGACGAGTGATTAACGATCCGAAATTTTGGGTCTTCGGTACAATATGTCGTTGTATGAAAATTTAGTTTCTTTTTAATGCTAAAGTTGCATTCATCAGACACGGTTTCCTTGACCAAATCGCTCGAATGACCTGGTAAATCCTCTCCACCAATCCATCTTCCCTCTGTCAGGTTGTCCAGAGCGGTAGCTTTGTTCTACTTAGGGAAGCCATGTATTTGCCTGTGCTTTTCATCGAACCAGCGGTTTCCTAGTGGCGATCAGGTAAATACCGAACATCAGTTGCAGCATTACTGCCTGATTCTTGGCATGGCTGCCTGTGCTTTTTTTCTAACCAGCGGTTTCTTAGTGGCGATCAGGTAAATACCGAAAATCAGTTGCAGCATTACTGCCGAATTCTTGGCATGGCTGCCACGAATCCCCAGCAAATGGTTAAAGTTGTAAACGACTGGACTAAACGTTAAGGCATACGTAAACTTTAAAATTTCTGGAGGATTTTTCTTTAATGCATTTGTGTGTTGCTATTGCATCTGGCATATCCATACACGTATCTGCACTGCAACTAAATACTGCACCGAGTTCATATTAACTTTTCGAAAAATACGGAAAATTATTATACTGAACGAGCGCCGGGTGTGAGTCGATCATGATGAAGGTGATCAATTTCGTTGAGGATTTTATCACCAGATGACCGCAACATTTCTTTGTGACCACCTCACTGAAAAGTCAATTACACCTTGTTCGTTTCTTGACATCGTGTCGTGTTTACTATAATTTTCGCCTGTATAACCTCAGACGACCTACTTCCCTAATTTGATGTTGGATGCAAATGTATTGCAAAGAAGTTAGTACAAATATGTGTACTACATATATGTATAACTGTTATATTACACTCTTTTGTTACCATTCAAGTGACGAAATTCAATACTATTTCAACTAATAAGGCTGCCATTTTACCTTCCGCAGCCTTTCTTCCACTAGAACCAAAGCATCTACAATACTTCTGCTCTATTTGCATTCTTCATCGCTGGTGATATTGTCATTGGTAACCGAGGCGGCTAGGACTACTAAAAGGATATGGCAGTTATCCTGTAAAAAAATTGTATATTCAAATCGGTATCAAAAAATTAAATGAATTTTTTTTCGAACCCCATAAGCACTGCAGCCGGCTGCATTTCACGAGCAATGTTACGAGTAAGAAGACTAATTTTGCTATGATTCGCATTTCTTACATTTTCTATTGAGATACTCTGAGGTTTCCCCTACCTTAATGGATCTATCTGCAATAGAAAAGAAGCATGAGGAAGATATTCGGATTATTGCTATCGATTAAAGCTACTGGGATTAAGACATCTAATTTGGGAGTACTACTGGTCTGATCATAATTAATGAGATGTCGTTTTCAAAACCAACGTAGTCCCCTTACCAAAGTACTCGTACTTTGACAAATATTTTCCAAATTCATAGGAAAATAAAAATACGAAATATCAGTCACACTTAATTGCTCATATACTAGTATGTATGTACGTATATGAATTTATGACAACAATAATCCTGTCTTAAGAATTTCGAGAAAACGACTTGCTGACTGATATTGATAGTTCTGGGAAATGAAGTTCATTAATTCTCTATGAATTACAAATGACAAATCAATCGAGCATAAAAGAGCCTTCATCAGAACGGTGTCTAGTTCATACCTTCAACTACATACACATATAAGATACAATGTACAGTTTGTTTTATGATATCTGGAATTTAGACGGAAAATAATTTGCTCCTAACATTTTCCAAGCAGTATCTATTATCAAGTTTATTCTTTTGTCCTTGTTTCCGTTTGTATCCTTTCATCATAAAACTGAAATAGATTACCATACAGTATTTTACTACCAACAACATTTCTTAAACTAGTTACTTACTAGACTATTTACAGAAAGGAATGTAATATGATTTTGTTATTTTGTAAAAAAAATTATTGCCGTTGCCGATACAAAACATTACGTATTCCCAATGAGAAAAGAAAACCAAATTAGTAGAAGAAGCTCTAAATAAAGGTAATTTTTGGTAGACACATTGTCGGGATGCGTGGGATATCAAAAGATACAAGACAATTTCCTTAGTGAATCAGATTCGAATCGTACACAAGGTCCTGGCTTCGGCTATTTTTAGTTATTTGGGAAATTGGCTTACATAATTCCAGCACATGAATTAGATGGGATGGATTGGATTAGAGGCCCGGACGGATTTACTGAAACTTATTCCAAGCATTCTTATGCAAATTACTATAACTCTGAATTAAACTAAAGGGTTGGAGCACTGGGACGAGAGGCGTAAGTAGGTTAACGACAGTTTTTTGGATATCGTTCACTTTCCGTACTATTCCAGACATTGGTTCAAGGTATCTATAATTTGTTCGGAAAGGATTGAGTTGACAGGGGTTAATCGAAGACCGAAGGTTAATCGGATTGGTGTTGAGAGAGATAAGTTGATGTAAAGATGGGCTATCAATTTTAGCAGGTTGAATATGATAACAAAAAGGGAGAAGCTGTAAGCCTATAAACTTCAGTCGACCAATGATGATAAGTTCATGCTATCACTCTAGAAAGTCCTCGTAAAACAAATTGGAAAAACCTGCATTGCATAGATGCGTATATGCACCATTTGTACATATTAATCGGAGTTTATGGGGAAAAGAAGACAAACTTTCAAATAACTTCTTTTACATCGTTCTCGAAAAAATTGTGCAAATCACACATGCACATCATACATGCCTGCGAAAAAGCGCTGGTTGATATCAGTAACCTCTTCATGAGTATTGGTTCTTCGGCTTTGAAAATGAGGTCCCCTAGGCGAAAGGAAGTGGATATATTTGTTTTGATAACAACACCAGTATTGTGATCAAGAATAACACTATCAGCTCGCTGTTTCTTGGAGTTAAGAAAGTTAAAGAACTCTGTCTACAACAACTAAGGTAATTCTTTATAAGACCATTGTTATCCTAGCACAGAGTATAGATTTTGTCAAAATGGTATGATATCACTGAAAGTTGTTATTGAAGAGCAATTTTTTAGTTGATCTTCGGTCCCATCACCTCAAACGGTGAATGTATTGTAGGTTAAGATACAACAGAAAACGTTATGAGATTCAATCATGATTTATTTAACATGGCGAATGGACTGAATCCCATCTTACAAGTTCAAAATGGCAAGGAAGGCCGAACCCCTGATTTAAATATCATTTCGCCTCAGGACAACACCGGATTTACTAGATTACGCTGTATTTTCAGGACGCAAAAGCCCACTAATAAATAAGTAGTAACAGGAATTTTGATCGTCTTGGAATCAGTATCCTCAGCTTTGAATAAAGACTTCACCTATAGTTTTCCAAGTTTGCCTGTCTGTTGTCTCTGTAAAATAGTTCAGGTGGTGAGACAACGTTAAAATGTATGATATATCAAAGACAATAATGGTCGTAGACTTTCAATGATAGGATACATCATAAGTCAGCGAAGAGACAGCTTTAATATGGGAGTATGTTAGTGAAAAAGGGATATTAGCGTGTGCACCAATATCAATTTGCAGAGAATTAAATTTTCAGTTGAATGTCTCTTGGTTCTTGCTCGGTTTTCCCTCTTTGTCCATTTGTCAGTTTTTGTTTAATGCATATGGAAAGGTTGACGTTTTGAGTTGTTTTTTTTAGGCATGTGGCTCCCGAGTGTCATTCATTCTCATCACACATCAGAATATTGGGGAAAAAGTGATTTATGCCGGAGTTAAGCTGATATCCTAAGTTAATATAAAGGCTCAGGCATCCACAATCTTACGCTGCTACATCTGTATTATTATAATTAAGGATATGAAGTGGTTCGAACATTTGTTTTTCGTGAACACTTGTCACTGATTGACTTAATTTAACTGAATGCCCATACACCCATAGGAGTAAGGATATACCTGGCCATCGCTCACGGTCATTCCTATAATTCCAATTCGGAATGTAACTGGTCAAATCGTAGCAACCTTCAGTGGCGTCAAAATCGAAAAACCATAAGAACTGTATTATTCTAACTATGAGTAATAAACGTCATTAATAAGCACAGACATGATAATTTAGCTGTGCTCTGATTCAAGCAAATAGGATTACTATTTTCATTTTGACTGGCAGATGTGTCTGAATCAGTTCTATTTAAAACCGTTGATATTAGCTGCTTTTTGTTTTACATGTACAACAAGTGCAAACAGTTCTTCCATCTACCAAGTATTTGAGCCATTATCAAGAATGTCGAATACTTCGGCTTTTGAACCTTTGTCTCAAGAAGCATTACGTGGTCAAAAAGTCAAATAGTCAGACTACCTGCCATTCTTTTAAGTGTTAATATTTTTCTTGTTTTCGGTAAAGTGCAGCAATGCATTATGGCTGGGTTTATACCAATTTGTGCAATATTATACCCGATATTAATGTTAAGCTACACAAACTTATCGAGCACTTCGTCAATTTTATGGACCAAATAATCGCCCATCTGTGCGTGCTATTCCTCATATTTTGGACAGATTTCACAATTATTTAACGCTAGGTGACATAAAACTAACGACAAGAATAAGACCATTGCATTCCGAAGAAAATGTCGCCACATTTGAAATCATTGCTTACAGAGTTCAGCATTTGTCAGTTCGCAAGGGATCTGGAATTTTATGGCAAAATTGTGTTAGTCGATGAGGCTCTCTTTTGATTTAACAGATAAGTCAATAAGCAAAATTGTCGTATTTGTACAATAATTTGTCAGACCCAAAATATTTTAAATGACGCTGGAGCTCGCGTAAAAATCAATGGTAACCGAAACAGAAATATGATCAACTTCCAAATTTACGTGACACCGATGTGGATGATATGTAATTCAAGCAGGATTTGGCTACGTGCCGAAGGCGACTTGAAAATTGGCCTTCAAAATCTGGCGAGACTACATAGTTTGACTATTTTCTGTGAAGATACGTGGAATCACTTCTTAAATAACCGATTGAAGCTTTGGAAGAAAATATACGGCGAGCTGTTGCTGATATACGATCAGAGATGCTTGGAAAAGTGATCAAAAATTCGACCGACAGGATACACTCCTTATTTTTTTGCCAATCATGGTGCTCATATGTCCGATATCATCTCTTCATCTCAAATGATTAACAATTATCTTTTAACTAAAAACATTTACATTTTTTAAGATCAAAAACTAATGTCATGTATTTTTTGTTTAACTTATTTTCAAGATCCTCTTAAAAAAACACACTGTTGTGCGCCCTTGCTCTTGTTCTTTACTATTACTCGCATGTGACATTGCTAGTCGGTTGGCATGTTTTATCACACATCATCGTTATCATTACCATTTTAGTCAAATTTTATTTATATGTACAATGTACATGCAACTGTCGTTATATACTTTTGCATTTTAATGAAATTTTTCAATTCTCCTCAAGGATTAAGTTTGCTGGTTCGACAAAATGCCGATGCCACGTATCATATTAGAACGATTAACTCGCAAACCGTTGTCTTCATCCAATCCAACGATGAAAACATGAGAGAGAAGTTATTCTGGACAGGTGAATGTACGGCTTCAATATATATCCTGCCACACATAAATAGCAATCAATGTTCAGCACTGTTTTGGTGTATGTTAGCTTTGAATTCTCCGGTTAACTGTCCTGTATGCTCATTTGCTCGTATAGCATACCATTTCTACCATATATACACTCATTTGTCATTGAACTTGTTTATTCTATCGACTGTGATGCGCCTTTGTTTGCTCATTTCTTACATTAATCCACTTCTTTAGTTGCGCTATTTATAGTCTACTTACGCCTTGTTATAAAATGGAAAATGAACAACAAAAGAACAATGCAAGAATCTTTATTTTTTACGACCTCAATGTTGAACAAATCAAGATTGGCACGCGTACACTCTAAAAGAGTTTCACCCCTCCAACGTGTCGACTTGACGACAAATTTTTTCGAACCTAAAAAGTCATGAAAAACCCTCCTCCCATCTCATGTTACCGCTTACCAGAACGTAAGAGGACTGCATTCTAAAACCCACGCAATTTTGCATCAATCTCATGCTCTCCCATTTGATATCTATGCTCTGAGTGAAACTAATCGTATCTAGAATATAAAAACCAAGAGTTATTCCCTCTTTCTTTGATTGGCTCTCCTTTTCGAGGTGTTCTACTGGCCATTCACAACAGCTTTGACGGCTTTCTCGTTGCAACTTCGCCTTCTTACAAGCTCGACTTTATGTCAGTTAAAATAACACTTACTCGTAAATGCTCGGTAAACAGACTCTGGTCTATGTCAAGTCAGTGGCGTTTCCAACTATCTGGAAAGACAATTAGACCTTATCTTCATAACTGATCCTATGAATTCCTCAGTATCGTGTTGTCCCATACCTCTTTCAACTACGGATAACTTTCATTCTTCACTTCTTCTTTCATTTTTCCACAACTCTCCCCTCCAGTCGCCACCCCCCGCAACACACTCTTCTTACTATTTTCACCAAGCTAATTTCCGTAAAATCAATACATATCTAACCATGGCTTTTTTCAAGTTTACCATCTAGCTCTGTTCACTGATCTCTCCATTTTTTACAGTGAAATATTTAAATCCTTCTCTCTTTATGTGCCATATACCCAACATAAAACATTTTCTGCATCCTCTCCTTGGTATCGCTCTTCTTCCGACTATTCAAATTATCTAGGTACAATCTTCATTTTATCGAACTATACAACTCTCTCTATCAGTGCTAACTAAATAACGCACAAACCAATCTAATAAACGACCCCAAGTCTTTTTTCCAATTTGCCAATTGCAAATCGAAAACAAATCTTCAAGAGATTCTCATACCATACCCAAAATAGTTGCTACATTCTTCAAACAATCATTTGCCAACAACTCCTTCGCGCCCGATCCTTCTTTCTTCAATGACCAACCGTTGGTCCCTTTCTTACTCAATATTGCGATTCTGCAGCTATTGAAGGAAAGTTACTATAAATTTCTTCCTAACCCAAATGGTCTCGTTTTTCTTAAAAAATGTTTTTCCAACTTGTTTCACACCCTTTCTTATTTCCCTATCCCAGGTCAAAACTTCCTCAGATTTGGAAGACCTTTTTTATAATCCCGATACACAAAAGGGATCTAAGCATAAAGTTACCAATTATCGTCCCATTGCCGTTCTATCTCATGTACCCAAACAATTTGAGAGCATTTTATACGAAGACTTACGCTTCAAATGCAATTCTTTTATTTAACCCAGACAATGTGGTTTCCTTAAAGGCAGATCAACTACCATAAACCTGGTTGAATTCGTGTCTTTTGCTCTCGCAGCCTTAGAAAATGGAAAATAAATCGATATTATAGTTGGCGTGTTTTATTCAAAAGTGCTTAGCCACTTTCCCAAAAAACGCTCCAACTCACTTCTATACTCACTTTTACATATAATTTCAAAGTTGACAGACTCGATTTTAGTTTCACATTAAATCTCGCGGCTATGTTCGCAGTGTTGGTTTAAAGTTTGCTTCAGATTTATATGAAGATTTTTGTTTTAAAAATTAAATTTTAAGCCATAAGGAAATGAATTAAATTAAATTAACCCAATAGAAATCAAAAGCAAAGCCTTTACTTAGTTGCTTTTTCACAAACATTTACTGCTTTTTCCTTAATATTTTCTCTGATAAACTGGAGCTTTGGTGATATTTTGAAAGCAGTTTTGAAAGCAAATAAGCACCTTCGCACACACTAATTTTAGAAAAGGTTCGAGTTCCTTTTTGGGTAGAAGAAAAATAACTATTTTTTCCAAGTATAAAATGCCCAAAAGAACGTTCATTATTGACTTGCTCTTTCAAAACATAAGTTGATCTACGAACACATCCCAGAATAGGGAGAAACGGCATGCTGCCAACCATCAGGAAACGAATAAATGCCCTCTAGTTGTATGGTGCGACATCTATAATTCAAATCTTTCGTAAATCTATCCTCACTTCTGAAATTAAACTAAACTATTCCCACTTTTGATTTTGTTTTTTTTTCGTGTGGAAAGGTGGCTAACCACTTTTGAATAAAACACGACTAGTGTTATGTTTAAATCCGCCCTTTCTGTTCTATTCCTGGTCTCATCTGGAGTTCCACAAGGCAGCAACCTTGGTCCTCCTCTCTTCATTCCTACTGTTGAGAGGGTTATTAAATAGTCCTCCCTCTCCCTTTACGCCGGCGACACAAATATTTTTAAAACTATCATATTTCTTCTCTCCATGACCCTTCAAGACTACTTCAAGAAGACCTTGATCGGTTTTCAATCTGGTGCCTCAAAAACTGCTTAATATCTAACCTTCTCACGTGAATGCAACCCGTCTCCACTCCGACTTTATTTTCTCTATGGTTTACCAATTCCCCAGCTTCAGTCTTTTCAAGCCCTTGGCATATTATTCGACTGTGTTCCGTTCGCATATCGATAAGGTGATCCTTAAAGCCAACTCAACACTTGGCTTTATTAAATGGTGGTCCAAGGAATTTTCCAACCCGTATGTTAGGTTTATTCTCACCCTGCTTGAGTATGCCAGTCAAGCTTGGTCTCCCTTTCACCGAGTTCATGTTTCTCGATTCGACAGGTATCCAACGTCAATTCCTCCGATTTCCGCTCCGTGGTCTGCCCGGGAACTACCCTTTAGCCTTACCTCCCTATCAGAACCGTTTCAAACTTGGCAATACGAATTCGTCAGAAGAACCTAGGACTATTGCTGACATTCTTCTCAATAATCAACTGCTTCAGGTTCCATCGAGTGAGCATTCTTTTTCAACTCTATTTACTTCAACACCAACCCACGTAATCTATGTCATCACCATTTTTGATTTCAACCTGAGCACTCCTCGTCTCAAAAAAGATCTCCTCTATTATTCTCTTGGTTCCTAGCCCTTAAGTTTTTAGCCCTAGTTTTTAAGTTAGATTAAGCTTGTATTAAGCCGAATAAATGGGGGCCTCAGCACCCACCAAAATTAAAGGTTATACTATAAATGTAAAAGTAAAACATATTACGTTCATTTGTAAACTTTCCACAATGTTTAGATAACATAGGCCAACAGCATGCTTTAAAGACTTATCTTTTGTTAATTATTGCGATTTTCTTTAGCATGGGATCACGCATTCTATGTCAAGAAGAAGTCTCCGGCGGGATATTTATATATGTTAACCTCTGTGATGCCGTACTGCATCACTAAATTCAGGCCTAAATTCAGCTCACTTATTATTGAGATAGAGCCATAGATGCTCAAAAGGCTAGCCCAGAATTGAACCGAAACGATGTCTTCGTCAAAAATGGCCGAAGCAACCATACCATATGCCTGAAGTGTCATTCGATACATGATTTTATGAACCATTCTTCTTGATTAATAACAATTTTTAATTCATACTTAATTTCTGTCGTCATTGATTTAAAAAAAAAAATTAAGTTCTATGACGCGTAAAAGACACCATCTCGAACCCACCATAGTTAGGGTCTTCAGTTTTGGTGAGGCATTGCGCTATTAAATACACTGTTGCATCATGTGATGGCTTCAAGTCACCTTTGACATTATTCTGCAGAAAGTTATTGACCAGCTACTGCTATCTCCAAGTTTCACAGTAGTTGCTAAATTTGTACTGGCCTGCATACCAAACGCTTGGCGAGTAAAGACGACTGTTCAGTTATAAAGAGTTGTAGACATACGAATCTGATATCTAAAAAGCATGGCGATAGTGAGATAGTGAGCTAACCTGCTTTGCGAATGCATCATTTATATGAAGTACATTCCAACACGGAAGATCTTTTGGGAATGCTTCTCTACATTTAGATGTCGAGAGTGAATTGCAGTTGACGCAATCCGTACTTTCATAGATGTTAAGGATAATATCATCAATGCAACTATTGATGGCATATGCAACCCGGCCAGACAACACGGCGTAGGTGTTTGATTAAATCAAACCTTTGTTCAACCCTTCCAAACTACTTTGAGAATATGAGGCTTCTCTGAATAAAGTTTAAATACTTCGGTTATTTAATCCTTTGAAGTTCCGTGATCACAACGCCTTTGCCGGGAATGAGATGACCACTAAACCTAATAACCAAAGCTCAGGAATTAATTCCAAGATTTTGAAAATCTATGAGGACTAATTCAAGATGAATGCTCTATTGGGGTTGGGTTATTTCTAACACAATTGTAGGCAGCATGACTCAACAGAAGCTGAAAAACTGAATCTAGTAGTTTTTTTTTTTTAAATAAAAGCATGTGTGCTTACGGAATCAATGATATTTTCACTTGAAATATAATGAATAGCGTTAATTATGGAATAAACATGATTCAAATGTCCTCCACGGGACCGCTATTCTAGACATTTCACGTCAATTGCTTGCTCCAAGTCGTCCCAAGTTGCTGGCGTGTTGGCATGCACCAGAAACTTAATGCAGCCCCAAAGAAAATAGTATAAACATGTTTAATCGCACGAGCATGGGGTCAACGAAGTGGCAAGTAGCACCGTCCTGTTGAAGCTACATATCCTCCATGCTTTCCAATTCTAATTAATCTCAAAAAAAAATAGTCAGCATAAAGTGATAGCGACTGTAACCGATTCAGCAGCATCTTCTTGGAAGAAGTGCGGCCAAATAAGGCCTCCGGCATGAGAAAAATACCATACATTCAACTATTTCGTATGCAATGGCTACTGTTGGAATACCTTCGATTGTTTGATTGAATAAATCGGACAATTTTGTCTATTAACAAAGCCATTTGTCAAAAATGTGCCCGTCACTGGGGATGATTTTTCGGTGAAAATCCGGATCTTCTTCGATATTTTTTTTTTTTTTTTTTTTTTTTTTTACAGAACTTAACACTCAAGAGGGTATTACTACTCTTAAAATGCCGGAGCCCGTGTTAAGTTTTTCGGAAAATTGGATAGAGAGAGAGAGAAAGATTTTTGGGCTCAGTGGTTATATCGCTCCATGGGTGGCATCCAACATTTAATGGGGAGACTAAATTACTAGTGTAAATTGGACTTGATGTTATATTTAGGCAACCATTCATCTCACAAGATTTCAGTTGCCTGAAAAAAAGTCTTTCGGTCACAGCTGGTATTGAACCCCGAACCGTCCGATTGGGAAGCCAACATACTACCACTTGAGCCACGGCCACCCACAACCATATAGTATGTCAGTGATTCAGCGGTTATTCGACTAATTTCATACACTGAGAAAATGATATCGATTTTATCATAAGAAGTGTAAAATTCAGTGCTAAGATTCGCAACTATAAATAGCCATAAATTGTTCCTCAATAACATCAATTGTCTGAAGCATGCAGAAATTGTCTTTAAAATATAGCCACCAAACTACATCAACCTTCAGGAAACTCATCAGAATTTCATGAAAACCAACACCAAGCAAATTTGTACCAAAATTCCCAAATTGCAGCTTTAATTTAAATTATTCAAAATAAAGCAATGAAATTAATCCCAGGCCAATTAACAAACAAGCAACAAAGTTTAACTGTAGCATTTCGATAAGGAATTCCTTCCTTTAATCCCTTTAGCATTTCAAATATTTCCTTAATTTTGTTGGCGTTTATATTGTGTAATATGGTATGGCTTTATTTGGATAATTTTTCAGGCCATCCCCATTTAACACACAATGTAATTTTTTACGTATTATTAAAACACATAATTATACCGGCAGTGTTTTACAAAAAAACAACACACCCTCACACACCTAATTATTATCAGCATGTACATATGTATGTTACACTTGCAACACTTAACGTAATCACCCGACAGAGGTTCAACCACCTTTTTTGTGGCATTTGTTATAGAAAATGTGTGCTGGCATTTATGAGTGCATACTCGTATTTTTGTTAATTTTTTGGTGTCTTGTTTCTTCGTTTAAAGCTAAACTAAACTTAATAGATTAGCAGCTCTCCTTTCTTTAAAAAAAAAAAAGTTTAATCCTCCGAAAACCACCCCAAACCTAGAAGTATGTGTAAACACTTATAAAACATCTTATCTTTTCCATTAAAAGAGAAGTAAATCGACCGGAATCGGAACACTTTCCGGGCTACTTGTCGATGTTTTTCCTTTCTTCTTTTGTTACTACTCTTGGGTGTTACGATTTTTGAAGTTTAAAGCTCTTGCATACCCTTCGATTGGACGAGGATAGTAAGGGTTTCCTTATGTCCACAGTTAATAAAGTTAATGAATTTTTACATGTGACGTTTTCACGCTCTATTGATCTGAATAAAAGAAATTTAAAAAAAAGAAACAAGGAAGCCTTCTTTTGTTTCTAGTAAGTAGTAGGGAACAGTGGGATGAAAAAGAATGTTTTCATGTGACATTGAAATATGCAACAATCTCACAGTCATCAGGTTGCGTTTCTGTGACACTCGTAATTTGGAACACAGTTCATTTATAACGACCAAAGGTGTCGTTATATATGTACTACAACCAATGAAACAGCTATTGGCAAGTGTAACTCTTCGCTTCATTTCTAACGAGGTGTCCTTATTAGAGTTAATCGTGGTGCCGAAGTAGACAAAATCGCTAACTATATCATTGTTATACATAGTTGCCTACGTGTCATTCTGTCCGATTTATCAATGTTGTGAGTCCCTCCTTGTTGGCATAATATGCTTAATAACGCCCTTATTAATGGCAAGCCCATTTCTGCTGCTTCTATTTGAATACTTGCAAACACAAAAGTGGCAATGATATACGAGTAGCAGTTAGTTGTACAGACTTTTGAAAAATTGTGTATCTGGTGTTGACGTGTGACTTATGCACAATTTTCTCAAATTTGATGGTAAGGAAATCATATTGTCTAAGTTCTTTCTTAATATTTAATATCTCGGAAAGATTTGTTCCTGCCCTTGCGGCGGTCATTCCCCATCACATCAGAGGAGTTTGGCAAACGTGGCTCAGTTTGTTTCACTATATCGATGGCTTCATATGCGACTATGAAATCGACAAGGCGTTGATGAGCATAGATCTCGATTTCTTGAATTTTTTCTAAGACCTGGAGTATTGTAAATATTTGGTCAATAATGGATTTACCGGCCTAAAACCGTACTATTAGAGTTCACTGAGAGCGTTGACAAATGACAAATCGTATAAGCTGCTTCTATATTTAAGGTAGTATAAGCTGCTTCTATATTTAAGGTAGTTCAAACAGTCTCCTGTTTTGTAAATTAGACAAACTCTGCTGAGGCGTACTCTCACCACCCAAATCTTGGAAATAATAAGAAAATCATATCCTGCTATTTTAAATAGTTCGATGGCCCACATTCCGGTGTATCAGCCTTGTTATATGTTAGTTTGGATAACGCTACCTTTGTTTAATTTTAGTCCGGCGGACGCAGGTCTTGGCTTTTATCTCTCAAGTTCATTCCGCCACACAGCTGATGAAGTCGACGTCTTTTCATCAGAGTTGAAGTCATCACATAAATTCAGTTAGAGCCACCCCGTTTCAATATTGAAAGTACGTTTCTTACTTACTTACTTAAGGTGGCGCTACAGTCCGGAGTGGACCTGGGCCTCAACCAACAAGCGTCTACAGCCAGATCGATCTTTAGCTAGCTGCACCCAGTTTCACATGCTAAGACAGCTGAGGTCCCCTTCCACTTGCGAGTGCCACCTGAGTCGCGGTCTTACTCTATTGCCCCTCGGGAGACTTTTTGGACTGGAGCATTGATGTTCATCCGTTCTACATGATCCAGCCATCTCAGTCGTTGGACCTTCACTCGTCTGGCAAAGTCGATGTCGGTGTATCTCCTCCTCTATATAGACGGGACCGAAAATCACCCGAAGAATTTTCCTCTTAATACAACCCAGAGTACCTTCATCCATTTTTAATAAAGTCCATGCCCCTGGGCAATAGAGCAGGACTGGGGTTATAAAGGTCTTATATAGCGTTGCTGTTACAAGTATGTATTGTTATTTGAGAGAGGGCTTTGCTATATTTACAACTGTTCCTTTTTTTTTTGTCTGCTTATTATGTACGTACATCGGCCTAATGCTGATTTACCCTATTAATGCAGCTATTCATTTAGGACTTTTTTCCCCGATACTCTTTTTATTTTAATACCCATCTCGCTACAATGATGCAAAATTGTTGCTTACAACCAGATAGGCAAGCCAAGAGCAGCAATATAAGATTCTTCTAGTTCAAGTTGCCACAGAACTAGCAAGGAAATGGTCTCTCAAAAGGCATATAGGCTACGAAACGTTCTGCGATTTGCATAGCTCTTAGCTCAACAGCTTACTTAACGGGTGGAAAAAGGGGCAACATGTAACATACTAGAGCAAGGTCCAAGTAATGAACAAATGCTCAACTACATGATATGGTATAAGATATCGACTACTGATATCCTTACATTCACAACAAATATTGACAAGTTCCAAATTTAATCGGCTTTTAGTGCAAAAAGTCCTAGAGGTTGTAGTGCCTTTTCTTGTTTCGTATCAAAAACAAATCAAAAAATGCCACTTGGTCTGAAATGTATGCATTGCATCTGTTGAAACTGTTTTATATGCCTACCATATTGGCAATGCCATTATTATTCTAGGCTTATCGCTTGGACGCATTTACAGATTACATGCATAAGGGTGCTCGTCCCTAGAAAATTTGGAATAACCCTGCATCCTTTAAAATCTCTTTGAAAAGTGCCAAAATTCCTGCGAATTTAATAAAGGGCTTCGATGGGCGTTCTAAGTTTTTTTTTTTTAGTTCTGACAAACCCTGGCCACTACATCCAATTGCACGAAACACGAAATACTGAAGCATTTTCCTCTGCACTTCAATCGAGCTTGTAATGACCGGCGCTGCAACAGAAAATAGTAAAACAAACACAAGTGGTAGTTTCGATGGAACTTCTTTATTTCTATTTATTTAGACTACCACGCTCTGACACGATCTCAAACGGACTAGCTCGCGTAGCCGAAGTTGTGTGGAGAGCGCTATGTAGTGCGCGTCAGCTTAGAGCTCGTCCTCGCTGACAGGTCGCCCCAGAGCCCTTCCATAATCATATTACACCTCCAGTTTGGGTATCGGAGCGTAAATCATATACCACGTCTCAACTACTGTAATCGATGAATTTGGAGCCCTCTGATCGGTCGACGCTACTATAATGCACGAACACTTTGCTCTTCCAACAGGACTAGAATGAGAAAGGTGCCATAGAGAGAGAGAGAGAATATTCAGTTGTTTGCTCTGACGAAGATGATGAAATTGCTGGAAATCGTTGTACAGCACGAATAGTTTATTTTTGATGTCATTTGAATGTCAGTAGACAGGTTAGATAGATTTTTTTTTATTTCGTACACATATATGTCAGATTTCAATCCCAATGAAAACACTATCGGCTTTTTATTGCTCTACTTTATATTTATTTAAAGGGAAAAGACAAAAAGCGATCGGCCAGCACAATGGTTCAAATAAGACTCAAATACTACTCTACTTGCTTGCTGGATTTTTAAAAAGGTAACGGTCGACTCTGGCTTGTTTGTCTCGATCGTTTATTCGTTGGTCGCGGTGTCGTCGGTTTATCTGTCGTATGCTTTCACTATGTATGCACCGTTCAGTCGGATGTTCTCTTGTGTTTTTTCTTGTATTTCGTGTGGTCTTCGTTCCGTTTGGCGACGGATGGTTTTACTGTTCTGTCGTCTTTTGGGTATAAATTGTATGCGTCTTCTACGTAGTTATGTGTGTGTGTTATGTTTAAATTTGTCGTACATTCAGTAGAGTATCTCCGCGCCGGTCTGGCTACCTATCCCACATACGAGGGGCGTTCAATTTATTCTCGGTATCGATATGAAGGAAAATGCGAATTCAATTTAAATTGTTTTTATTTTTCAATATAATCTCCCCTAACATCTTGAGATAAGCTTTTTTAAACTCTCAAAAAAATTAATTTCCTCTTTCTCTGCAAAATACCGACTTGAGTTCTTCATCATCCGAAAATCTTTTTCCACGAAGACATTTTTTCAAATCCGGAAACAGGAAATAATCATTAGGCGCAAGGTCTGGACTATAGGGTGGGTGTTGGATTTCTTCGAAACCACAATCTCTCGCAGCAGCCTTGGAAACTCGCGCCGTGTGAACAGGAGCGTTATCATGAAGAAGCAACACACCCGCTGCGAGTTTACCGCGTCTTTTCTTTTTAATTTCCTCCCGCAAATTATGCAAAGTGGAAGCGTAGGATGTGGCGTTGATGGTTTCACCTTTTTTTTTGTACTCAATGAGCAAGATTCCCTTTGAGTCCCAAAAAACTGTGGCCATGAACTTCCCGGCAGACGGAGTGACTTTGAACTTCTTTGGGGGGTCTATTCCTTTTTTATGCCACTGCATGGACTCTTGTTTGCTTTCAGGGTCATAGTGGTGGACCCATGTTTCGTCCCCAGTAACAATTCGATCCATAACACCGTCCGCGTTCTCACTACACATCTCCAAAAGCTCTCTACAGCATGCGATTCTCACTTTTTTCTGAGGCGCTGTGAGCATTCGTGGCACCCACCTTGCACTGACCTTTGAAAGGTTAAGATGGTCATGAAGAATGGTGTGAATGGTACCAATTGAAAGCTTGGTGATCTCTGCCATCATTTTCACCTTTATTCGGGCATCCTCAAGAACAAGTTTTTCGACTTCTTTGATGGTTTCTCCCGTACAAGCAGTAGCCGGGGCGCCGGAGCGGGGGTCGTCTTCAATGCGCTCTCTGCCTCTCTTGAACTCACTTGACCACTTTTGCACAGTTGATAATGAAGGTGCGGAACCCTGGTAAACAGCCACCATCTCTTCATGAATAGTTTTTTGACTTTTTCCTTGCTTAGTGAGAAATTTAATTACAGCGCGATGCTCAATTTTCACCATCATCGTCTCAGTTGCCATTATGATTCTGTTTAACTAGAGATAAAACGCGAAATAATAATCACATTTATATGAAATTTTACGTGAATGCACTAAAATAACAGTATTACTTGATAAATAGGTCAATTTATATATACAACCACAGCTTCACCCCGATACCGAGAATAGTTTGAACGCCCCTCGTATATTACAGAATTTTTGTTATTGTACATTTTACAGAGTTTTGATAAGTTGATACTTTATTTTTCTATTGAAACATTATTTTTAATTCTATTAAGAATGCGGGGAGAAAAAAAATTTTGAAGGAAAAACGAAAAAAAAAACTACAATATAAAACAAAGGATATTTTTTTACAAAAATACATATAGGGATAAACTTGTGTATATACATGTACACAAAACGATGATTAAGCACATAAATATGTGCGAATAAATAAAGAGAACGTGAATAAGTAAATACTAAACAAATAATAAATAAAATAATAAGTAAATAAATAAATAAATAATTAATATACGGGATCTTCCAATAGGGAATATATTACAATAGGGAATATATTGTTGAAACTACATCTGTCAAATTGGCTGTCATTTATTCAGTCTGTTTTGTCAAAACACCATGGGCGGACATAGCGTTCAACAACACAACAAAATGGGCGTTCTGATTGGGCAACTTTCCGCAAGCTTCCACTGGTACAATAAACGATAAACCAACACCCGTACGTCGACGAAACACAAGATCTACCGAAATCATCGCAGCTGTCCGTGAGAGTGTGCAGGAGAATCCGAGGCAGCCGATTTCGCATACAAGAACTCGGCCTTTCGTACGTGTTATTCCTCGTATATTGGACAGATTTCAGATTCATTTAACGCTAAATCACATAAAACCAATGACAAAAATAAGACCATTGTATTCCGAAGAAAATATCGCCACGTTTGAAATCAGTCCGCAAAGATCCGCATTTGTCAATTCGGAAGAGATCTGGAATTTTATGGCAAAATTGTGTTGGGCGATGAGGCTATCTTTTGACTCAACAGATAAGTCAATAAGCAAAATGGTCATATTTGTACAATATTTGGAGAACTATCCATAAGTAATTCTTCTGACCCAAAATATGTGGTGTAAATTATGGTTTATACGATGGTGGGGTCTTGATTTATTTTTTAAATGACGCAGTAGCTGTCGATCCAATATAGTTTGACTATTTTCTGTGGAGATACGTGAAATCAATTTTAACTTGAATAAACTACGGGTATAAACGATTGAAGCTTTGGAAGAAAATATGCGGCGAGCTGTTGCTGATATACGATCGCAGATGCTTGGAAAAGTGATCAAAAATTCGACCGACAGGATACACTCCTTATTTTTTTGCCAATCATGGTGCTCATATGTCCGATATCATCTCTTCATCTCAAATGATGAACAATCATCTTTTAACTAAAAACATTTACATTTTTTAAAATCCAAAGCTAGGTATTTTTTGTTTAACTTATTTTCAAGATCCTCTTAAAAAAACACTCTGTTTTACACCCTTGCTTTTGTTCTTTACTATTACTCGCATGTGACATTGCTAGTCGGTTGGCATGCTTTAATTATCCAAATGCTAGGTCACTCTATTATTGTAGTAATATCATGAATTTCCTGACATTTTTGCATCTGAGTTACCCAATTATTATTTTCGCCCCGTTTTGGGAACTTCGGCTGCCGCTTGAGGCTATATTGCTTTTCCGATGGCCTTTGTTGAAAATTACAAAACTAGCTGATTTGCTAAGATCGTTTTATCACACATTATCGTTATCATATCCATTGCAGTCATATTTTCTTTATATGTACATGCAACTGCCGTTATATATAAAAAACTTTTGCATTAATGAAATTTTTCAATACTGCTCAAGGTGCGAAATCGTGATTGCAATTTCCTTGATATTTAACAATAAAACCTAATTATTTTCAATTTTTGCACTTCGGTACGATGACTATCTTGCAAAATAATTATTTGCCAGGATTTGAGTTTGCTGGTTCGACAAAATGCCGATGCCACATATCATATTAGAACGATTGACTCGCAACCCGTTGTCTTCATCCTATCCAACGATTCATTGATGAAAACATGAGAGAGAAGTTATTCTGGACAGATGAATGTACGGCTTCAATAGATATCCTGCCACACATAAATAGCAATCAATGTTCAGCACTGTTTTGGTGTATTTTAGCTTTGAATTCTCCGGTTAACTGTCCTGTATTTGCTTGCTAGCGAAAATGGCAGGGTTACTTACGGCTTCCTAAGGGATGAGCTAACCATGAGAATTTTTCCTGAACGGAATTTTAACCTCAGCCTGGGCTTTTTGTTGACCGGGCATGGCTCTCTTAATGCATTCTTGCATAAGAGGGGGCTTAGCGGGGTTGCGAGCTGCTCATGTGGAGCCACTTAAGAGGACTGGCTTCATGTCCTATGTGAGTGTCCCAATTATGCTGACAAAAGGAACTTGCAGGCTATGGGCATCACCTTTAATGGTGAGACCTACGATGTCAGTGGAATTATCACTGATACCGTACGGTTCGAAAGAACCCGTAGTTTTGCAAATGAGGCATTTTATAGAAGACGCAGTAGGCAGCTAGCGGGTAGATTATAAATTGTTGAAAGGCCGCCAGTCCTGGGCAGTGAGGTGCCCAACTGGAAGTAACCTCAAGGTTGCGAAGCTCGACCGGAAGCTATATTCTGGTACCACGGGAGGTCAGGAGCCCCCGGAACTATGGTTCCGGCCTGTAGGTTTGTACTAAAAATCGCGGGGAGAACAGAACTAATGGTGTTTGGACATCTCTTGGCTTGGCATATATGTAGTCTACTACGACCTGTGCTAAACCATGAGATTGCTATGGAACCAATTGGTCTGCTCGATGTGGAGTTGCATTACAACCGAGTGCCTTCACCAAATGGGGAAGTTCGTGCCTTACACACGACTTCAAATCTGGTACTGGTGGTAGTACTTGTACTACCCGAATGGCGCTTGTCAACGCATTGTTTTGATATCTTATGCGAAGACGCACCGTAGGCGGTACCTACGTAAAACACAAGAGACATCTGTCCTGTATTTGCTGTATAACATTTGCTCGTATGACATACCATTTCTACCATATATACACTCATTTGTCATTGAACTTATATATTCTATCAACTGTGATGCGCCTTACATTTCTTACGTCTTAATCGACTTCTCTAGTTGCGCTATACATTGTCTACATACGCTTTGTAATAAAATAAAACACCCCGTCGAAAATGAACAACTATTTTTTACGACCTCAAAGTTCAACAAATCAAGGTTGGCACTCAGACACTCTAAAAAAAAGTCTCACACTTCCAACGTAGTCGATTTGATCACGATTGGAAACTGACCCTAATTTTCAACGAAAAATCATCTTCATCGATGAAGTAAAAGCAAACAAAACTGTAGGATACGCGCCACCTAGAGAAGCCACGACGCACATTTGAACGATGTTATATTTCATGCTTAGTGGCATCGATATGCCTTTCAAACGAATACAAAATTTCGATGATATCTCACACACACTTTATTTTATTTAAATTTAAAGATAGGTAGCGCAAGACCCTTTATAAATAAATAACATAAATAAATAAATAAAGAAACAAAAATGACTAGATTCTATTTTCAAAAAAAAGAAAAAGAAGAAATACAAGGATGAATATATACATAGAGATATAGATATAAATACAACTATTCAATAAATAAGTAACAAAATATTATTAACACAAATAAATAAATACGAACAAATAGGTATAAATAACATTTATCAATCATAAGTACACAATTCATTTACTAGCGGATTATCAGCAAAACTACATGTTCTTTTAAACGTATTATTAAGTTTAAGGATTCTATCTAGAGGGATTTGTAAATTTTAACGAAGCACATAGTTCCATACAAATGCATATTCAGTATCGAATCCACACGTATTACCACATGCGGGACATGTGTGTAATCAGGTGCATGTTGGTGAATACAACCTTGTGCAAGGATCTGTCAAACAGGGATACGTGCCTTTGGGAAAATAATTGTTGTCATATATGTAGTATAGCAACATTCAGTAAAGTGATATAAATTTTAGACTTCCTAAAGTGAGCAAACATTATTTTTCAGCACCAGCAAGACGCAAGGTTCTTAGAACCCAAAACGAAGATGGGGATTATATTGATGATCCCCTTGATGGAGTTTCTCAGCTTCTTTTTAATGAAGCGCAAGATAGCGGAGTGGATCGCTTTACTGAAATTGAAGTGAGGCAAGAAAATAAACAAAGCGAATCAATTCCGGAGCCAGAGAAAGAAGAAGAAGATGAGAATCCACTTAATTCCTCTAAGAATGAGTACACTTGGCGAAAAGTAGAGTTTCATGTTCCCCGTGTTCAATTTGCGAATCGAACCAAAGAAATAATAGCCATGAGAATGAGAATGAACTTAGTAAGACCCCAACACAGTACTTCTTAAGCTATTTTCCCGATGCGTTTTATAAATTATTAGCTGAATGTACAAACCAGTACTCACTCTCCAGCAGCGGAGAGCAGCATTAAGCTTTGGGTTTTCCACGTATTAATATGTATTGGAAAAAATCAACTAATACATATTAACCCCGTAATTTCCGAAACAATGTCAAGGCATCGATTTCATTTGATAAGGAATATGGTAATCTGCACTTTACGAATTCCAGTAGCCCCACAGATATGTTGTGGAAAGTACGTCCTCTATTGAACACCATTCGCCAAAAATGTTTACTCATTTCAAAACAGGAATTCGTATGCATTGACGAAATGATGGTTCGATTCAAAGGAAAAACTTCCCTCAAGCAATATATGCCTAAGAAGCCAAACAAGTGGGGAATAAAGATATTCGTGCTCTGCGGTACGGATGGTACCGTTCATGACTTTGAAGTATACCAGGGAAAGCGTACAATTTTGGGGAACTATAAAATGGGTCTGTCATCAAGCATAGTTCTACGACTGAGTTAAACCATTCGAAATGATAGCGGCCATAAGTTGATAACTTTTTAGAAGTATTTCTCTGTTGGAGCAATTGAAATCTAAAAGAAAGTACGAGTATATGCTACAGGAACCTTACGTGCCAATAGAACATCGGGTGCATCTAAAACTATGCAAGGTGAGAAAGAATTGATGAAACGTGGGAGAGGAAGTTACGACAATAGGAGTGAGGCCAATTCTAGATTTTTGTTTTGTGTTGGATGGATAGTGGTGTAGTTCTTCTGGCTTCTTCAATATATGGCCCCTTTCCGCTTTCGCAGGTCAAGCGTTTCAGTGTTGAACAAAAACAGTTTATAAACACTGAGCGACCTGAGATTGTTTACCAATACAATAAGCATATAGGTTGTATCGATAAAATGGATTTCTTAGTATCACTCTATAGAATACAAACAAAATCTGAAAAGTGGACTCTTAAACTTTTTGACCACATGATCGATTTGGGCGTATGCAATTCGTGGTTAGAATACCGCAGAGACATGCTGTCGAAAGGGAAGCAAATATACATATATGGATATATTAGATTTCAGAGGAGAAGTTGTTGAAATCCTGCTGTTGTCATCAGAAACTATACCCTCACGTAAACGAGGACGCCCACGCAATACTGCAAATGATGAAGAATTGATTCCGAGTCCAAAAAGGAAGTCGTTTGAAATTCGACGTGTAATATCCGTAAGATACGATGGATTTCAGCACTGGCCAATTTACACTGTGATAAGAGGAAGATGCAAGCAAATGAATTGCAGTGGTATGGCCAATTTACACTGTGATAAGAAGAAGATGCAAGGAAATGAATTGCAGTGGTATGTCAAGACTGTAAAAAATGTAAAAAATGTGATGTTCATCTCTGTACTCCAAGTCCAACTAAAAACTGTTTTGAACAGTTTTATTTGAAGCATTGATAAGTAATTTTTGGAAGCAATACTAAACCTTATATTAAATTTGATTGTTTTTTTTTGTAAGCATTTGTTTCTATAGCAGAAATTTCTTTGTGAATGTAAATTTTTGAATTGAATGAAAAGTTTAATTTACGTTTTACACCTGTTTACAGTTAGTTTTTAAAACGAATTAAAATGTATAATATTGTAGCAAGCCATAGGAGAGAAAATGATAAGAATGTAAGAAATATAAAGTGGCAACACTAACTAATGTTTGTAAAGTGGCCACGCTAGGAAAATAGTCTGCCGGTAGGTAGGAGTCAGTCGTAAGTCAAACTCTGTAAAACACAGACGCCTATTAAGCAACCAAATAAAGAGCGTAAAATATTATTTTTTTTTTTAAAGGAGTGTGTTTGTTTTATTCGCGATAAGACTAACGGTTAAAATATATTATTAATTGAACTATTGTTCAATTTATTGTTTCTATTATTTATTTATTTATTTATTTATTTTGTTTCTTTCTTTGCTCTAAGCCTTTTTTTATAAAATATTGGGTCCATAACTTCGTGCGGCTTGTTAAGAGATGGCGTAACTTGTATTTTTCCATTGTTATTATTCCATTGGAACGTTCGTTGGAAAGCTACTGTCATTGTACGTCATTTCCGTATATGTCATTCATTTGAAGCGTGAACAACAATAATTTTTTTTCACTCAAATATGTCGAACTTTGGGCCTGAAAAAGTATTTTTGCGGGGAGTTCTTCCTCATGAAGAAAACTGCTGCCGAAAGTCATCGTATTTTGGTGGAAGTTTATGGTGAACATGCGCTAGCTGAGCGAATGTACCAAAAGTGGTTTGTACGATTTAAAAGTGGTGATTTTGGCTTGGAAGACGATGAACGTCCTGAGCAGCCAAAAAAGTTTGAAAATGAAGAACTGGAAGCATTACTCTATGAAGATTGTTGCCAAACACAAGAAGAGTTCGCAGAATCTTTGGGTGTCACTCAAGCAGCCATTTCAAAACGTTTAAAAGCAGCTGGATATATTCAAAAGCAAGGAAATTGGGTTCCACATGAACTCAAACCAAAAAACGTCGAAAGGCGGTTTTGCATGTCCGAAATGCTGCTGGAACGCCACAAAAGGAAGTCATTTTTGCATCGGATTGTTACTGGTGATGAAAAATGGATCCATTACGACAACCCCAAGCGCAAAAAATCATATGTGAAACCCGGCCAACCAGCCAAATCAACGGCAAAGCCGAATATCCATGGCGCGAAGGTAATGCTTTGTATTTGGTGGGATCAGATGGGTGTGCTGTATTATAAGCTGCTAAAACCGCGTGAAACCATCAATGGACAACGCTACCGAACACAATTAACCCATTTGAAGAGAGCAGTGGCCGAAAAACGCCCGGAATATGGGACCAGACACGAGGCAATAATTTTCCATTATGACAACGCTCGGCCCCACGTTGCTATCCCGGTTAAGAACTAATTGGAAAACAGTGGATGAGAAGTCTTACCCCACCTGCCTTATAGCCCAGACCTTGCCCCTTCTGACTACCATTTGTTCCGGTCGATGCAGAACGCCCTCACTGAAATACGGTTCACATCAGAGCAGAATATCAAAAATTGGCTTGATTCATTCTTGGCTGCCAAGCCGGCGCAGTTCTTTTGGGATGGGATCCACAAATTGCCAGGAAGATGGGAAAAAGTCATAGCTTCAGATGGGCAATACTTTGAATAATACTATTGTACATGTTTTTCTTAAATAAACGTTCAAATTTTGAAAATAAATACCAATATATGCGTTACGGTGTTAAAACAGAATTTAAATTAAAAAAAAAATAAATAACCGTTGTCGTAAGTGTTTTTTACTACTCAGACTCAAACTGTTACCGTTTGATAACATCTCCTTGAAGTGTCCTTGAACATTCTGAAGCTATTTTTAAAAAAAAACTAAGTTTCTAATCTCCAAATAAGCAAGAAATATGATACAATATATTTTTTGTGTCATACATTCAAAAATTGTACCGAAAGGGTTAAAAGCACATGTATGGCTGGACACATACTATGCAAACTTTAGACTAAAGTGAAAGGCTTGGATGACAATTGATAACTGACTTTTATTATAACAACAACTATAAAACAACTGGGATACAGTATAACACATAAGTGAAATCTCAATAACTATTATACTTCTCCTTAGTACTCATAATTCAGTATACTTGAGCTGTTATAAATTCATGTTAACTTCTTTATGTAACAGTGTACATACATTTGTACATAGATTATGATCTCCTACACTTAAACAAGTGCCAATAGTTTTCAAATGTAAATCGACTTGGTTGTTAAATTTTCCTTCCCGATCTGGTTGTAGTGCCTTTGATTTTATGCAGATTTAACTTTTCATAATTATATCCAGAACTAAAAGTAGGATCCAGATCGCAAGATAGATGTTGTTCATTACGATCGAGATATGCTTTTGTCGTGGTATTTTTATAACATGTTGCCTATTGCGACGATGTACCTGTTAATTATCCCCTAGAATTAAATATGACCGTGACTCAGAACACTTTCCAAGGACAGTACCCGGGTACCAAACTGATTTTAGAAATTTTTGATCATAAATTTGTTCACCAGTTGCAAGTTCTTTCAAGGGTTTTGTTGAACGATCGAAATTTGTATTAATTTTGTCTGTATTATTTTTGAAAGAATAATTGACAATAATTGATTCATCTACCAAAGAAGGTTTTAAATTTTCGCAATTTGTTGGAATTGTAGTCCATAGTTTTCGATCCATCATGTTGGTGAGCATGAGATAAAATTCGGAGTTGCCCTTCTTAATAACCGTTTTACCGCTTTTATCGACCTTTCAGTAAGTCCATTTGACCTAGGTATGCATGAACTAGATAGAATATGTTCAATATTCCAAGCATCACAAAATTGATTAAATTCGGAATTCGGATGACGAAATAGGTGGACCGTTATTGCCTACTAACATTTTTGCAATACCATGTCGCGCGGATATGGCCTCTAACTAAGTTTTTTTTACTAGAATATCCACTGTTTGAAGCAGCAATTTCAACGAACTTTGAATAGTAGCCAACTAGCAACATGTAAATTTTCTTTTCAAATTTAAAAAAGTCTATTCCAAATTTTTGCCAAGTTAAAGGCGAAATTTCATGCGGTTTCAGTGGTTCTTTTCCATTTGACGTCTTATAAAGGGTGTTTTTTTAGAGGTTTGGTTTTTAAACTGGCAACACTGTTTCTACTGCCAATTTGACAGTTGAAAGTTTATTTGTGGTTAGTGCCACTTACTATTTTACGAAGAATAGATTAACGCCAGAACAACCCGTGTAAATTGTGCAAAATTCTTTTGAAAACCGTGGTTCGGTTCGACAAACTTATCGTGCGCTACGTCCATTTTACGGTCGACATAATCGCAAATCTGAGCAAGTTATTCGGAACACGAGGAATCGTTTTCACACCACGTACTACACCACGCATCCACAAAGACGACAAACAGTGCGAACAGAAGAAGTTATTGCCGTGGTGGAGCGCAGTGTTGAGGAGAATCCGAATGAGTCGATTCGCCATAGTGCATAACAATTGGAGCTATGCCCATCCACTTTGTGGAACATTTTAAGCAAAGATCTTGGCTTAAAAGCATATAAGATCCAGCTCGTGAAAGAGTTGAAACCGCGTGACCATTATACGCGTTGTACGAGTAGGTTCGATGACTGGGCCGAAAGCATGATTCAGCTTGACCCTCATTTTCAACGCTAAATTTTGTTCTCCGATGAAACCCATTTTTGGTTAAATGGATATGTAAGCAAGCAAAATTGCTTAATTTTGAATGGAGAAAACCCAGAAGCTTTTGTCGAGACGCCCTTACAACCAATAAAACTCATTGTTTGGTGTGCTTTATGGGCTGGTTGAATCATTTTCCCATATTTCTTTAAGGACGATTCCTGTCAGAATGTTACGTCAATAAAGAGCTTTATAGAAACATTATTTCTGACTTCGTCGTTCCACAGTTGAATGTCATTGACGTGGCAGAGCTTTGGTGGAAACACTTGCTGAGCGCATAATTTCGCGTAATTGACCTGTGAACTGGCCTCCGCGGTCCTGTGATCTCACACTTTTAGATTACTTTCTTTAAGGGTATGTGAAGTCATTAGTCTATGCCGATCAGCCATAGACGCTGGACGATTTGGAAGTCAACATTCGCTGTGTTATTGCTGATATACGAGTACGGCAAAAGTTGCTCGATAAAGTTGTCGAAAAACGGACTTCACGATTGCGCTTCTATTTAATAAAGTAAATATCATAGACATGAACATACCTTCAAGTATTTTATTTCACATTGAACTTGTATACATCTAAAAAAACACACAAAAACACACTTTAAACATATTTCACAAATGCAAGTTTTATGCATTTCGCAAAACCCATATGTCCCTTATATTGTTGCAAAATTCCGCGCTTTTAAAGTTAATAAATTACTTGTTTGGAAAGGTGCTGGGCTTACCGGCAACCAAGCAAAACAAAAAAACCGAAAACTCGACCACCAAAAAAAAACCGCAACTACACGGATGGAGGTTGGTAGTCGAATGAGGGAGAATGCGTGAAACCGAAGATAGGCCCAAAAGGGAATTGCAACCAGCAGCTGGTTCCCAGCTGCGCACACCGGTTACTCAGCACGGGGGAGTTCGAAAAGGGAGGGAAGTAAACCTAGACAATATGTTAGTGGGCGCCACCCAATTTTTATAGAAAATTGGGAAAACAAGATGAAACAAAACAGATGAACTTCTCCCTGATGGGGATTTAAGTTATGCGGATATATTTATTTCTTTTTTTTCTTTTTATTAAGCGGGGGATGACAAACGCCGTGCGAGTGTGAAAAGGAATTTAGTGGCCAACAGAAGGCGCACGATTCTGTACGATCACGAGGACGGTGCCCTTTGGGGCCAACGGGGTCGCGAAACAGTTTTGACCGTAACCGCGAAAAGGTTACGGTGTTTCACATGTGAACGGTAAGGAGCCCTACGGGATCACCGAATCACGAGTATCCCCACTTAAGGGAGGATTACACAAAAATTTACGTCTTATAACAATAAAATGCAAAAGGGGTACTTAACTCTTTTCCTGCCTACTTGAAGGTCGCTCCTGCCTGGTTGCAAGAGGGTTGGTTAGGGGAGTGGGTACTTCCCGCCGCTGCCACTCTCGTCGTCGCTTCGACCGTCGGTGTCTCGTCTTTCTGGACTTCGCTTTTCCTCTCGCTGGGGTTCTTTCTTCTTGTTTGTCTTTGTTTGTGGGCTTTTTCTTTGTTCGTTCGTTGGTTAGTTTTCCTGTCGTGTTTCTTCTTGTTGGTTTTTTGTGTTTTTTTTTTGCTCGTTCGTTGTGTGGTTTTCCTTTCCTCTCGTTGGTTTCTTTTGTTCGTTCGTCGTTTGAATTCTGTTCCTTTTTTTTCTGTTTTTCGTTAAACGTTCGTTTTTTTTTCTTTCGATTTTTTCCAAAAATAATGGCGGCACTGTCCGCTATGACGGCTAGATATTAATTATTCTAACCGCGCATTTCGGCTAGTTGCCTCTCACACACACACATTCACACGTGGTTCCACTAATTCAGCTGCAAGGGCAGATTGACTCACTTTCAGAGCTCTGACAGCCTCCCTGTGGAACCACTCAATCACACCAGTCGATGTTTTGTCGTGTTCCTCCTGTTTGTTTTATCTGTCGAGTGACTGCTTGGATCCATATTATACCCTCGGACCCGGAACACTTTTGGGGGACAATTAAGGGGAGTTCAAATGGTGACCGCCAAGTAGAGAGGAAACCTTTCCCAAGAATAATATTAAGAGGGCCGTAAGTCTCTTTGCAGACAAGAGTGAGTGAGGTGGATCGTGGAGAATCGTGAGCTTTCTTTCACAATTGTTTGTTTTGAATTTAGAGGTTTTAGGGGGTTTTACAATTTATGTAGCTGGAAGCAAACAATATAGAATTTAAGGTGGGCTCTCGGCCATTGCTGGGGTGTCGACATCTTTGGTCATCAAGAGGGCAGACCATCCGTCCGCTAGAGTTTCCAGGCCGTCCGCCTGGCTCTATCCGGGGTACCTATATGTCATCTCTGGGGCGGTAGACCGAGGAAGGGAACTGCATCCAAAGAATCCAGTAAATCCCACCTGTATCGTGGCATCCAGAGAATGATGGGAAGAAAAGAACGGTGACGAAACGAGAAAAGGCAGGAGGGTAGAGGGGTGAAACAGACAACAACAGGACCAAAGGGAATGGAGGATTTTTGGGGCGTGATTTGTACGTAACAATATACAAGACATGATATTTCAGAACGCATTGTTTCTGGTACGACAATCCTGTTATTCATAAAGATAATTGTATGTATATGCATAATTCATTCTTAATTTTAAGATAGGGCATAACTAAAGAATCAATATTTTCTACTATTTTCTAGCCAACTTTCTATATAAGGTTATGAGCTTACAATGTAATTCAATTTCATTGCCAAACTCTGCTAATGATTTTGTATATAAAAGTGACCTAGATAATGTATCGGCAATCAACATTTCTTTTTCTGGCTGCTAAATAACCTTTAAATTGTAAGCCTGTAATTTTAACATAAGCCTTTGAAGCCGCATCGGGACTTTATATAAAAGCTAATGGTATTAATGCTTTTTAGTTTATTTCTACTAAAACTTCTTTTCCAAATAGAAGCATATGAAAACGACTGCATCCAAAAAGGATCGCAAATAATTCCTTCTCGATTTGCACATAATTTTGTTGACATACTGTTAAAGTGACTGATGCATAGGCTATGGGTTTATTTTCGTGCTGAATAACAGCCCCAACCGCTGCCTGAGAAGCATCTACGGAAAGTTTACTATTGTCAAAATAAACTAAAACTGGAGATTTTGAAATCAGTGACTTCAGGTTTTCGTGTCTCTCTTCCTGATGCCACTCCAGTTCTTTCTTTAGCAGTTGCCTGAGATTTTCATTTTGTATTGCTAGTCCCTTGATGAATAACCTCAGACAATTCACCATCCCCAGGAAATGCTGGAGATCTTTGATACCATTGGGACAAGGTATTTTTATAATAGCCTCAATTTTAGTTTCATCCGGACGAACTCCCGACTCATTAAAAATATTATCCATGTATTTAATGTCACTAACGCATATGCGCGATTTAGTTTTATTAAACTTTACACCGATTTCTTGTGCTGTTTTTAAAACCATTTTTAAATATTTATCGTCCGCCCAAAATTGGAGTACAATGCTCACATCTGGTAAGGTGCTCCTAAAACATCTCCCCATCTGCTAGACCGGATTCAAAACCGTGCGATAAAACTCATAGCTGATACCAATATCACTCAAGCAATGGACACCCTCGAACACCGGCGAAATGTCTCGTGTCTCACTTTGTTTTATCGCTATTTCCACCACCAGTGCTCCATAGAAATCGCCAGTAGCATTCCGCCCCTTCAAACTCTTAACCGCAACACACGTCTTGCTATGAATTCTCATCAGTATAGCCTCAAGCCTACTTTCGGACGTACTCTGAAATATCGCGTTTCGTTCCTTAGCCGAACAACTCGCTTGTGGAATGCCCTGCCGAGCTCTCTATTTCCTAGTCGTTTTAACATTCAGACATATAAAGCCAACGTACATCGGTACCTATCCTTCTTTCCTCCCTACATTTCCGTCGCCCGCTATGTGTGCAAACATTTTAATGGTACTTTAATCCCTTGAGCGCGCGCTAATAAAAAAAATATCCAACAATAAATGCACAAAACGCTATCCACGTGCTTTTATTTCGGAAACTCAAACTGAAAACGATGGATATCCACCCTATCAGCGTCGCTTACCAAATGATAATGGCAGAACACTCAATTGAAAGGAGCGGACATCGTGGTTGACAACACATGAATCGTGCCATATTCGCCAATATTGCCTAAGACATTTAAAACACATATCAATGTTGAGTATTGCAGTTCGGTAAAATCGATTAAGTATGTTTGCAAATACTTCACCAAAGGAAGCGATATGGCGGTTATTGGCGTTGAACGATATGAAATCAGCAAGTTGCAGCCGATATGTGAACTGCAACGAAGCACTCTGGAGAATATTTTCATTTGCGATCCATGAACGTCATCCGAGTGTTGTGCATCTGACAGTTGCATTTGGAGAATGGCCAAAGAGTGTATTTCAACGCAGAGAACGCAGCGAGTGGAAAGACCACCAGCAACAACATCAACGAGTTTCTTTTCAACTTGCGCCAGTGATCTGTTTGCAAGAACATTGTTTTACTCGGAGATGCCTCAATATTAGACATGGAATGCATCGCCGAAGAAATGGTTACGCAGGAAGCAAGGCCAACCAGTAGATGGATATCCAGGTGTGTTTTCAATTGATGCATTGGGACGAATTTACACAATCCATCCAAAGAACGACGATTGCTTCTACCTTCGGTTGCTTTCGGTTAATGTACGCTATTCGATTTCATTTGAGTCATTGCGAACTGTGGATGGTACGGCGTGTGCAACTTTTCAAGAAGAATGTCAACAGTTACAATTGCTTGAACACGACAATCACTGGAATGCAATAGCTTCTTCGCCTGCTAAGCGTTAGCTCTCGCATCTACCGGAATTGCTGCAACACTGGAAGAACGACACATTCAGCACTGAAGCTTCCGTTAAACCTGCAAACCAACAAAAATCCTGTTTGCTACATTTCAAAGCAATCAGCCATGGCAAAAGTGTTGAAAAATTGTAAATTGATAATATGGGATGAGTGTACGATGGCGCGCAAATGATCATTAGAAGCACTCGATCGAACATTGAAAGATTTGCGAAACAATAATCGTCGCTTTGGTGGTGATGCTGTTGGCGGGCCACTTCCGACAAACACTTTCCATGATTCCGAAATCAACAGCGGCGGATGAATTAAATGCACGTCTCAAGTCATCGTATTTGTGGCGATACGTGAAAACAATTCCATTGAGTATGAATAGGGGACTGTTCCTGCAACAGGATAGATCCGCAGAAGTTTTCTCCAAAGAACTCCTGAGAATCGGAAATGGACAAATTCCGGTAGATACTTCCAGTGGTTTAATATCGATTCCCACCTGCCATTTGTCAATTCACTTCAACGAAAGATGAGCTCATCACTAATGTACACATATCTGAATATTGGTTAAAATTATCGTAACTACGATTGGTTTAGCGCACCCGGAATTTTAGCAGCGAAAAATATTGATCCCAATGACTTGAATTGGACGATTCAAAATCAAATTCCAGGATAATTGCGTTCATACAAATCGATCGATCGCTTTGAAAACGAAGACGAAGACGTCAATTATCCAGTAGAATTCCTATACTGTTTGGATTTGCCTGGCATGCCGTCTCATCATTTGCGTCACCATTATGCTACGAAATCTGCGTGCCCCGAAACTGTGCAATAGAACCCGACTAATTGTGATGAAGCTAATGAACAATGTAATAGTGGCAACGATTTTGAAAGGGAAAGGGTCCAAGGGAAAAAAATGTCTAATTTGCCGTTCCAGTTCAAACGCATTCAGTTCCCAGTGAAACTTGCATTTGCGGTGACCATAAACAAGTCGCAAGGGCAGTCGCTGAAAGTGTGCGGCATAAATCTGAAAATGTCGGCCAGTTACATGTGTCGTGTTCCCGAATAAGGAAACCATCCTTACTCTTCATTTACGCTCCGGAGCAGAAAAAAAAATGTTGTGCATTCTGCAGCCTTAAATTGAATACAATCATTGTTCTATTATTTTTTTTTAGATTTCAATAAAACGAAAAGAATTCAATGAAAATAATACTTTATTTTATTGTATTTTCGCCATATATTGAACGTTTTTCTCTAATAAAATTATGCACCTGATTTAATCTACATGCATATAAATAAATATCGCAATAATTCGTCTTTTAGAGTGCTGATGTCGTAAGTTTTACATAAATTCTTGAGTGCTGTTAAAAATTCGTCCTTCGACTCTGACAGGCTTTGGCGGCGAGCAGAAAAAATTAAAGCATTTCATTATAATATTAGTTTTCGAAATAAAATATTCTTGTAGCAGTTCTTCGTGTTTTATGGTCTCCCCATACACATCAAAGGAATCAAAAATGTCGAAGCAGTCCGCTCCTAAATGATGAAATAATAGTGATTTTTTTCTCATTCCCAACTGGAACCAAAAAAAAATGTAAACTGTTTTTTCCGTACTTTCCAGGTGACTGCAAAGTCTGTCGATTTCAAATTGAGGGGACGCAAATATCCACTATCTACGGCCACTTACTTATTATTTATAATTTGTAATTTATGTTTTTTAGAAGCCATAATCTAATAATGTAGTAAATACTTTTACCTTTTTTTTGTTTAATATCTGACACGCTGTAGTCGAACGTGAAAGGCTTGGATGACAATTGATGACAGACTTTTATTATGAGAACGAAAAGCTTAACGGTTAATTATTACTGCAACTTCAATTTGTGTGTTCTTTTCGAAAAAAACACGACGGTGTGTAACTACACTTCTTCGCACCACTGTTTACATATAATTCCATACCTAAAGAACCAGTGAACTGGGTAAGTGGACTCTCCATTTATTTTCTTTTTCAGGTTACAAGTTGGCAAGGAAACTTATTTCTTGTCCACCTGCTGACAAGGAAATTCCAATGTGTATTCCCAAGTCTTCTTTACACAATTTCCAAGGATACTATAAATATTGAAAAAAAAAAACAAAAAGAAAACAACCAAAGGGAATAATGAAACTTTCAACCTTTTGTGTAGTTTATCCGGACTGTGGTACAGTAAAACGCTAGAAGTCACACCGGCCCAGTGGAATGGCGCCCACTTTTTTCTCCCATATTTGGGGAAAGGATTTCTTTTTATTGGCTTGTGTAATAAACAGAACAATAAGAAGACAGACAACAGGATTCAGTTCCTTGGTAAGCTAAATGCACAATGAAAACCCTCCCAGGATGTCAAACCAAGTGTCATGTTATGGAGGAATTTGCTCGAGCAGGAATCCTCATTTCTCTATGTGGCTGTAAATATAAATCTATATTTATAATATACATATATAAATCCCGTGTCACGCTGTCAGTTGGGAATGAGCTCCGAAACTACTTAAGCGATCTTAATAATATTTTGCAGACTGTGTCTAATTGGTCAAATTTACCAGATAGGATCTCGATTTATGACCTTAATAATTTGTTATTGCAAATTAATGGTAAGTTGTAAATTCCCCTATATTGCGGTGTAAATTAGTTATTTGGCATAACACTGCATTATCTTCTGTTATCTAGGTTGGGCGCCGTAATGTATTTGAATATTTGGATATTCGGTTGTAAACTTCCAGTACTTTTTGAAAAAAAAACCCTTACGAGCACAAACTAACATTGAATTTATTTGGCTAGGATACCATAGCACCATGATCAAAAAGTTCCCGGGGGACACCACCGTGTGGCGCTTCCATTGTTCCGATTTGAGTTCTGTTTTTTTGTTACGTTGGTAAATCTGTTGTTGATATTCTCTCTAAATCTTATCGTCATAGCTTGACATTTGCAAATGTTACGTAGCCAAGAGTACATCTATTATTGTGTGTCTTGGCAATTTTTTACAATCTTAGAAACGGATTTAAATTTGCGACAACGAACTTGTATTAAATTTTACGTAAAAAATGGATTTAATGGTGCGCGAACGATGGAAATGTTGGAAATGTTGTTTCGGCAACGATTCTCTAAAGAAAACGGTCTATTACCAGTGGCACGATCGGTTCAAAAGTGGTCGTGAGTCAATCGAAGATGATGAACGCAGTGTCAGACCATCGACATTGAAAACCGACGAAAACATTGATCAAGTAAAAGGAATGTTGGTCAATAACCGCAAATTAACCATCAGAGAGATAGCGGAGGACCTGAACATTGCCTATGGATCCGTCCAAGATATTTTGGTTAATGATTAGGGTTTCCGTCGTGTAGCAGTAAAGTTAGTGCCAAAAGACCTCAATTTCATGCAAAAAACAGACCGTGTTGACGTCGCAAAAGAGATGATTTGCGAGGCTGAATCCGACCCCACATTCATCAAAATGATCATTACTGGAAACGAGACGTGGGTTTATGAGTACGACACGCAATCCAGATAATATGCAAGTGATTGACGTTCACCAAATGTGCCGAGACCAAAAAAACCACGTCGTTTTCAGTCAAAAAAGAAGGCATTGCTCACGGTTTTCATGGATTACAACGGTGTAGTGCATCATGAATTTTTGCGAGAAGGCCAGACAGAAAACGGCCAGAAGGCCAGACAGGGCGTTATGAGACGTTTGCGTGAAGCAATTCACCGAAAGAGACCAGAATTGTGGGCAGAAAACTCGTTGATTTTGAACCATGATAACGCACCGTCGCACAGTGCCATCATTATTCGTAATTTTTTGACGAAAAATGCAACAAATACCATCCAACAGGCACCGAATTCACCTGATGTGGCTCCCTGTGACTTCTTTCTGTTCAATCGAGTTAAAAACCCACTACGGGGAACGCGTTTCAGCAGCCGAGAGGAAATAATGGAAAAATCGCAGGAAGCACTGATGGACATACCGAAAATCGAATATACGAGTTAAAAATGTTTCGAGGATTGGATCAAGCGCTGGCATAAGTGTGTTGCTGGGGGGGGGGGGGGGGCGTTACTTTGAAGGGGAAAATATAGATTTAGATTAATAAACTTGTAGGTGGTATATGGATTGACTGTTTTTACTTTATGATTTAGAAATTGAAGACGACTTAACGAAATTGCTATGTTTCTCTCGGTCGACAAATTTTATTTTCATTTGAGTTCTTAGCTAGGAAAGACAAATTTATTGAGTTTACTGGTCATGGGCGATTGTTCGTACCTCTTTCGCTGATACATAACAATTAAAATGCATAAATGTATTACTCTACGGAGCCATAGGGCTTCAGCCATGTCGCATTCTAAAGTTCCCTATTTACGAAAGGGAACCGCCTTAGACTCAGCTGATGTTCATCTTAAAGCTGGACAGCGAACATACACATTTCAACCCTGAAAATGCTACAGATTGGTGAGAGGATACTATGCAAACACTTTTGCTGGCATACTTTCGGCTTTGTGATACTGATGATTTTGACAGAAATGTTTCCAAGCATATTACTTCGTATACGTATACGTTGTATACAAAACAGACACAACACTTCAACAGATGAAAGGATCCCAACATCGGGGAAGACCCCAGATAACTTCCGACAATAAATACGAGTACCTTAATAAAACTTCAAGCAGTAATATGCGTGTTGTATTTACTTGCTTTATACTTTTGTAATTGCACACGCAAATAACCAGGTTTCAGGTTACATGTGCAAACATAGGTTTCTTGAAACCACTCGTTAGTTATAACATCCATTCAATTGTGAACGACGACCACGGTAACTGCTATAATTTAAAAAAAATAATAACGTTGTGTTAAAATCTTTGGCTTTTTTTTCCGAGACTTTGCTTTTTTAATTTTGCGTGCATTATTCGTACATCTTTTTTTAAGTGTTGATTACGTGTTGGTATACTTTGACTGTTACATTTAGTAAGACGTGACATTCGTGACGTTCGCGGCGCGCGAACAGCACATTGCCAAAATTAGAGCACGAGAACGAGAGATACAACAAACCAGCCGCGCATTAACATGTGCATTAAGATTTGTTCGTCTTGCGTTCGAATATGCACCAAAAATTAATTACTCTGCGCACTCTAAAATTGCCATCGGTGCAATGGACAGAGTATGCTAATATTGTCAGGCGTTAAAACTCCGCAATGAAGCACCCGTCATGTGTTGTGCATCAGAAAAAGTTGTACTGTTACCTCTTCCCACCTTTACAATCACTTCTTGCTGGCGGATCAGACCATTCGAAATTATTTTTTCGCAAGACACGAAAATTCAGTCCTTGCTTCCAAGTGACGTCATTTGCGGCAAACAAAATTTGCGATCTCACATCCGATGGATGCAATTTTGAAGCTGCATTTAAAATACAAGGACAGGTGTATTAGGTGGAGTGAAAAGCAACCTCTTTGACCGCCAGAATGCGTTGCTGCTGAAAAAAGGTTATGGTGCCTTGAAGTCCGTTCATATTTAGGCAGACACGCCAAATTTCAGTGCGATACCGTCTTTAGTTTTGTTTTGACAGCTGATTGTTGTTGACGTGTTTGGCATCATGTTGAGTATGGACAAAAACGATTTTCGTTCTCTCATAAAACATTATTTTTTGAGAGGCAAAACGGCGAAGGAAACAAAAGGAAACTTGGATAAATATTATGGGGCTAATGCTCCGTCAGACTACACGGTCAAATATTGGTTTCGAGAGTTTCGTGATGACCGTAACTCCACTACCGATCAAGCCCGCAGCGGCAGGCCCTCCGATGCGGTTACAGAGGACAATGTCAAAAAAATACATGAAATGGTGTTGGCTGACCGGAAAGTGAAGGTGCACCAGTTAGCAGATACCACAAAGATTAGTACTGAGCGCACACGCCATATTTTGGGCAATATTCTGCATATGAAAAAGTTATCCTGCCGCTGGGTGCCGCGAATGACCAAAAACACGAAGGCAAGAGCACTTCGAAAGAGGAATCGAGCGGACTTTTGGCGTCGAGTGGTAACTGGATTTGGATCCTTCGGACTATTATCTCTTCCCAAACCTCAAAAGATGGCTCATCAGTAAAAGATTCAGCTCACGCGAGGAAATCATCGACGCCACGGAAGAGTATTTTACAGACCTTAAGGAAAATTACTTTTCGGACGCGATCAAGGAGTTGGAAAATCACTGGAATAAGTGTATCAAACTAAAAGGGGACTATATTAAATAATATATAAAACATTTAAAAAAATTTTTTTTTTAATTCCCAATTAGGTTACTTTTCACTACACCTAGTACCATTGGATGCCTATGCAGGAATTCCAAATCGATACACACCACTTTTTCATAGATCAATAGATATAACAGCATCTATTGATATGAACTATGCAGAGCCATGTCTAGTTTTAGCATTCCTGCTAGCTCATTCCACTATTCCACAGTAATGACAAAACCGAGATCCTGGAAGTCAGAAAATGACCTAAACAAGAATTCTACGAAACTCGCAAGTCGACCCCAGAGACACCATCTTTCAAATGCCTGTTCAGTTACTCGCATATGCAGGTGACGTTGATATAATAGAATGATCACAGAAACGGCAAAGTTGGGTTTAACGGTCAACGAAAGAAAAACAAAATATTATATACTCGTCAACAAAGAGGGATATACGCCATCGATAGCTAGGGCAAAACGTCACGATAGGCATCTTCAACCTTGCGATAGTAAGGGACTTTATCTACGGCTTCGCTATCAACTCCGACTATGAAACCAGAGTGGAAATTATGCGAAGAATCACTCTTGCTAATCACTGCTTCTTTGGGCCAAGTAGCAAACTGAGTAGTAAAGTGCAACCAAAAAGCCACTGCTTTACAGCGCAGAAACGGATGGTAATGCTCTGGGACCCTTCGAGAGACAAGTTTTTCGGGTCATTTTCGGTCTCTTTTGCATCAATGGAGAATGGAAGAGATATTTGAACAGCAAACTATCTCAGGTCGGAAAATTTTATTGTTGCGCTATGAGACGTTCTTAACTTAGAGACATCTGGCAGCGTTCATTTGGTCTCCGGTAGGCGCAAAACTCAAGTTCGGGTGCTAAAAAGCTCTCATCACAGCCTTGAATGGCGAGTTCATTAGCGACCTAATTTCCCATGATCTCATTACGACCGTGGACCTAACCAAGGCTCAGTTGTCTTGCATTCTCGAACTAGCATTTACGGCTCCATCAATTTTTCACAATTTTTTTCATTTCCACCAGGATTACGTATATCCTAGCTTGAAAGACAAACAGATGTTTTCCTAACGAATAGTGAAACCATTCGTTTTCGTCCTCCAGAAAGATACCAGCGTCGCATCCTAAATCGTTTTTAGAGCTATCTGCAAACACCCTACTACATTCCTTTCCTGGCTCAAATTCTGGCGAAACCAGTCCTGAGAATCGATTTCGTATTCAGCTCCACACCAAGAGTTCTGGTGTCATTGCATTGCACCATAGAAATAATACAATTGGCATACAAGTTCCAGTGCGTGTTGTATCAGTTTTTTTTAAACGGAAGATTGTCTAGAGCAGAGCCAGTTGTGCTAAGGAAAGCCACCATGCAGACGGAATAGACCGTTGTTTGGGATCTGGCAAAAGCAGCAGTGAAGTATTTTCGTAAAACCTTGTTCCACTAGACAGACGAAACATAGGGCATAATTGGTCTTACCAAAGCCATGTATGTAGATCTAAAGCCCCATGTCTTGCTGAAAGATTATTTCACTGTCAGAGGACAAAAGAGCCTTGGAGTTTCTCGACGTTTCATGTTTAGTCCAAAGAAATTTGTTTGTCGATTTATGAAAGTCCTCATAATGGGCGTTTGTTTGTGTGATGATTTCATCGTAGGAGCCGAGATATTTCTTCAGGTCAGATAGAGGAGCAATTCGCGGTCCAATTCATTAAATTTCGCCATTGTAATTACGCACGTGAGCACCCATGCATTTTCTTGATGGAAGAGCACGTTCTTCTTGCCCAAATGCCGTCGTCCTTCATTTAAATTGTCATTGGACTTGACACAAAATTCACTTTTCCACTCTGAAAGTAATCGGGTGAATTATGCAGAATGTATCCCAAAAAAAAATGTCACCATTGCCTTCTTAGCCGTCAGGCCCACCTTAGCCTTTTTTGGCACCGAAACGCCCGTAGAATTTCACTGCCTGTTTCGAATACAGTTTCGTCTGGGGTGTAGTGTGGTAGATTCATGTTTTATCCACACCTATAAAATGGCGTAAAAAAAGGTTCGGATGTCAGTTGAATATCTCCAAAAACTCGTTTGAAGTTGACATAAAAAATTCCCTTTTTTCCATATCTTTTGGCACGGAAACTAAATGACACAGCTTGCTCAAAATTTCACAGTGGTGTAGTAACCGACGATTGCTTATAAGAGCAGTTTTCATCTTTCAAAACACGATATTCAAAAAGTCACGGATTGATTGGAGCACTTTCGTACCTCAATAAAAAGCCGAGTAATATGGCACCGGGCTGACTGCCGGCCATAGAAAAAATATGTACTTACGAAGCAACAACAAGACTCGGATACGGATCTACTGGAAATGAATTAAGGAAAAGAAACTTGTGATCTGCACGTGGAATATAAGGTCCCTTAATTATCGTGATCCAGGAAATGCGATGAGATGGGCCGAATAAATAGAGAATGAAAAACTGCGACATCTACTAGGGCGATTGTTATCCACGGCAAAAGCAGCACTTATTTTGATGCGGACTTGTTGTTCAAGGCAGACTTAAACGAGAAGTCTTCAGTTTTCGGGATGCCCACACAGAAGAGAAAGACAATGACAACTAAGGTGCCTTCTACGAGCACTTGGACAAGATCACCTAGGGCAATTTTAATGCAAGGCTAGGAAGAAAGGGTATCTTTTCTAGTACTGTCGGAGGGTATGGCCTGCACCGTACCTACGATAACGGATAACAGCGAATCGCCTTTGCCGCTGGGCAATTGAGTAGCAAAGCCCCAATTAAACAACAATATATACCCGTAAGAGGGACCCTGTATAAGACATCAATAATCCCAGTCCTGCTCTATAGCGCAAAGGCATGGACGTTATCAAAAATAGATGAAGGTACTCTTGGTTGCTTTGAGAGGAAAATTCTTTGGTTGATTTGCCGTCCCGTCTGCATAGACGGTGATTGAGATATGAGAAACAGCGGCGAACTATACGGACTGTACAGCTACATGGACTTAGTCAGAACAGTGAAGGTCCAACGACTGAGATTGCTGGATCGTGTAGAGCGGATGGACACGAATGCTTCCGTCCGAAACTCTTCCAATCCGTCACCGAAGAACAGCGCAGTAGAGGATGACTGAGACTTAGGTGGCGCACGCAAGGGTAAGGAGACCTCAGCCATCTCAGCGTGCGAAACTGGAGGCAGCTAGCCAAAGACAGAGCAGGCTGCAAACGTTTGTTTGTTGAGGCCCAGGTCCAACCCCCCCCCCCCCCTCTCCACCACATGAAGTAATTTAGTAATATATTACTCGCTTAAGACAAGCGTTCCAATTCCAAAGGACCTTCTGAACTAAATGCGTGTGTACATAAAGTAATTCATATGCATGTTTAATTTTCCTTAAATTCAATTCCTGAAGAATTGTCCTGTGTACATATTTAAATATTCACAAAATACATACGAGTATATTACTTTTCTTTTAAGAGTGTGTATCCTGGTATGGTGTCACCCTACAACTCGCACCACGACAGTAATTTTCATCCACTTGTAAGAGCTTTTACCTCTTTTATGTTCATAAAATCCAAAACAAAATCGACAGGAAACCGGAAGAAAAAAGGAAAAAAAAGTCTGGCATTTGATTTGATCCCACGCTTTTTTTGAGCCTAATATAAAGGTAATATTCTAAATTATGGCAATTTCGTATTTTGGCCCAACCACTTCATCAGATAACCCTCCAGGGGCATCCTGTTTTTGCGCTGTTCTTGCCTAAAATCCTTCTTTTCTTCGAAAGTGTGGGTGACGCTGACTCTCTTCCATTTTTCGTTGTGGAACAAAACAAAAGAAAGATTAGTGTTAGCTTGTAAATAACGGAGGGGATATAAATAAACTAAATTAAATACGGTCATTAATACCCATTTGCCCGTTTCGGAATGAAAGATTCTCGTTTGGGGAGAAAGAAATCGGTCACAAGGTTAGTTTTCCTTTTATGTTTGCAGCTTTATCTTGTCGTAATAAAAATGTGCTGCTCGATGTGAGACATTTATCTTTTTACGGTAGATAACAGGTGAAAGAAAAAGTTTTTAATGAAAACGTCAACGGTTTAGATATATTTTTTTTATCAACACCTCCATTGAAACTAAAGTTTCTAGTAAAGAATGTATCGTTTTGTAAATCAACGTGCCAAACGCAATCAAAATTATGGAAGGGAAATTTACACAGCGGAAAAATTGACACAAAAGTTGCGTAAGCTTTCACAGATGGTCCTCTCCTTTCCTTCCTGAATAAATCGGGTTCTTTAGGGTTCATAGTAGAGCGGCTCCATTTCAGTATAAATGGAATTTTTTTCAACTTAACGAATGACGAACTTGCAAACTTACATAGATTGACTTACGAGACAATTTTCATAAAAATCCTTTGAGCTGGATCTTATACACTTTCCTGCGGTATTTTAACTTCTTTTCCTCCTTTGTTCTATTTATTTAAAAAGCTGGTTGGAATTCTTCTCTTTCTTTTGGCAGGGGTTTTGTTTTTAAGTAGTCTGGGAAAACGGCAGAATATGTTCCATGGTAAATCGCAGATTTGCATCAACTTCGAAAATTTCTGAAATTTGATTCAGATCGAATCAAAAATAATATAGGAGCAGGAAGCTTATTCGGACTTCGAAAAGAGGCTCTCATAAACACTTTTATGAAAAGATCGAAACGCTAGGTGAAATCAGCAAATCGGTAAAAATTAAATCAGTCAACCTATTGTAAAAACACTCCGAAAATCAAATGGTGGCTACATTGATTTATCTCATGTCTGAGACCCACTTCCCTAGTAATTTGTTTAGAACCGGCTCAAACCCAGTTAGTATCACGGAAACTGGAAGTTCTCTGAGTAACACAATACACCTTAGCTGGTATGTCTGATGGATGAGACCATCAAATACGCTATTCCTTCCTTTGATGGCTTCAAGTTTCCAGGCGTCGATGGTATATATGAATATCCAGTTATGCTACAAAAAGGTATAGCTCAGCTTTCGGCAACTCTGAAGTGAATCTTCGCTGCCAACCTTGCATTGGTATACATACCGAACCCCTGACGAACAGTAGAGTTGACCGTGTACCGCGAATCAGTCTGTTTTCCTTTATGATGAATAGGAATACGAATAGGATAGAGTGGTTGAAATTTGCGAGACTGCGCTTCAAAATCTAGTGGCATTTCCATCGACATTAAGGCAAATTTTCACACCACGTCTAACTCGGCAGGAAAACATGTCTTAGTCGGGTCACTGTTTTTGTGGATACGAGCAATATTCGAGAAAATTGTAGATGCTGATGACCCAACTTATATGTCATGTTGGGAGTAAACAAGGGTTGCACGCAATCCTCAATACTTTCTGCACTGATATGGTGCAGATTTGTCTAAACACACTCTAATACTTTCAACGGTTCTAACATCTACGCTCAGCATTTTGCTAAATATTTTGCTCTGATCCTCGATAAAAACTTATTTTGACTTAACATGTCACATCGATTACCACCAAGATTCTGTCCACGTTGTGGGAGTGTAAAAGCCACCTGGGAGGGTCCTTCGAATCTACACGGCTATGATGAGACGAATTATATCCTACGAGCCGGTTGTGTGATAAAAAAAGTGTTCACTAAAATACGTCGCTTATACTTTAAAAATCTTAAAAGAACCGCCTGTCTCGACTGCATGGAGATTTTCCCTAGAAAGCCTGGAACTGCTAAAGCCGAACTGATGAGTCTCCCTCTCTTTGGTATTCATATTATGGGCTGCACTCTTAAAGCTATCTTCCGTTTAAAAAGAAATGCTCTTGGTACAATATCCACTGGAGTTTTGGTGACGTTGTGTCTTTTAAGTATGGTCTCATGGACAGGGTATCAAAAGCAATGACACAAGAACTTCTGTTTCAATGGTTTTAGTCATTGAGTCCTCCTCCTGCTTCCAAAACCGATCTAGGATACGGAGTATCTCTTTTCTAAGGGCGGCAACATTAGGTTTCACTCCTCGTTAGCATAATTTGGCTGCATCTTCCAAGCAGAATGAGCTATGTTGTAAAATTTTAGAGAGGGCGAAGTATCTGTATCTGTAGCTACAATTTATTTTAGTGAACCCTCTCACTATCCCCAAGCTAGTTCGAGAATTCAAGTCTTCTCTGATCGCAATTGGAAAGTTGAATTCACTGAGCCTTATTTAGATCTCGGGTGCGATCATGGGAAATGAGATTGCCGGTCATTTTGCTAGACAAGGCACAAAGGAGAGTTGCTCGCAACTGCATGCGTGGTCGATTGAAGCTGCCCTTAGCAGCATATTTGTAGAATGACGGCAAACCAAATATGCCGATATCTCTAAGAGTCCAGCGACCTCTCATGCTCTCTCTCAAAGAAGCTACAGACTGCGCCTCTATGGAGCACTAAGCACTATCTCTATGAATGTCCGGCCTTCGCTCGCATGAGGCCGCAGGTACTCTACGCCATTGCAATGGGCGCTGGTGGTGCACTTTATCACTAAAACGTAGGTTCTACGGAAGACTGACAAATGCCAGTAAAATTTAAATACATGTAGGAATAAACAATGTTAGTTGTTACTGGCAACACCTCTGAGATTGGTTCACCAATTAAAGCATTTAGCTATGCGAAGGAGCTAACACGGATGACGTAACAATTATATCCATCTAAAAATCACGCGATTGATTGTTCGCTCTCTCGATTACCAACCGCGAAATTCGCCATTTGTATTTGCTACCCAAACTTAAATTATGTTAAGTTAAAACAGGAGTGTGATGGATATACCAACACCCAAACACTAGGTACCAAAATGGGCCCATAGCAATCGCTGGTTCCACAGGGATTTATTCAAATGGCAAGAACCCAAACAATCTCCCTGGTGAAACATCCAATTTCTTGGATGCCAAGGAGGCGTTTGAAATTCATGCAGTCTATTACCACTAGGTTTTCGAAAATGTATTTCCCTAAAAATTTTCTTCGACTACGCTATGTTGCCATAGTATGTGTGTTATGTCCTCAACAGCTTGCAGATATCCGAAGAATCTTCAAATATCCGTATCTGATAATTAGAGTCTTTTTGCGTATTTCCGCAGGTGACAGTGGCCTGCCAGGATTTCTATTATTTTCCTAAGCTTATCCCTATTTAATTTTATTAACTCCCTAAATCTTTTGCCGTAAAAAAGTCCTGACACCCAGCAGAGTTTCACCCGGTTCTGACTGCATAATACTTCGAGCCGTCGATTCCATTGCCTTGAGTGCGACCTGGCTATCGATGTAGTAGCTACCCTGAGGACAGCCAGAACCTCTGATTGAAAGACACTGTTAGCGCCCGGTAGTCTTATAGACACTCCTAGTTCTGGGAATCTGGTATCTAAGAAGATACCAGAAACTGTTCCTTCTACTCTTTTCGAACCCTCTGTAAAAATTGCAAAATCATTTGACCTGATTATTGAATTTTTTTGTCAGGAGTGTCGAATTCGACCAAGGAAGGAATTTCATCCGTTAGAATTGGATTGCCTGGCAGTAGCACCGCTAGGACCGTGCAGTGTACGAAACTACTGCTCTTGAAGTAACCCAAATTAGTGAGTCGTATCACACTATTGCCAGCAAGTTTTTTGATCTCTAAAGCAAGCGGCGTTAGATGAAGGTGCCTTGCTGCCGTAGGGGTGGTACGGAGTGCACCTGTAATGGCTATGGGAACCTTTCTTTGAACCACCGCTAATTTTCCTTAAACCGTTTTCTTATCTGTTGCTTTCCACCATACTAGTGCACCATATCTAGCGCAGGGTCTTACCACCACTTTATATAGGCAGTACAGCATATCAGGTTTTAAGCCTCAAATTTTTCCTACTGTTCTTTTGCTGAAAGCATTATATGCCTTTTGGATTCTTTCCGCTACGTTAAGATTCCAATACAGTTTTTTTGTCCAGAACTACACCCAGATACTTCGCGCTATCCGAGAGGGACAATTCCACTCCGTTGAGTTTTGGGAGTCTGATTTGTGATATCTTGTATTTTCAGATAAAAAAAAAAAGTTCCGTTTTGGAAGGGTTTCATTGAGACCTCAGCTTTTTATCTATATGCTAATCCTCTACCGTTACATTACCCAAACTTACATAATAAAACTATTTTGTAATGTGGATTAGAGTAATCATAATTCTCACATACGTATGCCTATTCAATTTTGCATATTTACAAGTAATCTAACTCCAGACAAAATATATACAGGGGTAGGCGCAGTTCTTCTGACGAAAGACGAAGGACGAAGATCTTAGGTTTTTTCAACCCAGGTCTGGAACACACAGCCCTTGTTGATCTGAATTTTTTTTAGACAGTATTCTTTAATTTCAAAATAAATTATAATTAGTATTTACTATATACAGTGTCGGACAAAGCAAAGGAAACTCTAACAACTGTCTGGCATTAAAAACAAATTTTCAAATAATTTGATGAATTTTTGCATTATTTGCTGCTGTTACTTAGAACAGTTTATTGAGAATGATTTTTCGTCAATGATTGTACTTGCTGTTTGTCTATTGAATGTAGAACATGGGTTTTACGATGGCGCTTAATAAGTAAAACGGAAGTTTCTAATTAAAAGTTATTGGGAAATATAGAAGCGGGGTTTCTCAAAAAGACATTTGTAAAATGTGTTCAATAAATAAATCAGCTATTTCAAAATTGATAAAAAAATACAACGAAACTGGAACGGTGAAAGCTATTCACAGTGGTGGCACACCCAGAAAAACTACACAACGACAGGACCATCTGTTGATCCAGAAAGTAAAGCACAACCTAACATTTCCGTAAGATCCCTTGTGAGAGAATTAAAGGGTAATATCTATGAAATTACGGTACGTAGACGAGCTGTCGATGCCGGATTATTTACATCACGATCTGCAAAGAAACTTGATATTTCCAAAAAGAACCGGAGGGATCGTATAACTTTTGCTCAAATTAAAGCAAGACTTTACTTTTCTCTACTAAAGGAATGGGATCTCTGAGAAGAATAGAGGGGCAAATTGATCGTTTCCAATTCCAAAACATCCTGGAAGACACAATGTTGCCGTATGCCGAGGATCATACATATGACTCTCCTTTGAAGATTTCAGCAAGATAATGATCCAAAGCACACGGCAAGAAATGTAAAAAAATTATTGCAAGGGCAAAATGTCGAGGTTATTAAATGGCCAACTAAAAGAAAGCTGATAGCATAGCATTTTCGTAACCACGGAGATCTTTTTAATGCGTTTGAAGAGGAATGGCTTAAAACACCACAATCTCTAATAGATAACTTGGTTGAATCCATGCCAAGACGTTGTAAGTTGTCAAGCTGTCTTAAGAAATAAAGGCGGTGCTACAAAATATTAATTTAGTATAAATAATAATATATCAATGGAGTTTCTTTAGTTTTGTCCGTTAAAAATTAGCAATATTTTTCTTTCTTTTATTACAGTATACCATATTAAATAAATTGTATAATTTTTTGTTTTTGATTTTGAACATGATCAATAAATGTAATATATTTAATATAACAAATTTCAAAAGTTTGTGCGTAACTTTTTTTTACCGTCGTCAGAACTTTACATTCGTTTCAGTTTGCTCAGTTTTGTCCGATATTGTATATTTTTTGTATCTTACCCCTTGGTGCCTCTTATCTTTTACTCCTTCTCGGATCGAATGGCGATGGTCGCAGTTATTAAAAAATGTCAAAATGCGCGAAAAGAAACTATAATTTTTTAGAAATGATCCCCGATCGATCCGAGAGTGAAAATAGAATTTTCCTTTATGACAGCCCTGTTATAAATTGCTTAGGAAACCCAAACCAAACCAAAGACAAAAAATTGGTAAAATTCCAGCTGAAGAATATAAGGAGAACTCAATACAAGGTCATGGAAAACCAACTCAATAGATTTAAACTGATAAAAATTTAAACATACCAATAATGAATGCAATGTTGCTCCCAAATTTGTTGACGCATAAAACACTTCAATGTCCCAAAAGTAGCAAAGGCTTTTCGTTGTTTCTTCATAACAAGAAGAGTTCTGCCCCGTTCTCCTACCTAACTAGACGCTGAACACAGGAAAGGCAGTATAATTTTTTTCATCCGATACTTCTTATAAGTACATATGAGCTGTTATGCTATATGGCTCACGTTTTTTTCTCTTCGGTTGCAAAAAACCTCTTTAAATTCATAAGTTCAATTTGGAGATGAGACTAGAGTGGATTCTAATGTTGCGCAAACACAATACGGTCTACTGTCGCTATAGTGAAATCGAAAACATTATCCGTAAATGAAATTGTATTGTCGAAACCGAAAACCGAACCTTTCAATTTTCCACGTTTGCCAAAGATAACCGTGTCAGGAAAGATGCTGCTGTCTAGCTTTCCTTATATGTTAAATGAAATACATTATCCCTTATAATGTGAATTCTCTACGGGGTACAGTGCTCGTATATTGTTAGTAGATAGATAAGTATGTTTTATATCGTTCATAAATTACAATTTGTTGTCGCACATTTTTGAGAAAATTCACAGGGATATGATTTACGTACGTTTTCGGGGATATTTCCTACTTCAAAATCATTTATCATTTATTCAAAAAATGTTAAGACTAGAATATTATTTTCTTTGAGGGAACAAGGGAAACACAACCTCAATTTAAAATGAAGGGAAAAACCAAATGGTGCAAAGGTGTCTGATATCGCAATCTGTTTAGCTAAGTTAGCAACGTAAAAGTAGATATAAGGGAGTGACAAAAAATCGCAACAATAAAAATAATAAAGAGTTTGATTTTTCTTCAAATTCTGCCAAGTGAAAACCTTTAGTTACAAATGATATATAAACAAATATTTATCTAGGAAGTCTATAATAAATATACATAGTACCTACATTAAATGAAAAAATAGGTTAACAAATAAATAGGTAAATAAATAAATACATATGTATATGAAAATATAAATAAATCATATATAAAACATTGGGAACAATTTAACATTTAAATAAATTAAACAGTTGTTAAAAGTCTTAATGTTTCATAATGTAAAGTTCATCTTTGTTAAACCCTAAATTATATTTCTCCCTTTGTTGAATTGCTATCCTATCATACCATGTATTGCTTTAATATTCTCTTATACTGGATTAAGTTCGTAACATATTAATATGCACTCACACACTCTTATACCATACATATATAATACTTTTACTGAATTCATCACACCACTTAATTTAATGGAGTGAGTCGCCTTTGTTTCTTCTTCAAGGACAGTCATTTAAATTATCACTAATAACATATCGGTGTTTGCTTTCAAAGATTTTTTCCACAACAGCCAAGCATAAGAAAGAAATCGAAAAATACTATGCTAATACATAAATTAGCATACAATTTACTACGGATGACATGTGGAAAATTGTTTGAATAAGTATAATGTTCTTTATAAATTAGTTTTGAATCAAGATGAATGCCTTGATATTTTACAATCGGCTTTCACGTTATTCGATGCCCATTAATATTTATCTGCCTATCCGGATTGAAACTGTTTTCTTTTCACATACCATATATGTAGAAGAAGATAGCTTGTTTTTTTCTGGTCCTAAGTTGTTTCAGTTTGTGTAATAGTTTTGAAATATTTTAGCGGAATTTTGTTGGCTTGACTCAAAATTAAAACAGAATTCATGCGACGAAAATATTGCTATGTCATTAATACCTTAATCAGAAACACAACTATTAACAAGCATGCTTGAACAAAATTTTGTACAATTTTGCAGAGAATTGAAGGAAAGTCTAAGTTCACCCTTTCTTATACGAGGTCCTTATACTTCACAGAATTAAAAGTTTATTCAATGTCGAATAGAATCATACCTGTTGATCTACCTACTGCACGATTTTCTTCAGTGATTTTGTTTTCAAATAGCGCGCGGGTTACATTCCAAGGATGTCAACAGTATACTTATTTAATACACAACCTTTAATCTGCAACCTTGAATTTTCACGATGCAAAGTTTCACCATTCCGCACAACACATTCCTTATGCAACACTAATCCAATTTTCAGATTCGAAACCATGTATGGTACAAATACGAATGTTAGAAATTAATTTTTTGGAGTTGTTATCAAAAAACGGCAGAGAACGTTTCTCTTGCGAACTAAAATTAGGTTTTTTTTTCAAAATCAACAAGTTGAGAACCATAACTCGCGCTCTAGGGGTTACGGTACCCCTAAAATGTTTGCACACAACTCCGACGAAAGAAACTTGGGGAGGAAGAAAGGAGAGGTGATTATGTACATTGGTCTTAAACTTTTGTAAGTTATAACGATAAGGAAATAGAGAGCTCCACAGGTCATTCCATAAGCGAGTTGTACCGATTAGGAACGAATCAGGATATTCAAAAGTAGGTTTGACGGTGTACTGACGAGTATACGTAGTTTGAAGGGGCGGAATACCACTGGCGATTTATATGGAGCACTGGTGGCGGAAATGACCTTTAATGAAAATGTAAAGTGTAGTCATGATTGCTTTCGAATTGAAATTGTCAATAGGTTTTAATACTTAAGTATTATATTGGACAATAAAAAAATAATATTTTAATAGAGTTGCCAAGCAAATATATCACCTAAGCCTTTACTGCAATTTTCAAGTTTTAAAAATGGTAGACGAAGGCTTATTTAAATCAAAGTTACAATATGGTATTTCTTGCTGGGATACCGCTTATTTTAATAAAATAGAGCCGTTTTTAATAAAACATAATGGCCAAAGTTAATCGGAGAACTCCCAGTTTTGCATTTCTCAAACGTTTTGAAATTCTTCCATTAAGACATTTGTACTGCTTTAAAGTCTTAAAAATATTTTTCGAAAAATCAGGTTTTTATGATGTTAAATATCATGAAAACTATAATTTACGAGTCAGCACGAGGCACTTCGCAAATGTTCCACCTATTTATAGGACATACTTTTCTAGATTTTACTATGTAACTGCTCCCCGTTTATTTAATTCATTACCTGCAAACCTTAGGTGTGAGAGGAAGAAAATTGTATTTTTAAATAATATAAAAAATGGCTTTTCTCTTTCGAACATAATGTAATAGATTCACTTTTTGTTTCATTATCGTAACTATTTTTCCTTCCATTGAATTACAACTATTCCATAGTTCCCCATTAATATTTTATTTTTTTAATTATATTTTACAAGTTGAAATACATTTTTTTTTATAGATCTTTATTCTTAGTTCCTTATTGAAAATTATTACATAATTTAAAATAACATTATAAAAATAGTAACAATAAGAATTAGTAGTGACATTCATATTGAATTGTCAAATAAAATAGTAGCAATGTCACTTCATAGCAAAAATCAAAACTAACAAAAAGTTAAGAATTGTAACATTTCACAAAAGTGACAAAAAGTCACAAAAAGTGGGGTATTCGTATTAATTTGTAAATTATTTTAATTATTCAAAATTAAATAACATACGGCAACAAATTTTTGATTTCTTCGTGGTCAAAAGTAAGAAGCCAGTTCGTATCTACCATATATCTTCTGGAAGTCTGTTAAACAGTTTGCAGGACACAACAGTGAAGAAGTTTTTGTATAAAGTTGTTCGGACCAACGGCACTGAAATAGAATTGTTAGATCCGCTTCGTAAGTTATGTATATTTAAAATCGAACTTTGCATGTAACTACTTCTTTTAAAAAAAATATTGGATACTTAATAGTAATATAAGTGTTTAAGTGGTAGAATATTCAATGTTCTGAACAACATCATTCATTGATCGTGCCAAACGATTTGCCGCACAAATCTTTCTAATAGTACATTTTTGTAAAACCATTAAAGGCAGCAGCTTTGTATGGTAGGCACCTCCCCAGCAACTTATACTATATTGTAGTTTTGAATCAACCAATGTGTTATTACTGTAGTAATACGAGTAGTATTTTCTAAGGTCGAATAGGACATGGAGAGCAGAACGTAAATATTTTTTTAAGGATGAAATATGGTCAGACCAGCTCATTTTAAAATCGAAATTTAAGCCCAGGTATTTATACTGGATTCATTGGTTCAATCTTGAAACAATTCGCATCACATGTCGCTTGTGTAAAATAATTATTTACCCAACTGCAGTTACATACTAACTCATGAGATATGAGGCATTTGTTTGAATGGAACCAGATTTCAAAGTCTAAAGAATGTTGTGTACCAGTCCTAAAGTTCATTACTTTTGTTTTATTGCTTGCAACCAGCTTATGCACCCCAAACCAAGTGCTTAGCAGGTTGACATCATGATTTATGTCAGCACTTAAATCTAGACTTTTTGAACCATATGCAATACCAAGATCATCTACAAAGGCTGTGATCTTGCCTAAAATCGGTTGGCTGAAAAGCGAGTTGATGTAAATATGAAATAATAATGGGCCTAGGACTGAACCTTGGGGAACACCTAAGTTGAGTACTTTTGGACTACTTGCAAAATTATGTATTACGACCTTTTCAGTTCTATTACTCAAGTAGGAAGTAAACCAATTGAGTATAAAATCGCGAAATCCTGCACAAAATAATTTATTTAATAAAACATTATAGTTCACCATATCAAAGGCTTTGGTGATGTCTACAAAAAGCTCAGGCAACACATTTTATTATCCAAAGATTTCTAAATAAAGGAGCTAAACTCCAAGAGGGCATCTTCTTTACAAAGACATTCTTTAAAACCGAATTTAGAAAGGCTAAAAATTTTTTTGTTTTTTGAGATAGTTCAATACTCGCCTCTTAACAGCTTTTTCGAAAACTTTTGAGATTGAAGGCAACAAGGAAATGCGCCTGTAATTGTTTTTGCCTTTTTTATTACCTCTTTTAAAAAGGGGTATTACATTGGCATATTTTAATCTATTAGGAAACTACCCGAACACACACTTAAGTTAAAAATATAGGCTAACATATCAGCTATATATATTGAAACGTGCTTGAGTATAATATTCGAGATGCCATCATTACCACATGACCTTGAATTGTTTAGTGAACATATAATTCTATATACCTCTGTTCCTATTATCTCTTCAAAAAAGAAGCTGCTGTTATTAATTTTCTTCACTAAGCTGTGTCTAATGCAACTTCTATAGTAATCAAAAGAATCTAGGTTAGAGTACTTTTAACTACTGTATTCTACCTAGCGAGGAAAAAAAATATTAACAATTTGCACTGGATCATCAACAACAATTCCGTCGTTATCAAGTATTATTGATTTAGAAGAATTGGATAAATTCCATTCTTCTTTAGAGTTGCATAAGGCACCCTGTATCCTTGAATGATAGTATCTATCTCGATCCGCTATTATTTCTTTATTAATGATTTTACTGATTTTCTTGGATTTTAATTAGAGGGATGCTTGCGCACTTTAGCTCCTAGCTTGTTTTTAAGTTTGATTCTCTTGAGTAAGTAATTATTAATCCGAGGTTTTAATTTGTATTCTGATTTCTTTGGTACAATAGTGTAAGTAAAATTTTTAACATATTTTGAAAAATATTTAGGAACAAATCATAAGCCTTCGATGCATTACTTTCAAAATAAATTTCCTCCCAGTTTTCTGATTGTAGTTCAATGTTGAGTAAGTAAAAATTTATCTTTGAAACGTTAACTGAAGTTTTATTTTTAATAGTCTTAGTACGCTTAATATGATTTAACCATATACCAGTCATAAAATGATCAGTTATACTTAGATCGAAGTTAACACCAGTACTCTGATTTAGGGATAGTTTTGAAAAACGTCCAAATACATGGTCAATGCATGTACTGGAAATAGGCCTAGAAATCTCATTCAAAAATGAATATAGGCCGTGCTAAGCCATTATTGCAAGCTAAGAGTCAGCAAAAGTGCTTGATGTTAAAATGTCAATACTAAGGTCACCTAAATGAATAAGGTTAGCTGTCTTTTCGTTATCAAGAAACATTGAGAATTCATTTACAAACACTTGTACGAGTATACCATGAAGTTGTACATAGTCTATGTATATATACAAAGAAATTTAAATCCTTCATTACAAAAATTAAAAGAAATTTCGATTAAATCTTAATCGAATTAACTTCATAATTACCAAGTGATAAGTCTTCACGAACAAAAACTCCTACACCTCCAGCAGCATTCGTTTCATTGGGGTTAGCAAAAAATTCATAATCCAGAATTCGATAATTATTTTTTTCGACATTATACATAGATCCAAATTTCACTTAGAAATATTAGATCAGGCAGTATCACAAAGGGTTCGAGGTTACACACAAGAAGGTCAAAATTTTGATGTATGCTTCAAGAAACATTTTACTATATCATCAGAAGATAAGGAGATACCGAATGCATTGTTGAAAATTGTCTTCGCACATTCGCCAACGTTTTTCTACTCAACTCAAGGTATACCAATTACTAGGTGGGGTGAAATGTTTTTTATTTTATTCAATATAGTCCCCTTTTAGTTTGATACACTTATTCCAGAGATTTTCTAACTTCTTGATCCTGTCCGAAAAGTAATTTTCCCGAAGGTCTGCAAAATACTCCTCCGTAGCGTCGATGATTTCCTCGCGTGAGCTGAATTTTTTATTGATGAGCCATCTTTTGAGGTTTGGGAAGAGATAATAGTCCGAGGGAGACAAATCGGACGAATACGGTGGATGCGACAGCAACCGGAGCCGTAAGTCATTGATTTTAGCAGTGGTTGCGATCCTCTTGTGCGCCGCCGCATTGTCTTGCAAAAACAAAATTTTTTTTCGCTTCATGTGAGGCCGTTTTGCAGCGATTTCGGCCTTCAATCGCTCCAATAATGCACAGTAATACTCGCTGTTGATGGTTTTTCCTTTTTCGAGGTAGTCCACGAAGGGTATGCCATGACAATCCCAGAAACTGACGCCATAACCCTTCCGACCCATCAAGCCTCCCTCGGCCGCTTCGGAGCACTCGTGCCGGCTTCAGTCCATTGCCGGGCACTAATTCTGTTCTCTGGTGTGTAATAGTGGATCCAAGTTTCATCAACAGTTACCAATCGACGCCAAAAGTCAGCCCGATTCCGTATCAGCAAGTCCAAACACTCTTTCGAAGTGCTCTAGCGTTCGTGTTGTTGCTCAGGGGTGAGCATGCGCGACACCCAGCGGCAGGATAACTTTTTCATATGGAGAATATTGCCCAAAATATGGCATGTGTGCTCAGTACTAATCTTTGTGGTATCTGCTAACTCGCGCACGTTCACTTTCCGGTCAGCCAACACTATTTCATGTATTTTTTTGACATTGTCCTCTCTAACCGCATCGGAGGGCCTGCCGCTGCGGACTTGATCGGTAGTGGAGTTGCGACCACCACGAAACTCTCGAAACCAATATTTGACGGTGTAATCTGACGGAGCATTAGCCCCATAATGTTTCTCCAACTTTTCTTTTGTTTCTTTCGCTGTTTTGCCTCTAAAAAATAATGTTTTATGAGAGAACGAAAATCGTTTTTGTCCAATCAACATGATGCCAAACACGTCAACAACAATCAGCTGTCAAAACAAAACTAAACACAGTATCGCACTGAAATTTGGCATGTCTGCCTAAATATGAACGGACTTCAAGGCACCATAACCTGTTTTGCAGTAGTAGCGCATTGTGGCGGTCAAGGAGGTTACTTTTCACCCAACCTAGTATATCAACGGCATCCTCTAAGTTCTTCTGTTCTCTCCAATTTAGTTTACTCTCTAACAGATTTACTCTTGATTTAAGTTTGTCATTTTCTTCTTTGAGTTGAGTTATTATGTTGAGAAAATTTCAATCAATTGTTTTGAGGGCAACTATGTATTTCTTCATAAAGAACTTGAAGGGTAACTTCTTCTATTGTGAACACTGAAAATGAATCAGTTGCGGCTTTTGCTTCTTGTCCAGCAGTTGTCAAAGAGGTGTTGGTTAGTTAGTTGGACATTGTTGTTTTTTTTTCGGTTGATTGTTTTGTGTTAAAACCTTTTGATGTAGTTGGTGCCAATGTTGAAGGGGTCGACGAACCCTGCAGTTGAAGAGGTCTTCGACGAGTAGCAGCACACTTGTCGCACCGATATGGAACATTATGTGTGTTCATTAGGGTCTCCCTCATATGTTCGATTTTTTTTTCCTTTCATACGCATATCCTAATTCTTTACTAAACGCTGAACACGTGCAAAATATCATGGCTATATAACAACGATAACCTGTGAAGACAAAGGTTCAATATATTCCTATATAAACGGTTCTAAAACATCTAGTGGCATATAAGCTATATAAGAACAAAATTCCTATTTTAAAATAAAAACACAGTGGAAGATTAATTTGGGTATTCGTTTATTTACATATAAAAATTAAATAACTGTTTTTAAATACAGGATATTTTCTTTTCAAAGTTTCCTTTTTACAATCTGGGTACAACTTTCTATATTTTTGAACACAGCGTAACAAGAACTGCTTTTGTTTTTCGTCAGCAGTAATTAAACCATGAAAATCTTCCATGAGCTTCACACCTCTCTATGCTGTCTCATTCACTGTCTCACTGTCTCACTGCCTTCAAGTGCATAACTTTTTGTTTAGCTTCCTGAAAGAAATGAATTTGATCCCAGGAGAGACGTCTTCTTGGAGAAAAGCGTTATCAATTTTTAACCGCGATAACAAATTTGTTCTCTTTATGGTCACGAAATCACTCAAAAATTTTTCTGCAACAATAAAAAAAATTATTTATTAACAAAATGAACAGTTTGTCTAGGGATAGAATGAAAAATACTTAACTCACCGTACAATGAGGCAGATGTTTCTTCCTTTGACGGAACATATCTCTTCCCAAAATCGTATAAACTTTCTCTTTGTAAATTCGATACAATATTTGCCTTAGGTTGTATATCAACTTCAACATCTAATAGAGAAAATAAAGCTATTTCTTCTGATAAATACAATAAATGTTGACTGAACTTGGTCAGAGCTGGTTTAGAAATCACCTTGTCGACTGTTTCATAGTTCTTCAATGTTTTTAATAAGCATAAATCTTGATTCGAGGCTTTTACTGCCAAATTGCACCCAAGCCAGGGCTTTAAATAAGCTGTTGCAATAAATAAGCAAACATCTTGCAGTGGTAGCTCGTCTTTAGCACACATTTTAAACTGGGATTGCAGCAAACATATCTTTAAAGCGTAAATAGCTCTTGCCATCTATTGTGCCTGATGCATTGCGCCAGGAGGTCTGATTTTAAATTTGTTTTCATTGTCTTCTCCCAAAAAAACAATAGAAAGTTCAATCAATTCCCGATAATCGTCACGTATATTTATTTTCACTAATTCTTTTTTATAATCATTAATTAATTCGTTAATGACCGTCTCACAGAAATATTTCTTTGAGAAATCAGACCATGTTTCGATAGCAGTTGGATCAACGTTCTTCCAATTGTCTCTAATTTTTTTGAATAAGGGGATATCCGGACTGCTGGTAACTAGGCGGATCTTTGATTCAAATACACATCTTAAAACCAGTTCATATACGAGTATATGATGACGGCAAGCAAAAATCTGTACCTTATCTTTGAGGTCCCAATCAGAAATCGCATTCAAAATAGCTTGAGCTTGGTCTTTGCCAGTAGAAGTTTCGAGCTGGGGCACTGCTGAAATATGTTCTTTTTCTCCAAATGAAATCAGAATTGGCAGGCGTTCTTCTTTTGAACCCATCACATTTAAACTTGGCAGCAGTTTTCCATCCCAATGAACGGTCACAATTTCAGGCACGTTGTTCTGAAAATCAGATTTGATCGATTTTGCTCTCTCTTCTCATGGGTCCGAATTCGTTGAATAGAAGACTTGTTGATTGTAAAATCTTCACAACAGAATCCCGTACACTTGGTTGACACCTATCTAAAGCAGCAACAAATTTAGGGGTGATAAAACACGTCCTTCCCCTTTTTGTGATAGACAGCGAACTCACGGGTTGCGTTTGCGAAGTGAATGGCAAATTTTCATCCAAAGTTTCGTCAGAACTGATAGACAGTTCGTGAATATCTTGAAGTCAGACATTGTATGAAGTCGAGAAGTTCTTGGCAGTCAAAGACTTTAGTCTTTTTTCCTGTTCTTTTAGTTTTCTCTGCCTTACTCGTTCTTCTTTCTCAGCTAACTTTTTGTCAACACCGCTAAACAACTCGAACCCCGTGGCTCGCTTTGTTTTTCTAGAATAACTTTGTCTTCCGCTATTTTGATCTTTTCTAGAACATCAGCGTGTGCGATATCTAACAAATTATCTAAATCTTTTTGAAATTTCTCCTTGCGGTGCTTATAAACGTCCTGTGGTTTTTTACAATTTTTTTGCAGCATTCTCCAAACTTGGTAAAGATCCACAAGTTTTCCCACATAGTTAGGTATAGCTCTGGCGGGTATTCTTGCCTTTTCCTAAAAAATAATGCACTCCCGAATCACAAGAATTGCACTTTCATTTACAGTCAATTTTACTACACGAATATTAAAGAAAAGAACTGAGAGAACTTGGCGATTAGACGGTAACTTTGCACCAGTTATTTGGTGATTTATCTCACCAACCAAGAAAATACTTTTTTTAATACTTCTTAGTTCCACTGTTGGTACATGTTGAAACTTTACTGGTATGCACGGTAACTATACGATAAAATGCAAACAAATAACAAATAGAACGAAAATGGGGGTCATCCTCGTAAATGGTATGAGCATAAAATTCGCGCGCAACTCAACACGGATTGCTGCGATCCAAATAAGGTAAAATTTTTTTTTCAAGTATTTTATGGTCAAATGGAAAAAATTAGAGTGTATGCGTTAGAGAATATTAACTTTGAAAAGTTAGGGACACCCTAGTGTTCATATATTCCATGTCGGCTTCATTTAGCTTAGCACAATTACCATGGTAATAAATTTTGCAATCCACACAAGTATTTTTTTTATTGCAAATAGAGCACAGCATTTTAAAAGATATGCAAAGAACTTAATACAGTAGTACAAAGTTAACACCACCACCACTTAACTCGGAATAAACATGTCTGTTCTTCACGACATTTCAATGAAATGTACTTTCGCCGCTGCCTAAGAGCAATAGATTGTACAAAGCTATCCCTTAAACAAATAAGTTATTTACACTATTTGTATAGCATTTACATCTATACTTCGTATTGCCAAGAAATAAAGAAAAAAAAAACTAGCGATAGAACAGGTCCTGAGATGTTATGGACGTGGTCATTGTACTATAATTTTGGAAGTCACGTCTGGATATCTGTTTTTTTAAATAAAACATGTAATGCTTAGATTTTTGCTAGTGTTTTTATTTCTAAACAACATGGCTCTTAATAATTATGTGTGAAAAATAACATCCGCCACGAGCTCGTCTACTGACTCTCAATTTCGGTCCGAATGTTATTTTTCAGTTGTGCAATTGTTGAGGGATCATCCACATGACCACATAGACAAAAAAAAAGTTATCAAACTAACACCGTTTGCATGATCTAGGTGACCAGTTTATGTCACCATTACGTGAAATTAATCGACCTGGAAACTTCGACTGCTATAGCTCAATGTTCCCACGTATTGTTTGACTCATTTCTCCATCCTGTTGAACATAAAGATCATCTGTGTCTATTGCTTCAATTTGTGGAAGTAAAAAGTCTTCAATCATTTGTCTATAGCAATCTCCATTGACAGTAACATCTTTTTCAATTGCAACTTCGAAGAAAAATGGACCATCAGCCCAAAAACCACACCACATAATACATTTTTGTGGATGAACTGATTTTTCTGAAGTTATTCGAAGATTTTCTTCTCCCCAGATGTGACAATTTTGTTCGTCGATAAATCCATCCAATGTGAAATGTGCTTCATCAATAAAGACAATTTTTTTTAAGAACTTAGTACTCCAGTGGGTATGAATTAACTGATAAAAATGCTTGGGCTCAGTGGTTATTTCGCTCCATGGGTGGCATATGATGCATTGTTATAGCGTGTAACTCTATTCATAGTTAAAATTGTACATGTGTCTACTTCACAAATGAATAAGTAAAGAATAAATATGACATATAAAAAGGTAACATGCAGGATTTATTCACTAATGACATCTAAGTGCGACTTTTGAAAGACTCTTTAGAGGAGATGAAGATACTTCTTACAACACTTGAGGAACCCTAGACATTTCGCTGCATTGTTGGTGATATCAAATATGTATGTGGTCTTTCCAACGTAGAAAAACAAACCGAGAATGGAATGTTTTTCGGTTTCAACGATGCAAGTGCGTGCTATTCAGGGATAATGGCTGGGTGGGTATTTAACCCTTAGCAGGAAGTGGAATTAGTACGTATCATCTTTGGTAATACTTCTTAATCCCATACAACTCTAATTTGTTAATGTTAGGGACACTAAAAAAAAAACAATATAATTAAGAAATTTATTAAAGAAAACTCATAAAAAAATCGTATTTCAAAGGATTTTATAATAATTTTATTATAATTCTTCTATACAACTATGGCAAGTGACGTTGTTTTTGGAATGACGTGCAGTGACAGTTGTTGTATTATTTTTGTGTTTCCCACACTCAAAACATGGTCCAGATCTTTCTTGTTCAGTCAAAACCTGTAAGGACTGAGGGCTTTCTCAATACGTAGATTGAAAAAGCCTAATGTGATTTGAAAGTGTATGAATGGTAGCCCCTTCTTTCAAGTGATCATCCATTAGTACGAATGCCAATCCTTCCAAAAACATCAGTCTGGGGTGAATTTTGGTCTTGCAGACTTATTATTTATATTGTTAGCAGCATAAATGACGTATTCATTTATAAAGGCCATGTCTATAATGCTATACATAGAAGAGTGCAAAAGGCCATCTTCTTGTTTTTCTTCTAGTTGAATAAATAGTACACTTTTGGTCGACTGTATCTACAATACACCACCTTTTGTTCTATTATAGTCCAGGGTGATTTTAGGCTTACCTGATTGAAGGTAAATTTCATTTCCATCGTGCATCGTGGAAAGCAATACGGCATATTTATTTTTTTTGGGCTTATAGCAGTTGTCTTGATTTCCAAAAAGTCCTGTTTTCTACAAGGAACTCGGTTGAGTTCTGTCGTTTATTTTTTTTTCAAAGGCTCAAGCAGAGCTATCCCATTTTCTAATAAGTCCATTGCTAACTCAAAACTTGTGTAGAAGTTGTCGGTCGTCAAATTACAATTCGAATTTTTAGTGGCTCATTCAATCGTTTAACTACTCGTATGTCAGTTGACTTGTTTGATGAAACAAAAGGTCCAGGCTTTTGTGTTCGACAATATATTTCAAAACTATAGATATAGCATGTTTTCGCATTGCACATATTACATATTTTTATTCCATAATTAGCTGGTTTTGCGAATAAAACTACACCGGCCACGAAAGAGATGCAGCATTCTTTTAGGTCTAGGGAATATTTTAACAATGTTTTTACGTTTTATTCGACGATAACGGATTGCTGTTCCAAAATGTATCGAAGTCGTTCTCAATGTAAATTACAAAATCATCCGTTTCACTTACCAATGCTGGAGGCAGTGTATTATTTTCTGATAAGTTGCCTTCATCCGCAGAAAATTCACTTTCATTTAAATGAGGATCAACCTGAATTTTTTCAACTTCATTCTGGTCATTATTCGCAGAGTCATAATATTCTTCTTCGTCACTGTCATTGTATTGCTACACTTCCGCAGTATGCAGTGCCGTAAAATCTGACCTTCTCTGTTTAACTGCTCTCTGCCGACTGATAACGTATCAGATATTTGCACAACTTGTTATGTCAAAATCCTTAGAAATATCAAATGCAATTATCTTGCTTTCGCCAGATTAATGTAGAATTGTAGACTTTGGTGGCAGTTTCTTTTTTAGGCACGCCATCAAACCACCAGAGGACTAGCTACGAAAGCCGTACTGCAAGTCATTGAGAAGTGTTCACGTTTCGAGATATTTCATGAGCTGGCGGTTTATTAGCGTTTCCATGACGTTGGAAAGAACTGACGTAAGTGCAATGGGTCTGTAAAAGGTTTCACTCTCCTCGCCTTTTTTAAGGACGGGCTGGACAAATACTGTTTTTCATCTGCTTGGAAAGAGTCCTAAAGAGTAGGATTGATGAACGAGCATACGCAAAGGATTCGCCAGAGTGAAAGAACAGCTCTTCTGAAGAAGGAGAGATATTCCATCTAGACCAGCGAATTTTTGAATGATAAAATCTTTAAGTACTCTTCCTATATAAGTACAAGTGCGAAAGTGGATTCGTCCTATTAAAGATTCGATGCACTCAAATATTGAAGGGGACAAAGCACAATCTGTAAGTGTGCAGCAAGCAGATTGACCTTGTATAAAGAGCTGACAGCTGTAATGTCATTATGAATGAACGTTACAACATAAGATGAGGCAGAATTTCTAGTATTTTTGGCGAATGACCAAAAACTGTTACTAGCTTTTGGACATTGTAGTATTTGTTATCTCAGTTTTTAGTCGTATTGAAATTGTTCACGCTTAAAAAAGACGCTGTAGTCATTCCTTGCTCATTTGAACTTTTTTCGGTTTTCCAACCCTTGAAGAACCGAAAAAACATTTCTCTAACCCTCACAGCCTCTTTATTGCACAAATCGCTTCACGCCTTTTCTTTTGGTTTGATAATGTCTTTATCGAGGAAACATAACGGCTAGTTAAAATTCTTAAAGAAGCTATTAAGTCCGTTCCAATTGGCATTTTCTTATTGCCATACGGTTCTTTCAGGAATCTCTTCTCTATCTGTGTGGTCGGTGTACGAGAAATTAGCTGATATAATACTAAACACAGTGGTTCCACGAGCCTAGAGGGGATAGCACTTCAACCTTAGATTTACCAGGGAGAGGAGTTAAAAACAAATCCTGGGTGTTGGCGGTATGAGTATCAACGTCTGATATTCGTTTGGGCTCATTAACAAGCTGGGTTATTTTCCGCAGCGAAGATCTCAACACACCGTCCTTCGAGTGTTGTCTGTCCAGAATGTCGAAGCCTATCAGAATTGTTTATATTGAAATCGCCTGTAATAACGATTTCAATATGAGGATACAGGAATACACTTCTTTGAATGGAGTTAGCCAACGCATCAAACTCGTTAAATATCGAATTGGTGTGCAGGTTGGGACTTCTTTTTTTTTGTTTGAAAAGAACTTAACACTCAAGAGGGTGTGACTACACTTAAAATGCCTAAGCATGTGTTAAGTTTTTCGGAAAATTGAATAGTGAGAGAGAGAGAAAGATGTTTGGGCTCAATGGTTATTTCGCTCCATAGGTGGCATCCAAAATTTAATGGGGAGACTAAATTATTAGTGTAATTGGATTTGTTATTATATTTTAGGCATCCATTCATCTCATGAGATTTTCTTTGTCCGAAAAAAAAGGATTCCTTTCAAGTACGGCTGGAATTGAACCACGAGCCGCCCGATTGGGAAGTCTTGAGCCACGGCTTCTGTACACTAAACAAAAGTGGATAATTTGGTTACGGAGATGGAATTTTAACCATGTGAAATTGAATTCCGTATTACTATAGGGACTACATTATGGTGGAGTTTGGTAAGCTACATCACTACGCACGTAAATGTCGAGACCGCGGTGAGAGATATATGTATAATTGCACTAATTTGTGGCCAAGTAGATCAGAGTGATCTGAGAGGTCTGAACAGGGATCTACCTGTATTTCACTAAGTAGTAAAACAGCTGCTCTGTATTTGCTGAAGTGGATGTACGTAGAGAAATTTGCTATGTCCACTCTAGATTTCCGAGTCATAAAAAACAAACACAAATACTGGCGATGGTAAGCAAGTCTGCAAGTCTGTTCATCACAATATCATTTCCGAATGTCGATAGTCTTGGTAATTTTTTCGTTCAATAATTTTTCATAAATTTGACTTGGTACACTTGATAAAGTTAATGTAACTTTCTTTTCTTTTGAAAGGCTTTACTGTTTTTGACTTACTTATAAAGAAGTTCTTGCATTCACCTCGAACATAGAAAATGAAAAACTGGTGATATCTTTGCGTTTTTAGAGAAGAAAATGTATATTTTTATTTTTCTTTTGTTCCGCCAAAGGATGTGTAATCTTCATAGATACCAGTAGCCCGGGCTACCAGCATACACGATTGTTCGATTCCAGCAATACGCCTACGTAACTAAACCACACCCTACACACTTAGACCACATTCTCCGTGGGACTGCGGTAAGGTATCACTTCGTGGGGCAGGTAGGCAATCTATGCAATATCTTCTATATTTGCGTTTTGCACGTTTGTTATGAATATTCAAATCTCAATCCAATTTTATTGTAAGTGCAACATTTGGCCGATTATTGACTACGGGTTTCGTATATCCCAGAAAGCGCTTGCAAATGATTTGGGCAGTTTAGGAACTGAGTAAAATTTATTGTAGTTACGGTTTCAATGCCTTCGGATTGTCCAAACGTCTGTAGGTCCATCTGCCCTTCGTAGCGGCATCCCACCGAACTTGCCACCTCGTCACTGAAGTCGCTCTTTCCTCTGCCTTGATCCTCTTGACGACTACAGAATCTTATTTACTAGAAGTTTTCCTATTACAGACTGCCCGCATCTCATCCGGAAGGATAGCGATGGGCATAGTACCGGCTAAGATAAAAGCTGCTTCGTCCGAAATCGTTCTAAGACCACTGATTACTCTTAATTCGCAAAGTCGACATGTTGATGATAACTTTCCCCTTGCTTCCTTTGTCCCTGGAGCCAAACTGAACATATTGAGATTCCTCTAGCATATCAGGTTCCTTGGATGTTTGCCAGTGCTGCCTGGAATTTTACCCAAATATTCGATGTGAAGTGTAAAGTTTAGTTTATTGTCAAGTATTACTCCTAAGTATTTTGAATAGTCGTTTGATCTAATGATTCAACTTCCTACCCTTATGCCCATGTGTTCCGCATTTCTCCGTCTGGTTATTAGGACAACTTCAGTTTTGTTACCTGCTAATTCCATGTCGGTGGATATAAGCCAGTCTTTGATAAGTTTGATTGCATTGTTCGTAGATGATTCTATCTCGCAAATGTTCTTTATAACAGTTACAATGCCGATGTCGTCAGCGAATCCTATTATTTTTAGTCCTGGTAGCAGTGTTAATTACAGAACTCTGTCGTTCATGACATTCCAGAGTTGAGGCCTTAATACCGATCCTTGTGGGTCTCCCGCAGAGATTTTATAGTACTTTTCTACTGCGTCGAGTTCATATCTCAACTTTTTATTGGTGAAGCATTCGGATACAATCTTTCGCAAGTAGTATGGCGTTTCCATTCTGGCTAGTGACCTTCTTATAAATGACCAATTTAGTGAGTTAAAGGCATTTTTGATGTACAACGTCAATACTGCACAACATTCTTTTGTTCCCCATCGCCATCTTTCTTCCTTTATTGCTACAGCTGGTATGTCTACTACCGTTCATATAAAGTCAACGGTGGACCGTGATTTTCTGAGTCCAAACTGTTGATCTGATAATGCTCCCTTTTCTTCTGACACAGTGAGCAATTTGTCATATATGATCCGTTCAAGTATCTTACCCAGTTTGTCCAATAGACATATTGGATATGTTGCAAGTTCTCCAGGTTGTTTGTTTCCCTTTGGTAAGAGTACCATATGTTGCAGCTTCCACTGCTCTGGGAAAAACCCTTTTACATCGTTGATATAAACATGTCGGGTCTCTTTTAAACGACATCTTTCACTTTCCCTTCCGCCGGTCTTGTAAGCAGTTTTCCCTGACTGCTTTTATTCCTTGGCTTTACCAGCAGCACGGTGTACCTCTTTAACTGGGTATTCGTCAGAATGTTACTGCGTCACATTCTGTGGTTATAGTGCAAGTGAAGTGATGTGACAAATTCTACGCTGTTTCGATGTTGACTAGCCCGCTGAAATTTATCAATTCTTCGAACATGTCCTTGTCGAATAGTTTATCTTTTCATTTTGGACCCCCTAGCTTAGGCGTGGAATGGAAATTAGCTTTTTAATATCAATTATTTTCTCCTGTGGGTATATTCTTCGCTGACCCACAAGTCTGTGTTGCGCAGTAGGGAGTTACTCATGTAGGTAATATCGATGAATGATCCCATTCCCGCTTTCCTAAAAGCATTTGCTCGACCATTGCTTGTAATGCTTGCATTCGAAGATATAAACGTTTCTTGTAGGATACGTCCCATGGCATTAGTGAACTTGCTACCCCATTGGCATTAAATTCTCCGCCTATAACCACTGAGGATCTTTCATGTGCATCTGCACTTATGCTTTCTAACATTGCCTGGCATTCACTTTTTGCCAAACTCGGTGGCGCGTAATAGCTGTAGAAGTTGATCCGTCTAATCGCTAGCATCTTGGAAGGCATATTTTCCACATATCCTAATTGCTACATGTATTGATTTATCGCAGATCCAGGTGTTGCTGTCGAGTGTTTTATATGAGTCACTGATCAAAATGATGTTTGCTCCGTCGCCTTCAGCCTTTGTGTCAGAATGTCCTGGGCTGTGCTACAGTGGTTAAGGTTAATATTTCATGGTTTTTTGCTAGTAATGGCTCTCCTAAAGACCAAGCATTTGTTGCCACCGGCTACATGGCTGGTGTTCTCCGAGCTGTCCTTCTTGCAAAGAAACAAAGCGGGTCTTTGTTGTAGTCTTTGGCTGGATGGCTTTCTTCCACACATCTTCTACATTGCTTGGAGCGGTCCATCTCGTTTTTGCATTGGCGTACAGTGTGGCCGAATTCAAGACATCTGAAAAATGTAGTTAGGATTGGAAAGTTTCTCCTTCGCTGTCATCACAATTCGGCCGGGTTGAGTTTTCTCCTTGATGGGCTGTTGCTTCTGGACATACTTCTTCTTTTCGATGAGCTTTGTCCAAGTGAAACCGTGCTAGGGTTGACACAACCGGGCACAGACACAGCACCCCGCCTGTGACTGAGCCAGGTCGATTCTAACAAGGAATGTTTCATTTTGACCTACACCACCAACTTAGTATTTCATATTTATTAATTCAATTCAACAAGAATTCGACATAGCATTTCTTGTCACAACTACTTGCTTCGACCGAACGAAATATTGCTTAAAAAATCTTACTAAAATGTTTCCCGATTTTTGGTGTGGACGCCGATGAAACGTTTTTGAAGTGTTAACCAATTTTTGCACTTGAAGACAATGAACTCAAAATAGCTAAGTCTAACAGCGCCGTGATTCAACATAATGAACAAATTAAAAAACAGTCAGAGATAGTTAATGAGGTCTGTCTATCTAGGTATAGTTCTGGTATTTACTATCTTTGACTGGTGACAGCCTCGTGCTTGAGAGAGAGTCTGATTGGTGTACCTTTTATTATGAATTTGTTATGTGTGGTAGTGGTTTTTGTTACACCTTCTGCAGTAAGGCTGAACATGCACATTCTCTTCCATTCCAGGAGAATAAAAGATTGATGCTATTTCCCAATTCTCTATTCGAAGTGTTAATTTCTTGGTCGTCCCCCATTACAAATGCTGAGCTAGATTCCGAAGTAACAAGTTTCTAAGAGCTAGAGCGCTCCTTGTTCCTCGTCCTCCGTGTATATGCCGACTTATCCTTTAAGAAACTCTGAAATATACGACTTCCTACACAATAATTTTCTATAGGAAATTCTTCTCGTTTTTTCAGGCAATCCTATATATTCCTGATACATAATTGCATTCAAGTAATCTATGGCCTTTTTCTTTTTCTCCTTGAAGTAGGAAGTAATCGGCCTCTATATTCGAATATGTCATTCATTTTTCTAGGTATGCTATGCTGAAAGTTTCTTCAACCTAACATATTCCTCTCAAGGAAGTTTACTCGGCACTATATGTAGTTCGGGGTGGACCAGTGCCTCAGCTAACATGCCTATCCAGCTAACGCGGTTTTTTGAAAGCTACCTGATGTTACGCACAACCAGCTGCCTGCCTTAATAAGTGGCTGTTACCCATCGAGGCCGGGTTATCCAAATTTTTCTGGTGAGGTTGGCATCGGTGTACAGACTGTTGAAAAGTATCTTCAATTCTCCATTGATGCAAACAGGACCGAAAGTTACCCGAACTACTTTTCGGTCAATATGCCCGAGAGCATTTTCATTCGCTTTCGTCAGTGTCCGTAAAGTAGGACTGGCATGATCAGGGTCTTATATTAGTTTTTTTCGTTGCTCGAGAGATGGCTTTACCACTCAATTGCCTTCTTAGGCCAAAGAAGCAGCGATAGGCATGACTGATTCATCGCATGATTAACGCACTGGTATCATTGTCGGAGTTAATAGATAAAGTTCCTTACTACTACAAATTTGTAGCTGCCTATCGTGCCGTTTTGTCCTTGACGTCAATTTGTATGTCCCTCTTTGTTGACAGCATATACTCGTACATATGTACTTTTTTTTGCCTTTCGCTTTGTTCCTCCCATTATACTAATGTCGTCTGCATTGTGAGGAACTGAATAGACCTTTGTTGACTTGTTAGTTTCGTACAATTGTTTCAAGATCGATGTTAAAATAATCACATAACAACCATTCGCCTTGTTTTAGTCCTTTTCTGTCATTGATAGTCTCTGTCGTGTCATTACTGACCTTGACGAAGTAGCGTGCATTCTGCATTATTATTCTCCACAGTGGAATTAGCTTAGCAGGGATGCCAAAACTAGGCATGGCTCTACATAATTCGTCCCTGTAGACGCTATAATATGCGGCTTGGAATTCGATGTAGAGGTGTTGTGTTTCGATTTGGAACTCCTGGGGTTTTTACAAGATATGCGGTATGTTAAAATTTGATTTTTGTTGGATTTTTCGGCCTAAAACCACACTGGAAATCACCCTTCTTTAACATCGGACAAACAGTGCTGATGTTCCATTCGTTGACGAAGACTTTAGAGATGAGCTGATGTATACTCCGTATGCAATCACCACCTACAGCTTTAAATTGCTCGGCTGTTTAGTCATCAGGTCCAGCAGCTTTATTGGACTTAACCTTGGAAATGGCTGTCCTGTCTTCATCGGGCGAAGGGAAATGTTCCCTGTCTTCGTCCAAGTTGAATTGTCCCTGATGTTGTTCGTTATCACCATTTAACAGTTTGCTAAAATATTCCTTACAGATTTTCAGCACTGATCGTGGTTTCCTTGTCAATCCTTGCAGTTATCAGTTCGGGCTTTACAACTTTGTCATGTTTGTTTTATTTTTTGATTAAACCTCTGAACCTCATTGTTCTGATAATACCTATTCTTTCTTTTTTCTCTTTTCTAGATTTATCTGTTTTTTTTTTATCTGCATTCGTGGCGGTGCGGTGAAAACCTGTTCAAAAGAGGCGGCCTCTGTGATTGCTTCTTCGAAATGTTACCACTGGTCTTCTACGTTCTATGCTGGCAATGATGGACTTCTCCGAGAGAAGCTCGATCGAAAAAGGCTCTGGCGTTTTCCTGCGTCTGTAGAAATTCCGTGTCAAACTTCCTCACAATGGTTCGCTAGCTTTCGTGTGTTACGGAAGTTCACATCCATTAAAAAATGGTTCGAGTCGATGTTAACACCTCGAAACGTTCGAACTTTCGAAATACTGGGAGAGTGGCGATCACCATATGATCAATTCGGTTGACTGTTTTTTGATCAGTAAGCCTATGTCCGTTTCCGATGATAACTTGTATGCTGTGCTTACCGACCGTATCACTGCAAATGCCCTCCTTGACTAGCTTGGCATTAGGATTGCCAAGAAAAATATTAACGTCACTGTTGTTAGTTTTTGGGTTGGAGCTCGTAGACGAAATATTTCGTATGGTCGTCATTCTCCTCTGTCGGGACGTGAACGTTTATGAGACTTTCGAGTACATATGTATAGTGGCGAATTTAGCCTTAACGATAATCATCGTCAGTAATTTGCTTACGTGTTTAAAGCTAAGAACTTGTTCACTATGTGTTCTGATGACTTCAGCCTCCATAGTAGATATCTCAGGTTTTGGCCACTTTTCACCCGTTCCGTCCGGCCATACTATGGCGGTTATGTTTGCTTTGTTGTAGTCCGCTAGTTGTTCGACTGCGCATGGTCTGTTATATGTATGTACACTCCAGGTGTACATCTGAAGATCATTGTCCTTTATTAGGTTTTTTAACTTTCATCTCATCCTTAAAAAAATTACGTACGTTCTCTACCCTCGTGTGTAGATTTCTACACATATGGGATTTTAATGTATTTTCTAAATTCTTTTTTAAATTAAACCGAAAAAATTGCTTTTATAATTTATTTCTAAAATAACAAGAAAAGGTAGGCAGGCTTAAATTAATTTTTCTTGAATGCATTTTACACATACATTTCGATTATGTTGATTTTTACATGCAGCTTTTGTGCAAAAACAACAAATCGTCTCATAGACATTATTTTTTTTTGGCGGATTTTTCTTCATAGCAAACGTGACATCTTGCCCTGCCTTTAATTTGTGGTGGAACGGTTCTTGACCGTATTGGTGGATTTGTTGAAGTTGATGCAGAAACATCCTCTAAAGGTGACGATGGTGAACTTTCTTCCAAAACAGTTGCAAGCAATAAAGCAGACGATGCTGATCTTGGCTTCGCACTTCTAGCTTCCATAAGTGGTTTTGCAAGGGATATTCCAAAGAAAATTCCTTCTCACTGTTGTTTTTTGTGATGCTTGCCAATTTGGATTCACTTCTTTGAAAATAATTAATGCATTCAAAGCAGAAATGTCAATCATGTTTGCAAATACAGCCATTGGCCATCTGTTAGATTTTCTTTTACAGCTGTAACAAGTGAGCATTTTGTCAACCGTATCCACACCGCCTATATTGAATGAAAAAAAAACATTAGAGGGTCTTGAAATTTCAAACCTGTTGTTTTATTGTAATAGGCTATAATCGCTGGTAACTTTTTTTCATTCGATTCGATTTCAATTGAGTTATGCAAAGTACTTTGCAACACGGTACACTTATTTTTCCGTCCAATGTACATTTCGGTAAATGCAAAAGTAGGTTCATAAAACGGTCTATTTTTGCATTCAAGAAGCTTTGGTGGGATGCTTCTTTTATTTTTTCTTATCGTGCCAATCATTGTAATGCCCTTTGACAACAATTTTTGCCCAAACTCATATGAGGAAAAGAAGTTATCCATTGTTATGTTGTGACCTTTCAAGCCATCAACGAAATCCAAACTACTCGTTCGCCTTGTCTTTTTTCACTCGAACTGGCTCCAATCGCCTTTTCCAAATATGGCTGGATTTTCCAAACATAGCAGGTATAAGAACAAACCAGCAACCAGAATTTTAGTCCGTACTTTACTGGTTTCGACGGTATATATTGACGAAATTTACATCTTCCACGAAAACCAAGTAATTGCTCGTCAACTATCACATATTCATGTGGATTGTCACTCAATAAATTGGACCATTTATCAAATATATCCCGAATAGGTGCAAATTTATCTGTATTTCGTTGCTGTCTTCTGCTTATGACATCATCAAAACGAATAACTCGATTCAAATACTCAAATGTTTTCTTCGACATAATTGCCCTAAACACCGGACGACCATTAATATCATCAAACAATTCAATTGTAGTTTCGTTTTTCGATCTAAAAGTAAAAAAGTCAAGAATCAGTTGAAATAAGAAAGAAAGCAACTACGACTTACCTATAAACACCAGCTAAAATCAAAACACCAATATATGCTTGCAACATATTCGAATCGATTTGTTTGAAATCCTTACCATATGTTGCTTGTGCATACGCATTTGAATGCTTCAAAATGGTATTTTCAATTTGTGGTGGGAAGAAAAGCAAAAAAGCATCTTTGATTCCATCAACACGAGCTTTGGCATATCTTGTTGTCCCAGGATTTTCATTCCGCAATCTACCACTTTGATGCTGAAATGGCTGTAGTTGCCAAACAATACCATCTTTCGAAACAAGCAGTGGATCCACATTTTAAACTTTAGCAATTCTCGTTGGTTTCATTTGAACCACTCGCTTGCTCTTCGTCAGAATCGCTATCATCTGAATATAAGTTATCGCCATCATCAATATCCCCTTCTGGCACAAATTCGTCATCACTGTCTCCAGAAACATCACTGATATCGCCATCGCCTTCATTCAAAAATACCCTATCAGATATCTTGCTTTTGACATTATTATCTTTTATTATTTTTATAAATTTCACTAAATATACCAACGATATTCACTTGCTAAAACACTAAAACGCAAATGACTTTTTATATGACATGCACTTACTGTCCATATGTGTAGAAATCTACACATGAGGGTAGACAACGTAATTAAGGACTGAAACGAATAAAATTTGGAAACTTCAAAGTACAAAAAAAAAATATTTTCATAATTCATGTAAATTTTTTTTATTTGCTTTAAAACTCTGTTTTTATTAAATTCATTCACAATTACAAAATTTAAAAATTTTTTTGGGTTCCCGTTCTTTCCTCAACTTCTTTCGAATGTCCTTCATAAGGTTGGTGACAGTTACATCCGTGATCTTTTTGGACGGTCTTTTGCATTTAGCACTAAAATCTCTTACGTACTTTGCACACTGCTCACTTTTGCTCAATTTAGCTTTGACCAAAGCCCAATACCTTTCAATGGGACTGCACTGTGGAACATTGGGTGGATTCATGTCTTTTGGGACAAAGCCGACATTTTTAGCAACAAGAAAGCTCAACGTCGCATGAGCATAGTGAGCTGAAGCTAAGTCTGGCCAACATAATGTTGAACCCTCGTGTTTGTTTAAGAAAGGAATCAACCGTTTTTTTAAGCACTCGTTAATGTACTAAGTGGAGTGAAAAGTAACCTCCTTCACCAGCAGAATGCGCTGCTACTGCAAAAACGTTATATTGTGTTGAAGTTCGTTCATATTTAGGAAGGCATGCCAAATTTCAGTGCGATACTGTCTTTAGTTTTGTTTTGACAGCTGATTGTTGTTGACGTGTTTGGCATCATGTGAGTATGGACAAAAACGATTTTCGTTCTCTCATAAAACATTATTTTTTGAGAGGCATAACGGCGAAGGAAACAAAAGAAAAGTTGGGTAAATATTATGGGGCTAATGCTCCGTTAGGTTACACCGTCAAATATTGGTTTCGAGAGTTTTGTGGTGGTCGCAACTCCACTACCGATCAAGTCCGCAGCGGCAGGCCCTCCGATGCGGTTACAGAGGACAATGTAAAAAAAATACATGAAATGGTATTGGCTGACCGGAAAGTGAAGGTGCGCGATCTAGCAGATACCACAAAAATTAGTACTGAGCGCATATTTTGCGCAATATTCTGCATATGAAAAAGTTATCCTGCCGCTGGGTGAGGCAAATGCTCACTCCTAATCAAAAACACGAACGCACACGAGCACTTCGAAAGTGTGTTTGGACTTGCTGATGCGAAATCGGGCGGACTTTTGGCGTCGATTTTTAACTGGATTTGGATCCCTCGGACTATTATCTATTCCCAAACCTCAAAAAATGGCTCATCAATAAAAAATTCAGCTCACGCGAGGAAATCATCGACGCCACGGAGGAGTATTTTGCAGACCTGCCAGAAAATTATTTTTCGGACAGGATCAAGAAGTTGGAAAATTCGCTGGAATAAGTGTATCAAACTAAAAGGGGACTATATTGAATAAAATACAAAAAACCTTTAAAAAGAAAACATTTTTCATTCCCAAGGAGGTTACTTTTCACTCCATCTAGTACGCTTCTCCGTTAATTGTTCCCGTTGTAATAAACGATGAGCTTCTGTGTCCACATTGGCAAATGGCCTGCCAAACGAGATATTTTGACCCGAATTTTTCCATCCCAATCGATGTTGTTGATTGCGGAAGAATCTCAGCTTCAAACGAGTTGTAAAACTGCGCACCTGGAAGAGTAGTAAAGTCAGCTTTGACATAAGTTTCGTCATCCAAAACCAAGCACACTTTCTTGTTGCCGATCAACTCGTATAGCTTTCGGGCTCGTGTTTTTATGACTTTTTTTGCTTTTCAGTAACTTTTGGTATTTTTCGTGTTTTTAGACTGTTACGTTTTTTAGATCTTTGTACCATTGTTTGGTTCGTATTACATTTCCGAGCAACATCTCTAAATGATATAGTCCGGTTTTTTACGATGCTACCCACTATTTTCCTGTCCAAATTTGTATCATGTGCCCCACTTTTAGCTCCACTTTTCTGTTTTCGCTTAACTGTCAACGTCTCCAAATATCGTTTAATAACAGAATCCACTGCACTGCGTGCTATGTTTAAATTTTTTGCGATGGTTTGGACGCGAAGTATTTTCGAGCCATTTGTCGATGATCTTTTTGGGGCGTTCCTCTTAAATCATATTTTATAAATATTTTAAACCGTACCGAACTAAAATCAATAACAAACTGAAACTAGAGAATATACAGGCTAATTTGGGTACAAAATAGGATTGCAATTTTTACGCATCGGAAGTATAGCCCGTATTAAAATTTACAAATTTTATTCGTTTCAGTCCTTAGTGCATTATTAACCGCCATAAACATTTTTATTATGGGGAGGTATGTTTTATTTTCGGTAATCAAGAATATAAACAAAGTCTGAAAATTCCGGAAGTTTGCAATTAGTGGTTTATGAGAAATTAGGAAAACAAAAATTTTTTGTGTAGTTTTCTACACAAGGATGAGAGTTCATCTACAATGAATCCGTCAGTTTCCATGGTCTGCTCAATGATAATTTCACGGACTAAAATTTTAGATTCAATTCGTAATGATCAGGGTTCGCGGAAAAAGTATTTTTCTATCATACGAGTAGCTGTAGGAAATTGTAGAATTAACCTGTGCCAATGCTTTCCTAAAGTTATAAGTACATTTTTTTCTTTCATTTCAGTTCTTTATCTTCAGAGTAGCACGTGGACCATTCATTGAGGAATTTCACCAATGTGTCACACATGGCTTTTACACGGCAGAATGGCAGGAACAATTGTACAATACATTCACGTTGTTTTTTACCTTCATTATTCCCCTGTGTATACTCTTCATAACCTATCTATCAACATTCAGGACAATATCTGGTAAGTCGTCACAATGCATTTGTTATTATTTTATCTTTGTTTATATCCTTCTATTTCCGTTCCTCGTTCATTTCCTGTGGGTGAGGCAGTTGTTACTAGTGTATTATGTACTCTGCTTGTGTGGCTTAGAGTATCCGAATTACAATTACGACAATAAGACGTTTCGATTCAAGAACACACACAATAATGCGGACTGATTATTGTTTTGCATCTAAGTGTGTGTAGAGGTTCTTAGATAATGTAGTATTTGCGGGCATTTTTTTACTATTGGCTGTGTAGAAATGAATTGGATTTTATTTATGCAACGGTCGTAAAAGTTTGAAAGTTAAATTATTCGCAGTTATGCATGGGGCTTCGTAAGATCGTAAACAACTTCCATAAACAGGAACAAATATCCTGTTTTATTAGGCATAAAAAGCATAAATCTGGTGAAGATAAATATCCAGGGAATAAATTTTAACACTTCGAAATCCGGTCGATATCCCTTAGCCTTGTTCGGTGAGGGAACATTTCAAAATTGTTTCGAAGCGGTCAGAAAGTGGATAAGATAAAACCAATAATTTTGACACCAGCAAGCGGCTTTTTTTTTTATTGTTGAAAGTTATAGTGTTATTTAGGGTGAGAATTTATGCGAGTGGATATGGAAAGTAACTGTAATTTTGTAAGGCACATTTATGTACTTTGCATCATCGATTTATGTTTTCGTATTCGATGCAATATAAGACGAAGGCGCTTTTATTGTCGCTTATTTTTGTTGCTTTCTTTATAGTATTTATGGTCATATTGTTTGCATGAAAGGACGTGAGGTGAAGATTTGCTGTGAAGAAATAGTAAAACGGAAATTGGAAACCAAAAGGACACATCTTCATATAGGTCATTATAAACGTTACAGAAATATGGAAATAACATATCTATAACCGCTGAAACTAACTTTGGTACCCTTGAAGTGATGATCTAAAATTACCAAAAATGTTAAAACTATTTGCATAATCAGTAGGGCTCTATATTCAATAACAAATCTCTGTATAACCATGCTACTAAGTACAATGCTTTCAGGGAAGATACAGATGTGACTTGACATCAACTTACACGTATTGCAGCCCGACCACAGATCCAGGTATCTCAATACGTTCGACTCAGAAATGATGAAAATTTCTTCTATGACGAACTAAGTAGACTGAAAAGAATGGGTGTAAAAAATGGAAGTGGCTGAATAAATGAGTACCTACCTCTGGCGAATTATTTGAAAGGATTCTGATAAAAGATCTTCCGATAAAGAATACGAATACTGGCATGCTACCATAGTGCATAGATATTTCGAGCCAATTTAAGGACATATATGCTTAAAAGTAAACAGTTGCTAAACAGCGGCGGCGAAAGAAAAGTTCGAACTCTTCTGGACATGGAATTACTTGGCCCCTTACTTCAACTTGTGCACGCCAATTTGAGCGGGATCTTCCTCCACTACCTTGTTGCTTTGGGTTCCATTCGAAAACTCTGTACGGCGAAGCATTATCCATTTGGTTTACATATTGTCTAAGTCGTAGTCAGATCTTTATGACTAAAACATTGCCTTTTTTATGCCAAAGAAACAGCGCAATTGGTAAGAGTGGGCATTACCTTGCCCAAAACTTCGGCAATATATGCCTCATTAGTACTTTAACCTCCGGAGTATTCGCATTAGAATTAAGTGCAGTAGTTGTAATATAACGTGATTGTTGGAACGAATACAATACAAATAACATTTCATTTGAAGCATAACGACGCTTTGAGAATATCACCGCCGGCATTAACGCCACCAACACCAATCAGTCCACGTGAACCGCAGAGTCCCGATGGTCACACGTCAGTGAGTTCAACTGGATCAAGTGATACTATTCCTGAACAACAGTTTGCTTTAGCAGATTCGAATACCAACACAGTTTCGAAATCGTTTGTGCCGTGTAAAGTTTGTGGCGATAAGGCTTCCGGATACCATTACGGTGTAACATCCTGTGAAGGCTGCAAGGGTTTTTTTCGTCGAAGCATTCAGAAACAGATCGAATACAGATGTTTACGAGATGTAATTGTAATTCGATTGAACCGCAATAGATGTTAGTATTGTCGTTTCAAGAAATGCCTTTCTGCTGGAATGAGTCGAGACTCTGTAAGATATGGTCGAGTACCGAAGCGTTCACGTGAACTGAATGGTATGACCGACGAACAACAACAAAGTAACCGTGTCAGTCCCCCCGGCACATCAAGTAGTACGAATACATCGCAGCAAGCACCACAAATGTGTTCCGTAACATCACCGCAGGATGTGGGTGCATGCACAACCCAAATGCCAGCGCCACCACAGACAGCGCCGGCGGAAGTCCCCGAAGTACCACCACCGGTAACCGAACTCACTGTCTACGATATAATTATGTGTATCTCGCAAGCTCACCGTATGTTCTGCACTTATACAGAGGAGCAAACTAGAGAGTTAGTAAGACGACCAGTAGTTGTACCACTCAATGGAGTCAACGATGATAATGAGATGAATGCGCCAGTTGCAGAAAGACGAGAACTACAAAACTCGTATGACACCAGGTGTTCAACGTGTTGTTGGGTTTGTCAAACGTGTACCTGGCTTCTGTGATTTTATACAAGATAATCAATTGATTCTAATCAAATTGGGATTCTTTGAAGTGTGGCTAACTCATGCCGCTCGTATGATCAATGATACGGCATTTATCTTCGACAATGGAGTGTATATGACACGACAATAATTGGAACTTCTCTACGATCCTGATTTCATTGAAGCAATGGTGAATTTCTCCAACTCACTGAACGCCTATAATCTGAGCGACACCGATATTGGTCTATTTTCCGTCATGGTGTTACTTGCACCCGATCGAACTGGCATTACCGAGCAAACTTTGGTTACTCAAACTCATGAGTTTGTTGTCGAAGCCCTACGTGTACAAATACTACGCTCTAAAGCCGGCTCCACACAGGCAATGCAACTATTGCCCGCTTTAGAGGCTAAAATTCCCGAACTAAGATCACTTGGAGCAAGACATTTCTCACACCTAGACTGGCTTCGAATGAATTGGACAAGACTTCGGCTGCCGCCACTATTCTCCGAGATCTTTGACATTCCCAAAGCGGACGAAGAACCACCAAGTACTTCATCCTCATCGTAAAGAGGATTGCCTGTAGAGTACCAGATTCGGAGAATGCTAATGTTGTGGAGAGTGCACGGTTTAATTCTTAAAATGTCACGCTTCGCATGCAAGCAAAATTTAAATCAACAAAAAAAAAAAAATAGAAATAATAATAATAATAATTAGTTCGGTACCGAGCACACAAAGTGCGCATAAAATGTTAAACATTTGAAAAGAAAAAAACACATTACTATTATGGCTGCGAATACTCGTTTATTATTATTATCTAGATTTAATATTCTTTTCTTATTTTTTTTTATTTTGTATCCTTTTCTTTGTTGTAATTGATAAGTAATAAGATCTTTTTTTTCTAAGTACTAGTTAGTGAATTGTAAAACACATCTCAACAGAAACACTCAATCGTAAAGCAAATGCAATATTATCCGCTAACGGACTGTTGTCTCTACATGAATCTACCAATATTGTTTCTAATTGAATAAAAAAAAAAAAGGCATATAATCGAAAAGTATGTAACACTCAAATTAACAAAACAAATGTAGTTGATAAAAAATGAGAACACATACCGCTCGAGGACAGTTTTAAGTAGCGAGACAGCAACCTCTATATGATCCATTAACGTTTGGTAAATACCCGTTCTAAAAACAAGAATTGCTATCTACCTATCCTGCTTGTCCAGGACTTAACTATCCAAAATGAGAATAGGGGTACAGTGCGTGCGTGAACTTTGCCTTTTTATAAGCTTGCAATAAGCAATAATAAATCTGTCCGGGGTTGACCCGGGCCGCAAATCAAAATCAAATCAAATCAAATTTTTCTTTTTATGAATAAAACTGCCTTGTTTGTATATAAATTTGTACATACTTATTACTATTTAGCAATATTCCTGACCTCAGCCCGACTCCAACGACGCACGACACGTAAAAAAGAAAAATCCTCGTGGGATATTGTTTGACAGCTCTTAAGGAGCATGTTCACTCATTCTTCCGTTTCCGATTTGGGCTGCTTTAGTCGATGGAGTCGTAGCTGAGGGCAAGATTACATTTATAACAAAACCCGGATGCGCATAACTCAAAGGATAGACTTGCATCCAAGTAACCCATCTTCTAACTTTTTCCCCGCCCTTATAACCCAAAATAATAGGACACTTTGGGTCAACCCAGGCAGATTAGTAGGTGGGGTGTCCAGCCTCCTCGCGGCTCAGGCATGATCATCCACTCGGTAGCTCATCGGATGTGAATGGGAACTTGCCACAAGGTCTGGACAGGAGTTACATTATTACTTACATACCTGAAAACAAAATACAAAAAAAAAAAGAAGTTGCCCTAGTAGCAGAAAGGTAACACAACTGCCATCGTAACTCAAAAAAAGCAACAACAGTTGGATTGCAAGGCCCGAGTTTCCATCAATTTACTATCGAAGCGTATTCATAGAGAGAAAGAGAGGGGATAGAGGTGTAAATTCTCCTTGAGCTGGCCCACCCCTAGCTAAATATGATATATTTAACATCCATGGTAATCGTGATGCTCTGTTTGCGCTGACCCCTAAGTTAAGTCAGTATCTAACCTAAATAAGTAAGTTGCATACCCCTACTACAATCGCTACCCACACATTCTGTCACCAGTTTCTCGATCATCCCGTCACACTCTCCATATTCTTACTAAAAAGAAACCATGTTTTTGTGATTAACCTTAAAAAAACTACTTAGTAACGATCTCTGAACAATTGACCATGAAGAACAAAAGGGATTTGGGAAGAACCAAGAAATGATAAAGATAGTTTCGTTTATTTCCATTCTTAAACGTTATAATGGCTCTTTATAAAAAAAAAATTGATTTCCTTCATTAAAGCTAACTCTATATACCTATACCCTTGAGGATTATAATAGATAAGAGTTTACACAGATTAGTTCTGTGTGTACATGTATTTCATATTTGCAATCATAGGGTATTATATAATTTTATAATCTAAGCATAAATATAAATATATATATGTGCTCATGTATACTTTATATATGTAGGTATTTCATAATTATCTAACGGCAATTCTTCTTGTGGTGCGCTGTTATTTAAGCTTCTCTAAGTTTTTTCTTATACTATGCTTTTATTTCGAACACATATTTTTGAGACAGTTTTTTTTTCTTCTACTTGAATTTACTCCACTCTATCTTTAATGAACTTGTCTCTGTCATTGTTACAAACATACATACATAGGTATAATTATGGTGAAATTTTAGGAATTTATTAAATCTACATACTCGTACTTAAAGGCTCAAACGACGAATATGTAATTGTTACCGAAAAAAAACGAAAGCAAATTGACTTACCCCTTTAAAATTGTTCTCGTTTTATTTTGTTTCTTGCTAAAGGATGATGGCTTGATCCTTGCTTTATCTTTTAAGGAATCGAAAAGAAATGTCTGAACAGCCAAGCTTACAATACTTTAAATACATAACTTGAAAAAATGAGCATCTGTCACATAATACTTAACTTTTATATTATCTTGTTAAAACTAATGATAATCTTGTCTCCATGAATTGATTCTCATTGAATTTGGTGTTGGATTTGAGATATATATGGCTTCGCTGAGCCCGGTAGATGGTGGATTTAGAAAAATTTAGATAATCGCAGCAGATGTTCTGTGGGCTACACATTAAAGGATTAATTATTTGGCCTTGCCGACCACGTGTCAGCCCAAAATTGTTGATTCGCTCCGCAGCTTAGTGGAATCGCTGAACTCGGGGCACGTGAGTGTACGTATTTTGGTGTACTCTTTTTCCTTATTTTATGTCTTAGCCTTCTGAACTCGAAGAACTATTAGGACAGCAGCAATGCCTGTTACGATTTTTACGGGATGATGGACGCGGCGTGGTGTAATTTGCGAACTCTACGATTTTCGGTTTTTTTCTTTTTTTTTTGGTTACTCGTATTATGTTTTCTGATCTCTTTTCTAGTCGAACTTCACGTTATAAAATATACAATAGGATTACATATATGTATTATAAAAGAGAACAAAAAAATAGAATACAAAAACACTTTAGCTCGACACGCACGCGTCCGATCGAATCAAACGAAAAATCTTTATTCTCTGCCATAAGCCGCCAAAACGGATCTTTGCTGATTTTGCCATAAACATGGCAGGTCATATTCATAGGTTTATCTCGCTTGCACTAACTAGTCTTTTGAATGGTGGAATTTTAAAATTGCTAGAATTCGTTGCCGTTTATTAAAAAAAATCTTATACTACGCTTAATGTTTAACTCGCATTTTTCCCCTTTGATTCGGTCGGTTTTTTTCATTCTGAATAAAATCCTGGTAGCTGGTGAGCTTTAAAAGCTATGCCATATTCTGAGATGTCGCAGATCTAGATTTCCGGTGTTGATCAGGTAGTCGCTCGTTTACATGCGAGATTGTACTGCACGGTTTTAAAGTGAAAATGGTTTCCCACACATTTATATCGTTATAAATATCCAATCGCTGCATATTATCAATTAATTCCATTTCGTTCAATATTGCACACAAACATACTATTGGTGGGATACTATCAATTTGTAGCACAGATTAAGATCAAAACTTTGATATCCAAAGAATTCTGTGAAAATGATATACTACTTTTGCTCTAACTTAGGTAGACCTTCTCATCTGATCTTATGCTTCCAAGCAATATTTGCGATAAGTAAATACATGGTGACTGAATTTGTAGTGCATACAAGTAAAAATCCCCACGACCATATATTATGCTGGACGAATGAAACTTATCAGTCAGTAACTTATTTCAATAAAACTATTGAAAACCTGCAACTACTCTCGATGACAGGAACACAGACAAGTTGATGTCAAAATTTTCCGCGCTAATTACACTTCTACTGATGTATTATTGAGCAAATCGATTTTGGCCGTTAATGAGAATATCTCGATACATCACCAAAATCATTACTTTCCACCATTTCCCAGAAGTTTTCCGCAGGGGAAGGTAATTATCCAAATTAATGAACTGTGTACACGAAGCTTTTCGTTTGGTGTTATTTTTTTATATTATAAAGTGCTACTTAGCCGAAATAATTATTGTTGACAATTATGCTCTTGGATTTATGTGCGTGCCAGTCAATTGTTTTCCCAATCACCTGAAGATTCGCTGCTAAAAGCGTGAGATAACAATTTGATTTAACCAATGAAATATCGTTCCGCTAATCATTGTGTGTTGCCTTCTACGGAAATGTGTTGATAGAGAGTGAGGACTTTGAATTAAAATCAGGGAATACCATCACATAGATGTGGGATAGGGTATCACCAGCACAGCACATTCCTGAGTGTAGGTATATTCTTCCCAGACCACTGACGTGGCACACCCCACGATAAATAACAGTCATCGTTCAATGGCGCACGACAAACTGACAGTATCACATATCCGCCAAGCAAGTGGTCGTGCACTTGAGTAGGAGGAATGACCTAATTTGTGTGCATTTAAATAACATCCAAGCGAAGGAATGCTAGAAATAACAGCAATGACGAATAGAGTACAGGTCGTTTTTGTCACTATGGCTTGTGGGTTCGGACGGCTGGTGAGCTGGTCAACTCAGGCATGTGGCTGGTACCAACTGCTGAGCCTGCTGGAACAATGGAATTGGCAGTGACGACGGAGTATGGAAGCAAAAAAGACGGGGAGTTGAACTCGTAACACGACAGAAGACGGTCAATCTGGCACCACGTAAATTTCTGTAAACGCTATTCTAATTGTTTTATCTTTAATAAAAATGCAAATTCTGTAAACGGTTCTTTATTGGTTTGTCCTTTTATTACTACATAGATTTAATTCTATTATTCTGAATAGAAAATGTCAATAAATTAATTTTGAGAAAAGGCAATGCTTGCTTTGTCTAGTAGATAGAAAATAGGCAACGAGAATATAAGGGCTAATCCTGCCCTTTCCTTAATCAAGAGGAACCATAATTCCTAAATAGGAAATTTTGTAAAAGCGCGAAATGGAAATTTTGTATACCATTTAGAATCTCAGTGAAGGATTTAGTTTTATATTACAACGAAAAGAATTTGTTTAAACTTCACTTTATTTATTCACATTTACTTAAGATTCATATGAAAAACTGAGATTAAAAAATTTCGTTTTTCTTCGCTCGACTGGTCTTATTTCACAAAATGGCCATAGCTCAGAAATATATGGTACATATTTTTGTCTCTTTCCTCTTAAGTTTTTGGACTTTGGTGAATAGACATAGCATTGCCAGGTTTAGCAACATTCCTGCCCTTGGGCAGAACTATTATTCTGATCGACTATTAAGACAATATCTCCTACTGATAAGGGCTACCCTGGTTCTTCGGGTAAGAGTGGGAAGATATACCTTCACCTAGCGTTTTCAAAACGTATTGCTGCATTGTTCGCATGTTAGCCAATGTTTTCGAAGGGTATATCTGTCGTTTAACAGCTTCCCAGTAAGTCTTATGCTGTTCGATGAACCCATCAAAAAAATGACTGGGAGTGAGCGCCTCGTCACTTTCGGTATCGCGATTTCAATTTGTCGGTTATGTGCGATTTCAATTTGAATTGCTCTTAAGTACTGTGAGGCATGTGAATACAACGCCCCATCGTTTTTCTGTCCTTCGTGATACAGATACCAGCATTGGGCGAAAATAATCCACACCTACATATGAAATATCCGCGTGAAAGGTTTTAGATAAGCTTCAGGAAGTTCGGACATAAGTGGAGCTACTGGCATGGCTCTATTATTCCTATATACTTAGCAATCATTTTGAATCTTCATTAGCACTGCTAGTATCGTTGGAATATAAAAAAACTTGACGAATCTCGTTTACTGCTGTGTCGAAATAAATATCGAAATAAATATCGAAATAAATATGTTTTTCGTGGAAGCTTTGCACAATCATTTGTAATATGATGTGTTTTTGGTAAAATTATCGGTCGTTTACATTCAAGGATCACATGTTTGGAAGTCTATGCGGCCTTTTAACCGCAGCATTTCATGAGGATCCCAGTAAGAACTGGATTGGTATAAAGGACAGGTATTTTCTGTTGTTTAGTTGTTTTGCAAGGCATTTATTTCTTTTAGGTAACATTCAGCTTTGACACATCCGATATATGTAGATAGGTTTCAGCTGCTATGAAGTAACCTGCCCGCCTTCTTCGTTTTGGCATAATCAAAGCAAGTAGTTTTTCGTCCCTTGCCATTTGATAATGTAGCTAGGTCTTGTGTTTTACGAGCCTTTCTTAAAAGCGTACAACTATATCGATGAACATACATCATGGTTGAAAGTAATTTTTTCAAATTTATCAATGGTGTTACTGAAACTCCTGCATGTGTAAAAACTTCAAACGCATTGGTTTTATTCTCTTTAGAAGCTAATGAGGATGGCCACGTATCTTTGGGATTGTAAAGCAATTTCAAGCCTTTGTACCAACGGATCTCGGAAGAAAATTCCACTTTGAGATTCCACTTTGTGGCATCATCGGGTACATTATTTTCACTTGGTATCCGTCTCCATTCATCTTCATAAGAATTCTCCAATATTTTGCCACTCCTAAAGGTTAACTTGAGAACACTTGAGAACCCGAGTATAACATTTATACTCGTAAATTCGCTAAAAGGTTGGATGCCTCTAAAGAAGAACATATGTTTTAGCTTTAGTAGGTAGTCCATCAGCGAGCGAACGTCTGTGCCAGGGAAAATCTAATTTGGTCTATGGGCTAGCAAGCCGAAATCGAAAAGCAACATTTCCTCGAAAAAATACGAGTACGAGTATAACAAGTCTTCACATAAAAACTCTTAACACATTGATAAGCTTTGTCCACTGAAAATGATTAACAGTAAGTTTTCGGAACTACTTCCTCGATAAGCGCATGAACGGTTCTTAAACCGATATATACACAGGGTTAACAAAGAAGTTAAATGCGGTTGAGTTCTTCTTCTTTATTAAGGAAAACTAAAACCAATCCCGTAAGCGAGAAACAGCCTCACGTCTTTAAACCTGCTCGGTGGTATGATACTGTTGGCCGGATTTCAAAGTGAAGTAGTCAATATAGACTGCTGATGTAGATCGCTTACCTGTCAAGTTAGTAAAGTCTGTAGAAGAGGACTTGGAAGAAAGCTTCCAAAAACTCATCTCCAAAATTTTGTGTGAGGAAAGTATGCCTTATGAATAGAACATCAACAGCTCTCCCAAATCCGCCTGCAATAGAGGCATCAGACTTGCTTACGTCGCCTATATCAAGGTGTTTTGGCTCTGATAAAACCACAGTAGGTGAAATATTTAGATCGATACTCAGCACCTCGTTATCCATTCTAGGGCAGCATGTACTTCTAGTTTAAGCATCCTTACAAAACTCGTTAGATTATTCAAAACTACAGTGGAGGGTGTTTGCTGCTCCTTCAAGCACAGAACAACCTTATTGAGAATATGGCATACGAAAAGGAAAAAGTATCATGTGAGATATTTTATGGTAGCTGTATTATATTTGGCCATTTTTAATGTAATCTAAGACAGAGCTGTATTTTATAACATCAGTTTATTTGAGAGTAATCGATTTATTTTCCAAACGATAGCGGCATGAATCGTATAAGTTAAACCCAAAAATATTTATTCATTTTATACAACAACATATTTGAACGATACGTGCCACGCACTTATTAAGTAGAAGTACATAACGGCTTCAGATATATGAGGGGCGTTCAAGATATTCTCGGTATCGGGGTGAAGCTGTGGTTGCATATATAAATTGACTTATTTATCAAGTAATACTATTATTTATTATTATTATTTCATATAAATGTGATTATTAATTCGCGTTTTATCTCTAGTTAAACAGAATCATAATGGCAACTGAGGCGATGATGGTGAAAATTGAGCATCGCGCTGTAATTAAATTTCTCACTAAGCAAGGAAACCATCTTAACCTTTCAAAGGTCAGTGCAAGGTGGGTGCCACGAATGCTCACAGCGCCTCAGAAAAAAGTGAGAATCGCATGCTGTAGAGAGCTTTTGGAGATGTGTAGTGAGAACGCGGACGGTGTTATGGATCGAATTGTTACTGAGGACGAAACATGGGTCCACCACTATGACCCTGAAAGCAAACAAGAGTCCATGCAGTGGCATAAAAAAGGAACAGACCCCCCGAAGAAGTTCAAAGTCACTCCGTCTGCCCGAAAGCTCATGGCCACAGTTTTTTGGGACTCAAAGGGAATCTTGCTCATTGAGTACAAAACAAAAGGTGAAACCATCAACGCCACATCCTACGCTTCCACTTTGCATAATTTGCGGGAGGAAATTAAAAAGAAAAAACGGGGTAAACTCGCAGCGGGTGTATTGCTTCTTCATGACAACGCTCCTGTTCACACGGCGCTAGTTTCCAAGGCTGCAGCGCGAGATTGTGGTTTCGAAGAAATCCAACACCCACCCTATAGTCCAGACCTTGCCCCTAGTGATTATTTCCTGTTTCCGGATTTGAAAAAATGTCTTCGTGGAAAAAGATTTTCGGATGATGAAGAACTCAAGTCGGTATTTTGCAGAGAAAGAGGAAATTTATTATTTTGAGGGTTTAAAAAAGCTTATCTCAAGATGTAACAAATGCATTGATGTTAGGGGAGATCATATTGAAAAATAAAAACAATTTAAATTGAATTCGCATTTTCCTTCATATCGATACCGAGAATATATTGAACGCCCCTCGTATGTTTTATTTTAGGACTCCTATCGGTCCAATCTTAATATTACTATTTAAGCATTTGGAGCTCTATATCCAAGGCCTGAATATTTTGCAGCTTATCAGCACTCACAAAAGACTTTACATAGCCTCGTAATAAGTAATCGAGTGCCGGCAAATCGCACAGTTTTTGCGTCCAATTCACTGGAACATCTCGTGATATATTATTGTGGTTGAATCGAGACCTCAGTAAGTCAATGGTTTCGTGAGAATTGTGGCACGCAGCGCCATCCTACTCGAGCCGCGTATCATGGTCAATGGTCTAATTGAGTCTTATGCCTTACTCCAGAAATGACAATTTTTCTTGCTCATAAATCCATCGAGCCTCATCACTAAACACAATTTTTTGATAAAAACATGGGTCGACTTCAAGCTGCTCAAGACCACAATCCGGGAACTACTATCACAAATTATGCTCTCATGGCTTTAGTTCCTGCACCAGCTGGATCTAATATGGGTTTAGGGTGGGATCTTTTCTGCAAAATTTTCAACAAAGTAGGCGGGCAAATATGAAACTGTTGCGATTGATGGTGAATTGATAAATTCAGCCAAACTTTTACTCACAAGAGAGAGCAGCTACAGCATAAAATATGTATACGGTACGAAACTTATCCACAACGTACATATTTTATATGAATCTGTAAGAAAATTTTTGAAAAAAAAACTCAGATTCGTGACCATAATTCTTACATTTTACTTAGAACTTAAGACTACCTACAAGAACTACTTAGCCTAACTTAATTGCAATCAGAGTGGATATTGCCAATATACGCGGGCTAAAAAATAATCGCTTTTCTGCGTACGTCCACGTCTGTAAATATAGACCAGCTGGTTTGGCACTTAGTGAAACACAGGTAGATCCCCGCCTACACCTCTTAGATCACTCTGATCTGAAGCTAACTGGCTACGAATTAGCGCCATTATTCTTTTCTCACCGCGGTCTCGTTTTGCAAATGGCGGCAAATGTCAATTCTACTTTGACATTTGTGAAGTAAACAGATACAAAATACACGTCAACAAGATATGAATCGCTATTCTCCTACGCTCAAGCCATCCTGAATTTCGAACACGAAGGGGCAACTTTTCATCGAAAATCATCATGAGCGACGAGGCCCATTTCTCTATGGATACGAGTATGTGAGTAAGCACAATTATCGCTTCTGGGGCACCGAAAATCGTATAACCCACGAAGAGCCATTGCACCAGCTCAAAGTTATTGCAAGGTGTGCCAGCATAGTCTATGTTGGAGGCGTCATCTGGTCTTACTTTTCCTAAAACGCCGCCGGCCAAACGACAACTGTGAACGGCGAGCGCTACAGAGCCATGCTTAACGACCATTGATTGTAACGTTGATTGTAAATTCAACGTAAATAACTAAAACCGATAGCGGGGTTAGTGGCAGTGTTTTTTCAGATAAGCTAAATTTAAGCCTCTCTTTCCGTCTTCCAAATCACTGTACCGTGCCCAGGTGGAAATTTTGGCTATTAAAGAAGCTTTGTCTTAGCTGAAGAAAAACGCGATATCTGAAAAGGATATCCGCATCCTTTCGGATAGTAAGGCTACTATTAAGTCACTGGATTCAGTCTCATTAAATTCTAAAACCGCCCTTGAATGCCGATCACCTTTTACGAGGATAGCATTGCAGTTCAACCTTCACCTTTGTTGGGTGCCGGTTCATAGAGACATTCCACGGCATTGTAGGGCCGACGAACTCGCCAAATTTGAAACCGCTCTATCTATTCTACCGGAAAAGGGTTGTATTAATATACCTATCGCTACCTGCAACTCAATATTAAAACTGGATGGTTAGATGGACTGTTGGACCAGCATGTCTAGCGATCAAACAGATCTGGCCGAAGCTGGAATCTGAATCGCCCGAAGAGCTTGAGTCTGATAGGAAATATGTCAGCGCCATCATAGGTGTCATCACTGGACACTGCCTTATAGGCAAGTATGCAAGAAAGCTTGGCGCTTTTACAAACGATTTCTGTAGAAGCTACATGGACGAGGAGGAAGAGGAGACAATCCTCCACCTACTCTGTACATGTCCAGGTCTCTCCCAGAGACGATAACTTCAGTTAGGATCTTTCTTCTACAATGACTTAAACTATCTAAAAAATATAGACGTTAACAGACTCCAACGCTTCATCATAAGTTCAAATTGGTTCCATCAGTAAGAGGATCATAGATCCACGTGGCATCACAACGCGCCAATAGGCCTAAGTGGGTTGGCCTTTCCAACAGCCCCTTTTACCTACCTACCTACCTACCTATCTACCTAACAGTTAATCGTAATTCAAATGAAGTTACTTGTACGAAATTCCAAAAGAACCCATTTTTCAAAAAAGCTTGACGTTCAAATGGACTCTAGACAACTTTGGCAAAATTTTAAAAGTCAATAAAAACAAATCCAAATGCTCAATACCTCCAAACAAAATGTGTGAATTTTTTATACCAGTTCCCTCAGCACCACCAATTTTCTCTCTGGATCTAAGCCTTTTAGAACTGAATTCATTTTATTTTTAGTGTGTTAGTGAATTTGACGTATTCAAAGCAATAAACTCAGTTAAATGGAATACCACAGGATCTGATGGTATTTCTCTAAAATCCTTAAAGCTAATACTTCATCACATAATATGCTACATACTCGTACATCACATTTAAATTCTTTGCATTTATAGTTCTCAATTCCCTGATAGCAGAAAGTAGCAAGTATTGTATCAGTGCCGAAAAAGTCCAATCGAAAAGGTCCTGCTGCTGATTTTAGACTAATCAGTATTTTATGTTTTCCGTCTAAGGCTTTTGAAAAGATACTATCTAATCAGATCCAAACATACTTAGACGATAATATTGCAATTAGCTGCCGAAATGGCAATCTGGTTTTCGTAAAAATCATAGTTGTGAGTGCGCTGACTTAAGAGTTACCAGTGATATTAGATCTGTTTTAGATTATAATGAAATTTGTGTCGCAGTTCTCTTTGATTTTTATAGAGCTTTTGACTGCATTGACTACGCTCTGTGTCTAAGAAATGTTGTAGATAAGGAATTTTCTAAATTGTTATCTCAAAAATAGAGTGCAGTCTGTTACTACAGGTCTTAGTTCCTCTAATCCCAAAATTATACAAACTGGTGTTCCACAAGGTTCCGTGTTAGGACCACTTTTATTCTCACTTTTTAATAATGACTTCCCGAACATTGTTAAAAATTATAGTATGAATATATATGCTGATGATGTGATCATATATCTCACACGCCTGATTGGCCTTATGGAAAACTGCGTTGCAAGGTTTAATGAAGATCTTAAGAATATACTCGTACGTATCTAACTGATTAATATGCAAAAAGCTAAAGTTAAATCCTTCACAAACAGTATGTATCTTTCTTTCAAAAAATAAGGTCTGTCCAAAAGGCAACCCTCGAGGGCAATCCTGTTAATGTTGTCGATGTTGTTAAATACCTTGGTTTCCATATCAAATCTTCACATCCTGCTGCGATGAAACAAAATATAGTTTACAAACATTTATGCGGGACTGCGTAAACTCATATATTCAGTAAATTACTTGCGCTCCTCAGTGAAGAAAAGATTAATTAAATTTTTTTTTTCTTTTGGTGGGTAGGTGTGAAAATCTTCATAGACACTATGAACCCGTTGCTCATAGTAGTGTGAGATTCTTGCTCACTAAAAACACGCCTCCCTTCTTATCGACTACAACTAAGTTCACTTATCAAGTAGTTTCCGTTTCAAATAACGTTCGCGTGGGGCAGGTCGCTTTCCAACAAAAGCACCTGCTAGTACCGCTATTATATGCGGATAGTCCTTATCGCACCAGATCGAATGGTCTCATTCTTTGTAATCGACACACTAAGTTTGTCTCGTCCAGAATTTGGAGTATTTTATTATTACAATGACCATGAAGACGAATACGGAGTTTGCGAGCAAAGTTCATTATTTCGTCCTCGACGGTAACTATTCCTAAATCTCTGTGGATATCACTGTTTCTGATATACCATGGGGCGTTCACGATTTGTCTTAGTGCTTTGTTTTGATAGCTTTGGAGAATATTTCGGTTGCTTGGTTTAAGCACTTGCTTATAGATGAGCAGTTTGTTATGTATGCTTAACTTGGAATGTTTTCCTAGTAGCCAGTACATTTGTCTGAATTTATTTTCAAGTTCATCACGTTTCTTCTTAACATGCGGCTTCCATTTCAGTTTTACATCTAGTGTCATTCCTTGATAATTTGCTTCATTTGCATATGGTATTTGTACCGAGTTAATGAAAATGGGAAGGTTGTTTATTTTCCGGTAAGTAAAATTAACATGAGTAGATTTGTTCTCATTGAGAACAATGCGCCATATCTTTGTCCATTCGTAGATTTTATTCAAAGCCGTTTGTAGCTTTCCAGTAGCTAACTCGACTGGAGTATCTGTAGCTAGTATCGCCGTGTCGTCCGCGAACGTGGCTACTATGGTACCTGATTCTTCCGGTATGTCTCGAGTATATAGTAAAAACAATACCGGTCCAAGTACACTTCCTTGCGGAACTCCAGCAGCTATCTCTTTAAATTCCGAGTATTCGGTGCCATGTTTAACACGAAAAATACTGTTTTCCAGGTACGATTTCAGAATCGTATGCTGCTCTCTCGGAAGAACCTGGCTTAGCTTAAAATTTAAGCCTTCGTGCCATACCTTATCGAAGGCTTGAGACACGTCAAGAAACACGCTAGAACATATCTTTTTCCCCTCTAAGGCTTTCTCAATTTCATTCGTAATTCTAAAAACCTGGTCAATTGTGGAGTGCTTAGTTCTAAAACCGAATTGATGTTCAGGAATTAGACGTCTCTCTTCAATGATCGGTTGCAAGCGCTTGAATAGGAGTTTTTCAAATATTTTAGATATTATCGGTAGAAGCGATATGGGTCTGTAGGACTTTTTTCCATTTAGAGATTTGCCTGGTTTCGGGACCATTATAACTTCGGCAACTTTCCATTGGCTTGGAACGTTTAATAGTCTTAGCGCGGCATTTATAAGATGGAGCAGTTTGATCAGGGCTTTCTTTTGCAGCTCCTTGAGAATTTGAGCAGTTATTAAATCATAACCAGGGTCTTTGTTATATTTCAATATTTTAATTGCTTGGTTAAGTTCTCGTAGCGACACTGTTTTTATTCTAAAATTGTCCGGTGCAGTAATTATATAATTAGAACCTCCTGTTAACGCCTGTCCATCAAAAGGCTTAAACGTTTCTTCTAGGCGCTCGGCAAATATATCCGCCTTCTCTTTATCTCCTTTTGCCCACTCGGCATTATTTTTTCTTATGGGAGCAAATTGCATTTGAGGCTTTTTGATTCCCTTCATGGCTTTCCAGAGGGAGTAATTTGAACTTCTTTCGGCAGTCAGACCTTCGAGATGTGTAGAGATACTCCGATTTTTGTAATCTCGTATTGCTTCCTTCAATTTGTTGCATAAGTGGTTTAAGTATGTTTATGCTGGGGAGCACGGGATTTTTGCCATCTTTTTCGCGCTCTCTTCTTTTCTCTTACCAGTTCTATTATTTCCGGCGGATATTTTATTTCACTACTTGCTTTCTCTTTTCTTGTTGGAGTTGGAGTGTTGTTCCAGACAGCGTTCTGCAGGACTTTGATGAATCTGTCGACTTCGTCTTCTATTTCGTTTTGTGTTTTTAGCTACACGTTTAGAACAATATGTTCATTGCAGTAGTTTCTAAAACCGTCCCAGTTAGTCTTGTTATTAGTTAATCTAGGCGCCACTTCTTTCTTAACAAAGAGTATGCTTAGTGTTAAAATGACTGGTGAGTGATCTGAGGAGAGATCATAACTTTCCTCGATGTTTGTAGAAATTTTGGCTGCTCCCTTTGTGACAAAGAAATCTACAAGATCGGGGGTCTTTGTTATATCCGAAGGCCAATATGTTGGTTTTCCTGTCGAGAAAAAGTTAACTTTACATTGCATACCGGCTTCATAGTGTTGTCTACCTTCGTTGTATTACATCTTGAGCCCCAGAAGGTATGTTTCGAATTAAAGTTACCACCAATTATAAAATTCGGTCCGAGTGAATCAAAGATACCTTTAAAGTCATTCTTTTCCAGCCTGCATCCCGGAGGACAATAAATGGATGCAATGTTGTAGTGCAGGTGGTTATATTTTACGCGAACCGAACTTAACTGCATTGCATCGCATTCAATCTTCATATTTATAGAGTGCTCAATACAATCTTTAATGAACAATGATGGGTTTGCATTGTTTGATGGGTGGTATGCATGATAAGCACAGTATCCCTTTAGTTCCACACGAGGTCCTTACCTCAAGTGAGTTTCAGAAATCAAGGAAATGTCAATATTGGCTTTTTGTAAGAACACTTCCAGTTCGCCGAGTTTTTTAATAAGGCCGTTTGCGTTCCACGTCAATATTTTAGCACTTGTTTCATATTCATGCTTGAAATCGAGTTTTACGTATTACTTTCTCGAGATTGCTCAATTTTTCAACTAAAAGTTTATTTGTTCTGCTTTGCTCTTCAAGAGTCGTGAGAATTAGGGAGAAAACGTGAGCCACTGGATCTGGCGTAACACCGCTTTTTTTATTTCCTTGCGACGCAGCCTGTGCATACGTCAGCGCGTCAATCGGTGGCGGCTTTTCCTTTGCGTTCTTATTTTGTATATCCTTCGACTTTACCACGACGGATTTTCTTTCCTTCACTGCCTGTTCTTTAGCAATATTAGGTTTATTTGTAGTTGCGTTTGGGTTTGTACGTAAGGTTTTTTTAAGCGTATCGCGCCTTTTTTGGAGTTCTTTCGCCACTTCACATCCGCGATAGTTTGCTGGGTGCGTTCCTTGGCAATTTATGCAAGACGGTGGAAGTTCTTTATTTAAGTTGCACTCTTCTGAGAGATGTTTACCGGCACATTTTACGCAACGCGGTTCTTTTTGGCAGTAAGTCTGCGTATGATTGAAGCCTTGGCAACGCTTACGTTGCGGGATCGATCTTGTGTTCTTTCGCACAGGTTCGATTTTGACTACGATATATATTGATATTATAAATATCTTATTTATTTTCGGACTTATCGAAACTAAGCATAAACAGTGGAAGTCCCCGCTTAACCAAGATTTCCTCGTCTTCCTCTGTTTTTCTCTTTTCTTTTTTAATAATATTTACGACGTCTAGAACTTTAAAGCCCTTTGCATGGGGTCGCTTACAATATCGTTTTTAGTACACGAAGGGTGAAGTCCTCTCGGTACTACACGTAATGGTCTTTCTGACTTGGACCATTGGATCTTCTCGGTGTTTAATTTTTCGGACAATGCTCGGTAGTCATCGGAGTTATCGACGTTAACTTTCCACACATTGTTGCGCAGTGATGTAACCTTACACTTACATTTAAGCATATCTTTGAGAAAGCAATGCAACTTGCTATAGTCTGAAACCCCAACAACGTTGATTGGAGGTGGAAGACGTAATTTTGTTGGGAGTTGCTTTTTTGTGACTCCTGGCTCTTATCTGGAACGACTTCAGGTGAAGAACCAGCTTTACGTTTCTTAGACGGTCTTTTCTTTACGGTCCAATTTGTTTCGCGCGTAAGCTCTTCTTCGTCCGTATGGTATTCGCGACTAGTTGAGCGGAGTGGACTGCTTTCTTGGTCTTCGTTTATGTGCTTTGTTTTCAGAGTCTTGTTTTCCTCTCGGAGTATGTTTACTTCTTTTTTGAGCTCTTGAAAGAGTAGCTCCATTTGCTTAAACTTCGTACGGAGTATGTTGTTTTCGTCCTCCAAGCTTTTATTTGTCACTGAGTCCGTTTTTTTGCGCGTAGGCGCTTCGGGCGGACTTCTTTTCCCGGACAAATTCGATCTTGGTGGTGGAGATCGTGATACCCTTGAACTTTTAGAGAAGGGATCAAACGACTGCAGTAAATTCGTTGAATTTACTGCGTTGTTTGCGTTGTTTGTATTATTTGTTTTATTTGTTTTGTTTGTTTTGTTTTTATCTAGGTTCATATTTAGATCCCACGAGTATGGGGGAAGGGAGGTCCACCGCATCGGAGACCTCTGTAATGCGGTAAGGCTACGTTACAACCAGAGGACGCCAGGTATCCGGACGGCTCCGTTCGCGGTGCTCTATTGATTTTACATCCCGAGCACCATCCAGGCCTTGGCACGGGTCACATAACACCTTGCCTTGAAGATGGGATACTTATTTGAGTGGCGGCGCCCCCTACGGATCTGGGAATCCGACCCAGATGGATTTTAGTCGCCTCTTACGACAGACATTCCTACCGCGGGTATATTCTAACCTTACCCGCAGGGGTAAAGATTAATTAAAATGCTTATATTACCATTCTTTATGTTTAATAGCTCTGTGTTCCCCTGTCTAGATAGTGTTTATAAACATAGACTTAAAGTAGCTTTTAATGATTTTGTGCGTTTTATTCATAATATTCGCAGGCTTAGATCTAAGCCTGTATTTTATTTTTCGTAATATTTTAAAACTCTTTAAGGTCATGCAAAATCAATTTGAGCAGTCTAGTAGACATTTCTCACGGATTACAAACCATCAATTCGTATACCATCTTTTCCGCCATTTTTCGGATAACAGCAGCAGAATGTAGGGCCAAGACATAAGACTTCCTTGTTTTTTTCATTTATTCCTAATTTGTATTGACCTGTTTTTCTCTCTGTACCTAGGTGCTTTTTTTTAACATCTGTAAATTATTTTTGAATTGAACCTTGCAACGTCTGGTAAGATTCTACCATTATCTTGTAGTATTATTGCAATTCGTAATTTAAATCAAAATAAATTAAAAAAACAATTGTAATAATAATAATAATAATAATAATTTGACTTATTCAATTTTTAAGGTCTTCTTTTCCAACGGCACTCTATAACTTTAGTATCTCGTTGTTGTTTTTTACAACATTATAAAAGTCTAAATAAAATTGTCTTTGAATAAAATATGAGTGGTTAATTCTGAGCCACTCATATATATTAATATAGTCCACTTTTAATTAAATTCGTTAAGCACTTATCCCTCTAACAGAAATTTAGAACTGAAAATGCTCTTTCAGTGAAAGCACTATCTGCAAGAATATTCAATAAGTACGCAATGATTTTAATTACATTAGAAATACCAGGAAAGTGCCGTCATATTTTAATACAATTTTTGTTTGAATTCGGCAATTCATTTAAGTTTAATGTATTTACATTTATTCTGATCAAGCAGACTTCTTCAAACAAAATCTATTAAAATATAGAACTCTGATTTTAAGTATAATTAAGAAACTTTATGCAGCCAACCGTGTTTAGAAAAATCGAAGCGCTCGTTATTACGAGTATAATCGAAAGTTACTTTAATGAAGTCGTCGAATTGAAATTAATTAATTGAAAATGATTCGATTAAGTGCTTTTCATTACAATTTTTCATTTTGTTTACAATAGTAATTCGCGATACCAATACAAACGTTCTTCTATGCGGTTATTAAGATTATCTTTAAAATCAACAAAAAATGTCATGTAATTCAATAGCTGTGCACAAATTGGATTTTAATTTATTGGTCGCTTCGGAATGAATTTTTAAAACATGGGACAAAAACAGCAAATAAAATTGAATTTTTGGCAAAATAGGATTGTTTTGTTATATGTAAGACTTATTGCATTTATTTTGTTATACAGGTAGCTTCACTAATAAAGTATCACGTAAGGATGGTTCTATCTATGGCAGGTAATAAAGGCAACAAAACTGATGTTACGTGTCGAAGAATTTTTTGAACTCAATGTCAGAAAAATTTTATAATTCTATCGCATTTGGAGAAATGCGAAAAAAATTTTAAAATAATATTTTTGATGTCCAGTTCTGACTTCTTAATCAATTTCTTTAAAGCATTTCATATTTACTTACTTGTTTAAAATGTAAGTCGTTGGTTTTCAGACCCTTTTCCATTTATATACATTTGAACAAATTTTTCATTATTGATATAAGACACATATGTACATATTATTATTTTAGTTCCTTATATATGAACATTCTATAGTTATCTTACGAAACTCATAATAAAGCCAAAAAAATAAATAAATAAAGAAAGGATAAAACAAAAAAACAAAATAAAACCAGACAGGAACGAGTGATTCATAAATTCAAAAAAAAAAAAAAATTGGAAATTAAATAAATAGATATTACTTCTATTCTTACATTTTATTTATAAGTTATTATGAATACAGAAATATAAATTGTGCAATACTGTTGCTAAGCTTATTTATTCTGAATGGTTATAAGTAGTATTGTGTAGCGGTGATGGGAAATAGAAAATATAGTACATTTAGTTTTGGATTTTGGGACATAAGTAAATTATTCGCAACATTAAGTTAGTTGAGACTGCATATTCCAGAGATTTTTTAATAGCATACCGTTGTGGTGATATGCTAAAATGCGCTGAACTACAGATATTGGGAATTATATAGACCTACGAGGGGCGTTCAATATATTCTCGGTATCGATATGAAGAAAAATGCGAATTCAATTTAAATTGTTTTTATTTTTCAATATAATCTCCCCTAACATCAATGCATTTGTTACATCTTGAGATAAGCTTTTTTAAACCCTCAAAAAAATAAATTTCCTCCTCCTCCATTTATTGCCGACTTGAGTTCTTCATCATCCGAAAATCTTTTTCCACGAAAACATTTTTTCAAATCCGGAAACAGGAAATAATCACTAGGGGCAAGGTCTGGACTATAGGGTGGGTGTTGGATTTCTTCGAAACCACAATCTCGCGCAGCAGCCTTGGAAACTCGCGCCGTGCGAACAGGGGCGTTGTCATGAAGAAGCAACACTCCCGCTGCGAGTTTACCCCGTCTTTTCTTTTTAATTTCCTCCCGCAAATTATGCAAAGTGGAAGCGTAGGATGTGGCATTGATGGTTTCACCTTTTTTTTGTACTCAATGGGCAAGATTCCCTTTGAGTCCCAAAAAACTGTGGCCATGAGCTTCCCGGCAGACGGAGTGACTTTGAACTTCTTCGGGGGGTCTGTTCCTTTTTTATGCCACTGCATGGACTCTTGTTTGCTTTCAGGGTCATAGTGGTGGACCCATGTTTCGTCCCCAGTAACAATTCGATCCATAACACCGTCCGCGTTCTCACTACACATCTCCAAAAGCTCTCTACAGCATGCGATTCTCACTTTTTTCTGAGGCGCTGTGAGCATTCGTGGCACCCACCTTGCACTGACCTTTGAAAGGTTAAGATGGTCATGAAGAATGGTGTGAATGGTACCAATTGAAAGCTTGGTGATCTCTGCCATCATTTTCACCTTTATTCGGGCTTCCTCAAGAACAAGTTTTTCGACTTCTTTGATGGTTTCTCCCGTACAAGCTGTAGCCGGGGCGCCGGAGCGGGGGTCGTCTTCAATGCTCTTTCTGCCTCTCTTGAACTCACTTGACCACGTTTGCACAGTTGATAATGAAGGTGCGGAACCCTGGTAAACAGCCACCATCTCTCCAGGAATAGTTTTTTGACTTTTTCCTTGCTTAGTGAGAAATTTAATTACAGCGCAATGCTCAATTTTCACCATCATCGTCTCAGTTGCCATTATCATTCTGTTTAACTAGAGACAAAACGCGAATTAATAATCACATTTATATGAAATTTTACATGAATACACTAAAATAATAGTGTTACTTGATAAATAAGTCAATTTATATATACAACCACAGCTTCACCCCGATATCGAGAATATATTGAACGCCCCTCGTAATGAGGCACGGCTTTCATACGCCATGGATTTTTGTCAGAGTTCTTGCTTACTAGAAGCATGCGCTGAAAAGCCAAAAGTGAAAGGACAACTTGTAGAAGTTCAAATTCAATCTGCTTTATTATTCTAAACGTACGGTTTACGAGTATACATATACACAAATTTCTGTGGGCATTTCCATTCAAAGAATTGCATCCCCGTATCCTCATACTGAAATCGTTATTACGGGCGATTTCAATATGGACAATTCTGGGTGGCTTCGACAACACCCGAAGGAAGGGATGTTGAGCTCTTCACTGCGGAAAACAACTTGACGTACCTTGTAAATGAGCCCACGCCAATATCAGACATTGATAATAATCATACCGCCATCATCCTGGACTTATTTCTCACCCTGATAAGAACACGGTTGATTTGCTCTCCTCTCTAGACTCGTCGGACCATTGTGTCATATCAGCTAATTTCTCGTATACTGACCGCACAAGTAGAGCAAAAATGCCTAAAAGAACCGTATGGCAATATAAGAAGCTAATTGGAGGGGATTTAACACTTATTTAGGACTTTTTTAAAAAAATTTAACTGGTCTTTGTGTTTCCTCCATAATAAAGTGGATGCCACTGCTGATATGATCACTGAAACTATTCTCTTTAGAATGAGATCCTTTATCCCTCATCGGATGAAGAGTATCAAACCAAAAGAAAAGGCATGGTACGACTCGAGCTGTAAAGAAGCCGTCAGGGTTACAGAAAGGTTTTTTCGGCTCCATAAGATATACCCAAAAGAGGAAAACCGAAAAACTTTCAAACGAGCCAGGAATGACTCCAACGTCTTTCTTAAGCGTGTGAAATTCCAATACGACCAAAAACTGGGGCAAAAAATACTACAATATCCCAAAGGTAGTAAAAATTGTGGGTCGCTCGTCAAAAACAGTAGAAATTCTGCCTCATCCTCCATCCCAACGCTCATTTACAATGATATTCCAGCTGTCAGCTCTTTGGACAAGGCCAATCTGCTTGCTGCACAATTAGCGGCCAGCTAATTCACCACATCCAGCACGGCCAAATTGTGCTTTGTCTCCGCCTGCACTTGAATACGTCGAATCTTCAACGGGACAAATCCACTTTCGCACTCATGTAGTAGCAAGAGTACTTAAAGATCTCAACATACATAAATCTGCTGGGGGAGGTATACCTCCCCTTCTTCTGAAGGTTCTTCCTCGCCGGCAAAACCAATGCGTAAGCTTTTTCATCAATCCTACCCTTTAGGGCTGTTTCCGAGCAGACGAAAAACAGCATTTTCCTAGCCCGTCGCTAAAAAATGCGAATCTTCTTTTCTCTTCTCCTACAGGCCTATTGCACTTACGTCCCTTCTTTCCAAGGTCATGAAACGCTGATAAACCGTCAATTAATGAAATATCTCGAAACACGAAAATTTCTTAATGACCGGCAGTATGGTTTTCTTAGCAACAGATCCACTGGTGATTTGATGACATGTCTCACCGACAAGTGGAACCACTTGGTATTTCTAAGGCATTTGACAGTGCTGGGCATCAGGCTCTTTTATCGAATATGCGTGCATACCTTTCGGAATGTTCAATTCAAGTTATCTTGGATAGTCTCAGTTCCGTTCTATTCACAAAATAGATGGTGGTGTGCCCCAGGCCTCCGTTCTGTCTCCGACACTCTTTTTAATTTTTATCAATAATCTCTTGTCTGCTACTTTATTCCTTTGCTTATAATATTCGTTCGCGGGGCTCACGTCTTTGCCCTTTGGCTGTAGAACGGGAACGTCAGCGTATGTTAAGCACATTAAATTCTGATATTAGCAGCATATCCAATTGGGGAACTTGCTAGATAGGATTCAAAACCGTGCGGTAAAACTCATAAGTGATGCCAATATGACACAGTCATTCGACACCCTCGAACACCGGCGTAACGTCTCCTGTCTCACCGTGTTGTATCCCTATTTCCACCAGCAGTGCTCCACCAACATTTCCAAGAGCATTCCGCCTCCTCAAACTTTTAACCTGAAATATCGTGATTCTTTCCTAATGCCCTGCCGAGCTCTTTATTTCCTAGCCAGTATAACTTGCAAACGTTGGAAACCAACTCACATTGGTATCTCTCTTTTTTCCTTCCCAAAATTCCTTTCGCCCGCGCTATAGGCAAACATCTTAAGGGTTCGTAAAATCCCTTGTGCGCCCCATGTGAACATATGAACCTAAATTGGGCCACCAAAATCTTAACACATGATCCAGCTTCTAACATTAACATAATATGTAATACAATGTAGAGCGTATGCTATCCAAAACATTGACGACACATTCTCCATTGACTTGGGAAGTGCACAGTACATTAGTGTTTCCCATGTTTGTTATGCCTGCATTCTTGCGGCGTCATCAGTTTAGCTCTCGTACTGAAGTGTCTTTTGTAGTTTTGGATACAATGTTGGGGTAGGTACAATGTATGTAGGCTCACTGCTCCCTAACCTTTAAGCGAAAATTTATTTAGGAAATAATTTGGCAAAATTGCTATGGTTTTCGATATATCATACATACTAAATGTACATGGCTATGCTTTAAACTAGGTTTTCTTACTATCGTAAGTATTTTCTTACTTTCTATAACATACGAGTACATAATTTGTAAAATTTGTTTTTGTTTTGTTTAAACTTTGTTTGTTACGAACAGTAGATAATTGTGGAAGTGACTTAACGTAGGGTAAGTTATTTTTTATTATATTTGTCTACAACAGTGGCTCGCAACCTTTTCTAACTGGCGACCCAAACTGACTTTTAGCAAAAATTCCGAGACCCAATGTATTTCAAAAAAAACTATTGAATGCTAAAAATAATGAGACTCTTTAATCTTTAACAATAATTACAATACAAACTTTTATAATAAGTAAAGCGCAAATTGTATTTATTGTATTTGAAAAAAGAAAATTATACATATATACATATATATATATAATGTATTTGATTTTTATTAATTAATTAACAATTTTATTTTTTTATTAGTTTCCTAGTGAGAAACTTGATGTTGTCATTTCGATACCATTTCAGTAATTCTTGGGAGTGTTTTTGTCAGGGTCAGTCTCATATCGGTCTTTACATCTAGCTTATTCCTAGATTTGGTTTTAATGTTTACAAGAGTAGAAAACCCAGCCTCACAAAGGTATGCTGAAATGAATGGTATTAATAATTTTAAGGCCATATTCGCTAAGTTAAGTAAGTTTATCTTACACTGCACCAAAACTCAGTCAATGACTTTGCTTCAAAATCATCTTTGGCAAAAGAATGAATTCATCTTGAAGGGTATCCGCAATGTCAGAAACACTTAAGTTGACGATGAAAGGATTTCGGATTGGTGTGAGCTGAGCATTGCACAATTCACGGAAGTATGTAGTGACCTCCTCCTTTAAATGATTCAAGGGGTTGATAATTAGATTTTCCAAATTTTCTTTAGAATATCCTTTCCTGGTTTCCAATGTTGTGCTGAGTTTGTGGGGCATTGCTACATTATGTTCAATTACCTTCCTACTCCAGTTTGTGGTTCAACTGGTTTTTAAATTGAATAGTTTTGGTGTCCTGTCTTTGCATTTTGAGGTTTAATTTGTTGAGTTCTTCAAATATGTCTGCCAAATAAGCGACTTAACCCACCAGTCATAATTCTTCAATTTATTTGCAAACTCGGTTTTTTTTACATGTCTAAAAATATTTCTTTCAGTTCAAAGAAACGATCAACGGTATTTCCTCTTGATAACCACCACACATTTGAATAAAATAACAGATTTTGATAAACGGCATCCATGTCTGCACAGAGTTCTTTGAACAAACGACTGTTAAGAGCACTCGATTTAATGTACATAGTTAACAATATATACAATGTCATCAAGAACTTCCTTCAGAAGAACCGGCAGAGTCTTTGTTGCAAGTGCATACCTGTGAATCATACAATGGGTCCCAATTGTTTGAGGAGCAACTTCTTTTATTTTCGTTTGGAATCCTGGTTTTGAGCCAAGCATAGCAGGAGTACCATCAGTGCAAACACCACAAAGCTTGGGCCACTCTAATCCTTCTCGCTGAAAAAATCTTTTTATCAAATCAAAAATATCTGAACTTATACTTTGTTGTACTTTCCAACGGTTCACAAAACAGAAACTCTTCTTTAATATTTTAAGCATGTATACGAGTATATCTTGTACAAGAGGTCACGTCCGTTGATTGCTCAATTTGGGTTTTAACGTCCAACGACATATCCTCAATGCGTCTGGATACTGTGTTGTTTGATAAAGATATTTTTTGCCCCATTTTATTTTCAGAAGGTTCCCCAAGAACAAGTTTAACCGATTTAACAATGCAGGGCTTGATTAAAGTTTCACCGATGGTGTGCGGCTTCTTGTTTTTGGCTATTTCCAATGAAACTTCATATGAAGTTTGAACTACTGCAGAATTTTGTCACTGAAAACTTCTTCCGCTATCCAATCTCTGTTTCCAGACAGAAGCTTGATGAAATTGGAAGAAGGTTAAGTCCTTATCAATATGTTCTGGATGCTTAGTTTCCAAAGCATTGAGGCTTTTAGATGCCATTTGAGATCAAAGATGTGAAACCGAATTTCAAATAATCTTCACAATATTTTCGTTTCGACATTGTACCTGAAATAACAAGTTGAATATCTAATCGTAGAACGCCATAACTTAACATAATATATTTAATAAAAGAAGTATATTTGAACCCGGTCCTTTTTTAATAACCATACTAATAGCATTTAAAAATAAAAAGTACAAGAAAAGTTTCAATTTCTTACCTTTTCGGCACAGAGTTTGTACAAAGATAAATATATTTATTTATTATTAGAAAAAACAACAGCACTTGGACTCTGGCTGAACTGCAAATGCAAACAAATAACTTCACTTAATTGCAAAATTGAAATTTAGTTCAATGTAAATTATCGTCTTACATTTGAACGGTTTCTTAAAAAGAAAAAAGGTAAATAGAGCACCTTTTACTTCAGTTTCTTACTCAAGTAATAAATAATTGTTGTTGATGCATAATAAAAGGTGTGTTAATAGGTCGGCATAGTTTTTGTCTACTATTTTGTTTTATGGCTGGTTAAATTGCATTATTAAAATTTTCTTTCAGGATTCCAGATTTTTTTCCAACTCCAAATCAAAGTGTCAATATCAATTTGTACTCCACGACCCATGGGTTGGGAACCATTGGTCTACAAACTACACAAACAACTTAAATTACATTATATTTCTCACGCTTAATTTAGCTGAGTGCGCATCGCGCATCTCAGGTTGCCGTAGACACCTTTTATTTGTATTATATGTTACATTTTAAGTTGGAATGAAATAAATATTTATTGTCTATTTTACAACCGTGATATCGAGAGCCTTTATCTGTGCTTTAAACATTGGTTCTTCGAGAGAAATTAAAGTAAAACTAGCGGCTATATAGTGAGGAAGTGAAGTGAAAAAAATAAAATAAAATAAAATAAACAATTACGAGGGCGGGTCAATAAGTCCGTGACTTTTGGATTAAAACAGATTTTTTGATAAAAAAATAATTTTATTTTTCAACATAGTCTCTATACACTTTGTCCAACGCTTCTCCAATTTTTTTATACCTTCCAAAAAAAATGATTTGTCGAGGTCCTCAAAATAGGCCTTTGTTTGCGAGATGACTTCATCATTGGAGTCAAATCTTTTTCCACCAAGCCATTTCTTCAGGTTTGGGAACAAGAAGTAGTCGCTCGGAGCCAAATCTGGAGAATAGGGTGGATGAGGGAGCAATTCATAGCCCAATTCATGGATTTTTGCCATGGCAACTGCACATGTGTGCACCCTTGCATTGTCTTGGTGGAAAAGAACTTTTTTCTTGGCCAAATGAGGTCGTTTTTTTTTCAAATCGTCATTGAATCGGTCGAATAAGTTGGCATAATATTCCCCATTGATTGTTCTTCCCTTTTGAAGGTAGTCAATGTGGATTATCCCGCGTGCATCCCAAAAAACAGTCGCCATAACTTTATTGGCTGACAAATCCACCTTGGCCTTCTTTGGCGCCGATTCACCCTTAGAAACCCACTGTTTTGACTGTTGTTTGTTCTCTGGTGTGTTGTGATGGATCCATGTTTCGTCCACGGTTACAAAACGGTGCAAAAACTCCTCCATATTGCGATTAAACAACGCCAAACCTTCCTGTGAAGTTGTTACACGATTGCGTTTGTGGTCGACTGTGAGCAAACGCGGCACCCATCTTGCGGAAAGCTTTCTCATGCCCAAGTGATCATTCAAAATTGAAACCACTGAGCCATGCGAGATCCCTACGGCTTCCACAATCTCTCACACTTTCAATCTTCGGTCGGCCAACACCATATCGTGAATTTTTTCGATTGTTTCGGGTGTAGAGACCTCAACTGGGCGTCCAGGAGGTTTGGCATCTTCAGTGCTTGTACGGCCACAACGAAATTCAGTAAACCACTTTTTTACCATTGAAATCGATGGTGCAGTATTTATCAAGCTTAGCCTTGGTCTCGGTAATGGTTTTCTTTCGCAAGAAATAATGCTTAATAAGCACACGAAATTCACTTTTTTCCATTTTCTCCTCAAATTAGTGAGTAGTCTGATAAAAATAGCTGTCAAACACAAACTAATTTGTCCGTTAATTCAAGGACAAGGACATTGCCATAAAGCCGGCTGAAATTTCCGGTATTGCATAAGAATCATTGTTTATTCTTTTCGGTTTTGGAGTTATTTTGACAAAGTCGTATGATGAGAGTTCTGTAATATGCAAGAATCCGCTAACGATTGCGTGAGTTCCATTAAGTTATATTTGAATTCGATCAGAAGGCCGTTCTACAATTATTAAATTCGGCGATAATTTAGTCATCACATTTTTAGCCACTTCGTGGAGGTGTCCTGGCGTTATGAATTCCAAAAAATTTTGCAGAGCTCAGCTGTAGTGAATTTGACGTAGCACGATTCCATTTCTCTAAGAAGGTGAATTGATATTTGGTATGCTGCAAGGATTTGCAGCCCAACACTTTTGGCATCATTTTTTTCAAACCAAGTTTACATCTTGTTTATTTCTGAGACAACATGGTTTAGTTTGAATGTGAGTATGTCAAATCTTCAAGCACCATTTCAAAAGAGTGGCGGGAAACTTCAAACTAACTTATTATTAACTCATACAATTGTTGTCAAGATAGAAGCCGTGCTAAATTCTCGACCAATAACTCCAATGTCGTCAGATCCAATGATCTCGAGCCTCTCACTTCTGCACATTTTTTAGTAGGAGCACCGCTGACATCTTTTCCTCGACCAAATTATTCATTGGAAAATTATAGTCGTCTATCTCATTTCAGGCAAGTCCAACAGCCATATCAACAGTTTTGGAAAAGGTTGTCGACAGATTATTTGCATCAGTTGCATTAACGCAATAAATGTACCTCGTCTCATCTTAACATCGATATTGGTACCCCAGTATTGATTTAAGAGGTAAATTTGCCACAACTCAAATGAATGGCTGGCAGTGTAGTAAAAATTCTACCCGGCCCCGATGCAGTCGTACGAGTCGCTAAAGTTCAAACGAAGGCCCGGATATTTAAAAGGGCAGTATCGAGATTTTATCCCTTGCCTATAGAAAATTCAATAAATTCTTGAAGATACATAACAACTTCAAGGTGGCCGATTTATGTATCGAAACAATCATTTATAAAGCAAACATAATTTGCCAATTTTATAACTTAGCTTAAATTGTAATTTGCATTTTTTTGATAACTCATTTATTCGTTTATTAATTAGTCGTGAGTTACATATCACATCGGATCATTTGTATACACGTTAATAGTTTTCCTTAGCAAAGCGTTTTAATTAAATCTTCCATATTGTTTGCCTTTTGTCGAATGAAGACACATTTGGTGTCTTCTTAATTCAATAAAATTTGTCAATCGCCTCATGTTCATAGTTATTTATTTATTTTTCGCTGAGCATTGAACATCACCCCTTTTGTATTTCTCCCTTAGTTTCGTTCGTTGTCATTCATTAAGTTCAGACGTGCTTAAATTTCGCTCCGCTTATTTATTTTCATTTAATTTGTTCCTGCCTAATTTGCAATAATTCGTACAAGCTATTTCTGGGTCATCGCCTTTATTGTTTATTGAGTAAAAGTGCCTAATAATAATAAAGTTAACCCAATTTTCATTCACCGCCTTTTTGCGTAAATTTTGAACTGACCTACCCTAACTTCATCGTCATCATGTCTGAATTATGTGGAAGTGCAAATTGCTCCTTAACAAATGATCCAAATGCGGTTATGGTGATCTGCAGTGGTCTTTGCTGCAAGTCGTTCCACGCAATTTGCGGCGGAAAACAACCATGCATTGAAATCGATTCAAAATCAATTCACTAAATAGGATGACATTTTAAAAACAGTTGAAGACTTATCAATTTCCCTCGTGTAATCTGCAATCTATAATAAGAGTCAATTTAGAAACTTATCTATGCAGTTGGCTCAAAATAGTGATTTGATTAAACGAAACGATAAACACGAAATTAGTGAAGACTTAAAAAATTGTATATCCCATTGTGTTAAATCAGTAATTAAATCGTACATCCCCATCGATTTTCATCTCCAAAGTACGTCCCGAAGCAGCGTTCCCTCTCCGCCAAATAATGATCACATCCGGATAGCTTCCAGTAAAATCGACGATATACCAGTGCAATTCCAGGCTCTACTGACTGCATCATACAACACCTCGATTCTGACTGAGATGCTTGAATCTGCAATAATGGAACCACCAATAACTCTTGAATCATCATCTCCTCCACCACAACCCGCTCCGGAAATTAATCCAAATACACCAACTAATGAAACCCACAATCTCACGATTTGGCACCTTATGGACACTTTCGGAGTGGAACTAGAGAATCATAAAGTTGAACAATTCCAACACAGCCGAATCGGTTGCCTTTTTAATAAGAGGTACACCTCTCGACCGAGCTAGGCTAACTAGTCTCTTCAAATCAAAATTTAAAATTGAAGTCACCAACTGCAGTAAGATCTCCACCAACACCCTCAAGGTAATCATCCCGTTAAAATATGAAGGGATGTTCATCGACCCTGCTTCCGACGTCATCAATCTGGGTGGAATAACCAGGGAAAGATTAAAACCAAATACAGGAAACAACAAACATCACAAGGATACTACCTTTAAGTCTAGTAATTCAAATCCCACTAAACCTAGAAAACAGCATTCTAACCCTTTACCAAAGCCCAACTCTCAGAAAAAAGATCCAAAGCCTAACAAACAAGCTCCTGATCCAAACTGGAGTTTAAAAGTTGGGACATTCCCTTTCTTCACTCCTTCTTCACTTCATAATGCTAATCGCGTATACACAAAACGTTCTTCTACACCGTCCAACCTCCTCCTCTCAGTCATTTAAAAAACCCAACAACATCTCCTCATCCCACTCAAACAAAAATGGCATACCCTAACTTTATTCGCTCCCATATTTTAAATCCCTCCCCATCTTCCAAGCTAGAGTCCCACCCTAATACCACACCACCTTCTTTTTTAGACCCTATACTTCCTCCAAAGGCAAAGTTAACCAAGCACCTTATCGATTCAGGGGAGGATGGCTAGTATGTTCTATCTCGATTAAGAGACCGCAGATTATACGATAATGTTCGTTTATATCTCGTATACCTACATGATAAGCCAGACTCTGTCTGTATAGACGGTATAACGAAAACCAATGCAATGGTTTCCATTCTGCAAGAAGGCCTTCCCACTAATCATAATGATCTGCGGCAACTTTTTATATTGGGTCTACAAGTAAGTTTCCAGCGTTTGTCAGAGATGGCGCCACCAGTGGATCCCAGAAATGTCAGATCCCATGTGTTTTATTTGTAGGTTTTGTATCTGTCAACAACTTTGCAGCGTTATATTTGAGCAGTTCTTTCGGTGTCGTACATTTTATCATGGCAAGTTCCCAGCCAAATAAACGTCATTTGCGGGAAGAGCTGCTTTTATTCTTTAATATGAAGAAAAGTGCGGCTGGGGCCTATCGCTTGCTTTCGGAAACTTATGGGGCGGAATGTATTGGTGAATCGACGTGCCGCGAGTGGTTCAAACGGTTCAAAAGTGGTGATTTTGGAGTTGAAGACAAAGATCGCCCCGGAAAGCCGAAAAGTTTTGAAGACGAGGAATTGGACGATTTACTGGATGAGGATCCGTGTCAGATTCAAGAAGAACTTGCTGCATCATTGGGCGTCACGCAACAAGCCGTTTCCCTGCGCCTAAAATCACTGGGATTCATTCAAAAGGTTGGAAACTGGGTTCCGTACGAATTGAAGCCAAGAGACGTCGAACGGCGATTTTGCATATCCGAAATGTTACTGTAGCGGTATAAAAATAAATCATTTTTGCATCGTATTGTCACTGGTGATGAGAAATGGATTTATTATGATAATCCTAAACGCAGAAAATCGTATACAAAGCCCGGCGAGCCCGCCCAATCGACGCCGAAACGAAATATTCACGTGAATAAGGTCATGCTCTGCATGTGGTGGGATCAAAAGGGTGTCGTATACTACGAGCTGCTTCCGAGTGGTGAAACCATCAAAGGACCATTATATCGAACCCAACTAATTCGTTTGAAGCGGGCATTAAAAGAAAAACGGCCAGAATATGAGACCAGGCATGAGTCCATCATTTTTCATCACGACAACGCTCGGCCACATGTTGCGGTTTCGGTGAAAAACTATTTGGACAATAGTGGATGGGAAATTCTGCCTCACCCGCCTTATAGTCCAGACTTGGCACTATCTGACTACCACTTGTTTCGTTCGATGCAGAACGCTCTTACGGGAATACGCTTCAGCTTAGTAGAGGAAATCAAAAATTGGCTCGATACGTTCTTGGGCTCGAAAGACGAGAAATTTTTTTGGTCCGGAATTCATAAATTGCCAGAAACATGGGGGAAAGTTGTAGCTTCCGATGGACGATACTTTGAATAAAGCTTTGTAACTATGTTTTCATAATAAAACTTCAAATTTTGGAAAAAAACGCTGGAAACTTACTTGTAGACCCAATACGTTTTCATGAGTAGTTAGATATGACTCCTGAAGATGTGGCTAATGATCTCTCTTATTTTGCGTCTCACGTAAGTTCCAAACGCATACTATACCTCCAGCGTTTTGAAACGGTCTAGTTACAAAAACTACCATCGCTCCTAACCCACCACTCAATTCTTTGCCGAAGCCTCCCAAATATCTGTCCCTGTATTATCAAAACGTAAGAGGATTACGAACTAAGATTTCTGCTATATATCTTAATTCGCAGATTCTGCCCTACGACGTTTTTGCCCTCACAGAAACCAATCTCACCCCTAATATTTACAATAGAATAAAGAATTATTTTTCCAAGACTTTGATTTACACCGTCACGATGGTCTAGATAAAGACTAAAATTTATATTGTCGTGGTGTACTTCTAGCCATACACTCTCGTCTCGAGCCTAAACCCTTTACAAAATCGTCCACTGCATTGTTTGAATTTATTTGCGCTAGAATTCCTATTTGCAAGCGCAACCTATATATTTGCTGCTGCTATATTCGCCCCTCTCAACCGATTCAAGGTTACCAGCTAGCTGTTGATGCAATCGACAGCATTTTTAATGCTTCTAATGCCAACGACGTAGGTATTTTTTTAGGTGATTTTAATCTACCAGTCCTACTTTACTGCAACAAATGCCATCTCTGATAAAAAAAATCTCTTCGTTGACTACCTTACTGACTCTGGTCTGTATCAATTAAGTGGTGTCACCAATAACATTGGCAGACAACTCGACCTAGTCTTCATCGCTGATACAGATAACTGCATCGTTTTAGAAAGCAGACATCTTCTTTCTAAGTTGGATAGTTACCACCCTCCCATTTCTCTTACGTTGGCGTATGACAATGGTCTTAATCGCGTTTCCTATGAGTATTCTTACGGTTTTAATTTTCATAGGGCTAACTACGCCAAACTGAACCACCTCCTCAGTATGGCCAATTTTGACTTACTTTACGATAATCCCAACCTTATAGTTAACGATACTCTCGCATCCTTTCACCCCGAAATTTTCAAATGTCTCTCCCTATCTGTACCTTTTTTACCCAAAAATAATCCCTCATCATCACCACCTGCTTTCTTTTCGTAATAAGAGAAATAAGCTCTGGTATACATATACTTACTTAAAATCGCTTTCCGACACAGATTTCTTTTACTACCAGTCTGCCGAAATAAAATTCTCTTCGCCACTTTGCCAAACTCTATACAACTATTTAAACCAAATAGACCACACACTCATTTCCGACCCCAAGCGATTCTTTCAGTTCATCAAAACTAAAAGTAAATCGGATAACTATCCATTATCTCTGAATTTTCTAGATAAGTCCTCGGGCGATCCCCAAATTATTGCAAATCTCTTCGCAATTTTTTTTAGCCAAGCGTTCGCCACCCATTCCCAAGAGCCAGACCACTCTTACTTTTCCTACTTAAATAGCTGCCCACAAACAACTTTGGAATCTGTGTCTATAACTTTAGAGCAGGTTAAAGATAAAATAATAAACCTCAAAGATGATTATTCTGCCGGCCCTGATGATCTTCCTCGTATATTTTTAAAGAAATGTGAAATGCACCTAGCCCAACCTCTTACAGCTCTCTTTCAGCTTTCTATCACCCAGGGATTATTTCCCTCATCCTGGAAAAGATCACTTATTATTCCTCTACATAAAAAAGCCCAACTATCGACCAATTGCTAAGCTGTCCTGCATACCTAAGCTTTTCGAGAGCATTATTTATGACATGATGTTTTTCCATTGTAAACCTATTGTTTCCCAAAACCAGCACGGATTTCTCAAAGGTAGATCTACGACCACCAACTTAACGGAATTCGTATCAAGCACTTTATGTGCACTGGAATCTGGAAATGAAGTTGATGTGATTGCCAACGATTTCGGCAAAGCCTTTGATAGGATTTCACATGATATAATCCTTCTGAAATTAAAAGCTCTTGGTTTCCAAATAAACTTTATAACATGGGTTCAATCATATTTAAATGAAAGACATTAATATGTTTTATTTAGATCCATGGTTTCTGACCCAATTAAAGCCTCCTCTGGTGTCAGTTAAGGCAGCCACCTTGGTCCCTTATTATTTATTCTGGCCATTAATGATGTTGATTGCATCATTAAAAATTCATACATATCTGTTTACGCAGACGATATGAAAATCTTTAAATATATATCTTCTTCCTCAGACAGCCTGCAGGAAGATCTTGACAGATTTTGTACTTGGTGTCAGAAGAATTTTCTTGAGATTAGCGTCAATAAGTGTCAGGCTATAACGTATACTCGTAAACGGCCCCCTACTTCACCTCGCTGCTATCTAATCCTTAATCTGCCTGTTGCCTTAGTAAATGAGTTGCGTGATTTAGATGTTATCTGTGATAAGGAACTCAATTTCCGTTCTCACATTGATAATAAATATAATAAAGAAAGCCAACTCTGCCCTTGGCTTCATCAAGCGCTGGTCTAAGGAGTTTTCCAATCCTTATGTTACCAAATATCTTTACATAACCTTTGTTAGGCCTCTTCTTGAATATGTAAGCTTAGTTTGGTTACCCTACTACAGAATGCACATCCTCCTGATAGAAGCTGTTCAACGCAGGTTTTTACGATTCGCTTTACGTGGTCTTCCCTGGGATCATAGCCAAAACTTATCACCTTATACCGACCGTCTGAAACTTATTAATTTACAAGCCTTTCTATACGTTGAAAGTTGCCGATATTCTCTTTATTCATCACATTTTAGTTGGTAATATCGATTGTCCTTCTTTACTTCGACTTATTTCTTTTAATACCAAACCACGCAATCTTAGGTCTGTGCCACTTTTCCGACTCAATCTTCACAGAACAAATTACGGGCACTGGGAGCCAATGCCTAGAATGATTCGTGAAGTTAACGATATTCACCAAACTCTCTCTTAAAAACACTCTTATTCCCACCTTTGCCTCACGTCCTAACTTTTTTTTAACCGCTCTCACCCTTTAGTCTTTATCTTTAGTTTTAAGTGAAAATTGTTAGTTTTAAGAATAAGCTTGCAACAAGCATTAATAAATCTGTCCGGGGTTGACCCGGGCCGCAAATTGAAAATCAGTTTTCGTATCTTTTTCAACAGGAAGTAGACAAAGTAACATTTCCTTTCGTTCTTAAAGTTACTACCCGTGTAATATAGTATCATCGTCACCTGCGTGCACTTGTATTATTCTTGCTAAAGGCTATCTACTTGGAGGGTATTTTTAACTAGCATCTCCTACGTTAAGGGCACGAGTGCTACTATGCCATTTCGTTCGCTCTTGCAATCTTTCAGAAATGCTGCGTCGTTTTCTGAATAAGGTTCCATCTTATTAATCTATGTGTTTCTATTTGAATTTTTATTGGTTCTGGTGGAGTGACCAAAGCTTGGCCTACAAGAAAATGTGCAGGTATTAATATTTCTATATCTGGGTCATCTATTACTGGACAAAATGGTTGTGTGTTTAAGCATGCCTCTATTTGCGTCAGCAAAATGCTCATTTCTTCAAATGTAAGTGTAGTTTCTAGTGTTATTGTTATTTCGACCTAACACCAGCTTCCCAAAGTCCTCCAAAGTGAGGAACTGCTGCTGAAATGAAAAGCCAACAAACTCCCTCAATGGGAGAACATAGGGCTGCAGTTGAAATTTCGTAAGTCAGTGTCTAAAATTCTTTTCGCACCCACTAATGTGGTTCCGTTGTCACTGCACAAGTTGGATGGACGCCCTCTCCTTGAAGAAAATCTTCTAAATGCTACTAAAAATGCTTCCTTCATCAAATCAGATTCCAATTCTATATAAATTGCTTTTTGTACAAAAGATTGCAATATTTCTTAACACTATTGTTGTGGAGGAGTTTCTTATGTTCTTCTTTTATTTCTATTATATAATAGAGTTTACATTATTCTATACTAGCTTCTGCTTTTCTTTTCCTAGGTCCCATCTGCATATGTGTATACTAAAATTCATCAAAATTGATTCTGCTGTTTAGGCTTGAAGGCGTAATTGAGAGGCCCTTGTTCTATGTAATGCATGTAAATTGAAACCGAGAATTTTTGATGATGATTCATAATATGCAAAATAGGTAGTTACTGGAATACACTTCTACAAACTAAATTAAATGTTTTTTTTTTGTTCTTCATAAATATGCAGATTTTGCGATGTAGAAACGCTGAGCATGCCACGTAGAGCTGACTGTGGGAAAAACATGGCGCGTCCAAATGTATTCCTGCTACCTTTAATGTTTGACCCTGTGATTTATTGACAGTCATTGCAAATGCAACTTTTAATGGGAACTACAGACGCTTAAAATTAAATGGTTAGTTATTTGGTATGATTGGGACGCGTGGTATAAGCACATTGACTCCCTTGGCTTCGCCAGTTAAGATTGTGGCCTTCACAATATTCCTTCCTAGTTCTGCGACTCGCAACCGAGTACCGTTGCATAATCTTGGCGCGTTTAAGTTCCGCATCAACAAAACGGGTATACCTACTTTTAATTCCAACTTATGGGATGGCCCCCCGCATAATTCAATTCAATTCAATTTTTTATTTATAAATCGTAGTACAAGTAAGATCATAAGTCTTTTGTACATAGTGAAGCTCCTGGAAAAACAATTCGATTTCAAATTAAACTTAGTTAAATGAGCACAATTAAGAAAAATTAATTAATTCAATACAAATTAAAATATTATAATAAAAATACATTATAATTGTAAAATAAATAAATACTAAAATAGGAAAAGGTAATTAAAACTAAGAAAAGAAGGAAGAAGAGGAGATAAAAAGAGAATAGCAGAATAAGGAAGATCAAACTATAGAAATTAGAACTTTGAAGAACATACATACATAGACTTATGGCTGTCCGAAATGTGCATTTAATGCACTTTTGAACTGCTTCGTTGCTACTATTTGCTTTATACTGGCTGGTAGAGTGTTCCAGAGTCTAGTGATGTGGACGAGAAAGATGAGCGACATGTTCAAATACTGAGATGATGGTGTTATTAAGTTTAGTGTACGTTACGAAGGTGCAAATTGAAGTTTTGAAAATAGATGCAATGGTGATTGGGTGTGTATTATTTTGTGCATTAAAACACATCTCAATTCCCGAAAATTTTGAAATGTACACCCCAGGACTAACTTATGAAAACGGGATATGTGGGCATGTCTTCTTATTGCAAATGCATACCTTACCATATCATTGAAGGCAACGATTAGTTTGTGCTGAGAATATGTATCTAGTTTACAGTAGACAGGGATGTCATATTCAAAGATTGGCACAAGCAGAGTTTTAATCAATCTCAATTTGGTGTCAGCTGGAGTAAAATAATAAATCCGTGGCCCGGTATAGTTTCTATGATCGGATGCTGAAAGGGATCGGTTTAACTTATAACCAAGATTTGTCACTGTATCGCAAAAACTAAGTCTAGTTGAATTAAGGAAAATAGGCGGTATCTGATCAGTGCAATATCCTTTTTTCGAAATTACGATTAATTGACTTTTTCCAGGATTTAAAATTAGATCATTATTTTCAGCCCAATTGACTATTGCTGATAAATTAAATTAAATTAAATCTAGCCACATTGGGATGGGATAACTAAATCTGAGCGTCGTCAGCATAAAGATGAACAGATGCGTTTTGACAAACTTGTGGAAGATCATTTATAAAGAGACAAAACAAAATCGGGCCAATGGTTGAACCCTGAGGCACACCAGTAAGTATTTTGATAGGTTTTGAGCCTTGCTTATCAACGACAACCCTTTGAGAGTGATTCATAAGATAATTCCTTATTAAATTCACCGAAGATTCATGAAATCCAAAATATAACTTCAATTCCAAGCACAAAATTTGATGATTGACACTGTCAAAGGCTTTTGAGAAGTCAAGTACTCACAACAAAATTTAATCTTTTATCATAGAGCACTTTGATCAAAGCTGTAGAGCAGCTATGCTTAGAGCGAAAACCTGATTGCACTGGTGATAGTAAATTTAAACGAGCAAGATAACTAGATATTTGCTTTCCAAGAATTTTTTCAAAGACCTTAGATAAGAAAGGTAAAATGCTTATGGGTCGAAAATCGGTCATCGATGTTGGGTTTGCTTTTTTGGGAACAGGAAGAACCTTTGCTATTTTCCATGAATTAGGGAAAGTCGAAGATGTTATGCAAAAATTAAACAGATGTGTAAGGCAATTTGTAATATAAGTCAACAGCATTTTCACAAAACGCAACTGTAAACCATCCTCTCCCATTGCGTTTGATTTCAGACTTTGAAAAATAAGGATAACCTCGCCTTCAAAAACTACTTCGAACTCCAAATGACGAGATGAATCAATTAGGAGATTGTTTTCCGGATGAAATGAGGAGTTGCAACTACGATTTGCTACAAATGCATTCTTTAAGTCGTGAACATTAGGTATATTTGTTGACGCTTGCTCAAAAATTTTTTTGATGGTTGGTCAGTACTCAGCTTGGGAAGGAAATAACCTTTTTTTTTGCTCTTTTGGTGACGAACGAAGAGTAGTTTCTGGCCCTACAGAAAACTTGCTGGCTCTAATTTCCATTTATCTTATAGTTTTCTCCTATTTTTTATTGCATTAAGTATCTCAGCAGTAAACCATGGACATTTCTTATTGCAAACAACAACTCTTTTAAGAGGAACATGGGTATTAAAAAGATTATTAATTAATGTTTGGACAAAGCCAACTTTTTCGTCAATATCCGCTAAAAAGTAACAAGAGTGGCATGGAAGTAAACTAGCATGATAATTTAAGTTACTGAAGTTAATTGATGCATAGTCCCGAAATTGAAAAGAATCCTGTGAGGGAACACAGGAAAAATCAATGATATATGTGCAAAAAAGCATATCATGATCAGATATTCTCTCTAGTGATAATTGGTCTTGCAGTAACACATTAAAGGGGTCGGATACAACAAATATATCAAGAAGACTTGGATGGGATTCAGGCCCAAAACGGGTAGCATAGGAGTTAATAACCACAAGTCCTGTAGAAGCAAAATTATTTAAAAGCCGACAGGCTCTGCTATCATTTTTAAACAAGTCAGCGTTAAAATCACCACAAAGTACGTATAATGTTTTCATAACATGCTGAGAACTGTTAAAGGGTAGAAAAAAACAAGTCAAAAGAACAATTACGGTTAGGACTATAGACGACACCAACTAAATATTTTACATTACCATATGAGATTTCAGTAATAAAAAATTCAGTATCATTTCCCACCGACTTCCCTAAAACCCTACAACTCAGGGCATGCTTAACGTAAATGAGTTTAGGAACCCCAAAGAGTTTAGGAATTCCACGGGATTGCTCGTAGTGTCATGGTATGACATGACTGTGTCAATGGGGTTTTACACTGATGTTTCGGTAGTTATTTCGCCTAAGAGTTTTTATTTATTTTCGCGACAGTCTCATGTTTTGGTGCCAGTATGGTTCTTTCATACAACCAATTTTCGTCGTGAATATTATATTGCAGATTTGGAAAAACTTGAGCAATAAGGTGGTGTTCCGACTCCACAACATGAAAAAATTGGTATGTTAAACGAACCATACCTTCTTGGTCGGTTTCAAGACGGCCTTCACCAATTTCTAGGAGTTTTTGAGCATATGCTCCTGACGCGACATCGTTGAATAACTGGACTCGCATGTTAGTGGTGAGATAAAGCTTTTCAACTTTGGTCCACAGGTATGATGCTTTCAGACATGCGTTAATTTCGTCTTTTGCAGTGCCTTTCTCGATAACAGGTAAGGTCTGTCTAAAATCCTCTGCCAATAACACTACCACACCACCCATTAACTTTCAATTGTTTTGTATGTATTGTTGACAGCGATTGAGCGCCTCGATGGCGCGTTTGTGTGACATAGTGCACTCGTCCCAAACGGTCAGTTTACAATATTGCAACAGGGCGCCGCTCTTGCTGATGTTGCACTTTGGGGTTTTTTCGCTGGCCAAATTAAAAGGTAATTTTAAAACTGAGTGTGCCGTCCATCTACCGTTCAGTAATGTTGGGGAGATGCCAGAGGAAACCACAGCTACTGCAACGTTACGATCCCTACTAATTTTTGCTAGAACCAGATGCCAGAGGAAAACACAGCTACTGCAACGTTACGATCCCTACGAATTTTTGCTAGAACTAAATTAAGCAAAAAAGTTTTGCTTGTTCCGCACGGGGCATCGAGAAAAAAGGCAGCCTTCACCACGTTCAACTCGTTGTAATATTTTCTCATAAATGTCTTTTTGCTCGGGTAGCAGGCGTGAGTCAGTTTCACTGATCTGACCATCTAACAATATGGTATCGTAGCTTAGCTCTTTGATCAAATCGGTAGATAGCTCTTCTTGACGCTGTGGTGTAGGCATACCGAAGTCGGACAACTTCTTTCCTGAAATCGTTATTATTTTGTCTTCGATAAGACGCAGTGCTTCATTGAAACATAGATCATTGCTGACTTGATTCATCCTTTCAAATATATGCAAGATATCTTCTGATAACGCAGTTTTATATCTATCCCATAAAAGAGAGCAAGTGCATATCAGTATGGCAAATGGTTCTCTTATTTGCGATGGAGAGCGGCACAGCATGGCCTCTTCTATTGTGGCGTCCTAATGCTTGTCATCTTCCAACAACCCCAACTTCTCAAATTCAAAAAGTTATTTAGTCCCCGTATTACATTCAGCAGGGTTCGCAAACAGTAACATCGAGTTGTTAACGTGCACTGTGTAAATGCGGCCAAGAGCATCTCCTGCCTTCACACCTGGCCAGCCGTTAATAGCTGTTTCTTGTAAACGACGTTTCCATTTTTTTAACGACACGTTCCATGTGTAGTAGTGAGGTACGTCAACATAAAGTACAATTTTCGCAAATGCGTTAATGTGGCACAGCAGGAAAAATGCATTAAGTATCGTCCTAGGTGGTGAGGCCATTTTCTCTCTAAAATTGTTTTCGGTGAAGTAAATCCGCTCGTCATTGGGCAAATGTACCGCAAGGTGAGTGACTTTTGGGTTCCTCTCATGCATAGGTAGACTAAAGATCCGCCACGCTACTTCGTTACTACTAACATATCGCCCGATTCAAAATGTCTGCACCTCATCTTTCGGGACAATATTTACGTTCCCTTGCTGTCGGATGTTAAAAATAGCTTAGTTACTACCTTCATTTATATATTTACAAATATATTTTATACATTATATATATTTATATATGTACCGTATTGCAGAACTCTACATTTATAGTACGAGTATATGGCGATTAAAAATTTTAAAGAGAAGAGCAAAATATGGGACAACCAAGATATTGTAAACCAATATTTCTTGTATTCCATCTCGGGTTTTAAGTGTTATCGTACGCCCACCATCTGCTGGTGTTCTACGCCTGTACAGAGGATAGCCTTTCTCGTTGGTTTAAGTATCTCTTAAAAGCGCACTTGGATAAGGGCTGAAATGAATAAAATCTATAAATTTTAATACGGGCTATACTTCCAATGCGTAAAAATTGCAATCCTATTTTGTACCCAAATTAGCCTGTATATTCTCTAGTTTCAGTTTGTTACTGATTTTAGTTCGGCGCGGTTTAAAATATTTATAAAATATGAGTCAAGAGGAACGCCGTAAAAAAATCATCGTCAAATGGCTCGCAAATACTTCGGGTCCAAACCATTTCATCGCAAAAAATTTAAACATAGCACGCAGTGGGTGGCCGTGGCTCAAGTGGCAGTGTGTTGACTTCCCAATCAGACGGTTCGGGGTTCAATACCAGCCGTGACAGAAAGACTTTTTTTCAGGCAACTAAAATCTTGTGAGATGAATGGTTGCCTAAATTTAACATCAAGTCCAATTTACACTAGTAATTTAGTCTCCCCATTAAATGTTGGATGCCACCCATGGAGCGAAATAACCACTGAGCCCAAAAATCTTTCTCTCTCTCTCTATCCAATTTTCCGATAAACTTAACACGTGCTCCGGCATTTTAAGAGTAGTAATACCCTCTAGAGTGTTAAGTTCTTTTTAAAAAAACAAAAAAGCAGTACAGTGGATTCTGTTATTAAACGATATTTGGAGACGTTGAGAGTTAAACGAAAACAGAAAAGTGGAGCTAAAAGTGGGGCACATGATACAAATTTGGACAGGAAAATAGTGGGTAGCATCGTAAAAAACCGGACTATATCATTCAGAGATGTTGCTCGGAAATGTAATACCAACCAAAAAATGGTCCAAAGATCTAAAAAAGGTAACGGTTTAAAAACACGAAAAAAAAAACTACAAAAAAAAACAAAAGTTACTGAAAAGCAGAAAAGTCATAAAAACACGAGCTCGAAAGCTATACGAGTTGATTGGCAACAAGAAGGCGTGCTTGGTTTTGGATGACAAAACTTATGTCAAAGCCGACTTTACTACTCTTCCAGGTGCGCAGTTTTACAACATCGATTGGGATGGATAAATTCGGGTCAAAATATCTCGTTTGGCAGGCCCTTTGCCAATGTGGACACAGAAGCTCATCATTTATTACAACGGGAATAATTAACGGAGAAGTGTACATTAACGAGTGCCTAAAAAAACGGTTGATTCCATTCTTAAACAAACACGAAGGTTCAACATTATTTTGGCCAGAATTAGCTTCAGCTCACCATGCTCATGCGACGATGAGCTTTCTTGTTGCTAAAAATGTCGACTTTGTCCCAAAAGACATGAATCCACCCAATGTTCCACAGTGCCGTCCCATTGAAAGGTATTGAGCTTTGGTCAAAGCTAAATTGAGGAAAAGTGAGCAGTGTGCAAGGGACGTAAAAGATTTTAGTGCTAAATGGAAAAGAGCGTCCAAAAAAATTACGGATGTAACTGTCACCAACCTTATGAAGGACATTCGAAAGAAGTTGAGGAAAGAATGGGAGTCCAATAATTTTTTTTATTTTTTGTAATTGTGAGTGAATTTAATAAAAACAGAGTTTTAAAGCAAATAAAAAAAATTTACATGAATTATGAAAATATATTTTTTTTTTACTTTGAAGTTTCCAAATTTTATTCGTTTCAGTTCTTATTTGTTGGTACATTTTCCTTCCCTTATGCATATTGGATAAGGAGTTAGTGCATCAGAGGGTCCGTGAATCATATTTTTGGTCACAGTATCATAGAGCTTTCGAGAAGTTTCTGGGTTCGGTATCTCCTGACTAATGATTTCGTCAACTTGGTTAGGACGTGATTTTTCCGTCAATTACAGCAGCAAGTGCACGTGCGGCAAACCCCTTTTTTGCCACTCAATCATGTCACCAAATATATTACTTTTCGTAAGCAAAGCAACTAACTTTTCAACTTTTATTTTAAATACTCTGGCTGTTAAGTCATGTCTGTCCGTTGAATTTTGGTCTAGCATGAACTCGATAGTAATTTCTGGTCAGGCGGAATTACATGTCATTGTAATAAACAGATCAGGCCTCCCGTAGTTACGCACATATGTGAACGCATCCTGCGTGTATTCATGAAGATATCTTGAGCTATTTACAAATGATGATGGGAGAGTCACTCTTTGGCCCAAGTTATTTGGATCTAAATCCGCATCATTCCTTATCACCTCTTGTAAATGAATATAGTTTTATGCTCGCAGTTTCGTTTGGTTGAAAGCAATAAACCTTAAGCGCTCAATCTCTATTTTGAGGTACACGTCCACCAAGAATTGATGAAGCATTAAATTTATCGAAGCAATAAATTAAAATTGTTGCGGCGATACGCATAAAAATCTTTGCAAGACAATTTTTTTTGTTAGGTATGGATTGTTGGGTAACTGGGTTTGTCTGACGAATGTCAGTGCTGTATCCCTCTTGTCCTTTCCAAAAAATTATTAGGTACTCGAGAGCGTCATAAAATCTATGAGTGTCCGGTACTCTAGTGAGTCGGCCATCGTGCGCCTGAACAACGATGTCGCGAGACATAGTTTATTCACTACTAACTACTACGCCATCTATTTCATTTGAGGTCGGGGCATTGAATCGCCTTTCGTGTTCACCACGTGGTACACGATCTGGGTGTTTCACAACCTTGTAACTAGCGACAGTGTGGCAACTCTCACAAATAATTGTAATAGAAGAATTAGAGACTGTAGATGCATAGGTAGGAAACAAAGGATAGGGAAAGAGCAGTACAAGTTAAGTCTTGTAAGCGTGCAGACATAGCTAAGAACCAGTAAAAATAAAAGAACAAATAAAAACTAAATCGAAACGTGTTTAATTTCCAAGCAAATAAAAAGAAAAAACATTTAATCGCATAGAGCGACCATCCTCCACAACAGTCACTCTATCTTTAGCTATTTTAAATTCATGCACTAAAATGTTGTGATCATGTAGAACTTGTTGTAGTTTTTTACCGTGTTTCTTTCTACACCTTGTACGTACTCAGAACGCCTATTGACTTATGTTTGCTCATCCCCCACGAAATAAATTTTTAAAAATTTTGGTTGCCTATTGGTAGCAGGAAGCAAAGAGCCAATTGTGCGATACACAAGCCGTTGGATTGTGAAAGTCGGGCAAAATCCTGGCATTGATACAATGTTATCCGCCCCAAAAGATGCCTTAGGGAAGCATGTATTGTATATCCTTATGTTTTTTTTTAAAAACGGCGAGGCTGGTCTGTTTCATAACAGAAAAGTTCTTTAAGAGGTTCAACTGGCTTGTCTATAGAAGGAAGGGCTATTTTTCCACCCGAACAATATATGCCTGCATAGCAAAATCTGCATTCTTTGTTCATTGCTTCAATTTTTATAAGCTTGTGGCTTTCATAATCAAGAGTCTCTTCGTACTAAATCACTCCACGTGTTTCTTGTGAATATTTGATGTCGTCGTTGTGCCCTTTCGGTTTCTGTAGCTCTTTGGGACGCATTGTATATCGCACGCTGAAGGCGCCAAACTTGGGACTTTTCTGGTGTCTCAGCAGTCCGTTGAGATGCTAGATATTCAGCATGCTGTTGACGCCGAACTCGGGACTGTTCTGGTATCTCATCAGTTCGTTGGGAAGTCAGATATTAAGCGTTTTGTTGACGCCGAATATGGGATTGTCCTGGTGTCTCAGCAGCCCGCTGAGATGCCAGATATTGAGCATTCTGTTGACACTGAATATTGGATTGTTATGGTGTCTGCTCAGCCCGCCGAGATGCCAAATATTCAGCTTCGGACTTCGAACTTCGGACTGCTCTGGTGACTCAACAGCTCTGTGTGCTGCCTCACGCACGCACTTTCATAGATCTCGCTTTATTAGAGCTTTGGGAAATATTAGACTTACGCTTTCGCGTTTCATTTATTTTGTTGACTATGTATACAGCACACATCGATATTTCAACTGTATATGACTATAAATGCTATGAAAACAAAACGTTCTTCTTTTCGGATTTTCTTTGGGTATGGCCACAGATGTCTAGCGAGTAGAGATCTTGTTCAGCCTTCGTGCTGCAACAACAATTTCCAGATGTGATCGCATTGATGACTGTGTTCGTTCGGGGTGGCCGTGGTGTAGTGGTACTAGCACGCACTCACTCGGAGGGTCAAAGTTCGAATCCTAGCCACGACAAAGTTTTCATTTGTGTAATTGGAACTCAGTCAGAAAAATCTGCGTGTGAAGGCATAACACTGACATGTAGATTTGGCTGTTGTAGAGTTTTCAAGCACAAAACAACCGTTAAAATTCACAACCTGAATCATTCCGAGTGAAGAAAAATCTCTCCGTCCTATTCGGACTCCCACCCCTGGAGAGTCAATATCGAAACTAAACACACCCGAGTTTCAAACCACTACATCACAACAATGCTTTCCTTTCTCCTCCTTCTATCTTTCCGCCGCGCCAAGCAACAGTAAAAGGGTATCATAACCCCTTAGGCCGCGCGTAAATTATAAAAAAAAAAAAAAATACTAGGGCTATTCCAAAATCAACCTCCGATGTGGTACAATTCATTACATACGTGCACTTCGGTGAAGTGTTTCTGCATGTTGCAACCAGTACATTATTCTCTAATATTATGCCAAATTTTCGTTTCGTTTTCGTTCAGTATTTTTCCAATAGTTGTCTTTTTAACGTTGAGAATACAATTTTATCTCCCGCCGCCTGTGAGGTACGAAATGTAGTTCGTTTTTTGCAAACCGGGGGAAATTGCGCAGCTCAAATTCATCGTCGGTTATGTGCTGTTTACGGCAATACAGTGATGAGTAATGGTTCGGTACGTGACTGGTGTAGACAATTTAAAAACGGACGCACATATGTGCATATCAAAGACCAAGGGTGCAAATCGATCATGAATCAAGACGTAGTTCACCAAGTTGACCAATTTGTTCGAGAAAACAGCCGTTTTACGATTTCAGATCTTGCGACAAGATTTTCCGAAATTTCTCGAACTACTGTATACAGAATCGTGTCTGAAAACTACAGTTACCACAAGTTCTGTGCTCGTTGGGTCCCAAAACAGCTCACAGATAACAACAAGAGCCAACGTGTCAATTCAGGAAAAGCATTTCTCGAACGTTTAGAAATGGAAGGCGAAGAATTTTTACAGCAAATTGCGACTTGAGATGAGACTTGGGTCTAGTATGTAAATTTAGAAAGCAAAGAACAGTCAAAGCAGTGGATGCACACTCATTCCCCAAACAAGCCAAAAAAATTCAAACAAACTTTTTCCTATCGAAAAATGTTGGCAGTTTTTTGGGACAGTAAAGGCACATTGTTGACCAAGTTTATGGAACCTGGAAATACAATAAATTCCGCCGTTTTACTGTGAAACTCTACGTAAATTGAGAAGAGCAATCCAGAACAGAAGACGAGGAATGATGTGGTGCTTCTGCATGACAACGCACGACCACACACTTTTGTGGAGGAGTTCAATTGGGATATTTTTGATCACCCTCCCTACAGTCCTTATTTGGCACATTTTCCCAGAATTTAAATCATCCATTGCATGTCAACATTCTGGAAGTAATGAGGAACTTATGAACGGTGTGAACCAATGCCCCAACGCACTGGCGGTGCCATTTTCTAAGGAGGGTATACAAAAGCTCGTCCCACGTTACCAAAAATATGTAGATTTAAACGGAGACTATGTAGAAAAATAATTTAGATGTTAATAAAACTATTTTGTGCAAAAAATTAATGTTTTTGGTTTTTTTAAAAAATATTTTTCTCTTCGGAGGTTGACTTTGGAATGGCCCTCGTACATGTATAGACAGATTGGGAATGGGAGAATAACCAAATGTTTTCTGTTTCCTTTTTCGTTTGGTGTATATGCCAGTGTTTTTGTTTTCAAGAATATCGCAATGCATGCAACCCAGTGGTGTGCTCACTTTTTGTTTGGTCAGCGGTATAACGTTCTGTTTGAAATAGGTTCGATGTATGGGCTTCGAAAAATGCATTCATTTTTTCCGGCTGAAAAAGTTTGTCTGGATGAGACATCTACATATGAACTCAATTATCTGTGGTCGTAACTTTTACAATATTTGTCTAAATGACATAGTGTAAACGACAAAGTTTATCTACTTTAAATATCAGAAACGGTAAAAGTATTTGTTTTGCATTTGGAAATGTCAAACAATAAATACACATCAAAGATAGATATGTGTGTATAATGTATATGCTGCCGCGGACGTTTTTGTAGAACTATTTAAGGGATACATTTCCACCATACATTATATTCGTGTAACTCTTACGGGTTTTGCAGCGCACGTCAGAATGGCTCGCAGATGGAGGAATTTTTTCTGACTAACGTGACACTTATTGCTATATTTTGGCCAATTTACTCACAGCTTTTTAAATTATAGCCTATGTACTAGATGGAGTGAAAAGTGACCTCCTTTGAAGTCTGTTCATGTTTAGGCAGACGTGCCAAATTTCAGTGCGATACTGTCTTTGGTTTTGTTTTGACAGCTGATTGTTGTTGACGTGTTTGGCATCATGTTGAGTATGGACAAAAACGATTTTCGTTCTCTCATAAAACATTATTTTTTGAGAGGCAAAACGGCGAAGGAAACAAAAGAAAAGTTGGATAAATATTATGGGGCTAATGCTCCGTTAGATAAGACCGTCAAATATTGGTTTCGAGAGTTTTGTGGTGGCCGCAACTCCACTACCGATCAAGTCGGCAGCGGCAGGCCCTCCGATGCGGTTACAGAGGACAATGTCAAAAAAATACATGAAATGGTGTTGGCTGACCGGAAAGTGAGGGTGCACGAGCTAGCAGATACCACAAAGATTAGTACTGAGCGCACACGCCATATTTTGGGCAATATTGTGCATATGAAAAAGTTATCCTGCCGCTGGGTGCCGCAAATGCTCACTCCTGACCAAAAACACGAACGCACACGAGCACTTCGAAAGAGTGTTTGGACTTGCTGATGCGGAATCGGGCGGACTTTTGGCGTCGATTGGTAACTGGACTTGGAACCCTCGGACTATTATCTCTTCTCAAACCTCAAAAGATGGCTCATCAATAAAAAATTCAGCTCACTTGAGGAAATCATCGACGCCACGGAGGAGTATTTTGCAGACCTTCCGGAAAATTACTTTTCGGACGGGATCGGTTTGGTTCGGTTCGGTTGGAAAATCGCTTGAATAAGTGTATCAAACTAAAATGGGACTATATTGAATAATATAAAAAAACCTTTAAAAAAAATTTTTTTTAATTCCCAAGGAGGCCACTTTTCACTCCATCTAGTCTATGTTATTCTGCTGTATGAGCTTTATTTTTGTAAAGTTTGGTGGTCCTACTTTTACTCTATTTGTATCGTCGCAAAAGTAGTACTTGATGTGTCTTATTTCTGAATGTTCTCTCTGTGGTAGTATGTAGTTGTTTATATAAACTGGGCTATTGTCTTTAGTTGTTAATTTTTGTCGATAAGGATTCGTTATCTAAGTGAAAAATGTTCTGGTAATCTCCAAATATTTGTGTCAAGGATTGTCTAGTTTCAGGGTCTGAGTTTTTCTAATAGCTCTTTTTAGCCTTATTGCATCGGTTTCGGTAGTCCGTTTTGTCTTCATAATGGTGATGTTTCCTAGAGTTTCTACTTATAGAAGTATAGACTTGCGTTTTATATTATTACCTCATAGTTAATTATTGTATAAAATACAATACATGTAAACATACACATACATAAAAGTAAAATCTTAACATATTAATGTATTGAAAGAAATTCAAGTTCAAGTTTATATGGTCATTGCCCTTCTTATGTAAAATCATAATTCCATGTTAATTTTACAGTAGCACCTAAAAGCGAGGTTTCATGGAAACTACATAGATGAAAATTATATAGCCATTTGTCAGTTAGCATTCAAAAGAAAAATACAATAAAGAGCAAGTTATAACTTCTATATAGAACAATTTTATATTTTTTGAAGTCAGTTTATTTTGCGCCAAGACAACATTGCTTGGGCAATTTATTTCTAAGTCCAGCTTGATTTAGAACAATTATGTTTAATATTTTTACGTGGCATATACATACCATTTCCTGGTACTATAGAATTGCTTATACTCGTATGTGCTCCTTTATCTATTTCTTTATTTAGTTTGACACTTCTTCTTCTAAAAGTGACAAATTAGTAGGATATATGGTTTCTGTTCTAGGTGGTATTTTAAACGTATTGGAAGATGCTATTGCGACTGTTACTTCTTCTTCTTGTATAATGACTGTTAGAATGTAAGTCTCATAGTCTATTTTGCTCATATGTATAAGTAGTATGTATATTGCGTTAGAAAATCCCTACCTAGTATGCCATCAGTTGATATTGGGAAATCTCTTTTTACTACATGAAAATCGTATCAACTTGTTCTCTAGTTATACCTGTTAATCTACGCTTTCCATCTTCCAAGAAGTAAATTTTTTTATGATTGAAATGTCAGCTGTTTGGGTTTTGCTTATACCGAGGACATTGAATTGTCATACTTTATGGTTTTGTTTACAATTATTGGAGATATTGTAGACTTTTAGATCTGGATCCCCGAAGAATCTCGATATTTACTCTCTGGGCCAACTTCGTTTCCCTGTAGGATGTTAATTCTTCTGTTAGTTGGTTTTGTTTTGAAGTTACCTCTTTTCTGAGAATTACATATACCATATCTACAATATACTCGCAATTGTGGTTTTGTATTCCCTAGTTGTAGTTCGGTGGCCTTTGGTTTTGTTGGTGCTATAATCAATGATGCTGTTATGGGTGGTATTGTGTTTCTTGATGTCCTTGTTGTTGTCAATATCATGGTATTTGAAAATATTGATTTTATTTTTTTACTTGCATAATATGAATGCTTAATGCACCCTGTACCTTTCTAGTTCGAGTGCGCAATTCTGTAGGTTTGATGTACTCGTTTGTTCCGTTTTTAAATACTGTTAGCGCTTAGTCTTCATTTAATTTTGGTATTATTGCCTTTTCTGTCGTTGATGTTGGGCTTGGTAGCTCTTCGATTTGTAGGTTGCTTAAATCTGAAACTACCCTCAATAAAGGGTTTTTCATTAAGCGCTTCTTATATTTAAATTAAAATAAAACAAAGTGTGTGTAAGATATCTTCGAAATTTTTTATTCCTTTTAAAGGCCTATCGATGCCATTATATGTATATGTGATATAACATCACTCAAATGTCGCCGCAGCTCCTCTGTGTGGCGCGCATCCCAAATGTCCAATCTTCCATGACCCACTCGTATAAATCAGTCTGAATTTGACAGATGGCATGGGTTATGTTGGCTTTGAGGGCCGCTGTGGTTTGCGGCTTATTCGCATAGACCTGCGACTTCAGAAAACCCCACAAGAAAAAGCCTAACGAGATCAAATCGCACCATCTCGGTGGTCAGTTCACATCACCTCCGTGTGAGATGACTATGCCTTCGAATCGCTCGTGCAGAATTTCCTATGTGGCGTGAACTGTGTGGCACGTAGTGTCGTCCGGTTGAAACCACTTGTCATTGATGTCCATGTCATCCAATTCAGGCCAAAAGAAGTTGGTAATCATTGACCTATAGCGCTCGCCGTTGACGGTGATTGTGTAGCCAACATTGTTCTCAAAGTAATATGGATGCATGATGCCGCCAGCCCAAAATCCACACCAAACAGTGACCTTTTCGGGATGCATTAGACGTTCTTGGATCCCATGCCGATTGGTATCATCCCAAATTCGACAATTTTGTTTGTGGACGTACCCATTCATGCAGAATGGGCTTCAACTCTGAAGATGATTTTTCGATGAAAATTAGGGTAAGCTTCCAACTGCTCCCGAGCCCATTCAGCGAACACACGTCGCCGTTTTCTATGGTCGTTTACCTTCAGCTCCTGGGTCAGTTGAATTTTGTATTGGTGCAGGCCCAAGTCACGACGCAAAATTCGCCAAATTGTGGTCTGCAAAAGACTGAGTTCTTGTGAGCGACGCGAAATCGATTCCTCGAATTCTCCTGCACACTCTCAAGGACAGCGGCGAGGTTTTCGGCAGATCTTGCATGTCGTCGACGTACGAGTGTTGGTTTATCGTTTACTGAACCAGATGACTCAAATTTATCCACCACACTGCAAATAGTCCTAACGATTATGGCGACCGTAAAATGGACGAAGCGCGCGGAACGTTGCCCGAACTCCCATTTTGATAAAACAATTTTATCACTTGTTGAAAGCTTGTATTCTTTTTATAGTTTTACATGTTTCTGAAAAGATATTTAGAACTAGCTGATTTTGTTCGTCGGTATCCTTAGCAAGTGGTGTTGTTATGAATAACCAGCTCGTAGAGTTTTTAACGTCCAGCGTAACTATTGCACAGTACTCGTTTGTGCTTTTTGCGATATCGATTACCACTCGTATGGCATCAACAGTTGAGCGCTCTTTTCTAAAGCCAAGTGGGTTTGAGGGGGCTCCTTTTTCGTCTGCTATTGCTAGTAGTCGATTATAAATTATTCTCTCGAGAATTTTTGCCATGATCCAAGAGGCATATTGGGTAGCAGAATCAAGTGCCTTGTTTTTCAATTTTCGGGAAAGGTTCCTTCTTCTAGACACTTTTGAATTGTTGCTTTTTGACAGCCGCCTTTATTGTTCTATTCGGGATGCCGTCTGGTCCAGAAGTTTTGCTGTCGTCTATTTTGCAGCATGCCCGTAGCAACTCCTCCAGGGTTACTAGTTGGATTACCTCTGAACTGACTTCTCTTATGATGTTGCACATAGTGAGTGATGTTTGTGGGAAAACGTGCTCTACTATGGATGTCAGTATTTTCGAGAATGTTATCGGGGAAGTGATATAGTCGTTTAGTTTCCGCACCACCATGAACCACATGGATTTATGTCGGCTTCATGGGAGAAACCTTTGAAGCATGTGGTTTTGCTTTCTTAGATGGCTCTAGTTGCATCTGGCCAGTCTAAGAGTATCCAGCCATTGTTGCAACTCTGGTTTCCATCTTGCACGCTTAACTTTTTCTGCCCCAAACCTGTAGCAACTTTATTTCATGATTCCAGTAACGCGGTGAAACCTTCCTGCTTTTTACTCTTCTAGGCATTGACGCATCGCACACTTCATTAATGAGAGCTGTGAGATGAGACGCATAGGTTTCCGCTGTTCCACTTAGGGTCAAACCACCGTTTAGCATCTCTTAGAATTGCTATCAAAAGATTTATCATTCCATTTTGGCCCCTTAAATTTCGGGTGGGTTTCATTTCCTTGATCTCCATTAATATCACCTGATTGTCACTATGATGATACTAGAATAGAATCGCAAAGGTGATGTCGACAATGGAACCTACTCCCGCTTTCCGATAAGTGTTAGCCCTACCCACATTAATGAAACTTATTGTTAGGGGAGCCAATGTTTCCAGTAGAGCCTATCTTCTGGTGTTAGTGAGTCTCCTCTCCCATTCTGTGGACCACGTGTTGAAGTCGCCACCTATCTCTGAAGAGCGTCCGCGATTAGATTGTCCAGCATTTGTTGGTATTCGTTGGACGTCAAGCTGGGTCGGGCATAGCAGCTGTAGAAATGGATCCCTTTTATTTTCGCCCCCACGGAGCATAGCGTCCACACATATCCATATTGCCGTTTATTTTGCCTTATCGCAAATCCAGTTAGTATTCTCATCGGGACATTTTCCATTTCGCTTATTCCAGCGATTTTCCAACTTCTTGATCCCGTTCGAAAAGTAATTTTGCGGAAGGTCTGCAAAATACTCCTCCGTGGCGTCGAAGATTTCCTCGCGTGAGCTGAATTTTTTATTGATGGGCCATCTCTTGAGGTTTAGGAAGAGATAATAGTCCGGGGGATCCAAATCCAGTTACCAATCGACGCCAAAAGTCCGATCGATTCTGCATCAGCAAGTCCAAACACTCTTTCGAAGTGCTCTCGCGTTCGTATTTTTGGTCAGGAGTGAGCATGAGCGGCACCCAGGGGCAGGATAACTTTTTCATATGCAGAATATTGCCCAAAATATGGCGTGTGCGCTCAGTACTAATCTTTGTAGTATCTGCCAGATCGCGCACCTTCACTTTCCGGTCAGTAAACACCATTTCATGTATTTTTTTGACGTTGTCCTCTGTAACCGCATGGGAGAGCCTGCCGCTGCGGACTTGATCGATAGTGGAGTTGCGGCCACCACGAAACTCTCGAAACCAATATTTGACGGTGTAATCTGACGGATCATTAGCCCCATAATATTTATCCAACTTTTCTTTTATTTCATTCGCAGTTTTGCCTCAAAAAATAATGTTTTATGAGAGAACGAAAATCGTTTTTGTGCATACTCAACATGATGCCAAACACGTCAACAACAATCAGCTGTCAAAGACAGTATCGCACTGAAATTTGGCACGTCTGCCTAAATATGAACGGACTTCAAGGCACCATGACCTATTTTGCAGTAGCAGCGCATTCTGGCGGTCAAGGAGGTCACTTTTCATTCCATCTAGTATATACAACATTTCTTAACCAGGGTTACAGATGAACTGAAATGTGAAAAATACGTAACAATACGCTAATACGCTACGTGACAATAGACACGACAATAATTTGAACATCATACAGACACTTCTTGGACAGCCAATGATCCCTCTCTCAAAACGAGGAATCATTTGGAAGTATATGGTTGGTTCACCAGCGATCACCAGATTACATTTGTTGTAATCTATTTCAGAAGACAGAACAACCCTCAGCTCAGTCCTGAGCAACTCCTAGATCAACGGGTCGAAAGAATCCAAATACTAGTAAGGAGCTATGATGACATAGAGCGGTCTTCTTAAACGAAAGAGGGAGTTCACACGAAGCTGTTATTAACAAACACACATCCTTCGAAACCGTTTACATGCAAACATTACGTAGTCACGTTCCCGATAACGACACGGTGCGATCAGAACAACAACCTGTCGTAGGGGGAATTGCCTTTGCTGGTACACTGCAGTTCTCGCACAATTGCCGGGCACAATTGGGAGATTATGTTGAGAAATTATGGGTAATAAAAGACAAATGCTTATGAACCGTTTTAACACGTTAGATAATATGGAAGTGGAACTAGGCAAATTAGAGCGACCTCTGTTAACTAGTAGGTTTATTTAGTACGTACTTCAGTATGAGTTGTTCAAAGAGTATTTCAACTAAACATTACCGCCCGCCTTGCAGCATTTGCTGCGAAATATATGTCTAAGCTTCTTAAACGACTATTTACAAAGGATAACTTACAACAAATACTTTTCATCCAAGGGAGGATCTTTTGTTAACGGAGGGACTCCACTCACTCCGATGATTATAATCAATAATTTTATAAAGCGAAAAATTCACATGACAATATTTGTAAACTTATTTACTATACAAAATGCAGCAATACGTAAGTTTTAATTTATGAATTTGTTGTTTGATAAGTGCTCGCAATATTTTCCACACTAGTGTCAACATTTCAATTAAAGAACTAAAGTGATTGTACTATAGTTACCGCCTTTTCTAATAAATTTATTTGCAAGGAAGCACACAAAGCTTTACAACACGGCGAGTAATAATACCCTTCCGTGTCTTCAAGTTTAGCACTCTTACTCTTTTATCAGGACCAAAGTGAGTTTTAACCAGCCGTCCTAATCGCCATTCATCTGGAGGGAGTTGTTCTTCCCGACCAAAGAGATCCCCTATTTGATTATTTTTTTTCGGGTATTTCCACTTGTAGCGTTTGTGTAATTCCTTTAAATATTCTTCCTTCCATCTAAGACTAAACTGATGATGGAGAGTTTTGAGTTTTCCCCAACGGTTGATGTAATTTAAGGACCTATCGTTCGATGAAAGTTCGGGCAAACTGTGTAAGGGACCACCTCTCAAAAAATATTCAGGAGTTAAAGGTATTAGATCTAATGCATTTCCCGGCATTGGGGAAATTGGCCTTGATTTGAAGCACGCCTCGATGTAGTAAATTCTTAAAACGTAAATTTCATATTACTAGCGGAAGTGGATCTTAAAACTTTTAACTCCAGCTTCCCACAGACCACCTATATGTGCGGACCCTGGAGGGATGAAGTTCCATTTGGTAAGTGAAAAATTACAATCTGCAAGAGAGAATGTTTTTAGAGCCTTTTGTAAATCTTGAAACAGACATCTAGAAGCACCAACGAAATTTGTACTGTGGTCAGAAAATATTTGAGCAGGAAAGCCTAGACGCCCTACGAATCACGAAAAGGAAGCTAGAAAAGCTGTAGTTGTTAGAGTGCTTACAGCTTCTAGATGAAAAATCTTCATAGAGAAGCAAACGAATAGACAAACATTAACTTTTTCCAACTGACAGGCTCTTCCGTAATGGATTTTGATGGATAATGGCCCCGTGAAATCTACACCAACATTGGTAAAAGGTAAAGCAAACGAAGTTCTTTCAGGTGGAAGCAAACCCATGAGTGGCAGTCGCATTTTCCTTTTGTATATGACGCAAACTTTGCACTGACGAATACTCTTCCTTACTAGAGTGTTCAGCCGAGGTATTCAAAACTCGGAACGAATGGATCTCGCCATGCATGGAAAGAAGATGTACATAAGAGATGTACAGATGAGAGAGATAAGATTTATATGGAAGCAAAATTGGATGACTCGCATTGTAAGTGAGGGTAGAGGAAGTTAGTCGGCCGTTTGCTCGAAGAATGTTTTTGGTGTCTAAAAAAGGGTTGAGAGTTAATAGGCTACTTCTAGTCTTCAGTGGCTTGGAATGCAGTAAGGCTTCATATTCGGAATTAAAATAAATTGTTGGAGATAGTAAAATGAGTCTTGTTTTAGAATGGAGGATTTCATCATGTGTAAGGAAATATGTACTGTGATCTTTTGTGCTCTACGGAACCGAAAAACATAACTTATTACTCGCACAGCCTTCTCCAAGATGAGAAACGACGCAAAATCACTTTGAATTCATCATTCACGACAGTACTGTAGGACTTCAAGGATCTTAAGCTTTCGGATCTAAAACGATTTCATCAGGAGGTATGGTGATCGAAAAGGAGTTTGCAATCAATGCGGACTTGACCACCACAAGCTGTTGTCTATCAAGTTAGACCGCACTTTGCCAAATCAGCAGGATTATCTCCCAGCAATTCTAAACGAGGCAATGGAATTAAACGTATAGGTGCAACCTTACCTTTTGCCCACACTAAATAGGAAGAAAAACGTGAACTGCTGTGTTGAACTCTTATACATATACAGAGCAGCAGCATAGACCTGTCACAGAACCCATGAATTGGAATGGGAGCCCATGGAACAAATATTCGAACAATTAGCCAGAAATATTTTCCACACCTTTTGTGTAGAGAGCTGAAGAGTTTCATTCCATCCAGTGCCATCTTTCCATATTCGTTGCATAATGATTTTGACTGCCATCCAACCGGGTCATGCAACCTTGCAATTGTTGAAAGCACACAACGCTTTGTCATAAAAAACGATAGTGTTTCTGAAGGCATAGAAAATTGAAAGATGCCTGATGTTGTCAATTTTAATCTACGAGTATTTGCAAAGAATCTTCGTTGAGTAGATGTTCTTTGGGTATGCAAGTCGATAGTTATTTTCTAAGAATTATTCCTGCAAAAGCTAGCGCCCTTTGTGCAGTTTGCTCAGATTGCACATAGTGCGCACCTGATAAAACATTGTTCAACATAAAAATCGCGTTTTAAAATTGTTGATGCAAGTGGATGAGTAAGCTCTATGTCATCGGCTAGCTGTCGGAAAGTGCGAATGGCCAAATAGAGGGCACATGATCCGGATGTACTCAGATTTGTATAAACATCTTTTCGATGTCACTATTGTAAACAAATTTGAAAAAATGCCAGTATAAAATAACAAGAGTTACTCGTATATCAGTCTATAAAACTGGGTCAGGATAAAGTACGTCATTGAGACTTCCTCCATTAGAGGAAGGAAAGGTGGCGTTAAAGACAACTCCTACCTTTGTTGCGGTGCTCTCTAATTTAATCACAGTGTGATAAGGTAAATAATATGAACATACTTTGTTAAACTTAGTTATCTCAGCCGGGATCGAAGTCTCCATATCGTCAAGTGTTTGGTAATCCTTGAGAATAGAGAAGTAGGATTGTTGGCTTTCAGGTTTTGATTTAAGACGCCGCCCATTCAATTCCAAGAAATTGTTTAAAGTCAAATCTCGTGGCTTACCTAGTACGATTTCAACGGAAAAATTCTTTTGAATTGGACGCAGTCGGAGGGCTAAATTCACTGAATCTTGTCTAGGTTCCAGGTCACAATGGGATCATAGGAAACGAAATCACCGAGAATTTTTCAGTACCCGAACCTACGTTAGTTTGGTTTCACATGGACATATTTGTAGATATCATGGCTCTCAAAGTTGTCGGCAGACCAAACGAATGCTTCCCGATATTTTTAAGAGGTCAGCGGCTTTCCTGTTGTCCCTCCGTAAGAAAGGCTGCAGGCTGCTTATTAACGTCGTGACGGTGCACTACACTCTAGCTATCCACTTAAATGTGCTGGCCATAAGTAACACGATATCGTGCGATGCTTGCTGTGAAAATGATGAGCACTACCGCTGTGAATGCCCGGCATACGCTCACATCAGGTTGCAGATACTCAACGTTAACATAGTGAGCCTTGGTATTGTAGGCACTTTTTCACTGAATCACTAATCATCTTTCTTCAAATGACTGAAAAATTCCATTTAAGGGAGCTTAGAAGGAGTACAATAGTCTACTTCTTTATCTGAATGCTCTGTTCCAACAGAAAAAACAGAAAAAGAGAGATAATAAAATGAATTACACAGTAATATTTGGATTTTTGAAGAAGGTGAATCGTGATGAGTATTAGTGTTCCTTTTGGATATCCTCAGAAAGTTATTTCCATTGATTGACTTTTCTACATTGACGCTTCGAAGTTCGGTATAAACGCTGAAAACCGTTTTTTTTCGTCTGAGCCTAAGAGGACTGTGTAACGGGTTACGCCACAAAAAATCTATTTTTTTTATTGCTTACTATGATCCCCTAGGACCTCAAAAATGATATCCCAAAAGATTATGGCCGGAAAATATTTCGAAGTACTTGTTTTTCAAAGTATAGCACAAGGCCGCCAGGTAGGCAGCGAGCAACAATCGATGATGTAGATGAATCGACATTATTTTTATTGTTTTGAGTTTTGATGCGAAATATGTTAGTCAAAATATATTAGGTGGCTTAAAGTCTATTGTATGACAAAGCTAATTAAACATGTTTTTTTAAGTTTTTGGGGGGCAGTGCAGGGATCCCGAAACGAGGGCAATGATGGCAGTATATTCGTATATAATCGGCCCGGATTGACGTATTTTTAACATATTATTGACGAATGTCATCCAATACAGCCAACGATCGAATAATGTTGGCACAAGAACAATGAATTTCGGCTGAATGATGATGGGATGCTGATGAGTAGCCTTTGCTAACCGGAATACTGCCTTTTTCTAGTTTGGCAAGCCAGTTAGAAGTATGGAAGAATTCGGCCTATATGTAATCCTGTAAAAGAAATCCGGCAGTGATTATTTATTTTGTATCTTTCGGGGAAGAAAGAAACAGAAATGTTTGCAGTCTATAATAAGATAGGGATAGAGAGCAAGATGAAGGTTACGGTTGAAATTTTGAAGAGGTGAAGATAGCGATAGGAAAACATGAGTGAGGCGACATTACTTTACTGGTGCAGCATTTTTGTTATCCCAATTAACTAAAATACATACCTAGTGTGAAAACTTTATCAGTGTCGATGATGTAATGAATGTACCATTCATGGATAATAGCTGGGTGTTTAGATTTCGCTTTAGCGACAGAAGAAAGTACTGTCTTTCCTAATAATTTATGCTGTTAATATTAATATTTATTGATGTTTATATACACACTACGTTTCAATACACACATTTTCACCAAAAGAGCCAATTGCCGAATTTTGTTAACTGTAGTTTTGCTTTCATCAGATAATTTTATACTTTGATTCTGCTTTTCGGTGGTATATGTCTTCAAATCACTAGTGAACCTATTGCTACGAAAATCGTATAGCCGGTCATTGAGAAATTTTCGGGTTTCGAGGTATTCCATGAATTGATAGCTTATCAGCATTTGCGTAACCTTGGAAACAAGGGACGTAGAGATAAAAACAGATTATTCGCCTTTTTTTGCCTTTTTTAGAGATGTGCTGGCCAAGCAAATATGTACATAGTACAATCGATGAAAAAGCTTACACAATGGTTTTCCCAGCATGGAAGACCAACTTTTTTAAAAGAAGAAGAGATGTGCCATCCGGACCTACGTTGTGCGAATGTAGCCAGATACATGATACAATCTGCAAAATTTGAGATGACTTCAAGTTACACTGCAATCACGTTGCTCAAATAATTGGCAGATGGAATGGCATTGTAAATGGGCGCTGGAAAGCAGAATGGAGTTGGTTTTCGTATGTTTCTGAAGCACGACCATCAATTTCTACTGTAGTACTTTAGTGTAATGTAATTTGTAACAAACGATTAGTTAAATTAAATTCTAACAGCGCTAAAACTACCTGGTTGAAATTATTGTGGAGGTTATTTTTAATGCTCGTGGTTGGAAGCGCACCACGCTTTCGCGATAGAATAGTCTTTGGTAAGCGGTGTATCACTGGCAGCCCATGTCGAAAATCAAGTGCATTGAATTTAAATAAAAATAAGTTATGTTCTCCTTGGTTCTACGAGCTTCGGAAAGAAGGTATATAAGCGAAAGCATTTATGGAGTCATTAATATAGGGTGAAGGAAGTGGCAGGTTATCTGTTACATCTTAAGGCAAAAGCAAGTACAACTTCATTATGAAGTTTGCCATGATTGAATCTACCTACCGCAACTGGCACAAGGGCGCGGTGCTATAAATAAACATGGCTAGAACAGGAGAAATCTAGGAAACTTGTAACCAAATTTTTGTGGAGTTTATAGTTCCGCAAACCAAATCCCAAAAACTAATTAAAATCAAAATTACTTGTAAACATACTCGTAACATTATTTAATCTGATAATAAATCTTAGCTATTAGAGGATTCAATCAAATACTTGGTCTATCTGTAATAGTTTTGTTGTTCATATGTTTATCTGAAAAATTTCAATTAATTACGAGTATGCTCTGCTCTTATTTACTCATACGTACGCACATTTCGTATACTTGGATATATGCAGTTGTTGGATATCAATCTTTCCCCACATAAAATACGTATTTTACACAAACACTTGCTGTGTAAATTTCAATCTCCCGAAAACTCCATTACCTACCCATTTACAAATTCGCAATCAACTCAGGTAACGTAGGCTTGGTTTTATGACTACATCCTTGAAAATAGAAAATACTATGATATTTCAATTTAACAAAGCATATCCGGGAATCTGTCTGATTTCTCTTCGGCGTAGCAAAATGCCAAATATTCCCCGGATAGCAAATTGGGTTCTGTAGTTATGCTTCCTTAGGGTGATTCATTTTGTGAGTATTTCCACGGCTTTTTTGAGTGGATTTTCGGTATTTCCCATTTCCGTGGAAGAATTACTATACTGTTCCATTATCAAACGAATTTTCAAGCAAATTTGTAATATTTCTGAAGATTTTCTGGAAGTACATCACATCGAGTTTCCTCTGTGCGGGCATTCTCCGGTGCGGGTCCAAGAGCATTGAAAATATTTCATTTGTTTTCAGAATGTTTTCCATGTACGAGACGAAGAAACAATCAAAACAATGGACTTAAAGCGGAGAATCGGCTACACAGAAGGCGAAGACAGTTACATCTGCAGGCAAGGATGCGCGTGTGATAATTTTCATTCAGAAATGAAAACCAAACAACGGCGTGCATTATGCAAACTTACTGCAACATTCGAAAGATGAAATCAAGAGAAAACGGCCGCATTTTGCGAAGAAAAAAGTTTTGTTTCATCAAGACAATGCACCAGTTTACACACCCGTCATCGCAATGGCCAAAATCAATTAGTTAAAGTTCGAATTGCTTCCCCATACACCCTACTACCTACTACACCCAAGGGAGCTACCCTCAGATTATTTTCTATTTCCAAATTTGAAAGAATGGCTCGGTGGTAAAAGATTTGCCAACAGTAAAGAGGTGGAGTCTGCGGTTGATGGCTATTTTAAGGAGCTCGACGATTCGCTGGGAAAGGTGTATTGAGCTAAAGGAAGACTACGTAGAGAAGTAAAGATATTTTTTCCTTAATTGGGTGTATTTTCTTTGTTAGGTCGGTTACTTAACGGACTACCCCCGTATCTCTTGCAGTTCTTAGTATTGTGCTTACTCAAAGCTAATTGCCTCAAGCAAAGATGAAATACAGATATTACGAATAAAATAAGTTCGATGCAATTCAACGTTGCAAAATGTCAAGCATATTGTGAGTGTGCAGTACTATAAATACACACACTCGAATGATATTTATATCCTATTGAACGAACACTGACTGCGTAAAGAAATTCAATTGACTAGTATCAAACCGCAGTTTTTGAGAAAGCAATTAGTGGTGGTTAGTGTTCAGTTGTAAGATTCACTGAAACGTATGATTAACCTTTCATGAACTATATTACGACTTTAATTGCCACAAGATATGTAACATACATATGTATATGTATGTATATGTGAATTGAACCTCGACCTTGAGTCCTTCTTCGAAGCCAATTCTAAGTAAGAAGATGACATATGTACTTTCCCTGACTAAGGATGTATGTAACATCCTTATGGAAAATATAATTCTTGCATGTTCTTATATACTCGTACACAGCATAAGAATACGAATATAAGAATAAGTGTCTTTCACAAGAGATAGATAAATAGAGATCTATTTCATATAAAAACTCTTACAAGGCAGGGTGTCCAGATAAGAACGATAGGAAAAAAGATTTAAATAAAACAACAACGATGCGAGATATTGTATAAAATTAATTCTAGCTTTATTTTGAGGCTACGTTCATGTCATTATGTGTGGAATAGCACATCATTCAAATGGTGCCGCCAGGGCTTCGCTGGCAATGCTTCGAGCGAATTTTTTATGACTCGGTCAAATATGTGCGGCGTTATTCTGGCAATAGCGTGTCGAATGTTGGCCTCGAGCTCGTCTAACGTTGTTGGCTTGGTAGCGTAGACTAAGGACTTGGCGTAGCCCCAGAGAAAATAATCGGATAGAGACAAATCGCAAGATAGCGGCGTCTAATTGATGAACGCCCACCGCGAGATGACTACACTTATGATGTCAAATCATGTGTTGAGTTTTTTAGAAAATATGATAGAGAAAGAAAGAAAGATATTTTTGGGCTCAGTGGTTTATTTCGCTCTAGGGGTGGCATCGAACATTTAATGGGGAGACTAAGTTCTTAGTGGAACTTGGTTTGTTGTTAGTTTCTACTCAACTACTTATCTTACTTGATTTTTGTTAACTAAAAAAATTAATTTCTTTCTTGCGTGGTTGGGATTCTTCGGACACCGAACTTTCCGATTTGGAAGCCAGTCCACTAGCACTTGAGCCACGGCCGCCCACAACTTCGAGCGTTTAATCGCTTGTAAGGCATGTAGCGCCGTCTTGTTGGAACCACAGCTCGGGTATATTTATGTTGTCGAGCTCTGACCACAGAAAGCCGGTTAACATCGCTTAAGACCTAAGATCATTGACGGTAACCGTGTTTCCTTCCCCATTTCGAAAGAAATAAGGTCCGATGATTCCGTCATGCCACAAACCACATCAAACAGTCAATCTTTGTGGATGCATTTATGCTTGGCCGAACGCTTGTGGATTGTGTTTGCTCCAATAAGGGAAATTTTGCTTGTAGACATAGCCGCTGAGCCAAAAATGGACCTTGCCCGATGATTTTTTGGCCAAAATCAGGATCCTCGACCAACATTTCCAGCGCCCAATTAGCGAGCGCTTTCTATGGTTGTACGGCTTGAATTCTTCCGTCATCACAATCATTTCATTTCATTTATTTAACTTATACATAAATAACTTGCAAAGGAAGACTAACTAATCTTATACAATAATTTGTAAGCCTTTATATTAAAAAGAAAAGAAAAAAACTACAGAGAGAGTTGGCAAAGTTAAGATTAAAAATAAAAGAAAAAAGTAAGAACTAAATATTATAAAACAGAAAAAGTAGAAGTTTAAGATAAATTCATAAGTTCATAGAGAATACGTAAAGAGTTGAAAAACACATTCTTATAATTTTGTGTATATTAAATTGTCGCTGGTAGTGCGAGTAAGGACGACTTCAATTTATTCGTGCTTGTCATTCTTCTCAGTTCAATGGAAAGAGAGTTTCAGAGCCGGACAACTTGAACAAAGAATTGACGCTCAGAAGGAAGACAATGGTATGTTGGTTAAGGTAGCGAAAACGATCTATGCGAATGCAAAAACTGAAGTTTATTAAATAGGTAATCTGCCTCTCGAGTTTTTATAAGGTTATGCAAAAGGCGTAGCGACTTGTATTTTAGTAGGCTGGGGAAGGAGCAACCAGTTATTTGTTTATAAAAGTGAAGAACATGATCGCGCTACCGGACGTTGAAAATGTATCTCGCGATATTGTTGAAGACAATGTTAAGTTTGCTGAGACTATTGTGGTCGGTCTTGCAAAAGATCTCGCATCCGTAAAGTAAAGTTGGTAAAATTAATTTAGTTTTCGTTTGTAGAAGATGTTGAGTAACCCATAGAGTACGAATCCCACATGATAGAATTAATGTGAGTATCCCAAGAGAAATTCGAATTCAAAATCACACCAAGATTTTTAGCGGAGAGAGCCAACTCTATGGGCACTTGATTGATATGAACAAGCTGAAGGTCTGAGAGATTAGAAGCTCTACGGTGTATTAAAGTTACTTTAGACTTGTCAGCATTAAATCGAAGGTCATGTTTAATTAACCAGTCATAAATTCTGTAAGAAGTCTATAGCAGAGCTTGTTTCATTAGAAGGGCAGCAGTGTTTAACAATGTTTGGTAGATCGAAACTCGAACTATTTTCACCAATGCAAACACACTGTTTTTTTCCACTTAAATAAGACTTGATAAGAGCTACGAATAAAGAAGAAAAAGCAAAACCGTCTCTAAGCTTACTACAAATGATCGTGTGGTTAACTGTGTCAGATGCCTTTGAAAAGTCGAACAATGATAAAAGCATCAGATGATTCCTATCCATTGCGTTACGACTTTCTTCTACCATTAATATAAGGGCATTGTTGCAGCCGAAACCCAGACTGATATATAGCTAGAAGGTCTTCGTTATTTAATGAATTTGTTTCAAAGGCCTTCGACAAGTGTGGCAGAATAGCGGTTGGCCTGTATTCAACCGTATTCCTCATTCCTTTCTTGGGGACTGGGACTACTTACTCTTTTTCATTCAGACGGAAATGTAGAAGTAGTGAATATACTATTAAAGAGGTGAGTAATGTGAAGAAGTAAATAAGCGGAAGCAGTTTTATAAACTTTGGGCAGTCTAGACTAGTTGCATTGGATTTTACCGAGAGTAGTGCTTCAACAACATCTACCTCGGTGACTCTATTGAAGCAACAAGCTCCTTCAGTGTCATTTGCAGTGTTATACTCTGGGGAAGTAGGGCTGCCATATGAGGAGATGAAATTCAAGTTCAACTGGTGACAGTTTACATCAGTGGGGACTACGATATTTTTTCTACCGATGCCTAGTTCGCGAAGATTCTTCCACAAGTTCGTAGAGTTTCCCGGGGGAGGCAGGTTGAGCTTGTGATTATAAAAAGCTTTTTTGGCAATCATATACGGATGTAGGCCCAAATCCAACCGCAAAATAAGAATCCACATTTCTGGATCTTCTTATATACAATAGAGTGTTCTAACGCTCAAACTTTTCCACGATGCGACGAATTGCTTGTACACTGAAGCCATGATGATGACCTACATTACAACGAAATTCACGTTACGTATTTACAACTAAGCCGGAATTTCGATAATAGTTTTTTAAAAATTTTCACACATTCGGCAAGCGTGAAACGCCAAACCTTACTGAATATTTTGACAGCTAGATGCGATTGGTAACTTTGGCAGGTGCTGAAACATAACAATTGGAAAAACTATCATTGCTATCTGGTCGCGCTTTATATACATACATAAGTATATATAATTAATATAATTTTTTATTTTTCGGTTTTGCTAAACCGGAGAGCAAGGCTAACTGCGCTAGTGCTTCTGTACCCTTATGTTAACAAATGTACGTTCAGGGATAGTTAGTCAGTCTTCTTCTATCCGTGGTGTAATTCGCTTCTATGATAATAAGGTTCAAGCAAATAATAATTTGTCTTTTCATTGTGTAATACATACAAGCATATTATATTAAATTTTTAATTTTTAACTTTAGTCTATTGTAAAGTCCGGTTGACGGCAATTACTAATTTTTCTCATTGTGAATAAAATTAAAATTTACCACTACTACTAGTAATTTCAACCGAATATTGCCCACTACAACGATTAATTTGGCCCAGGGAAGGAGGATTTGAGATTCTTATTTGAGTATTTTAAAATGTCAGTGATGTAAGCTGTGCGGCTGCCAATACTGAAACGGGGAAAAGGATATAGAATGAAGACAACCATGCGAAATTATTGTGTTGGGTAATATTGATTAGATCAAATCTTTTGATATACGCAGTCATATGTAGTATTGTTTTACGATTTTAGCTATAGTTTTCTCAGTTGTACCAACTAGTGAAGATTCCTTTTATACGATACGTGTTAAATAACTTAACATTTATTTATTTTTCTAAAATATGTAATTTGCAATTTCCATTCATTTTGGGTGTGGAAATCGTTTGAAGTGTCCCCAATAAAATAGGAAACTTTTCGAATGTTCCTATAAGAAAGAGAAAATTTTCAAAACTCAATACATAAACGAAGGTTGAAGTATTTAAGTAACTGTGAAAGCCGCGTATACTTAAACTTCTTTTCGTAGCCACGCAAACATGTGTAAATGTTCACCTGTGCATTGCAATATATAAAATTACGCGAGTGGTTATTTTCTGTGATCTTCTTTTTATGCTAATATTTTTGTGTCGCTGCGGGTGTACTAAATGGCATATTCGCTTAGCAAGCATCTTGAGAATATTCATCGGCTAAATCCAAAATGCCGTTTGCATTTCCGCACAAAACATTCAGAAGATGCTCAAATTGTCAATAATACTCGTATTATCAGAGCAAAGGGATACAGTTTATATTTGTCAGAAGATTGCTTTAAATTCTATGTATACTTCTCCATAAGCTCTCAATAAACAAGGAAGCTTTGGAGTGGTTTATGGTCATCAAACGATGAATGCGTATCATCTGATATTGGCTCCGAGAATCGCTGTTTATCGAAAAGATAAAATTCGCTCTTAGTTGAAATCTGCATAATATTCAGATGTTGCTGTGTGTTGAACTCGCTGCTGAAAGAAATGAAGTCTTTTACATCAATTTATTTTAATGAACTCTTTTAGTGTTGTTCGCGATATGTCTATGTGATTGGTCATGTTCTAAGGTTTAACTCACTAAATACCTCTACAGACATGCTGTCGTCTTTTAATTTTCTCTATTCCTGATACTCCACTTAACACTAGTATGCACGATGTAATTTTTCCACACTAATGCACAACAGGGTCAAAATGACCCCTATTTGTGTAAAATTAGATTTATTTATATTTTCGTTTGAAATATGCCTGTTTAATACAAAACATGAATAGTATAGTATTTAATGTAATTATATTTTAGAAAAAAAAATGGAAATGTACATAAATACCATATACAGGGTGTCCCAAAAATCAACGTCAAGCCGGAAACGTGTGTTAGGTCAAGTGGTGTCGGTTATCACAAAATTAGAAAAAAAAATCTAAGCCATGTATGTCACTTTTAAAATTATTGGCACTCAAAAAAAATCGAGAAATCTGGCACACTGTGATGATCTTTCAAGTACTGTGACCGCTTTACACAACTGTTGTTAGTTGCGCGACTAATACCGTTCTTGTATCTTACAACAAATGTTGAAACTGTTCGCCTTCAGCAGCAATGCCAGGTTTACATCTTCTTAGTAATAAGACGGTCATGTCTTCTGGAGTTGATGTCTTTAACGGCTTCTGCAATATTTTTGGCGCACCTTGTTTAAATTTTATATCGGCTTAGAATAAACTTTGTTTTTTACTGCTCCCCAGTAAAAAAAATCGAGTGAATTTATATCAGGTGAAGGGGCTGGCCACGAAATTGTACCAGGCCGCCCTACACACCTGTTGGAGTATTCCCGGCCGAAGAACTCTCGAACTGTGCGAGCATAATGCGGTGGGCAGCCATCTTGTTGATACCACATGCATGCATAAATATTTAGGAGCACGTCTTCCAATAAATTTGGTAACTGGTTCTCCAAAAAATCTAAATAAACCCCGGCATTCAAATTCTGCGGCAGTTCGAATGGGCTAATAATTCTACAATTCAAAATTCCCGTCCACATGTTTACTTTAAAAAAGTGCTGTGATCTATCTTCTCGCAACAAATGTGGATTTTCCACTCGTGCCACTCGTGCAAATTGTGGAGGTTCATGTAACCGTCCCTTTGAACAGTTGACCATAGAATTTTTTCGAAGAATTTCGGATCTTCTCTGAACCTCTGCAACATCGTTTGACAAGATTGCGCCCTGTCTGGATAATCTCGGGGTAACAGACTTTGGACTCGTTGTACATGGTACGGATGGAGCTGGTTATTCCTTAGAATTCGGTGTGCTGTACTTTTGGGCACTCATATGCTTTCTTCAATTCCAGGTACTGAGGTACTGGGGTCTTGTAAGACTTCGTCCTCGTAGCGCATGACGGTTCTGCCCTCATCTGGAGAGCGACGCTCTGAAAATGACCGGTGCACATTTACAAGCACTCGATGATCCTGATGACGCTGTGCTTTTGGGTATCTCTCATGACAAAGTCTAGCTGCAGCACTAGAATTACACCTGCATTCCCCATAAATGAAATGCATGTTATCATATTCCTGAGCAGTGCATCGAGATCGCATGATGGCGTTCACACTACACACTACGGGTGGTCGTGGCTCAAGTGGTAGTAGACTGGCTTCCAAATCGGAAGGTTCGGTGTTCGAATCCCAGCCTCGCCCGAAAGCCATATCATGTGATCCATTTTTTTCAGTTAACGAAAATCAAGTAAGACGAGTAGTTGAATAGAAATCAACATCAAGCCAACTTCCACTGGGAATTTAGTCTCCCCATTATATGTTGGATGCCACCCATGGAGCGAAACAACCACTGAGCCCAAACATCTTACTTTCTCTCTCTATCCCATTTTCTAAAATATTTAACACATGCTGAGGCATTATAAGTGTATACATACCCACTTGAGTGTTAAGTTCTTTTTAAAAACAAAAAAAAGCAAGAGATCAACGATCAAGACTAGTCAAGAAGAAATCCAGGTTCGACAGAAACGGTCGGATAGCAATCCAAAGTCGCAATGCAATTAAGTCCAATAAAGAAAGCCAAAGTTGTGAGCACCAAATCAACACGAATACAGAATAATGCGCTGGAAGCGAAGGAGCGTAACGTACTGCAGTATTGCTTGATGTGCCTATGCGTCACTGCTTGACAAGGGTGGCATCTCTATCTGTTTCACTCACACTAGTCAAAATGGCGTCTTTATCCGTCTCATTCACAGCCTCACTGTCTGTCTCGTTCACACTTGGTACTCATTTTAGCTCATTGAAAAGAATTAACTATGAATCGGGTTTCTTTAACAAAATATTTTTTTTTGTCCTCAATTAAGCGTTAGTCTAGCAAGTGTCATACCATTTTAGAATCCGGACTAAATACGCCACAGGATGTCAGATTTCTCGATTTTTTTTGAGTACCAATAATTTTAAAAGTACATGACTTAGATTTTTTTTTATAATTTTGTGATAACCGACACCACTTGACCTATAGTCCGTTTCCGGCTTGACATTGATTTTTAGGACGCCCTGTATATATATAAAAAAGTAAAAAAATCTTAGACACAATTGTTATATAAGTGGAATGTGTGATCACCACAAATTGGCTGACTACATAGGTAGCAGATTTTTTCGGTTTTCTTGTCCTTATTATATGGGCCTTCTGGGAAGTGGTTGAAAGGGGTTTGATGGACAGGCAATTTGAATTCCACATAACTTCATGGCCTCCTTGACATGACAGCGTTGTGCTGTTTTACTCCGTCTCGTCATCTCGTTCACAAGTTCCTTAGCTAGGTACTTGAAGAATAGTCTCCTCATATCTTTTCGTCCTACTGCATAAGATGGATTCAACTCCGTGAAGACAATAAACGAATTTATAGCAGCTATGTCTAGAATATTCAGAAAAAGCATTAGAGGCCATCTTCGTGTCTGACGCTTGCATGAATAAGTTCTCGCCATCTGATCCATCCTATCAGCACCTTTTTTGGTTTTGTTGTATGTTAGTATGTAATAATTTCAAGTTTTTTTTGCCCCCATCTGAATGCATGGAACTAAGTAGAAACACACTGCGGTTTAGTTTTGGAACATAGCTGGCCAAGGTAAATTTGCTATGGAAACCAAAACATCTTGAAAAAATACCACGATTTTTGTTTGGCTTCATGCTTTGAGGAACTTCACGTTTGTTTTGTCTAATTCTTCCAATTAGATCATTCGTTTTTGAAGAAGCACTTCTGCCAGTGGCAAAGAAGTAAAAAAGTTACCAGTTGTTACACTCCTACCACTATTTACTATTGTTGCTGTTAGTTCAGTCAGTCAGTTTATATCAGTTTTCAGTTTATATGCATTTTTTATTGTATCACTTAAAATACTCTTACTTGCTAGACAAAAAAATGCTTAAAAATTAGCTTAATTAACTTAAAATTATCTAATTCTAGCTTACTGACCCCATGCGGGCACTCTAAGTTAAACCTAACACTTAATTTTATGTCTTTCGTCGTACCATACTACCATACTATACTATTTCTATTCCTTATAATTAAAACTAAGAAAACATTTTTTTACAAAAAAAAAAAAAAACTTAGTGACATGACTTTTTTTTATATTTTATTATAAAACTAAAATCCTACAAACTACCTAAAAATAAATCTTAATCTACTTAAACTACTTACATCTAGTACATACATATATACATATATATATATATATACATAATATATATATACTTAATATATAAATACATGCATATATATATACTCGTATGTATGTTCTTTTTTTTTAATTTTTTATTTTTATTAATTTTTTTTTGTTTTTATATATTTTTTTTCTTAAATCTAACTTACTCCTACTTAAAACTATTTAAAACTATGTAAGCCAGTAACGATGGCATGCCCCAAATTTTTTTGAACCTGTTCTCCTGGTTGTCGTCCACAATAAGTCTCCAAATCAATTACGTATGCAGTGTTTGAAATGCACATCCAATATATTTTGACTCTATATTTTCCAGGTTTGCTTGGGATGCACATCTATCCCTGAAAGTCACTAGTTGCTCGTCAATGGTGTACGTTTTCTGACGCAACATATTTCGTTCGGCAGTTATCAATTAAAATTGACCATACATAACTGATTGCAGCTAGTTTATTATATTCAAGGCGAGCAGTTATTCTTCTTTTATCATCAAAGCGAATTATTCGTCTAAGCATTTCAAACTTTGTTACAGGCAGAGTGGATGTTGACATCCATGCTGGTAAATAATTCTCGTGCATTTATTACATCCCAGTTCTTCTCTACGCCGGCCAGGAGTAATAGACCAAAAAAAGCTTTCAGCTCGTCATCATCTATACGTCCATCCATATGATTTTTTTTTTAGCTGCAACACGCCGGCCTTCTCTATTCGTGCAGTTACATATCTCCTGACGAATGTCAGATGAAACAAAATGTTCTAGACAAGATTTCTTCGTAGCAGCTCTAATGCCTACGACTGGACCAGGATGAAATCGAATGATATTATGACTATTACTTTGTCCTGCTGGAGGTGGGCTCTCGTGCCAGTATATACCACTTTTTGAAACTCTTTGAGGTATTATATGTTCTATGTATATTGCTTTCAGATTGTGAAACTGCATGTTCTACAACTTCCTCCACTTGTTCATCTTCTGAAGACTCTCCATAGCTCAATTTGGTTCATCGCTGTCAAAATCTTGTGCCTGTTCAGCTTCACTGGAAGAAGATTCTTCTAAAATGTCTAAAATATTTTGTTCCGAATAATTTTCGGGAAGACTCATCGTTTGGATTTTTTTTGTACACTATGAAAACTTTAAATCAAATAAAACCAAAAAATAGGAATTTATTGAAGCAACTTAACCGTTTGAATATCGCACAAGGACTGAATACGAATTTTGCATAGTTAAAGCAGTTATGCTTCCCACGCAGATTCATTGCAGTCGACCTAGAAAAACACTGGGTTTCTTCACGTGCATACAATAACGTGTTCACAATATCGATGTAGACTATATTGGTACACGAGCCGATTGCGGCGACCCTTCGCTACTGATACATTAACCAGTGGCATGCAAAAAACCAATAGACCGACTGATAAAGGATAACCAGGAAGCTGGTGCGTATGTATGTCAGGTAGCACCACGGTACCCGGCTGGCCGGCTCCATAGTACAGTGCTAGGGTCAAAATGACCCTGTTTGTGCATACTACATACGGTCACACCAAGCTCTCCATAATTCTTTATGGTTAGATCTTTGAGGCGAAGATTCGTACTAAGTAGGTCTCGAACAATTTTGTTGAATTCTTTTAAATAGATAGATGTAACTCATTCGCTTGATATGGCAGAGCCCTCTTCTACATATTATGAATTCACATAGACTCATTTACTCTTTTATTGCGCCTTGATCTCCAACCGTGAACTTTGCGACCAATTAAGTAAGCATTTTCCTTTCAACAGACTTCAAAATACGTTCTCCCAGTAGAATTGTACCACAAATTATCATCTTATTCCTTCAAATTGCGAAACTCAGTTGTTTCGCCAAACCGTCGTGAAAATGTTCCGCTAGAGTCAATATTGGACGAATCTCCACTATGGTGTTATTTATTTAGTTAATATTTACTAAACACTCGACAGTGAGGTTTTGCCCCAAACCAAGAGCAACTGGCATTTTGTTGACGACCTCATTTATGATCTGCTCGTTTTGCGTTTTCTTTAATCGCTCTAAATGAGTATAGAATGGCTAAGGCTATAATCTCGGCATAGCCTAACAGCTAAACGAACATATTGCAGAAAGTGATTTTCGCTAACAGCTGCTATCTGTTCCAATAGATTTCTTTGACGAAACCCGATGCATGTCTGAAATAGTTCCGAGAAGCGAATTTGGTTTAAAGTGTAGCACAGCATAACACATAAATAAATTTTTATGTGATCAAGAATCAGTTATCGCTTATCATCTTATGATTATGATGGCTTTTGTTTGATGATTCGGTGTATGCCCGTCACCTACTCGTACTTTAAATTACGCCCGGATAGTCTGGTAAAACCAATGGTCTTTGGCAAATGATTAGAGTTGCCGTTGGCAGCTTCAGTAAGTTACTATTATATCTTTCAGTACAAGGGCAGTTTAAAATAAGCCGGTTGCTTTTGTGGAGAATTCCTGTGCTCCCTTCGTGTAGTTTTAGTCTGACTAAAACTACCTATTAAGCCCCTAAATCAGACTTTCAGATTCTTCCTAATGAAAAGGTTAATTTGGCGTACTATTTTTACACTATATGCTCTCCTCTGTTTATATAGAATATCGTTTGCCTTTTAATGCTCATTTTGTACTTTAACTGGCACGCGTTGACCTACATGGATTGTATGTACAATAGTATATGTAGAAACCCTTACTAAACTACAATGTATGGTTTCCTAGGTTAACGTTTTCTGCATAGGCCATTATACTTTCTGTTTCTTTGGTTTTGTTGAACTATTATGGTTCGGGTATATTGTTGCGGCATGTTTTTTTGAATTTACAATGTCGATTTAAAAATTCGGTCATAGTGAGTATTTGACTTCTAAATAATTGGAGAAGTTGCTCTGTTTTTTTGAAGGAAGGGGTTAGTAAAAATCCTTGGACTGTCTGCTACCTTTATTCATTTAATTGAAATCATGCACTTTCCCTTGAGAAATTCTCAATTTTCCGTCAGAAACTGAATAGCTCCCTATAGTTCGTCAAGTCTATTTCCTCTAAATATTGAAAGAAATATTTTCGGTAAGACACCCTATGCAGAGCTATGTATTTTCTTTTGTTTTTGTATTTTTTAGCTCCCTTTCAGTTTTCTCAGACTCATAACGGTATATACGGCAGTGTCCCAACATAGTTTCACTTAGCTCCGCAGGCATATTAGTTAGAGAATTGTGGTACTGCTCCTGATCATATCTGCTTTAAGGACAGCCAGAATATCTGATTGGAAGGCACTACTTGTGTTTGGAGGTCGAATAGAAATTTCTAGTCAGGATCCGCGTGGAAGATGCGAAAACTCATTTTTTTTTACTTCTCTAGATCCACTCTCATTTCCGCTTGTTATTGCATCTCTTTGCAACTCATCCCAATTTTGTATAAAATATATCGCATGGAATACTGAATTCGACAAAGGAAGTTTCATCTGTCTATTGACTCAATATTTCATGAAAATCTTTATTACAAAAATTATACCGTGTAGCCTAAATTATTTGGCTTAATGCCGTTTACGAGATTAACATTTACAACTACATATTTACGAAAAGAAGAAAGAATATTTTTAAAATGAAGTAAATAATTTTTTGATGTTTTCTTAAAAATCTTCATCAATTATGCATCTCCTGTAATGCAATGCGTTCACAGCATATTTACGTAGCACCTCCCATCCACGTCCACCGTTAATAATAGAGGTCATATCCTCCAACATTAGTACATTTGATCCAAATGGAACACATCTTCTCTTTGTCTTAGTCTCCAACCTAAGATTGGAAGTTCAGGCCTGTGTGGCGCCTATATAATTTAACTTTGTTAATTCACCTCTTATTTTGAATATACTATGTGGGATGAAAAGTAACCTCCTTGACCGCCAGAATGCGATGCTACTGCAAAAAAGGTTATGGTGCATTGAAGTCCGTTCATATTTAGGTAGACATGCCAAATTTCAGTGCGATACTGTCTTTAGTTTTGTTTTGACAGCTGATTTTTGTTGACGTGTTTGGCATCATGTTGAGTATGGAAAAAAACGATTTTCGTCCTCTCATAAAACATTATTTTTTGAGAGGCAAAACGGTGAAGGAAACAAAAAAAAATTGGATAAGTATTATGGGGCTAATGTTCCGTCAGATTGCACCGTCAAATATTGGTTTCGAGAGTTTCGTGGTGCCCGCAACAACACTACCGATCAAGTCCGCAACGGCAGGCCCTCCGATGCGGTTACAGAGGACAATGTCAAAAAAATGCATGAAATGGTGTTGGCTGACCGGAAAGTGAAGGTGCACGAGCTAGCAGATACCACAAAGATTAGTACTGAGCGCACACGCCATATTTTGGGCAATATTCTGCATATGAAAAAGTTATCCTGCCGCTGGGTGCCGCTCATGCTCACTCCTGACCAAAAACACGAACGCGAGAGCACTTCGAAAGAGTGTTTGGACTTGCTGATGCGGAATCGGGCGGACTTTTGGTGTCGATTGGTAACTGGGTTTGGATCCCTCGGAATATTATCTCTTCCCAAACCTAAAAAGATGGCTCATCAATAAAAAATTCAGCTCACGCGAGGAAATCATCGACGCCACGGAGGAGTATTTTGCAGACCTTCCCCAAAATTACTTTTCGAACGGGATCAAGAAGTTGGAAAATCGCTGGAATAAGTGTATCAAACTAAAAGGGGACTATATTGAATAATATAAAAAAAACATTTAAAAAAAAAATTGTTTTAATTCCCAAGAAGGTCACTTTTCATTCCATCTAGTACTTAGGGTTCTATTCCACCCTAATACTCTCCATTTACCATTGATAATCTGGATGAACAACAACGAACTTAATACACAGCTTTGTTTAACGCCCATTGCTGTTGGAAATTCCTCTGACACGGAATTGCCATCCGTTTTTGGCCACGGTTTTTCTACTATTTTTGTTGCACACGAAAATGAGCGAATTTCACCAGCGAACTTGTGTGTGTACACTCGTCAATGGTTATCTCGGACAGGTATTAGATTTTAGTCGATATGCTAATTGAAACAACACAAATCAGACTAGTATGAACAGTTTTTTATGTAAACTTCTTTTCTAAAAAAGTTCAATCTGAAAGCGCACTAAACAAGTGTTGCCATATGTAGATATATACATACAATATAATATTTTACAAGCGTTTTTGCTACTATGAACATTCTTCCCCCGCTGGAGGGTTTAAGCATTCAACTGCATTATCGTCGATGGCAAGAAGATACAATTTTGCGACAGCACGATTAGCCATCACACTGCTTGTTCGCACTAATGCCACATGAACTACGCTGTCAGCTCCTTTAATGGTTTCAATGACACTGACTAAAGGCCACTTAAGGGGTAGGAGATTCTCACTTTATAGCAACACCATATTTCCGACTGCTATGTTAGACGTCGATAAACGCCATTTGTTTCGTTGCTGAAGAGCCGTTGGGTACTCAGTGTTCCATTTTTCCTCAAAAGCAGTTGAATGTAGCATATGCGCTGCCATCTAAATATTAGGATAATTAAGGTTCAGCATCCTTACGTCGGGTTCAACTATGGATTCAAATGTTCTACATCACATCCCCATTAATTCTTATACATACCACATATGGCACCACTATAAAATTATATTTCCCTCTGCTGTCAAATATATTTTTATACACTTATCTTTCGTGCATCTAAGCATGAACACATTGTGTCTATAATACTTGTACGAGTATTAATAAATATTAAATATTATTGTTTGACAACGCCAAATTCTTCCTGGTAGCAGAGCCTCGTTCCTTTTCGGAATAATATTTATTGATTGATAAAATTGCTAAGGATTGCCAGTCTGCTCGTTTGAAAAGTTGCTTGTCACGTCGTAACATTAAGCTGCCGCACCGGTAGTATTAAAGAAATATAAAGTAGTCATTTTCGCATATTTAAATATTTTTAACTGCCACTCAGCTTGGCAGAGCTAAAATTTCTACCTTCCAGTTTGGTGTTAAAACTCACATGGAGCACAATGAGAAATATATGAATAAGATTATGAGCACCACACATTAGGTCCGTAACATCAACTTTCAAATTAAAGATGAATGGGTTGGTAAGTTGATGCCCGTAAATTTGCCTAACAATTACAAACGGAAAAGTTACGGAGCGAAAATCACAGCCGAGGCCATAAAGATAAAACCTTTACAGGAAATTAGGAATCCAGAGTCCTCTGCTTTTTAAACCAAAAGGAGATGGAGGAGACTGAGCAGGCGGGGCCAAAGACCGAAGCACCGCGATATTTTAATTACAGCAAATATGACCATTATAGCAAGTTCTCCGAACCACAAAGAGAACAAACAACAAAGACCAAAAGACTAACAACAATTCAGGATTGCCGGTTTCTCAGCAATAGTTGATGAGGATCAAATCAATGGTACGAGGGTTGTCAGAAAAGTTTCCGACCGAACAATGATACAAGACATTTTTTCTCAAAATTTTTTTTTATTTTTCTACATAGTCTCCTTATAACTCTACACACTTCTCCCAGCGATTCTCCCATCTCTCTAACACATCCAAATAGTACTTGGCGTTTTTCTCTGCAAAATAATTGTTCACGAAGGTGATTGCCTCCTCATTTGACGAAATTCTCTGTCCTCCGGGCGCTGTTTTTAGATGAGGGAACAAAAAGAAATCGCTTGGGGCTAGATCTGGTGAATAAGGCGGATGGTCCAGCAGTTCAAACCGTAATTCATGGATTTTCGCCATAGCAACCGCTGAGGTGTGAGACGGCGCGTTGTCTTGGTGAAACAGGATTTTCTTTTTCCGCAAATGTGGCCGTTTCTCTGCAATTTCTGCCTTCAGCTTGGCAAGTAATGATGCGTAGTATACTCCTGTAATGGTTTCTCCTTTTTGAAGATAATCGATTAAGATAACTCCTTTACTATCCCAAAAAACAGTCGCCATCACTTTCCCAGCCAAACAGTTTTTGCTTTTTTTGGAGCCGGCTCGCCCTTTGTAGCCCACCGTTTTGACTGAATTTTTCTTTCGGGCGTATAATGGTGTATCCAAGTTTCATCTACAGTAACTAATCGGTGCCAAAACTTGGATTTATTGCGCCTAAACTGCGCCAACAGAGCGTTGAAAATGCTCATTCGAACACGTTTTTGGTCTAACGTAAGCAAACGCGGCACCCAACGCACGGACAGCTTTCTCATACCTAAACCTTGATTTAATATGTAACAAACACGTTCTTTGGACATTTTCATAACCTCTACTATCTCTTTCACTTTAATTCGGCGGTCGTCTAACACAATTTGGTGAACTTTAGCAATGTTTTCGTCAGTGGTTGGAGTTTTTGGACGTCCCGAACGTTCAACATCTCCCAAGTTCTTACGGCCACGTTTAAATTCAGCTGCCCAAAATTTCACTGTGGTAAATGAGGGTGCAGAGTCCCCATACACAGAGTCCAACTCATTTTTGATTTGCATAGGCGTATTGCCTTTCAAAAACAAGAATTTAATAACAGCCCGATACTCAATTTATTCCATTTTCAGAAAAAACACTCACATCGATTCACTCAAAAGACTGTCAACCAAAAACTGCGCGTCCAAAATGACTGAAACTTCGGTAGGTAACTGTCAAAAGATGCACAACTAGCATACTTTTATTGACGAGTGCCGCTATCTTTACGTTGCGGTCGGAAACTTTTCAGACAACCCTCGTATATTGGTTCTGACGCACCCATGCACGTGACGCACAAAAGCGACTGGATGTATGGGGTCAGCGTTCCGCCAATTCCGAGGATTCCCGTCGCTAACAAATAACAAGTGTTGGAAACGTGAACATCAACCTAACCGGTGCTGGTAAAATAATTCAAGTAAGAAATGTACTATTGGTACCTGGTATTGCTGCGAATTTACTTTTAGTTAGTGCTATGGTTAAATATGGCTGTAATTGGTGTTTCATGATAAAGGTGATGAATACAATAAATATTCGTCGTTGATTAATAACCTGATTCCGATCGAACGGTTAAATGACTCTGTTCTATGGCATCGATATTTGGGGCACTTAAATTTTGCAGACGTAAACAGGTCACCAAATTGCTAGAGAGCATGAACCTATCCGCTGGAAAACGTAGCAACGCCACATGTGCAACATGCTTCGAAGGTAAACAATCCAGACTGCCGTTCAGTAGTGTGGGCGTGCGCTCTAAGGAGCCGTTGCAACTTATTCAATCAGATCTGTGTGGCCCAATGCAGACTTTATCTATGGGAGTTACGAAATATTTTATTGCCTTTACTGATTGTTCCAGAAAGACGCATGTGTATTTTCTCAGAGACAAGCTAAACATTGCTTCTTACATCCTTCAAGACTTTAAAGAGAAACAAGAAAATTAGTTCGACAAAGAATTTGATGAATTTTTGTAGTCTTGCGGAATAGCTCATCAAACTAGCACTCCGTGTAATGTGCAATAAACGAAAACAAGCGGTTATTTTGTTAGTCGTCCAGCTAGAGTAAGTTACTACAGTAATAAAACTGAAACGTGACTTCAAATTGTGCAGATATATAGATATGGTTTGTAACATTCATCTTTCATCGGTTTTGTGCACCTAAAATTGAATCTCTACAAGAATTCAGAGGTCGATAGCTTACGATGGTTAATATATGCTTGCCAATTTATGTCCCCATTGGATACCAATACAACTCAAAAGTTACTCTCCTTAAACCAGTATAATGTCAGCGCCGAATCGACGTTCTAAAGCTGATTCAAAGTGCCGCTCATCAACGCTAAGATGAGAGAAGAATTCCTTAAGAAGGTTTTAACGAAATTAAAGAAAACTGGTCACAACGATTTGATTTAATTAACAAATCGATTTCCAGTCTAATTGCTACACAGCTCCAAAATGGTGAATCCCTTGCTATTCTGCAACGAGTCACGACTTTAGAGAGAAAGGAGGTTTCTGGCGCTGCTGTTCTCTATGGTGTACCAGAACTTCCTAATGAAAATTTAAATGAAAATTTTAACCAACTCTACAAGTCTATCGATTGCAATCCGCCACCCTTAATGACCAAGCGCTGAATATCAAGCAAAGATAACAAAAACACGGCTTAAGTACCATCAACAATCATCTTAAAATTTACCAATGCACAAGACGGAAAGGCTGTGCTCATCTCTTCAGCAAATTACCGCAAAAACGTAAACAGAGAGCTTCGCTTAAATGATGTCTCTATTGAATCTGAGAACAACAATAGCTGTTATATAAACGACCGTTTAAGGAAATAAACGCGCTTTTTCTTAAACAGTGTTCTTGTACTGAAGCGAAAAAAAACAGCTATTCTCTGTTTACACACGATCTGGTTTTGTCTAAGTGGATAACCTGGCGAAGGGAAAGATCTCACTGAAGAACTGTGTTCTTTTTACTCAAACTTATGCGCTAGGTTCTATAATTCTTGGAAATGGAGGCAAATGTCAATTCTACTTTAACATGTGCAAAGTAAACAGATACAAAATACACGTCAATAAGACATGAATCGCTATACTTCTAAAGAACGCGGAATATTTGTTACGATTTTTTTTGCGGATGAATTCCTCAGTATTGTTGGCCGAGCGTGAATTTCAGAGTAGATTTCCCGGTCGTCCGACACCAACTGGGTAAACACTACGACATTTACCCGCTCGCCTAGAAGAGTATGGGACAACACGAGATGCTTCCAGGTCTGGCCGGCCCCTAGCAGCCGTTCTGCTGAGAATATCGTAGCTGCGGTTGAAGATGTCGCAGAGCACCCCGGAGTATCGACCAGACGACGTACCACGCAATTGAGCATCAATCGGCAGTCTTTACAGAGAATTTTGGTGAAAGACTGTAAGATGTTCCCTTACAAAGTGCAGACAGTGTATCAGCTGTTAGCTGTTGACTACCAAGCACGTGTAACTACGCTCAAGCCATCCTGAATCTCGACTACGAGGGAGACAACTTTTCGTCGAAAATCATCATGAGCGACGAGGCCCATTTCCGTCTCTGTGGATATGTGAATAAGCAAAATTATCGCTTCAGGTGGAGACGTCATCGTCCCCATTTTTTCGAAAAAGCTGCAGGCCAAACGAATATTGTGGACGGCGAGCGCTACAGAGCCATGCTCAAAGTCGTTGATCATCATCAATTCATCATTAATCATTTGGATGAATTTGGACTGGAGATCATGTAGTTTCAACAGGATGGGTCAACGGCGCCGTTATGAGCCACAACCGAAATTCTGAGGGCTGCATTTCCTGGTCGGCTAATCTCTCGTTTTGGCGATTTGCACTGGCCGGCAAGATCGCCTGATATAACTTCCAGACTTTTTTTTGTGTGGGTTTTTGTCAATAACCCACAGACTCTTGAAACCCTAAAAGAGAATATCCGTCAAGAATGCGAGGACCCATCGTCGGAAGTTCTGGCAAGAGTGATGGAAAATGCCACAAATTGGGCCCGAATTGTCACCAATTCTGGGGGCTGCCACTTTCTCGACTAAATCAAAAAAAATCTAAGACATCAGGTAAACATAATACCAAAGCAGAACCAAAGTTTTTCATACCAGTATATATAATTTTGATCTCCAGTCTATTTTTTTCCTTCCCAAAACACCTCTCTTCTCCCTGTCTGTCTATCTACTAATAATCACAGTATGAATGAAAATTCAACATTCACTATGTTTACTAATTGTTGCGTTGATGTTGTTTGTGTGTGTGAAACAGGTCTGGGTGATCGCGATCGACCGCTAAGCATTTTCAGGGGACTGCCGTGCAAAAGCCTGAATGGAATCTTTTCGAATGAAAATTAAAGCAATTTGTTCCCGTTTAATAATTTTTATATGAATCAATTTATTGTTCAATTTTAAATTTCTTCATCTTCCAGAATTTTTGTCTCTGAAACATAAAATACACGCATTCATTGTTACTATGTTTACTGCTCGCACTCATTATTCTTTGTTTTTGAACGCATTCATCGCTTATCAAACTTGTTTTGTGAGATGACAGATGCAAATTTCCAATGGTTGTTTACAACCTGTAACATAACGGTAAAACCTTGTTGCACACATACATATGTTAGTTGCTTGCGGTTGTTGACATTTTCGCAGTACAGTCCGACCAGTTTGCTTGTTTTGTGAGATTTTCCATCTGTGTTTTTTGGTGCTTTAACAACGAATTCAATTTCTCAAATAATTTACCAGAAAAATGAGTGAATCCATTGTAAAAAAGAGTAAAACCTATCACTTTCACGATGACTGGGAAGAACAATTTTTGTTGATGATGAAATCGAAGTGTGTGTGTCTGATATGTCCATCCAATATGTTTTAACGATTCCCAAGAAAGACATTGTACTAGCATTCATAGTAATTTTAATAAGAATTTTCAATTAAAAAGTTTGATGCGCAACCAAAAACTAAAGGAATTAAAATCCCAATTAACCACCGAACAATAATTTTTTGTAAGCCCCATTTTAAAATCTGAAGGGTCGACAAAAGCATCCTTTCGCGTGTGTCATGTCTTAGCAAAACATAAAAAGCCATTTTCAGACGGAGAAATTATTAAAGAAGCCTTTTTAGAACCTAGCGATTCACTTTTTGACTCTTTTAAAAATAAAAATGAAATTATTTTTGTAATTAAAGACATACAACTTGCGCGTAGAATTGTAGTACGTCGTACGGATGCAATGAACTATAATTTAATTGACCAATTGAAGAAGATATCAATGGCTGTGTCTGTTTTTCATTACAGTTCGATGAACCTACTGATATAGTCGATACTTTGCAGCTCTGTATTTTCATACGCTTGATTTTTAAAGACCTAACTGCAAAAGAAGAATTATTGACAATTATACGTATAAAAGAGAAAACAAGAGCTGAAGATATTTATGCTGCTTTTAAAAAATGCATACTTGATAAAACCATTCCAATTAACAAATTTGTTTCAATCACAACGGATTGGGCGTATTCAATGACGGGCAGAAATAATAGGTTCGTAGCATTATGTAAAAATGATGACGATTTTCCAATGTATTCTATCTTATCACTATATAATTCACCAGCAAGCTCTGTGCTGTAAAGTTTTGAATTTCCCTCATGTTATTGATACATGCAACAAAATTGTAAAATCTATCCGTGGTAGAAGCCTTCAAAGAAGACTCTTCAGAGCTCAATTAGAAGAAAACGAGTCCGACCATGGGGACCTGCTATATTACACTGAGGTTCGATGGTTAAGTCGGCATCTGTTTTTACAAAGATTTCGAAGTTCGGATCCCGGGGAAAGCTTCTGGAAGTTTATGAGCGAGGAAAAGTATGCGAACTAAAAAAAAGTTACTTAAATATAATTTAACGTCATTCTTCAATTCAACCTTATTATGCGGATCAGCATTTTCAACAATGAATGCTATAAATATACAGCATTTCTGATGAAAACCGCCTAAGATTAGCAATAAACAATTACACGCCTCAGTTTGCAAACATAGTGGACGATATGCAGTGTCATGCTTCAACTTCTAAGAACTGCTGAATTTCTTCTTTTTTTCTGGTGTAACAAGTGCGTGCCGTTTCTAAGAGAGGGCACCACTTGAACTAAATTCATACCATTTTCAGTTAGCACCAACCTTCAAAAGATACCTGTATAAATTTGACAGCTGTCGGACGATTAGTTCTCGAGATATAGTGTTGTGAGTGAAGCAACTTTTGTTATTGTGAAAAAAAAATGGATTCAAAGCAATTTCGTGTGTTGATTTATCATTGCTTTTTGATGGGAAAAAATGCAGCCGATGCAAAGAAATGGCTTAATAAGTGTTACCCAGACTCTGCACCAGCCGAACGAATCATTCGCAAGTGGATTGAAAAATTTAAAAGTGGTCATACAAGCACCGAAGATGATGCACGCAGTGGAAGTCCAAAAGAGGCTGTTTCAGATGAAAACATCAAAAAAGTCCACAAAATAATTACGAATGACCGTAAAGTGAAGTTGATCGAGATAGCTGCGGCTCTGAAGATATCAAAAGAGCGTGTTGGATATATCATACACGAATATTTGGACATACGAAAGCTCTGTTCAAAGTGGGTGCCGCGTTTGCTCACAGTCGTCCAAAAACAACAACGTGTTGATGATTCAGAGGAGTATTTAAAGCTGTTCAACCGAAATAAAGCCGAATTTTTGCGTTGGTATGTGACAATGGATGAAACTTGACTCCATCACTTCACACCAGAGTCAAGTCGACAGTCAGCTGAGCGGCGAGCAGGCGACGAACCTCGTCCAAAACGACCAAAAACTCAGCAGTCGGCTGGCAAGGTTATGGCATCCGGATTTTGGGATGCACATGGAATAATTTTCATCGACTATCTCCAAAAGGGGCAGACTATCAACAGCGACTATTACATTGCGTTGTTGGAGCGTTTGAAGGACGAAATCGTAGAAAAACGGCCGCATTTGAAGAAAAAGAAAGTGCTGTTTCATCAAGACAATGCACCGTGTCACAAGTCGATGAAAACGATGGCAAAATTGAATGAATTCGGCTACGAATTGCTTCCCCACCCACCGTATTCTCCAGATTTGGTCCCCAGCGACTATTTCCTGTTCGCAGACCTCAAAAGAATGCTCGTCGGAAAGAGATTTAAGACCGATGAAGAAGTAATCGCCGAAACAGAGGCCTATTTTGAGGCTAAACCGAAATCGTACTACAAAACTGGCATCGAAAGATTGAAATATCGTTTCAATCAGTGTATCGCCCTCGAAGGAAACTATATTGATAAATAAAATTGAATTTTGCAAAAATTTTGTGTTTTACTATACGGACTTTTCAGCCCACGTGTTATGTAACAGAAATGATTTTTTTTTTTATAATTGTTAAATAAACTTTTTTTTGTAAATTTCTTGAGATCTGATATAAAAAAAAATAAATAAATACCATTTTATTTCTAAAGGAAAAAGAATTTGAATAAAATATTAAGACCAATATTGCAGAGGGGACTCCGACGTTTTGTAAAAGGTTAGTAGTCCACCACATGAAAAAGTCTGCCCACCCATGGTGTGAGACATAGTTCTGGTCAGAGCTACCGGACTCAATGTATGAAATATCTGGCTAGCAATTTATAGCAATAAAGAGGTCTCCCGGATCAGGTGCAGATTACATAATTTCTAAAATATATGATAGCAAAATATGTGTATATTGCAATAATAGAAGCTGTTCGCATGCACCTTTTTTGTTAGCTCTTACGGCGTTGTCAGCATTATATGAGCATATAATTGTTTGCGGTAATTTTAATGCAAATCTGCTAAAACACGACTCCCGTTCTTTCATTTGAGAGATCTTGTATCCTCTGTTGAACTGGAAACTGTCAACAAAACATATCGAACACGCTTTGCTAAGGAATGCACCCCAAGTCTTCTGGATCTTTCTATTGTATCTGATCCGACGACGGTACTTCTCTTTGATCAACTCTCATTTGATGAATAAGCCCTGATTCAAACCAAAAAATAGATGCTTTTCAGGGTATAATTCAACAACTCTATAATTGGTGTGTACGTCAAAATCGTTGCTACACGTAATAAAAGCTTTCCTTGGTTTACCTCAAATGTAACTGATACTCTGAAAGCTCGAGATAAATTGTATAGTAAAGGGAAATATAAATCAACTAATATAAATTGGCTTACATATAAAAACGTAACATTTAACGTTCACAATGGAAAAAAAAACTACTATACCTCCAAATTAAACACATCACTACCTTCTAAAAATTTGTAGAGAAATTTGCACGATAAGTAATTTCTATACTGATGATCTCAACGACTTTTTTTTTAGATACCAGGACTGACATTACATCTTTTGATTTTGCTGAAAACACTGAATCATCGGTAGCTATACAGAGGACTTTGAAGTGATAACGGGATATGACGTCATTACATGTGTAACTGACATTAAGTCAAATTCTACTGTAGAAGACGGCGTACCAATCCGTTTTATAAAAATTATCTTACTTCTAATAATAGCTCACCTTACCCATGTCATAAATCATTACTTCATGGGGTCCACTTTTTCTCAGTCGTAGAAAATCACAAAAGTTTTACCCATTGATAAAAAAGCTAGCCCATATTACAATGTTTATTAAAGGTTTTTGAGAAACTTATATTAAAATAAACATTTAAAAACCTTTCACTGGATCAGCTACTTACTCCACGTTTGTCAGGTTCAGATAAGATTTTGATAGGGGTTCAGTAACGTTTCTCTGTCTGCTAGATTTATCAAAGACGTTTGATAAGGTCACCAATTAAATACTCTGTTGGAAACTGAAAAACTTCTTCGGTTTCAGTGACAGGGCTGTAAGACTTGTTCGTAGTTTCCTCTCTGGAAGGCTGAAACAAATTGTATCCAGCGAAAAACTTTCAGCTCTAAAACCTATTTCGCAAGGGTTACCTCATGGACCGATCTTTTTCTATCTTTTTATAAATGACCTCCTAACTGTGTGCAAAAACTCATCAGTGCACCTCTATGCATATGATGTTCACCTTCACTTAGCTAGTCTAATAAAAGCTAGTCTAATAAATGTTTGGCTCTGTAAAAGAAAGTTAAGATCTGTTGAGTCTGTAACTAGTCTCGGTTGTCTAATAAATTGCAATCTGTTAGGTTATGCTCATACCAACGCTGCAATTGGCCGTATGGATACCTTCGTTAATTATAGTTGACTGCAAGCTTTACGCCTATTTAAATTCGACGAAAGCTAATACTTACACTCTGATACTACCACTAATCACCTATGCTGATGTTGTTTATTGCACTCTCGATTCATTTTCCCAGTACAAGTTACAAGTGGCTTTCATTGATGCTGTGCGGTATATTTATGGCTTTCGTAGGTATGAACATATGTCAGAACACTCCAGAAGCGTTCTTGGTTGCACTCTGCAAAACGTCAGCAATGCTAGAAACTGTATTTTTTTGCATAAAATAATAAAAAATAAAAGTCCTCAGTATCTTTTAACAGACTTAACTTCCGAAAGAAAATTTGACATTAATATAACTAATCATAAATACAATAACTCCTTTGGCTTTTTTTTATTTATGCTTCACTTCTCGTCTCCGCTCCTAAATTAACTTTATTCACTTGTGGGAAACATCAACATAACGGGTGACCAGATAGCAATGGTAGCTTTTCCAATTGTTATGTTTCAACAGCTGTCAAAGTTACCAATAATATCCAGCTGTCAAATATTCAGTAAGGTTTGCCATTTCGTCATGCATCGATTTACGTTTGCCGAACGTGCAGAAATTATTAAAAGATTATCGAAATCGAAATCCAGCTCAGTTTTAAATACGCAATATGAATTTCGTCGTGAGGTTGGTCGTCATCATGGCTTCAGTGTGTAGGCAATTCGTCACACCATAGAGAAGTTTGAGCGCTTCTGTTTTGGATCTTAAGCCAGACAGAAATTGGTGCGAAATGAAGAAAACATAGCCGGCGCGGCGTAGCGAGCAGTATCGAACAAGACCCAGAAATGTGGATTCAGCGCTGATCAGCTGTATTGGCCATCGCCAGAGAGTCAACCCGGCTTATTTTGCTGTTGGATTTGGGCCTACTTCCGCATAAGATTGTGCTGATGCAAGAACTAAAGCCGGACGACCATACCCAATGCCGTGAGCTCGTTAATTCGGCGCTGGAAATGTTAGCCGGAGATCCAGAGCTAACATAATCCACAAGTGTTCGGTCGAGCATCAATGCATCCACAAAAATTGACTGTTTGGTGCGGTTTATGGTATAGCGGCATCATCGAACCTTATATCCACAAAGACGGCGCTACATGCCATACAAGCGGCGCAACGGAAGTTCTGAAGGAGAAATTTAGCAACTGGGTCATATGACGGCAAGCGTTCATCAGATGTCCCACATCTCATACGTTGTTAATACGCTAAGTAGATTTAATAAGAACTTAAACACTGGCTGCCAATTAAGGGAGTGATGAGATACGTATAAGGCACTAAAGATCTAAAGCTAGTGTATTCCAAAAGTAATACGCACGGAATTATGGGATGCCGTGATGGAGATAGGGTTAGCAATACACAAGACAGGAGGTCCTGCGCAGGTTATGTGATTATATGTATTTCAGAGCAGCAGTATATCTTGGAGATCGCATAGACAACAAATGGTAGCTTTATCAACAGCTGAAGCTGAGTATATGTATACGGCAGCAGCAGCTCAGGAGCGTTATGGCTCAGACAACTACAGATGGAACTCGGACAAAGGGAGGACGAATTACTATTCATCTTCAGCGACAACCGGAGTGTAATCAAACTAACTCCAAGCGATAGTTACCGGCCTAGAACAAAGCATATCGATATTAGATTCCATTATCTTAATAATAACGTAATCAAATTCGAAATTAAGTTTCTGAATGTTAAAGGCAGCTAAATGGTTGCAGACATTCTGACTAAGGGGACATTTAGTATGTAGAGAGTCTGTAAAGAATTCTTGAACATATGCCCATTAGTTCTCGTCCATACCAAATATGGCACCACTATAAAATTATATTTCCTTCTTTTTCCTGTTATATTTTTATACACTTATCTATCGTGCATCGACACATTGTAACAACTATAATAAATATCAAATATTACTATTATATATCATACAAATATAATGTGCTGGTTTTAATACCTCAAGGTCATCTGAATTCGATTTCGACATAAAAGGTAAATTAAGGATTGCGGAAATTTGACAAACTATAGTTATTAGCTCTTTAAAGTTCAAGGTAGTAAGAACAACTGCCAAAAATGAAATTTCGCCAATTTTATAGAGGCCTTCTAGAGGACACCAAAATATGGAGATCTACGAGGAATAAAATGGCACTCGGTTCGATTATCGAGACATTGCTGCTGAACTACGTGAATATGACCGCCAATAAGAAATAATTTTCGCAAGTCTACTAACTCGTTCCTTGCATCCACGAAATTTGATAAATCCCTCACCACCTCCAAATGCACCGCTTTAGTAGCAAGGCAAATAAATAATCAAATGTAATGTTTTCTAGGCGGTCTGTCTTTTACTTCTTTTATTTCCGATTGACGAAACAATGGTACGCAAAAATCTGCTCCCCTCATAAGAAAGCTCAATATTCTTGCATCCCTTGAGGCGGCTATTTTCCCGTTACGTGTTCTCCCAGCTTGGGTTATAAACGGCAGCAACGAACACATTTATTTACCGCTCGAATAATCATTTTTCTTCTACCATGTGGCCAGTATTGAAGTCTTATGGATGCAAGAAGAGACTGAGGATGAGCATGTAAGAATTTGCGCTGAAAATAATCAATACTAAGTGAAAGGGTGACATCTGAATAAATTTATTAGGGTGGTTCGATTCGAAATCAAACGTAGAGTTTTGAATTCTTCCTATATTTCGCAACAAACTATTGAAGTCGAGAAAAGGACTGAGCGAATATATACTGTACGACGAATTAAAACTTTCATTACGTTTGAATGATTCATGCGAATCAATTGATATGTAGGTTTCTTGCTAAATATCTTTGATAGAGAGCGATCCAGAAGATACGAGAGCTCCATCCACCCATAAATATAAGCATAAATTCTTTACATTTTTGAAATCGAATGAATTTGCATTTGGCTGATAAATCCATACTTTTGGTTTTTTCGGGAAAATCTCGAACAAATGCAGGACAATTGGGCTACTGTAATTGATTGCTTTGAAGAAATTCTCTCCCATATTTCCAAAGAGATGAATTTAGAAGTCCCTTAGGAGTAGCCCCTTTCGACAACATATTGGCAGGGTTAATCGAAGGTGGAACATGATGCCATTTTATGCCATTGGTTAAAGATTGAATCTTATTCACTCTACTTGCGACGAACACATTTGCGATGTTCACGCTTCGGTGTATGTAGTCTTGAGAAAGTGTAAAAAAGTGTATTTTTTCACCAAAGAGTAAACGCACTCATTCGTATTTGTAGAAACACTGAAGTTTATGTCAAATCAGCTGATTGTTGTATAAATATTCACTTATCAATGAAGTCTAGGATTTGTCACGATACAGAAAAAGAATGCTCAAAAAAAGTGATAAAAGCAAATCAATTAATTGGCGTGAAATGTCCTGACTAGAATGGACAATAATCGCTTTCCCCAAATCTTGAGGATAGAACGACGTCAATTTCCACATTTGTTACTTTTAATAAGTGTTTATATTGAAATTAAAAGGTGTCACTCTAGTCAATAATTTTCAATTGAACTCCAATCGGCAATTTTTCTCTACAACAGGTAAAAACGCAGCAGCTAGGAAAATTTCTACAACTTTCAGGACGAATATTTCGAGTTCTTAAAAAACTGCTACATATGTAAGAACATGCAGGGTGTCCCAGTTTAGCAGTACAATCCTTTAAAGACATATTCCCGATGTTCCGCTGAACACGAAATTGTATGGCAGGGGGGTCTATTCTGACTCCATTTCAAGTTACAGCCCATCAAAGTAGCCTCTAATTTGGAGGTGTAACCACTTTTAATGCTCTAATTTCTAAACTAGTACAGGTACAAAAAGAATTTTGGACATTTTGGAAAGATAATTTAGTAGTGCATGCAAGTTTTAAATGCTTTGGGTACATCTGTGTAGCGACAAAAATTATGGCTCGTTAAACTCAAAATCATTGAAATATGCTGTTCCAGTTTTTTTTACTTAAAATGCATTTTTACTTAGTAAATTTTCTGAAATTTTATGAAATTTTGATCCTTGCAAAATTTCCTAAAAATTATGTTTAAAAACTTTTTTACGTACGATCAACAGATTTTGTAATAAAAGCCTTTCCGTCAAACAAAAATGGCCAAAAAGAAGTGTACTTATTGAATTACCTATAAAATCGCTTACATATTTTTATGTGGTCCTGAGCAGGACCTTTTTGGAACAGTTTATGGAATGCTTATAGCAATTGTTCGAAATGCCTTCCTTCCATTTGAATACACTTTCGGGTCCGTTTAACCATTTCGGATGGCAGATTAACGGTCATCAAAATTATTTTCAGCTCTTCTGAAGTGACACTAATGTTTTCTTGGAGTTCTACCAGACTCGACATTTCTCTAAAATAAACCTTTTCTTTCATAGCACCCCAGAAGAAAAAAATCCATGGGTGTTAGGTCAGGAGATCTGGGTGGCCAAGGGTTGGGGCGGAATCGAGCAATCCATCGTTCGTGAGGAACGAAGTTACTCCGATGCTACTGAGACACGGTGCTCTATCTTGTTAAAAGAACATCGCCCTTCTCTGAAGAAGAGGAACGTCTTTAAGGACCTCCGACAATTGTTCTCTAAAAAATTCCAGGTAGTAATGGGAACTAACTGTTTGTGGAAGAACGTGCGGGCTTACTAAAGTGTTTCCTATTAATCCAGCCCAAACATTTATGTAGCCAATATACGCGGGCTAAAAAGTAATCACTTTTCTGCGTACGTCCACGTCTGTAAGTACAGACCAACTGCTTTTTCACGTAGTGAAACACAGGTAGATTCCCGCCCACACCTCTCAGATCAATCTGGTCTGAAGCTACCTGGCTACCAACTAGTGCCATTATTCTTTCCTCATCGCTGTCTCGCCATCTACTTGCGTAGTGATGTAGATTACCAAATTCCACCATAATGTAGTCCCTGTTCCAATCCGGAATTCAATTTCATGTGGTTAAAATTCCATCTCCGTAAGCAAATTATCCAATACTGATTTAATTACAGAAGCCCCAAACTGGACAGCAACACGACCTTTCACGAGTTTGATGCGTTGTCTGACTCCATTCAAAGAATTGTATCCCCGTATCCTCATACTGAAATCGTGATTACGGCGATTTCAATATACACAATTCTGGTTGGCTTCGATATTCTGGACAGACAACACCCGAAGGACGGTGTGTTGAGATCTTCGCTGTGGAAAATAATTTAACCCAGCTTGTAAATGAGCCCACATGAATACCAGACGTTGATAGTCATGCCGAAAACACCCTGGACTTTTTTTTAACTTCTCACCCTGATAAGTACATCGTTGATGTGCTCTCCCCTCTAGGCTCGCCGGACCATTGTGTTATATCAGCTAAATTCTCGTTCACCGATCACACAGTTATAGAAAAGATTCCTAAAAGAACCGGATGGCAATACGAGAAAGCCGATTGGAGCGGACTTAACAACTTCTTTACGAATTTTAACTGGTCATTCTGTTTCCTCGATAACGACGTGGATTCCGCTGCTGACATGATCACAGACACAATTCTCTTTGGAGTGAGAAACTTCATCCCTCATCGGATGAAGAGTATAAAACCAAAAGAAAAGGCTGGTACGACTCGAGCTGTAAAGAGGCTGTCAGGGTTAGAGAATTGTTTTTTTCGGTCCTACAAGATCAAACCGCCAGAGAAAAACCGAAAAAAGTTCAAAAGGGCCAGAAATGACTGCAACGTCTTTCTCAATCGTGTGAAATTCCAGTACGACCAAAAACTGATTCAAAAAATACTGCAATGTCCCAAAGGCAGTAAAAATGTTCGGTTGTGCGTCAAAAAATATTAGAAATTCTGCCTCATCCTCCATCCCAACGCTCATTTACAATGACATTCCAGCTGTCAGCTCTTTGGGAAAGGCCAATCTGCTTGCTGCAAACTTTGAGGCCAGCTCAACAATCGCAGATTGTACTCTGTTTCCGCTTACATTTGAGTGCGTCGAATCTTCAATGGGACGAATCCACTTTCACACTCGTGTAGTAGCAAGAGTACAAATCCGCAGGTCCAGATGGCATATCTGCCCTTCTTCTGAAGAGGTGTTCTTCCACACTGGCAAAACCACTGCGTAAACTTTTTCATCAATCCTACTCTTTAGAACCCTTTCCGAGAAAATGGAAAACACCATTCACCCAACCCATTCCTAAAACAGGTGAATCGTCTTCTCTCTCCTCCTACAGACCCATTGCACTTACGGCACTTTCGAAACACGAAAACTTCTTAATGACCGGCAATATGGTTTTCGTAGCAACAGGTCCACTGGTGATCTGATGGCATATCTCACCGAAATGTGGAACCAAAGCGTACATCAATCTGGCGAAAGCAAGATAGTTGCACTCGATATTTCTAAGGCATTTGACAGAGTTTGGCATCAGGATCCTTTGTCGAAAATGCGTGCTTTTGGGATCGATGCCTCTCTTCTTCAATTGATTAGAAATTACCTTCCCTTACCCTCCATTGTGTCTCCGACACTCTTTTTTATGTTCATTAATGATCTCTTGTCTGCTACTTCTAATCCAATATATTCCTTTGCTGATGACAGTACTCTCTGCTTTTCATATTCGTTCCCGGACTCACGCCTCTGCTCTTCGGCTGTAGAACGGGAACAGCAGCGTATGTTAGGCTCATTAAATTCCGATATTAAGATATGCCAATTGGGGAACTATCAATCGAGTGGAATTTAATGCCTCCAAAACTCAATGCTGTCATTAGAGCGAAATTCAAAAATTCAAATACCCAGCCATTATCCATGAATGGCACTTGTATCGTCGAAACCGAAAAACTTTCCGTTCTCGGTGTGTGTGTCAATGACAACCTAAGTTGGAAATGTCTAGGTTTCCTCAAGCGATTTAAGAAATATTTCACCCCCTCTGAACAGGCCACGATATGTAAGGCATTCATCTGTCCAAAATTGGAGTACAATGCTCACATCTGGTGCTCTTCAAACATCTCTGCACCTGCTATATAGGATTCAAAACCGTGCGATAAATCTCATTGGTGATACTAATATCAGTCAATCAATTGACACCCTCGAACACCTACGTAATGTCTCCTGTCTCACTTTGTTTTATCGCTATTCTCACCACCAGTGCTCCATTGAAATCGCCAGTAGCATTCCACCCATCCAAACTTTCAACCGTAACACCCGTCTCGCTAGGGATGCTCATAGCCAAGCCCATTTTCGGTCGTACTCTAAAATATCGTCATTCTTTCCTAAGCCGTACAACTCGCTTATGGAATGCCGTGCCGATCTCTGTGTTTGCTGGTCGTTATAACTTACAAACATTTAAAAACAATGTACATCGGTACCTGTCTTTTCTTCCACCCTAAATTTCCTTCGCCCGCTCTGTGTACGAACATTTTAAGGGTACAAAAACGCCTTGAGCGCGCGCTCATTATAAAAAAAATATATATATATAAACAACAAATTTTGAAGAAGTTGTTTACAATAATTAAATTCTTACTTTTGAAACGATGTTGTGCGTATTAAATGAGAATTGGAGTCTGACCAATGGTGCAAATTATGGTGGTTTGTAACCCCATATCTTCTGCATGTTTGCGCAGTACCCATTGGCAAATTCCACCCTTCTTTACGCATCACCTGGTAATAAATCCTGTACTGGTGTCAAATAGAAAGGGTGTAATCTATTTCTCTGTAGAGTCCTGTGAATTCTGGTTCGGGGAAGTTAAAACTGCACAGCTAGTCTAAGGACGTTGACTGAAGGCTGAACTTCCACAGCACTCAAAATTCTATCCCCAACTTCTGCCACCGCTGCGTCTGAACGTCCATCTCTTTTTTTTGGTGCAGTTGACCCGGTATCAACGAGGCGCTGATACGTATCAGCGAATAGCCGGATGCACGCTGTTCTACGATTTGGGTATAGTCGTTGGTACTCCAATCTTGCCAACGAAGCGTTTCCATTGCAGAATCCGTATAAAAACACTATTTCCGCGAATTCACGTTTTGAATACATTTTGTGGAGATCAATTTATCAATCGGCAATTGTAGATCTGTTGAAACAATGTCAAATTGAAAAAAAAAGATTAATAAAGAATTATTCTTTATTACGATTTTTTTTTTTATTCGACAATAAATTGTTAACTGCATTGCTCATAGGCACGTTAATTTATTATTCCCACTTAATTTTGTTTGACTAGTTTTCTTTGACGAAAAATGGCTTTTACTACAAAATCTGTTGATCGTACGTAAAAAAGTTTCTAAACATGAGTTTCAGGAAATTTTGCAAGGATAAAAATTTCATAAAATTTGAAAAAATCTATTAAGTAAACATTTTAAGAAAAATGCATTTTAAGCAAAAAAAAAATGGAGCAGTGAATTTTCATAATTTTGATTTTAACGATCCATAACTTTTTTGTTGCTGCACAGATGTACCCGAAGCATTTAAGACTTGTATGCACTACTACTCGTAAATTATCATTCCAAAATGACTAGAACTCTTTTTGTATGTGTATTAGTTTAGAAATTATAGTGTTTAAAGTGGTTACAAATCCAAATTAGAGGTCACCCATTTGGATGGGCTGTAACTTGAAATGGAGTGAGAACAGACCCTCCCTGCCTTACAATTTCTTGTTTGGCGGAACTTCGGGAATATGCTCTTAAAGGATTTTACTGCTAAACTGGGACACCCTGTATTTTGGCCAAATGTTGAAGAGAGACAACAAATCGTTGTTGCAACTTATCACGAGCTAACAAATTGCATTGTTTATATTGATGGTACAGAAATAAAGCTTGCGGAAGCACCAGTAGAAGATCATGAATCGTATGTTTACTACATAAAAGTTCACGCAGTATGTGATTAGAAGTTGAGAATTCGTGACGTGATGGTAGGTAGCTCTGGTAGCAGTTATGATGCAAAAATATTTAGAAACTGCTTAATTTTCCAGCAAAAAGAGAAGTGTTTTTCATCACAACAATGGATAGCTGGAGACCCTGCATACTCTGTACACGAATTCGTCATAAATCAGTACAAAAGCAACTCCGGACAACTCGACAAATCGAAACGAAAGTCATTAAATTAACGACATAGCAAATATCGAGTAAGAGTAGCTCATTGTTTCGGGCTGTTAAAGGAAAAATTTGGTAGCCAAAAAGAATTAAAGATGCACACCCACAATAAAGACAGTGGCAAATTTTGTTGCTAATGCATCATAGTCTGCTGCATTTTACACAATTTTCTGTTAACGGACTCAGAAATAGAAACTATTTTGAAAATGAGCAAAGTGAAGGTGCTGAAGATTGCTCTAATGATAAAAATGCAAACAAGAAATAGTTTGAAATCAAAAGGCAAGGACTGTACTACGAGGGCGGGTCAATAAGTCCGTGACTTTTGGATTAAAACAGATTTTTTGATAAAAAAATTATTTTATTTTTCAACGTAGTTTCCCTTGAGCTCTATACACTTTGTCCAACGCTTCTCCAATTTTTTTATCCCTTCCAAAAAAAAATGATTTGTCGAGGTCCTCAAAATGACGAGATGACTTCATCATTGGAGTCAAATCTTTTTCCACCAAGCCATTTCTTCAGGTTTGGGAACAAGAAGTAGTCGCTCGGAGCCAAATCTGGAGAATAGGGTGGATGAGGGAGCAATTCATAGCCCAATTCATGGATTTTTGCCATGGCAACTGCACATGTGTGCACCCTTGCATTGTCTTGGTGGAAAAGAACTTTTTTCTTGGCCAAATGATGTCGTTTTTTTTTCAAATCGTCATTGAATCGGTCCAATAAGTTGGCATAATATTCCCCATTGATTGTTCTTCCCTTTTGAAGGTAGTCAATGTGGATTATCCCGCGTGCATCCCAAAAAACAGTCGCCATAACTTTATTGGCTGACAAACCCACCTTGGCCTTCTTTGGCGCCGATTCACCCTTAGAAACCCACTGTTTTGACTGTTGTTTGTTCTCTGGTGTGTTGTGATGGATCCATGTTTCGTCCACGGTTACAAAACGGCGCAAAAACTCCTCCATATTGCGATTAAACAACGCCAAACCTTCCTGTGAAGTTGTTACACGATTGCGTTTGTGGTCGACTGTGAGCAAACGCGGCACCCATCTTGCGGAAAGCTTTCTCATGCCCAAGTGATCATTCAAAATTGAAACCACTGAGCCATGCGAGATCCCTACGGCTTCCACAATCTCTCACACTTTCAATCTTCGGTCGGCCAACACCATATCGTGAATTTTTTCGATTGTTTCGGGTGTAGAGACCTCAACTGGGCGTCCAGGAGGTTTGGCATCTTCAGTGCTTGTACGGCCACAACGAAATTCAGTAAACCACTTTTTTACCATTGAAATCGATGGTGCAGTATTTATCAAGCTTAGCCTTGGTCTCGGTAATGGTTTTTTTTCGCAAGAAATAATGCTTAATAAGCACACGAAATTCACTTTTTTCCATTTTCTCCTCAAATTAGTGAGTAGTCTGATAAAAATAGCTGTCAAACAAACAAACGTAGCAAGTTTAAATTTTGACAGGAGTCAACTGACAAATGCCTGTTGACAGGAGCAGTGTTGCTGTTTCAGTAAAGAGGTCAGAAATTCAAAAATGCACGGAATTATTGACCCGCCCTCGTATCTCGTGTTCGAATGAACACAATCAAATTAAATCTATATATGTAATAAAACTGTAAGGTTTTTCTTTTGTTACCTAGTGGCATGAGAACCGCTCAGTTGAACAATTTTTTTTAAATGTTTCTTAAGACTCCAAGATAGACATAGGCTATGTCGTTTTTTACTCCGCCTAAGTTTTGAGAGCGTTTTTGTAGTTTTTATTGTTTTTTTACTGACTTTACTGCCTTGATCCTCCTATTACTCGGATAATTCATAATCAATACGGAAGCTGAGCTACAGACCAAAATCTAACATGATAAAACTAAATCGAAAGAAATTAACAACGATTTTTCCTGATCGTTGTTCTGCTTGTGATGGGCGTACATCGAAAGCACATTACCTTCAACAAATACTGTGTGTCGTTTCCTCTGTTGGGTCACAACGAAAGAGAAGTATGCGCACGTGTGTGGTGTAAATACAACTCCAGTTTTTTGAAAGAAACACATCATTTAGTGTGAGTAAAAATTGCTTTCTGCAAGTTTAACCGAAATCTGTTACTCACTCACATAACATATGCCTTTGAGGAAAAAGTCTAATCTTTCTAGAAGCTCAAAACGTGCTAGGACAATTTGTCAAGCTCGATTACATAAAACAAATTCAGACCGTAACGTTAGGTCAGGTACCGAAGATAAACGTCTTGCTACAACTCGCATATCACAAACAAACACACATCTTCAGTGGATCAATAAAAACAGAAGTGGGTTTTATTACACTAAAGGAAATAATTATGCCGAATTTGCTGGTATCGATGGAAAGACCCAGGCCTGTGATCATTGTCAAGCTCTTAAATGGACAAAAGAGTAGAATGGAGTCTGCTGCTCAGGCGGAATGGTACGTTTAGGTATTCTTCAAGAACCAACAGAACCCTTGAAATCCCTATTGACCGGGGATCACCCACAATCTAAACATTTTTTGGAATGTATCCATTCTTACAACACTGCATTCCAGATAACTTCATTCGGGGCAAACAAAATTGTAGAAGCGTCATTTCTGCCAACCTTCAAAATTCAGGGTCAAGCTTATCATTTAATTGGATCTCTGTTGCCAGCAGATGAACCGAAATTCCTTCAAATATACTTTGTGTCCCATTATTGCGAACAAGCTAATATCAGGAATCAACATTTCCAAAATCTAAACGCCAGTCTGATTTCCGAGCTGTAAAACATGTGTCATGAAATCAATCCATATGTGAATAACTGGCTGCACTGTAGTCTACTCGTATTCCTCAAAATCAACAAAATAATTACAAATATGTAATCAGCGCTGATAAACAACCTGCGACAGAACATCGCGGCCGATACAATTCCCCTAGCACGAACAAAGTCGCCGTTGTTTTGGTGGATCAGGAGTGCGCTAGGCGTAATATTGTGCCGAGCACCCGTGAGATCGCTTGCAACGGATAAGTGAAACGCATAGGGCATATGATGGTCTTCAGTACCCACTCATTTATTGTCGCGGTGAGGACGGATATAATTTTGCCGTTTGCCAAGTCAATCCTAATATCGGGGCGCCAAATTACAATCAAAAAACATCTGCTGTGCAGTTCTATTCATACCTAATGTATTTAAGACGCAACCGTTTTGCTCATTTGCGGTTGTGGTTGATATATACGCTAAGATCGAAACAGAGCGTTTGGTATAGATTCGAGGAAATCAAAAAAGATTGCGTTCTGAAAATTATATTGATCTACAGGATGCCATGCATCAGGATCCTAACGTTGAGGAACTGGGGAGGTTGGTAATTCTGCCGTCGAGTTTCACGGGTGGGCCCCACTACATGCACGAGCGCATACAAGAGGCATTTTGCTATGTAAGTTAGTATGGGCGCCCAGAGCTCTTTATAACGTTTACCACTAATCCTAAGTGGGACGAAGTCACCCAAGAGCTTTTCACAGGTCAAGCTTCTTATGATCAACACGATGTCATAGCAAGAGCTTTCCATTTAAAACTCAAACTAATCATAAACTTGTGCAAAGGAAAATGTGTTCGGTGCATCCTTATGCTTTATGTACAGTTTTGAGTGGCAGAAGCGTGGTTTGCTTCATGCGCACATGCTTCTATAATTGAAGGAAAAAGTCCGTCCCAACGATGTCGATAATATAATTAGTGCAGAATTTCCGGACCCCAACGAAGATCCAATACTACACGATATCGTAAAGAATCAAATGTTGCATGGCCCCTGTGGTACATTGAATACCAACTCTCCCTGCATGCAAAATAACCGCTGCACGAAAATACATATATCCGAGAGTGCGAATAACCCTATTGTAACTAGAGGACTGTTCTCTAAGTCACGAACAGACAACCGCGGAATCCGATCAGCAATGAAATTCACCTTTAAAAATATCCAACGTAGATATAGATTGACTGCAATAATTGCGGAAGACCTTCATCCCAACCAACTTTCTTTTTCCACAAATTCAAGAAATATTTTTGCTTTAGAAATTACAAGCCCAATTAAATCAAGTGGATCATAAAACTGTGCAATAGATGAGATTACTGGTTACTGGTCTTTTGATTGCTTGAAAAAACAGTGACCGAGAATAAAAAGCTATTCACCAACATTCCTATTACTTCATCAATGTTTTCGACGGTTTTCGATGTCGATGGTCTGCCACTGCGTTCATCCTCTTGGATTGACTCCCGACCACTTTTGAACCGCTCGTGCCACTGGTAAACGACAGTTTTCTTTAGAGAATCGTTGCCGTAACACTTTTCCATTATTTCCAACGTTCGCGCACCATTAAATCCATTTTTTTACGCAAAATTTACGAGTAATACAAGTTCGTTCTTGCAAATTTAAATCCATTTCTAAAATTGTAAAAAATCGCGAACACACATAATGATAGATGTACTCTTGGCTACGTAACTTTTGAAAATGTCAAGCTATAATGATAATATTTAGAGGGAATGTCAATAATAGACTTACCAACTTAACAAAAAAACCAGAACTCAAATCGGAACAATTGGAGCCTACACGAGGGGTGTGGTCGGGAACTTCTTGATCAAAGTGGTATGTACGAAGTCGGAACGATAACGGCGGTAGAAGAACATGAATAATCTACAATCTGAGATCGCATGTTGATTTTAATTGCTTCATTGGAAGTCAAATTCGATTGTCCTATGCCAGATATGAATGCGGATGACCTTGTTTTCTTAAGTCAAAGTTGATTTGTTATGCGACGAATGATGCAATGACGTTGCGAGGCATAGTCGAGAATCCCACTACAAGAGACCAATGGACTAACTGAATTTGTTAAGCAAATTACCAAAATTGCGATGAAAATACAGTTTGTATGCAAATATTTCGAAATCAAGAGCTGAGCAGAGGAATGGGATATGGAAATCAAAGTAGAATATAAAGTATTTGACGTACAAGGAGCTTCGTTTGAAATTGGTAAGGTCGATTCAAGGATAAAGCACTGAATGATGTACAGCCTTGGCCAATTGTATTATGCACCCTTTAAGATTCGTTATATCTTCAAAAAACCAAGAGTTTAATGAAATGAAAGGAAATAGATATGATAAATAAATAGTTTTATTGGAGATTATTAATATTTTGTTGGACCGCCTTTGGCTTTTATGATTGAAGCGACTCTTTTGGGCATAGTGCGTGCTATCTTGTGACACTCTTCGGAAGATATTTCACTCCACTTTTGCTTTAACACATTCCTGAGTGTTTGTTTTGATGAAATTGAGTGTTCCTGAATCCTACGCCTCAGAATAGCCCATAGATGTTCTATAGGGTTCAGATCCGGGGACTGCGTAGGCCACTCAAGTAGGTGTATACTATTCTCCTCAAGCCACCTCTTAGATAGGGCTGATTTGTGGCAGGGTGCATTGTCTTGTTGAAATTTGGCATTTTGCATGTTGGTGTCTCCGAAAATGTTGGAAAAAGAAAGTTGAAGTTGCGAGAGTCCATCCGACCATCACACACATGCATTTTACTCACACCGCTGGCAGCCATGCATCCGCAGACCATTATACTGCCTCCACCATGCTTAATAGTAGATACCACGCATTCTGGGCTGTAATCTTCTCCTACCCTTCATCCCACAAAAGTGACACCAGGGATGCCAAATATCTGAACATTTAAAAAAAAAGAGGTATTTAAAAATGATAAATTTAAAAGTGATTCATAAACAAAACGTACCTCGAAGTTAGATTCATCTGACCACAGTATATTGGACCAATGTTCTTCAGTGAAATATACATGATTTTTCGCCCACTCTAAGCGTGCCTTTTGGTTTTATTCCGAGAGCCACGGCTTCTTCTTTGCTTTGCATCCTTTAAGTCCAACTTTTCTTAGTCTTCTTCTAATACGAGTAGTTCTTGAAGAATTTTTGTTTTCAATCCTTCGAAAACTACGAAGCAAGCTCATTTGATGTTTTCTCCGGTTTTTGAGCAAAAATCGTATTAATAATCGGTCTTCCCGAGGCGCGGGAATCTTTTTCCTTCCGGATTTTTCGCGATTTTCGTGCGAACTAGTCTCGCTGTACCGCTTAATTGCATTTTGCACGACACAAGGTGAACAATCCACTTCTTTCGCAACTTCAGTCTGTTCTTTGCGTTCTTCGAATAAGAGCTGTATTTTAATAGGTTTATCCAGACTAAGTTCACTTATTTTTGCCATTTTAAAAGAAAAATTAACAAATGTCACTATTATGAACAGTAGAAAGCAACTTGGTCACGCGTCTGCCGATTTCGAGCAATGATCGCACAGTGATCCTTCATCGAAAAAAGTGTATCTACCCGCTATTGCATTATAAATGTGCATTGGTGACCTTTCTAAAAAAATAAAACCTGATATAATGACGCCGTAAGCCGTAAAATTCAAACAAATTACATCAGAGAAGTGATTTGGCAGCAAAGGCAAAAAGAGAAGGGTGCCTAACACATTTGGCCAAGGCTGTATTGACGGGCAATAACGACAATTTACATTTAAACATTCACATGGTACGGCGGCAGGGATATTAGATGCGAGGCTAAGGAGGTTCCATTTTAGAATTTCAGGTACGCTTTATTGCCTTGATTGATTGTTTTCTGCGGGAAACCCCTAAACATTTGACATGTACATACTCGTATATCCTATAAAAGGCTGACAAATGCACACAACCTATCAACCCCATATACCTTAACTACATATGATTTAGACGGAAATTGTATATTAAAATAGCATGCCTCCCTACTTCACGTTGTTGGAAAACCCTGCAATGACGCAGAGACATTCATGCAGTTTAAAATTCATAAATCAAGGGTTTCATACGGTTTCGGTTTTTGTTGGGAAAAACTTTTCTTATTATTTCCTATTTCCCTCTCCGACTGAGTATAATTTGAAGATTATACGAAAAATGTACTGATGTATCTCATCGAGGAGTCTAAGTCATCTGAATATAATCCTCCACTCCCACCGTAGAATAGTATCATCCTTGTTATATGGAAAGCTAAGACACTAAGCCCGTAAGCATATATAATATTCCTCTGACGCAATTGTCTTTAATGATGACCACTATTGTAATGTATATTGTATACCCTTATCATAGATAGAAAACCCTAACTGCATACATCTGATGTGTTGCTAGTTGGTTTCACTTAAACCAGACGTTGCCAGAGTTGATTTCAAGGATTTTAATGCTGTTTGTCAAGTAAAAATGCAAATGTCCCCATTAGATAAGATATCCTACTTACGTGTCTCTTTAACTACCAAAATTTCTGTCAGCAAAGTATACAGTATGTAGTATGGGAAATGAAATTGCTGTAATTTTGGACCCATCACATTCAAAGTGGATGAATTGTTTCTTTGGTATAACAATGACCATTAGCATTGTAGCATTGAAACTGTACCTAAAGATAAAGAGCAGATTATTTGGAATTTTGTCCAAGGTAGCTTTAACACGAATGGCAGTATGGGCCACCATCTGTCTTCTATAAACGTCCACTGAAAAGAAGTGGGTAGTCTTAAATCACTGCTAATCCACTTCGAAGCTTATTTTTTTCTTTGCAGCTGCCCTAGTTATGTATTGTACATATATATATATTCAATACTCTTTATTTTAATAAAACGTCTTTACAAAATCTATTTTTAACAATATTTAACTTAAAAATATGCAGTGACATTCATATAAAAAAGTTGATGATAGTGTGAATGTCACTTCTTAGGAACATACTTCAGGATGTGGGGTGGGAAAGAGGAGATTCTAGCGAAAAAAATTACATAGATTGGATAAGGGTATAACAATACAATGATAACCAGTAAGAAAAAATCGAATCTTATCTCAATTCAAGCAACACAGCGCAGCAAAATATTAATTTCTTTGTGATTGTTTAAACCATAGTTTTACTAATAAGTGTTTTTCTTGTAATCCTGACTATACTCGTACTTTTCTCATTTTCGATTTCCTTTCTTTACATACATACTGTAAATACCGATGCTCTTGTCCACATCAACAGGTTGTATTACTAAAAAAAGAAATTTGTTATACTTTAGATGGCGCAGATACAAATGTCCATATACAGGGTGTCCCCTAATTCGATGTCTATAATTTGGAAAATGATTCCTGGACATATTCTAAGAAAAAATCGTTCTACAGTAAGGGTCTATCTCCAATGTTGACATCATTTATCGAAGATTTAAAAAAAGGCTTACTTTTTTTTTTTTTGCGCCCGCTCAAGGGATTTAGGTACCCTTAAAATGCTTGCACACAGCGCGGGCGAAGGAAAATTAGGGAGTATAGAAAGAGAAGTACCGGTAAACGTTGGTTTTAAATGTTTGAAGGAAATAGAGAGCTCGACAGGGCATTCCATAAGCGAGTTGTACGGCTTAAGAATGAATCACGATATTTTAGAGTACGTCCGAAAGTGGGCTTGAGGGTATAATGATGAGCTTTCATAGCGAGACGGGTATTACGGTTAAAAGTTAGAAGGGGTGGAATGCCACTGGTAATTTCTGTGGAGCACTGGTGGTGAAAAAAAGCAATGTAACTAGGTGAGACAGGAGACATTACGTCCGCGTTCGGGGGTGTTGAATGACTGTGTGATACTGTCATCACCTATGAGTTTTACCGCACGGTTTTGGATTCAGTCTAGCAAGTGCAAAGAGGTTTTAGAAACACCTGACCAGATGTTTGCATTGTACTCCAATTTTGGGAGTATAAACGCCTTATATGTATCAGAGGTGTGAAATATTCCTGACATCGCTTGAGGAAACCTAGACATTTCGCAGAATTTTTGGCGACATCGAATATGAGGTCATTCCAACTTAGGTTGTCATTGACAGCCATACCGAGAATGGAAAATTTTTCGGTTTCAACGATGAAAGTGCCATTCATTCATGGATAATGGCTGGGTATTTAAATTTCGCTTTGACGACAGTAGACAGCGTTGTGTTTTGGAAGCATTAAATATCACTCTGTTGATAGTTCTCCAATTGGTTATGCTGCTACTCGTAATATCGGAATTTAATGAGTTTAACATACGCTGCCGTTCCCGTTCTACAGCCGAAGAGCAGGGGCATGAGTCCGGGAACGAATATGAGAAGCAGAGAGTGCTGTCATCAGCAAAGGAATTTCTAATCCATTGAAGAAGAGGGTCGGCGATCCCAAGAGCACGCATTTTCGACAAAAGAGCCTGATGCCAAACTCTGCCAAATGCCTTAGAAAAATCAAGTGCAACTATCTTGCTTTCACCAGATTGATGTACGCTTTGGTTCCACTTATCGGTGAGCCATGCCATCAGATCACCAGTGGACCTGTTGCTACGAAAACCATATTGCCGGTCATTAAGAAGTTTTAGTGTTTCGAGATATTTCATGAGCTAACGATTTATCAGTGTTTCCATGACCTTGGAAAGAAGGGACGTAAGTGCAATAAGTCTGTAGGAGGAGAGAGAAGAAGATTCGCCTTTTATAGGGACGGGATGGCCAAATGCTGTTTTCCGTCTGCTCGGAAAGAGTCCTAAAGAGTAGGATTGATGAAAAAGCTTACGCAGTGGTTTTGCCAGCATGGAAGAACACCTCTTCAGAAGAAGGGCAGATATGCCATCTGGACCTGCGGATTTGTGGATGTTAAAATTTTTAAGAACTCTTGCTACTACACGAGTACGAAAGTTTATTTCTCCCATTGAAGAATCGACGCACTCAAATGTAGGCGGAAACAAAGAACAAACTGGGATTGTTGAACTGGCCGTAAAGTGTGCAGCAAGCAGATTGGCCTTGTCCAAAGAGCTGACAGCTGAAATATCATTGTAAATGAGCGTTGGGATGGAGGATGAGGCAGAATTTCTAATATTTTTGACGATTGACCAAAAATTTGTACTACCTTTGGGACATTGTAGTATTTTTTGCCTCAGTTTTTGGTCGTATTGGAATTAAACACGTTTAAGAAAGGCGTTGTAGTCATTCCTGGCTCCTAACCAGTCATTCCTAACCCTGAAAGCCTCTTTATAGCTCCAGTCGTAAAATACTTTTTCTTTTGGTTTGATACTCTACATCCGATGAGGGATAAAGTTTCTCACTCCAAAGAGAATGGTGTCTGTGATCATATCAGCAGCGGCATCCACGTCGTTATCGAGGAAACATAACGACCAGTTAAAATTCCTAAGGAAACTGTTAAGACTGCTCCAGTTGGCTTTCTCGTATTGCCATCCGGTTATGTTAGGAATCTTTTCCTAACCGTCGACTACCTTTATCCTAACCGTCGACTACCTAATTGCTTAGCTTTGCAATTCAATATTTCTAGATATAAAATTTCTAATGTACTGCATGGAGGAAATCTTTATCCATACCACCACATACCTGCACTAGAACTGCTTCCCAATGATTAGGAACAGAGACTTGAACTTTCTAACTGGTTGCTGAAGCGAAGCTTGGATGACAACCAATTTATTAGCAGAATTCTTTGGTCGGACGAATCTCAATTTACAAGAGATGGGATCACAAATTTTCATAATCTTCATACGTGGGCGTCAATATGTGGGCAGGTGTAATTGGGAACAAGTTAATCGGCCCCTTCAAACTACCACCAAAGCTGAATTCTACAAACTATTTGGAGTTCTTGCGAAATGATTTACCAGAAATATTGGAGGACATTCTACTGATTCAACTAGCTTCATCATATTTTCAACAGGACGGTGCTCCAGTCCACAATGATCGTGAGGTTAAGAATTGGCTAGATGAAGAGTACGGTAACCGTTGGATAGGAAGAAATGGACAAGCTCACTGGCCCGCAAGATCTCCTGACCTTACAGTATTGGATTTTTTGTATTGGAAAGAATGAAAGAATTTGTTTATTCAACCGAAATAGCAACTTTAATTGGATTGGAAGATCATATTCTCGAAGCGCCATCAAAAGTAAGACAGCAGTTAGCATCCAAAAACGGGCTCTAGCATACATACAAAACCAAGGAGGACACTTTGAGCACCTGTTATAACTGTTTTAGTATACACATAAAATAAAAACTGCCGAAGACCACACAAAATCATTTTTTAATCATAGCCTTTGGAGCTTAAAGCAAAAAAACCCTTTTTTATAAATTTTGACTGCTGCAGGTTTTTCCAAGTATCATAAAATCTGTGGGTTTTTGTGCAAACTTGTTTTATTATTGTTACTCTCATAAGAAAAACAAAGAGTAAAACGTTATGTTAATTAGGCATAATGAATTTCGACAAGTGCGAAACCCTGTTACCTTCCTAATTCGTAAAAATAAAAGTAGGTACTACCAAGCTAAGTTTATCTCCAATAAGTCAAGTTCGGAGTTTTGGAAATCCATTCGACAGATTAGCATTAAAAAAAGCGAATCTGGGTGTAGCAATATTGACTTAAATGAACTTAATAGAAAGTTTACCAACAGTGCATCTCCAACTAATAGGCAGATTGACTTGTCCTTTTTTGATGGGCTCCAAAGAGAGCTAGGAACACCGCAATCTTTTTCCTTTAAATGTGTTGATGAGACGACTGTAGGTAATGCTATTCTCTCTGTCAAATCAAATGCCGCAGGCTTGGATGATATTCACCCGAAATTTATTAATATCTTGTTGCCAGTTCTTTATAATGACGGGAATTATTCCTGATGATTGGAAGCAAGCAAAAATCATACCTATTCCAAAATCACGATCGCAAAATAATTCAGAGTATAGGCCAATAGCTGTCCTACCTTTCCTTTGTAAGGTGCTTGAGAAAATTTTAAGCATACAAATGAAGATGTTCCTTGAACTAAATAACCTACTAACCCAGCATCAATCTGGTTTTAAAACAAAGCATAACTGTACAATTGCGTTATTAAAAGTAACTGTCGACATCCGTTCTGCCATGGACAGGGACATGATGTCACTTCTAGTTTTAATTTACTTCTCAAAAGCATTTGATTCCTTAAACTATGACATCCTTTTACACAAATTAACGAATCAATTTGCTTTTGAAGATAAAGCGTGTCAACGTGTAGCATCATATCTCATAAATCGCAACCAAGCTGTATTTCATTGTGATCGAATATCATCGAGCTTGCCGGTATCATCTGCGGTGCCTCAAGGATCTGTCTTTAGTCCTCTTTTGTTCACGCTGTTCATAAATGTAATATATTAAAGGATAATCCTACGATTATCATATCTATGCGGATGATGTGCAGTTATACCAAAAAAAAAAATACCCACATCTGCAGTGTCTTATATCATCGAAAACCTTAACACAGACATCGATTCCAATATTTGTTTGGTCACAAAAAAACTGCCTTAGCCTTAATCCTTCAAAAACTAAGACACTGTTGATTGGTAGTAACAATCAAGAAACTGTGATTTTGCCTGTTGTTATTAATAATGATGTCATTGAGTCCGTTACTAAAATTAAAAATTTGGGAATTTTAGAATTATTTACTCTGGAACACCGGATTACCTGTTCACAAAAATCAAGTTTGTGCACTCTCAGAGAACCCTTAATCTAACACCTCCTAGGTACAAATTTTTAAATAGAGGTCGTCAATTTTTCGCTCATTCTGTGCGCCAGTGGAGCCGTCTCCCTACGAACATCAAAAAAGTGAACACAGAAAATCATTTCAAAAAAGACCTATTAAATTACTACACAAGTCGCAATTAATGATGCATATGCTATGCTATGCCTATTAAAATTAACTCTTATTACTTAAAACTATATTTATTCATCTTCATCTTTCCTCTTCTTTCCAATTCTATTCTTTTTTCGTTTTTCCTCTCGCTTTCATATTCTATTTTTTCTTTTGTTATTAGGATTAATATAATTTTTGTAAATGAGAGTGTAAAACAAATTTTAACTGCGCCATGCAATAAGTTGTTTAAGTTTAAATATGCGCAGAGATGCCTCATTTAATAAATACAAATACAAATACCATCCGTTCCCACACTCTATTCTGCTAAATAATCAATTTTACCAACCAAAGTTTCAGTTCCCACCGAATATTCTGCTGACGTATGGGTTTTGTTCACACCTGCAATATCAAATGCAGGATTAGGTCGCAATGTCCTGTTACGTCTGAATATGCCTATAGTATTACATTTTTGTGCGTTAGTTAGTATTTAAGCAACTAAAATTTGTACTAAACGTCACTCGCAATCCAAACGTGTTGTTTAACTTTGGATCAAAAGAGATCTAGCAGTCATCAAAATTGAGAAGCCATATTTTAACTTTTTTTCTAAGAAGACTGGTAAAGATCTAATGACACAAATATTCACAGGAAATGTATTAAACAATTTGCAGGATGCCACGGTGTAAAATCTTTTAAATACCGTAGTTCGGAATGAAGGTAAGACGACAATACTAATTGAATGGCTACGTAAATTACGATTATTTAGTATAGGAATTTGCATATAACCACCCCCTACAAAGAATATTTTCAATACTTTAAAGTTGTACAAACGTTTAACTGGAAGAATTTTGAATTCTGAACAAAACCGTAGAATGAACAAAACGATAAACTCTATACTTTTAAAATAGCGCACTATTGCTGAACTACCAGTGGCTGAGGCCTGGTCTGGTAGTCCGCATCCCAAATGCTAATTCCGTATTATACTATGGACTCAAATATTCCAAAATTCAGTGCATTTTTTGATCCGGTACAAGCGAATTGCAGATCGTGAATATTGCTTTATATTTAAAATATGTTCAGACCAACTCAAGTGTTGGTCAAAGGTAGTGCCTAAATATTTAAAGTGATATACTACTTATACTCAAACAATTCAGGTCAGGTGAGTGATTATAAAATATTGCGCAAACGCTAAATTGTTGGAACTTGCACAACTTTTTACATGAAAGTAGATGTGAAGTTTTACTACTGACGACAAGCAGACCCAATTCTTAGAAGGTGAAGGTCGTGATTTATGTCAGCACTTAGGTTTAATTGATTGCGCTGTACCTACTAACACAGTGGAAATGATTACATGCAATGGGATATGTGGAAAGAAATTCCATCCCATATGCATTGGCCTAAGCAGAAACGCTAAAAATCATCTCGAAGAGAATAAGCGCATATTCTGCTTTTTCTATGTGGAGTGCCGGACCATCTCCCTGGCACATGTAAAATGTAATAACCAGCAACTAATTGGGCTTGCAGACTCGATTGCAGAGCTGAAATGCGAAGTTCAATTCAGTGGTAAAAATATACCCAAACTCTTTTCCGAAAGCAATGATAATCTAAATTGTTCGATCGATAACAGCATAACCACCATAAAATCAGCTGTTCAATCCCTGCACTTTAAAATCACTAAATTAGCAGATTCTGATAAGTCTCACTGCTCAAACATGTTACCAGCGATTCTGTCAACTTCAATTCAATTAGGAAAAAGTATGTCAACTTTGGCTGACCAATACACTCTTCTACATCTCAAGCATGCTGACCATACCGAAAACATCGGATCCATCCAACATGACCTCAATTTTCTAAGTGAGGAAGCTGCATCCACTAGATCAACCACAATGCAGATATTGGAGGAATTAAAGCAAATCTCTAGTAAGCCTGATGCACCTCCATTTGCAGTAAGCCCGTGTAACAAATCCTTACACGACGAGCTATATACATCACCCTCAACCGCTTCAGCGCCACTACGATAAATGTAACTTCGATCACCAATCCTCCCAAGACCATTGCCAATAATTAGGGCTTTTGGGACATCCTGGACTCTCCCTGAATGGACCAACAGAATTCAAAAATTAAATAAAATGAATCTTGAAGCCATCAAAAAACCGGAGCTGTCTACTTTCTTTCTCCAAGGTTCCCCACGTCATGCAAGCCCGTCCTGCATCAAAGACCTTTTTAGGAAGAAATTTGGTATACAAGACATCAAGTGTAAACAAGTTGGCAAAGTGAAGAGCAAAAACGGCATGTGTTTTGAAACACGTATACCCACCAAATACTATTGGATGTTCAAATCTTCGGACGGCATACCAATCTCGGAAAAGATGGTCATCACCCAACGGAAGGATATGGTATATAATAAGGTTGCTAATAAAAGAAAAGATAGCACCCACAATTCTGCCCTATCCCATCAAATTATTCATTTAAGACCCAAATCTTTCCAAGATTCTCCTCACTCCTTCCCCCCATTGCTCCATCCAAAAAGAACACCAGATTCGCGACACCAAATCCTCTCGCTCCCCTCACCAAACCTTTAAAGCCGCCTCAAAACAGAGATTCATTTAACCTTGCTCCTGCGCCTTTTACCCAAGTTCCAACTAACGTTGCCCCATCAGTCAAATATCCTAATTTTATCAGCTCCCATATACTAAACCCAACCAGCCCTTCCTCATCTTCATCTACCAATCCCCCTGATCCAACCCCCCTCACTAGTCGAGATTCTAGTTCCGGGGTGCTTGAACAACCTGTCCCTTCTTCATCCGGTCGTTCTCTTAATTTGCCTGATTCTTACCCGAAATACCTTGACCCACTCCTTCCACCAACTGTCAAACTCACAAAAAAATGTTCTGACATGAATGATGACAGTCGTTACGTTGTATCTCGTTTGAGAGACCGCCGCATTTATGAAAATGTTCGGCTCTACCTTGCCTAATTGCACGACAAACCCAACTCCGTTTGCATTGATGGCATAACCAAAACCAACATTATGGTTTCGATTCAACGAGAAGGTCTTCCTATTAAGCCAGTGGAATTGATGCAAATTTTCGTTTGCTACCATGAGAGTTTCGACATCTCTTCCGGTGAAGTTCATAATCATCTTTCTACGCTGTCTTCGCATGTCAGCTCTAAACGTCTCTCCCACTTGCAAAGAACTCGTTCAAATTTGAAAAACTATTACAGATCCCAACAAACTAAATCCTGTATCCTCCAGTCCACAATGCCTGTCTAATTACTACCAAAATGTAAGAGGTTAGCGCTCTAAAATCTTAGTCGTAAATCTCAATTCTCAAAAGTTACCCTATAACCTAATTGTTCTTACTGAAACAAATCTAATTCCGGACATTAAAAACCTTGGGCTGTTTACTCCAAATTTCAACGTTTTTCGAAAAGATGGATTTGAAAGAGCTGATAATCCCTATGGCCGAGGTGTTTTACTATGTAGCAATCCGGAACTTTTTTCACGCAACTCCTGTTAATATTTCCCATACTGACAGCTTTGAGTTGTATGTGCCAACATTACGCTTCCCAAACGCTGTCTTTACGTACTTTACTTTACGTACATCCATCCAATTGAGTCTTATCGACCTGTAGTTCACGCAGTGGATTTTTTGACTAATGATGCACAACCTGAAGATCGTATTATTCTAGTAGAGAATTTTAACCTCCCTCAACTTAAATGGGGTCCTTCCGACGATTCGTCTCATTTCGTCTCTCTTAATTCGTCCTCGGAAATAGAAATATTGATGGTGGACTGCCTAACCAACTCAAGCCTATATCAGATTAGTGGAATACCTAACACAATGAACACTCGTTTATAGGAGTGATAATCTTCTTTCTACCCTAGACCGCCTTCATCCGCCCTTGTCAATTATATACTCATATGAAAATGGCAACACAAGTGTCGATACGGAAAATGCATTTTCATTTAACTTCCGAAGAACCGACTTTAACGAACTTAAAAACCTCATCAGCAAGATTAACTTTGACTTTAACATTGATCTTGCCCTATCAACGTTCTATTCGTTAATTTTCTCCTGCTTTGCCCAATCGGTTCCATATACCTCCTCCCTGGTACAACAAGGAGTTGCGCTCTCTCTAATTACAGAAACAAGTTGTGGCATAAATTCTTAAGGACTCGATCTGATTCCGACTACAGTAATTATCGATTGGTATACAATCGTTTTTTTGAACTTTGTGAGTCTTTTTACCTTGAGTACCTCTACCGCATGCAATTTAACATAGTCTCGGACCGTAAACGCTTCTACGGATTGGTGAATACCAAAAGAAAGTCAGACGGCTACCCATCTACTCTCAAATTTCTTAGTGAATCTTCTGCCGACCCGAAAACCATTGCAAATTTGCAATGTCATTTTAATAAATCCTTTTCTAAGAGAACAGCTGAACCCGATCCAAGTTACTTTAGCTATATGAGAAACTATCCTGAGACATCATCCATATCTGAAAACAATACCAAACTTAAAGATAATTTTTCGTCCGGCCCTGACGGCCTTCCGGCTATTGTAATAAAAGAGTGTGTTTACCATCTCGGTCCTCCCCTTGCTGCCCTATTTAACATGTCTGTCTCAACAGGTACTTTCCCTTTCCTATGGAAGGAATCTTACATCATCCCTATAAATAAAAAAGGAAGTAAGGCCGAAGTCGATAATTATAGGCCCATAGCAAAACTCTCTTTCATACCCAAACTTTTTGAAAGCATAGTCTATGAACAACTGCTTCCGTACTGTAGGCCAACTATCTGTACAAATCCTCACGGTTTCATGAAAGGTAAATCAACGACCACTAACTTGACAGAGTTCGTCTCTAGGACGCTTCATGCTTTAGAAGACGGTGATGAAGTCGTTTCAATTTCCACTGATTTCAGCAAGGCATTCGATAAAATTTCTCACCAACTTATCATTTTTAAACTAAAAAACTTGGCTTTTCCCCTCATTTTGTGGCATGGATCAAAGCCAAGATACAGGGTCATCTTCAGATCTTCAATATCCGACCCCATTAAAGCAACATCTGGTATTCCTCAGGGTAGTCACCTTGGACCAATCATCTTTATCCTAACGATTAACGACATAAATCCCATTTTAACGTATTGTAATCTTTCTATTTTCGCTGATGACATGAGAATTTCCAAAGTCGTTTCATTGCCTTCTGACTCCCATTGCCTGCAAGATGACTTAAATAAGATTTCGGTATGGTGCAAGCAAAACTTTTTGGAGCTTAATGTCAGCAAATGCCAAGCGATAACCTATTCCCGCAAACGTTTACCTCCCCCTCCAAGAAACTACTTCATCTGTGATGAGCCTATTCCTTCCACTACCCAAGTACGGGATCTAGGAATAATTTGTGACAGAGAATTGAATTTCGACTCACATATTGACAGCATTATAAATAAAGCTAACTCTGCACTTGGTTTTATCAAACGCTGGTCAAAAGAATTTTCTAACCCTTACGTTACAAAGTCCCTGTACATTACTTTTGTAAGGCCTCCTCTCGAACATTGCAGTCAAGTTTGGTCACCATATAAACTAATGCACATTCAAAGAATAGAAGCAATCCAACGCAGGTTTATCCGTTTCGCACTTCGTGGTCTACCCTCGACCGACCCATATGGATTAGGTTAAAACTAATTAGCATTCATACCCTAAAAAAACATCGTGAAGTCCACCAGTTACTGACTGTAAACATCGACTGCTCGAGAATAATGCAAAATATTGCATTCATTCCCAATCCCCGTTTAGCAATGGGGGTTATAATTGGTAACTTCATGCTTAGATCCCTTTTTGTGTATCGGGACTATAAAAGAGGTCTTCCAAATCTGGGGAAATTCACCCTGTGTAAGGGATAGATGAAAAAGGTAGGATAGAGGTAGAGACAGGTTGGAAGAGTCCATCTGGGCCAGGTACAAATTCATCTTTAAGATTTAGTAACTTTTCTTCAATAACTGCAGGATCGAAATTTTGAGTGAGAAAGGGACCAATGGAGAGATTTGGTAGATCACTGAAGTAAGAGGGAGTTGTTGGCAAATGATTGTTTGAAAAATGTGGCAAAACAGTTGGCGATGGTAGGAGGATTACTTGAAGATTTTGTTTCAAAAGTGAGGAAGGAAGGATAACCATCAGTCTTACTTTTGCAATTGACAAATTGAAAAAAGGACTTGGGGTCATTTATGGTTTGGATTGGTTTGCGCACTATTCAGGTAGCGTTGATGGAGAGAGTTATAGAGTTCAATGAAATGAAGATATATACCTAAATAATTTGAATAGTCGGAAGAAGGGTGGGTGCGAAGGAATACCGCCCATAACTTGTTTCTTTTATTTCGTAGAGAGCGGAGTCTACGATTATACCGAGGAGGGGTGTAGAGATGGGTTTGAATATCTTTCTGTAAAAAATGGAGAGGGTATCAACCAGAGATAGATTAGTAAATTCAAAAGAAGCACTGCTTAGATAGGTATTAATTTTACGGAAATTAGCTTTGTGAAAATTGTAAGAAAATAGAACTGCCGGGGGAGGCGACTGAAGGGGAGAGTTGTGGAAAAATGAGAGAAGAAGTGGAGGATGAAAGTTATCAATAGTTGAAAGAGATAGGGGACAACACGATACTGAGGAGTTGATGGGATCAGTTGTGAAGATAAGGTCTAATTGCCTTTCCATATATAGTAGTTGGAAACGCCACTGACTTGGCATAGACTAGAGTCTGTTAGCCGATCTAAGAATAGGCATTCCTTAGTAGAAATGGGATTAGAAGCGATGAAAAAAGATAGGTCTTCAGATGGAGTCCACTTCAGCTGAGGCAGATCAAAATCGCCGAAGATAATGATATCATCACGTCGATCAAATTGTCAATTGCGGCAATAGCAAGTTGGTAGGATTCGATAGGTTGCGCCGGAAGAATGTAACAACACATAACATACAAGCATCTACGAGTAAGTGTTATTTTAACCGACACAAAGTCGAGCTTAGGAGAAGATGATGTTGCAACGAGAGAGGAGTCCAGGCTGTTGTGAATAGCCTTAGGACACCTCTACAAGGGGATTCAATCAAGGGGGGTGTGCGATCATCATCCCCAAAAAATATTAAAAGAAAAAGGAAATAACTCCTGGGGAGTTATGCTGGGGATAAGATTAGTTTCGGTCAGAGCGTAGATATCAAATGGGAGAGCATGAGATTGGCGGAAAACAGCGTGGGTTTTAGAACAGAGTCCTCTTACGTTCTGGTAATAGAAGGTGAGAGGGAGGTTTTTGCATGACTTTTTAGGGTAGAAAAAAATTATCATGTTCAAGTCGACTGCGTTGGAGGTGTGCGACTCTTTTAGAGTGTACATAGTGGCGAAGAGCGGCAAGATCGTCTGCAACTTTTTGGGGGGGGCGTATTGAAAATCTCGTGATACTTTATATAAAGTTTCCTGAGACTGGTAACGTCGGTAGGGAGGCCTTCCTGCTGGATAGAAACCATGACGCTTGTTATTGTTTTACCCTCGTAGAACACCGAGTCGGATTTATCGTGCAGATAAGCGAGATATAGACGTATATTCTCATATATCTTTTTATCTCTAAGCCTAGAGAGCGCATAGCGACATTCGGTGGTATAGCTAGTTTGCTGCGTTAATTTAACAGTGGGAGGCGAATGGGGGTCAATAGAAGAGGGAGTGGTTAATGAGTTTGGTGTCGCAACGGATGGGGTTTCTGAAATAGGGTTTAAGATGTGAGAACTGATGAAATTAGCATACCTAGCTCCAGTTCTGAGGTCGAAATTAGGGAAAGGCGTGTGTGTTAGGGGTTGAGTGGTGGAAGTTTGAGTTGTAGGGGTTAAGTCGAAAGAGACACGTTGACCATGGGGCTTAATTTGGGGTGGAATAGGGGGAGTTGGAGTATGGGTGGGAGGCTTAAAATTAGGGAAAAAATTAGTTTTAAAACTCCAATTGGAGCTGGATTTGTTGTGGGAAGAGGAGGTGGGTCTTGGCAAATTGGATTTACTTGCTAACTTATTTGTTCGTTTAGGTATGACGGACTGCTTGACTTTATCCTGCTTCTTGGTGGTATTTTCCAATCATTTGCAGACATGCATCTTTCCAAGATTGAAATTGTCGCTGGCAGGATTATGGAATAACCATTCGTATTTGGCTGGAAGATTGAGCTTGAAGCTGCGCTTGCTTCTGTGGTGAGATGTAGGAAGCAAATTGCAGTGGCTAATGGTAATGCTATATTTCTTTTCGAAGAAATTTGAGGTCTAATCAACATTAGCGTTTGGGAGGGCGCCTTTGATAAGAAGCGTGGTGACCAATTGATTCTTCGAAGCAAGTTTATCAAGTCTACGTTGCCATTCGGAAGGTGTCCAAGTAGTATTAAAATGATTGATAAGCTTCCGTGGAGCAGCGATTGGAGGAGCTGACATAGAAATATTTTCTGCTGTTAAGTTCGAAGAAACTTCGCAGGAATCAGTGGGTTGAACCGTCCGCAGATGACTTATACCATATGTGGGGGTGAGCGTGAATCCACTTCAGGTTCCATTAATTCAGCCATGAGCGATATATTATAGGGAACATTCTAGAAAGGCTGCGTGAAGTTTGATGTATCAACGATTTTGCTGTTTATTGTTGCGATGTGATGTTCAATATCGCATACGAGGGATCGAGTCGCAGTAAGTTCGTCACCGACATCACTCACTTTATCGAAGATAACTTCGAAGATAACATAACTTTAATGTCACTCAACACTTCATCCAGGTGACGTAAGGGAGTTTCTTCATTCCTGGATCTCCCGGAGTCTAACTCGATTAGACCAGTAATTTGTTTATCCATGTGCTTTACTTTTGACTTTATTACATCGGCTGAGTTCTGCACTGAGTTACGTAACTCTTCAACACTTTTAACACTGCTTTCAATGACCGAAATTTTATCCGTAATCTTTTTGGTGAGTGCGTCTTGGTAGGAGTTATTTGAATCGCTTAGGCATTTTATTGCCAAAAGCACGTGTGAAAGTGAGATACTCTTACACTCATCTCAGAAGAAAAGTAGGTTATCAGAAAATTCTTTAATAAACACCGTGTTTCTTTTGTTTAACCCGACACAAACGACCTGAAAGGCGTTCCCATAAATGCCCTTGCAAGCTACCCAGTCAGCTTGTTGTCATCGATTACACAATAGGCAATTCCGCAAGATATATTCAAATTGGTTGTGTAGGTCAGTGAGGGTATAAATATAGGTCGAGTTATTTTTTTTTTTATTGTAGATAGGGGCTTTTATTTGCACTGAAATCTGCCAGTAGACAAAAAGAATAATGAGTTCGAGCACTGGGGGTTATTAACCGGAAAATGCAATTTAACGAAATTTATAACTGAAAATTGAACAGGTGAATAGGGAGAATAAGAAAAACACGTCTAACTGGTTTGAGTCACAATGAACATACACTCCTCAGTTTCACAGAAAAATAAACATGTGCTATTGGAGATGATTCCCTATCTGTAAAGATGTTTATTGCAAAAAAAAACTGGCCTATTAGTGCCCAGCACAGTACTCTCATTTGTTTAATATCAAGGAGAAAGGCTAATCCAATTCCTCCGTTATTATAAACAGAAATTTATTTGAGGAGTAAAAACTCTCTAGATTATTTCAGTATTTGACTGTGTGAAATCTTACAAAGTCTTTTACCTCCTGTTTTAAGTCATTATGCCTAAAACCAACGCTTGGTCTTTGTCTGATAAATAGACATTTGCACATTTTTTGGCCTGGTGGTCTACCTTTTTATTGCCATCGTGAGCTTCATTCCCAGGTACCCATACTTTAGATCCATGCTTTATTCAGGGTGGCGAAGTTGTGGAATGCTTTAAGATACTCTGGTATAGGAGTAAGTATTTAGTGCTTTGATTACCGATTGACGATTTGAAGCTATGGCTCGCTCATGTCGTTTAGTTAGTAGAATACATACATATTCCGATAGATATTTAGTTCCGCCTGACAGATGATGGCATCTTTACTTAGGGTAAATGAGAGGTGGATTCGAGTTCCAATCACTCCTGCTCTTTAGTCTTCAGACGCTTTTAAGCCATCAGTAAACCACTTTTATGAATCATATGAATCAATCACCCCCCTCTGTGGGGAAGTAAACCCTGTACCTATTTAAAAAGCTAAAAATCGGGTCCAGTTGGTCTAAAGTTTGAGAGTTGACATAGATGCCGTCCATCTTTTTTCGTATTTCCAACTAGTTAATGACTTCTCGCAAATGGTTTACGAGATGTAGCTTGAGTATTCTTATAGCTACTTCGTATTGGGTTGCTATGTGAAGCAGAGGCAAATTTAATAATGCCTGGTACCTCTAGACCGAAGTTCTGGGCCACTCTGATTTGTATTGTTTGCGTGAGTTTACGGTCATAACCTTGGTTACTTTGGAATAAAACTGTCTCCGATGATTTCCCAAAACACCATCCTGTGCTTCTTTGTACGGTACGTTAGTCCTGCAATCAGGGACATGAGTCCGCTCTAATGCTTCATTGAACGTGCTTGTGAGATCCCTTACTGAATCTTTCCGTGTGCGGAGTAGTATTTCCTATCGATAGGGACTTTTGTATCCCAGCAGCGGCTGGATAGTCCCTTAAGTCATCATAAAAGTTCCTCTCTTGGATTCCTTAGTTCTTTGATATATATTGTAAAACACTTTCCGTACTCCTATGTATTTGTGCTTTCGGCCTTAGTAAATTCTTTCCTAACCATTTCCGAAGTTTTTTGTGCTTGTTGTTCTATTAGGGTACCCTTTTCTTCGAGTATTTCATCTTCGATTGACAACGTCAATCAGACGTAGTGTTGAACTGAGGACTTTCTCTAAAAGAATCTAAGCATATCGATACCAGTCCGCGGTTCTTTAATTCCCACAGATTTTAGGAGCAAAGAGTCTATGTGCGTGATCAGTCACAAGGTCTGTTGCGGTGTGACATATTCACTGCTGATTTAGGTAGTCGTTGATGTCCCAAAAAAAACAAAAATTTGTTCAGTTATTGGATTTGGCACACTGTAGTTTTACCTGGTCTTTCCTCGTTGAAGTCTGAAGCAAAAAGGAAACTTACAAAAAAAAAAAGATCCTTGTGAGTGGCTTCCGATTGACAAAAAATTACGTTAAATGTAGATATATTAAAGTTAAGACTAGAACAAACTGCAAGAATACATTCAAGGTGTGTTTAACTTAAACGTTTGGCTTGAACGAGGTCCTTATCGAAAAACTTCCCAATTCTGAACCAAATCAAATTAAATATCTTATTATTCAAAAGAGTTAGGCTTAAGACCTTTGGCATATAGCATGGTTTCATCCCATTATTCGGAACTATGATATTGTTGGTTAATAAGAATTATAAGAGTAACTTGCACCTCATATTTCTGCCTGTGCCGCCCCACACTATGTTGTGAGCGTTGATGGCGCAGCCAATGATAAGAGCATTGCTGTTGTTATTGAAATACTCCCCTAGTTTCTTGACAGATTCGTTTGGAAAGTGGAATGAGGCAGCAATGACCTTTCTTTTACTATCATCCAAATCCGCTGCCACAGAAATTATAACTATGCCCTCCAACATCGCTTTGGAGCGCTTCTCTACACATTTTTGGGCTCGACAAAACCCTACAATGAGGTATTTATTTTACTCCTGTATAAAGTCCATTATCTTGGTGGTAGCAAAGCTTGTGGAGTTCTAAAAATACCCCCCGCGAGTTAGAAATGTTGTACTCTTCCGGGGCCATCCAAAACACATTTACAGTGGGTTACTCCGTAGCCTTAAATGCAGAACAAAATATCCTCCCTTCTAGGCAAAACACAAGAAAGCTGGTTTTGTTGCCTGGTCTTTGTTGACTATTATTTTGTCTAGCAGGACGTTTTGGATAGAATTCATTTGAGCAGTAGATAGGGTCGCGTCTGTGTAGCCCCTTACCCCTTACCTTGACTCCCATCGGTATATCTTTGAAGTATTTCTTTTGAGGCGGCCCTAAATATAGAGGGATGATCGTCCTTTTGCCGCTTTTTGCTCGATGCTACAGACTTAGCGTGGTCCATTTATCTTCCTTGGTTAGGGGCTGCCTTCACCACCTTGTCGGATTTTGTAGTCATGGGCGTTAACTTCTTCTCTGCTCAGTCTCTTTTTCATATGGTATAACGTACTTGGCGCCACTTAATCTTTTCTGAATTGACCCACTTTTCTTGGTGGCAGTTTCTTCGTCTGTGGGCAGCTGGTTCTTCGATGTTCTCTCCTCTTTTTAAGGTAAAATAGCCTCGGTAGTGCAGTAATTTAAATGAAGTCGCATTTATTTAAACTTGGCCGTCTGCATATTAGTAACTATACACCCCTTCTACCAGACAGCCGTCAGTATATGACGTTCCATCTTTGAATTATCAAAACCTGAGCAGGGACATGACCACACCCATTAGTCTGTTACCAGTGCCCACCACGAAAAGCCCATATTCGCATTTCCGATTGGCAAGCAGTAACTACACGGATGATGGCCCTTGTGCTGGTCCACCTACTTGACTGTTATAGACAAAGTGTCTATAAAAGAAATTCTTCTCAAAATCACATTTGACCTCAATTACCTAAATGTAATTGACAATGTCTCCATCGTTTCCCATCACCCTCTCAGCGCCACCTACCAGTAAGTTCATGCTTATGTTTTTCAACTTTTCGAAAAAATCATAAAACTGTTTAATAAACCGTAAATTAATGGCGAGTCTTACTCGTATTATTTAAATTTCCATTCGAATAAAAATTGCTCAAAACAATAAATTTCTGAGAAATGTTCACTTTGTAAATGTCTTAGCGTTCCGCTCCATAATAAAAACAATTTTTACAGAAAGTGAAAACAAAGAAAACCAAAACAGAAAAATATCTTTTCCAATAAGTGATGTTCCAAATTACCCATTCATGGGAAAAAGTGTATTTTCGTGTGAAAATCTGAGGAGCTAATTATATTCTAATTATTCTCTTTGTAATCTCCATTATTTTTCGTGTTTATACCATAGATAATCTTCTTTTGATTTAATTTATATTTCTCTTTTGTATTTCAGGAAGTGAAAAAATGTTCCAGGGATCCAAATTGGCTGTTTACACGAACAAGCCCACGGTTCAAACGAATCGCCAGCGACTGATACACAAGGCGAAAATGAAATCGCTCCGTATTTCGGTTGTGATAATAGCGGCGTTCCTTATATGCTGGACACCATACAATGTGATGATGATAATCTTTACCTTCTTGAATCCAGATAAAAGGGTGGGTACCTGTTTTACAGAATTTTATCATTAATTTATGTCAATATTCCTTTGACTTGTGTCGAGGATAAAAGCAAAAGCAAAACCAAATCGCTATTCCATCGATTACTTACTTGAGAGTTTTCTTTTTGTTTTTGATTTTTTCATGAAATAAAAAGGCATTTTACATCCTTCAGTGACTGCTTAAATCCACCCATTCTTGAGCATTCTCTTCTTCAGGCTGATACCTTTCGGTGGATTTGCGATAAGAAAATGGTTCTGCTTGTTCCTTTGTATTATTGATGTCTACCTCTAGGGCAGACAAAGAAATCTTAAAACTTGTATCTTGTTGGAACAACTTAAAAATGTTGAAACCGCTGCATGGATATGTCAATTTTAGTGAATAAAATCTCTATAGCCAAGCGGATTGAAGTTTTGAAAAGCCACATGATTCCATATGCCGTTCATCAGGGTATGTTTACATACTCATGCATAGTTTAAATATACAATAAAGATTGTGTCAAAGTCACTGGTAGACATATGACCTAACTGAGTCCCTATTTATTTATTTAAAAAGAAACATTTTAATGTTAAAAGAGAATAAAATAAAGAGTCTTCAACTTACACAACCTACGAACGTCGGAAAAATATTCATAAGGTTTAGGTAAATAACGCTGATTGAGGTAAAATATTAAAAGACATCATTTTGTTTAGGCAATCAATAATTTTCAAAGATGAATGGACACCAACAAATATTTAAAAAAGCATTGAAATTTCAAGGGGAATCTTGGAAGGCGACCTTATTCTGGCGATTGTAGGCTTAGTTGAATTTCAATTTCGCTTGTAGGTGGTACGGCTATATTTGTTAGTCCAAGTGTTTTTTAAACTTTTCTCGTTTGTTGGCCTGTTCTGTACGGTTATTTTCTGTTTGAAAATAGTACTCATGACAAGGAACTACTCTATCTAATCCAATGTAATGAAAAGAGATAATTTCCGCAGTACAGGTTCGTTTCGAAATTTTGCAGTGCTCCCTTAACGTCAAATGTAACGATATAGTCGTATTTTTTGACCAGTTCGGTGACATTATAATATACTCTTCTATTTTAAGTTTAAGAGAACGCGTCCTCAAGGGGCTTTTGTACCCTTAAAATATTTGTACACATCGCGTTCGAAAGAAATTTAGGGAGGAAGAAAGGACAGGTACCGATGTACATTGTTTTTAAATGTTTGTAAGTTATAACGACCAGGAAACATAGAGATTGGCAGGGCATTCCATAAGTGAGTTGTACGGCTTAGGAAGACTCACGATATTTTAGAGTACATCCGATAATGGGCTTGAGGGTATACTGATGAGTATTCATAGCGATACGGGTGTTACGGTTGAAAGTTTGAATGGGCGGAATACTACTGGCGATTTCGATGGAGCACTGATGGTGGAAATAGCGATAAAACAAAGTAAGACAGGAGACATTACGTCGATGTTCGAGGGTGTCAATTGATTGTCTGAAATTAGTACAATATCACCTATGAGTTTTATCGCACGGTTTTGAAGAAGAGCAGGGGGTGAGTCCGGAAACGAATATGAAAAGCAGAGAGCACTGTCATCAGCAAAGGAATATATTGGATGAGAAGTAGCAGACAGAGTGTCGGAGACAGAACGGAGCCCGGGGGCACAAAAGCATTTATTTTGTGAATATCAGACTTGAAACCGTCCAAGACGACTTGAATTGAATGTTCCGAAAGATGTTTTCTGATCCGTTGAAGAAGAGAGTCATCGATCCCAAAAGCACGCATTTTCGGCAAAAGAGGCTGATGCCTGTCAAATGTCTTAGAAATATCAAGTGCAACTACTTATCTTGCTTTCGGCAGATTGGTTCCACTTTTCGGTGAGACATTCCATCAAATCACCAGTGGACCAGTTGCAAGGAACACCGTACTGCCAGTCATTGAGAAGTTTTCGTGTTTCGAGATATTTCATGAGCTGACGGTTTATCACTGTTTCCATGACCTTAGAAAGAAGGGACGTAAGTGCAATGGGCCTGCAGGAGGAATGAGAGGAACATTCGCCTTTTTTAAGGACGGGCTGGACAAATGCTGTTTTCCATCTGGTTAGAAAGAGTCCTAAAGAGTAGGATTGATGGAAAAGCTTACGCAATGGTTTTGCCACCGAGGAAGAACACCTCTTCAGAAGGAGGGGAGATGTACCGTCTGGACCAGCGGATTCATAGATTTTAAGACCTTTAAGTACACTTCCTACTACATGAGTGTGAAAGTGGATTCGTCCCATCGAAGATTCGACGCACTCAGGTGTAGGCGGGAACCAAGCATAATCTGGGAGTGTTGAGCTGGCCGCAAAGTGTGCAGCAAGCAGATTGGTCTTGTCCAAGGAGCTGACAGCTGGAACTTTGTAATACCTTTGGGACTTTGTAGTATTTTTTGCTTCAATTTTTGGTCGTATTGGAATTTTACACGTTTAAGAAAGACGTTGCAGTCATTTCTAGCTCGTTTGAACTTTTTTCGGTTTTTCTCTGTTGGGCTAGTCTTGAAGGACCAAAAACACATTTCTCTAACCCTGACAGCCTCTTTACAGCTCGAGTCGCTCCATGCCTTTTCTTTTGGTTTGATACTCTTCATCCGATGAGGGATGAAGTATCTCATTCCAAAGAAAATGGTGTCTGTGATCATATCAGCAGCGGCATCCACGTCGTTATCGAGGAAACATAACGACCAGTTATAATTCCTAAAGAAACTGTTAAAGCCGCTCCAGTTTTCTTTCTCGTATTGCCATACGGTTCTTTTGGGAATCTTTTCTCTAACCGTGTGGTCGGAGTACGAGAAATTAGCTGATATGACACAATGATCCGACGAGCCTAGAGGAGAGAGCACATCAACGGAGTACTTGTCAAGGTGTGAATTCAAAAACGAGTTCAGCGTGTTGGCGGTATTCGTGTGGGCTCATTTACGAGCTGGGTTAAGTTATTTTCCGCAGTGAAGATCTCAACACACCGTCCTTCGGGTACTGTCTGTCCAGAATGTCGAAGCCACCCAGAATTGTGTATATTGAAATCTCACGTAATGACGATTTCAGTATGAGGATACAGGGATACAATTCTATGTATGGAGTCAGACAGCGCATCAAACTCGTGAAAAGTCGAGTTGCTGTCCAATTTGGGGCTTCTGTAAATAAAGCAGTAGTGGGTAATTTGCTTACGGAGATGGAATTTTAACCACATGAAATTGAATTCCGTATTGGAACAGGGACTACATTTTGGTGGAATTTGGTAAGTTACATGACTAGCTAGATAGATGACGAGACCGCGGTGAGAGAAGAATAATGACACTAGTTCGTAGACAGGTAGCTTCAGATCAGAGTGATCTGAGAGGTGTGGGCGGGGACCTACCTGTGTTTCACTAAGTGCCAAACCAGCTGGTCTGTACTTACAGACGTGGACGTTCGCAGAAAAGTGATTACTTTTTAGCCCGCGTACATTGGCTACGTCCACCCTGAATTCCCTAATCATAATTACAAACAACACAGTAAACACAAACACCGACGATACTTAGCAAGGCTGCGAAGTGAAAATTCTCACCTTATTGTCTTGCTTGCTCTATTAACTTGAATTTCGTGCTTTGACTATTGCTTTAAGTTTCAAACGGTAGGACTTATTTTTGTATATCTTCAGCTGACTAATTTGGCGGATTCTAAAATTTAACTTGATGTTGTTTTCATACAAGATTCAATTGGCCCATGAATTAGAGTGGAGAACAACGCCTACAATGTCACAATAAATTTGTACAACTAACCCGCATACGGAACAACGGCGGCAGCCAGGGCTTTAGTCAGTTTGAGCTGCTTGGGGCCTTTTAGATCAACTTTGATGCTCGAAAGGAGGCCCTAAGCACATGTAAAACAAATTGTTCAAATTGATTATCACCTTACCACGGGTCATAATCAATAAGGCAATAAAAAATTGTCGAGATTTGAACTTATTCTGATTTGTTTTCGGTTACTTAAGTCTACTTATACAGGTAATTTGCTTACTACACAATTACAATAAGTGCTTAATACTAATTTGCAGAGAAAGGTGCTTATTCAATAAATTACAGTTTGTGCATACGACAATAAATTCAGAGTATTGTTGTACATTACCAATCATTGACCGTAAGTTGCTTAGTGGCATAATATACAATGTTAACGTTTAAAGGTAGGTCAATGATTGGAGGTGGATTACCCCTAATATGAGATACACAATAAATGCTTGTACCTTACACACAAATATTACCGCAATGAAAGATGGAATGCGCTGGGCAATAAGAGGATGAAGAACTACCACATCTAATACGGAGACTCCTACAAAGAAGGAAGAAAACGTTTATCTGGATGGGGTTTGCTATTTTACGAGTTTATTTGTTTATATTTATTAATTCTCGAGAATTGTTTCGCATTAGGTTTGTTTTCCGCGAAGTCTAGGGCTTATCCATAAAGTTGTTTTGCAAATTTTAACATCTCGCATACAATAAACATAAGTTTGAAAATAATTTAAAATTATAAAATTATTTTACGAGGATTAGTGTAATATACGAGTATGTTAAATAGTAAGAAAGGAAAAATTGTTTTAATAGGCTTTTTCTGAGATATAAATTTAGGATATTTAAGAATCGTCGGAACACTATGCTTTAGCTGCTTACTTCCACAGATATAGCTGGTGGAAGGCATTTGAAACATTCCCAGGGTGAGTCACATTGTGTTAAATTGATGTTGTGTTGGCATTTTAAAACGGCGTTTGAGCGTTTTGGACATCTTAAAAATCTGGTTCACTCCTAACGCTTGAAAGCTGCTAAGCTGTTGTCTTTCTGGGTGCTGGTTGCAATTCTGCTGTTTATCTTCTTAAACATAGTGTTCTGAAGTTTCTGCAGCTAGCCAGTGCCTGTTATACATAGATGATGCATTATCCCATACTAGTACCATAGGCTGGATTCAACTAAGTCTTAGCATACCAGCTTAAGAACATGTAGTGTTGAATAGTAACCCATATAGATACTAAGGAAAAGTGCCTTTCTGAGGTAGTTATCAATTATTACTCCTAAATATTTATACCTTTTGATAGCTTTACCTCTACTCTGGCAGATATTGTTGAATCTACTTCAAGGTAGACTCGTGCAAAAGGTGTTGAACTTTCGGCATAGCCAGATGAATGTTACGCTTAAAAATTTGAAGGGGCGGAATGCTACTGGCGTTTTCTATGGAGCAGTGGCGGTGGAAATAGCGATGGAACAAAGTGAGACACGAGACATTACTTCCATGCTCGAGCATGACCTATGAGTTTTTTCGCACGGATGTGAGTCCTATCTAGCAATCGCAGAGATCTTTTAGGCACACCTGACCAGATGCGGGCATTGTACACCAATTTCGGGCGGATAAATGCCTTATATAACGAGACCAGATCAGAAGGGGGGAAATAATTCATACATCGCTTGAGGAAACTTAGACATATCGCAAGGAAACTTTTGACGAAATCGAATATGCAGTCATTCCAACATAAGTTGTCACTGACACACATATCGAGAATGGTTTCGACTATGCAAGTGCCATTCATGGCCAATGGCTGGGTGTTCAACAGCATTATGTTTTGTAAGAATTAAATTCTACTCTGTTAGTGGTTCCCTTATTAGCTATGCTGTTAATATTAGAATTTAATAAGCTTAACATACGCTACCGTTGCCATTCCACAGCCGAAAAACAGGGACGTGAGTCCGGGAAGGAATATGAAAAGCAGAGAGTACTGTCATCAGCAAAGGAATATATTGGATTAGAAGTAGCAGACAAGAGATCATTAATGAACATTAAAAAGAGTGTCGGAGACAGAATGGAGCCCTGGGGCATACCACCATTTAATTTGTGAATATAAAACTTGAAACCATCCAAGACAACAACAACGTTCCGAAAGGTGCATAGTTTCTAATCCATTGAAGAAGGGAGTCGTGGATCCCAAATGCACGCATTTCAGACAAAACGGCCTGATGCCAAACTCTGTCGAATACTAAGAAATATCAAGTGTAACTATTTTGCTTTCTCCAGATTGATGTATGGTTTGGTTCCACTTGTCGGTGAGACATGCCATCAAATCACCATGTACCTGCTACGAAAACCGAACTGCCGGTCATTGAGAAGTTTTCATGTTTGGAGATATTTCATGAGCTGACGGTTTATCAACGTTTCCATGACCTTGGAAAGAAGGGATGAAAGTGCAATGGGTGTGTAGGAGGAGAAAGAAGAAGATTCGCCTTTTTTTAGGGACAGGCTGGACAAATGCTCTTTACTGTCTGCTCAGCAAGAATCCTAAAGAGTTTGATTGATGAAAAAGCTTACGCTGTTGTTCCGTCGGACTGGAAGATCACGCCTGCAGGAGAAGAAGGGGTATACCATCTAGACCAGCGGACTTGTGAATGTTAAGATCCTTAAGTACGTCCCATTGAAGATTTGACGCGCTCAAGCGTAGGCGGAAACAAAGCACAATCTGGAGTGTTAGGTTGATTACAAGCAGGTTGGCTCAGTCAAAGTAGCTGGAATTCCATTACAAATGAACGTTGGGATGGAGGATAATGCAGAATTTCTAATACTTTTGACGAACGACCAAAAATGTTTACCGCCTTTGGGACATGTAGTACTTTATGGTGCAGTTTATGGTCGTATTCGAATTTTATGCGCTTAATAAACACGTTGCAGTCACTGCTGGATCATTCGAATTTTTTTTGGTTTTCCTCTGTCAGGTTAGTATCGCAAGAATGATAAAACCAAATATAATCTTTTAATCTACTGTACTATGGTCAAATTGAAATAAATAAATGAATTGAAAAGTGAAAAATTAAGAATCTGTATTTTTCACTAAAATTCAATTGCACTCAAATAAACGCAGGTTGGTTGGTTGTTATAGGGATGCCCACTGTATAAATAAGTAATTCAGTGGAGTCTATTATGGAGTTTATTTTTAATTCTATTTAAATTAACTCTTTTAGCGACGACGAACTGGGAAAAAATAATGTGCCATAAAAAAAAATTTTTTTTGTTTTACAAAAAGTAATTTTTTGCTAGCGAGAAATAAATAAAAAAATAAATATACATACATTAATTTAGTAGTATAAAGAGGTAAAAATAAGTGGTACATATTATGAATCTGTCTCGCTTCTCCCTTCAGCCCGATGGTAATCCTGGAAACATGTTTTTGATTTTTCTAGGTACATTGCGAAACCCACAAATCCAATCAGTGCGTATCTGTTTTTTTGTGGATCAGCATAAAGCCAATCTTCTGTGAGTGCTACGTACCGTGGTCCTGATTAAAAGTGGCACAAACGGCTTTGTTTTTTTTTTTTTAATGCAATAACAGATATTGGGGATGGAAAGTTGTGGACTCTACTATTTTTATTTCTGGCAATGATTATTTCCGCCAGTAAGCCTACAATCACTTCAAGCCGAAACTTTTTAATGTGACTGGTCTTCCGGTAGCTTATACGAAATGAACGAGTTGACAACGCAAGCATCAAAAAAATAGGGAAAAAAAATCAACGCCACCACTTGGGACTCTTTATATTATATCTATTTGATACGAAGACAAAAACTGATCGAAACGGTCCACAAAATTTATATTATTGTTATAATTCTTCACTGCTTAAGTAAACGGAATATTCCTTATTTCACCACTTTTCTCTCTTCACTGTAGCTGAATAGTTGTTTCCGGATCATGGTAATTTGATAGCAAATGCACACTTCTCTTATCTTTTAATTTGATTGTAACTAACGTGTCGGTGGTATACCAATCATATTCTTCTCATTTCAACTTGCATGTTTAAATTGTGGTAGAAATTTTCGTGTCATATTTATCGTACCGCATGAGTGAATCTTTATTGCTTTTAGATCTTACACCAACGGTACGCTCGTAAAAAAGTTATCAAACACGCATATATGGTTTTTATTTACCAGCTTTGGTGTGAGACTCTTTACTGCCCTTGCCCCAAAGTTGCTTCCTGCAATTCCATCATCAGATTTACCGGTATAGATCTCGAATTTTCAACAATACCTGTTCTTATCGGCTAATATCCAAAGTTTTTACCCTCTTTTGATAGGTTTTTTTTGGCATGTACTACTTCAAAGTACCTAGTCCTCCCTTTAAATTTAATTATTGATTCATCGACAGCTATTTCCGCTGATGGATGCAAGGCCTAACATTGTAGAATTTGTCATATGACGGTCTTGATCTTGCTGGTATTACGGCATTATCATTTAGATGAAATTTCGAGAGTAGAAATTCAAACCAATTCAGAGTTATTAAACAGGAGATATAACTCTCCCGTAGCTTTGGATCACTTGACCAATAGTCCTTATAACTTGGCGACTTTTTTATTCTCATCAATAACTTTGTGGCAATAAAAGCCTTCATCTCATCAACGTTGGTTGGAGTATATTTTCTTCCGGCCACGTGATAACTCTATTTGGCAAAAAAGTTTGTTTGGAAAACTATGAAAAAGTTTGATCGGTGTTTGTTCAGGTAGTTGTAAAACATAACCAGTTAAACCTTGGGAACCCGTAAAATCACCTAGTGAAGAAGGCTTAGAATTCTTTCCCCAAATTCGTTGATTCGTCCTTCGGCGTTCTTTAATGTTCTCTTCATCAATGGCTGGAGGCACAATTTTCGACAACGGTATATCGTCATCTGATTCGAAGTATTATCAACATCAGTATTGTTGTACCAGATGCAAAATACCAACTGACATGCACTATAGTAAGCATTCATAAGGAAAAAAAAGCAAAAATACTCACCGACACCGGCTGCAATATTTTCAACTAAAATAATTTCACTTCAAAATGAAATATATAAACAAGCAAATACAATGCGGTCGGAAGTATTATGTTCATCACAATCCGACTACTTTAACCAAACTGCGATAATCTGCATCTTATTTACAATCCCAGCAACATCTGGTCAAACGGAATGTGAAAAAGAACATTTATTAGTGCTGATAATATGAGTGGTACAATTCTTAAACCTTTGCCATAGTTTGGAAACAGCAATAGATGAGTGGTTCAAAATCCATACCACTATTGCGTAAAATGCCAACAAAAGGTGGTTCAAATTTTGTGCCAGCTCAGCGTAGCTGTTAACAAACAAATGTTATAATTTGTTTATTTTGTTTTTATGGTGAACTCATATCTTCCAATCAAATGCAAATCGAATGATTTAGCATTATTTTCCAACTTACCGTACTAAATGCCATGAGTATCTATTTTAGTTGTCCTTCGGAGCTTTGCATTTAAACCTTTTTTTATAAAGAATTGTATCTACGAATAGGAAACCTAAACAAAATTTTCAAGTACCTTAATAAATTTTCCATTTCGTTGATTTATTATTAAGGATTTACCCTTTTGAACTACATGTCCTCGTGTTCAGGTGCCATGTTTTATAAAATTTGTGAAGCATTGCTTAGATTAATAACATAGCTGTTCTTAGAAGCTCTTATACGTCTATCAGGGGTGTTGTAAAATGTTCGATTTGATAGATTTTATCCCAAATGGTTGCGTGTGATATTTACCATATATTAAGGATGTTTGCATTGATAAGTACCTAACTCAGCTAAGTTCGCATAAAAACAACGTAACATATGCTCCGCTAAGTAAAATAATTTTGGCTGAATGTGGTGAAGGAGTATCATGGGACTCATAAAAGGGAAGAAGGTACTGATAATCGAATTATTGGAGCCCTTATTTCTAAAAAGAAAATTCAAATTGCCCGTCTATACAGTAGAAAAGCAATTTCGTTTCTGGATTAAAACTTTGGAAAAAAAATATTTTGAAGTTTTGCTTAAGCTGAAACAAGTCGGTAAGTCCTTGGCATTTTTGGAGAAGAAATTTAAGAAGGCGCATCATAAGCGAATGACATCTGGTATAAAGGTGTTTTAAGCAAAGCCCTGTTTTACCATCTTTATCTTCCTATATAACATGACAACTCTTGACGCTATGCCTTTCTGAAGAATTAACCAAGTGTCTCGGGAAAGGACGGATGTTTGGACCTTGACCAAATCATATGCAGCCGAACAATTAGCGGAAGTCCCAAGCGCCGCGCCGGTGGGCCGAACAAAGTGACTATGGCATACTCGTATACCATGAAGATTACTGCATATAATAGTAGGAGCGTCTATTTGGGTGCGCATTTGTCGTAAATCACGAGCTATTGCCGCAGAAAAAAATACGTTCAGGTACTAATAAATTAAAGATGTCAATGAGGTTCATTGATTTAATAGGACTTCCCGAAGTCTGGTTGTGATTGAATTACCACTTCAGAAGACTACCGGTGATATAAGGAGAAAGTTTAGCACGCATTCATACAAGCTAGCATCAGATGAGAAAAACAGAACAATACAAAATAATGGAAGTGAACTCATATGAATACATGACCCTATTTAACTCAAATTCTGCTCAGCGGTAGCGTGATCCCGGGCCGAGCAGATATTCATGCCAGAGCTTGATGATTTCCTTCAGAAAGAAGTTGCATATCGCAAAATCTAGACGTTATGACGGGCAAATATTTTCAATTACAAAAGGTATTATGGCAACGCAAGATTCATACTTAATATGCGTTCAGGTAACATAGTATCCTAAACATAACCCACTCCTTGAAATTGCAAACTCAATGCGCAATTTATTGCGTTTGAGAAGAAGCATTTCTTTCATCTGTCCGGCACGAAGAATAAACGGCAAATTTTGGGGAACTAAAGCTTTAAAACGAATGAAACGGGGACGCGTCATTGAACACGGTCACATATCCTTCAAAGTATGGACAACAATAGAAAATCTTGAAGCTCACGATTCCGTTTAATAATTGAATGAGAGGAACTCGGGTCACCAACCAGTAAAGGCAGAGCTTTCTTGATACATTATATAAGGTGTAGGCGGCACATGAAAATGAAACAATTAGCGATTGATAGAAGCTAGTGTTGCATGTTGCGACTTCTTTTCTAGACAGTCGATAGCATAATTTATTAAACTCCAAGTAAATGTAGGCTTTGTGGGCGGCAGATCGCCGTACCACACTTTTCCAAGATGATATAGAAAAATCATAAAAATCACTGGCTAAAGAAAAGCCATCGGGTTAAGTTAGACAAACACAAAGGAAAAAGTGACGAACGAAAAACTATTAGGGTGCACGCTCATTTCTTTAAAAAAAAGGGTCTATAAAATGTGCAACAGACGCGTTAACATATGTTCAATCCCTGCCACTACAAAATGAAAGGACGGAAAACTCGGAGAACACAGTTTCTCATGTTTTATCTGCTGTATACCACCTTGATCAAAAAGTTCCCGGGGGAAGCTCCCATTGTTCCGATTTGAGTTCTGTTTTTTTTTTGTTAAGTTGGTAAATCTGTTGTTAACATTACCTCGAAATCTTAGCGTCATAGCTTGACATTTGCAAAAGTAACGTAGCCAAGAGTACATCTATCTCTGTGTGTGTTGGCGATTTTTTACAATTTTAGAAACGGATTTAAATTTGCAACAACGAACTTGTATTAAATTTTGCTTAAAAAACGGATTTAATGGTTCGCGAACGTTGGAAATGTCGGAAAAGTGTTTCGGCAACTATTCTCTAAAGAAAACGATCATTTACCAGTGGCACGAGCGGTTCAAAATTGGTCGTGAGTCAGTCGAAGATGATGAACGCAATGGCAGGCCATCGACTTCGAAAACCGACGAAAACATTGATGAAGTAAAAGAAATGTTGGTCAATAACCGCAAATTAACCATCAGAGAGACAGCGGAGGACTTGAAAATTGCCTATGGATCCGTCCAAGACATTTTGGTTAATGATTTGGGTTTCCGTGGTGTAGCAGCAAAGTTGGTGCCAAAAGACCTCAATTTCATGCAAAAAAGAGACCGTGTTGACGTCACAAAAGAGATGATTTGCAACGCTGAATCCGATCCCACATTCATCGAAAGGATCATTACAGGAGACGAGACGTGGGTTTATGAGTACGACACGCAATCCAGACATCAGGCAAGTGAATGGCGTTCACCAAATGAATCGAGACCAAAAAAACCACGTCGTTTTCAGTCAAAAAAGAAGGCAATGCTCACGGTTTTCATGGATTACAACGGTGTAGTGCATCATGAATGTTTGCAAGAAGGCCAGACAGTAAACAAAGAGTATTATTTGGGCATTATGAGACGTTTGCGTGAAGCAAGAGAACAGAATTGTGAGCAGAAAACTCGTGGATTTTGCACCACGATAACGCACCGTCGCACAGTGCCATCATTATTCGTAATTTTTTGACGAAAAATGCAACAAATACCATCCTACAGCCACCGAATTCACCTGATTTGGCACCCTGTGACTTCTTTCTGTTCAATCGAGTTAAAAAACCACTACGGGGAACGCGTTTCAGCAGCCGAGAGGAAGTAATGGAAAAATCGCAGGAATCACTGATGGACATACCGAAAACCGAATATAAAAAATGTTTTGAGGATCGGATCAAGCGCTGGCATAAGTGGGTTGCAGTCGATGGGGATTACTTTGAAGGGGACAATATAAATTTAGATGAATAAACTTGTATTTCCCATTTTCTGAATACATTCCGGGAACTTTGATCAATGTAGTAGTTAAGGTTAGTTAAAGTTGAAAATAGTTACCGCAATACGCGTACTTTGTGGAGAACGTGAATATTAAAAGAATGCCCAAAATAATAACATGGAGTGGTACTGGATTTTTACAAAAACTTGGCTTGTTAGAACATAACATAGCCTACCAAAAGAATAAAAACAACAAACTGTGGTCTCAATCATACATAGGAAATAAAGAAACCCGAAATAAATTTCAACATGGCCATACTCCAAAACATACAATACGCTTAGATCACCTGTATAACCAGCTACAACAGACTATTAGAAACTTTAAAAACTCTGCAGCAAGTACTTACACTAAGAGCTTGACAGAAAGATAACAATCCAATTATTCGCTTTGGAAAGCAGTAAAAAGTACTTAGAGGCATAAACCTTCTGCACCGCCAATCAAATAAAAATAATAATGAATAAGGAAAGAAAAAATAAGAGAAAGCGGATATCTTCTCTATCCATCAGGAAGAAACCTTTAGTCCGCTCGATGGACAAGTGTTCAGTCATAATGCATCAAAAAAACAAACAGCAGCTGACAATTGATAAGTAAAATAAAACTAAAGAGACTCCCGGTTATGACCTAATAACCAGAGAAGTACTGAAAATGTTTCCGTGGAAAGCATTAAGCAAGTTTCTCTAAATTATAAACGCAGACCTTAGATTAGAATATGATCCGAGTCACTGGAGAGTTTGTGAAGTCATAATGGGAGCAAAATCTGGGAAACCACCGAGTGACAACAAGTCTTATAAACCGATTTCACTTCTCCCAATTTGATCCAACATTTTCGAAAGGATATTATGTACAAGCTTATACTGCTGGTTATTGAAGAAAAAAATTTATCCCTGAACACCAGTTTGGGTTCAGAAGCAAGCATTCAGCTATTGATCAGGTAAAGAGAATCACCAACGTGATTGAGAAAGCTCTTGGAGAAAGAAATATTTTCTCAGACGTATTTCTTGATGTCTTGCAAGCCTTTGACAAGATGTGGTCAGATTTGAAATTCAAGTTAGAAAGGGGGTTGCCCTTATACCTATACAAAATGTATCTCGAGAAAAGACTGTTCCATGTTAGGCACTTAAATTTAAGCGGGTGTACCGCTTTCTCGGTCTACTTCTATAACATATCTCTTACTCGTATATACATATGATATACCGCAAGAAAAGCGGAGCGTTTTAGCTACGTTTGCTGATGGCAGTAGGTAAAACGATTGAAGAAACAACAGCCAAACTACAAATGACTCTTTATAGTATAAATGAATGGACAAAGGCCTTGCGGATTGCGCTAAATGAAAACAAATCTGCTTAAGCAAACTTTATTAACTTGCTCTGTATTTCGTTCTCAAATGAAGCCAAACAATCGGAATGACACTCATACCAAAGCTAAAATGGGAATTGTACGTGAAAAAAAAAAAACTGAAACACCCGAAACCGAATACATCCACGTCAATTGGTTACTTAGAAAATATTCCAAGCTTCACAAGCAAGGGGTGTAGGCGGTGTGAACTTAAGGTATAGAATTCAGGAGTAGTACCAAGAAAACGAATGCCAATATTTTACAAAATTCTGAGAATAGAGTGCTAAGAGAAATTGTCCATACACCATAATAAATAAGAAATGACGATTTGCTCAGAAACTTCGCAATTCCTGCAGTTGAAGAGGAAACAAAAATCGTTGCGAGGGAGCATAAATTCAACTAAATGGACACATTATTAATAAAATGCTACAAATTTCGAACTAGAAAAATCTATTACGCCGCCTTCGTAGGACCAAACCTTTCGACCTAGCATCATAAAATAGGGGAACATGCTGGAACTTTCATTGGAAATACACCTACCAAACACTTTTAATTCATGATGGAAAATTTGTTTGATACTCGTAAATTTAATGAGCTTAGTTGTAGTAAGAAGTACATTAATTTCAAGGGAAGGCGTTTTTAGTGAGTGAGAATCTCACACTACTATAAACACACACCTGGGATATTCATAGCGGCTATAGAAGATTTTCACCTTCTTTCCGTGGAAAGAAAATAAAGAAAATTCCAAAATTGCATAACTTGGAAAATAAGGCTTTACAATAAATGTTATCAAAAGCTCCTTTACAATCACTAGTTTCACAAATGAACTGCAGAACCAGTTGAATAACCACTGCGAAATCCAACTTGATATTCCTTAAATATTTCTTTCATGTATATCTAATAAGTTTAAACATTTTTTAAAAATATTGCAGGACGCACTTGTAATGGGTGTTCTGTTTTACAGTGTCAGACTTTCAATGGAGATTAAATATCAAATCGGCTATCACATTGAACTGGCAAACTTCATTTATTTTCAGTACAGTTTGCCATTTCATCATGGAAAAATTGACGCAGCAACAACGCTTTAAATAGTTGAAATTTATTTCCAAACTCTAAGCCCTATGCGGGATACTTATAGACCACTTTTTAAAATTTACGGTAGACACCATCGGCCATATGAATGTGCTATTTGAATTATTGAAAAATTTATTAGATCTGTTTTTTCTTTCTTTCTTTCTGTCGGAACAGAGTATTCCGACAAAGAACTAGTCCATTGTACTATTTGTAAGTGCCCTTTATTGAAATCTTTCAGTCTCTCGAAGAAAGATGGGTTAGTTTCAGTGATAAAGTGCCTACAGTAGCAGCATCTACAACGTCAACGCCGAGTACCTGCAGCCCAAATGCGATCGTAAGCCGGACAGAGATAGTCAGAGATTGTGCACCTCGGTGTCGTCATCACTTTTACAGCTAATATAGCAAGATTTTGTATCAGCAGTTATGCTCATATGAAAACCAACTGTAAATGGAAGCCTTAACCGTGGACGCAGGCAGACCCAACGTAGATTCGGGTCCTGAAATCCTCTCCTCTGAACCGTGCCTGGCAAGTTCATCGGAAATTATCATTTCCCGCGATCTCTTTGTGGCCTGGAACGCAGACAAGACTCAGTAAATTTAGCTTTCCGACTACATTCAGTAATGTCTTCCATTCTCGAAGTCGTAAGAGAGTTCAGCAAAACTCTACACGTAGCTTGGCTGTCGCTGCAGATGCAAATGCATCTCCATGGATTTTTCACGCTATAGTTCCCATCAGGATTGCGTATATCTCCGCTTTGAAGACATCTTACATCGGTTCTGGAGCCGTCCGTGAAAACCCGACTGCATTCCTTTCCTGGATAAGATTCTGGTCGGAAACCAGTCCTGTGCACGGGAAAAGTCGATTTCATATTTTTTCCCCAGCAGGTGTTCTGGTGTCATTGCATCAGACGCCATTTCAATATGAACGGAGTCATAAGACAGCCGGCGCTTAAGGTCATTGAAGCTCCAGTGCCTGTTGTTTCAAAGACCACTTCCTTTTAAATGGAAGGTGGTTTTGAGAGTGCAGCCTATGACATGAATATTAAGTGGAGGGGATTCATCTTAGAGCGGATCCAGGAGTGCTAAGGAAAGACCCATATTTTCGCTTATTCCACCAGATATAATTTGCCTTATCATAGCCATGTAGATCCAGAGGAACAACCTCGGTGACATGCCCCATGTTTTGCCGATAGATCCTTTGCAATGCCAGAAGTCCGATAGCGCCTTAGAGGCTTTCGAGGTTTGTTACCCAGGATGACACCCAAATACTTAGTTTCTCTGAAGAATTGGATGGTGATCCCTTTATGCACTTGATGTGTCAGACCAAACAGCTTTCTTCTTCTCTAAAAGAGGACAATCTCAGTTTTGAGATGATTAACTGAAAGCCCATTACTAATGCACCAATCGTCAATAATGTCTAGGGCTGCCTGCGATTTAGAGCAGACAGCCGCTAAAAACGATCCAACAGGCAGTACAGCTACATAATCCCACATATGCTTGTACATAGACATCACAACTATTAAGAGCATTGAGCAGTTAGTCGACCAATATGCACCATAGCAATGGAGCTACAAAAGTTGCGTTGTCGAAAGTATCCTCAACATCGATGAAAATGCCCAAGCCGTATTCCTTTTTATCGAGTACGCCTTCAATTCTACCTACCAGGTTCTGAAGCGCACTTCCCAGGATCTTCCGCATTGGTAGGCGCGAGGTAAGATGTATTCGCAAGGCAGTTTTGCGTACATCGATATCGACCATTCAATCGCTATTTTTAAGTATACATAAAGGAAGTCAGATTTATATGTCTGAAGCTCTTGGCGAGCATGTATCGAGCGAGCGATTTTCATTATAAACGCTACTCTCACTGTACGCCAGAGTTCCGGTATGTATGCTAGTGCCAGGCTAGCAGAGAAAATTCTCTTCAGAGTTACAAGCAGCTTATCTATACCTTTTTGTAATAGAACAGGGTATATGGTATGCCAGGCGACTTGAAGCAATCAAAGGAAGCAACAGCATGTACTAGATTTAGAGGAGTACGACATCGTAGTGAAGTTTATAGTAGGTAAAGAGAACTATATAGCGGACGCACTATCCCGAATAGATATCTCAGAGTTAAAACAACTTTAAGTAGAAGCCAGTAAAATATTAAAATCTACGACTAGATCCATGAAAAAGCCTAAACCCGACAATGTTAGGGAAGAAATACGTTACTATGAGAACCCCAAAATATACGAAGCACTAAACAAATACGAAGTTAGAAGGCATGTTCAGCTCGTTTTCAACCCGCCGAAATTATACTTCAAAAAAGCAAAGAAAATTTGTAGCTATACATGTATGTAGATACAAGCAACCAGATTGTTGAGACGAAAATTGACGTAGAACAATTCTTTGTCGGGCTTATGAAAGAAGCCGGCAATTTAGGACTTATAAAAATACAATTGTCCTTAGGTGACAAATTGTTTAATTATACTCGAGTAGATGAATTTAAAGAAAACGGTGCCCAAGTTCTCAAAGGAATTAACGCAAGTGACAGACGTTGAAAAAATTTGAAAAAATCAACGAAATCATTATGCAGTACCATGACGATCCAATTCGGGGAGGCCACCCAGGAATCGTACGTACTACTAATAAAATTAGACAACATTTCTACTGGAAAAATATGAAAAAGGACATCAACAAATATGTTAACAATTGTATACAACGCAAAAAGAACAAAATAGATAGACACATCAGAGAACCAATCGTTATCACAGAAACACCAAGTAAAGCATTCGAAACTGTTCAAATAGATACAATTGGTCCTCCTCCCAAGTCTTTTAATGGGAATGAGCATGCAGTCACCATCATATGTGACCTCACAAAGTATCTCATTGCAGTAGCAATACCGACCAAGCACGTCAAAGCACTAGCAAGAGCAATATTTGAAAACGTTATTCTCGTCTATGGCTGTATAAAAACAATCTTAACAGACATGGGAACAGAATACAAAAACAGCATTTTGAAGAATTATGCCAATTACTCAAAGTTGAACACAAAACATCAACACCATACCATCATCAATCACTGGGTACAGTTGAACGTAGCCATCGTACATTCAATGAATATGTACGCTCCTACATATCGGTCGATAAAAACGATTGGGACGAATATCTTTAATATTTTTGCTACTATTACAACACGACACCATCAACCGTGCATGGTTACTGTCCTTTCGAACCAGTTTTCGGAAAAACAACATCTACATTCGACTTCCTCAAGCAGAACGAAATTACGCCGCTCTATAATTACGACGCGTACAGCAAAGAATTAAAATACCGACTACAGGTAGCGCAACAAAGACCCAAAGAGTTCAAAACAAAAAAAAAAAGAAAACCAGAAACAAATTTACGATAGGAAAATACAATCTAAGGAAATTACCACAGGAGAGTTAGTGTTAGTATAGTAGATACAAGGGTCCCTTTAAAGTAACTAGAAAGCATAGATAAGAACAATAATTATAGTTTAGCACCTAACAACACAGATAATGACAAAGTCAGAAAACAATTAAGTAGAAATATTGTAATACACAAAAACAGGCTAAAACTTATAGACTAAAATGTAAATATACTTATGAAAAAAAAAAAAAAATACACAACATTATTTAATATTCACATATGCATATCATTTTACAAACTGTGTAACTTTACGAAAAAGCATAATCAACATTAAAAACGTATTTGACACAAAATGTAAACAAAACTAATTCGCTGTGTGACAGTAGTGCGGTTAACAAGTGTTAAAATTTTGCTCCCACTTCTAAAGCTTCTCTATATTTGTATTGTTTTATCCAGCAAAAAGTAACTGTCCCTTGTTCTTTATATTGCATTTTGTATTAATATAAAATAAAATAAATACTGTCTTTCTTACTTTTTCTTATAAAATGCCTTGCAAGTGTGGTCAAAGAGTTGACCGAATTGGTGCCAAAATTCAGTGTTCACTGTGTAAGGTTTACTACCACTTGAACTGTGTAAATCTTCAGCAAAGTGATGGTGAATACATGAAAAAGAACAGCTCCTCAGAAAGTTAGTCAAGTGCATAATAAAGCTAATGTCCAGTCACCCGTCGAGGAAGTACATCTATCTCCCTCTAACTTAGTGTCGCCTCGGTCTGCGGATAACAATATTATGTCACCAACTCCTATCACACTTGACATTCTATATAATGAAATTGCTGCACTAAAAGAAGTTAACTCTAATGCTTTAAGACGAATTGACTGCCTGCAAGACGAAAATAAAACATTGTGTAAACATATAAACAAACTTCAAAGTACTGTGAACTTCCTGCAACAGCAAACATTGCGAAAATATGTTGACATTATTGGGGTTCCTAATGTTGACAACAGTAATGCTTTGGACGCAGCTGTCAATTTATTGAAAAAGGGAATCGATGAAAACTTGAAGACCGATGACATAAAACATTGTTATGTCAAGAACATCGCACGTAAGCCCAACTCTAACCCTTCATCTACTGTTGCAAAAACTGTGAAGATTTTACGCGTCAAATTTAAAAACCATGAAGTTAAGCAAATGGTTTTACAAAAGAAAAAGAAAAATAAGTTAAGCACAAGTATTTTAGGGTTTAAATCTGATATTAATCCAATTTATATTAATGAGAGTTTAACTAATTATAATAGAGCAGTATATAATAGCTCTATTATAATTTAAAAACGAAAATAATTTTTCGTTCTTGTGGGTAAATAGGGGAGTGATTTATTTGAAAAAACAAGAAGGTGATAAAACTTTTAAATTAAGTTCTTTTGAAGATATTGAAAACTTGGCCAATTTAATTTAGTTTCTTTTTATTCTTTGTTTAACTAATAATGCCTTTTATTAATTCAAATTGTATTCAAAATCTGGATAGTTATTTCAAAGAATGTAATGAATTTTGTAGTTTTGATAAAGAGATTTTTAGAAGTTTTTATCATTCAGTAATTCCAAAGAAAACATTTTTTATCATTCATCAAAATATTAGAAGTATGCGTACAAATTTTGATTTGTTTCTGACTCATTTAGAATCGTTTGTGAATAAGCCTGATTTAATTTTTCTATCGGAAATATGGATTTTTGATATTGAAGCTAATCTTTTTAGTATACCTGGTTATAAATTTCATCCTACATGTAATAATTCTTATACTGCAGGTGGTGTGGCTGTCTTTATAAGTGATAAGTTGGAATATGAGTGTTGCTGCAATAACCTGAAAAGTGCTGATATGGTTAAAGTTTCATGCAAAATTGAGTCTAGAAAGTTTATTTTTACGTGCTTCTACAGGCTACATGAAAAAAGTAAAAATGTTTTTGTTGAAGAATTGACTACTCTGTTGTCTGACGAAAAGTCAAAGAATCTATTTATCCTTGGTGATATAAATTTAGATATTTTATCTGATTCTGCTATTGTTTTAAATTATTTATCTGTCTTAGCGGCAAATGGTTTGGAATCGTGTTTTAGAGAACCTACTAGATTAACTCCTTCAACACAAACCTGTATTGATCAGATTTTTGGTAGACTTGATCTAAGCTCTAAACTCACTATCACCAGCTCCATTTCAGATTTTAAGATAACCGATCATTGTATGGTTGGTTTAGTTTTTCTATGCGCCAATATGGAACAAATTGATATGTCTGAACGGTTTGAGAAAGTTAAAGACTTGAACTACGAGCGTCTTAACCAGCTTCTACTATACGAAAGTTGGACCGATGTGTAAATTGAAAGTAATCCCTCTAATGCTTTTAACATCTTTGCTAATATCTTAAAAGCTCATCTTAGTGAATGTCTTACTGAAACCCAAAGACAATGTAAAGTTAAAAAAATTAAGCCATGGATGTCTACAACTTTATTAAAGAAGATTGCAAAGAAGAATAAATTATATATTAAATGCAAAAAGAAACCGAATAATATCAGACTTAGACTTCTCTATGATAGAGTGTGCAAGGAAGTTGCAGAGGAAGTTAATGTGAACAAAGACAATTATTACACCAATAAACTACATCTAGCTAGAGGCAATTTAAGGAAAGAATGGACAATAATTAACGAACTTATAAATAAAAAACTACCCGCTTTAAATGAACTCAATTGTGTATCTTATCAGGGACATAATATAATTAATCCTAGTGAAATATCTAATGTTTTTAACAAATATTTTACAAGTGTGGCTTACAAGACTCTTTCTAGTGCTGGTTTCTCTGAATCGTCGAATCATTGTGTAGAAGATTGCTTTAGCAATGAATGGAGTCAAGCCAATAGTTTTTTTTATGACCCGATTTCTTCTTTAGAATTATTTAGTATTATCAACTCTCTAAAAAATTCTAATTCGTCCACGAGAGATAGTTGGTCTAACAATTTTATTAAGAAGGTCTCACTAAATATTGTTGATGTCTTAACGGATATTTTTAATAAAAGTATCTACAGTGGTATTTTTCCTGATGCCTTAAAAACTGCAGAAGTAATACCTGTTTTAAAGAAAGGTGATAGTAAAAATCTAAATAACTATAGGCCAATCTCTCTTCTTCCTGTGTTTTCTAAAATCTTTGGGAAAGCAGTGAAAAATAGAATAATGACTTTCCTAGATTCATCTTCTTTTTTTAGTAATAGTCAGTTTGGGTTTAGAGTTGGGAAGTCAACAGAGGATGCCCTCTTAGAGTTCTGTTGCTTTAACTACGAAAGCCTGAACAATAAAAAATATACGGCTGCTATTTTTATTGACATTACTAAGGCGTTTGATACTGTTGACCATATGATATTAACACAAAAGTTAGAAAAAGCGGGAATAAGAGGTTTTATGCTTAAATGGTTTCTTTCCTATTTAAACAACCGCAAACAAGTTGTAAAGATTAATGATAGTTTTGGCCTATCGTTAGATATTAAAATTGGTGTTCCACAAGGCTCAGTACTTGGTCCAATCCTTTTCTTGATATATATCAATTCAATTTTTAACCTCGATATCAAAGGTAAACAAATAGGATTTGCTGATGATATAGCTTGTTCTTATTCTAATAGCTCTGCATTAGATTTAATTGCTAATATTAGCTATGACTTAGAGCAGCTGAGACATTGGTTTTGTTTACATAAATTGGTAATCAGTGATAAAACTAAAATAATGTTCTTCAAGTTGTCTTCTAACATGGTCGATTACCCACCTATGATTTTTCATAGTGCTAGTTGTAAGCATTTATTATTTAGCCCTGTTACATGCAAAGCGACATCATCTTCTACCTTATTTAATCGGGATTTAACTTGTTCACCTCAGTGTTTTTATGTAGAAAGAACTATAGTTTTTAAATATCTGGGTCTGGAAATTGATAGCAAACTGAATTGGAGTAATCATACTGCCAGTCTAAGATCTTACTTGTTAAAAATTACGAAGTTAATGTACCATTTGAGGCAATTTTGTTCTAAAAAACTGATGGAAACAATATATTATGGACTAGTACAATCAAAGTTGCAGTACGGCTTAATCTGTTGGGGAGGAACTCATAAAAATAAAGTCCATACGTTACTCATTGTGCAAAAACATATAGTTAGAATAATCTGGAGAAAGAATCGCCGAGAAAGTAGTTATTTGCTTTTTGTAAACTCTAAAATGCTACCACTCAAGCATCTTTACTTTTACAAAGTGTTAAGGATTTTTTTCGTTAGGAGTGGTTACTCCATTGACAGAAATCCAACCCATCAGTCACTGCGTAGTAGCAATAATCATCTTGCTATCATTCCATCTTTCAACACACATCACTTTTTGAACTTTTACTCCTCTGTTGCTCCAAGATTATATAATATATTGCCGCTTGAAATTAGGCAAAGCAGAAATCTTGTCGTTCGAAATAGGAAGGTTAAGGAATGGCTATTTCACTTCGACCTACATGAAATAAACCATTTAATTAATCGCATGGTCTGATTTTGTTGAATGATTAAATGAATTTTTTTAATAATCGATGAATCTTAACAACAAATTTTGTCCTCTCTTCACACCATTTTATTATGTTGTGTTTTTTTTAATTATAGTCTTATTATTGATGAATTCGACACTAGTTTTAGTTAACTACAGAATGTATCTTTTCATTTTTCAATTGTTAAATTATTTACTTTTTAATCTCTCTTTATTTGTATTCTATTAAGTAGCTGCTTGTTTCTTTTATTAATTCTGAAATTTTTTTTTTAATTAAGATCTTGCATTCTATATTTGTATCTAATTTTGTCAATTGTAAAGTGAATAAATATATAAATGAAAAAAAAAAAAAAAAGCAACGAAACAATGTGGAAGAATGTTCATCCATTGACACTGACAATGTATAAGCATTCTTCAAAAGAAGGGAGGTGTAGCGTATCAAGAAGCAAACCACATAACAGAATACCAATAACATACTAGAAATGACCTCCTTGAGAATTAAAAAAAAATTTTTTTTTTAAATTTACCAACTTCTTGATCCCGTCCGAAAAGTAATTTTCCGGAAGGTCTGCAAAATACTCCTCCGTGGCGTGGATAATTTCCTCGCGTGAGCTGAATTTTTTATTGATGAGCCATCTTTGAGGTTTGGGAAGAGGTAATAGTCCCAGGGATCCAAATCCAGTTACCAATCGACGCCAAAAGTCCGCCCGATTCCGTATCAGCAAGTCCAAATACTCTTTCGAAGTGCTCTCGCCTTCGTGTTTTTGGTCATTCGCGACACCCAGCGGCAGGATAACTTTTTCATATGCAGAATATTGCCCAAAATATGACGTGTGCGCTCAGTACTAATCTTTGTGGTATCTGCTAGCTCGAGCACTTTCACCTTCCAACCAGCCAACACCATTTCATGTATTTTTTAGACATTGTCCTCTGTAACCGCATCGGAGGGCCTGCCGCTGCGGACTTGATGGGTAGTGGAGTTGCGGCTACCACGAAACTCTCGAAACCAATAGTTGACGGTGTAAAACTAATTCAGGTGCTCCGCATTAGAAACACTGCAGCAAATGTATCACCGATTGTTTGGTCATGTTTCTTGCTACGTTACACGTTCATTTACAAGCATAGTCACCGTACAGTGGAATATGCATGGAAACGTGTTGACAGCAAAGCGCAAAAATGATTGCAAAACAATGGCAGCGCAACCAGATAATTAATTGTACAACTGCAAGAGACATGTGGTTAAAACTCGAAACTGTATACGAGGCAAAATCAAAGGAGAGCATTCATATGCTTCAACGACAATTGTACATGTTCTCGATGGATCCCGCTGATGATGTTGCGACACATACCATATTTCTAAATTGAAAGCGCTTGTTCAGAAATTAACAGACGTTGGAGATAAAATTTTTGACTCTGTGATTATTACAAAGGTCTTAATGACCTTACCTGAGCACTACAGTCAGTTTTAAAGTGCTTGGGAGCCTACTGTAAAGGATGAGTAAATAATCTGCCATCGAGGTTAGCAATGGAAGAAGCACGTTTCAAATCTCATCAGGCGTATAGCGGGGCCTGTAGTGCATTAATGGCTGCAAAAGAGTTTGTATGGTCTCAAACAGTTCTGTCGTTGTTGGAACTATCGATGCTGATTCACGTGACTTTGTGAACCATCACCACAACAAGACTATTATCCTAGCAATTTATATTGGCAATGGTGCGACTACTTAAAAAGGAACCTTGAAGTAAAAGTTTTTCCGACTAGGCACTTCCTGGGACTGGAAAATAGACGTCTATAAGATGGTTCTATTCATCTAAATCAGTCTTAATACGCATCAAAGGTGCTGCAAAGGTGCAATTTAGCAGACGCGGCTGTTGCATCAACTCCTGTAGACCCATCAATTAATTCAGCAGAGCTTACAGATGCGGTGAAAGAAAAAGTTGAGTTTCCGTTCCGCCAGGCTGTTGGTAGTCTGATGTGTTTGATGGTGGCAACGCGTCCAGATTTGTTTTTTGCTGTTGGGTGCGTTAACCGTTGCCTGAAGAATCGGATTCTTCGATGCTTGAAAGGGACATTGGACCATGGTATAAATTTTGAAAATAAAATAAATTTTACTTTGAGTTGTTAAAGTGATACGGACTTAGCTGGAGATGTAAATATTCGGCGCTCTACAAGTGACTTCGTTTTTCTCATGGACTCAGGTTGTATCGCGTGGACATCACAGCGCCAAAAATGCGTTGCCCTTTCTACAACCGAATCCGAATATGTCACAGCAGTCGAGGCAGTGGTTTGGATTAAGCAACTGCTTGGCGATTTAATTCCAAATCAGGATATCAAACCAGTTTTATACGTCGATAATAAAGGTGGCATCCGGGTATCAGAAATCCAGAATTTCACAAGAGGAATAAGTACATCGACGTACGATTTAATCTCATCCGTGATATTTTTCTGGTGATTTGCTGGTGATTTACTTGATTTAGAATATGTTCATACTGATAATCAAGTCAGTGACATATTTATAAAGCCGTTAGCCAACGATAGATTTTTCCGTCTTAGATACCTTTTAAATATTATTAATTTAGAAGACAATGAATTAAATAATTTTTTTTAAATTAACTTAAAATTCTTATTTGATATGGAATGTAAGCATTTTTTTTATAGTCAAATGTACAAAATACTTCTAAAAGTGGGAGTGTTGAGGAATTTATAACATTGTATATACATATATATATACACGTACATACTGCATTGTTAAACTGTATACTCTCTCTTTTACTATAGTATGAAATAAACATGTCTTTATTCTTTATACAGTATAGCACTCGAGGAAAGCGGTTGGTCTTTTTCTTTTTCACTGTCCAACAATTTTTTGTAGAGATGCAATAATTAATGCGTATATATGGGCCCAGATGTTCGAAAAAAAGATACACAATTGGACGGATCCTTTGTGTTTGCCAGTCCCGCTGCTCATATTCCCTCAACCATCTTTAAATGTTAAATGATAAAGAATTATCCTTTAAGTAAATCCAACGTCATGACACATATTTTCATTTAAATTTATTTTCCAGACCCTATTAAAAAAAACCTTTATTACATGAGATATGTTGCTCTTGGTCTACCGACATTCTTTGCATACCTATAGAAAGGATTCGATAGACAAAAAAACATCGAAACTTTTATCTTTTCTTCAAATATAAATCGACCAAATTAAACCCAAAGGAAATTTGGTAATTCTTAAATTCATTTCGATAAACTTCCAATATATCCGCTTTGCAACTTCCTTAGCCATAGAAATTTGAAACCAATATTAAAGTTGGAGTGAGAAAATGAGAAAATAAATAAATGAAAGGAAGTTATAATACAGCGAATGTGTGAAGGCTTTTTTTTTTGCTAACCATCCTCTCGATTCGCATTTTTTCTTCTATTTTAGAAGAAAAGGGTCAACTGATTTGCACGTGGGTGAGTTTGCGGCACCGATATAGGTCTCAAGAATGGCTCCATCGTACCCAATGAGCAATTTTTGAAATCTCAGCAAATTAGTTGCTGTTCTTTTAGTATTCCGTTTTGGAGCCAAGCAACCCTCCAGAGTAATTTGGTTTTATATTGTTTCCTTGAGCGCTGTATATAAAATATGCTGTTCGGCCTTTTGAGTGTCGTAAGGGGAGTACTTCCTCTTTGCAAAATCGATTTCGAAAAGACAGAACAATTTCTGGAATCGATATCATGACGATGTGAGAATGTGGGAATTTTTTGTGCCTCAGAAGACACAAGGAAGGCCGTTACGCAATTGCCTTTTAAATTCGAAATACTTTTTTTAGGAACTTATTAGTTGTGAGCTTTTATATTATTGGCATTTATTTGTAAAAAGCAACCACATATTTTTAAAGGTCTTGAGATAAAAAAAAAATCTGATGTTTTAATCTAAATTTTTTTAGTGCGTAGTATTCTTACCTACACACAAATATACGAGTACACACAAGTGTACAAAGATGCTGGGTGATGTTTCGCGTAAACTGAATAAGCGGCGCAATATAAGAACCGAAGACGCACCCTCTCATATTAATAATTTTCTTTAAGCTTGTTGTTCGAAGTTGGTAAGAGCAATATAATCGAGTTAATAAGGCGTTCTAAGGTAAAATCTTTGTACATTAGTAACAGTACAAATACTCAAATAAAGCACATTAATGTAATGCAATACTATTCCTACATGAGACGTTTCTTCGTCTAAAAGAAAGTTAAAAGATTACATGCTTACTGCCACCCCCAAATTGCACCCAAATAAACTCCAAACAACTCAAAATTGCAAATGACGATTTCTGGAAAAAGATATTCGATGATGTAATTCTGGGAAAAAGTACTTTTGACGTCAGTTGTATTTTGAGAAGTGTCAAAATTATTTACAAGAAATTGGTCTTTCGAAAAGTTGATAAAAGTTACCAAGAACTTTATAAAACGAAAATACCATAATTAAAGAAATTGTAAAATCGGTAGAAAATAATAAAATCATAATACACAGAATGAATTCTACGAATTCGTGTCTGGCTACCTTTTCCGAATGCCCATTTTAGAATATGGCTTCCTTTGTTTCGGCTTTCCGCAACCCATATTACGCTTGTAGCGCTATCGGTTTTTGACAATTGATAATATTTAGTTTTGCCATCTACTACAAATAAAATATGCAACAATAGTTAAGTACATTACAGTTCGGCCAATCTGACAAATTGATCGACCACGATCAACTGTATAGGAAGTTTTAATTTTAATTTACTTACACATATATACATAGATATTTACTTAACGGTGATATTTCCCTCATCTCGAAGAGCTCTCGGTTCAATCCACTTACGCATATGACAGGATTCAATTACCCCTTTGTAAGGTATTTGAGTAATTTGGGAATTCTCGATGTTTGTCACAATGTAGCGGTCATTAGGAAGTTTTTTTTCTACTTCGTAGGGTCCTTTCAACTTCGGAATCAGTTTTTTGTTACCAGATGAAACATCAACATTCTTTATTATGACATAGTCACCAGGGTCGAAAGTTCGGACTGGTTTGTGATGGTCCATTGTGATGTGATTTCATATTGTATTGCTCAGCCGACTCGATGGAGTTCAGCGCCGATAATCAACTTGCATTTAAATTTCTCTCCGGTATTTATTTCACATCTAAGAACTCTGTAAGCCAGTCGACATTTGGACCTTTCTGACTAACACCGTACAATAACATTGAAAGACTTTGGAGGGTTTTGCTATGTATTGAATTATTAATGGCGAACTCAACGTCTCCTACCTTATTAGACCAGTTAGAATGGTGTGCGGCTCGCTCGGGGTTAACACGTGATTAACCCTTTCGAGTTGTTACAGTTACTCAAACCAGTTAGACGCGTTTTTCTTGTTCTCGCTATTCACCTGTTTAATTCTCAGTTCTAAATTTCATCAGATTGCATTTTTCGGTTAATAACCCCCAGTGCTCGTATTCATTATTTTTTTTTAATCTACTGGCAGATTTTAGTGCCAATAAAAGCCCCTATCTACAATAAAAAAAAAATAACTTGCCCTATATTTATACCCTCACTGATCTACATAACCAATTTAAACATGTTTTGCGGAATTGCCAATTGTGGAATCGATGACAACAATGCTGACTGGGTAGCTTGCAAGGGCATTTGTGCGAACGCTTTTTATGCCGTTTGTGTCGGATTAAACAAAATAAACCCGGCGTTTATTAAAGAATTCTCCGATAACCTACTTTTCTTCTGTGATGAGTGTAAGAGTATCTCACTTTCACACGTGCTTTTGGCAATAAAATGCCTAAACGATTCAAATAACTCCTACCAAGACGCACTCACCAAAAAGATTACGGATAAAATTTCGGTCATTGAAAGCAGTGTTAAAAGTGTTGAAGAGTTACGTAACTCAGTGCAGAACTCAGCCGATGTAATAAAATCAGAAGTAAAGCACATGGATAAACAAATTGCTGATCTAATCGAGTTAGACTCCGGGAGATCCAGGAATGAAGAAACTCCCTTACGTCACCTGGATGAAGTGTTGAGTGACATTAAAGTTATGTGTTCTGCGCAGGTTATCTCATTAGACATTAATTTTCTGTCTTCGTCACACAAACAACTCTCTCCTAAACAATGTGATCCCATGCTCGAAGTTATCTTCGATAAAGTGAGTTATGTCGGTGACGAACTTACTGCGACTCGATCCCTCGTATGCGATATTGAACATCACATCGCAACAATAAACAGCAAAATCGTTGATACATCAAACTTCACGCAGCCTTTCTAGAATGTTCCCTATAATATATCGCTCATGGCTGAATTAATGGAACCTGAAGTGGATTCACGCTCACCCCCACATATGGTATAAGTCATCTGCGGACGGTTCAACCCACTGATTCCTGCGAAGTTTCTTCCAACTTAACAGCAGAAAATATTTCTATGTCAGCTCTTCCAATCGCTGCTCCATGGAAGCTTATCAATCATTTTAATACTACTTGGACACCTTCCGAATGGCAACGTAGACTTGATAAACTTGCTTCGAAGAATCAATTGGTCACTACGCTTCTTATCAAAGGCGCCCCCCCCAAACGCTGATGTTGATTGGATCTCAAATTTCTTCGAAAAGAAATATGGCATTATCATTAGCCACTGCAATTTGCTTCCTACATCTCACCACAGAAGCAAGCGCAGCTTCAAGCTCAATCTTCCAGCCAAATACGAATGGTTATTCCATAATCCTGCCAGCGACAATTTCAATCTTGGAAAGATGCATGTCTGCAAATGATAGGAAAATACCACCACCACCAAGAAGCAGGATAAAGTCAAGCAGTCCATCATACCTAAACCAACAAATAAGTTAACAAGTAAATCCAATTTGCCAAGAACCACCTCCTCTTCCCACAACAAATCCAGCTCCAATTGGAGTTTTAAAACTAATTTTTTTACTAATTTTAAGCCTCCCACCCATACTCCAACTCCCCCTATTCCACCCCAAATTAAGCCCCATGGTCAACGTGTCTCTTTCGACTTAACCCCTGCAACTCAAACTCCCACCACTCAACCCCTAACACACACGCCTTTCCCTAATTTCGACCTCAGAACTGGAGCTAGGTATGCTAATTTCATCAGTTATCACATCTTAAACCCTATTTCAGAAACCCCATCCATTGCGACACCAAACTCATTAACCACTCCCTCTTCTATTGACCCCCTTTCGCCTCCCACTGTTAAATTAACGCAGTAAACTAGCTATACCACTGAATGTCGCTATGCGCTCTCTAGGCTTAGAGATAAAAAGATATATGAGAATATACGTCTATATCTCGCTTATCTGCACGATAAATCCGACTCGGTGTTCTACGAGGGTAAAACAATAACAAGCGTCATGGTTTCTATCCAGCAGGAAGGCCTCCCTACCGACGTTACCAGTCTCAGGAAACTTTATATAAAGTATCACGAGATTTTCAATACGCCCCCCAAAAAGTTGCAGACGATCTTGTCGCTCTTCGCCACTATGTACACTCTAAAAGAGGCCCACAACTCCAACGCAGTCGACTTGATCACGATAAATTTTTTCTACCCTAAAAAGTCATGCAAAAACCTCCCTCTCACCTTCTATTACCAGAACGTAAGAGGACTCCGTTCTAAAACCCACGCTGTTTTCCGCCAATCTCATGCTCTCCCATTTGATATCTACGCTCTGACCAAAACTAATCTTATCCCCAGCATAAAAAACCAGGAGTTATTTCCTTTTTCTTTTAATATTTTTTCGGGATGATGATCGCACACCCCCCTTGATTGAATCCCTTTGTAGAGGTGTCCTAAGGCTATTCACAACAGCCTGGACTCCTCTCTCGTTGCAACATCATCTTCTCCTAAGCTCGACTTTGTGTCGGTTAAAATAACACTTACTCGTAGATGCTTGTATGTTATGTGTTGTTACATTCTTCTGGCGCAACCTATCGAATCCTACCAACTTGCTATTGCAGCAATTGACAATTTGATCGAATTATCAGACTAGCTTGATGATATCATTATCTTCGGCGATTTTGATCTGCCTCAGCTGAAGTGGACTCCATCTGAAGACCTATCTTTTTTCATCGCTTCCAATCACATTTCTACTAAAGAATGCCTCTTCTTAGATCGACTAACAGACTCTAGTCTATGCCAAGTCAGTGGCGTTTCCAACTACTATACAATTAGACCTTATCTTCACAACTGATCCCATCAACGCCTCAGCATCGTGTTGTCCCCTATCTCTTTCAACTAATGATAAATTTTATCCTCCACTTCTTCTCTCATTTTTCCACAACTCTCCCCTCCAGCCGCCACCCCTCGTAGTTCTATTTTCTTACAATTTTCACAAAGCTAATTTCCGTAGAATCAATACCTATCTAAGCAGGACTTCTTTCGAGTTTACCAATCTATCCCTGGTCGCTGCCCTCTTCATTTTTCATAGAGAAATATTCAAATTTAGCTCCCTTTATGTGCCTTATTCCATCCATAAAACTTCTTCTACATCCCCTCCTTGGTATAATAGTAGATTCCGCTCTCTACGAAACAAAAGAAACCAGTTATGGGCGGTATTCCTTCGCACCCACTCTTCTTCCGACTATTCAAATGATTTAGGTATATATCTTCGTTTCACTGAACTCTATAACGCTCTCTATCAACGCTGCCTGGATAGTGCGCAAACCAATCCATAAATGACCCCAAGTCCTTGTTTCAATTTGTCAATTGCAAAAGTAAGACTGATGGTTATCCTTCCTTCCTCGTTTTTGAAACAAAATCTTCAAGTGATCTTCCTACCATCGCCAACTGTTTTGCTATATTTTTCAACAATCATTTGCCAACAACTCCCTCTTACTTCAGTGATCTACCAAATCTCTCCATTGGTCCCTTTCTCACTCAAAATTTCGATCCTGCAGTTATTGACGAAAAATTACTAAATCTTAGAGATGAATTTGTACCTGGCCCAGATGGACCCCCCGCTGTGTTTCTTAAAAAATGCTCTTCCAACCTGTCTCTACCTCTTTCCTACCTTTTTCATCTATCCCTTACACAGAGTGAATTTCCCCAGATTTGGAAGACCTCTTTTATAGTCCCGATACACAAAAAGGGATCTAAGCATGAAGTTACCAATTATGGTCCCATTGCTAAACTCTCTCATATACCCAAACTCTTTGAAAGCATTTTATACGAAGCGTTAAGCTCAAATGCAGGCCTTTTATTTCACCCCGACAACATGGTTTTCTAAAAGGTAGATCAACCACCACAAATCTAGTTCAATTCGTGTCTTTTGCTCTCTCGGCCTTAGAAAATGGCAAAGAAATCGATGTTATCGCAACTGATTTCACTAAAGCGTTTGATAAGATATCTCATCAATTGATCCTCTTCAAATTGTCTGCTCTCGGCTTTAAGCCTCTTTTATTGAAATGGATTTCTTCTTAGCTGGTAAACCGATATTATAGTGTTCATTTTAGATCTGCCCTTTCTGTTCCATTCCTGGCCTCATCTGGAGTTCCACAAGGCAGTCATCTTGGCCCTCTTCTCTTCATTCTTACTATTAACGATCTTGAGAGGGTCATTAAACACTCCTCCCTCTCCCTTTACGCTGATGACACAACATTTGTTAAAACTATTTCCTCTCCCCATGACTCTGTCCTTCTTCAAGAAGACCTTGATCTGTTTTTAATCTGTTGCATCAAAAACTGCCTAGAACTTAATATAGCCAAATGTCAATCTATAAATTTGTCATGTAAATGCAACCCGTTTCCTCACCGACTTTATTTTCTCTATGGTCAACCAATTTCCCTGGTTCAGTCTTTTCAAGACCTTGGCATATTATTCAACTGTGAGCTTAATTTCCGTTCGCATATTGATAAGATGATCCTCAAAGCCAACTCATCACTTGGCTTTACTAAACGGTGGTGCAACTTTCCAACCCGTATGTAACCAGATCTCTCTATGTTACCTTTGTTCGCCCCCTGCTTGAGTATATCAGTCAAGCTTGGTCCCCCTTTCACCGGGTTCATGTTTTCCGAATCGAGGGTATTCAACGTCGATTCCTCCGATTTGCTTTCCGTGGTCTGCCGTGGAACGACCCTTTCAGGACCGCCTCAAACTTCTAAATATGAATTCGTTAGAAGAACGTAGGAATACTGCTGACATTCTTTTCATTCATCGACTTCTCTCAGGTTCCATCGACTGTGCATCCAATTCCTTCAATTTCAACCCCCGCAATCTACGTTGTCCTCGTCTCTTCTATCTACCGGTCCACCGCACCTCTTACGGCTCCAACGAACCAATCTCCCGAATGCTCCGAAAGGTCAACTCCTGACACCTGAGCACTCCTCGTCTAAAACAAGATCTCCTCCATCACTTCCTTGGTCCCTAGCTCTTAAGTCTTTCTGTTAGTTTTAAGTTAGATTAAGCTTGTATTAAGCCAATAAATGTAGGCCTCAGCCCCAACCAAAAGTAAAATTACTTGGCCGTTAGCTTGGGGAGAGCCAACTTCTACCATTACGTCTGCAATATTGCTATTCGCTAGGAATTCGCTAAACTCTAAGGATGAAAAACATGTACCCCGATCAGATATAATCCTCCTAGGTGTGCTGTAGTAATCAAAATACATTTTTAAAGACATTATAACTTCTTTCGTACTAGTGAAATTGACGGGGTTGAGTTTAACAAGCTTAGTAAATGCATCAATTACCACTAATAAATGTTTCCGTTAGGATTTTAAAGAAGGCAAGTGCCCGAGGTGATCAATATGCAGGGCGTCAAATGGTACTGGCCTTTTGGGTATGTTATACAGGGTCCGCCATCTAACGTTTTTTTTTCAACTAGTGCTTATTTCGTGAATGGTAACACTTAGCTCATGTCTGATTTGACAGATAATTAGTTTTATCCTTCCGCTGAACGAATATGGTTGTGTATACGCTTCGCTAAGTGGGCCTGCGATCGACTTAGAGAAGATGCCGATTTTGCCAAAAAAATCATCTTTTCAGATGAAGCTCATTTTGATCTTGGCGGGTATGTAAACAAGCAAAATTGTCGCATTTGGGGCACAGAAAACCCGCACGCATACATTGAAAAGCCGAGGAGCCGAAAACGAGTCACTGTTTGGTGCGGATTTTGGTCCAGAGGCATAATTGGGCCATTTTTCTTCGAAAATGAGCAAGGAATGGCCGTTACAGTCGATGGCGATCGTTATCGGGCCATGTTGAACGAATTTTTGTTCACAAAAATTGAAGAGGAGGATATTGGCAACATTTGGTTTCAACAGGACGGCGCTACGTGCCACACAGCCGAAGCTACACTCGATATTTTGCGCCCTGTTTTTGAAGATCGCATTATCAGCTGCAGAGCTGATGTCGTTTGGCCACCCCGAAGCTGCGATTCCACACCGTTGGACTATTATTTGTAGGGTGCCGTAAAAGATAAGTGTTACGCCGACAAGCCAGACACAATTGACGCTTTAAAGGACAATATTCGTGAAGCCATTGGTGAAATACAGCTGCACACAATCGATAATGTGCTTAAAAATTGGACCGATCGTGTAGGCTACTGCATGGCCAGCCGAGGCAGCCATTTGAATGAAATTATTTTCCATTATTAACCGGAAGGATTGTACTTTCAAATAAAAAAAGAAATTTGAGAAAATATTCAGTAGTTTTTTTTTATAGCATTTTCAAAAAAAAAACATTTTTGGCGGACCCTATATATGGTAAGTTTCTTTCATTTGTTCTGGCAGGGGTGCGGAATACATGATGCATTTTAAACAATTTTTTATGAACTTTTCTATCTTAAGTCGCATATCTGGAAACCAATAATGTGTTTTGATGTAATCGAAACATTTTGTCACTCCCAGGTGACCCAGCTTTTCGTGCGTGTGTCGAACCACATTATCTTCCATCTCGCTCGGAACATAAAAATACAAATTATTACGCGTACCTCTTCTGTACACTAACCTGTCCCTTAATTCGAATAATTTACTATCTTGTCTATACAATTGTGAATGTATATCTGCAATTGTTGGGTCCCTGCCCTGCGTCGCGGTTAGTTGAAACTCTATATCGTCGTAACTCACAGCCAGAACGATTTCGGCACGACTAAGGGCATCTACGTGATCCATATTGCTTCCCCCGCGGTGATGAATCTTGTAACTCTAACGCCCAGCTTGTGATTCTGGGATTGAGAGATTTTTTATTTAACGTAAGTGTTAACGAATTACAATCTGTAATGATTTTAAACGGAATGCCCTCTAAGTAAAGTCGGAACCACCTTAGAGCATAAATGACAGCTAATGCCTCGAGTTCGAAGCTACGACATCTACTCTGCGGAGCAGTTGTACGGTTTGAGAGAAGAACACAGGATGGAATTTTCGGTGCAATTGTTTTTGTAATAAGGCAGCGCCGAACCCGGTAGCACTGGCATCGCATTGGCATTGGGTCATAGATAGCCAACACCGGTAGGTTGATCAATCGCTGTTTCAATTCTACATATGCTTTCAAACAGTTTTCATCGAATAGAAATTTACTATCCCTCTTTCGTAAGTCATATAGAGGTTTCACGATTCGAGAGAATTGGGGTACAAACTTTCTGAAATATGCGCATAGCCCCATAAATGAGTTCAGCTGTCTTACAGTCCTGGGTACGGGGTACTTGAGGACTGATTCATTGTGGGGATTATTAGGATATATGCCTCGTCTACTGACACTACAATCTACTCGTAAGTAGTCTATCTCTGTGAAACAGAATTTACATTTTTTCATCTTTAGCTCGTGCCCATTTTCAGCTAAGCAAGTTAAAACATTACTCAATAAATCAATGTGCTCATTGATTGTAGTTGATGCTATCACTATGTCATCCATATAAACGACTATAAGCCAATTCTCGATAAAATCCTTCAGCACAAATGAAATGAAACACTAGGATACTGATGGACAATTTTTCAGACCAAAAGGCATACGAATGTATTCAAATTGACCGTCAGGGGTTACGAACGATGTATATTTAATTGAGTTTCTAGCCAATTTCACTTGATGAAATCCATTCCTTAGATCTAGCAAACTAAAATGCTTATTTTCTCCCAAATATTCCAGGCAGTCCTCGATCAGAGATAATGTGTAGTTATCCCTAATGCTGATTTTATTTAATTCCCTATAGTCGACGCACATGAGACACGCATATTTTTTTTCTTTTTTACTAACACAATGGGAGATGCGCACGTAGATTCACAATGCCTAATAATACCTCTATTTAACAAATCCACTGTTATTTCTCGGACTTCGTTTCTATCTTTGTACGACAATCTTCTTGGGCGACTAAAGACGGGGATGTTTGAAGACAATAAAATTTTCATTTCAAAATTACTCTTGATTGTACTACAATATACGAGTATGTATAAGACCTAAAATAATTAAATGTTTTTGTTTTTTTTTTTCTTTTTTTTATTTATTTATTCATTGAATTTTACACCATTAGAGTAGGGGGAATAGGGCTGCTCTGGTCGTTAGGCTTCCGTCATTTGTTTTGTTTCTGGAATAAAATAAAAATACACCCATGAGTACTCTTAGCTCCTCTACCAAATACCAAATGAAAATACCAAATGCTCATACTTAAGAGAAAACGTATATGCGTAGTACGCATATTGATATTAAATAATTGGATTGGTTGATGGTTATACACATGTGCTCCGTTATCAATTTTCACATCGAAATGCTACGAGGCCAGATAGGTTCAAGAGTTATGCGAATGGCGAGTAGTTAAAACCATACACTCCGAGTATTTGAGAAAGAAAGATGACCAAACAGCTAGCATGTAAGTTCATCTAAATAAGAGTGTGCATGGAAGGGCACCGCCCACGTCTTGAGCAACAAATAGAGAGATATATCCCGTTTCCCCTATCCGCGCATCAAGAGTGGATCCACTAACTCCATTTAGCACAAATACAAGTAAATTAACGCACTCTTGATCCATCATAACCATTTTGTGATTTCCACCAAAAAGGTCATATTAGCAATCAATATTTTACAATAGAAGATGACACATCTACAACCAAATCCAACCTCACTTCGGGAGCGTATAAAACGAGGTGATCACGGATGTCGTACGACTGACGATCGCGTACACTCGAAGCAGGGGAACGCACTCTAATAACATGAAATCTTTAATAGAACTACTAGCCAATGATGGCACGAAGTGGTCATTCAAACCTCCCGCAGCTCCTCACTTTGGAGATAAATTGGAGGCAGCTGTTAAGTCAACCAAGTTCCACATCAAGAGAGTAATAGGAGATGCTGTTCTCACTTACGAGGAATTTTCCACGTTCCTGATAGAAGTGGAATCTGTTCTGAACTCTCGTCCCATTTGCCCTCTCTCGGATGGCCCAAGTGATCTGGAAGCTCTCACCCCAGGCCACTTCATTGTTGGAGATGCTTTAACAACAGTTCCTGAACCATATTTAATCCAGTTATCCACATCAAGACTTTCGCGTTATCAGCAACTTCGCCAAATGCTAGAAAGATTCTGGCAGAGATGGTCTCATGAGTACCTTCAACGCTTGCAAGATATTGGTAAGTGACATAAATCATCCGAAAATATCAAAGAAGGAGCCTTAGTACTTGTGGTAGACGAACGTTATCCTCCAAGCAAATAGCCACTGGCGCGAGTTATTTCAACATATCCAGGTGGCGACGGACTTGTAAGAGTCGTCACTGTGAAGACGCAGTCAACAACACTTAAGCGTCCCATATCAAAACTTTGTTTGCTACCAGTTTCCAATGATGATACTGAGAAAAAATCGACAAGTTAAGCAGCAGTTATTTTTCAACGCTCAAATTGAGACGTCGAAGCGGGCGGAATGTTTAGAAATCATTACACACTATCTTTTAACCATTATATACTTGTTTCACTGAAGTCTGTATTGCACCATTTTATGTAGAACTATTTTTATCTCACACCAACTCCATCTGTGCTGTCATTATATAAGCACATAGTCATTTTCTAACAAATGTCAAATGTCTTCTTAAACAAAACGTGATCGGGTGAGGTTGTCTACTAAATTCTTTCCTTGGTAAAAACTCTTACACATTTTCGGAACATTACATCTTTACAAATACAATCCTTTTTTATTCGAGCAACACCGCTACACTTCTCTTCTAACTTACCCGGGAAAATGCCACCGTTACCCAAATGGTTAACAATGTACAACTTAATAATTGGTTTGGATTGTTTAACTACATTCAAGTTTGCATCAACCCTACTATAAGCCTGTGGTACTGTGTCTTGAGTGTTGCTGTCGTTGGAAGATATGAAAATGCTAGACTTCCAACTAATTTTGTTTTTTGTTTCAACTTTATTACATTTTAATTCACTGATGTTCATATTGGGTTTATAATTTATTTCGTGCGGTTTTTTTTCAAAATTTGGACGTTTATTTAGGAAAAACATGTAAAATAGTATTATTCAAAGTATTGCCCATCTGAATCTATGACTTTTTCCCATCTTTCTGCAAATTTGTGGATCCCATCCCAAAAGAACTGCGCCGGCTTGGCAACCAAGAATGAATCAAGCCAATTTTTGATATTCTGCTCTGATGTAAACAGTATTTCAGTGAGGGCGTTCTGCATCGACCGGAACAAATGGTAATCAGAAGGGGAAAGGTCTGGGCTATAAGGCAGGTGGGGTAAGACTTCTCATCCACTGTTTTCCAAATAGGTCTTAACCGGAATAGCAACGTGGGGCCGAGCGTTGTCATGATGGAAAATTATTGCCTCGTGTCTGGTCGCATATTCCGGGCGTTTTTCGGCCACTGCTCTCTTCAAACGGATTAATTGTGTTCGGTAGCGTTGTCCATTGATGGTTTCACCCGGTTTTAGTAGCTCATAATATAGCACACCCATCCTATCCCACCAAATACAGAGCATTACCTTCGCGCCATGAATATTCGGCTTTGCCGTTGATTTGTCTGGTTGGCCGGGTTTCACATATGATTTTTTGCCCTTGGGGTCGTCGTAATGGATCCATTTTTCACCACCAGTAACAATCCGATGCAAAAATGACTTCCTTTTGTGGCGTTCCAGCAGCATTTCGGACATGCAAACCCGCCCTTCGACGTCTCTCGACTTGAATTCATGTGGAACCCAATTTCCTTGCTTTTGAATATGTCCAGCTGTTTTTAAACGTTTTGAAATGGCTGCTTGAGTGACACCCAAAGATTCTGCGAGCTCTTCTTGTGTTTGGCAACAATCTTCATAGAGTAATGCTTCCAGTTCTTCATCTTCAAACTTTTTTGGCTGCCCAGGACGTGCATCGTCTTCCAAGCCAAAATCACCACTTTTAAATCGTGCAAACTACTTTTGGCACGTTCGCTCAGCTAGTGCATGTTCACCAAAATACGATGACTTTCGGCAGCAGTTTTCTTCCCCAAACTCCCCGCAAAAACACTTTTTCAGGCACAAAGTTCGACATATTTGAGTGAAAAAAAATGATTTTGTTTACGCTTTAAATGAATGGCATATACTGAAATAACGTACAATGACAGTGGATTTCCAACGCATGTTCCAATGGAATAATACAAGTTACGCCATCTCTTAGCAAACCGCACGAATTAAGTTATAGACCCAATAATAAAATTTACATTAAATAACTGCAAGAAAACCCGTCCCTACAGTAACGGCTTCGACAGTATGCTTTGCTTGACAGTAAAAACAGATAGTTGTTTCGTTTTATTAAACAATGATATATAACAGTTAATTATTCCGTAAGTATTTAATCTGATCCCGGTTATGCCGCAAAATTTCGACCGTATTGGCTTGTCGCAGTTTGTATTGAAAGGGATGATTTCTTGCGATACAAAGCTGGCGGGACTACCACTATCGATTAAGGAAAAGCAGTTAATTTTACTGGCACCGGCCACCATCGCCGGTCTCCTTCAGTATCATCGTCTGCATCCTTGTCTGCATCTTCACCTTAGATCGTCTGTACTTTCCCCTTTGCTTGCTCGCAGTCTTTCAGCAAATGACTTGTACTGCCGCACTTAAAGCATGAACCAGCGGCCCGTCTTTTTTGTGTGCACCTCGCGGACACATGACCAAACTGTGAGCAATTGTAGCAACGAATATTTCCAGAAAGCTGTTTTGTGATGGGTCCAGTTAGACAGTTTGAGCTGTCAGTGGATGGTGGTTTTGCGAAATAGTCGTCGGCACGTTTCTTATCATATTTGAGCAGCAGCACCCTAAGCTGCTCCAAGGTGTTTGCGGTGTAAAGCATTTATGTGTATGGCGTGCGATCACGTAAGCGGTCGATTACAAAACCGACGGTCTCAATCTCACTTACGTTTCCTTGGGATGCAATTTCTTGCATCGACAATATGTAGGCAATTGGGTTTTCGTCTTTACGTCTCCAACGTCTTTGAAGCTGCCGGTAAACGTCGCAAAAGTCCTTGTTTCAACTCTTCAAAGTTGGATGCATCGCTTGTGCGTAGGTACACTGCAGTTGTCCCTTTCAGTAGTCGGTGCAAGCACATGAATTTGAAATGGTCGTCGTGCGCAGACTTTTCGACAACCCTTCCAAAATCATCAAGCCACTTTTCGACGGAGTATGCGTCATCGCCACTGAATGCAGGTACACATCCTTCGATCTCTCCAATGGCCATCTTCTGTAGTTGGTTCGTGATGGTTTGTTCCTCCAATTCCTTTAACTCCTGTCGCAGCAACATGATCTTTTTTTTCTTCTCCAGCTGCATGATGATGTCATCATCGGAAATGTCGTCTTGTGCTTGAGGGGTGCTGGCTGGTGACTCATCGGCTGCGGAGCAATTGACTGCTGAACCTTTGTCCAGGTTATCCTCTGAATCCTAGTTCAGCTGTTGTCCGTTTGCAGTTTGTTGGATGTTGCCCAACAAATTTCGCAATTGCGTGGTCGTAGCGCTGGGTGTATGATCTGCGCCAGCATCTTCCAGAGCCATAACTACCTCGCCACGTGTGAGTCGCGTTAATATTATATTTGGTGAAAAAAAAAATAAAAAATAAAGAAATTAATACACTTTGCCGAGTTGGGGAAAAGACACGTCATTGAACCCCACACCTGAATTTGTGTTTTTTTTTTATTAGTAACAATTTATTTTCTTTTTTATTTTGAGAGGTTATATTTGACCTTTCGTATCTGGCTACCTTTTCTGAATGCCCCTTTTACAATATGGCTTCCTTTATTTCCGCTTTTCGCAACCCATAATACGCTTGTAGCGCCATCTGTTGTTGGCAATTGATAATATTCAGTATTGCCATCTACTACAAATAAAATATGCAACAATAGTTAGGTACATTACAAGACTATGGAATGAAAACTCAAGCAATTCTTAGCTTGTTAAACAGAATCTTAGAAACCTGATGCTTAGAAGATCAATATATTCAATCTATTCAACATGTATTTTTCTTGCAGTATCATTGCTACCTTAGAATCTAAACACAATCGACCAACAACAATGCTCCAATTTCAATTTCCCTCCCCCTTATTGCGTTAAATAATTTATTTAATTTAGTGAATAGTGTTTAGCTGACGACCTACGATTGCACTTCGGTCAATCGCTCTTGTAATCACTTTACTGTTCATTGCTATTTGTTGTCTTTTCAAAGCAAATTAATTGTTTTTGTGTAATTATCCGCGAAACGAATGCTAGCAGTGGCTCCTGCGGTAAATTTTATCATGCTCTTTATGTCAACTTTAGCAAAAGTTCGATTGTTTATCATAAGAACTTCAGAAACAATTTCGTTTTTTTCTGAGTGTAAAGACATCTGTTCGTCTCACATAATGCTCCAGATAAGTACTTTAGTGAACACCCAATTGACGTTCGCACCGAACAAACTCTCTCTTCAAAATATACAGAACAGTTCTGCAGCACCGTTGATTCACCTGCCAACTTCTGTAAATATTAGTTTAAAAATTTAAACACAGGCAAACAATCTTGAACTTTCGAAGTTTACAGACAATTTCAACAGAGAAACAGTAAAGTCCGATACTGATATTTATTTTCAAGGTCCGTCAAAAATTAATGCTCTCACCCCTGATCCAATTTTATGTAACATTATGTTTAAAGTGAATGATGTGAGTAATAATACCGCAGCATTTCCTTTATTTCTCGCCAACGATTATGTAACTGTGCAACTCCAACCTCAATCTACCCCCAAATGCAATACATCTCTACTACCTGAAATGCTTGAAAATTCTGTCATAATACTTCAAGAGACACCCTTACCTCTACCAGTTGCTCCAGATATTCTTTCAACACCTCCCAAGCCGACTATCTCTCGATGTGGTGCTTCGTGGGCTTCTTCGAAATGGACCAAAAACTTAAAACATGTAATAAAACTGAATTTGTCACCTTCGCAATTGAAAGTGCATCTAACCACAGCGACACAAACTGGCATGAAAACTAGTGTAGCGAAAATTTGAAATCGCTATTTACAACTGCTAGAAAATAACCACAAACAAAATATCAATGTCATGTCGTTCCAAATTTAACATCTCAAAAAACACGAATGGCTTTTTTTCAACTCTTCATTACAACTCATCCATCTTGGCACATTGTAGTTGAAAAAAATCAGTGATAACGAGAGAAGATCAAAACAGCACCACAAGCCTAATGTTACAATAATAATAATTCTTCTCATCGTGGCTCTAACTGGAGTTTTTAGATGGGAACATTATCCTGGTTTTCTCTACAGAACCGTTTCGTCACCTCTCCACCACATATGCACAATACACAGCTACACACTAAATCTCTCCCTCTGAAACGCATATCCTTCAATCTTACACCCAACTCCTTCGCTACTAAAAGCAAAACCACCGCTGCCAACTTATATCCAAATTTCACCTCTTATCTGAATTTCGTCCGATCCCATATTTTTAATCCTCCCCCTTTTGCGTTGGTTACTGGCCTTAATTCATCTTCTTCTAAAACCCCTTCCCCTTCAATTTTAAACTGTATAGTATAAGAGTACTTCTAAAATGCAGTAAAACCATTAACCAACCAAGCAGCTACGAGTAACTGATAATTTTAATTTTGATGGGGGCTAAGACCCCGATTTATTTGACTTAACACAATCTTTGGCTTAATCTAACTTAAAAACTATGATTTAAAAACTAACAAAAAAAGTAAGAGGTAGGAACTGTGGGAATGGTTGAGGAGATCAAGTATGAGAGGAGAAGTGCTCAGAGTTGACCTTTCGCAGCATGTGGGTGATTGGTAGGTTGGAACCATAAGAGGTACGAAAGGTTGGAATAAACATAGAAGAGGCGAGAACATCGTATACCATATTACGAGGGTTCGTGTTGAGGGAAATATACTTGTAAAGGGAGGCGCAATCCACAAAACCAGAGAGCAATCGATGAATGTCAGCTACGTCTCTCGAGAGTATTCAGGTTAAGAAGTTTGAGGCGGTCTCGAAAAGAGTCATCCCAGAGTAGTCGTCGAATAGCAAATCGAAGGAAACGAAATTGAGTGTCCGCGATTCGGGATATGTGAACTCACTGAAATGGGGACCACACTTGGCTGGCATATTTGAGAAGGGGCCAGACAAGGGTAATGTAATGTCACCTAGGGATTGCAAAATTCTTTGGACTAACGTTTGATAAAACCAAGTGATGAGTTGAATTGAGATCAATATTCGAAAGGTCACGAAGGGATTGAACCTGGAGTAAGGTTGACCATGCCGAAAATAAAGTTGAGAAGGAGATTGATTGGACTTACGTGACAAAGTCATAGACTGACATTTGGAGATATTAAGCCCTAAGCAATTTCTTAGACACCAAGTGGAAAACCAATCAAGGCCTTCTTGAAGGAAAATAGAGTCTTGGTGTGAAGAAATAGTTCTGGATGGAGAGCTTAGTGTCGTGGTGTAAACGGATAGAGGGCAATGTTTAATAATCCTTTCAAGATCGTTTATAGTTAAAGTGAAAAGAAATGGACCAAAAAGAGAATTGAGTAGTAATTGATCAATCTTGAAGAAGTCCATGCTGACTGGGTGATATACATAAATAATTTGCACTGAAAGCTTAGGAAATTAAACGAAAATTACGGACTTCATATATGTAGAACATTTTCAACACCTTAAAACAGAACAAATGACGAATAGGAAGGATTTTCAGGTAACAGAATAACGGAAAACTAGAATGTCTAGCAGGTTTACGACAAATTATTCTTATAACATATTTTTGTAATATCAGCAATGATTGCATATTACTTAGATACACACCGCCCCAACAGGCAAGTCCATATTGAAGTCTAGATTGGAAGATGCCATAATATATAGTCTTTAAAAGACTGATTGAACAAACGTTACGCATATAATAAAAATGACGAAGGATGTATCGGAAGTAATTTTTTAATATATTTATATGGTTAACAAAGTTCATCCTAGAATCAAAGGTAAGTCCCAGATATTTGAACTCAACAACATCCTCTACAAGGAAACAATTATTACTACATTTTATATTGCTATTATATGAGTAACCGGAGGAATCAGACGAACACGAGCATGATTGCGGACAGTATCTTCTACACTTATGTGAGTGAAAGTAAATATTAGTTTCGCAATTGTAATTCGAGGAGAGACTGAAATACATTAATTTAGTCTTGGAGCTCAAAAGTAAATTATGAGCAGAAAACCATTGCCTGAATAAATCAAGACCCCAGTTTATGTCAGAGACTAAGTCTAGAGCACTTGTCGAGCCATAAGAAAAGCCAATGTCATCTGCAAATGCAGTCGGCTAACCTCATTAAAGTAATGAGTTTATAAAGACTAAGAACAGAATGGGACCCAAGACAGAACCTTGAGGAACACTGATATTAAAAAACATCTTTCCACTTCTAATGCCGTCGATCTTGACCATTTGAGACCTGTTTTTAAGATAGGACCCAAACCAATCCAGGATAAATCCACGAAAACCAGAATTCTCTAACTTTTTCAACAAAAGTTTGTGATCGACCATGTTAAAAGCTTTCGTGATGTCAATAAATAGTCCTGCGGTAAATTTTTTAGCATCAAGGTGTGACATAATTTGGGAACAGAATTGTAAAAGTGCATCTTCCGTTGATTTCCCTTTCTGAAACCCAAATTGATTTGAATTGAAGAAATCAGTCTTAGTTAAGAAACTCACCATTCTATTTTTCATCAGTTTTTCAAAGATTTTACTGAAAACTGGAAGTAACGAGATCGGTCTATAGTTACCAATTTTAGATGCAGAACCTTTTTAAGAAGGGGAATGACATCGCCAACTTTAAGACCCTCGGGGAAGATCCCTTCAAAAACACAACGGTTATAAATAAAAGACAAGACATCAACCAAAAAACATGACCCAATAACATTCAAAATCTCCAGAGGAGTAATGGGTTGAAAAACAAAAGTATTTCTTTCTATATTCTCAATAAACCCATGTAAGGGAGGGCAAACCGATTTGACAGGACTCGTTTGTAGACTGGAGGCAATATTGACAAAATAACAATTAAAAGCATTAGTCATAACCAGTTTGTCATGCACTTCAGAGTTATTATTATTATTATTATTATTATTATTAGCCCGGGTCTACCCCGGACAACTTTATTTAGCTTATTAACAAGCAAAAACTTAAACCTAGACTTAAAACTAACAAAGATATTCTTAACCTAATATGGGGCGAGGAGAAATGGTGGACGAGGTAGATGTTAAGGGAGTGGCATATTGAGCAGTGCTTTTTTCATTTCGTGTTTGCTGCTATTTAGGTCAAAGACTTCGGCGTAGTTGTTCGTTATACGCAACATTCTAGATATTGGTTCAAAGTGACCGTAGTTAGTACGGTGAGTTCGGATCAGGAAGAGTGGGACAGATCTTAGATTACGGGGATTGGGAGTGAATGCAATATTTTGCGTTATTCTCGAGCATTCGATGTTTCCAGTCAGTAACTGGTGGATAAAAAGTACATCAGCGACTTCACGACGTTTTTTTAGGGTATGCATGCTAATTAGTTCCAGCCTATTTTCATAGTGGGGTAACCCATATGGGTCGGCCAAGGGTAGACCACGAAGTGCGAAACGGATAAACCTGCGTTGGACGGCTTCTATTCTTTGAATGTGGGTTAGTTTATAGGGTGACCAAACTTGGCTGCAATATTCGAGAAGAGGCCTTACAAAAGTAATGTACAGGGACTTTGTAACGTAAGGGTTGGAAAATTCTTTCGACCAGCGTTTGATAAAACCAAGTGCAGAGTTAGCTTTATTTATAATGCTGTCAATATGTGAGTCGAAATTCAATTCTCTGTCACAAATTATTCCTAGATCCCGTACTTGGGTAGTACATAGGCTCATCGCAGATGAAGTAGTTTCTTGAAGGGGGAGGTAAACGTTTGCGGGAATAGGTTATCGCTTGGCATTTGCTGACATTAAGCTCCAAAAAGTTTTGCTTGCACCATACCGAAAACTTATTTAAGTCATCTTGCAGGCAATGGGAGTCAGAAGGCAATGAAATGACTTTGGAAATTCTCATGTCATCAGCGAAAATAGAAAGATTACAATACGTTAAAATGGGATTTATGTCGTTAATCGTTAGGATAAAGATGATTGATCCAAGGTGACTACCCTGAGGAATACCAGATGTTGCTTTAATGGGGTCGGATATTGAAGATCTGAAGATGACCCTGTATTCTTGGCTTTGATCCATGCCACAAAATGAGGGGAAAAGCCAAGTTTTTTAGTTTAAAAATGATAAGTTGGTGAGAAATTTTATCGAATGCCTTGCTGAAATCAGTGGAAATTGAAACGACTTCATCACCGTCTTCTAAAACATGAAGCGTCCTAGAGGCGAACTCTGTCAAGTTAGTGGTCGTTGATTTACCTTTCATTTGTACAGATAGTTGGCCTACAGTACGGAAGCAGTTGTTCATAGACTATGCTTTCAAAAAGTTTGGGTATGAAAGAGAGTTTTGCTATGGGCCTATAATTATCGACTTCGGCCTTACTTCCTTTTTTATGTATAGGGATGATGTAAGATTCCTTCCATAGGAAAGGGAAAGTACCTGTTGAGACAGACATGTTAAATAGGGCAGCAAGGGGAGGACCGAGATGGTAAACACACTCTTTTATTACAATAGCCGGAAGGCCGTCAGGGCCGGACGAAAAATCATCTTTAAGTTTGGTATTGTTTTCAGATACCAAAGATGTTGTTATATTTAGCGAGATGGATGATGTCTCAGGATAGTTTCTCATATAGCTAAAGTAACTTGGATCGGGTTCAGCTGTTCTCTTAGAAAAGGATTTATTAAAATGACATTGCAAATTTGCAATGGTTTTCGGGTCGGCAGAAGATTCACTAAGAAATTTGAGAGTAGATGGGTAGCCGTCTGACTTTCTTTTGGTATTCATCAATCCGTAGAAGCGTTTACGGTCCGAGACTATGTTAAATTGCATGCGGTAGAGGTACTCAAGGTAAAAAGACTCACAAAGTTCAAAAAAACGATTGTATACCAATCGATAATTACTGTAGTCGGAATCAGATCGAGTCCTTAAGAATTTATGCCACAACTTGTTTCTGTAATTACGGAGAGAGCGCAATTCCTTGTTGTACCAGGGAGGAGCTGACATGCAGTCCTTTCGGAAGGTATATGGAACCGATTGGGCAAAGCAGGAGAAAATTAACAAATAGAACGTTGATAGGGCAAGATCAATGTTAAAGTCAAAGTTAATCTTGCTGATGAGGTTTTTAAGTTCGTTAAAGTCGGTTCTTCGGAAGTTAAATGAAAATGCATTTTCCGTATCGACACTTGTGTTGCCATTTTCATATGAGTATATAATTGACAAGGGTGGATGAAGGCGGTCTAGGGTAGATCACTCCTATAAACGAGTGTTCATTGTGTTAGGTATTCCACTAATCTGATATAGGCTTGAGTTGGTTAGGCAGTCCACCATCAATATTTCTATTTCCGAGGACGAATTAAGAGAGACGAAATGAGACGAATCGCCGGAAGGACCCCATTTAAGTTGAGGGAGGTTAAAATTCTCTACTAGAATAATACGATCTTCAGGTTGTGCATCATTAGTCAAAAAATCCACTGCGTGAACTACAGGTCGATAAGACTCAATTGGTTGGGATGGGTGAATGTACGTAAAGTAAAGTACGTAAAGACAGCGTTTGGGGGGCGTAATGTTGGCACATACAACTCAAAGCTGTCAGTGTGGGAAATATTAACAGGAGTTGCGTGAAAAAAGTTCCGGATTGCTACATAGTAAAACACCTCGGCCATAGGGATTATCAGCTCTTTCAAATCCATCTTTTCGAAAAACGTTGAAATTTGGAGTAAACAGTCCAAGGTTTTTAATGTCCGGAATCAGATTTGTTTCAGTAAGAACAATTAGGTTATAGGGTAACTTTTGAGAATTGAGATTTACGACTAAGATTTTAGAGCGCTAACCTCTTACATTTTGGTAGTAATTAGACAGGCATTGTGGACTGGAGGATACAGGATTTAGTTTGTTGGGATCTGTAATAGTTTTTCAAATTTGAACGAGTTCTTTGCAAGTGGGAGAGACGTTTAGAGCTGACATGCGAAGACAGCGTAGAAAGATGATTATGAACTTCACCGGAAGAGATGTCGAAACTCTCATGGTAGCGAACGAAAATTTGCATCAATTCCACTGGCTTAATAGGAAGACCTTCTCGTTGAATCGAAACCATAATGTTGGTTTTGGTTATGCCATCAATGCAAACGGAGTTGGGTTTGTCGTGCAAGTAGGCAAGGTAGAGCCGAACATTTTCATAAATGCGGCGGTCTCTCAAACGAGATACAACGTAACGACTGTCATCATTCATATCAGAAAATTTTTTTGTGAGTTTGACAGTTGGTGGAAGGAGTGGGTCAAGGTATTTCGGGCAAGAATCGAGGGCAGGCGAACGAGCGGATGAAGAAGGGTTGTCAAGTAATAAAAAATTGGGTTTTTGAGACGTAGTTGATTTGTTTAGTAGGCTATTTACAGCTTGCCATTCGTATTTCAAATTTCACTTTGCTAAGCTAAATAAATCACGGTAATATTTATCACAACACAACGGAATTTCTTTTTTCACTTTGTTGTGCAATTTCTTATATTTACATTTTAAATCCGAAATATCGGGATACTTTTTACACAAGATCCTCAGCTTATTTTTATTCCTAATTTTAAACATTAAGTTGGTCGATATCCATGGCTTCAGTTTTTTAAATATTTTTTTGGGAGGCAAGGAGTAAGAACAACAAAGAATGTGCCTTTTTAGAGAACCAATAAGCAATGAATAAGCTCTAGATGCATTATTCGAAGTATATGTAATATCCCAGAACTCATAACATAAATTATTTTTAAGTCTAAGAAAGTCAATTCTATCACTACTTTTTACAGAGTTAGAGAGTCTACAATTTTTGTCTCTATTTAATATCACTAGGAGTCCTGTCATAGTATGATCAGTAATATTTAAGTCAAGTACACACTTTTCGCATTTGTTCATAACATTTCTAAATCGTCCATAAATGTGGTCAAGACACCTGCCAGAAGCAGCCCTGGTCGGCTCATTTATATAGGAAACTGGACCGTGTGACGAAAGTAACGACAAATAGCTAAAGACTGTAGCGTTTGAGTCAAGGCTGTTGATGTTGAAATCTCCAGTAATAATTAAGTTTGATGATTTTTCATTTCTTAAAAGACTAGAAAACTCGCTTATAAAATACAACACATTAAACACATGCAATCTGTAAACACAGAGGAACACAAATTTATCACGATTTATTTCAATAGATACATTTAAAATATCCGCACTCAGAAAATCCATGTAAGTGATGTCAAGAATCTTAAAGTCATTCTTTGGGAAGCATCCAACCCCACCTGCAGCGTAATTTTCATTTGTCTGGGGAAAAAATCCATAACCAGGTATAGAGTAATCATTTTTTTCCAACTCGTAAATCCAAATTTCAGACACGAAAACAATATCAGGTAAACAAGCAAAGGAACCCAAATGAGGAATAAGGGACGAGAAATTATCTCTCAAACTTCTTACGTTTTCTTGTACAATAAAAAATTTGTCGTTACTAGAGACCGGATTATATGCAACATAAGAACCTTGAAATATGCATGCAAATATGCATGAAAAGTGTCAAAATATGCAACATTAAATACTAAAAAAATAGTAGTTTTAAGTCTTTTATTTGTAATTCAGCATAGTATTAGTGATAGTAATACTAATTATTAGTACATACAACGAATGTAATTAACAGTTAATAAATTTATTTGTTACTTTTATAAACGTAAACAATCAGGTATTACTCCAAATGTTCGGTGGTAATGTTGTGTCTTCGATCACTCAAAATATTTTTATAAGTGGAAAAGGACCGTTCCACATCCACTGAGGTAACTGGGCAGTACTTGAATTTTGGTGCTATGTTGGCACTTATCGTTTCTGGCAAAAGTTCACCCTTCCCATTGATAAAACTATTTACTTGGCACAAAGATTCAAAACCTGGGTTATTGCTTAACATTTTTTAATATTTCTCCTTAAGTTTAGCGAGGAATACATCTGGCAATGCGGAGTTCATTCGGCGAATTTTGTTTATTAACTCAACAGATTCCATTAACGCCAAACCCTGAGTTTCGATCTTTTTAAAACTCGCAGGTATGTGGGAAAAGTGAGTGCTAATCACAGCTATATTTTTTTTTAATGCTGGGGTCGTTAAACGCTTCCTTGGACTGACGAACTGCTACAGCCTCCGTACTATCGAAGTCTGTAATTACCCCTTTGATGGCCTCGAAGTTTTCACTGTAAAACAGCACAGCCTCAATCCACGTTCTCCATCGAGTTAACACTGGTTCAGGAGGTAAAAGCACATTTGGTAGCTTTTCTTTAAAGGCTTTAATGCGAGCAGGTGCTTTAAGAAACACTTTCTTTGTCGATGAAATGAGTCTATTTACATTGTCAAACGTTAACCGTACCTCTTCAGCGAGACGATGTACTCCGTGAGCAAAGCATGTCACATGGAGGGCTTTGGCTGCCTTGATCATATAGGGAGCAGCATCTGAGAGAAATATAAACATTCTTTCATCTGCAGATGATCCAGGAAATATGTGTTTGATACCATCATTCACAAATCTGGCGAAGGTAGAATGATTTGTCTTTTCAAGCTCTTTGCAGGCCACCAAATAGGACGAACAAGGCTCTAGTTTTAACCCACCGACAATTAAATTTGCAATGTAATGGCCACAAATGTCGGTAGTTTCGTCAACTGAAATCCAAATAAGGCAATCCTTGAGTTCATTGCGTATCTCTTGCAAAACGTGCAGGTAAACTATTGGAATGTATGTTAGTTTTTACGCAATGTTGATTCATCTGGTATATTTTGATTCAAGCAATATTTTCGCAGAAAAGCTTTGAAGGTTGGATTTGTAAGTTTGTGAAGAGGAATATTACTTGCAAGCAATGCTTCACATAAATCCATGCTGAAGTTGTTTTTTGGTTGCTCTGTGAAAGTGGAGTCACTGCTACTTGCCGCTGTTAAAAGTTGTTGCCGGTCGCCTTTCTTTTGCAATCCTGCAATATGAACACTTGTGTTGATATGCTGGTCTATTTGAAACTTCTTTGTGCATGAAATATTTTTATCGCAAACTCGACAATATAAAACTTTTCCGTCGTACGCAAATTTTCCAGGATATTCAGCTATCCACGACGTTACACTTTTTTTTCGGGAGGCATGGTACATATTCAACTTTTACAAATAAGTTAAAAAATAAACTGATGCAACAGACGTAGTTCTAATTGCCTAGAGGGAAGAGTTAGAGGAAGAGTCTCACGTTAGCCTGTGTTTTAAGCGGCCCATACACACTACACAAGTGAGTGAGGAAAATTAAAAAGTTTTCACTTTTTGTGTATACACCAGCCGAGTGAGTGAATATGCAATAGAGGAGCGTGTCAAATATAACATGCGTAATTGTTTAGAGGAAAAAGTGTCGCAGTAGGTGAATGAGAGGTACATTTGTGGTTTGTGGTAAGATGCGAACTAGACACTGGATTAGGAACTGAAACGAATAAAATTTGGAAACTTCAAAGTAAAAAAAAAAAATATTTTCATAATTCATGTAAATTTTTTTTATTTGCTTTAAAACTATGTTTTTATTAAATTCATTCACAATTATAAAAAATAAAATAAATTATTCGGGTTCGCATTCTTTCCTCAACTTCTTTCGAATGTCCTTCATAAGGTTGGTGACAGTTACATCCTTGATCTTTTTGGACGCTCTTTTCCATTTAGCACTAAATTCTTTTACGTCCTTTGCACACTGCTTACTTTTCCTCAATTTAGCTTTGACCAAAGCCCAATACCTTTCAATGGGACGGCACTGTGGAACATTGGGTGGATTCATGTCTTTTGGGACAAAGTCTACATTTTTAGCAACAAGAAAGCTCAACGTCGCATGAGTATAGTGAGCTGAAGCAAAATCTGGAGAAAATAATGTTGAACCCTCGTGTTTGTTTAAGAACGGAATCAACCGCTTTTTTAGGCACTCGTTAATGTACACTTCTTCGTTAATTGTTCCCGTTGTACGAGGGTGGGTCAATAACTCCGTGACTTTTTGAATTTCTGACCTCTTTACTGAAACAGCAACACTGCTCCTGTCAACAGGCATCTGTCAGTTAACTCCTGTCAAAATTTAAACTTGCTGCGTCAGTTAGTTTGTGTTTGACAGCTATTTTTATCAGACTACTCACTAATTTGAGGAGAAAATGGAAAAAAGTGAATTTCGTGTGCTTATTAAGCATTATTTCTTGCGAAAAAAAACCATTACCGAGACCAAGGCTAAGCTTGATAAATACTATGGGGACTCTGCACCATCGATTTCAATGGTAAAAAAGTGGTTTACTGAATTTCGTTGTGGCCGTACAAGCACTGAAGATGCCGAACGTCCTGGACGCCCAGTTGAGGTCTCTACACCCGAAACAATCGAAAAAATTCACGATATGGTGTTGGCCGACCGAAGATTGAAAGTGCGAGAGATTGTGGAAGCCGTAGGGATCTCGCATGGCTCAGTGGTTTCAATTTTGAATGATCACTTCCGCAAGATGGGTGCCGCGTTTGCTCACAGTCGACCACAAACGCAATCGTGTAACAACTTCACAGGAAGGTTTGGCGTTGTTTAATCGCAATATGGAGTAGTTTTTGCGCCGTTTTGTAACCGTGGACGAAACATGGATCCATCACAACACACCAGAGAACAAACAACAGTCAAAACAGTGGGTTTCTAAGGGTGAATCGGCGCCAAAGAAGGCCAAGGTGGGTTTGTCAGCCAATAAAGTTATGGCGACTGTTTTTTGGGATGCACGCGGGATAATCCACATTGACTACCTTCAAAAGGGAAGAACAATCAATGGGGAATATTATGCCAACTTATTGGACCGATTCAATGACGATTTGAAAAAAAAGCGACCTCATTTGGCCAAGAAAAAAGTTCTTTTCCACCAAGACAATGCAAGGGTGCACACATGTGCAGTTGCCATGGCAAAAATCCATGAATTGGGCTATGAATTGCTCCCTCATCCACCCTATTCTCCAGATTTGGCTCCGAGCGACTACTTCTTGTTCCCAAACCTGAAGAAATGGCTTGGTGGAAAAAGATTTGACTCCAATGATGAAGTCATCTCGCAAACAAAGGCCTATTTTGAGGACCTCGACAAATCATTTTTTTTGGAAGGGATAAAAAAATTGGAGAAGCGTTGGACAAAGTGTATAGAGCTCAAGGGAGACTACGTTGAAAAATAAAATTATTTTTTTATCAAAAAATCTGTGTTTTAATCCAAAAGTCACGGACTTTATCCCTCGTAATAAACGATGAGCTTCTGTGTCCACATTGGCAAATGGCCTGCCAAACGAGATATGTTGATCCGTATTTTTCCATCCCAATCGATGTTGTTGAATGCGGAAGAATCTAAGCTTCAAACGAGTTGTAAAACTGCGCACCTGGAAGAGTAGTAAAGTCGGCTTTGACATAAGTTTCGTCATACAAAACCAAGCACGCTTTCTCGTTGCCGATCAACTCGTATAGCTTTCGGGCTCGTGTTTTTATGACTTTTTTTTGTTTTTTTCGTGTTTTTAGACCGTTGCGTTTTTTTAGATCTTGGTACCATTGTTTGGTAGGTATTACATTTCCGAACAACATCTCTGGATGACATAGTCCGGTTTTTTACGATGGTACCCACTATTCTCCTATCCAAATTTGTATCATGTGCTTCACTTTTAGCTCCAATTTTCTGTTTTCGCTTAACTGTCAACGTCTCCAAACATCGTTTAATAACAGAATCTACTGTACTGCGTGCTATGTTTAAATTTTTTGCGATGAAATGGTTTGGACGCGAAGTATTTTCGAGCCATTTGTCAATGATCTCTTTACGGCGTTCCTCTTGACTCATATTTTATAAATATTTTAAGCCGCACAGAACTAAAATCAATAACAAACTGAAACTAGAGAATATACAGGCTAATTTGGGTACAAAATGGGATTGCAATTTTTACGCATTGGAAGTATAGCCCATATTTAAATTTACAGATTTTATTCGTTTCCGTCCTTATATGTTTGCCCTACCTTTTCCCGCGTGAATCATGGTGCCGCCAAGTAGGTTTATAGCGAAAATATACATCACTACTAGATTTTCAGTATAATATGCAAAAATATGCAATAACCGGGCAGAATGGTTAAAATATGCAAATGCATATACAAATATTCAAATATTCAAATTCGTTACAAAGAGAACTATTATTGGTAAAAACATTATCACAGAAAGAAACACAAGAATTAGGGGAAGAAAAATCATCTAATAAGTTAAATTCATAATTCATTTAAAATACGCACTACGCACTAAATTAGTACAAGGTCGTTAAAAGATTTAACTAAGATGACTTTTCCCTCCTCTTGCTTTCTGGTGAGAATTTGATTGTTACCAAACCACACATATTTTCCTCCTTTCAGCTTCATGGCTTCTTTTGCTTTTGATAAACGTGCAGCAGTATATTTTCTAAGAGCATCATTGATGAAAATTCTGGAATCTTTCTCTTTTTTCCTGCTGCTGGTGCTGCTACCACTCGAATCCACCGGTCCATCGGCGCTATACCAAAAACCGTTTAGTTTGTTTTTGTTTGTCCTCTTTGCGCACATTATTCGTTGTTTGGTTGTTAGGCTCGCAAAACTTAAACATACGAGTATGACCGGTTTAACAGCAGATGCAGATTTTGTTTTTGGATTTTTAACAAAGCACTTCTTTATTTCGTCGTCAGCAACTTCAATGGACAATGCGTTGCTGAATATTTGCTTTGCCAGATTGATAGCGTTCGAGTGAGTGACATTAGACACACCCGCAATTTCGATGGTTTCGTTTAGCGTTTGTTGTTGTTGCCAGTTAACCTTGCTCTCCAGAAAATTTACTCTTTGTTTGAGGTCAGCGTTTTCTGCACGTAGTGCATTCACTTCTTGCAGAAGTAGTTTGTTTATTTCTTCTAATTGCGATAGCTTTACATAAACCATCTGAAGAGTGTACTGACCTTCACAATCTCCACTGTTTTGGGTGAGCTCGGCAGCAGCTGTTTACGATTTGTTTTTTTTGCTGCTCCTGCTGTTGCTGTTGTTGTTGCTGTTGTTGTTGCTGTTGCTGCTTGTTTGGTTTATTTCAGTTAGCTGTTTTGGTAGAGACCGACACTGGAATATGAAGTGAACGGCGTCTAAGAACTGCATATTTGTCACAGCGGAAAGAATTACCACTCGATTTAAAATACTCGGCATCTTCTTCAGTTATGTTAACGCACGTAAAATGGAAGAAGTATTTGCAACCATTGCAAATAATTTTAGATAAATAGTTTCTATTAATTTTTTGTAGACACACCGAACAATTCATATTGAATATGTATTATGTATAATCAATTATTTAAAGGAGCAATAAGTTCTTAGATGAAGCGCACCCCACGACAATCAAGAGAGAACTTTCGAACATTTTACGTATGTGAGATAGATAATCAATCGGACGGTAGTGAATTATTTCTTCTTTGATCAATTTTCGTGGACCGGGGTTATGAAAGAGGTCTTCCAAGCTTGAGGAAATTGCCCTTGTGAGAAAGATCGTAGGCAAACCTTTTAAAAAAAAATTGCGGGGAGCCCGTCTGGCTCGAGATAGCCTTGATGACGGCCGGTATACTCTTTCCCCCGCAAGATGTATCAAAATGTTTGCCTTTTCTTTTGCGTGATAAGCTCAACCGTATCTGCACCGATAGACAACAACTGCAGGGTGAATGACTCGAACTCCAACTTTTTAAAATGGCTATAATTTTTTTCTTTTTTGATAAATTTTATTGTGCCAAAGCAGAAAATGTTGGAAAATACATCAATTTTCAAATTGTATCAGTAGTTTTCAATATGTTTACCTTTGGTGCGAATAATGGCCTTGAGACGGCCGAAGAAAGCATCGCACGCTGCACGCAAGTGGCTCTGCGGTATTTGGGCCCATTCCCGGCGAAGTGCTTGTTTAAGGTGGTCCAAACTTTGGTATTTTTTAGTGCCAACCTTCGCCTTCAAAATACCCCAGACAGAGAAATCCAACGGATTTGCATCCGGATAATTTGCAATCCATTTTGTCGAAGAAATGAAGTGTGGAACATTGTTTTTTAACCAATCTTGGTTGACGCGCTCTTTGTGAGACGGTGCCGAGTCTTGTTGAAATATCCACGGTCTTCGACCGAAATGATTGTTTGCCCAAGGCTTCAATACTGCCTCTAAGACAGTTGCACGGTATTAGATCACATTAATTTTGACGCCACGGTCCAAAAATACGAGCGGAGAGCGACCATCGGCGGTTATGGCAACCCAAACCATCACCATCGGTGCTGCCTGCTTTCTGGTAACCGTCTGAAGGTGTACATTTTCGAAGAACATCTCTGGCAAGTAAACTCGGTCATTTTGTTTGTTGACATATTGCTCGATAACAAATGGCGACTCATCGGAAAAAACTAAATTCGGCAACTCACCACTTTCGTGCAAGCCTAGCAACTCTTTCTCTCTTTCGACTCTAACTTTTTTCTGTTGCGGTGTAAGATCGTGTGCTTTTTGGAACTTCAATGGCTTAAGCTCAATCTCATTTTTCAGTATGTGCTGCATCCGTTCCAACGACATGTTGAGCTCACGAGCCATTTTTCTTCCACTTCGACACGGATTTCGCTCAATTCGAGCCTTCACTTTTCGAACCATTTCTGCCGATATTGCTGTTGCTGTTTTATGACTACCTCCATGGCGTTTGGCAACGCTGCCAGTATCACATTAACGAGTTATGGTTCGAGACACAAATGATTTATTCACGTTGAGGTGCTGGAGGGCTCTAACGATAGGTAGCTGTGGTTTTCCAGCCAAATATAAAGCAATCACACTATCACGTTTGAATTCCATCACTGATAAATAATAAAATTATCTGTCATGTGTCAAAATTTGAGCTCACTGTCATGAACGGTTTGGAAATTATAGCAGTCTGAAGTTGGTTGCAGTTCGAGTCGTTCAAGGTTTACTGCAAATATTATGGCTTCAATCTAGCAAGATCTAACAACATAAATAGGCAACTGAACCTGGTTTTTACATCTTATGCTATACCCCCTCAGAACCTTCCTTACCTTTAACTTCTGGAAAACAAATTACAAATTAACCTCAAAACGTCGTGATAGGCAGCTACAGCTTAGAAGTTGTAAGTGACTTTATATACGAGGGTAGCCCCTCGTATAGATTGGTGGTGTAAATGGCAATTGTAGAGAGTACCAACCTTCTGAAGCTTAAATTTGAAGTTTGACGACCCTAAGTTGTTTAGTATTTGTTCGACAGCCATCAATAGTGAAGGCTCTCAAGAATTTTTAAATATGAAAAAAAATTTTCATCGTTTTGTGATACAATGCTTTCATTTGAAAGGCCTCAATCTAACCAACATGAAAACGGAACTTAATTCTACTCTGGGGGAGTCTGCTCCTTCGTTTATGACAATAAAATATTGGGTGCCAGAGTTTAAGCAATGCCGTACGAGTTGCCAAGACGAACATCACAGTGGTCGACTAAAAGAGGTGAGTTCACCAGAAATGTTGAAAAAAATCCACAGAATGGTATTAGGTATTTCAAAAAGTGCTGTGCATCGCATATTGACTGAAGAATTGGATATGAGAATTGGACATGGAACAAAAACAGCGTGGTGGGGTTATTTTAATCGAGTGTTTGGTGAGGTTTCACAGCAATAACGCCGAGGTTTTGCATAGATTCATAACCACGGATGAAACATGGGTCCATCACTTCACACCCGAGATAAAGGAATAGTCAAAACAATGGACTCAAAGGGGAGAATCCGCACCAGAGAAAGCGAAGACAGTTCCGTTTGCAAGTCATGGCGTTAGTTTTTTTGGATACGCGTGGGATAATTTTCATTGATTATCTTCAGAAAGGAAAAACAATCAAGGACGTGTATTATGCTAACTTACTGCAGCGTTTGAAAGATGAAATCAAGGAAAAACGGCCGCATTTGGCGAAGAAAAACGTTTTGTTTCATTAAGACAATGCACCAGTTCGCTCATCCGTCATCGCGATGGCCAAAATCAATGAGTTAAAGTTCGAATTGCCTCCTCATGCACTTTATTCGTCAGATTTAGCCCCCTCGGATTATTCTCTATTTCCGATTTTGAAAAAAATGGCTCGGTGGTCAACAGTAAATAAGTGGAATCTGCGGTTGATGGATATTTTAAGGAGCTCGACGATTCTCACTATAAACAGGGTATCAAAGCTATTGAACGGGTTCTTCTGGGACTACCCTCGTACCTCTGTTCCACTATCGACTCCGACAAGGGAACCAGCGCGGAAATCATGCCAATAATCACCCTTGCTAATTGCTACTTCTTTAGGCGTAGAAAGCAATTGAATAGTATGGCCCTCTCTCGAGCAACCACAAGGAACTTATAAAAGATACTGATCATCGCAGTCTGTACAACGATGAGCGAAAGAAAGCTTGTATAACCCGGCTTAGATGGCTAGAGCGCATGGACACCAGCGTCCCGGCCTGGAAAGTTTTCGACTCCAACCCAAAGGAAGAACGCAGTAGGCAGCTTCAATGCTGACTTTAATTTTATACCAGTTGACTACGCTGTTGAAATCTATTCAAATGTATTACGCAATTACGCGATGTATCTGCAACATACATAGAAATCCTTGATCATCCCTTCCTTCGTATAACAAAGAACCATGTTCAGTTCACAGCAACCGAAATCCTGTTCCTAAATTTATTACCTATCAAAATTACCGAGAAGTTGACAAGAATGCAATTCTATACTCATTTCTGACCCCAAAGCATTCATTCGCTCTATTGTATTACTCGTAATATGAAAAACAAAATCCCATAGCTTCGGATACTTCGGTTACCTCAGTTACTGCGCTCAGACATCGCTAATGTCTATTGAAATAACATCAGCACAGCTACTAGACAACAATCTTAAAGATGGTTTTGCTACTGGTTCTGATTGTTTCCCTCCCATGGTGGGAAGGTAGGTAGAGCTGGCGGTTTAACTTAAAGCCAAGTACATAGCACTAGAATGTATCTTTTTGTTACCACGACTCGTGTGACCTAGTTGATGATGTGTGTTGTTGAGGATGTCAGACAGTCGGTGCCTAGATCCAGTCTGTAGAGCTAAGAAAACGGGCTAGATATCGTATCCCTTTACCCGAAATGTCGTTAAGGTCGTCGAAGAATGGTTGGTTTAGTACGCGGAGTTTGGCTCTTGTTAGTGTCGGACATTTACAGAGAGAGTTTCCTTCTCATTTTTGTTCCCGCAACTAGAGCAGTGGGGTTGTTTGTTATACATAGTTTGGCCGCATGGTCTCTAATTGGCCAATGCCCCGTGATTATCGCCGTGATTCTGGCGATATCTGCACGAATTTGGTTTAGTAGGTCTTGTGTTCTACTCTTACCGCCTCCATTGGAGGTTGGCAGAGAATTCTGTCGATCCTCCATCTGACCTTCTTAAAAAGGAAGGGGTGGAGTGTTCCTTCGACAGAATGTTGCTAAGTCTAGCGGAGACCTTGAGGGTTTCTATTGAGTGGCAATAATCCATCCAGGCTTGCTTCGGATGCCTTTATGGTTTTCCTATATAGACTTACAGAGTCCTTGTAAAGCTGCCAGAAGCTGTGTTTGTAGCAGAAATTGAAAAGCGCTCTGGTCGTCAGCCTGAAATTAGAGAGATCTTCATTCCACCATGCGAGAAGTTTTTTTCTTACCAACTGGACATGAGACTTTGTATGCGACGTCCATTGTCTTCTGGAAAGCCTTTACCTTTGCCTCCAGTTCTTTAATGACTAAAGTGTTTATTTCGGTTATGTTTATGAGTTTTGTCCTAAGGACTTGGCCACATAATTAACTCTCTCAGGGTTTATAAACGGTTTAATGACCTCGGCCTAAAGACCTAAATAGTCCTCAAATTTCCATAAGAAAGTTGTTTTGGCCTATTAATTTTCATTTTGATTATCAATGATGGTTTTAATATTATGAAAAACTCCAATATACTTGTCTGTGACGATGATATGGAAATCTATATACAATTTTCCAATTTCTCTGGCTCTCAACCTTTACAAAATGATCGTAATAGGCTCTCAATATATGTAGTGCCACAAAAACTTCTTTGAGCTTAACATAAGGAAATGACGAGCCATCTCATACTCCCGCAAGCGTTTAGCACTTCCTAATCGAACCTAATACAGGGTCTACCAATAGGGACTTTCGAACTTTGACAGTTGATAGCGGTCATATTGTTGAAGTTACATCTGTCATTTATACAGTCTGTCTGTCTGCCAAATCACCGTGGACGGACATAGCGTTCAACAACACGTGCAAATGATAAAATTGTTTTATCAAAATGGGTGTTCTGTTCAGGCAACGTTCCACGCGCTTCGCCATAGTCGTCCTACCGAGAGGACCATTCGAAGTGTGGTGGATAAATTTGAGTCCACTGGTTCAGTAAACGATAAACTAACACCCGTACGACGACAAAACGCAAGATCTGTCGAAAGCATCGCCGCTGTCCGTGAGTTTGTGTAGGAGAATCCGAGGCAGTTGATTCCGCGTCGCTCCCACGAACTCGGACTTTCGCAGACCACAACTTGGCAAATTTTGCATCGTGACTTCTGCCTGCACCTGTACAAAATTCAACTGTCCCAGGAGTTGAAGGTAAACGATCATGGACAATGTCGTGTGTTCGCAGAATGGGCTCTGGAGCAGTTGGAAACTGACCCTAATTTTCATCGAAAAATCATCTTCAGCAATGAGGCCCATTTTTGGATGAATGGGTACGTCAATAAACAAAATTTTCCAATTTCGGACGATACCAATTCACATGAGATCCAAGAACCAATGCATTCCGAAAAAGTCACTGTTTGGTGTGGATTTTGGACTGGCGGCATCTTCGGTCCATATTTCTTTGAAACAACGTTAGCCAGGCCATCACCGTTAACGGGAATGATAACCAACTTTTGGTCTAAATTGGATGATATGGACACCAACTGCATGTGATTTCAACAGGACGATGCTGCGTGCCACACAGCTCACGTCACATTGGAAACTCTGCACGAGGGCATGGTCATCTCAAGTGGGGTGATGTGAACTGACCACCGAGATCTTGCGATGTGACCCCGTTAGACTTCTTCTTGTGGGGTTTCCTGAAGTCGCAGGTCTATACGAATAAGCCGTAAACCACAGCGGCTCTCAAAGCCAACATAACCCATGCCATCGGTCAAATTGAGCCTGATTTATGCGCCAGAGTCTTGGAAAATTGGATATTTCGGATGCGAGCCGCCCAGAGAAGCCGCGGCGGACATTTGAACGGTGTTAAATTCTATACAGAATGGCATGGATAGGCCTTTCAAACGAATAAAAAATTTCGATGATATCTCACACACACTTTGTTTTATTTAAATTTAAAGATAGGAAGCGCTTAATGAAAGACCCCATATATGTACATAAATCAATTCAAGTTATAGCTTCAGTCGCCTGAATGCGGGACTTGGTCGATATTTGTGATATAGGACTTAATTTCCGCACCCAAATTGATTTTATAATTAGCAAACTTAACACTGCTCTCGGCTTTATTAAACGGGGCCCAAAGATTTTTCATTTTTCAATTTATTCCATTCGTATTTTTTTTACATAAGAAATTGTATAACGGGTGGTTAAAATACAAGTTGATTTTTAAAAATAAGTTAAAATGAACTAAAATCAATTATATTCGGAAGTGCGAACATTCCCATTAGCTATGGAATAAGATTTCTTTCGTGTGGCTGCCCGTCAATCCTATTTTACAAGACCTTGTTGACTGTTTCTGGATCTATTTGATGAAAGGTTCGGACGAAGAGCTTGAATCGTATCTAGATTGTCCCCATAACATCGAGGAAAGAGCTTTCAAGGGATAGAATCGAGAAAAAGAAACAAAACAGAAAAGCGAGATAGATAGATAGATTTATAAGCACACTGAGAGAATTATTTATTTTTTTATTTTTACTTATTCTTATTTTTATTTCATTCAATAAATAAAAATCAACAATTTCAAGTTAATACATGTTTCATCGCAATAGTTTTTGGACTTTCAACTAAATAGTTAAAAAAAAAAATGTCTTCCCGATTTATTCAATTTGGTCTTTCAATCGAAGAAGAAGAATTAAATACCATATTTTGAACATTATAATTTCAAACTTTTATTGGTCTTATCCGACAAGTGACAACTTTGAATGCCAGCCGTCCTTTCTTCACTCCAATCTTTAGTTTGTTTTATTTCCAGAGTATCTTTTTGCCGGAGTCCACAGGGACTTAATACTAAAATTTCAAAAATATTTCTTTTATTAACAATAAACATGCAGCTACTTTTAAATAATTACTTTAAGAATTTTAGCTACAGATTGCATAAAAATAAATTTCAATTATATACAAATTTGAAATAAAACAACAATCTTTTTGGCCTTGAAGATTCAACGGTTTCTAACGGCAAGGGCGCTATACGATGAAAGCTCTCCGCAGGATACCATTTTTAGTTTCTATGTCGACCACTCGAATTTTACCATCCTGTGAGGATATAAGTTCGATAATTCTTCCTATCAACCACTGTTGAGCTAGTATTTGTCGTCTACTATCAAGACCATCATACCCAATTTAACATTCGCTTCCGTTGCCTTCCACTTCGTTCATTTCTGTAACTCCAGCAAATACTCTTTACACCAATGAGTCCAGAAGTTCTGCTTAATCCGGAATAATCTTCGCCATCTATTTAGATCGCTTACTCACTCAGATTCGATGCATTGTTCAACATAGCACTTTTTGATCACTTGGATCGATCGACATAGCGCAGAGGGGTCGAGTACTTAGCATTGCCTCAATATTCGCCACTACCGGGGACAACTCTTCGGACGTCAAATAAGATAGCATAACTGTACGAAAAATATGAGTTTTAACAGATTTTAGGGTTGCCTCCCACAGATCTCTGAAATTTAACTGCCCTGCTCCACACCATGTTGCAATTTCCTTTCAGGTTTGTTGCTTCAAAAATTGCTATCGGAATTCTGCCAGCTCATTTCGGTCTCCGATAAAGTTCATCCCAGAAGATATTACGACATACTCCACGTGCGACAAACCTCTTGAAGTTTGCTATGAAACCTTGTGGGGATAGATGGGATACCACCTCCAGATGCACTACCTTGACTACAGAACACACGAACACCGCAACATAGGCCTTGTAAGTTCGCTGTCCTCGACGTTTCAATGTTAAATGGAACGGGCTGGAAAAGTCTACACCTGCATCGACAACGTTAGTCCATACTTGAAACAGAGTAGACAGTTGTTCACCACCTTCTTCGCCAATCTGCGGAAATCAAGAACAACTGATACCTGCAGTCTAGCATGATAATTTTTCCTGTGCATACAAATACGAGTAGGTTAGGTTTTATAATTAGGATAGGACATTTCACAAGGTACGGAATGTTGGCATTCTGCAAACGCCTACCAACTGCAATGGGACTAGTTTTATAGAATTTGTATTGAGGAAGGGTTTAAGATTTTTATTACAACTCTTTGAGCTAATCGACTTCTCCTTTTCCAACTGCTCTATTTCTTCTTTAAAGGCTTTCTGTTGGATGTGCCAAAATATCCCAATCAACGCGTCGTTCAGTATATCCGCCGAGAGTAATGGGGTGCTGTCTGTGCCGAATTTGGTAGTCGCTCTACAGTTATCTTCAGACTAGCTATCCATCGGCTCACGTATACGAAGATTCTCCAGCAGCTGATGACACAGCTCCTCTCTTTCTTTTCCAGGAATACGTGCGATAAAAAGGTTCACTCCCACAACTGAATCTCTACAAGTAACTCGTCATTCCATAACAGAGTCACATCAAACTTTATCTTGAACAAGGATATACAATAACAGCCTCAACTGAATTTTTTTTCTTTCCATTCGAACAGAGCACTATGCCAAAGGACAATTCTTTTGTATTTTATATGGTAAAGCGTGAATAGTATCAGTACACACCGCATCAGAGACTAGCATCAGTTTGACTGCGAGTCCTAGCCATAGAACCGCAAGGGAAATGTGTTACAGCGTTGTCTTCACTTTCGCAAAAGATGGTATCGAATAATGTCCTATGAATAACTGGGAAAGTACTCTACATCCTTTTAGTTGGAGTGTTGCGAGGATGTGACTGTAGTTCCAGAAAAATCTGGTGAAGGGCCAGTAAAATCGCCCCCTGAACTTAATTGGACATTTTCATACGCATTCTAATTTTCCGTAACTCCTTTGTAACTTCTCTACCAATGGTTTGGTCGCTTAAGTTGAGCAGACAGGAACAATATGTCCCTTATATTTAGTCTGTTCCAAAATCACCACGACTGGGCAGTAATTCTGAACTGAAAATGCAACAGTAAGTGATTCTGGACTTCGATAAAACAAGAAAGCGTAATAAAGCATTTCTGGACTCCTATGGAACGATTCCTTAGTCCCTTTTGCTACCACCAGAAGGCATTCAAAACCGTGCGATAATGCACTAACATTATCCCACAAGGATAAAGCGTTCGTTGCTTCACGATGTTGTATTACTATTGCCACCAGTAGTGGAGCTACGTAGCCAATAAAGTTATTCCACTTCAAACCCTCCTTAACACCCATATGTTGCTTTTGGTAAAAATTTCATTACACCTAAATGCAACAAGAAACGAGAGGGTGTAGCGCGTATGGTGAGGCAGCTTGGAAAGAATGAAACATAGAAGAAGAACGAAAAGGCGACAGACTCGGAATAGGGAGCAAAAAGAGAGGGTGGTAACACGCGGGGGGTTACACCAACAGGATTGGAATAACGCAATCAGCGTTATTACCATCGTTAAAGTATTGCTATAATTTATTATTTTGAATGTGAGCAGCGTCATCTATAGATATATTTGAGTAGGAGACGACCCATCCATTGGAGGAATAATGGAAAATCGTTAACGGAGGTAAAAGGTTGAGAAAAACGAATGAACTATAAATTGTAGTTGTATTGTGTTGAAAGAGATAAGTTCTATCATTTGAACCCACTCAAACATTTCACATTGGTGTCAGAAGTGGGATAGGACTTATTGTGCATTAAAGAAAATATTAGTTTTGTGTGATTGCGTTAAAGCTGTCACGGGTCAAGGAATATTGCACTTGACCCTCGTTTAACTCAAATCAGAGTTGAACAAAAGAAACCTCACCAGCAGTGAAGGAATAAGTGACTTGATGCTCCGACTACAGGACGTTTTGAACATCGAGGGACATGAGTCGAATACATACTACTTTGACGTTGACGAGGAAGAACAAATGAGAGCCGTCAAAGCCATGGCTGCGATGATGCAACTTCTCTTGTCAAAAATGGACGAATAAAAGAGAAATAACCTTGACCAACAACTGGTTGAACAAAAACAAGATCTAGAAGAAGAAAGGAATAGTCTCGAACAAAATCTAAGCGACCAGAAGAAAAGCATTGAACAAAAATTCAACGAACAAACGAACAGTTTTACGGAAAATTGGACGAATAGAGAACAGATCTAGATGAACAAAAGAATTGTCGGCACGGTCTTCATCAAAAAATGGGTGAACAAAATAATAATCTGGAAGAACAAAAGAACATTTTACAGAAGAAATCGATGAAAAATTCGAGCAAATGTGCAGCAATGTTGAGCAACTGGTAAAAGAGCTTGACATAGTGCGAAAACAGAAACTGCGAGAATGTTCTTTAAGTGGTCCTAGGAGAAAAGCTTCACCGATGGTCAGACCTCATGGTCTACTTATAAGAAGCAGTTTGAAACGGCTGCTTGTGCGAACAACTGGGGCAATAAGGTGAAGTACAGACATCAAAAAGCATAAAGACTATATGGCTGTAGTACAGGCTATCGAGAAAGGGTTTGGGGATAGCCGTATGTAGGAGGTTTCCAAGGTCCAATAGCAAAGCTGAATACAGTAACGGGGAAAAACACTGCAACAGCCCCAAGGAAACGTCAGTTGACTCTCACATTTGTCATACCCCACCGTATGCCAGGAAATAATCGACGAAATGACAAAGAAGAATCGCAGATTTTTTAGTTTATTACGAGTAGTTTTACTTTATTTATTTTCTCTTCATAATTTTTCATTTTTACAAATAAATTCAAGTACAATTATACAATAGAAAAAAAGTGGGTGGGGTAACCCTGATAATAAACTTTACATATTAAAAGCAAGAATTATGACATATTAATCAAGTTGGCAACAAAAGATATAGATAATTGAAACAAAGCAATACACCAGAATATCAGAGCAGAACATCAAACAAGGATTCAATACATTTGAGATCAAAGCAAAAAAGCCAATTTTTTACGTATTTCACAAACGTAGGATAATGTGAAATTGTTCTGATAGAATGAGGAACTTTGTTGAATACTCGACATGAAACAATAATATAAAAGTTATAAAACGCGGTGGAACGAAAAGCGGGTATGTGTACCTGATTTAAAAAATTGCCACGTAAATTGTGATTGAAGACTTTATAACAATATAAATGGCGGACCGGAAGAATTTTCAAATCCCTGAACAATGGAAAACTAGCATGTAAACCGGGTTTACGGCAAATTTTCTTCAAAAGGTGCTTTTGAAATAACAAGAGTGGCTGAATTTTATTGAAGTAAGCTCCTCCCCAGCAGGTGATACCATATTGTAATCGAGAATCAAAGATTCCATAATAGATTTTTATCAACAATATTTTCTCAAATTTTCTATGTGGGTTTTAAAAGTCATCCTTGAGTCAATAAGATGCCCCAAGTATTTTAATTCATTTATCAGTCTCAATTTGAAAACGATTATCACTGCAGCTTTCAGAACTATAAAAAGTGCAAGATGACAAACTTGTATAGCAAGTGCAGTATGCGAGTATAAATCTTGGGCAGTCACTTGCATGAAGGAAGATCTCGGCATCAAAACTGTTTTGCGCTACCATATTGAAAAACATTATTTTAGTTTTTGAGCTTATGACCAATTTATGCTCCGCAAACCATATTCTTAGTTGATGAAGATCCCAATTGATATCTGATATAAGATTCAAAGCACTGACTGAACCATGAGTAAAACCTATGGTATATCATTCTTTAAAGGGCAGTCTGAATAGGGAATTAATATAAATCAAGAAGAGTATTGGTCCGAGAACGGAGCCCTGAGGCACTCCTAGATTAATGAATTTAATTGATGTATCATCAAATTTCACTTTTGGTGATCTACAATTCGAGCAAGATTTGAACCACTTCCAAATATATCATGATTAACCATATCGAAGACTTTGGTAATGTCGATAAACAAGCCAGCTGAATACTTCTTTTTATCCAGGTTGGCAAAGATTTGAGAGCAAAAATGTAAAAGAGCTTTTTCAGAAGATCTACCCTACTGAAAACGAAATTGCACAGAACTGAAAAATTTAGTTTTATTTAAAAAGCTCAACACCCTCTTTTTCACAACTTTTTCGAAGATCTTGCTTATTGAAGGCAAAAGTGCTATAGGCCTATAATTACTCAGTTCATCACCAGATCCTTTTTTAAGGAGAGGAAATATATCAGCACATTTTAGAGCATCAGGAAATACTCCAGAAAAAATGCTGTTATTAAATATGTGCGCCAAAACATCAACTAAGAAACAGGCAATGTTTTTTTTTGAGTAGAAAATTAGTAATGCCATCACACCCAGAAGAACTTGTATTTTTCAACATACCAAAGGTTGTAAGCAGTTCTGATTCAGTTATTGGCTGGAGTAAAAAACTATGACTCTGCAGAAGTTCACCAGGGTTACATAAAGGACTACAAATGGCACAGGTTGGATAAATTGTACACGCTTGAATATTCTCAGATATCGTAGTAAAATACTTATTGAAAGAGTTAGTAATTCCATGTTTGTCGGAAATTGTACAATCGTCAGTACGTACACAAGTTGGCTTTTTTATGACAGTCGTTTTATTTAGGATGCTATTGACTAACGCCCATTCACCTCTTATATTATCTTTGGCTGAATTAAATTTATTATTGTAGTAACTATCACGACACACAGGAATTTCTCTTTTTAATTCTGAACATATCTTTTTATGTTCTTGTTTTAAATAATGATTGACTGGATTTCTTAAACATTTTATTCTTAGTTCGTTTTTTGTTTTGACTTTATTTAATAAATAAAGGCTTAAGCCGTTTAATGAATTTCCTTTGGCTGGTTTTAAACTCACAACCCGATATATGATTACTTAAGGATTCTATAAAAAGGTCATAATATTTAGCGACATCATTTTCAACAAAAACATTTTCCCAGAACTCAAAAGTCAGATTAGTTTTAAGTTTTCCACAATCAATTTTTGTTATCGAGTTAAGGGAACTAGAGTCATTTAAGTTGTTTTTCGTCATATTATCGACCAGCAATCCTGTCATACAATGATCTGTAATCTCCAGATCAAAAACACACTTCTCACAGAAACTGCTAGAAGAGGACGCAAAACGCCCATATCCGCGATCTATATAGTACATTTTCCCGATGAAGGTCTAGTTATTTCATTTATAAACGTTACCAATCCATGAGAAGCTAATAAGTCCAAATAAGTGAGTACTACTTCACTTTTCTCCAAGATATCAATATTAAAGTCTCCTAAAACTATCAAATTTTTTGATTTCTCACTATCCAGAGAGGATGAAAATTCTTCCACAAATACTGAAACATTGAACACTCATATGAAACCTATACTCACATAACATGACGTAGACCTCACCTTTGATTTTAAGAGATAATTTCAAAACATCGGCACTGAGGAAACCTAACTTTGAGACATCAAACACATTATAATCTGTTTTCACAAAACAGCCAACACCTCCTGCAGCGTAATTCTCAGATTCGCGGCTGCAGTAATTATGGACGGGAAAAGAACCCTTGCTGAAGCATTTGCCTTGGCTCTCGCTATGGAATCCAAAGGAACACATTTCGTCAGGGTGTTGAATGTTGATCTGTTGAATGCTCCAACGCAAGACCTACTGCCGAGGAACGAGGTAGTCCGCCAGAAAATTCTGGCTATCTTCCCGAAATTTCAGTTTTTTTTCCAAGAAACGCCAGAGAGAACATGTTTGGTAAAAATACCACAAACGATATGAAATAAAGGCCCAACGAAATAAAGCCAAAAATGAAAATTGTGCCTTATTTCGTGTTAAATCTGGAAATAACACCAAATTTCCGATATAGCTTTATTTCGCTTTAGAAAACAAAATAAGGCCAAATTGGTGAGCCAAGAGGAATTAGGTGCAGCGCTTCGCGCGATTTATTTGTTTAAATTCCACTTTCTGCGGTTATTAAGACGCTCACGCGACTTTGTCGCTGAGCTAAGGGTACCCCAACAACTGTCAGACAGGCGCCTATGTAATAGCTATTAAGGACTGAAACGAATAAAATCTGTAAATTTTAATACGCGCTATATTTCCAATGCGTAAAAATTGCAATCCCATTTTGTACCCAAATTAGCCTGTACATTCTCTAGTTTCAGTTTGTTATTGATTTTGGTTCGGTGCGGTTTAAAATATTTATAAAATATGAGTCAAGAGGAACGCCGTAAAGAGATCATCGACAAATGGCTCGAAAATACTTCGCGTCCAAACCATTTCATCGCAAAAAATTTAAACATAGCACGCAGTACAGTAGATACTGTTATTAAACGAGGTTTGGAGACGTTGACAGTTAAGCGAAAACAGAAAATTGGAGCTAAAAGTGAAGCACATGATACAAATTTGGATAGGAGAATAGTGGGTACCATCGTAAAAAACCGGACTATGTCATCCAGAGATGTTGCTCGGAAATGTAATACCTACCAAACAATGGTACCAAGATCTAAAAAACGACGCAACGGTCTAAAAACACAAAAAAAAAAACAAAAAAAAGTCATAAAACACGAGCCCGAACGCTATACAAGTTGATCGGCAACGAGAAAGCGTGCTTGGTTTTGGATGACGAAACTTATGTCAAAGCCGACTTTACTACTCTTCCAGGTGCGCAGTTTTACAACTCATTTAAAGCTGAGATTCTTCCGCAATCAACAACATCGATTGGGATGGAAAAATACGGATCAACATATCTCGTTTGGTAGGCCATTTGCCAATGTGGACACAGAAGCTCATCGTTTATTACAACGGGAACAATTAACGAAGAAGTGTACATTAACGAGTGCCTAAAAAAGCGGTTGATTCCGTTCTGAAACAAACACGAGGGTTCAACATTATTTTGGCCAGATTTAGCTTCAGCTCACTATACTCATGCGACGTTGAGCTTTCTTGTTGCTAAAAATGTCGACTTTGTCCCAAAAGACATGAATCCACCCAATGTTCCACAGTGCCGTCCCATTGAAAGGTATTGAGCTTTGGTCAAAGCTAAATTGAGGAAAAGTAAGCAGTGTGCAAAGGACGTAAAAGAATTTAGTGCTAAATGGAAAAGAGCGTCCAAAAAGATCAAGGATATAACTGTCACCAACCTTATGAAGGACATTCGAAAGAAGTTGAGGAAAGAATGCGAACCCGAATAATTTATTTTATTTTTTATAATTGTGAATGAATTTAATAAAAACAGAGTTTTAAAGCAAATAAAAAAAATTTACATGAATTATAAAAATATTTTTTTTTTTTACTTTGAAGTTTCCAAATTTTACTCGTTTCAGTCCTTAATTGTATTACCGTTTGCTGATATCAATACAAATTCATGTAAATAAAAAAAAACATTTGGTCTTATTTCATTGGGCCTTATTTCACGTCACCATTTCCGACATACCATATTTTTCTTTCCTGATAATGTAAAAACACCTGAAAACATCCGTCTGGCCTAATTTGAGTAATTTCTGGCATATTTCCCGAACAAAATCTGCTATTTTTTCCAAATTTGAAAACAAAAACATTTTCTGGGATTTTTTCCAAAAAAAATCTGGCGTAATTTCCGGGAGCCCACGATTGGTAACAAAAAAATTTGACATGGCTTAGCTTTTGTTTGTCAACGCCAAGAAGATAAGCAGCATACAGCAGCCCAGCAAAAGTCCAGCGACATCGCTTGACCTAGTTTGGGAATAGCGGTGGTAGCAATGCCAGCAAAATAACATCAATCCATAATTATAGTTTATAATGTTTTGTATGATATTATGCTAGCTATTATGCTAAGTTAGTTTAAGATACCAAGTCAGTCGCTTGTTTTATTTGAAAGAGCTGGACAAAATATAATACATAAGGCGCCCGCGGGATACCGACGCTCCATCTCGTGTACGTTCTATAGACCAGAGTAGAGGATCATCGAGTCATGCTTGGCTTCGTATGAGTATGGCGAGTTCTCATGAGAATTTACGTGGGAATTAGCGTGTCATCAGTCGTGCTGCATTTGTTATCTAACGAGTTTACATACTGGTTATTGAGGTTATAAAAAAGTGGGAAATACTCCTCAAAAAATTCTTCAATAATGAAAAATGGCTCCTTTTAGCTAAGAAAAGTTTTTTTAATATACTTGTAACCTATTCAGAAAATTAAAAATACGTACAAGTTTATTCATCTACATCTATGTTATATTGTCCCCTTCAAAGTAATCTCCATCGACTGCAACACACTGATGCCAGCGCTTGATCCAATCCTCGAAACATTTTTTATATTCGGTTTTCGGTTTTCGGTTTTCGGTTTGTCCATCAGTGCGATGGACGATTTTTCCATTACTTCCTCTCGGAGTAGTGGTTTTTTTTAACTCGATTGAAAAGAAAGAAGTCACAGGGAGCCAAATCAGGTGAATTCGGTGGCTGTTGGATGGTATTTGTTGCATTTTTAGTCAAAAAATTACGAATAATTATTGCACTGTGCGACGGTGCGTTATCATGGTGCCAAATCCACGAGTTTTCTGCCCACAATCCTGGTTTCTTTCTGCGAATTGCTTCACGCAAACGTCTCATAACGTCCAAATAATGCTCGCACTCTTTGTTTACTGTCTGGCCTTCTGGCAAAAATTCATGATGCACTGCACCGTTATAATCCATGAAAACCGTGAGCATTGCCTTCTTTTTTGACTGAAAACGAGGTGGTTTTTTTGGTATCGGTTCATTTGGTGAACGCCATTCACTTGCCTGATGTCTGGATTGCGTGTCGTACTCATAAACCCACGCCTCGTCTCCAGTAATGATCCTTTTGCGACGTCAACACGGTCTCTTTTTTGCATGAAATTGAGGTCTTGTGGCACCAACTTTGCTGCTACACGACGGAAACCCAAATCATTAACCAAAATGTCTTGGACGGATCCATTGGCAATGCTCAAGTCCTCCGCTATCTCTCTGATGATTAATTTGCGGTTATTGACCAACATTTCTTTTACTTCATCAATGTTTTCGTCGGTTTTCGATGTCGATGGTCTGCCACTGCTTTCATCATCTTCAATTGACTCACGACCACTTTTGAACCACTGCCACTGGTAAACGACCGTTTTCTTTAGAGAATCCTTGCCGAAACACTTTTCCAACATTTCTAACGTTCGCGCACCATTAAATGCGTTTTTTACGCAAAATTGAATACAAGTTCGTTGTTGCAAATTTAAATTCATTTCTAAAATTTTAAAAAATCGCCAACACACACAGAAATAGATGTACTCTTGGCTACGTAAATTTTGCAAATGTTAAGCTATGACGCCAAGATTTAGAAGGAATGTCAACAACAGATTTACCAACTTAACAAAAAAAATAGAACTCAAAGCGGAACAATGGGAGCGCCACACGGTGGTGTCCCCCGGGAGCTTTTTGATCAAGGTGGTATTTATCGAGCTTCGTGAAGATTCACTTCTATCGCCTTTTTTACCAAAGCGCTAATCCACAGATAGGCGATGTAGATATACCATACTCGTATATACATGCAATCCTACTTCAAGTCTTAGAATTTGCAAAAAACAAAGAATAATTTCCGCACTTGTGTGTTGATAGATGTGGTTTTCGTTTTCACAAACAAATGCATGCTTTGCACACATCGTGTACGAAAATCAATCGATGATCTTAAATTTGTTTGCGAACAATTTAGTCATGTGTTCACCATAGCATTTTATTTCGATTTTCTATGGCAGGATTTCAAAACTGAGCCGCCCCAAGGTGCTTTTTAAACATTGACTAAATTTGCGGAACTTACGGTACGTATGGTGTCAGGATAATGTACATACCCAATAACCATCTATGTACAGCCATGCTCGAATGTATGCTTCGTTTAGTGTTCTGTGGAACAAATGATTTTTACGGCTTGACTTCAAATAGATATCGAATGATGTCGAGATGATTTTCTTAGAATTTGTATTTAACCATTGAAGGGTATTGAAATGTATCCTTTCGGCATCCTGCCGCAAAAGGCTGATACTCATAGTCTAGCGTATGCTATAGGAAGCGAATGTTTGAAGTACGAAACGTTCATTTGTGTTTTGTTAACTTAAAACAAAGTGACGGAGTAAAGTTAGACGTGCATATGTATATATATACATACATACATACATATATACACGCTCTTCACTAGAAATTATACTCTCACATCTATATAGCAGTACATGGACGTGCATTGGGTCACATGGCTACGTCATATCCTTTTATGGGTATCTCTAGCAATCGTTGTGTGTATACTAGCTGTCAAGTGTTTTCCACTTAAACTCATTTCACATCTTTACAAATTGAATTTTATACATATTTAGAAGAATATAACGAATGGGACTCGGTGAAATTAATGAATACATATATGGATAGCTTTTGGGGAGTATATATTGCCAAGCACCTTAAGTCGGCATACCTGTAACTTCAAAAGAGTAGCAAGGCAATGCGGGTTGTCTTTTTTCTTGTTGTTCACTCTATCAAGGGTTTATTTATAGTGTTTATGGATGTCCTTTCACAGTCAGGCATACTCTTTTGAATTGAGAAGAGAATTTGAGGGATAATATAATATGTACATGTGCAAGTTCCAAGCCACTAAAACATGTATACTATACCAGTCAAAGTTTATATACATACACAAGAAAAATTAATTAAAGAAAACAGAAATTAAGTAATTTAAATGTTTGTTCACTAGTCGGTCTCTACTGCCTTATCCCTCCGAACTGGAACCGAAAACTTTCCGGACTGAGACTCTGGTTTCTATGCGTTCCATTTGGCCTATCCGAGATTTTCGGAAAAGGTTAACATCGCTTCGTCTCCATTCTCCTTTGATGCAAAATTGATGGAAATTACCCGAAGAACTTTTCTCTCGAAGCGCCCAAGAGCTTTCTTCAGTGTCTTTTGCGTCACAAACCAGGACTGGGACGATCAGTGCCTACTGCCTTGTATAGTCTATACTCAATTGCTTTCTAAGCCTAAAGAAGCAGAAATTAGCAAAAGTGATTCTTCTCATGACTTCGGCACTGGTGTCATTATAGACTATCGTAACATTTTATCCTAGGCGACGATGTTGTCTTTCCCTCTTCGTTTGCAGCATTGTTTTTCCTCTTCAGGCTCGCTGTATTCTTCCCATTATGTTAATGTCGTTTGCGTTTGCAAGTGCCTCACAAGGGCTTTTCAAAGACGGTACCTCTGGAGTTGACTTCCGAGTTTCGCATAATGCTTTCGAGAACAATATTGAAAAAATTACATGAATATCTCAGTTTTGTCATCGCAGCCCTTAACGGAGTAGCGTGCATTCTCCGTCGTCATCCAACATAGTCGAATGAGCCTTGCAGGGATGACAAAAATAGACCTGACTTTGTATGGTAGTTTTCTGAATCGATTTGGAGCTCTTGGATTTTTTCCAAGATGTGAAGAGTTGATTTATGGTGGGCTTGAGGCACACTAAAAAGGGCTAGTCAAAATATTACCTTAACGACTTAGGAGTTCACATAATAAGGCAAACAGCATTTCATATGCGATATCGGGGTAAGTCTCCCCTGTATTTAGGGCAGTTCAGAGGATCTCTCTTCGTCGACTCATATTTTAGAGATACTCGTAAGTTGATTTATGCTCCGTATCCGATCATCATCTACAGCATTAATCAGGTCGACAATTAAGACATCCGGTCCAGCAGCTTTGTTAGACTTAAGCTTGGCGATCGCCGTCCTGATTCATTTTGGTCAGGTGGACGAAAATATTCACCCCTATTGCGAGTGTCAATTGTCAACCAATTGACAATTGACAAATTTATTAATCAAAACAATTTTCGGTATTGTGTAACTCATTTGATAAAATTTGTGGCTATTGTGAATAAATTGACTATTGTGAATGAGACATAACATTTGTTGATAAACTAATATCACAAAATTCCATTTGTTTGTTGTTTCACTTTGGCCCCATTCAAAATGGTAATTTGTAACAAATTGACGATAGTTAATCACTCATTGATAAATGACAATCGCAATACCAACTACTCAAATTTTTTGATATTTTTCGTTTATCGTTTATTTTTTGACTCTTACAATAGGGTGGTTGTCTGTCTTCGTCCATATTGAATTACCATATACATAGTCCCCTAATGGTGGGATAGTCTGCAGGAATAATCCTGCCAACTGTGGTTCAACTATGAGGTTTCCTTCTCCATCCTTGAAGATTTCTATTCGGGCTTTACAACTTTGACATATTGGTTTTATTTTTTGGCAAAACTTCCGAACTTCATTCTTCTAATAGTACCTACTTAGGGCCTCAATCGAGTTCCTCTCGTGCTCTTTCTTCCTGCATTTCTATTTGTAAAGCTCGCGTGCCCGTCTCCCTATATTCTGCAGCGCCGCGGCCGCTCTGTACATCCTGTGCTTTCCGAGATTTTTCTGTTTCTTTGTTGGGGCATGTTGGATCCCAACTAGACGCAACTTTTCTAATTGCTCGTTGCCAATGATGTCACTGGTTTTCTACATTCAATGCTGTCGGCATCTGTATCCAGGACATTGACATGGGCGTACATATATTAACTCCCTCTTTTTTTGTAGACTTTAAAGGTGTTTTAGTTGCGTATGCAGATGATGTAGGCTTTACTTACGGCTCTAAAAGACCTTTGAACCTGATATCTGAGATAAATTGGGATCTAAATTTACTGAGAATGTGGTTTCTGAACATGATTTGATTTTAAGTTCCAAAACAAAAGTTACGTTCTTTAATTGCTCATTACAAAATATGACCGAAGTGCCAAAAGTTTAAGTTCTCTATCTGTTCTATATGCCCAAGTACCGCAACCTCTTTCTGTAGCAGCAGTACATGTAGTGGTAACTGCTTCTAAATTGAGAAAATCGATAAGTTTAGATGTTTAGGACTTGTTTTCGACTCTAAGTTATGCTTTGCTAGCCACATAGATAGCTTAAGTTTGAAACTTTTACTATTTTCGCAATGTCTGTTCTTAAAACATTCTGAAGTCTATTTGTTATGGTATTTCCATTCCTGCAATATGGCAATACCTGTTTTGGCGGTGTTTATATATTTTAATAAAATTGTAGGAAAAATATTCAGGAAACCTAGTTTTTACCATAGCCTTCCATTATTTCGTGTTTTGAAAATTCTTCCAGTACGACACTTGTACTGTTTTAAAGTTTTGAAAACATTTTTTTTTAGACCAGGAAATCTTAATTATAAAATTGACAAATTTAATCTGCGCGGTAATCAAATGCATTTCGTCAATGTGAATGTTTTTCGAACTACTACCTACCGTAATTTTTATACTGTGTCATCTTGTCGTCTTTTCAATAGGCTTCCTCAGTCGCTAGGATCCCTAAGACATTTGGCTATATTTTGAAGACATCTGAAGTCTTGGCTGTTTGATTTTAACTACCGAAGTTTTGAATCGTTACTTAATGTTCTATCTTAGTCGTAGCTTTGATTTTCTTTTTTGGTGATTTTTTTTTCTAGTTTTAATAGTGTGTTCGACTTTGAACTGATCGTGACGGTTTGACCGGTTCTTTCTTTTTTAAGGAAAAAAGATCTTTTGTGTCAATTTGGAATAAAAGACAATACCGCTCTCGTGTACGTTACAAAACAGAAACATACATTTTCGAATTGCCCCTTATTTTCACATTTTTATATATACAACTGATATTTCTAAAACCGGGTTCGCGGTAAAAAAATAACTTTATTTCTTCTTGACTACTACCTAATACACTGTTTGAAGATAAAGACTGAGCTTGGCATGTTTGCCAGTGCCTTTTATTGGTTCTATAATGCTAGCTCAGCATTTTTTGTGTGGGCAAATTTCATTACGTTCGACGCGTGTGCATCGGACGAAGCAAGTTAAAAGTGCAGAGAATGCAAAAGATAGGATTGTGGAAAAGATAAAATATGAATTAACTTGATATTGTGGAGAGATTCGGGTATCGTCTGGTATGCGTTACCGGATACGTAACTTCTCCCCCGTTAAATTTAAAATTCTCCTGAATTTTAGGAAATTCTTTACTTATATTTTTGATAGAAACTTTAAGTTTCCTATTTTGTCTTGATAGGATTATTATTAATATGATAAAAATTATCGCGATTGTTGAGCTAGCAATATAGTTAACATTTTTATGAAACTTAAGTATATTGATATGTTCTAAATTATTTCTGCTTTTTAATACAATTTCTTCAAATTTAGGTTGTTTAGTAAAATTATATCTTACATCTTCGTTGTAAAAGAATCTATCAAGAAATTTAATATTATTGTTACTAAATGTTTGATTTAAAATTTTGATACTACAATTGGTAATTGTTATTAAAAAGTTTCCTTTTAATTTTATTTTTCTATCGTCACATTGGTTTAGCAATTCTTCATTTTTCATATTTTTACAAATTATAGTATAATCATCTAATCTTTTAATTTCGACAACTTCATTTTTCTTTAGTTTACAATTATTATTTGATATACAATTATTTATTGGTAAAAGTTCGTTTACATATTGAACTTTATCACTTTGCATTTTGTACTTTGTTTGATTTATTTCTACAAAATATTCGTCTTCTAATATAACTTCCAGATAACTTGATGTAGGCATTGATGTCATTAGTTTAAAATCTATCAGTTTGTAATTGTGTGGAATTTTGATTGCCAGTATTAGTCTGTCTTCGTCGTATTTTAACAGTCCTGTTTTAACATTCTTTAATCTAAATGGGGGTAGTAAATTTTGTTTTTTAAGCTATGGTACGTTTCTACGATACCACTGTGTAAGCTTTCCTTTGTATGGTATAACGAAATCTGTGTCTGAACATCTTCTAAGGTTTTTATTTCTCTAGCTCTAATAGTAGCTTTGATGAATTTTATTTGTTTGTTATTGCTAAACAGTTCTATTAACAGTTGCTGTATCTTGTTAAATTTGTGGTAATCTAATTCTGTATATATTCCAATGGTACCAGGTTTAATGAATCTTCTAAATAGGTCTGTCCAATATTCTTTATCTTTGGTCATGTCAACATAAATAATTTTCCTATTGTGTAAAATGTCTATTTCTCTGTTAGTATCATTGGTTAGTATGAGTTGGGTTTTATATTTATTGACTATGGATTCTAATATAGGTATGTGGTCCAGTTGCTGTTCGTCTTCCGAATGTACCGTTGCATTGTCAGAGGAATCATCGTTACGTTGTTGTTCATTCTCGGTCAACTCATTTACTGTTTGATTATTTTCATCTTCCTTGTTGTCACTTTCGGGAATTCTGCTAAGAAAGTCCGCGATTTTATTTTCCTTACCTTTTAGGTATTCGATCTCAAATTGGTATTCTTGCAATTTGAGTAGCCACCGTTGGTTTCTCTGGCTGAACTCTTTTCCTGTGTACTTCTTGTTTAGGTACTTAATAGGTAAGTGGTCAGTTATGATTTTAAATCTATTTCCCCATAAGTACGGTCGATAATATGTCACTGACCAAACGATTGCAAGGAACTCTTTATCGGTGACGGAGTAATTTTTTTCGTGGTCATTTAATGTCCTTGAGGCGTAGCATACGGGTTGTCCCTCTTGCATTAATACTGCCCCTATAGCATAATTACTGGCATCAGTATAAAGAGTGAATGTTTTTTTAAAGTCTGGAAATTTTAAAATCGGGTGTCTCATAATGTTAAGCTTAAGAGTCTCAAAAGCTTGAATGTATTCAGGGTCATTGGTGTTGATCTTCCTGTCTTTTTTTAAATACTTAACCATAGGGTGAGCTATTTTGGAATAGTCTTTAACAAATTTCCTATAGTACCCTGTAGCTCCTAGGAAGCCCTTTAACTGTTTTTCAGTTTTAGGAAGTGGGTATGCCTGAATGCATTGAATCTTATTTGGATTAGGTTTCATGCCCTCCGCTGTCAGGACATGACCTAGGAACTCTGTGTTCCTCTTCATAAATGAGCATTTATCGAATTGTATTTTCAAGTTGTGCTCAGCAAGTTTTTTGAATATCAATCTTAAAGCTTGTATGTGTTCTGTTAGGCTTGTTGAAAAAATTAAAATATCATCTAAATAGACGACACAACATTTATTAATATAATCCCTGAGTATCTCGTTCATTAACCTCTGAAAGGTTGCCGGCGCGTTTTTTAATCCAAAAGGCATTCTAAGGTATTCATAGAGGCCCTGAGGAGTTACAAAAGCCGTTTTAGAGATATCATTCGGGTGGACTTTAATTTGGTGATACCCTTTAGCTAGATCTATTGACGAAAAGTATTGAGCTCTCCCTAGTTTGTCCAATAAGCTATCTATATTGGGTAGGGGGTACTTATCATCAATGGTGATCTCGTTTAATTTCCTGTAGTCGACACATAAACGGAATTTCTGCTTTCCCGAATTATCTACCTTCTTTGCTACCACTACTATTGGTGAAGCGTACCTGCTATTCGATTTTCGGGTAATCCCTTGCCCTTCCATTTCTTTTATTTGTCGACTTACCTCCTCTTCGTGTTTTGGAGGTAATCGATACAGTTTAGCATGGATAGGTTGATCTACTGTCGTTCTAATTTCATGCATTATTGAATTTGTTTTAGTTAGCTGATCCCCTTCTTTATAAATTAGATTGCTGAATTGGTTTAATAACACCTGCATTTCTCGCCTTTCTTCTTCATTTAAATGACCCAGATCTATATGCTTGCTACTCGTGTTGAGTTCAAAACAATCAAAGGTTGCTTCTTTCTCAGTAGAATATAGGGGTATACTGACATTATTTTTTAAAACTAGACACCTATTATCAAAATCAAGGGTTTTGATAATTTTACTAAGTAAGTCCATTCCTATTAGGATGTCGTAGGGTTTGTTTCCTAAGTTTCGCTTGTACCATCGTAGGGCTCCTCTGGGATCTAAATTAAACTCTTTAGGAATACTTGTAATAATCCTGTCTACTTTTTCTGTAGTAACGTTATTGATGGTTTGCAACCTCATATTAGTCGTTTCGAAAACTTTAAATTTCCTACAATCTACTCTGCTAGAATTGATAATGCTCATGGTTGAGCCAGTGTCTATTAGTGCTATGTACTTATTTTTATCTATTGTCAGCTTTATAAGAATTTTATTACCGAGGCCTAGTTGAGAAAAAACGCTGGTTCTATGTTGTGAACCTCTTCGTTGTTCGTTTCTTCTTCTGCTTGCTCTTGGTGAACTAACTGTCCTACATCCATTGGTTCCGGTTGTTGATTGGCATTTCGGAACTGACCTGACTGATTGAATGCTAGTTGCCTAGATTGACCTGATGCTCTATGTTGACCTGATCTAGAAGGATTTGGCTGAGAGTTATTGTTTTGCCTATGCTGACCTAAATTTGTTCGGTTTTGATTGTTCGAGTTATTCTGCCTATTCGGATTATGATTGGTTTCTTTATTCCTTAAGAAATTATTGCCCTGTTTATCGTGATTGGGTTTTGAATTATGTCCATTACGTTTGTCTTGCATCAAAAAGTCTCTGTCTATGTTATGTTGATCATAGCCCACATAAGTGTACAAAATATTTTTTATTTGATGTAAATCATACAGATCTTTTATTTCTCGGGACAAATTCCCTGACACTATTTGTTTAATTCGATTAACTAAAATAATATAAAATGTTTTCTTAGCTTCGCTAGGTTTCGCTTCATATGTTGCGAAAGAATTTATTTCTTGAACTAACAATTCTATTTTATTATTAAGGTCTGAAATCGAACTTACTTTGAGGTAATTTATTTTTCTAGATATGTCCTTGTGGTTGCCCGCTGGTCGAAAATGTTGTTTTAATAGATTTCTTGCCTCTGTCCATCCGCTCGGCTGATTATTGAGAAGTAAGTCCTTGGCTTTGCCGGTGATTTTTGTGTTGTATATGGCCTCCCATAATTCTAACTTCACTGGATCTTCCACCGCGTCTATATGTGTTCCGACTACACTTAAGAATTGCGTGAGTTCTTTTTGATCTCCATCAAATGGTTTTATGTAAGAAATTTCTTTCATTACAAAGCACGCACGGCTTTGTGTGGGTTGTGCACCTCGTGCAGCTAAAGCTTCCATGGCTTCTGTGAGCCTTTCCATTAGTTGTTCGTTCATTTCCTGGTTGATAACTTTGGCCCAGAACTTCAGAATTTTGCTGTGCAGTTTATTTTAATTTTTGGGTCTGAATTTTGGTTAATCACTGATTTTTAGTGTCACCAAAATGTTTTTCAAACAATTGTATTTTACTGTAATTTTATAGTCTTTATAGTTATTTTATTTATTTGCTTCGCGATTTTTTTTTTTTTTTCGGTCCCTTCACTTTTGGATCTTTTTTTTTTTTAACATAAAGATCCTACCGACTGCGCCACTGATATTTCTAAAACCGGGTTCGCGGTAAAAAAAATAACTTTATTTCTTCTTGACTACTACCTAATACACTGTTTGAAGATAAAGACTGAGCTTGGCATGTTTGCCAGTGCCTTTTATTGGTTCTATAATGCTAGCTCAGCATTTTTTGTGTGGGCAAATTTCATTACGTTCGACGCGTGTGCATCGGACGAAGCAAGTTAAAAGTGCAGAGAATGCAAAAGATAGGATTGTGGAAAAGATAAAATATGAATTAACTTGATATTGTGGAGAGATTCGGGTATCGTCTGGTATGCGTTATCGGATACGTAACTTACATACATACATATTGTAGTTGACAGATATGATACAATTCCCTGCTGTTGTGGGTGGGTGCATTCCGCACTATTGGATGTTTCTTTCTGATGTCCCCTTTTTTTTGTTAATTGTGAGGTTTATGTCGTAAACATTCTCCTCCCACCGATGAGCGAAGATCATCAACTTGTCTGCTATCAGTAGTGTTTTGCCTCACTGTAGTCTCCTCTATAACGTCTACATCAAAACTCTCAACGTACATAAAAAGAGAAGATACGAGGGCGGGTCAATAAGTCCAAACCACCAAACCATTTCTTCAGGTTTGGGAACAAGAAGTAGTCGCTCGGAGCCAAATCTGGAGAATAGGGTGGATGAGGGAGCAATTCATAGCCCAATTCATGGATTTTTGCCATGGCAACTGCACATGTGTGCACCCTTGCATTGTCTTGGTGGAAAAGAACTTTTTTCTTGGCCAAATGAGGTCGTTTTTTTTTCAAATCGTCATTGAATCGGTCCAATAAGTTGGCATAATATTCCCCATTGATTGTTCTTCCCTTTTGAAGGTAGTCAATGTGGATTATCCCGCGTGCATCCCAAAAAACAGTCACCATAACTTTATTGGCTGACAAACCCACCTTGGCCTTCTTTGGCGCCGATTCACCCTTAGAAACCCACTGTTTTGACTGTTGTTTGTTCTCTGGTGTGTTGTGATGGATCCATGTTTCGTCCACGGTTACAAAACGGCGCAAAAACTCCTCCATATTGCGATTAAACAACGCCAAACCTTCCTGTGAAGTTGTTACACGATTGCGTTTGTGGTCGACTGTGAGCAAACGCGGCACCCATCTTGCGGAAAGCTTTCTCATGCCCAAGTGATCATTCAAAATTGAAACCACTGAGCCATGCGAGATCCCTACGGCTTCCACAATCTCTCGCACTTTCAATCTTCGGTCGGCCAACACCATATCGTGAATTTTTTCGATTGTTTCGGGTGTAGAGACCTCAACTGGGCGTCCAGGACGTTCGGCATCTTCAGTGCTTGTACGGCCACAACGAAATTCAGTAAACCACTTTTTTACCATTGAAATCGATGGTGCAGAGTCCCCATAGTATTTATCAAGCTTAGCCTTGGTCTCGGTAATGGTTTTTTTTCGCAAGAAATAATGCTTAATAAGCACACGAAATTCACTTTTTTCCATTTTCTCCTCAAATTAGTGAGTAGTCTGATAAAAATAGCTGTCAAACACAAACTAACTGACGCAGCAAGTTTAAATTTTGACAGGAGTCAACTGACAGATGCCTGTTGACAGGAGCAGTGTTGCTGTTTCAGTAAAGAGGTCAGAAATTCAAAAATGCACGGAATTATTGACCCGCCCTCGTATTTAGTTTTCTTATAACCAACAATAACAAACAAAACAGAAGATTGACAAATATTCTGTGGAGACTTTAGACAAAGTTTTACACAAGATACCGTTCTTGTACGCTCGCTACCTTGTTATTGAAGATGAAGACTTTAAATTGTGTGTTATTAAATTTAAAGGCAAAATTAATTTGATTTTTGCAGTGTTCTACAATAATTCCAGTGTAACCCGGGTGATTTGCATTAATTTTACGATAATACATAATTATGGTACATAAAAAGTAAAATTCATTTTTGTTTAATCTGTGTAGTGTTGTGCGATTTTGTAGTTGGTGTTTAATTCATGTGTCGTGTCCCTCGTTGATATGCATGTGTGTGCGAAACGCTGTGCAATAATTGCTGTGAGTTGGGTAAGGTCGGGCAAATATCGTCGTAAAGTTGCGGTGGGTATAATGTGTAGTGTAGGTGGCGTGTTTTTTGCTTATGGACAGTAAAAGAAAAACAGTGGACCGTATTTTCGTAGTTGTGTTAGATTTAAAATGAGTGTGCGCATGAGTGCTTTCGGTGTTTATTTGAGTGGTTTTATTTGGTTTTGTGGACTCTGTGTTTGTGTTTTGTGGAATCGGCATGACGACAGTAGAGCATATGTTTTTGCACATAATTATTTTAAATGATTGAATATTATTATTATTGTTATTTGTTGTACTGTGCTCTGTTGGCTGCTTTCGAAAATTGTATGATTTGGAGTATTATTACGTTGATTGTTTGGCGTTATTCAAAGAAAGTGGACATACATAGCTTAGTGATTGGTCTCCGGAATTCTCCGTGTTGCGTTTTCACTTTCACGACCCTTGTTAAATTTTCTGCTCCGGGGTAGGTTTCGACTACGCGGCCTAGGTTCCATTTTGCAGGGGGAAGTCGTTCGTCTAAAATGAGAAATAAATCGCCTTCCATTTGTTGTGGCTGAGGCTTCAACCATTTTGGACGGTGTAGTAGACGGCTCAGGTATTCAGTCTGCCACTGCTTCCAAAATGTTTGCAAGTGTCTTTGAATAGTTTTCCATCGGTCGACTAAATTCTACTTTCCTATAGTCAGGTCTACTTCGGGAACTGTAAATAAGCTTTCACCAATAAGAAAGTGTGCCGGTGTCAACGCCTGATAGTCCGATGGATTTTCCGTTAAGGGACAGAGGGGTCTCGAGTTTAGACACTCTTCGACTTGTGTCAAAAACGTGGCGAGTTCCTCGTAAGTGAGTGTTCCATTTCCTAATCCTTTTTAGGTGGAATTTAACACTCTTTACTCCGGCTTCCAAAATGAGGTGAAGCCGGGGGAATGAAGTTCCATTTTGTTCCTTCGGTTGCTAAGACGTTCTATCTATCTCATTGTAGTCCTGAGTTCCGCCTTTTAAAAGGCGACGTGGTTCGACGTCAGCACCCATAAAGTTCGTGCCACAGTCGCTGTATATCTGGGCACAGACGCCTCGCCGCGCAGCGAATCTTCGAAAAGCAGCTATAAATGCATGACTTGTTGAGTCGGTGACCGCTTCAATATGTATTGACTTGTGTCCAGACAGATAAAAATAGCCAAGTACCCCTTGTGGCACTTAGCTCCACGCCCTTTCCATGTTCTTATATTAACAGGGCCCGCATAGTCAATGCCAGTATGGGTGAAAGGCCTTGACATTGTGACTCGAGGTGCAGGTAGTTCTCCCATCAGTTGCTGGGCTTTTCGAGCGCGAAACCTGTAGCATGTAATGCAGCTATGTATGTGCTTTTTCACAGCTCTTTTTAAAAATCCAGAATTTGTGTCTTAAATACTCCACCATTAACTGAATTAATCTGTGCAGCGACTTTAAATGGTCATCACGTGTGATTTATAATGAAATCTGGTTATTTGGGTCCAGTATCATAGGATGTTGTTGATTGTACGGGATGTTCGCCTGGCTCAATCTTCCGCCGACTCGTATAACACCATGTCCGTCTACAAAGGGATTAAGAGATCTCATACCTCTTGTTCTTGTCATGCCATCTGGAAACATCTGTCTTTGTGAGACTCGTATCAGTGATCTTGTAGCTTCTTCGAGTTCTGTTGGCGTGAAAGGTTTACTGGTATTGTCGTTTCGTAGACTGCGTGCATAGTTGCAGAATTTTCTGTGATGTTGACGAAAAATGTTGATGAATCTCTGACAATATGCAACAGTCCTTACCAACTTTTGGAACGTCGAAGCCTTGCTGATTAGTCGCAGAATTTGGTTATCTTCTGTTTCCAATATGAGGCAGCGCGTACGTTTCTGTCCTTCATCGGTTGTCAAATTCGTTGGCTGCGTCGGCATGTTGGTCCTTTCCACCAAAAACGCTTCTGTATTAGTGCCGAAGGCAGTACACCTCGGGAAGCTAAATCTGCTGGATTCTGTTCATTTGGAATGTGTTTCCAAATGGACGAACTCGTCAGCCGCTGAATTTCTCCAACTCGATTCCCAACAAAAGTTTCCAATCGTGATGGCGGTGACCTTATCCAGCAAAAAGTTATTGTTGAGTCAGTCCAAGTATGAATCTTTGCTTTCGGTAGGTTGAGAACACTTACGACATGCCTGAGGAGCCTCGCTAGGATGACAGCTCCACAAAGCTCGAGTCGGGGAATGTTCACTGGAAAATAAGAGATTCAAGTGAACTGATCCTGTTTCACCCAGTACTCGGATGTTTACCACAGCACCAAAGGCCTTTTCCGAAGCGTCTGAAAAACCGTCCTGAAACGTTGTCCAGACTGCACCCATCGAGGCAACCGGATCTGATTGATCGATTCCAAGTCATGAAAGAAGATATTCCAACCCCTCTCAAGCTCGTCGTCAATAAGTTCGTCCCACGTCAGCTTCTTTGCCCAAAGTAATTGTAGGAAACATTTTGCTTTGATGACGCACGGCGAAATCCACCCCATTGGATCAAAAAGTTTGGCTATAGTGGATAAAATAGACCTTTTGGTTTTCTGAGGATTACTTGGTGATGTGTACCTATATATGAAGTTGTCTTCATTTGGGTGCCAATAAATCCCTAGCATCTTGAGTTGCTCCGAGCCTTTTGAAGGGAGTGAAAATGTTGTCCCCCTTTAAGAATGTCTCTTAAGAATGTCTCTTAAAAGACTCAGACTCACTGTTGGACGCCCACTTGCGTAGATTCAACCCTGCTGCTCCTAGTGTAGTTTTCATTTCCTTAAACTTTTTTTTTGCTTCTTCACTGGTGTCCGCTCCAGAAATTAGATCATCCACATACATTTCCTCCCAAATCATCTTCGCCGCTCGTGGAAATTGACAACCAGATTTCTCTGGCAGCCAGTTAAGAGTTCGGATGGCCAAATATGGAGCAGATGCCGTGCCAAAAGTCACTGTCTTAAGCCGGTAGATTTTGATGGGCTCAGATGGATCTTTTCGCCATAATATTAGTTGGTAAAATGAGTCCTTGTCAGTTACCCAAATTTGTCGGTACATTTTTTCGATATCGGCGGTGAAAGTGTATCCGTACAGCCTCCATCTGAGAATGACATCGATAATATTATTTTGCAGAGCTGGTCCAGTCATCAGCCTACCGTTGAGGGACGTTTTAAAAGATGTTTCGGATGTTTTAAAAGACGCATCAAAAACGACTCTCAACTTAGTCGACGAACTGCTTTCCTTTATTACGGCGTGGTGCGGAAGAAAGTAATGCGGGGTATTCTCCAACATATGTTGATCAACTTCAATCATATGACCCATCCGTAGGTATTCTTCAATACACTCAGCGTATTCCCCATGAAAATTCTTGTTTTTTAATCGACGTCCTTCTAGCTGCTTGAATCGCTGAAGAGCGCCTTCCATATAACGTCCAAGTACTGGATAAATGTTCCCTTTGAAGGGAAGAGCGACTTCGCACCTGCCATCTGCTACGCGCTTGACGTTGTTTAAAAAATGCTCCTCACATGCGATGTGTTCTGGAGTTTCAGGGATTTGAAACGGCACCTCTTCTTGCTCCCAAGATTTGCGCAAGTCAGCCTCCAGATTGCATGTTTGGGGGAAAGCTTTGGCAGAACGGTATGCGAGTGGATCCTCCAAATAGAATCCAGCCAAATTTAATGTTTTGTGCTAAAGGCAAATTAGCATTTTTCGGCCTTACCAACTCTAGCAAAAGTATTTCAGCTAATATGTCGCTGCCCAGCAGCAAGTCAACCTTGGCTGGCTTAAAAAAGCATGGGTCGGCTAAGCTCAAGCCGTCGAGATGTCTCCAATCAACAACTGGAAGCGTTCGGCCCGGAATATGCCCAGACAGCGATTTATAGACAAGGGCCTTTGTGTTAACAACAAACGCTGAATGGTGGGATCCGATTGTTACATCAACTATCCTGTTGCACGTAGACCATACCTAACCCGGACACCTCGACAAAGGTTGATTTGTGCCTCAAACGCAGTAGCTGAAGTGCTGACTCAGTTATAAGAGATGCTTCTGAACCAGAGTCCAGCAATGCCCTAAGTGAAACAACTTCCCCTGATGAACCGCTGACCTTGACAATAGCTGTGGCCAACATCACTTGGGTGTTCGTGTGTGACACAGAATGGTATGTGTGAATGGATTTGCTACAACAAGCTTCTTCATTTGGCAGTTGAACATCTCGTTGATTTGGTGAAAATTGTTCCATATTGTGTGGCAAAAAACTCTGTGCTTTAATTAAGGAATTGAGGAAGTGAGAGAATTTGTGTTTTGATTTTGGGAGTTTTGACTACATGCTAACATCTTACAGGGTTGAGGATGCAATGTATAATTGGCTTGTGGAGCGGTTGGCTGAGAATTATGTAGTAGCGAATGATGGGGCTACTGACAATAATAACATCTACGGATACGTGGACAGCTTTCGGACAAATGACTATAAGCTAATCAATTCTTAAACAAACCCAGCTTAGAAATAGCTTGATAGCGGTCTTTGATGCTCATCTTCAAAAAACGGTTGCATTTTCGGATGGCATTGCAGAGCTTACAAACAAATTTAGATGTGGTAGCCTGCGCATGAAACGAATTTCGCTGGGGAACCCTTTTGGATGGTTCTGATGTCGTCTTTCCCTGCTGGTGACTTACTGCCTCCAGAGTACGAAACCTCGATTCGAGAAATTCTCCTTACATCCCAGTTTCTCCTCCCACAGTTGTTGCGTTTTTGTTAGTAATTTTTGCAATAAGACGTAAATTAATATCACATGTTCGACCGGCACCTTCAAGTTGGTGAGGCTGTGAACTATTTCCGTTGACGTGTCTAGTAGTTCCTTAATGGCTTCAGATCGCTCCTGGGTTACCGAAGGTTGACTGAAGAAGCACTTCAATTGCATGTTGACCAGAAAGCGCTGATGGTCATACCTGTCTTGCAAAATAGTCCACGCCTTAATATAATTGAAATTCGAACTCGGTAAATGCGACAATATTTTATTCGCTTCACTCGTGTGAGTTTATTTTGTTTCATAATTAAATATGGCTTTATTTGTAGATAAACACACAAAATAATACATTTGAATGCACTTACTTGCAAATCTCTGCAACTCCAGGTCTAATACGACAAATTATGTGATTGGTTCCTTTTCTGCAAATGACGGCGTCACAGAACACAGCAACAACAAAATCCAGTAGCTCCTCAGGAAATCCAGGATCAGCACCTCCTCCAGCACACAAAATGCTCACAAAATGCACACAAAATCCAACAACTATTACTCAAGGTAATAAAACTCTCTTATTCAAGCGTTTGTGTTGTGTTGAGAAAAATTTTCTTAAAAAATCGGGCTCGAAGGACCAAATGTTCGACTTTGAACTGATCGTGACAGTTTCTTTTTTAAGGAAAAAAGATCTTTTGTGTCAATTTGGAATAAAACACAATACCGCTCTCGTGTACGTTACAAAACAGAATCATATATTTTCGAATTGCGCCTTATTTTCAGTCGTTCACATATCTCCGTGTAGAACAGACGTGTTTCGGCTTGCGAGTGTACAGTGAAATCAGTGAAAACGAGACATTTGAGAAAATTGCTATAGGCTCCAATTAGCAGGGTGTCAGTGTGCTCGGCCGACAGCCGACGGTCGTGGGTTCGAATCCCCGTGTACTCTATAACATCTTTTTTTTTTCATTTTTATCAAAAACAAAAAATTTAAAGTGGTACTAAGTGTTGTCTATCACGTGATGGATTGTGGAGAGCGGTCCGCTATGTCAATAGCGGGATCTGCTGATATACCAAGTGAGGCGTCAAGTGGTTCGATTCAAACGCCAAAACCAAAGAGAAGGAGGAAGCTTTGTCCAACTTCCAACTTAGTAAAGCAGCCCACCCTACCAACGACCAACAACTTCGCTTCATTGGCAGCAAGCGAATCTGACGATGAAGAGGAAGAAATGGAGGCCATATGTAGCAGCATCAAAATGCTACAAGAAAGAGTGCTGGCCATAAAAGAAAAACAAATGGTAAGAAGGAAGAGGGAAGAGCAAGAGCAATCCCAACAACAGCAGCTTGCTCAAAAGCAAGCACAACAACAAAAGCCAAAGAAACACCAGCAACAACAACAAGAGCAGTCACAACATCGGCAACAGCTAAAACAGCAGCAGCCACAAAAACGGCAACTGCAAAAACAGCAGCAGCAGCAGCAACAACATCAGCAGCAGCAGCAGCAGCAGCAGCAGCAGCAGCAGCAGAAGAAGAAGGAGAAGGTGCCGCCTATCAACACCTATAAATTGGAGGTAAATGCTACCAAGGACCTGTGTAAGTTGGTCATTGGTAATAATTTTAATATTAAGAGATTGGGGAACGATCGCCATGCCATCCACTGTAATACAGTGGAGGGCTACGCGAAAGTGAAAGAGCTCCTAAAGGAAACGACGACGGAGCACTACTCATTCACACCGAAGTGTGAAAAGCGGCAATCGATGCTGCTGAAGGGGTTGGAACCGTCTTCTGATCCTGAGGAGATCCTGGCACTGCTTAAAGAGAAGGAGTGCGAAGGACTCAAGTTCGTGGGGGTAAAGCCATTTAGCACAGCTAGAGCCAGGCGGGAGAAACGGAGTCTGCCGTTCTTCCTGGTGCAGCTCAGTCCCGAAAGCCGTCTGGATAGTCTAAGGAGTATCAAGGTCCTAGACTACCAGGTGGTTCACTGGGAAAAATTAAAAAGGAGCGAAGGCGTTATACAATGCGTTCGCTGTCAGAGGTTCGGACACGCCGCGTCGAACTGCCAAATGCAGCCTCGATGCGTGAAGTGCGCAAAGAACCACAGTTCCGAGGAGTGTGCTCTGGGTAGGGACGGAGCATCCGATAGGACGCAGCTCTCGTGCGTATTATGTGGGAACGTGGGACACACCGCAAACTATCGGGGTTGTCCTAAGTTCGTTGATATTCAGAAAGCAAAACTGGCTCTGCAGCAGAAGGTGGAGGTCAAACGTTCACCTGCTAGGTTTCAAACACCAGCCGTCACGTCCCAAATTTCCTACGCCCAAATGGCGGCAGGTAGGGGGGCTACGGTACAGCAAGCGACTGTTGCTTCTCCGGCGCCAATGCCGAGAACAACGGAAGCTGCACCCAACATGCTGGCCATCTTGCTCGCAATCCAAGGGCAGATGGCTCAGCTGCAAAAGCAGGTGCAAGAACAGGCCAAGCGGGTGGATCAGATCTACGCGCTGCTGCCGGGCCTAACGCAACACATGTCGTAATGGGTACGCACATGGTGGAGCAATCTTTGAAGGTCCTTGCGGTGAATGTTAATTCACTGATTAGGATCGAACGAAGGGCCGCGATGTTTAAATTGCTACAAGACCAAACTCCTGATGTGCTTTTCGCTAGCGAAACCAAGCTAACCGATAAGCACAAACTTATATTGTTAGAAGAAGAAACCGGCCCGGATCCAAACGTGGAGGCGGTGTTGCGATCTTCATTAAACAAGGTATAAAATTTCACAGAGTGTACAAGGGAGTGTTGCATAGGTTCCGGGTGTTGGAGGCAGTCGTCATTTACATCCCGCTCCGCAGTGGAAAGCGGCTGTACTTGGCCTCTGTTTATGCACCTGAGACTTCACAATCCACTTTATTTATTACAGAGCTTGACACGCTTTTTCGACTTCTGAGGCTGGAATCGGGGGAGAATTATTTTATAATCGGCGGGGATTTCAACGCTAAGCACAGAGATTGGGGAAATAATTTGCCAAATACTAGAGGGAACCTACTGCTCGATTGGTGGGGTCAGCACGATGTCATGTACAGACTCGGCCTTAAAGCGACGGATAACCCGTCGTTTCCCAGAGGCGGGTCTTATTTGGATCTACTGCTGTACGACGAACGTATACGACTGACAGGTACGAATTTACAAACGCTAAACTGTCTGCGCACATTCGTGTATGACAGTGACCATTACGGTTTTAGCACCGAAATTACAGTTCCCAACGAAATTGCGGAATTGGAGGAGTTTGTCCAAAGATATTCTTACAACTACGGTAACACTCGATGGACACGCTTCTCCGCAACCTTGACAAGAGCACTCGCTTCGAACACGATCCATCCACCGGCCAATAGGAATTTGTCAAACGAGGAGATCGACAATTACCTAAAACAAATGGACGAGACAATTAAACAAACTATGGACGCTACAATACCACGATATAGACATACGACTAACGAAGACCTGTTCCGCAATCCTACTATTGACGCACTGCACCGACAGAAAAGTAGACTTCTGACAAGACTCAAAAACTTGTACAGACAGTTTACGGACAGACAAGACCCGGAGATTAGAACACTGAAGGCGTCGATTAAAAATATTCAAACGTTAATAAAAGAGAATTACAGAATTTCTGTAAGTTCATATTGGAACAACAGGGTTCGGGCTGTAAACACCAGCAACCCGAATATGTTCCCTCAAATAAACAAACTATTTCGGAGAAAAAATCAAAACGACCTTCAGTGTCTTAAAATAGCCCGGACAACAGACAACGAACGGTTACTGACAATAGCAGGTATTGATCCAAATGAGGCCGCTGATGATGACGACTTCTTTGTGATCGAGGATCCACAGGAGAAGGTTGAGACCATAGGAGCGACTTTCCAGGAAATATACAAGGCCAATGATACCATTGGCCCTAATTATGACCTGGACAATCGCGTCTTGGTGCACGACCTCTACATTCGAAATGAAGTAGGGAACTGGCGATCCGAGGGCTCTGGTTTCACTCGGTTCAGCGACGAAAATATGGCAAATAATGTCATTACCAGAGAGGGTGACCTACCCCCGTTCATTTCGAAGGAAGAGCTCCATGAGATCTTCGACACAATCAGGGCTAAGAAATCAGTGGGGACCGATGGTATTCCGAGCATCGTGCTTCGACATCTTCCTCTAGAAGCGGTGGACATTTACACCACCCTGTTTAATAATGCAATGAATAATGCACATTATCCAGCGCATTGGAAAACGGCGGTGGTTCAACCTATCCCCAAAAAGGGAAAGGATATATCCAATCCGGCGAATCTCCGGTCGATAAGTCTCCTTCCGAATATCAGTAAGGTGTTTGAAAAAGTAATCAATAGAGCTCTGTCTAGGTGGGTTGAGGACAAACATATAGTTCCGGATAATCAATTCGGTTTTAAGGCGGGACATGATATCTCACATGCCGCGTCTAAACTGGTGTCCGATATCCAATGGAATAAAGGCAAAAACCAATGTACTGGTGCTTGCCTTGTTGACTTGAAGAAGGCCTTTGACTCCGTATGGTTAGAGGGTCTTTTCTATAAGCTGACTAGGCTGGGGATCAGTAAACCACTCTTGTACATTCTTTATAATATGCTAACCAACAGACAGTTCATCGTGAAAAATGGCGATGTGACTTCTGATGGAATATTTCAAATCAAAAATGGTCTTCAGCAAGGCGCGGTCAATTCGCCGATCCTATTCAACATTTATACAAGCGACTTGATAGGTTCACTTCCCCATACTATTGCGTACGCAGACGATTTGATAGCGTACAGAACAGGTCCAAAAATCGAGGTCATTAATACTCTCTTGCAGCGTGACTTCGATAAGATAAGACGATTTTGCGATGACTGGAAGTTGAAAATCAACTTTCAGAAGTCGGAAACCATTCTCTTTAGGACGCCGTTGTCTAGAGCCTCTAGGGATACCAGAAAAAATTGGCGAAAGTTCTCGATCATTGGACAACACGGACAGCCTCTTGCCTGTCGAAATGTAGTCAGATACCTTGGGATCTGGCTAGATCAGTTTCTGTATTTTGATAAAAATGTAGATGCTGCTCTGGCCAGAGCCAAAGGCGCTTTTGCCCTTACAAAGAGACTGTTTTATAGCAGCCAACTCGATGCGAGGGTAGAGGTAATCTGCTACATGGCCCTTATCAGGCCCATGCTGGTATTTGGTTGTCCCGTGTGGTTCAATGTGCGAGCAAGCTTAATGGAAAAGATTCGGGTGTTTGAGAGGGCTTGCCTTCGCTTGTACAGAACACCAGAGTCGGAGTACAAAAAATTTTATCGTAATGAGGTCCTTTACAACAGGGCGAACCTAATACGAGTGGACAACTTCGTAATTAAGCTGACTCGAAGGCACATCGCAAGAGCAATGGCCTCGACGAATAACCTGATATCTGGGGCTTACTACCCCAACTACCTTTACCACGAGAGTGTGCGCTCTGACGGCTTCGTTCCACCGGAAGCATTCCTCTACCTAGATCAGATAGGGTTGATCCAGGATAGATCAGCGGTCCCGTTAATCTTCCATGTCGCTCGGAAAGCTGGGGACAGGCGACTCAACTACGGCAGAGACGTCGCACACGGCAGTGTGGATCGTCTCAGGTTCAGTAGGGCGGTGGGGAATCGCGATAAGAGGGATGTCGTTCGGCAGCACCAGCATTTCTGGTGGTTGAATGATGGAGAAGATGTTTCGTCGTCGTTTCCGTCAATTACGGACCAGCCTCACTAATGAGGCAGAGCTGACCAATCTATTTGCTCTGTGAATAGCGATGGCCAGCTTACGTAGGTTTAGGTTAGCATTTAAGAAATATATACATATATTAGTATATACCTTTGTATACACTAATATATGTATATAATTGTGTATAATATCTGTGTGTGTGTATTGTGTATGTAGGTTAGGTAGACTAAGGTTTATTTTAAGTTAGATATTAAGTTTTATAAAAAATTAAGTCCATATGCTAAGTTTTTGTTAACAATTTTTTCTTAGCCTTAAGTACACAAGATATATAGATATAATATTTCAATAAAATGTAAATAAAGTCGAAAGACATAGATATAAGAATTTAGAGTAGCTTAGAGTGCCTGTGTGGGGCCAATAAGTTAATATAAGATTGTTAAGTAATTTTAAGCTAGCATTTAAGCATTTTTTGTTAGTATGTAAGGGTTAATGATTAAGATAATAAAATGCATTTAAAACTAAAACTAAACTGCGCCTTATTTTCCCTTTTTTATATATACATACATACATTGTAGTTGACAGATATAATACAATTCCCTGCTGTTGTGGGTGGGTGCATTCCGCACTATTGGATGTTTCTTTCTGATGCCCCCCTTTTTTGTTAATTGTGAGGTTTATGTCGTAAACATTGTGTTATTTTATTGTTTTAAATTTTTTGTGAATCTAGTTATATGATTGAATTGTAATTATTATTATTTTAATTGCAAATTATACAAATCACACTTACATATGTATGTAATTTCTTTATAAGTTCTAATCATAAATTTTATTGATGTGGCATTCGACACTGTTTTTCTTTTATTAGGTACTTTAATTTTGGTGGGGGCAAATGCCCCATTTATTCGGCTTAATACAAGCTATAACTTAATATTAAACTTAAACTAAAACTTAAAACTAAGGTTGGTTAGAGTGGTGAAGGAGAATGGATTTGAGGTAGGAAGTGGTGCCGTGGAAGTCAAAGACGCTAGGGTTTGAATCGTAGCATACGGGAGATTCGTTCGTTCGCGCCATAGAAGGTGTGATGGGATGGGAGATAGAAGAGGCGAGGGGTACGTAGATTACGAGGGTTAGTGTTGAGGAAAATAGAGTTGTGAAGGGACGTACATTCAACGTGACCTGAAAGGAGTCGATGAATGAAGAAAAGTCGGCTGCATCTCTGCGTTCCTCAAGGGTGTTTAAGTTAATAAGGTTGAGACGGTTTTGACAGGGCACAGAGTAAAAGGATCATCCCAGGGCAAACCTCGAAGAGCAAATCGAAGAAAACGGCGCTGGATGCTTTCGATTCTCGAGATATGAACGCGATGATATGGGGACCATACTTGACTGGCGTACTCTAGGAGGGGGCGAACAAAGGTAATATAGAGGGACCTGGTCACGTATGGGTTGGTGAATTCTTTGGACCACCGTTTTACAAAACCTAGTACAGAGTTGGCTTTAAGGATTATCCCATCCATATGTAAACGGAAGTTGAGCTCCCTATCACACAAAATGCCGAGGTCGCGAAGAGATTCAACGGAGGAGATAGGTTGGTTGTGGAGAAGGTAGAGTCGAGGGGGAGATTGGTGCCGCTTATATGAAAAAGTGATGGATTGGCATTTGGCAATATTTAATTCCAAACAATTTTTGAGGCACCAGAAGGAGGAAGGAGTCATGGAGTGACGAAATGGTTTTGAAAAATTTGGTATCGTCGGCGTAAAGGGAGACGGACGAGTGTTTGATGATCCTATCGAGATCATTTATGGTTAATATAAAAAGAAGGGGACCGAGATGGCTGCCTTGAGGAACTCTAGAGGTGGCCAAAAATGGAGCCGAGTTGGCTGACTTAAAGCGAACACTGTAAAAACGATTTTCGAGGTAAGAGGATATCCATTTTAACAGTATGGGTTCAAAGCCGGGGCAGACAATTTGAAGAGTATTAATCGATGAGAGATTTTATCGAAGGCTTTGCTGAAATCGGTTGCAAAGTTCATCGACTTCGTTGCCGTTCTCTAGGGCAAAAATGGCAAAAGATATGAATTCAACGAGATTTGTGGTTGACTTACCCTTTAGGAAGCCATGTTGTCTAGGGGAAATAAGTGATTTGCATTGGAAGCTTAGAGCTTCATACAAAATACTTTCAAGGAGTTTGGGTATATGGTAGAGTTTAGCGATTGGACGATAGTTTGTTTTTTCGTTCTTTGATCCTGTTTTGTGGATGGGGGTTATGAAGGAGGTTTTCCAACTTGAGGAGCTTCTCCTTGTGAAAGGGATAGACGAAAGAGATCAGAAAGGGCAAGGGAAAGAGATGAAGAACATTTTTTAAGAAATATGGCAGGGAGGCCATCTGGACCGGGTGTAAATTCGTCATTTAGTTGGTGTAATTTATATTCGATATAAGAGGGGTCCAAGATGTGAGAGAGAAGTGGGCCATTGGAGAAGTTCAGTAGGTAACTAAAATAGGATGGATCAGGTACAAAGGAATCGTTGGTGAAGGATTGTTTAAAAAAGGTGGCAAATAGGTTGACAATGGTGAGTGGATCGGCTGATAACTTGTTGTTGAAAGAGAGGGAAGGAGGGTAACCGTCGGACTTTCTTTTGTCGTTGACAAATTGGAAAAAGGATTTAGGGTCATTTATAAGGTAACGCTGGTAAAGGGAATCGTAAAGTTCGGTGAAATGAAGATAAGCACCAAGATAGTTGGAATAGTCGGAAAAGGATCTGGTACGCAGGAAAACAGCCCATAACTTTTTTCTCTTATTTCGTAAGGAATGAAGCTTGCGATTATACCAGGAAAGACTAGTAAATGATGTTTTAAGGCGGGACAACGGAATGTAAAGGCAAAAAGAATTAAATATTTTTTTATAAAAAATGGATAAGGCATCATTTACCCTTAGGTTGTGAAAGTTAAAGAGGATCTGCTAAGATAGTCACTGATTTTGTGAAAGTTTACTTTATGGAAGTCGTGGGATGAGAGAGTTGGGGGGGGGGCTGGAAGGAAGAGTTATGAAAAAATTAAAATAGAAGGGGGGGGGGTGGTAGGTGGTAGTTGTCGATTGTTGAGAGAGATAGGGGACAAAGTGAGACTGAGGAGTTGAATCTGTTGTAAAAATAAGGTCCAATTGCCTGCCATATAGTTGGATACACCACTGACTTGGCATAGACTTGAGTCTGTTTAGCGATCTAAGAAGAGACATTCCTTAGCTGAGTTGGCATTTGAAGCAATGAAGAACGATTGATCGTCTGATGGAGTCCACTGTAGCTGAGGAAGATTAAAGTCGCCGAAAATAAAGATATCGTCAGTAGAGTCAGACAGGTCAATTAAATGGTCGATCGCATCGACAACAAGCTGGTAAGATTCGATAGGTTGAGCTGGCTGGATTTAGCAACATAAAACGTAAAGGGACTTGAAGGGGTGTGATATTTTTATTGCGACAAAGTCGACTTTAGAAGATAAAGAGATGGTAATTGGAGAAGAGTTAAGGCTGTTGTGGATCGCCAGTAGGACGCCTCGACAGGGGGAATCATCATGAGGGCGGGTAGGATCGTCGTCGCGAAAGACATTAAAAGTAGGGGGGAACAATTCCTGGTTCTTTATGTCGGGAATCAAATTGGTTTCAGTCAAGGGGTAAATATCAAAGGGAAGAGAATGCGATTGACGTAGGACAGTATTGGTTTTAGAGCGAAGACCTCTTACATTCTGGTAGTAAAATATAAGAGTGACGTTGTGGAGTGGAGATGTAAGGCGGGATGGTTTAAGTGCTGACAAGGGAGGCACGTTATGGACGAAAAAATTTATCGTGGTCGGCTCGGTTTCGCTGTAGGTGTGAGACTCGTTTAGAGTGAACGTAGTGGCCGAATGCAGCAAGGTCGTCTGCTACTTTCTGAGGAGACATGCTAAAAATCTCGTGGTACCTCACATAAAGGTTCCTGAGACTGATAGGGTCGGTAGGGAGGCCATCCTGCTGGATGGATACCATGACTCTGGTTTTGGTCTTCCCTTCGTAGCAGACCGAGTCCGATTTGTCATGTAGATAGGCGAGAAAGAGACGAATGTTTTCATATATCTTTCTCTGTCTAAGCGTAGAGATAGAGAGTGCATAGCGACTTTCTGTAGTTCCATTGGTTTGCTGGGTTAGTTTAACTGTGGGGGAAAAAGAGGATCAAGAATAGGGGCAGTGGAGGAGGGAGATGGAGATTCGTGGATATGGAGTTGGGCGACGGATGAGATGTTGGGTTTAGGGTATGGGAGTTAATAAAATTAGGGTACTTAGCTCCAGTTTGTAGGTCGAAGTTAGGAAATGAGTTGTTAGCTGGGATCGGTGGCGTAGAAAATTGAGAAGGGATAATATGGGTAGTTGGGGTTAAG